>CP110839.1:12511977-13767966 GCA_028411795.1 Euphorbia peplus | reverse complement strand
TCACCTGTCATATGCCTTGAGCACCCACTGTCAATGTACCACAGCTTTGACATTGATGGAGCACTCAGAGCCACCTGTAACACAATCAATTAGTGACAGGTACCCAATCCTTATTGGGTCCTTCATTGTTAGATTTTTCTTCAGCAGGTTTTAGTGATATCTCAGATTGCAAGATGTTTTTAATGTGATACTTGCAATCCTTCAACCAGTGACCATCACTCTTGCAAAGCTTGCAAAAGGGAGGGTTCTTGGATCTTTCCCTTTGCTTCTTGGGAGATTTCTTCTTCTTCTGAGAAGGTCCAACATCTTCAGAGGCTAAAGTAGCACTCACAGAGGTACCAACATCAGGAGGAGAAGCGATCTCTTTCAGAAGAGAGGAAGTGACAGGTTTCTTCTTCTTCTGGGGTTTATCACTTCCCAGAGGCAACTTTTCCTTGCCTTTAGCTTTGGGGCCATCAACATGAGTGATGAACTGTTAACACAACTTTTCTTCTAACATTTTCATGTCAGAATACATTTGAGTAAACCTAAGAAACTTGTCAGCCTCACTCTTGTCCAATTTCCTCTTAAGGTACTTGAACATACTATAGAGTTCTTCAAGAGAATCAAAGATATCTAATTCGTGAGAATTGTTTACCTCAGAGTCATATGTAGCTTCAGGAGGTGCGGAAGTTTCTCCTGTGACATCTTCAGAAGTTGGCTCTTCAATAGCCATGAAACAAATCTGAGCTTGCTCTTCCTTTTCTTCAGGATCACTGCTGGTCTCAGAGTCTGACCAAGCAGCCAGCATAGCTTTCTTGAACTTTTTCTTATCTCTCTTCAGCTCTGGGCAGTTAGGCTTAATGTGAGTTGATTGACTTTGGATTGCTTCACTTTTCATACTTGAAATAGATTCTTTGTCAAGCATTTCAAATAACTCATAGTCTCTCATGAGTTGATTGACTTTGGATTGCTTCACTTTTCCAGTTCCTTCATAAGTGACTTCCAGATTGTTCCAGATCTCCTGAGCTGGTTCACAAGAGGAAAATTTGTTATACTCAGTAGTAGAAAGTGCACAATGCAGCATATTCATTGCTGAACCATTGGTTTGGAGTTTTTTTAAGAATATCATCAGTATATTCTCTCTGAGGAATTACAACATTCCCTAAACCAACTTCCATCCTTGTTGGGACGAAGTCACCATCAGTGATAACATTCCAGGCGCTCATATTCTGAGCTTGGATGAAACACATCATCCTCTTTTTTCAATAAGAGTAGTTATCACCATTGAATAGTGGAGGTCTAGTTGTGGAAGAGCCCTCGGGGATAATAAAGTGAGAAGGGTTCTCAGGCTGGTGTCTACTAGCCATCTCTATTGATTCTGATAGGATCTTACACTTAGATTGTTAGATCTTTAGTAAATATACGAAGTGACCTTGCTCTGACACCACTTGTTGGCCCTAACAAGAACAGAATCACCTAGAGGGGGGGGGGGTGAATAGGTGTCTAAGTTGAAAACTGAAAATTTCTAAGTTTTTAAAGAAACTTAGTTTTTAGAGTCAAATTTCCTCAGAATCAGAGGCAAGCTTACAGAAGCAGCTTCTGATGGAAATTCTGCCTAAACACAGTTAAACCGTTTTCAGCAACAAAAGTTCAGAGTTTGAGAACTTCTGGACGGTCTTCTAAACAAAGACAATGATAATCGGAGTAAATCTATTTCAGCACTAAATATGAGCAAGCACACAGAGGCAATAATAACAAGTATAAGAGGGAGAAAGAAGTTCAGGAGATCCTGATGAATAAATCGATTTATCCCAGTTCGCCACAGAAGTCATGTGACTACGTCTTGTCCCCTGAGGTCGCAGCCACCAGAGATTTTAAATCTACTATTCAGAACTTTTATGGCAAGTTCAGAAGCTCCTTTACATCAACAGAACATAAGCTAATTTCTCACTTAGTTCTGACTAGTCTAAAAAGAGTTAAAGGATTTCCAACAGAACAACAAGAGCTCTATTTTTTGGATTTCTCACCCAACTCAAATCTCAACTAGATTTCTCTCTAAATCTAACTGAATATCACAAACGATATCAGTTTACAAGATTTCTATTATGAACTTGTTTTTCTTCACTCTCTCACTTTAACTAAGGGTATGCTAAGAAAGATTGAGAATGGAAAAGAGTGCTCTGTATTTCTAGTTCAAACAGTGCGTTGAGATTTTGCTCGATAATCACGCGTAGATGATGCAGTTGAGCTTGGCTACTATTTATAGTGAATGAGATGACCGTTGGTGAATTTGAATCTTCAAAGGAGATGACATCAGTTGTTGTAGCCGTTAATTTTGTTGGCCCTAACAAGAACAGAATCACCTAGAGGGGGGTGAATAGGTGTCTAAGTTGAAAACTGAAAAGTTCTAAGTTTTTTAAAGAAACTTAAATTTCAGAGTCAAATTTCCTCAGAGTCAAAGGCAAGCTTACAGAAGCAGCTTCTGAGGGAAATTCTGCCTAAACACAGTTAGACTGTTTTCAGCAACAGAAGCTCTGAGTAAGATAGCTTCTGGACAGTCTTCTGAAGAAAGACAATGATAAAAAGAGTAAAGTCTGTTTCAGCACTAAATATAAGCAAGTACACAGAAGCAAATTAACAAGTATAAGGAAGGGAGAAAGAGATTCAGGAGGTCCTGATGAACAGTTCAATTTATCCAAGTTCGCCACAGAAGTCCTGTGACTACGTCTTGTCCCCTGTGGTCGAAGCCAACAGAGATTTTAAATCTACTATTCAGAACTTTTATGGCAAGTTCAGAAGCTCCTTTATATCAACAGAACATAAGCTAATTTCTCACTTAGTTCTGACTAGTCTAAAAAGAGTTAAAGGATTTCCACCAGAACAACAACACTCTGTTTTCTAGATTTCTCACCCAACTCTAATCTCAATTAGATTTCTCTCTTTAAATCTAACTGAATATCACAAACGATATCAGTTTACAAGATTCATATTATGAACTTGTTTTTCTTCACTCTCTCACTTTAACTAAGGCTATGCTAAGAAAGATCGAGAATGGAAAAAGATGCTCTGTTTTTCTTGTTGAAACAGTGCGTTGAGATTTTGTTTAATAAATCACGCGTAGATGATGTAGTGGAGCTTGGCTACTATTTATAGTGGATGAAGATGACCGTTGGTGAATTTGAATCTTCAAGGAGATGACATCAGTTGTTGTAACCGTTAATTTGTCAAGTCCTCAAGCGGTCTTGAAACACTTTGATTCCGTTAACCTTGTTCTTTAACTAAATCCGGTAAGTGATTTGAAGTTGAAGATAAGGTTGACTCGAAACATTCTTCAATTGGATCAACAAAGGGTAGACAAGGAAATTCTGGTTTCGCTTTTAGTAGACAGGCGCGCTCCTTCAAAACAGCTTTTTGAAGTTTTGGCGCCTTGCATTAAATGCAATTGTCAGAGCATTAAATGCTAACGGAACCCGTGACTTAGCTTCTGAAAGCTAATTTCATTTGTCTAGGCTTCTGACCAAATTGGTATAACTTCTGATTGCAAAGAACCTCTGAGAAGAGCTTTAACAGACTTCATAGCATCGGAGCGGAGTATCCAGCTTCTGATCAATGAAACACTGTCTTCAGCTTTCGAAACTTTTGAGTCTTGCAGACAATCCAGAGTTATTTCATTCAGCACCTGCTGAGTAACTTACATACAAACTCAACGAAAAAATTATTAGTCAGAATTAAACCGTATGTAAGGGAATTTTAATTTTCATCTTCTGAAACATTTGGACATAATCAAAACACTTAGTGTTCATCACATTTGTCAAATCTTCAAACGGTCTTCAAACACTTTGATTCCGTTAACCTTGTTCTTTAACTTAATCCGGTAAGTGATTTGAAGTTGAAGATAAGGTTGACTGGAAACATTCTTCAATTGGATCAACAAAGGGTAGACAAGGAAATTCTGGTTTCGCTTTGAGTAGACAAGCGCGCTCCTTCAAAACAGCTTTTTGAACTTTTGGCGCCTTGCATTAAATGCAATTGTCAGAGCAATAAATGCTTAACAAAACCCGTGACTTAGCTTCTGATGGCTAATTCCATTTGTCTAAGCTTCTGATCAAATTGGTAGAGTTTAACTTCTGATTGCAATGGTCCTCTGAGGAGAGCTTTAACAGACTTTGATAACTTCAGAGCGGAGCATCCAGCTTCTGAAAGTGAGAATACTGTCTTCAGCTTTCGTTTCTTCTGAGACCTCAAGCAATCCAGAATTAGTTCATTCAGCACCTGCTGAGTAATTTACATACAAACTTAACAAAAATTGTTAGTCAATATTAAACAGTATGTAAGAGAAACTCAATTTTCATCTTCTAAAATGTTTAGACATAATCAAAACACTTAGGGTTCATCAGATGTCAATGTGGTGAGTAGTGGCAATGCTAATGGGTCAAAGAACAAGAAGGTGTTCAAGAACAAGTGTAAGAAGCCCGCTGGCAAAGGCAAGAAGAAAGCCTTCAAGCCGCACCCACTAGACATGTGCCATGAATGTGGTGAAAAGGGGCACTGGAAGAGTGCATGTCTAAAGCTAAGGGGAAATGTGAAGAACAAGCATGCTGCTTCATCTTCAGGTATTTATATTGTTGAGATTAATCTCACTATTTCTTCATCTTGGGTTTTAGACACATGATGTGGTTCTCACATTTGTTCGAATTTGCAAGGGCTAAAAAATAGGAGAAAGCTTGGTTCAAGTGATGTGGATCTCCACGTTGGAAATGGTGTCAGAGTGCAGGCATTAGATGTAGGGGATTATTACTTAATTTTGCCCACTGGGCTGGAACTCATTTGGAGAAATTGCAACTATGTGCCTGCTATACGCAGGAATATTATTTCAGTTTCTTGTTTGGATAATTTGGGGTTTTTCATTTGATATTAAGCATGGAACTTTTTCAATTTTATGTGGTAATATTTTGTATTGAATAGGCGTTCTTCAGAACGGGCTGTATGTCCTAGATTTATCCGATCAATCTCATGTGTACAACATAAATAACAAAAGGATTAAATTAATTTATTATAATAATCCTACATATGTCTGGCATTGTCGCCTTGGGCACATAAACGAGAGACATATTGCAGAGCTCCACTTGAGTGGAATTTTAGGATCTTTTGATCTTCAGGCTCTAGATACTTGTGAATCTTTTTTACGTGGCAAGATGACTAAAGCACCTATCAAGAAGACAGGTGAAAGGTCAACTGGGCTATTGGGGCTTATACATTCCGATGTATGCGGACCAATGAGCACACCAGCTAGGCAAGGTTTTCTTTACTTCATTACTTTCACAGATGACTATAGCCGCTTCGGCTATGTGTATTTGATGAGACATAAATCTGAGACCCTTCAAAAGTTCAAGGATTTTAAGAATGAAGTTGAAAAGCAACTTGGTAAAAAGATTAAAGCACTCCGGTTTGATAGAGGGGGCGAATATCTAAGCCAAGATTTTGATGAATTGTTGAGTGAATGTGGGATAGTATCCCAACTTACTCCTCCTGGTACACCTCAATGGAATGGGGTTTCAGAAAGGAGAAATAGGACCCTGTTAGACATGGTCCGCTCAATGATGAGTCAAGCTAATCTCCCCGTATCCTTTTGGGGATATGCTTTAGAGACTGCTGCTTATATTCTAAACAATACACCCAACAAGGCAGTTAAAGGAACATTATATGAACTATGGAAGGGCATGAAACCCTGTGTAACCTTTATGAAGATTTGGGGCTGTGATGCTCATGTTAAGAAATTCAATGAGCAGCAAGTTAGAGTCCAAAACTGTGAAATGCCAGTTTGTAGGTTACCCTAAGGAAACTAAGGGTTACTACTTCTACAACCCATTAGAGAACAAAGTTTTTGTTGCTCGAACTGGGGTTTTCTTGGAAAAGGATTTTATCTCCAAGAAAGACAGTGAGAGCAGTGTTGAACTCGGAGAAGTTCAAGAGGCACAAACTTCTGCAGCAAATGCTGAGGAAGCTGAGGCAATAGGTTCTAGTGTTCAGGTGAATGAACAAGTAAAACATATTGTACGGGAACCAAGAAAGTCTGGTAGGGCACTTCAAGAGCCTAAGAGGTATGGATACCTGGTCACTCGTGACAAGGAGATCATGGTTGTGGAACAAGATGATCTCAAGTCCTACAAGGAGGCTGTTGAAAGACCACAATCAGTTTTGATGAACCCTAAGAGTTTTGATTATGTCCAAACGTTTAAGAAGATGAATTTGTATTCTTACTTATATACTTTTCAATGTTGACTAACAATTTTTGTTAAAGTATTGTATAAGTTTCTCAGCAGGTGTTGAATGAAGAAACTCTGGATTTCCTTGAAGACTCAGAAGAGAAGAATAGCTGAAGATAGAAGTTTAAAGCTCAGAAGCTGGATACTCCGCTCTGATGATTTTCTGAAGACTGTTAAAGCTCTCCTCAGAAGTTCAGAAGCAATCAGAAGAAATTCCATTTCGATTAGAAGTTTAGACAAAAGATTAAAGAACTCAGAAGCGCTAGTCATGTGTCTTACTTAGCATTTAATGCTCTGACTTCTGCATTTAATGCAAGGCGCCAAAAGTTCAAAAAGTTGTTTTGTTGGAGCGCGCATGTCTGCCTCAAACAAAACCAGCATTTCCTTGTCTACCCTTTGCCGATCTAAATAAAGTAAAATTCCAGTCAAGCTTATCCTTGATTTCAAATCTGTTACCGGATTTAGTTAAAGAACAAGGTTAACGGAATCAAAGTGTTTGAAGACCGTTTGAAGATATGACAGATTAACGGCTACAACAACTGATGTCATCTTTTGAAGATTCAAATTCAAACAACGGTCATCTCCAATGCACTATAAATAGTAGCCAAGCACCATTGCATCTCACACGCGATTAACGAGCAAAATCTTAACGCACTGTTTTAACGAGCAAAACAGAGCAATCTTTGCAATTCTCAATCTTTCATAGTTTAGGCTTTGTAATAGTGAGAGAGTGAAGAAACATGTTGGGTGTGATTTGTGTCTATAAAATCAAGGGTTTTCCATAGTATTTTTGTGCCAAAACTGTGTTTCGAACAGCCTAAGATTGTTCTTTACGGCAGAAGTTCAGCTTGTGATCCCAGTTAGTCTGCCTGTGCTTAGTTGAGTCTGAACAGCTTGAATTTAGGGTTGAATCTGCAGAAAATCAGGTCAAAGATACCCTCTCCTCACATGTTCTCGGTTTTGTGATGTGGGGAAGAGAAAAAGCAATGTTTTGGAGGTTTGTGAAGGCATTGGGATGTGAAGTTGTCTTCTTGTGCATTTGTCTCTTTCTGCAGGTTGACTTGTCCTATTATGCAGTTGTCTTCTTCCGCTGGAGAACATCCTGCCCAAGAACAGCCAGATTCCGAGAAGCAACTTCCCTTTTGTTTATTTCCTTTCATTTCTTGTATAAATACTCCTGCGAGAGTATTGTTCATTATGCTTCAGATTATCTTAGTTTAGTAGACGTTAGTTTTACTTTCAGTTTAGTAGATATAGCAGTTTTCTGTGGAAGTCTCATCCAAGGCCAAGCAGAACCTGTTTTTAGTCTTTTCATTCCTTGAAACGCTGTAAACATGACAATGAGTGAGTAGTCACTCAAGGTGGAAAGCCAGCCTTCTGGCTGGTGGTTTGTAAGCGTCACTTTCCTTTCATTCAATGAAATCATGTTTATTCTGCTTATTCAATAGAATCTTCATTCATATATAAGTCTAACTAACTTGTATTCTCAGTTTTTTGATGTTGTAGGGACCAACTCGGATCAAGCAATAGATAAACTGATTGAACACATATGTTTTATACCGGGACCAATAAGGATAAAATGTGTGCTAAGGGTTCTTATTTATAAGATGCTTCCTGTGCTTAACGCTTGTGCTTCTGTAATCTAATGGAAACTAATTTTGCATAAGTATAAAGAATCTGGGGAACATGTGACCATCTGACTTGAGTGATTCTAGTGAAGATACCTTAGACTTATAATAAACATGGTGGATTTGTATATAGGGAATATGTGCTTGTTTGCCATCAGTTATGGCTGTGCTTTACACCTGCTTCTTTATTATTGATATCTCTTAATTTATTTTCATGCTCAGTGACAACCTGAGTTTAAAAATAGATATAGTTAGTTTAAAATCAATCAATCAAAGTAAGATCAACCACCCGACTGTTCTGTTTCAGTAAAGAGACTAGCTTGAAACTGTTCTATCCCTGTGGAGACGATAACTTATCACTTTATTACTTGTCTAGTGCACTTGCTAGTGTCATCCCACTCATTTGTACACAACAAGTTTTTGGCGCCGTTGTCGGGGATAGAAAGATTTTAAGCCAAACCATTTTTTTTTACCTTTATTGTGATAAAACAGTTGGATTTTACCTGTTTGTTTCAGTGTGCAGTTTGATTTTAGGTTGTTTATGCGAAGAGCCCGACTTGCACCAGAGCCTATTGATCCTGAGAGTGAGGCAACCTTGAGAAGGAGAAACTCCCTTAGGAGAATCAGACAAAGGGAAAGACTGGCAACTCGTGACCAGGAACAACCTGTTAACAACGCTGTTCGAGAAAGACAACTTGAACAAGAACAAGTACACCCAGAACAACCAGAGGAAGGGCAAGGAGACAACATGGTGGACGGAGTTGTTCCACCCTTGCCAATGAAGGAATATTCAAAACCTTCCACCGAGGGTCACTCATCTTGCATTGTGGTCCCCGATGAAGGAGATAACCATTTTGAGGTCAAGGAATTCATGATCCAAATGTTACAAACAACTGTTCAATTTGGAGGACTGCCCAGTGAAGACCCAAATGCTCACATTCAAGACTTTGTCACGATGTGTAACACTTTTAAGACCAACCGAGGAGTCAGTGATGACGTGATCAGGCTCAAGCTGTTCCTATATTCGTTAAGGGACAAAGCTAGAACCTGGATGAAAAATTTGCAACCTCGCTCAATCACAACATGGGAGTGTTGGCCCAAATAATGACTATATAAAGACTAGAGTGATGAACCCTATGTGTTTTGATTATGTCCAAACGTTTCAGAAGATGAAAACTTAATGTTCTCTTACATATAGTTTATTGTGGACTAATATTTTTTCTACTTAGTCTATGTGTAAGTTACTCAGCAGGTGTTGTATGAAGATTTTCCTGATTGCCTAAGGAACTTCAAGGTCGTGATTGCTGAAGACAGAGTTTCATTCTCAGAAGCTGGATGGTCCGCTCTGAAGCTTGTAAAGTCTGTTAAAGCTCTCCTCAGAGGTCCTTTGCAATCAAAATCTTTTTACCAATTTGATCAGAAGCTTAGTCACGGGTTCTGGATAAGCATTTATTGCTCTGACAAGTGCATTTAATGCAAGGCGCCAAAAGTTCAAAAAGCTGTTTTGATGGAGCGCGCGTGTCTACTCAAAGTGAAACCAGAATTTCCCTGTCTACCCTTTGTTGATCTTATTGAGGAATGTTTCCGGTCAACCTTATCTTCAATTTCAAATCACTTACCGGATTTGGTTAAAGAACAAGGATAACGGAATCAAAGTGTTTGAAGACCGTTTGAAGACTTGACAAATTAACGGCTACAACAACTGATGTCATCTCTGTGAAGATTCAAATTTTCTCAACGGTCATCCTCATTCACTATAAATAGTAGCCAAGCTCCAAAGCATCAACCGTGCGTGATCATCGAGCAAAATCTCAACGCACTGTTTCAACAAGAAAAACAGAGCATCCTTTTTCCATTCTCAATCTTTCTTAGCATAGCTTAAGTTTAAGTGAGAGAGTGAAGAAAAACAAGTTCATAATAGGAATCTTGTAAACTGATATCGTTTGTGATATTCAGTTAGATTAAAGAGAGAAATCTAGTTGAGATTAGAGTTGGGTGAGAAATCCAGAAAACAGAGTTGTTGTTGTTCTGGTGGAAATCCTTTAACTCTTTTTAGGCTAGTCAGAACTAAGTGAGAAATTAGCTTAAGTTCTGTTGATGTAAAGGAGCTTCTGAACTTGCCAGAAAAGTTCTGAATAGTGGATTTATAAAATCTCTGTAGGCTGCGACCTCAGGGGACAAGACGTAGTCACAGGACTTCTGTGGCGAACTTGGATAAATCGAATTGTTCAATCAGGATCTCCTGAACTTCTTTCTCTCTCTTATACTTGTTATTTTTGCTTCCGTGTACTTGCTTATATTTAGTGCTGAAATAGATTTCCTCTAAGTATCATTGTCTTTTTTCAGAAGACTGTCCAGAAGTTGTCAAATCAGAACTTCTATTGCTGAAAACAGTCTAACTGTGTTTAGGCAGAATTTCCCTCAGAAGCAACTTCTGTAAGCTTGCTTCTGACTCTGAGGAAATTTGACTCTGAAAATTAAGTTTCCCTAAAAACTTTAGAAAATTTCAGTTTTCAACTTTGACACTTATTCCCCCCCCCCCCTCTAGGTGATTCTGTTCTTGATAGGGCCAACATAGAGGGGGGGTGAATAGGATTTATTGCCTTTTAAAAACTATTATTTTCTCTTTAAAATAATTTGCCTATTTAAATAATCAACTATAAAAGATTTTGCGGAATATTTAGTTGATTAAAAGATGAGAGAAAATAAGCAAGTTTAGCACGATTTAATCACAAGCAATTAAAGATAAAAGCTTAAAGCAAAGCAAGTGATTAAAAGCAATAAGTAGAGAGAGTAGGGATAGAAGGATTAGACGCAAAGCATTTATCCAGGTTCGGTCTCCTTGTGAGCCTAGTCCTGTCCCTGAGAGCACCTCTCGAGATTTTCCACTAAGGATGTCTTTAAGGGCAGAAATCAAGCCGGTAGAGTAGTTCTCACAATCCGAGAAACTACTAGAGCTGAACACCTCTCCCAGTATTCACTCCCTCAAACTTCCAAGTGTTTGAGCAACTCCACTTAGTTTTTCTCAAGATCAACTAAGAAACTTATGGCACTTTTCAAGGCTCAGTGATAACCTCCTAAGCTTGCGGGTGCTTAAGAACCTATAAGCTTTTCAAGGCTAAGCAAGAACCTCTCTTACACTTTTATAAGGATCTAGTGTAAAACCCAAGATTAAACCCCACCGTTTAATCTTTTACAATGATCTTTGAATGAAATAAAACACTCAAACTCTCGTTGTAAAGTTGAAGGAAAATATAATCAAAGCTTGCTTGAATATCTCGTGTTGATAGCTATGATTCTCGGTTTGTTTTCCTTGCTTCAACCTTCTCTTCTCCTTTCTATTTATAGGCGAAATCTTCACCTCTTCTCAAGTTGTAGCCGAAATGGAGAAGCTTGAGTTGTCACATCAAATATTCATCTCTTACATTAGGAGATTCACTTACATTAGGAACCTTATCTTCTTCCATTAGGAAACCTACTCTTTCTTTAGGAAACCTACTCTTTCTTTAGTAACCTTATCTCTTACATTAGGAAAGAGATCTCTTACATTAGGAAATGACAAGATTCCATACGAAATGGGAGTTTTGTAGGAAGATTGATGAGACTTTACACTTTGATGATTTCGAGACAATTGTGACCGTAGGATTGAGATGTAAGATTGAATCCTAGCCATTCATTTATACTCAACTTAAATCACCAATTAACTTATATCATTTGCATTCATCTAAGCATGGATATCATATGAGTTCATTTAATTCATATCACATGCATTCATCATCGTAAACATGGTAATCACATACGTAACATAGATGATGATATCATAGATGGCAATATGACATAGTTTGTATGTATGCAAGCATCTTAACCATGACATAGCTTATGATAGATATATTGATCATATTAAGTTTGTATCATAATACTTCAATGAAGAGCATGTTAAGATATGTCATTTTGATCACATAGAAAGGCCATAATTCATAGGATAAAAAGAATGTTTATTCATGGCATAACTTTTTAGCTCGTGGCATAAATATCATTTAGACATAATTTAGATTCATGTGAGCATGTGATATTTAAGCCATAAAAGATGTGATCATGACATGCATACATATATACTTTAATCATATACTTTAACTAAAGTAACTCTAGATAGAATAATATCCTCATTTAAGCATTTCTAGAGTTAATTATATTTTTAGCATATAAAGTATATAATTAAATTACTTTGTCACATATAAATATATATAAATAAAGTATATTATAAAAACACACATATATATATATATAAAGCATATTATAAAAACCATATATTAAATCAAGTAATCAAAATCAACTAGAGTGAAATAACAATCTCCCCCTTTTTGATAACTTGCAAAAATATGCTCGGTGGTTTTTATAAAGATGCTCCCCCTATGTAAAACACTTTTATTAGTATAGGGCTTTTGTGACAAAAACAATAAGTAAATGGGCTTGAGTTTTAAAACAAAAGAGATTAGGCCCACTTAACTTATTACTAAATTTTAAAACAAATGAGGCCTTTAAACACTTAAGTTTTAATTAGGCTCAACAAAGGATTTTGAAATCTGATTGGTTGTAATCTAGGCCCAAAAGATAATTAGCGTATAACAGGGCCAAGCAAAACAACATCATCAATGAATTCAAGAACACAGCTCATGTGTATATGTTGATTTGCAGATTTCAGATTTTTTCTAGCATGCATAACTTCTCCCCTAATAACTTATGTTTGCATAAACCACCAAATAGCTTCTCCCCCTTAGTTTTGGAAGTAATCAAAAAATGAAGCATAGCAGGGTAGAAGTAAAAAGCACATATCGAAAGGCATGAACATTTCCTGTAGCATTTTGGACAAAACACAGCAGGCATAACAAATAGCAACAGAGCATAGCATGCCAGACAGATATGAGGTGGTACTACGCATGCATAGGTCCTATATCCAGCTAAGATTCCATCTAGCAAAGTTCAATTCAATTCAGCATATTTTGTCAGTGAAGACAAGTCATGAAGTTTCAGAATTATGAAGAATTCTGGAGAATTGTACCTGCAAAGGATTAGTGGATATATATATATATATATAATAGCAGTAGAGAAATGTATCAGTTCATAACAAAACAATCACCACAAATATTCAAAATAAACTATCCTAAGATAATTTAAAAACTACTTAAGATTGTACCGGACAAAAGTAGTTTCAACAACTATCTAGAGCTGTGGTGATGGAGGGTAGATAGATAGATAGTTCATGATTGTAGGAGAGATGTCATGAGGATTCACTAATCTGAGTGAGGTGGACTTGGTTCAGCAGCCATGGTAACTCCAGGTATACTCTTAACAACAGATTTCAACTCATCTGTTTCATTCTGGATACCTCTCAGGGCTATCACGACATCTTCCTGCCTTCCCAAAAGGAACTGTTGGTTGTTGTGTAGTGTGAATACACATCCATGTTGATCATCCAGCTTATTGTTAAGTTCCTTGAGTGCTAAACTCTGCTTGGTCATCCTATCCTGCACAAAACAGCACAAAGAATCCATCTTTGCAGTCAAGTTAGAAATATGTCCCTCCAAGTTCTGTGACTGCTTAGTCATCCTTTGTACATTTCATCAACCTGTGCCATTGTGCTTGCAAGAAACTTTGAATGGGAGTCCAGATTATATGCAGTGTTGTTTACTTCCCCAAACATGTTTCGCAGGTGACCACTCAGATTCACTATCTGTGCAGCAGTGAACTTATATGGAAAACTTGGCTCTACTTGATCCAAGAAATCAGACTGCAAGTTCTGCTGAGTGAAAAACAAAGGTGTGGTCTCCTGTTGTGCAGGCTGGTATGCACCAGCATCGATATACACAGGGCAGTTAGGCATGACAAATCCTGAGGAGCTTGGAGGTTTCTCCATACTGCCAGCAATGGAGTTCATAATGTCCAATTCCTCCTGAGTAAGCTCTTGATTCTCAATAGCAGAGTCAGCCTCTTGTTCAGTCATGAACCCCTTCCTCTTCTGCAAATTCAACTCATTAACATACAAAGAATTTATGCTCAAACATGGTGAATCTGTCCTAAACATGTTTGACTCTGATGAGATGGATTGGGGTAATGACATCAAGACATCATCTAATGAAGTTCTAGAGGAATTTTGCCTAACAAATAACTTGAATCTGTATGGATTCCTTGGTTGAGTACAAAAAATTTCTCTAGATATCCTAACCCTTTCATTTATGTCCTTATACCTTACCAACATCTTATAAACCTCAGTTTTTCCTAGACACCTGGAGTAATTCAATGTAGGTTCTTTCTCAAAGTTAATCTTAAAGTGTCTAAAAATAGAGGTTAGGATCATGCTATATGGTAAGTCATCCTGCATCCTAAGGTTTGACATATGTTCTAACATGACAGAGGGCAAATTTATGTTTATGTAATGCATGAGATTCCAAATGAAGTGAATATCGAATGATGTCATGGTTCCTAGATTGCTTCTAATGGGAACTATTACTCTTGTCATGAAATAATGGAGGGTCTCTAACTCAAGGTCTAATTTGCTCCTTCTTAGCACATATGTAATCGGTTGGTCATCCTTAATCTTAAAGATCTTTCTACCAAAACCATAATATGTTGGAATTTGATCAACGATCAGAGTCGCGCAGCGGAAGCGAGAAAAATGATTTAAACATCATTGATCAGATTACATGTGACCTTTATCATTGCCTCAATGTTATTTATTTGATAAACGTGATTAAATCTACTTTAGTCACTCACATGGAATCCCTCTGAGAGAGATGGATGAACCGCACGATCGGAGGTTCCGCCAAAATCAAGTGCACGACACCTACAGTGAACAGGTACTCGCAAAAGGCACGAAGAATGACGAACGGAGGCTCCGGGATCACTCTAGAGAGTTCGGCCGGCAAAGGGGGTGGAGGGATTTAGGGGTTCCAATTTTCTGTGTCAGAAAGTCTAGGGTTTCAATCGATTAGGATTAATTTATAGTATGTCGACTAATTACAGTTTTAGTACCTACATTAATTTAATTAATCTGATTGTACCACAATAGAATACAATAGATTCAATTAACATCAATTAGGTTATAATTAATCACATACTAACCCTTAAAGAAAATCTAATTAATCAATCGCTTAATTAATTAACCCGATTGAATAATTAATCCCTCCAAACAATCAATTAACTTGTTCTAATCAGAACAATTAATCAATTAACATTATCAGTTAACAACTAATAATATGTTCATCACAAATACACTACATGTATTAATTCTCCGAGTACAAGTCTCAGTGTCTAGTGTGCACGATCCTGTGGGCCATAATCAATTAGCTCAACGACTGATAGAGAGTTTCCTAGACTATATCAGTCACAAATTGATTACAGTGTTAATCCATCTCATTCAGATAGAAAACCCTGTAGTAATCTCTAATATCTCTTACCATGCATATCGATATATCAAGCATGAGGCATGGTGGACGTCATCCTCTAAAGCTTGAGATATTTCTCGATCTAGAGTTAACTGAAGAACAGATAAGTAACCAGCTTATCTGAGTGTAGCCACACATTTCTCAGTTCAACTCATCGAGTGGCCTAATGATATCATCTCACTTGGGAGTGAGTGGTAATCCCTTCACTTCAACTATCAGTATGAATCAGTTCACTGACTAGACCAATCATACCCGTATTTGGCATCCTTTTACAGACCTGTTAGGCGTATGTCAAATCTAATCAGATTCCTGATTCAGTACTATAATGAAATCAGGTCGACAGATAAAAGAGATCTACATTTATAGAAGGGCAATGACTCTCCCACCATGTGCCTTCTAAAGCGGATCGACCAAGTCCCGTATTGGTCATACGTACCTACAAACATATCCTGTACACGTGTACATATCCTGTTCGTAAAAGCTTTACATTCTATTCATTCCCATGAGTAGAACTAGCTTCTGGTTATTTATGATATACAATCAATGGATACTTCATACAGTACATATAATACAATCAATTGTATTTATGATATACAATCAATGGATACTTCATATAGTACAATCAACAAAAGTACAATACATCAACAAATAACTATGCCTAGAACTAGGGCACACCAACAATCTCCCACTTGACCTAGGTCCAAGCAGGCATAGCCTTAATCCCTATAGATCTAGCATGAGCATTGTTCTTGCGTTCAGCAAGAGCCTTCGTCATCGGATCAGCAACATTGTTATCTGTATCCACTATCTGTAGTCTAACATCACCTCTTTGGATAATCTCCCGTATAAGGTGAAACTTCCTGAGTACATGCTGATTCTTCTTTGTAGACTGGGGCTCCTTAGCTTGTATCATGGCCCCATTGTTGTCACAGAAGAGCACAACTGAATCCTGGATAGAGGGTACTACTCCAAGATCAGAAATGAACTTCCTCATCCAGACCGCTTCCTTAGAAGCCTCACAAGCAGCAATGTACTCAGCTTCCGCTGTAGAATCTGCAACAGTTGGCTGTTTAGTGGACTTCCAACTAATGGCACCGCCATTCAAGAGGAACACAAAACCGGATTGGGATTGTTGTTCGTCCTGATCAGTCTGGAATCCTGAGTCAGTGTAACTGGACACAGCCAACTCATCATCGCCACCATAAACCAAGAAAAGATCTCTAGTACGTCTCAAGTACTTTAGAATTGCCTTGACTTCCTTCCAATGTTTCTCACCGAAGCAAGACTGGAACCGGCTAGTCATACTGAGGGAAAAAGCAACATTAGGCCTGGTACATAGCATAGCGTACATAATCGACCCTATAGCAGAAGCATAAGGGTACTTGGAGACCTTGCGCCTCTCCTTCTTAGTCTTAGGACTGTGTTCCTTCTTAGACAGTTTCAAACCATGTGCCATAGGGATGAATCCCTTCTTGGAGTTGGACATGTTGAACCTCTTAAGGATTTTGTCTATGTACTTTGCCTGAGAAAGCCCCAGCAGGCGTTTTGCCCTATCTCTGTGGATTCTGATCCCCAAGATAGTCTCAGCCTCCCCAAGGTCCTTCATTGCAAAACATTTGTTCAGCCACTGCTTTGTGGCTTGCAGCTCTGAAATGTTTCCTCCTATCAATAGAATGTCATCGACATAGAGCACTAGGAAAGTGTCTGAGCCCCCACTATTCTTACGATACACACAGGGCTCATCGAGGTTCTGAATGAATCCAAATTCCTTTATGGATTCATTGAACTTCTTGTTCCAAGACCTAGATGCTTGCTTAAGTCCATAAATGGACTTTTGAAGCTTGCATATTCGGTTAGGATATTCAGGATTCACAAAACCTTCAGGTTGAGCCATATAGACACCCTCCTCTAGCTCTCCATTCAAGAAAGCGGTATTGACATCCATTTGCCATATCTCATAGTCGTACCATGCCGCTATAGCAAGTAATATCCTTATGGATTTGAGCATAGCTACTGGTGAGAAGGTTTCATCATAATCAATTCCATGAATTTGCCTGAATCCCTTCGCTACCAGACGCCCCTTGAAGGTGTTGTCAGCTTTCAGCTTGAAAAGCCACATGCTCTCCACAACTTTGACTCCAGGGAAGGGATCAACCAACCGCCATACCTCATTGTCATACATAGATTGCATTTCAGACTCCATAGCTCCACGCCATTTATCTGATTGTGGCCCTTCAATAGCCTCCTTGTAGGACTTAGGGTCATCTTGTTCCACAACCATGACCTCATCATCTTGGGTGACCAGGTATCCATACCTCTCAGGCCCTTGACGTGACCTACCAGACCTTCTAGGTTCCCGTACAATATGTTCTACCTGTTCATCAACCTGAACATCAGGAACAATTGTCTCAGCTTCCTCAGCAGTTGCTGCAGGAGTTTGTGGTTCTTGAACTTCTCCAAGTTCAATACTGCTCCCACTGTCTTTCTTGGAAATAAATTCCTTTTCCAAAAAGACTCCAGTTCGAGCAACAAAAACTTTGTTCTCTAATGGATTGTAGAAATAGTAACCCTTAGTTTCCTTAGGGTAACCTACAAACTGGCATTTGACAGTTCTGGACTCTAGTTTGCTACTAATCAATTTCTTGACATGAGCATCACAGCTCCAGATCTTCATAAAGGACACACAAGGTTTCCTGCCCTTCCATAGCTCGTATGGTGTTCCCTTAACTGCCTTGCTGGGTGTATTTTTTAGAATGTAAGCAGCAGTCTCTAAAGCATATCCCCAAAAGGATACAGGGAGATTAGCCTGACTCATCATTGAGCGGACCATGTCTAACAAGGTCCTGTTTCTCCTCTCCGAAACCCCATTCCATTGAGGTGTACCAGGAGGAGTAAGTTGGGATACTATCCCACACTCACTCAAGAATTCGTCAAACTCTTGGCTCAGATATTCACCCCCTCTATCAGACCGGAGTGCTTTAATCTTTTTACCAAGCTGGTTTTCAACTTCATTCTTAAAATCTTTGAACTTTTGAAGTGTCTCAGATTTGTGTCTCATCAAATACACATAGCCGAAACGGCTATAGTCATCTGTGAAAGTAATGAAATATAGAAAACCTTGTCTAGCTTGTGTGCTCATTGGTCCACATACATCAGAATGTATAAGCCCCAATAGCTCAGTTGATCTTTCACCAGTCTTCTTGAAAGGTGCTTTGGTCATCTTGCCACGTAACAAGATTCACAAGTATCTAGAGCCTGTAGATCAAAAGATCCTAAAATTCCACTTGAGTGGAGCTCAGCGATACGTCTCTCGTTTATGTGCTCAAGACGGCAATGCCAGACATATGTAGGATTATTATAATCACTTATTTTAATCCTTTTATTTCCATTGTATACATGAGATTGGTTGGATAAATCTAAGACATATAACCCATTCTGAAGAACGCCTGTTCCATACAAAATATTACCACATAAGATACTAAAAGTTCCATGCATAATATTAAAAGAAAATCCCAAATCATCCAAACAAGAAACTGAAATAATATTCATGCGCATCGCAGGTACATAGTAACAATTTCTCAAAATGAGTTCCAGCCCAGTAGGCAAACACAAGTAATAATCTCCTACATCTAATGCATGCACTCTGGCACCATTTCCTACGCGGAGATCCACATCACCCGAACTCAAGCTCCTCCTATTTCTGAGCCCCTGCACATTTGGACAAATGTGAGAACCACATCCTGTGTCTAAAACCTAAGATGAAGAAATAGTAAGGTTAATCTCAACAACATAAATACCTGAAGATCCAGCAGCCTGCTTGTTCTTCACTTTTCCCCTTAGCTTAGGACATGCACTCTTCCAGTGCCCCTTCTCACCACACTCGTGGCATAGGTCTAATGGGTGTGGCTTGAAGGCTTTCTTCTTGCCTTTTCCAGCGGGCTTCCTACCCTTGTTCTTGAAAACATTCTTGTTCTTAGGCCCATTAGCCTTACCACTTCTCACCACATTCACCTCCACCTTCCCGCCCTTAGTCATAGTCTGCTCAACCTGTTTGAGCAGGCCATGCAACCCTATGACTGTTCTATCCTGACCCTGCATATTGTAGTTCAGGATAAATGAGTCAAAGGAAGGAGGGAGTGAACTGAGGATCATGTCCACTGCAGTAGTCTCCAACACAGCTGAGTTGAGACTAGCCAACCTGTCAATAAAGCCCTTCATCTTTAGCACATGTGCGCTAACAGAAGTCCCAGGTTGCATTACAGTGTTGCTCAATGCTTTGGTGGTCAAGTACCTCTCCTGACGAGCCTGATCCTCGAACATAGTTCTCAGATTGGTCATCATTTGACGGGCCCCCTGATCCATGAACTGCTTCTGAAGTTCAATAATCATTGTACCAAGCATTATACATGCCACCTCCCTGTCGTCCTTCACATGCTTTTCATAAGCTTGTGTGACAGCAGCAGTGGCACGTGCAGCAGGAGCATCTGGAATGGGAGTAGTCAGCGCATACTCCCTAGCCTCGTGCCTTAGGACGATTTGCACCGCCCTAGCCCAATCTAGGAAGTTTGTCCCTGTCAGCTTCTCCTTTTCCAATAGTGGTTTGAGAGGATTGTTAGTTTCCATCTCTTTTCTTAATCGAGTTTAAGTTTTAAGTAGATTCTGCAGAAAGAGAGAGAGAATTAGAATAAGGACTTTAATGTCAATAAACAAATTAATATCTGTTAAATTAATCTCTTTTGGTGATTTTCTTGACTTCGTTATATCAAGATGCACAATCCCATTAATAATTGATCAAGCTAGGGCTTGTATCTCATATTAGCGTATTTGGTAGAGCAACCTACTCAATTCTCCCACCTAGAGAACTCTTGGTTTGATAGGTCTATTGACACTTTACCTATCCATGCTTAGGAACCCGCAACTAGCTTAATGATGTTCCTTCTTCGAGTAAAACCTACAATCTCTGTTTACCACACTCTAAAAAGAGTATCTTAACCCTCAACGGCCCACCAGTTAGTACAATATATTCTGCTAGGGCATGATATATACTGTAGCACCACCTGGGAGGAAGAGGTGAGGTTCAGGTAAAGCATTTATAAAATACCCGATATTTTGTTTTAACAGATTACATTGGGTGATCGGCTTAACATGTGAAAAAGAATTGATCTGGTGATCAATAGCGATGCAACTTATTAAATTTGTTTTATTTTGTCAATTTTACATATTATATAATATATAATAATACAAAATAAAATAGACATCCTATGGACTTTTCTAATACATCCTATAGGACTATTAATTGAAAAACAGAAATGAAATCTTCGGGCTTCCTCCATGGGCTTGGGCTCATCAGGAACTTCTCTTCGGTCTTCTTATGATTACATCAAATAAAAACCTATACAATTTGTCTAAGCAAAAGTAATGAAAATTTAAAATCCAAAATTTACATTCCATACTTCAATTAAAAGCCCATAAGATTCTATATCAAGTTGCTGCAAAAAAAAAAACGTTATACAGAATAAAATAAATGCATGACTATGGTAATCCTAATTCACATTTTAATTAAATTAAGCCAACCCAATTTGATAAAATCGTTTCAGTTTTCTCAACCAGTAAATTAGCCCGTGAAGGCCCAATGATTAAATCATTGCTCCCACTGAACTTTGGGAATTACTCAATCGAAAGCTAAACACATTTAATGCCACCGGTGTCTCGATCCATTAAATTAATTTTATCATCTTACCATATTCAATTTAATATCGTCGAAAATTAAATCTAAGATATACAAATGCATGGCACGACATAAATTTTTCAAATTAATTAATTTTAACCTAAGCTAATTAATCAATTAACTGTATTTGGGCCAAATTAATTTTTAAAAAAACACAAGTTTAATTTCAAAACGAAATAAAAATTAATTATGCCCCCAAATATACCGGACCCGACCCGTTACCCGCTCCGACCCGCGCCCCGGACCCAAAATTCAAAAATTAGGGTTTCGGGGGCGGGTTCGGGTCGCCCCGAACCCGTGGCGGAATGCTGGGCAGTCCGCCTGGTGGCTGCTGCCTGCTGCCAATCGCAGCAGTCCCGGGGACTGCTGCGCCTGGCCAGCAGGGGGCCGGCGACCGGCGGCCGCCCCTCGCAGGGCGCCGCCTTCGCCGGCCGCCGCTGGCCGTGGCCAGCAGTCCCACCGGACTGATGCCATGTAGCAGCGGGAGCTGCTGTTATAGCAGCCCCCTTTGGAAATCGGGGACTGCTGTAACAGCAGACCCAACAGGGCTGCTGGCCGGCGGTCGGTCGCCGCCGCCGCCGGTGGCAAACCACCTCCCCGACCCGCCGAATCCAAAACCTAAAATTTTATTTTTTTTAATAATTAAAACAGAAAATTAAATCCAGCAACCACACGACATAGAAAAATAAATCCATCGATCTAAACACATGCCATATGATCAAATTAAATTCCTATATCGGGAAAAATAGCAAAAACCCGATTCAACTAAAAATAACATTAATCAATGATTCAACCAACGACTCTGATGCCACTGTTGGAATCTGATCAACGATCAGAGTCGCGCAGCGGAAGCGAGAAAAATGATTTAAACATCATTGATCAGATCACATGTGATCTTTATCATTGCCTCAATGTTATTTATTTGATAAACGTGATTAAATCTACTTTAGTCACTCACATGGAATCCCTCTGAGAGAGATGGACGAACCGCACGATCGGAGGTTCCGCCAAAATCACGTGCATGACACCTACAGTGAACAGGTACTCGCAAAAGGCACGAAGAACGACGAACGAAGGCTCCGGGATCACTCTAGAGAGTTCGGCCGGCCAAGGGGGTGGAGGGATTTAGGGTTTCCAATTTTCTGTGTCAGAAAGTCTAGGGTTTCAATCGATTAGGATTAATTTATAGTATGTCGACTAATTACAGTTTTAGTACCTACATTAATTTAATTAATCTGATTGTACCACAATAAAATACAATAGATTCAATTAACATCAATTAGGTTATAATTAATCACATACTAACCCTTAAAGAAAATCTAATTAATCAATCGCTTAATTAATTAACCCGATTGAATAATTAATCCCTCCAAACAATCAATTAACTTGTTCTAATCAGAACAATTAATCAATTAACATTATCAGTTAACAACTAATAATATGTTCATCACAAATACACTACATGTATTAATTCTCCGAGTACAAGTCTTAGTGTCTAGTGTGCACGATCCTGTGGGCCATAATCAATTAGCTCAACGACTGATAGAGAGTTGCCTAGACTATATCAGTCACAAATTGATTACAGTGTTAGTCCACCTCATTCAGATAGAAAACCCTGTAGTAATCTCTAATATCTCTTACCATGCATATCGATATATCAAGCATGAGGCATGGTGGACGTCATCCTCTAAAGCTTGAGATATTTCTCGATCTAGAGTTAACTGAAGAACAGATAAGTAACCAGCTTATCTGAGTGTGGCCACACATTTCTCAGTTCAACTCATCGAGTGGCCTAATGATATCATCTCACTTGGGAGTGAGTGGTAATCCCTTCACTTCAACTATCAGTATGAATCAGTTTACTGACTAGACCAATCATACCCGTATTTGGCATCCTTTTACAGACCTGTTAGGCGTATGTCAAATTTAATCAGATTCCTGATTCAGTACTATAATGGAATGCCTAGAATAGATCATAATATGACATCATCAATAAAGAACTTCTCACCTTTTATACTAAACATAAAAGTTCCTTCATTGATTTTTGTTAGAGTCCTATAGAACTCATGAACAAGATCGGGATGTATTTTATCCCTGAGAGTTAGGACTGACAACCAGCCTTGGCTCTTAAACCAATGCTTCAGAGGCAGATTTAGGGTTTCCAGAAACCCTGAATCTATGAACATAGCAGTTAGAAGAACTTTGCTAGCACCGTTTTGATAAACAAGTCTATCTCTAAAGACATAGGGATTAAGCATTACCTCTTTATTGTCACTATTTAACATGCAGTTTGGATTTTGGGATTTGGTCATGATTTCCTTCATCCTAATCGCACGATCCATTGCTTCCAGTTCAGATAGTTTCTTGATTTTTCCGATTTTGGATCGGGTTCTGATAACGGTGGTTCTGGTGGCTTTCTTTTTGTCTTTCATTTTTCTGGATCGATAGAAAGCTTGAAGAAGAGCTTTCTGATTTGATGGTGATAGATAGTCTATCATTTTGGCAGAGATAGGGGATGTATAGGGTGAATCAACCGTCAGTTTCTAATGAAGCGATCTCATGAGATATTACACCTTTCCCTATGAAGGTACATGAACAGGCGAAGCCTCTTCGGATTCTTTGTGAATTGGAGGGAAAGATAAATTACATACCTGGTCCTTATTGTTTGCAACGCTTCAAATTCCGCCCATCGTTTAGCATTTAAGATTGATTAACACACGGCAATTAATGAAGAGTGAAAAGAATGGGCCGATGTTTCAATAACTTATTGGGCTTGGTGGATTGATTTAGAATTTTACCAGATTCAGGCCCACACATCTATCGTTTCTAATGAAGCGATCTCATGAGATATTACACCTTTCCCTATGAAGGTACATGAACAGGCGAAGCCTCTTCGGATTCTTTGTGAATTGGAGGGAAAGATAAATTACATACCTGGTCCTTATTGTTTGCAACGCTTCAAATTCCGCCCATCGTTTAGCATTTAAGATTGATTAACACACGGCAATTAATGAAGAGTGAAAAGAATGGGCCGATGTTTCAATAACTTATTGGGCTTGGTGGATTGATTTAGAATTTTACCAGATTCAGGCCCACACATCTATCTCTTGTCGAATCAAAAAGTATGGTGTACTTGATTTACATTTTAATATATGGTTGAGATTAATTTTTCATTAATCAAACATTAAGATTTTTTTTAATCTTAACCATATCATTTAAGTTCTTTTAATCAAGTATGGGGTTGGTCATTCCAAATTCGTTACGTAAGATAGCAAATCGCTCTGAACTTAATGGTTTAGTAAAAATGTCAGCGATTTGATCTTCCGTTGAAACGAATTCTAGATTAATGTCATTCTTTTGAATATGATCTCGTATGAAGTGATGCTTAATATCAATGTGCTTTGCACGTGAGTGCTGACTGGGATTTTTACCCAAATTAATTGCACTTGTATTGTCACACTTTACCGGAACATGCTCAAAAGTTAGACCATAATCTTTCGAATGTTGTCTCATCCACAAAATTTGAGTAACACAATTACCTACAGAAATATATTCTGCCTCCGCGGTAGATAGTGCTACTGAATTTTGCTTTTTGCTAGACCATGAGACCAAAGCATTTCCAAGAAAATGACACGTACCTGAAGTGCTCTTTCTCTCCAATCTACATCCAGCATAGTCTGCATCACTATATCCCACAAGATTGATTTCTTTGCACTTTGGATACCACAGACCTACATTTTGTGTTCCTCTCAAATATCTGAAAATTCTTTTGACTGCAGCATAGTGTGATTCCTTATGATCTTATTGATATCTGACACATAGACATACACTGAATTGAATGTCAGGTCTACTAGCTGTAAAATACAGTAGTGACCCAATCATCCCTCTGTATTTCCTTATGTCTACTCTTTTGCCTTTCTCATCTTTCTTGATCTTCACAGTTGTGCTCATTGGAGTGTTCTCCTCATTGCAGTTCTCAAAATCAAACTTTTTCAGAAGCTCTCTGACATATTTTTCTTGATTAATGAAGATGCCTCGATTACCCTGTTTAATTTGTAATCCTAAAAAGAAATTTAACTTGCCCATCATGGACATCTCAAATTCTTCACTCATTTCTTTTGCAAAGGATTCACACATAGATTCATTAGTTGATCCAAAGATTATATCATCAACATATATTTGCACAATCAACAAATGACTTTTTTCATATTTAATAAACAGAGTAATGTCAACTTTTCCTCTTTGAAATTCCTTTTTAATCAAGAAAGAGCTTAACATGTCATACCAAGCTCTAGGAGCTTCCTTCAAACCATATAAAGCTTTAGACAGTTTAAACACATGATCCGGAAGATCACTATCCTCAAAACCAGGAGGTTGTTTGACATAAACCTCTTCAGAAATAAAACCATTTAAAAATGCACTTTTGACATCCATTTGATATAGTTTAAAGTCTTTATAACAAGCATAAGCACAAAGCATACGAATAGACTCTAACCTAGCAACTGGAGCATAAGTCTCGTCAAAATCAATACCTTCTTGTTGGTTGTAACCTTGAGCAACCAATCTAGCCTTATTTCTGGTAACATTTCCGGACTCATCTAACTTATTTCTAAAGACCCATTTAGTTCCTATGATAGTCTTTCCTATTGGTCTAGGAACCAATGTCCATACATTGTTCCTTTTGAAATGGTCTAGTTCTTCTTGCATGGCAAGAATCCAGTTTTCATCATCTTCAGCCTCTTTGAAGTTTTTTGGTTCAAGTTCAGATACAAAGGCTACATTTCCGAAGTACTTTCTGAACTGGGCTCTAGTCATAACCTTTTCAGAAGGGTCATCAATAATGTCTTCCTGAGAGTGGTTTCTCGGAAGTCTAATTTCCTTTGGAAGTTCATTATTCTCTACTTTCTCTTCCCTAGGTACAGACTGTTCAAATGAAGATACATTTAACTGAGGATTTTCAACTGATAATAAATCATCACTTATCTTTTCCACAGTTAAGTTATTTTCATCAAACACAACATGAACAGACTCTTCTACCACTAGGTTTCTCTTATTGAAAACTCTAAAAGCTTTGCTAGACAAGGAATATCCTAAGAAGATTCCTTCATCAGACTTTTCATCGAACTTTCCTAGTTGGTCTTTATTGTTGTTGTGAATAAAACACTTAGAACCAAATATGTGAAAGTAGCTTATGTTGGGTTTTCTTCCTTTCCATAATTCATATGGAGTCTTTTTCAAGATGGGCCTGATCAAAGCTCTATTCAAAATATAGCAAGTTGTGTTAGTAGCTTCAGCCCAAAAATACTTAGGAAGATTACTTTCACTTATCATAGTTCTAGCCATTTCTTCCAACGTCCTATTCTTACGTTCTACAACTCCATTTTGTTGTGGAGTTCTTGGGGCGGAAAACACATGATTTATCCCCGACTCATTACAAAATAGTTCAAAAGACTGATTTTTGAACTCACCTCCATTATCATTTCTAATAGAAGAAAGTTTGACATTTCTGTCATTTTGGAGTTTCTTAACTAGGTGGACAAATTGGTCAAAGGTCTCATCCTTAGATGCTAGAAATAAGGTCCAGGTAAATCTGGAGTAGTCATCAACTATTACCAAAGCATACTTCTTGCCTCCTAGACTTGATGGTTGGATTGGACCAAACAAATCTAAGTGAAGTAATTCAAGTGGTCTACTAGTTGATACAACTCCTTTCAAGCTAAAAGAGCTTCTAGTTTGTTTACCTTTTTGACATGCATCACAAATGTGATCTTTGTTGAAGTTTATCTTAGGAAGACCTTTTACAAGTTCTTTCTTATATAATTTCGAAATTAAGTGCATACTAGCATGTCCTAACCTTTTGTGCCACAACCAGCTCTCATCATTATGTGAAACAAGGCATTTATCGTAAGATACTTTATCTAGATTAAGCATATAAACATTTTTAACTCTTGGAACTGTGAATAAAATCTTGTCAGATTTTGCATCAAAAACTTCACAGCTTTTGGAGTTGAAAACTACCTTCATACCTTTATCACATAGATGACTTACGCTTAGAAGATTGTATTTTAGCCCGTCGACCAAAGATACATCTTCAATGGATGGTTGTGAGCCAACTTGACCTTTACCTATGACTTGTCCTTTTCTCTTGTCTCCAAAACTGACACTTCCTCCATTAAAGGCTTTAATTGAGGTGAACGTACTTTTATCACCAGTCATGTGTCTTGAGCAGGCACTGTCAACATACCATTGTTTTGACCTTTGTGTGCCTCTCACGTATCCCTGCAATTAATCACTTAGATTTAGGTACCCAATGAATTTTGGGTCCTGGTAGGTTAGCAGTAGACAATCTCGACACTTTTACTTTCCAGATAAACTTTCCTTTACATTGACCATTTCTAAATTTACAATTTTTGATGACATGGTCATTATGATTACAATAATAACAGTTCTTAATTTTTGGAAGTTTTAACTGTTTATTATTATAATCATTCTTTTTCTTTGGTTTATCTGAAGTAAATCTTTCATGATAGCTAGTGGAGCATCCAATTCCCGATTTATCATCACAAGATCGTTGGGAGTTAATAATATCATGAAGGATTTCTTTTCCCTTTGAAAAACCCTTTATTATACGATCATCTTTTGCTTTTTGGTTTTTCAAGGATTCTACCTCTTTAAGAACTTCAGCATTGCTAGTCTCTAGATTTTCAAATTTATCTAACAATTCTGAATTCTCCTTTTTGAGACTTTTATTTTCTTTCTTGCATTTTTTGAATTTTAGCAAAGTCTCAATAGAGGCATCATATAAATCACAGCAAACAGAAATTAATTCTTCTTTTGACATAAGACCAAAAGTTACCTCGGGAGATTCATCATCTGCATCATCTGAAGAATTTTCTGATTCATCTTTTGCCATGAAACAAATGTGTGCAACTTCATCGTCTTCTTCATCACTTGAAGATTCATCGCTATCACTCCAAGTTGCCACCATAGCCCTTTTTCCCTTCTCTTTCTTCTTGTTGTCATTCTTCAAGTTAGGACAGTTTGGCTTGATATGTCCTGGCTTATCACACTCAAAGCAAACAACATTTTGAGAAGAGTCCTTTCTGAACTTATCAGAAGTTCTGGGCTCTTTGTGAAAGTTATTTTTAGGAAATCTTTTGAAGTTCTTCTTTTTCAAGAACTTGTTGAATTTTCGAGTAAGCAAAGCAATTTCCTCTTCAGAATCATTTTCTGAACTTTCACTTACAATCTTAGCTTTTAATCTTGTGGATTTAAGCTTTCTTGCTTCGGGCTCTTTATCATTGACAGATGACATTTTTATCTCATGAGTGAGGAGAGATCCAATAAACTCATCATAAGCATATGTGGATAGATCTCTAGCCTCATAAATAGCTGTCAATTTAGGATCCCAAGCTGAGGGCATTGTTCTCATTAATTTTTTAATTAGCTCCTCATCTTGAAAGGTTTTTCCAAGGGTTTTTAGATTATTTATGATGGTGGTAAACCTCGTATTCATTTCTGAAATGGTTTCATTTACCTCCATCTTAAATAACTCATATTCGCGCATATACAAATTTACCCTTAGATCCTTCTGCTTTTGAGTTCCTTCATATGTGACCTCAAGTTTGTCCCATATCTCCTTGGCACTCGTACACCCTGAAACACGATGATATTCGTTAGTATCTAAAGCACAGTGTAGAATATTAATAGCTTTAGCATTTAACTGTAATTGCTTCCAATCATCATCGTTGTATTCAGATTCAGTCTTGTTAATTGTGACACCATCAACTATTTTTGTGGGAATAGATGATCCGTCTTTAATTATTTTCCAAACGAAAATATCACAAGACTGAATAAAATTTCTCATCCTATTTTTCCAGTAGGAGTAATTTACTCCATAAAATAGGGGCGGTCTAACTGTAGACTGTCCCTCAGGAATCTGTGTAGACATATTTCCTGGAAAATTAATCACCCTATTAGTCATATTGAATCTCTCTAAAGATATTAATCTTTATAGGCAAAGAGATTGGCTCTGATACCAATTGTTGGCCCAAATAATGACTATATAAAGACTAGAGGGGGGTGAATAGGATTTATTGCCTTTTAAAAACTATTATTTTCTCTTTAAAATAATTTGCCTATTTAAATAATCAACTATAAAAGATTTTGCGGAATATTTAGTTGATTAAAAGATGAGAGAAAATAAGCAAGTTTAGCACGATTTAATCACAAGCAATTAAAGATAAAAGCTTAAAGCAAAGCAAGTGATTAAAAGCAATAAGTAGAGAGAGTAGGGATAGAAGGATTAGACGCAGAGCATTTATCCAGGTTCGGTCTCCTTGTGAGCCTAGTCATGTCCCCAAGAGCACCTCTCGAGATTTTCCACTAAGGATTTCTTTAAGGGCAGAAATCAAGCCGGTAGAGTAGTTCTCACAATCCGAGACACTACTAGAGCTGAACACCTCTCCCAGTATTCACTCCCTCAAACTTCCAAGTGTTTGAGCAACTCCACTTAGTTTTTCTCAAGATCAACTAAGAAACTTATGGCACTTTTCAAGGCTCAGTGATAACCTCCTAAGCTTGCAGGTGCTTAAGAACCTATATGCTTTTCAAGGCTAAGAAAGAACCTCTCTTACACTTTTATAAGGATCTAGTGTAAAACCCAATATTAAACCCCACCGTTTAATCTTTTACAATGATCTTTGAATGAAATAAAACACTCAAACTCTCGTTGTAAAGTTGAAAGAAAATATAATCAAAGCTTGCTTGAATATCTCGTGTTGATAGCTATGATTCTCGGTTTGTTTTCCTTGCTTCAACCTTCTCTTCTCCTTGCTATTTATAGGCGCAATCTTCACCTCTTCTCAAGTTGTAGCCGAAATGGAGAAGCTTGAGTTGTCACATCAAATCTTCATCTCTTACATTAGGAGATTCACTTACATTAGGAACCTTATCTTCTTCCATTAGGAAACCTACTCTTTCTTTAGGAAACCTACTCTTTCTTTAGTAATCTTATCTCTTACATTAGCAAATGACAAGATTCCATACGAAATGGGAGTTTTGTAGGAAGATTGATGAGACTTTACACTTTGATGATTTCGAGATAATTGTGGTCGTAGGATTGAGATGTAAGATTGAATCCTAGCCATTCATTTATACTCAACTTAAATCACCAATTAACTTATATCATTTGCATTCATCTAAGCATGGATATCATATGAATTCATTTAATTCATATCACATGCATTCATCATCGTAAACATGGTAATCACATACGTAACATAGATGATGATATCATAGATGGCAATATGACATAGTTTGTATGTATGCAAGCATCTTAACCATGACATAGCTCATGATAGATATATTGATCATATTAAGTTTGTATCATAATACTTCAATGAAGAGCATGTTAAGATATGTCATTTTGATCACATAGAAAGGCCATAATTCATAGGATAAAAAGAATGTTTATTCATGGCATAACTTTTTAGCTCGTGGCATAAATATCATTTAGACATAATTTAGATTCATGTGAGCATGTGATATTTAAGCCATCAAAGATGTGATCATGACATGCATACATATATACTTTAATCATATACTTTAACTAAAGTAACTCTAGATAGAATAATATTCTCATTTAAGCATTTCTAGAGTTAATTATATTTTTAACACATAAAGTATATAATTAAATTACTTTGTCACATATATATATATAAATAAAGTATATTAGAAAAACACACACACACACATATATATATATATATATATATATAGCATATTATAAAAACCATATATTAAATCAAGTAATCAAAATCAACTAGAGTGAAATAATAGGGAGGCCATGGCAAATGCCTTCCTCACTAAGTTCTTTCCACCAAGACAAGCAATCAAACTCAGAAATGCTGTGTCCCATTTCTCTCAACACCCCGAAGAGTCTCTTTCCGAGGCATGGGAGAGATATAAAGATCTTTTGAGGAGAGTTCCAAACCACAAGATTCCCATGTGGATGCAGATTCAAAACTTTTATAATGGCCTAACGAATGTCTACAAAATTTAGTTGGAGTCCATAGCAAATGGAGACCAAGAGGAACTTGATCCTGAAGCATTGTATGAACTCATAGAGCGCATGGTCAATACCAGTTATAAATGGCACTCTGTGAGGGAAGATGGTAGAAGTGAATCAAACTCTCCAGTAGCTGAAGAAGTTTCCAGACTAGCTACACAAGTGGAGCAGTTGAGCAAGCAAATTGTCAAACTGAACAAGCCGACCAACCAAGTTCATGTTGTTCAATGTGATGTTTGTGAAGGAAATCATCGTTCTGTTGATTGCACAGGAAACCAGTTGCCTAACCAACAGGTTGAGCATTGTGACTATGCATGGAACAACCAGAGGCCGCGCTCAGATCCATACTCAAATCAGTACAATGATGGATGGAGGAATCATCCAAATCTTAGTTGGACTCCCCAGCCCAACCAGAATTCTCATCCACCATATCAGAGACCTCAAAACAACTACCAGCAGAACAGCCAAACCAGGCAGAACAACTATCAACAAGGTGGCCCCTCAAACTACCAGCAACACAACCAGGGAGGAGAAGAAAAGAAGTCCAAGGTGGAGGAAATGTTATCTCAGATGATGCAACAAATGCAACAGAGCACAATCAAGAACCTTGAGACACAGTTTCACCAACTCACCAACATTGTGATGCCAAAGAACAAGGGGGTGATTCCAAGCAAGACGGAAGCAAACCCCAAGGAGACTGTGCAAGCGATCTCACTCAGAAGTGGAAAAGAAGTAGACCAACCAGTGGGAGAGAAGCACAAGTCAGTTCGGATAGATCAGGCAGGGACCAGTGAACAAGCTCCACATGTTCGATCCACAGATCATGTCATTGACATACCACCAACAACCGGATCAGAAGCTGTTCCACCAGAGCAAGCTGAGCCTGCTTATGTTCCAAGATTTTGTACCCAACCAGGCTCAAGCAACCAAGCTTGGAAAAACAGCAAACAAGATTCTTAGAGATGCTCAGGAAGATCCACATCAACATACCATTTATGGATGCTTTATCAGCATCACCAGTCTATGTAAAATTCCTAAAGGACTTACTGCAAAACAAGACAAAGCTGGAGAGTGTATCCATGGTCCAGTTGAATCGTACCTGTTCTTCAATATTGCAGAACACGCAGGTTCTGCCCAAAAAGGAGAAAGACCCAGGAAGTTTTACTATTCCTTGCTCATTTGGTAGTCTTAACATTGATAATACTTTATGTGACCTAGGAGCTAGCATAAATCTCATGCCCTATTCAATTTACAAAACAGCTTGGCCTAGGAGAACCCCAACCAACTAGGATGTCTATCCAATTGGCTGATCGTTCAGTCAAATATCCTATGGGGATGGTTGAGGATGTTCTGGTCAAGGTGGATAAGTTTATACTTCCAGCTGACTTTGTAATAATGGACATAGAAGAAGATGCACATGTTCCAATCATCTTAGGTAGACCATTTTTAGCTACTGCTAGGGCTATTATAGATGTCTACGCTGGAGAACTTAGGCTCAAAGTAAACAATCAACAAGTAGTGTTTAAGATGAATGAAGCAATGAGACATCCACCAACCAGTGATGATACATGTTACTTTCTTGAAACTTTTGATGCACCCTATTATGATAATTTGCAGGAACAGGTTGAACATGACCTCAAGGAGGAGGCACATGATGACAAAGAGGCCACTGAGAGCAGTTTTGTGGTCTATTGGAACAAGCAGACCCCTGCTGAACCTTTGAACAACCCACCAAAGCCACCTCTCAAACCCTCACTCGAAGAACCACTTGTTCTAGAGTTCAAAACTTTGCCAAGTCATTTGGAATATGCCTACCTACAACCCCCTGACAAATTACCAGTTATCATCTCATCAGACTTGACCCCTGAACATAAAACCCAACTTCTGCTTGTTCTCTAAAAACACAAGGATGCTCTAGCATGGCAGATCTATGACATCAAAGGCATTAGCCCAGGGATCTGTGTGCATAGAATCCTGATGGAGGAAAACCACAAGACAAGTGTGCAGCCACAAAGGAGGCTCAATCCAAACATGAAGGAGGTTGTGCGCAAGGAGGTCATCAAGCTGATCGATGCGAGCATCATATTTCCAATCTCAGACAGTGCTTGGACCAGTCCTGTTCATGTAGTACCAAAGAAGGGAGGAATGACCGTGAACCATTTCTGTTTAAGCTGTGCGCCGATCAGATTGTAAGGAGATGTGTAGCATAAGAGGAGACTGTTCCCATTTTAAATCATTGCCATAACAGAGAGGCAGGAGGTCACTTTGGAGCTAACAGAACAGCTGCCAAGGTGCTCGAATCAGGTTTTTATTGGCCTTCCTTGTTCAAGGATGCCCACAGGTATGTCTCTGAATGCAATGAGTGTCAAAGAACAGGTAACATCTCATCTAAGAATGTCATGCCACTAAATAACATTGTGGTATGTGAAGTGTTTGATATTTGGGGAATTGACTTCATGGGACCCTTCCCTTGCTCTTATGGGAACAAGTACATACTTGTGGCCGTAGATTATGTGAGCAAGTGGGTTGAGGCCATGGCAACTCCCACAAATGATGCAAGAGTAGTTGTGAAATTCTTGAAAAAGTTGTTTTCCAGATTTGGTATGCCTAGAGCGATTATAAGTGACCAAGGAACTCATTTTTGTAATGCACAATTTGAAAAACTCCTTGGAAGATATGGTGTGACCCATACAGTAGCCACTCCCTACCACCCACAATCAAATGGACAAGCTGAGATATCTAATAGAGAAATCAAAAGAATCTTAGAGAAAACAGTTGGCTGTTCTAGGAAAGAATGGCCCAATAGGCTAGATGATGCTCTTTGGGCATATAGAACAGCCTATAAAACTCCAATTGGAATGTCACCCTATAGATTGCTTTATGGTAAATCATGTCACCTACCTGTTGAACTAGAGCATAAAGCTCTTTGAGCTATTAAGTTTTTGAATTTTGATGAGCAGGCAGCAAGTGATCATAGGAAAACACAACTAGATGAGCTTGATAAGTTCAGACTGTTCTCTTTTGAGAATGCCCAAATCTACAAGGAGAAAACCAAGAAGTGGCATGACAAGCACATCCACATAAAGGAGTTCCACCCAGGGCAGAGGGTGTTGTTGTTCAACTCACGCCTCAGACTGTTCCCTGGAAAGTTGAAGTCAAGATGGTCAGGACCATTCAATGTGACCTAGGTGTTCCCACACGGTGCTGTTGAAATATCCGATGGAATAGGCGAGCCATTCAAAGTCAATGGACAAAGGCTCAAGCCCTGCCTCGTTGGAGAGAACAACCAAGTGGAGGACTACCGTGTCCATGAACCACCCTGAGGCTAGTTGGAGCAAGTCTAGCTCAAGACAGAAAACAGAGCAACCTGAGGGAACAAGCTGTACATGTTCTCTCTGCCCGTTCCAGAAAAACAATAAAAACAAAAATAAAAATAAAGTCTTTTGGCCTTGGAAAAAGGAGTTGGCCGGTTATTTGTTGTTTATGGACTAACTTTTATTGTTTTGTAGGTTTTTGTCTCAAGTGGGCTTTGTTCTTGTGCAAGCTCAAAACAAAATAAAAACCACCAATCAAAATAGCCACATCATCCCACTACCTGAAAAGTAACCTGCACGCCCAATCCCAGCCAAACCCAACTGGCCACCACTCCAAACCGCCTGCCCATTCCCACTTCCCCATAACCATTCCCCAAACTGCTCTCTCTCCACAACCCCTTCAAATTCTCACTTCCAAATCAATTCAATCACCAGAATCCACACAACCACCATCACTTCATCTTTTTTAAACTCAAACCTACCCCTTTCCAATCTCAGAAAACCAAAATCACCATGGGACCTCGTCTGCGCCCCAAGAGAAACCAAACCCTTGTTCCAATTGAAAACATGGAACTGAGTGATGATACTCAGAGGTCCGATGAGCTGCTAAACCGTCTAACCACCTTCACCGAACCAGAATCCAGGATAAGATACAAGGCGCTCAAGGGTTTTGCTTTCATTCCGGCGAGAGTGATTGACTGGAACAACCTGCAAGTTCTAGGTCTTGATGATGAAATCCGCACGCTTCTACAAGGTGCTGGTTTGTTGGAGTTCTCTGAGATCAATGAGATCGCTTTTCGTGAATGTACTCTCGAATTTCTGTCCACCTTCAAGATCGATGCTACCATCAAGGATCCTGCCGATTCAAAGAAGTATAAGTTCAGGCTCATGGGGATTGACATGAGTATCTCCTTGAACAGCCTGAATGTGTACTTGGGCATTATCAGTTCTAAAGATGTTGCTAAACCTGAGTTTCAGAGCAGGTTGAGAGATTTTGATCCCAAGTTCAAAGCCAAGTCATTTTGGACCGAGCTGACTGGTCAGAAGGAGTACAATGCTAGTGATTCCAAGTCCACCTTTCTCTAGATCCATTCTATGAGATTCATCCAAAGGTACCTTGCTTCCAGCCTGTTCGCCAGGTATAGCCAGAGTAATATGCCAAAGAATGATCTATTTGTGGTATGGTGCATGCTGAACAAGAAGCCAATCAATGTTGGTCATTGGCTTGCTACATACTTGAACAGCCAGGAGAGCACAACTTCAAAGTACATTTGTGCAGGACCGTTCATCACCAAGCTGGCCAAGACCATGGGTATTTTCAATCCTCAGATCCACACTTTAACCCTTGCATGCAAGATGGAGAAATTTGACTGTGCTGCCATGGGAAAGTTGGGAATGTGCTCCAAAACTGGGAACACATGGACCCTGAAAGTGCTTGAGCCAAGATCAGCTGCAGCTACTGTCAAGAGAAAGCAAGATGAAAGTGCTCTGCCTGAGTCAAGTGTGCATGCATCCAAGCGCCACTTGTCCACTGATGCTCACTTTGTCCCTGATGCCGCTGATGTTACAATGAAGCAAGTGATGGGATATTTGGCTCAGTTATTTGACAAGGACAAGGAGCTGGAGGAGAAGACCAAGCAGCAGGATAAGGAGATTAGTCTGTTGAGGAGGCTGTGCATGGTGCAACCAATTTCCATGATTCGTCCCAAGAGTCCTGAGAAAGCTGGTGGAGAAGCATCCTGTCAGAGTGCATCATCCAAGCCCATGAAGGAAAAGAACAGTGGTAAAATGGTAATGGTTGAGGAGCAGCCTGAGAAAACCAAGTCTGATTCTGAGAAGTTATCTAAGGAGATTGAGGAGGCACTAAGGTGTGCTGAAGGAGAAGTGAAGCGAGCTGAGGAAGTGTTTCAGGCTGATCTGAATGTTAAGGAGCCTGAAGAGCACAGTGAAGAGGATCCTGAAGAGGAGCAGGAGGAGGAACAAGCACCAGACACTGAGGAGGAGCTGGAAGAAGATGTAGAAGCAGGGAAGAAGGTTGAAACCCCTGCTAAGACACCTAAGAAGTGATCCAGCGCAGCTTTGGCCTGATGAGGTATTATCTGAACCAATCCTGATATTTCAAGCTGTTCATAGGTCTGTCTATTCTGTGTCTGTTCTGTGTCAAGTCAAATCTTAGTTAGGTTATTTTTGCTTGAGTGCATTGAGGACAATGCCAGGTTCTTTGTTGGGGGTGGGATGCGTTAGTCTTATTTTGGGGGTCCCTTTATGATGTGCTTTATAGAAGTCCCCCTGTGCTCATATGGAATAATTTAATCTGTTCAATGTTTGTCTAAACAACCTAAGTCTCTAGGATATTCTGTATAGTTAGTGTCCCTGTTCTGTCAGTCCAAATTGTATATATGTGTAGATAAGGTCAAAAATTCGCGATGTTACACTTCAGACCCTAGACTGATGACTATATACACAGACAATAATCACGACTTATGACTATAGGGTTTAAGTGACGACAAATATACACGTGTGGATTGGAGCGACTCGGTGATGGACTGTTGCGTATTTATGCATGAGGACATACAAGACCTGATTTTTACACAGAGACGAGGGGACATATACTAGACTCAGGAGTGATGTTTGACTCTATGCTAAAGGGCATTATTTGCATGTTGCTTATTTCTCGAACGGAGACTGTTTATGCAACAACCCTATCTTACACTGGTTTGGAAGATTCTACATAATAGTGAACCATGGGGATTCATGGGACATCGTGCCCCTACCTTGGTTCAGACAACATTCACGACAGGCAATGGGACTTTAAGCGCCTTTTCCGAAGCGTAATGATTCCCACGTCCCATTTCACTCCACAAAATCAAAACTCCTTTTTGGAGGAGCAGAAGACAGTGTATGTTTGATCTAATAGGTCATATCGTTGTGATGGTATAGCCCCATTTTACATGAAATAATTAAAGTGTTCCTTGCAATAAGGCTTGGACGGCGTAACGATGCATTTCAAGTATCATAGCGTTATGTCCTTTTAGGTCCTATGAGGTTTTAGCATTGTTTCCAGACGAGGTTTGTTTGGTTTTAAGGAATTGACCTTTAGGGTCGTAGAACTTCGTCATGTGAAATAGAATAAGTTTCTTCTCGAACTGAAATAAACGCTATGATGACGTATTTCACATGACAAAGCGAGCGACAATATTGGTCGATTCGTTTAACCCTACAAATGAAATGACTTGACCTAACATAGACAACCCTAATGACATTTGTTTGACTTAAGGATTTGACCCTTGGAGCGGCAAAATTTCGTTACGTGAAGATAGACTAAGCTTCTTCTTGAATTGAAATAAACGTCGGGATGACGTTCTTCATATTGCAAAATGAGCGGCAACATTGGTCGATTCGTTAAACCCTACAAATGGAGTGATGACCTTACGTGGTTTGACATGTGACCCTATATTTTACCTAGTCGGGGATTTTGACGTTGTAGTCTATGCAATTTTTTTTTTTATTTTTTTTATTTTTTTTAGTCCAACGCGATATTGACTTTGCGTGGACTTTGCGGGGCGGTGTGCCTCAGGACTCAAGAGGAACCCTAAACTCCTTTTCGGGAGGAGCACGAGACAATGTATATTTGGTCTAACCGACTAAACCATTACATCGGTATGGCCTTATCCTATATGAAATCGTTAAAGCGTCTTTCGTAATCTAGGACATGCGTCTTTGTATGACACCCGTTTTGACTTAAGGGGCAACATTTGTGACGCCATGATTTTATCTCACGAGATTGAGTTTCTTTACGAAATGAAACAGACGACATAACGTCGTGTTTCGTGTGATAAAATGTCTAGCATAACAGAGTGCCCCTTTATTTCAAAGGAGTTTCATGGAAACTAGACTCTTTCCTAGGTTAAGGCTACGTTTAATATATGTACAAGTAAAAGTAAGGGATCAAACAGTTAGTGTAGACATTCATGCGTTTACGATACTCCCTCTCAATCTTCACGTGGTACGTCTCTGTCCTAGGTGGGTTTCTTTTCACATCTTTCCTTTCGATGTTAAAAACCGCTCTCGTAGACGTGATTTGTTTAAAGTTCGGGGGTAGTTCCTAGGGGAGATATCTAGGATGACTATATGAGGCTTCGGTCTCGTTTGATAGTACAAAAGGGTTCCCACAGCAAGATATACTTAACGCCTCCCCATTTAAGGGTTTTGAGCAGCGCGTCGACGGTACAAGGCTATAGGTGGTGGTACAGATCGACCTATGCGTCCCCTAAAGGAAACGACAGTAAGCACGACCCATAACACACGTTGACCATTCGGGATTTTTCTTTTATGCAGTATGAGAAAGCAGTAACTCTGTTTATAGCCCTAGACAGTCAGAATGCTTCAATTGTATCCCATTTTTTACTCTCTATAAAATAATTTAAGAAATAATTTTATAAAAAGTGAAGACCAAATATACACTCTCCCATTAATAAATCAACCTCAAGAAAATCATACGTTTGAAGTTAACTTGTAAGTGGTCACTCATAGCGGCTTTAGCCTTCTTTGACTAGAGTCGCCACCCGGCCGACTGGGAAAATGTACGAACCAGTGTTTGTACCGATCGTTTTGAAAACCAGAGATTCTATTTACGTTGGTGGATACAACTTATTAATTCCGACATTCTAGTGACCTAGAGGATCTTTAATGCAGCCTAACAGTTTATTATCTTGACATTCAGGGTTATCACACAGAAATATTGAAATGCGCAAAAATTTGGACAGTAAACCACCGGGTGACACGGTACAAAACCCTCAGAAGCTTACCCTTGTCGCGTGCTAGTGGTTGCTCGCGGACTGATACTCGTTGAAGAACGGAGACCTTTTCAGGGAGGAACCTCGGGGGCCAGAGTTGCGTAGGGCGTCCTCCGGAGTGGTAAATAAGAACAGGACTTAATCGGCTCTAGCGAGACTGCGAGTGATGCCTGGGTTGGAAACTTTCAATAAAGGGGATATATTTTTGGTGGTCGTGGGGACCTTTTCTGGGAATATTTCGGGAAAATACTCTCAAGCTCGAACTTTTAGCGACTCTTTTATGTATCAGAGGCAACTTTAGGCAACAATAGAGGCAACTTTATCAGAGCAACTTATATCGGGTCAAGAATCGCTTCAGAACGAGCTAGAGAAAGAGGAGAATGAGTGATTCTTTGTGAGAAATGATGAAAATCCGGGGGGTATTTATAGGGTAGCTTGTGACCGTATGGTCTCAATTTAGTGACCGTACGGTCACTAGTTTGCCCGTCTCAGATCTAAATTTGGATCTGAGCCATGCCTCCATAAGGCCCGGCCGGACCTTGTAAGACCCGGCCGGACCTTGTAAGACCCGGCCAAACTTGTTTGGCATGTAGTACACGTGTCATCTTCTCATTGGACCGCCCAGCCACGTGGCAGATAAGGATTGGATTATGTCTGCCACGTGGCTGTGACCGTATGGTCAGATGATTTGTGACCGTACGGTCTCAACAAACAGTGTTGAGACCGTACGGTCCCTAGTGAACAGTACTTGTGACCGTATATCTTTTTGTGATCGAGGATTTTCTCATAAGCATGAAAGTGCCACACTCATGGTCCCGAGGAGCGGGTGGAAGAGGTTATGACCTTGGAAAGATGATCTGTTCTGCGACGAGTATCAGTATTTGAGCAGCTGGCGCGACGAGGAGCTCATAGATTGCTTTCATCATCGGGTTCAAACACCAGTGCTTACAGTATCCTTCCGTAGCACTGAGTAACCTATCATAGCACCTCGAGCATGATCCGAGGATTTAGTAACCTCTCGTAGCACTTAGTAAACTCCGTAGCACTTAGTAACCTCTTATAGTACCTCGAGCATGACCCGAGGATTTAGTGACCTCTTCAGTTCTCTGCCCTCTTTCTTCGGATGATGCTCGACACTTTGTCCTACAAGTCTTAACTGAGTGCTGGTGGTTTCGTCCTGAGGTTGATCAACTATGTCCTAATATCTTTTCTCCTTCGCTCCTAGTGTTCAGTTGATTCGGGGTCCCTGGCGGCATCCTTTCTTGATCCGAGTCAGGCTTCAGCTTGGCGTTGCCCCGGTGAAGTTCTTAGTTCCTGACATCTTGGTAAGTGGAGCGGTGCCCCAGTGTGTCGCTGGCACTAATGATGCCCCAGCGCGCTACTTCCGTGGCCATTGGATGTGTTCCTACGCATTCTGTGGTCCCTCGGCGTTTTAATCTTTTGATAATCTAGAAACCTGGTTGTGCCACAGCCTACCGCAAGTCGGGCGATGCCCCAGTATACTCCTGGCCCAGCGATGCCCCATCATGTTGCTGGTCGGGGAACGCTTTTAGAATAGCATGATAACTTTTCTTAGAAGCGTCGTGAGTTTCCTTTGGAGCGGGCGCCCCGAGAGTCAAATATCTTCTTTTGTGGCCATCGGGTAGGTTCCTACGCTTTCGTTGATCTTCGTAAACAAAGACATACATCCTTTCTCGGGGTGAGATGGCCAATGGGAAATAAACATGTTTATGATGACAGGCCATGTTGCATGATTATAGGTGATCAAGGGAGATACCCTACTTTATGGGTGCATGCAGGTTCACACCTGTGAACTTAGGCTGGCTAACACACAATGCATGTGACGAGATGCATAGACACATGACAAGGGATGCTTTCACTATATGAACTCACGTGATATATACTCTAGCTAGACCACCTAAAACATATGGTGTGCATGTGTGTGTCTTTAGTGTAAGTGAGGGGGTGCCCTATTAGGTGGACTCATGACAACTTACCACGAACTAAAACCCACAGTGTGTGTGACTCCATATGTGTGTGCACAAGGAGATGTCCTACTTATATCTTTCATGGATTTCGGCTAGATGACCTAAGTGTCTAATGTGTGCGTGTAACTAGATTTATAGACATGTGATTGTGTGCAATCTAGGGGGGCTATCTCATCTTGTGACTCGTGTGGTATTATTTTGTGGGTTTTTTGTTGGACGACCTAGGACATGTGGTATGTATGAGTGTGTGGACACGTGACTGGGTGACTTAAAATGACTCTTGGTTCTCAATAAAGTGCGTCCCGCGTCAGTGGGTGACCCCAAGGTTTTGGTTATATGTGATGTGGTTTTATAAGGGTAGGTTCATGGTTTTTCTTTTGGAGGATGTGAGAGAAGGTTTTGGGTTAGATGAAGGAGGCAAGGTTTTCGTGGGTGTTTTAGGGATGTTAGGGTAGTTTTTGTGAGGAGAGAAAGGGTTCGGGTACGGATGGTAGAGGTGAGGCTTTGTAGGGTAGGTTTCGTAAAGGGTGCAAGGATTTAAGGTTGGATGATGGAAGCGAGGGTTGTGGAGGTTCTGTGATGAGGATAGGGTGTGAGAGACCATCAGGAGTATGTGTAGCTTCTAGGTTGTCAGGGTTGGAATCAAGATGTTCAAATGCAACTCCCGATGACATTTTCGTGATTACCCCTAAGGTGAGGTGTTTTATTGCTCTAATTGTTGCCTAAGATGACTCTATGGGTTGCAACTTAGCGAGCTGCCTTTATTGTTGCCTAGATCGCTCTTTCGAGTTTTGAACCTAGCAGGCTTTCTTTCTTTTGGCCCTGAATGTTACCAAGATCTATTTTTGGGATGTTAGATCTAGCGGGTCTTTTTGTTCTCTCAAACCCTAGGGGAGTCGGGTAGTGTTTAGAACGGAGTGTGCATATTTTACTGTCTAAGTTCTTGACTCCTCTATGACTTATGACATTCTAGAATATACGCAGTTGATAGACTCTTGAAACAGACATTTAGACTCACTAACAAAAGCATCTAGACTAGTTAATATAAGCATAAATGGTTCATGTATGTCTAGTATGAATGTGTACTCGTTATCAACCAGTCCTAGTTCACTATCTTTTCTCTTCTTGTGATGATGATTTGCCCCTTCTAGTGAGCGTTCTTCCGTGGTGCGAGACCGTCGTTCTTTCTCATAGGGATGAAACCACGTATCCTAATGCTGTCACCTGATCCTTGGAAGCGTACAAGTGATTCTTATGATGAAATCCTAGTGTCTCCATTGTTCTCCTTAGTGTAGAACCCGTCACAACCTTCTGCATGGAGTACGCCTTTGTAAGATGTCTTCCTATCTTTGGGATACCGTCCGCTCTGTCTTTTGCATGAAGCCTTGATATGGAAATGTCGTCGCTCTCTTCGAGGTTTTGTGGATGTGATCTATGTTGGCCCAAATTATGACTATATAAAGACTAGAGGGGGGTGAATAGGATTTATTGCCTTTTAAAAACTATTATTTTCTCTTTAATATATTTTCCCTATTAAATAATCAACTATAAAAGATTTTGCGGAATATTAAGTTGATTAAAAGATAAGAGAAAATAAACAAGTTTTAGCACGAATAATCACAAGCAATTAAAGATAAAAGCTTAAAGCAAAGCAAGTGATTAAAAGCAATAAGTAAAGAGAGTAGGGATATAAGGATTGGACGCAGAGTATTTATCCAGGTTCGGTCTCCTTGTGAGCCTAGTCCTATCCCCGAGAGAACTTCTCGAGATTTTCCACTAATGATTTCTTTAAGGGCAGAAATCAAGCCGGTAGAGTAGTTCTCACAATCCGAGACACTACTAGAGCTGAACACCTCTCCCAGTATTCACTCCCTCAAACTTCCAAGTGTTTGAGCAACTCCACTTAGTTTTTCTCAAGATCAACTAAGAAACTTATGGCACTTTTCAAGGCTCAGTGATAACCTCCTAAGCTTGCGGGTGCTTAAAAACCTATTTGCTTTTCAAGGCTAAGCAAAAACCTCTCTTACACTTTTATAGGGATCTAGTGTAAAACCCAAGATTAAACCCCACCGTTTAATCTTTTACAATGATTTGAATGAAAGAATATAACACTCAAACTCTCGTTGTAAAGTTGAAGGAAAAATGTAATCAAAGCTCGCTTGAATATCTCGTGTGAAAAGCTTTGAATCTCGGTTTAATTTTCCGTGCTTCAACCTTTGCTCCTCTTCTCCTTTTATAGCCGAAATCTTGAAGAGATATGAAGGAGGAGCCAAAATGTGTCCCATCAAATCCAAGATAAGATTTCTTTACTTAGTAGTTTTTAGGATAAGATAAGATTTGTGTAAGATGATAAGATTGTGTAAGGAATCAAATCAAAGTACAACAAAGCCATCACATGCACATCTTGAATCTGAAATCATGTGGTGTAGGAGGATTTGATGAGTTGTCTTGATAAGACACTTGTCTTGGTGATGAAGAAACAATCTTGGACGTGGGATGATGAGATGACATAAAGTGTGATTGAATCCTAGCCCTTCATTTGATCTTTCCTTTAATCACCTTTAAACTTATGCTATAAACATCATCTAAGCATGTATGTCATATTCCTGTATACTACATTCATATACATGCATTCATCATCATTAGCATGGCAACACATAGGTATGATCGATGATGAAATCAATAGATGATGACATAACATAGTTTGTATGTAATACGGCATCTTAAACCATGGCATAGCTTATGATATATATATAAAACATGTTGAGTTCATATCATAATATTTCAAGAAGATATCATGGTAAGATGTCATGTGATCACATATAAAACCATAATCCGTGGGATAAAGAGACGTATTTGATCATGACATATCTTTTTAGTTCATGGCATAAATATCATCTCTTAAAACATATATTCATGTGAGCATATGATATTTAAACCTATATAGATGTGATCATGACATGCATACATACATACTTAATTATATACTTTAATTAAAGTAACTCTAGTTGAGATGATAATACTTAGTTAAGCATTTCTAGAGTTAAATACTTTCTTAGCACATAAAGTATATAATAAATTTATTTTGTCACAAGTATATATATTTATATATATATATATATATATAATGCATGATATAAAAACCATATATATTAATCAAGTAATCAAAATCAATTTAGAGTGAAATAACAATCTATCTTCGAGCTATGGGTTCCTCCGAGGGGTGGTTTCACTTCTCCTTTTGTTTCTCCCTTTGTCCATGGGCATGTAGAGTGCAGAAAGGGGATTCTGAGGGCTTCATGGGTCTAGTTTTGAAGGCTGACGGACCTTGGTTCATCTTAAATGGAGACACCTTGAGTACTTGTAAGCTCCATTTTAATTTTCGTGCACTGTCCTAGTTCCTCAGAGCGAGGTCTCTTCTTTTTCCATGGCTCTGAAGGAGATGTGCTTCTGCATTGATCGAGTAATTCCTCCTTCTTATGTCACTTCTTCATCTCGTGAGGTATGTCTTGGTTGGGGTCGTTCATCTAGCGGTGGTCCTTTCTCTTACGGTCGAGGGCATATTCATACTAGACACACATGCTCTAATTATGCCTATATCTTCCTAATGTCTATTTGAAAGATGCAACTGAATGTAGACACTGATGAACCCTATGTGTTTTGATTATGTCCAAACGTTTCAGAAGATGAAAACCTAATACTCCCTTACATATAGTTTATTGTTGACTAATATTTTTGTTTACTTAGTCTATGTGTAAGTTTCTCAGCAGGTGCTGAATGAATCATTTCTTGATTGCCTAAAGGACTCAGAAGATGTGTTTGCTGAAGTTAGAGTTTCAATAATTCAGAAGCTGGATGCTCCGCTCTGAAGCCGAAGTCTGCTAAAGCTCTCCTCAGAAGTTCTTTGCAATCAGAAGCTTTACCAATTTGATCAGAAGTATAGACAACTGGAAATCAGCTTCTGAAAGCTTAGTCACGGGTTCTTTTTGAGCATTTAATGCTCTGACACTTGCATTCAATGCAAGGCGCCAAAAGTTCAAAAAGCTGTTTTGATGGAGCGCGCATGTCTGTTCAAAAGAAACCAGAATTTCCTTGTCTACCCTTTGTTGATCCAATTGAAGAATGATTCCAGTCAACCTCTCTTTGATTTCAAATCACTTACCGGATTGAGTTAAAGAACAAGGATAACGGAATCAAAGTGTTTGAAGACCGTTTGAAGACTTGACAAATTAACGGCTACAACAACTGATGTCATCTCCTTCGAAGATTCAAACTCACCAACGGTCATCTTCATTCACTATAAATAGTAGCCAAGCTCCAAAGCATCAACATACGTGTGATCATCGAGCAAAATCTCAACGCACTGTTTTAACAAGGAAAACAGAGCAACTTTTTCCATTCTCAATCTTTCTTAGCATAGTCTTAGTTAAAGTGAGAGAGTGAAGAAAAACAAGTTCATAATAGGAATCTTGTAAACTGAGATCGTTTATGATCTTCAGTTAGATTTAACGAGAGAAATCTAGTTGAGATTAGAGTTGGGTGAGAAATCCAGAAAACAGAGTATTGTTTGTTCTGGTGGAAATCCTTTAACTCTTTTTAGGCTAGTCAGAACTAAGTGAGAAATTAGCTTAAGTTATGTTGATGTAAAGGAGCTTCTGAACTTGCCATAAAAGTTCTGAATAGTGGATTTATAAAATCTCTGTAGGCTGCGACCTCAGGGGACAAGACGTAGTCACAGGACTTCTGTGGCGAACTTGGATAAATCGATTTGTTCAATCAGGACCTCCTGAACTTCTTTCTCCCTCTTATGCTTGTTATTTTTGCTTCTGTGTACTTGCTTATATTTAGTGCTGAAACAGATTTTCTCTAAAGTATCATTGTCTTTGTTCAGAAGACTGTCCAGAAGTTCTTAAATTAGAACTTCTGTTGCTGAAAACAGTTTAACTGTGTTTAGGCAGAATTTCCCTCAGAAGCAACTTCTGTAAGCTAGCTTCTGACTGTGAGGAAATTTGACTCTAAAATTAAGCTTCCCGAAAAACTTAGAATTTTTCAGTTTTCAACTTTGACACCTATTCACCCCCCTTCTAGGTGATTCTGTTCTTGATAGGGCCAACAAGTGGTATCAGAGCGAAGGTCACTTCGCATATTTACTAAAGATCTAACAATCTAAGTGTAAGATCCTATCAGAATCAATAGAGATGGCTAGTAGACACCAGCCTGAGATCTCTTCTCACTTCATAGTTCTAGAAGGTTCTTCCACTACTAGACCTCCATTATTTAATGGCAACAACTACTCATACTGGAAGAAAAGGATGATGTACTTCATCCAAGCTCAGAACATGAGTGCTTGGTATGTCATCACTAATGGTGATTTCATTCCCACCAGAATGGAACAAGGTTTAGGGAATGTTGTTATTCCTCAGAGAGAATACACAGATGACATTCTGAAAAAACTCCAAACTAATGCTTCAGCAATAAATATGTTGCATTGTGCACTTACAGCTACTGAATATAACAAAGTTTCTTCTTGTGAAACTGCACAGGACATTTGGAACAAGCTGGAAGTCACATATGAAGGAACAGGAAAAGTGAAGCAATCTAAAGTCAACCAACTCATGAGAGAATATGAGTTATTTGAAATGCTTGATAAAAAATCTATTTCAGATATGAACTCTAGATTCACCAAGATAGTCAATGACTTGAAGAGTTTAGGAAAGGACATTGAAGAATCTGATCGAGTGAAGAAGATTGTCAGAAGCCTACCAAGGTCTTGGCAAGCCAAGAAGACTGCTATTGAAGAAGTTCAGGACTTGAGCTATTACTTGTATGATGAGCTCATTGGGTCTCTAATTACTCATGAGATGTCATTAAAAAATCATGACCTAAGAGAAAGGTCAGAAGGAAAAAGAGTAGTCCTGAAAGCGGAATCTTCTGAAGAATCCTCTGAAGATGAGGAACTGGCTATGCTGACCAGGAAGTTCAAGAAGGCTTTTAGAAAAGGCAGAGGTGGAAACTACAAGAAGCCTTTCAGGAGCTTTGACAAGAAAACTCCTGATTCTGGTGAAAAGTTCAAGAGAGATCCAAATAAGCCTATTGTGTGTTATGGATGTCAGCAACCGGGACACATTAAGCCTAACTGTCCGGAGCTGAAGAAAGATAAGAAAAAGTTCAAGAAAGCTATGCTGGCTGCCTGGTCAGACTCTGAGACCAGCAGTGATCCTGAAGAAAAGGAAGAGCAAGCTCAGATTTGTTTTATGGCTATTGATGAGCCAACTTCTGAAGATGTCACAAGAGAAACTTTCGCACCTCCTGAAGCTACATATGATTCCGAGGTAAACATATCTTCCGAACAAAATATCTTTGATTCTCTTGAAGAACTCTATAGTATGTTCAAGTACCTGAAAAGGAAATTGGACAAGAGTGAGGCTGACAAGTTTCTTAGGTTTACTCAAGTTTATTCTGACATGAAAGTGTTAGAAGAAAAACTGTGTAAACAGTTCATCACTCATGCTGATGGCTCTAAAGCCAAAGGCAAGGAAAAGCTGCCTCTGGGAAGTGATAAACCCCAGAAGAAGAAGAAACCTGTCACTCCCTCTCTTCTGAAAGAGATAGCTTCTCCTCCTGATGTTGGCACCTCTGAGAGTGCTGTTATAGTCTCTGAAGATGTTGGTCCTTCTCAGAAGAAGAAGAAATCTCCCAAGAAGCAAAGGGAAAGATCCAAGAACCCTCCCTTTTGCAAACTTTGCAAGAGTGATGGTCATTGGTTGAAAGATTGCAAGTACCATATTAAAAACCTCTTGCAATCTGAGATATCATTAAAACCTGCTGAAGAGAAATCTAACTCTGAAGGACCCAATAAGGATTGGGTACCTACCACTAATTGATTGTGTTGCAGGTGGCTCTGAGTGCTCCATCAATGTCAAAGTTGTGGTACATTGACAGTGGGTGCTCAAGGCATATGACAGGTGATGAAAAAGCATTCATCACATTTGATCCTAAAAGAGGTGGAAAAGTCAGCTTTGGAGATGCTCAGAAAGGAAGGATAGTTGGTTCTGGATCTATAGGAACTAATCCTCCGATCGAATATGTCTCCCTAGTCAGAGGCCTGAAGTTCAATCTCCTGAGTGTTGCACAACTGTGTGATAAAGGTAGAGATGTTGTCTTCAGCTCCTCTGGATGTAAAATCTTGGACAGTAAGTCAAGGGAAGTTATTCTAACTGCTTCTAGAGTTGAAAATGTTTTCATGCTGAATCTTGAGAATCTTTGCAAAAATATATGCTTGATGTCCAAAGAGGATACCTCCTGGCTCTGGCATAGAAGACTTGCTCATGTGAGCATGGACCTTCTGGCCAAAGTAGCTAGAAATCAATTGGTTGAGGGTCTGCCTGAAATTAGTTTTAAAAAGAACCATTTATGCAATGCTTGCCAATCTGGTAAACAATCCAGAAGCTCTTTTAAAATTAAGAAAGTCATTTCAACTAAAAGACCTTTGGAACTACTTCATATGGATCTTTTTGGCCCTGTTCAACCAATGAGCATGGGTGGAAAAAAGTATGCCTTTGTCATTGTAGATGACTATTCAAGATTCACTTGGGTCATCTTGCTGTCTAGCAAAGATGAGTCACTTGGATGCTTCTCAGTTCTGATAAAGAAACTTGAGAATGAAAGGAATGAAAAGGTTGTTCATATCAGAAGTGATAATGGTGGAGAATTCAAAAACTTTAGGTTTGAAGAATTCTGTGAAACCAAGGGAATTGATCATAACTTTTCTGCTCCCAGAACTCCTCAACAAAATGGGGTAGCTGAAAGGAAGAATAGAACTCTGGTTGAGATTGCCAGAACTATGATCAATGAAAGAAGGCATCCTAAGTACTTTTGGGGAGAAGCTGTGAACACAGCTTGCTATGTTCTGAATAGAGTGCTAATCAGAAGCATTCTGAACAAGACCCCTTATGAACTCTGAAAGCCTAAAATAGGTTATTTCAGAACCTTTGGTTGTAAGTGTTATGTTTTGAATACAAAAGAATATCTTTCAAAGTTTGATTCAAAGGCAGATGAGGCCATTTTTCTTGGTTACTCAACACATATTAAAGCATATAGGGTTTTTAATAAGAGGACTCAAACTCTAGATGAATCTGTTCATGTACAGTTTGATGAGACTAACCCTGCAGATAGTAGAGCTCCTGATGAAGATGTAGTTCAAGCTCCTGAAGTTACATCTCCTGATGTAGAAGAAGAAGATGTTTCTCCCAGAGCTGCTGAAGTGGTTCCTCCTGTTGCTGAACAAGCTCAAGAAGTGAATCCCACTCCAGAAGTCAACTTCCTTCCAGAAGATGCTCCTATTTATGATTCAACAAATGATGAACAGGTTTCAGAAGACTCATTGGATGTACCAAGAGAAGTTAGAGCTCATAGGAATCATTCCTTAGAGAACATAATTGACTCTGTTCATAATCTTGTCATGACCAGAGCTCAGCTCAGAAGATACATGGGTAATGTGGCTTTTGTGTCACTTCTGGAACCCAAGGACTTCTATGAAGTTGCTGATGATGACTCCTGGTTAATGGCAATGCAAGAAGAACTTGACCAGTTCAAAAGGTCAGAAGTTTGGACTTTGGTTCCCAGACCTAACAACATAAAGGTTGTTGGAACTAGATGGGTTCTGAAGAACAAGCTTGATGAATTTGGAAATGTTGTGAGGAACAAGGCAAGACTTGTTGCTCAAGGTTACAGTCAGCAAGAAGGCATAGATTATGGTGAAACTTTTGCTCCTGTTGCAAGATTAGAAGCCATTAGAATCTTATGTGCTTTTGCATCATACAAAGGTTTTAAGCTCTTTCAAATGGATGTGAAAAGTGCATTCTTGAATGGTTACATTGATGAGGAAGTCTATGTGTCTCAACCTCCTGGTTTTGAAGATCCTAAGTTTCCTGATCATGTGTACAAGCTGAAGAAAGCATTGTATGGACTGAAACAAGCTCCCAGAGCTTGGTATGAGAGACTGACAAAGTTCCTTTTGTCTAAGGGATTTGTCAGAGGCTGTGTTGATACAACTCTGTTCACTCTGAAGAAGAACAAGGATATCCTTATAGCTCAGGTATATGTTGATGATATTATATTTGGTGCTACTAATGAATCTTTGTGCAGAGAGTTCAGTGACCACATGAAGGCTGAGTTTGAAATGTTTATGATGGGAGAATTAACCTTCTTCTTAGGACTTCAGATCAAGCAAAGTAATGATGGTGTGTTTATCAATCAAGCCAAGTACACTAGAGAAGTGCTGAAGAAATTTGGCATGATGGACTCTAATGCTGTTGATATTCCAATGGATGTCAGCAAAGACATTGATGATGAAGAGAAAGCTGGTAAACCTGTAGATATAAAAACCTACAGAGGTATGATTGGTTCTCTTTTATACCTAACGGCCAGCAGGCCAGATATACATTTTGCTGTGTGTTTTTGTGCTAGATATCAATCAAAGCCAAGAGAGATTCATGATGTTGCTGTCAAAAGAATTCTCAGATATCTTAAAGGCACACCAGAAGCTGGTTTGTGGTATCCCTGTAGTTCTGATTTCACTCCTATAGGATACACAGACTCTGACTATGGTAGAGATAAATTGAAAAGGGTCAGCACTTCTGGTGGTTGTCATTTTCTTAGGGAGTGCTTAGTCTCCTGGCATAGTAAGAAGCAAACCTCTGTGGCTCTCTCAACTGCTGAAGCTGAGTATGTTGCTGCTGGAAGTTGTGTTTCTCAGATGCTCTGGATCAAGCAACAAATTGCTGACTATGGAGTCATCCCTGGAACAATTACAATCTACTGTGATAACAAGAGTGCAATTGATCTTTCAAAGAATCCTATTCAGCACAGCAGGATGAAGCATGTTCATATTAGGCATCACTTTCTGAGAGATCATGTTCTGAAGAAGGATATTATCATTACTCATGTTCCCTCTGAAGAGAATCTTGCTGACATGTTTACTAAGCCTCTGGCTGGTAACTCTTTCAGCAACTTACGAGAAGGCATTGGTATGACTTATCCACTTCAATAACTTAGCTTAATTATTTCTGTGTGTCTTAAGTGATTAATCGTTTAAGATAATTAAGTGATAATTAATTCTAATCATGATTTGACATTGAAGCATGCGTTATCTACTGCATTTTACGGCCCTGTTCTGTGGTTAACGGTTATCTGTTCCCCTTTAAACGGTGTGTATTTTGCTTTTTGAATTGGAACAGCTTCCTTGTTTGGGTATAAATAGGGGTTTTCCATACTTAGAAGTTTTTACTCTCACTTTCATTGCAATTAGAATTTCCATAGATTTTCTGTGTTCTTTTCTCTCTAGATTCTTAACCTAATTTCTTATATCTTCAAAAATGGCTCAAGAAATCACTGTCACTCACATCTTTACCACTGAATCCAAAAAGAAAGTTAGCGAATCTAGGGTATTCACCTCTAGGTTCCTAGATGATGAAGTTAAATCCACTGAACCTATCTCCAAATGGCTAAGTGCTCAAAACTGGAATTCATTCGTTTCTCTCGATGAATTTATCTACCCTAAGTTAGTCACCGAATTCTATCAGAACCTCCATTTCTTTTCAAATGAGGAGGATTTTCTACACTCAGAAGTCGGGGAAATTGAGATTGAGGTCAGCAGGGCTTCTATTTCTCAAGTGATCGGTATTGATGATGAAGGAATCATCATTGGTGATGATGGTTCAGCAGATGGTTTTACAGAAGTAAACTGGGCTAGACCAGATCTAAGTGCCAAGGAAACTTATGCCACCTGGCTCACTCAGCACCAGAGGTGGGCACACTATTTGACAACCAATGTTTTCCTTCCGAAGGCTGGAGGGGTTAATGGTGTTTCCAACAGGGAAAGAGTGTTTATGTGGCATCTGGTCAACCAGAAGAAGATCAACTTACCTGCCATGCTGATAAGGCAGATGAAGAATGTAACTACCGTGAGTGCATTAGCATATGGCTCACTCCTGACTAGGTTGTTTGAGGCAGCCTCTGTTGTGGTTTCAGGAGAAGGTGTTACAAGTAGGAGTACGGTTCTGAAGATGCATACCTTCAGGAACCTCAACTTTGGTGTGACTCCGAAGAAGAATGAGAAGGGCTCCTCTGTGAGTATTGCTCAGAAGGAAATTATTGAGGCTGCTGTACAGAAAGGAAAGAATGCTGCCAAGAAGGGCAAGGGAAAGAAGGGATCAAGTAAGTTGGTCCTGACTGTTGAGAAGGTGGTTGTCTCAGAACCTCTTCCCACGATGGTTCAAACAACAATCAGTGTTGAACCCTCTGGCAAGGTCGTTGCTGAGAAACCTAAGGATGTTCCTGAGAATGAAGCTCAGGATGCTGAGGATGCACGCCTTGCTGAAAAAGAGAAGGCTGCTGAAGCTGAGAAGGTTGCAAGGGTTGTGGCTCTTGCTGATAAGAAAAGAAAGCAGAAGGAAGCAGAAGACAAGTTAGCTGCTGAAAGAGAAATTGCTGCAAAGGCTAAGGCCGATGCAAGACTTATAGAATCTGCTGCTGAACTTCAGGATGCGGAGTTCTCAAAGGAGGTTGAGGCTTCAGAAGAAGGAGAGAAACTTGAGAATATCTCTCTGTCCTCTCGGATACTTGAGAATATCTCTCTCTCCACCAGAATTGGAAAGAAGGCAGTTGCAAAACGAAGGTCGCTGAGGAAAAAGGACTTTGTTGTTGCCCCCAGTGCTGAATTAGAGGATCCTGTTACTCAGGAACCGGAAGCTGCTGATGAAGACTTGTCGGAGATGTCTGATGAAGAGAATGTTGATGCTCCTCTGATTGAAGAGCTGTCAGAAGAGAGTGAACCAGAAGATGAAGAGGTTCTTCAGGATGCTAAACAGTTTGTTGAGAATGTTGATGATGAAAATTTCATTGACAACATTCTTCTGAATCAAGGAAGAAACCCTGGTGATAGGGATGCCTCTGAAACGCTGATCAGAATGGCTCATATCTTTGCTGAGCCCATTTCTATGTTTGATCCAAACACCTCTGACCAGGTTATCTCATCTCCCACTCTCACTCCCCATCCATCTCCTTCACTACCTTCTGTCACAGAAGTGAGTGAATCTCATACTTCCATTCCTCCTACAACTTCAATTTCTGAGGTTGTACCTCCTCCAATTATTCCTCCTTCTGGATCCTTTTCAGAAGTGAACCTAAACACTGCTCCAATTTTCACAGACTCCATAGCCACATCCACTACCTCCTCCATTCATACTTCCTCTGTAAGTCCATCAATTGGATTTACTGCTCCATCTTTCTCACTACCATCCACACTTCCTCCCATTTCAACCTCACATATAATCCCTTCCTCAACCACTTCAATTCCTCCACTCTCATCCTCTGGACACGCACCTCCTGTGTGTGATCCCTTAACTACCTCCTCCACTACTTCTTGTTTTGCTGGGTTGTCATCCAACTATGACTTCCTACGCAAACACATGAATCGAGATGATCTGGATACCAGGTTTGGTAGTTTTGGCTTCATGGGCAGAGCTTCTGGTGTATCCGAAGCTGGTGGTGCTCCCAGTGTTGAGGAGTTGAGAAGAATGAGTCAGAGTGGCTCTGATGAATTGCTGAATAGATTTGATGGTATGGGGCAAAGGACTTCTGCTGCTGACATGTATGCTCAGGGCATTGTGCTGCAAGAATTACACTCCTTGAAAGCTCAGAACCTGCAGCTCATGACTATGCTTCAAATGCAGGACCCTTCTGTCTACATACGCAATCTTTCTACACTTCATCTAGCTACCTATGAAGAGCTGTACAAGTTAAGAGAATTAGCTCTGACTCTTCCTTCACTGGACAACATTGCTCTTGCTTCTTCTCTGAAGGTCAATGAGAATTTGGAGATATTGACAGAAGAAGTCAAGGAAGCAAACGAGCATTATGAGGCTCATGAGAAGATGCTCCCAAGTAAGATTGATGACCTGCAAAGTACTGCCAATCACATTCTGAGAGAAGTGAAATCTTCTGCTCAAGGTTCATCATCTTCCGGGGCTGCGAAGATTGTATATGACATCACTCCTGATCTCAACAATCGACTCTCCAACATTGAGTCTGCTGTATCTGCTCAGAACGCACAAATTTCTGAGCTTACTGAACTTCTGAAGGTTATGCACACTCAAGCACGTGAACAAGAGAAGACTCTTCACAATTGCTATAGGTTTGTTCGAGGACAGACTTATATTCAGAATGAGCATCTTACTGCTGCTGTGTATGCTAACAATAGGTTGATCAAGCTCCTTCTGGAAGACGTTCAGAGACAGCGACCTATGTCTGGTCAGACCTTTGATCATATGAAGACCATTGATGATGACTTCAGAAGAAGAATGGATATGATCAACAATGTGAGACCAACTCCTCAGCAATATCAGACTGCACTGAATGTTCAGCAAAAATTGAAATCTCAGGGTGCTCTGGGTGTTGCTCTTGGTTCTGGTCAAACGGGGGAGAAGTCTGGTCAGAAGAGATCAAGTCCTGCTGAAGGTTCTAGTGGTGTTCCTCCTCCTCAGAAGAAACCTAGGAACTTGTAATCTTTTAGAACTTAAGCTTCTTAGCTAGGTTCTGGGTTGGGTAGTTTTTGTCTTACGACTTTTTTCTGCTCTTCTGATTATTTTGTTTCTTATGTTGTCTTCTGATGAACTTATATACACTGAATCTTTCTTATACTTTCTTGTGTCTCTGACTTCTTAATCTATTGCTTATGTTTCTTTATGACTTAGTAAATTTTACTTCATTAAATCTAACAACTTGATCTTAAGTCATTTCTAAGTTTATACAGATTGCTGAAGTTCACCATTTACACCAAAATGGGGGAGTTAATTTACTCAGAAGTCATGAAACATATGTATCAGGAAGTCTTTTTCTAACCCTCATATTTGTCTGTTACCTTCTGACCACGGTTTGTCCATAACCAAAATGGGGGAGAATGATGAACCCTATGTGTTTTGATTATGTCCAAACGTTTCAGAAGATGAAAACCTAATACTCCCTTACATATAGTTTATTGTTGACTAATATTTTTGTTTACTTAGTCTATGTGTAAGTTTCTCAGCAGGTGCTGAATGAATCATTTCTTGATTGCCTAAAGGACTCAGAAGATCTGTTTGCTGAAGTTAGAGTTTCAATAATTCAGAAGCTGGATGCTCCGCTCTGAAGCCGAAGTCTGCTAAAGCTCTCCTCAGAAGTTCTTTGCAATCAGAAGCTTTACCAATTTGATCAGAAGTATAGACAACTGGAAATCAGCTTCTGAAAGCTTAGTCACGGGTTCTTTTTGAGCATTTAATGCTCTGACACTTGCATTCAATGCAAGGCGCCAAAAGTTCAAAAAGCTGTTTTGATGGAGCGCGCCTGTCTGTTCAAAAGAAACCAGAATTTCCTTGTCTACCCTTTGTTGATCCAATTGAAGAATGATTCCAGTCAACCTCTCTTTGATTTCAAATCACTTACCGGATTAAGTTAAAGAACAAGGATAACAGAATCAAAGTGTTTGAAGACCGTTTGAAGACTTGACAAATTAACGGCTACAACAACTGATGTCATCTCCTTCAAAGATTCAAACTCACCAACGGTCATCTTCATTCACTATAAATAGTAGCCAAGCTCCAAAGCATCAACATACGTGTGATCATCGAGCAAAATCTCAACGCGCTGTTTTAACAAGGAAAACAGAACAACTTTTTCCATTCTCAATCTTTCTTAGCATAGTCTTAGTTAAAGTGAGAGAGTGAAGAAAAACAAGTTCATAATAGGAATCTTGTAAACTGAGATCGTTTGTGATCTTCAGTTAGATTTAAAGAGAGAAATCTAGTTGAGATTAGAGTTGGGTGAGAAATCCAGAAAACAGAGTATTGTTTGTTCTGGTGGAAATCCTTTAACTCTTTTTAGGCTAGTCAGAACTAAGTGAGAAATTAGCTTAAGTTTTGTTGATGTAAAGGAGCTTCTGAACTTGCCATAAAAGTTCTGAATAGTGGATTTATAAAATCTCTGTAGGCTGCGACCTCAGGGGACAAGACGTAGTCACAGGACTTCTGTGGCGAACTTGGATAAATCGATTTGTTCAATCAGGACCTCCTGAACTTCTTTCTCCCTCTTATACTTGTTATTTTTGCTTCTGTGTACTTGCTTATATTTAGTGCTGAAACAGATTTTCTCTAAAGTATCATTGTCTTTGTTCAGAAGACTGTCCAGAAGTTCTTAAATCAGAACTTCTGTTGCTGAAAACAGTTTAACTGTGTTTAGGCAGAATTTCCCTGAGAAGCAACTTCTGTAAGCTAGCTTCTAACTGTGAGGAAATTTGACTCTAAAATTAAGCTTCCCGAAAAACTTAGAATTTTTCAGTTTTCAACTTTGACACCTATTCACCCCCCTTTAGGTGATTCTGTTCTTGATAGGGCCAACAGACACAAGTGAGCTAAACGCTTTTTCTATCCAAGCGCATGTCCGTAGACACGGGGATAGGATAAGCGGGATATGGCCTAGTCGATGCCTGATGATGTTGCTCTGTTCTTCGTCTGTCGGGATGTCCTTGACGCTTGCGACCTAGAGTTCCTCCATGATTCCTCTCGGGGTGTATTCTTAACGGTTCGAGCTACCAGGTATTAATCGATTTTGGGTTTGAATAAGGTCTTTTGTTTGCTCTAGAATAGGTTATGAGGAGGTGTGGTATATGTCAGTGTATTTTGATGAAGTTTGGGGTAATGTCTTTTTGAGTGTTGGGTAATACGTAGGGAGTGGGTTGTTTGCGAGGTAGGTTAAGGGTAAAGGCTTGCGTCATTTTTAATTTGGGAGGATATCACGGAGAACTCCCTTTGGTCGTTCCATACTTCGTTTGAGGGCTTGTCCCTATCTATGATTCCTCCTTGTTGATCTGACGGTCTCTTTGATGGAAGCTGGCTTGGGTTCAGGTGTGTTGTAGTTTCGTGATTTCGGGTTGGGTTAGGTAGTGATTTAGGAGTTTTGGTCAAAGAGGATGCGTTCACATATATGTGGGGTTTCTGACATTTGGACAACTTGTGTGTGTGCCTTAACCTAGAGTGTGCCTATAGTCATCTAGACGAATTATACTTGTGGGATTATGGTACCTCGTCTATCATTTTCCCATTTCCTCTATCCTGGTACCGATGTGTATGTATGCCTAAGACACGTGACAATGCGAATGCATGTAGACCCTATTACGTAGGATGGCTCGAATTAAGTAACCTGGCGTATGACACTCTAAGGGTAGACACACCCGAAGGATACAAACCTAGCAGGTAAGGAGACACATGCATTTATGCTTTGGACATCGTGTGTGTGTGTGACATGTCTAGGTAAGATGATGGTGGTGTCACCGTTCCTATCGTGTGTATCCTATGTGTGGTTTGACGATGTACGCTAATTTGTGCGAGTAATGCTTGACACGTATGTGAAATGGATGCATGTTACACTTTAGAACCTAGACTGATGACTATATACACAGACAATAATCACGACTCATGATTATAGGGTTTAAGTGACGACAAATATACACGTGTGGATTGGAGCGACTCAATGATGGACTGTTGTGTGTTTATGCAAAAAGACACACAAGACCTGACTTTTACATAGAGACGACGGGACGTATGATGTATCTAGCAGTGATGTTTGACTTCATGTTAAAGGACATTATTGACACGTCGCTTATTTCTCGATTTGAGAACGTTCGTGGGACGACCCTATATTGTTTGGAAGTCTCAACATAATAGTGAACCATGGGGACTCACGAGACAACGTGCCCCTACCTTGGTTCGGACAACATTTTTTTTTATGGGGAATAAGTATTAAGACAGATGGACAAACAAAGATGAGTTTTTTTTTTTATTGTTTATTAGTCCGACACGATATTGACCTGTGTGGACTGACGAGGCGGTGTGCCTTTAGACTCAAGAAAAACCCTAAAACTCCTCTTTGGGAGGAGCACAAGACAAAGTATTATTATTGGTCCAACGCGATATTGACTTGCGTGGACTTCACGGGGTGGTGTGCCTTTAGACTCAAGAGGGATCCTAAACTCCTTTTCGGGCGGAGCACAAGACAATGTATGTTTGGTTCAACAGGTTAAACCGTTACACCGGTATGGTCTTATCCTACATGAAATCATTAAAGTGTCTTTCGTAATCTGGGACCTACGGCTTCGTATGGCACCCGTTTTGACTTAAGGGGGCAATATTTGTGACGCCATGATTTTATCTCACGAGATTGAGTGTCTTTATGAAATGGAACAAACGACATAACGTCGTTTTTTGTGTGATAAAATGTCTGGCGTAACAGGGTGCCCCCTTACTTCAAAGGAGTGTCATAGAAACTGGACTTTTCCTAGGTTAAGGCTATATCTAACATATGTACAAGTAGAGGTAAGCGATTGAAACAGTTAGTATAAACATTCATGCGTATGCGACACTCCCTCTCAATCTTCGCGTGGTACGTCTCTGTCCTAGGTGGGTTTCCTTTAACATCTTTCCTTTCGATGTCAAAACGCTCTCGACAGACGTGATTTACATGATGTTTGGGGGTAGTTCCTAGGGGAGATATCTAGGATGACTATATGAGGCTTCGATCTCGTTTGATAGTACAAAAAGGGTTCCCACAGCAAGATATACCTAGCGCCTCCCCATTTAAGGGTTTTGAGCAGCGTGTCGACGGTACAAGGCTGTAGGTGGTGGTACAGATCGACCTATGCGTCCCTTAAAGCAAACGACAGTAAGCACGACCCATAACACACGTTGACCATTCGGGATTTTTGTTTTATGCAGTATGAGAAAGCAGTAACTCTGTATATAGCCGTGGACTGTCTGAATGCTTCTGTTGTATCCCATTTTTACTCTTTATATAATAATTTAAGAAATAATTTTACAAAAAGTGAAAACCAAACTTACATCCTTCTATTAATGAATTAACTTCAAGAAAATCGTACATTGAAGTCAACTTATAATAGTAGAATATATTTTTGGTCCCCAGCAGAGTCACCACTGTGAGCGTAAGTGGTCGCTCATAGCGGCTTTAGCCTTATTTGACTAGAGTCGCCACCCGGCCGACCGGGAAAATGTACGAACCGACGTATGTACCGATTGTTTTGTAAACCAGTGCTTACAGCTATGCTGACCAGGAAGTTCAAGAAAGCCTTTAAAAAAGGCAGAGGTGGAAATTACAAGAAACCTTTTAGGAGCTTTGATAAGAAAACTTCTGATTCTGGTGAAAAATCCAAGAGAGATCCTAACAAACCCAGGGCATATTAAGCCTAGCTGTCCAGAGCTAAACAAAGATAAAAGAAAGTTCAAGAAAGCTATGTTGGCTGCATGGTCAGACTTTGAGACCAGCAGTGATCCTGAAGAGAAGGAAGAGCAAGCTCAGATTTTTTTCATGGCTATTGATGAGCCAACTTCTGAAGATGTCACAAGAGAGACTTCCGCACCTCCTGAAGTAAAATATGACTCTGAGGTAAACATTTCTCATGAACCAGATATCTTTGATTCTCTTGAAGAACTATACAATATGTTCAAATACCTTAAGAGGAAATTGGACAAAAGTGAGGCTGACAATTTTCTTATTTCACTATACATAAATATTCCTATTTCACTTCTCTTCCATACAATTTCAATTTCAAAATCTCAAACCCTTACACCGAAAACCTCAAATTTCTTTCAACCCAACTCTAAATTTCGAAAATGTCAAGGAAGAAGGCTCCCGCTCAAAGGAATTTGGCTCCGGAAGTTGATTTAAGGGAATCTTATGGCGCTCCGTTTTGTATTATTAAGCTGTCGGAGGGATTAAACTTTAGTCGACTAGTCGGTAAGGCTACCTTCGTCTCTATGCGTTATCTTGATGATGAGGTGCTTGATCGATTTAATTTTGGTGCTAAGATTGAGAACATCAACAGAACTTAAGCTAATTTCTCACTTAGTTCTGACTAGCCTAAAAAGAGTTAAAGGATTTCCACCAGAACACACAATACTCTGTTTTCTGGATTTCACACCCAACTCTAATCTCAACTAGATTTCTCTCTTTAAATCTAACTGAATATCACAAACGATATCAGTTTACAAGATTCCTATTATGAACTTGTTTTTCTTCACTCTCTCACTTTAACTAAGACTATGCTAAGAAAGATTGAGAATGGGAAATGTTGCTCTGTTTTTCTTGTTAGAACAGTGCGTTGAGATTTTGCTCGATGATCACGCGTGTGTTGATGCTTTGGAGCTTGGCTACTATTTATAGTGAATGAAGATGACCGTTGGTGAGTTTGAATCTTCAAAGGGATGACATCAGTTGTTGTAGCCGTTAATTTGTCAAGTCTTCAAACGGTCTTCAAACACTTTGATTCCGTTATCCTTGTTCTTTAACTCAATCCGGTAAGTGATTTGAAATCAAAGATGAGGTTGACTGGAATCATTCTTCAATTGGATCAACAAGGGGTAGACAAGGAAATTCTGGTTTCTTTTGAACAGACAGGCGCGCTCCATCAAAACAGCTTTTTGAACTTTTGGCGCCTTGCATTAAATGCACTTGTCAGAGCATTAAATGCTATCCAGAACCCGTGACTAAGCTTCTGATCAAATTGGTAAATGATCTTCTGATTGCAAAGAACATCTGAGGAGAGCTTGAGCAGACTTCGGCTTCAAAGCGGAGCATCCAGCTTCTGAATTATTGAAACTCTAACTTCAGCAAACAGATCTTCTGAGTCCTTTAGGCAATCCAGAAATGATTCATTCAGCACCTGCTGAGTAACTTACACATAGACTACGTAGAAAAAAATATTAGTCAACAAAAAAACTATATGTAAGAGAGTATTAAGTTTTCATCTTCTGAAACGTTTGGACATAATCAAAACACATAGGGTTCATCAAAAAATTGCTCCAATAGGTTGATTAAGGATGAATGCTTAATGTACTTTCATAAGTATCTTTGTGGTGCTATTTTTGGTCCTGTTGAATACTCCAAGGTTAGTGCTACGGATGTTTGGGTGCTTGTGTGTCTTCTTGATGATGTTCAAGTGGATAGTATTGGTTTGATTTTTGATGTGATAAAGAGATTGAACGCTAGGAGAACCACTACTTATCCATTTGCTAATGTTTTGACGGGTTTAGTTCAATGTGTTAGAGGAAATTTATCCGAGTTTCAAAAGATTCGTCATAATGATCTCCCGATGCTTGATACGGTATTTTTGAAGAATAGTGGTGTACTCACCGAGTCTCGTAAATTTAAGTCCTACGAAAAGAGGACGGCTTTACTTATTTTAGGCGAACATGTCGAGGCGGGTGATGGTTCTTCATTGGCTCCTAGGCCGAAAGGAAAGGGAAAGGCTAAAGTAGCCCAAACCCGAATTGATGAGGAAGAAGAAGAATTTGGTGGTCCAGGTTGGCAACAAGTGCTTGATCAAATTAACGCGAACCATGAAGTAGTTCAAGGACAAATTCGAGAGGTTGTTGAACAAAATAGGCTTATGAACACTCATTTGGGAACAATGCAAACCTCGATAGATGAATGTTTGGAGAATCAACGTTACTTCAAAACTCTCCTAGACAATTACCTCGACTACAAGCTCACTTCCGACTCTCCCAACTACTCTCCTCCTCGTGATTCCCGAGTCCAAGATTCAAGACCAAAGATCAAGTTTTTATTTCTTTACTTTATTTTATTTCAAGTTTTTCATTTTCGATTTTTCGTATAGCTTAGTCTTTAATTTTAGTAATTTTCTTTATTTTTATGATATGAAGAACTAATTAATCTTTTTATGAATTTCTTATGTTTTTAGTTATTTATCTTATTTACATTTTTGCTCACTTAGTTTCCGAGCTATGCGGACATAGTTCCCACTAAGTGTGGGGAGGTGGTACGTTTTCCTTATTTTTTCCTATATCGTTTTATTATTCATGTGTGAATTTTTGTCATATATTAAATTTTTTCCAAAAGTGACATTTTTGCAATAAAAATACCTTAGGAAAGTGTCAAGTTGCGAAGTAAAATTCTTAACTTTTGGCCACGTTCGAGTCCACCCATGGCACAAGCGAGGTATGAAAGGGAAGATATAACTGTACTTTGGCCACGTTCGAGTCCACCTATGGCCCGAGCGAGGTATGAAGGAACGTCGAAATAAGTCTTCAAAACCAGAGTCTAGAGGTATAATATTTGGCATGATTGAAGTTTAATGTCACGGTCTAGTCCACCCATGTCAAGGACGTGACCTCTTAAGCGGAAAACATGAAACTTTAGTCGGTATTTTAACTCATAAGTCACGGTCTCGACCACCCTTATCAAGGACGTGACTAGGGAAGATTTACTTGACAAATTATAGCAAGAAAAAAAATAAAATAAAGATACCTAGATATGCCTTGAGACAATAAAAATCAAAACACGCGGGCTCACTTTGTCCCGAAAGCCTTATATAAAATACATCAAGAATGGGTGATAGTCTTAAAGGTTTTTATAATCGTATGGCTTCATTAAGAACGCATATTAACTTTCTTGATAAAGTTTTGCTTGAACGAAGTTAATTGATTTTCATATAAGGTTAGGTTAATATAATGACTACATTGGGAAGTCGATAGAGGCAACTTATGTTATATCCTATATTTGCTTGAGGACAAGCAAAAGTTTAAGTGTGGGGATTTGTTAAGTCCAAAATGTACTTAATTTAGCTATGTATTTCATATATATTTTCGGGACATTTCATATAGTTTTAGCTCATTTAGCTTAGAAATATCTAGGTTAGGGGCAATTTCACTACTTTGTGTTTGTTTTGATGTTCAGAACTTAATCTTGTGAAAACATAGATGTGAGCGCGCGTCCCCGTAATCGATATTTTTTATTTAATTAATATCGATTAGGGCATTTTTTATCATGTTTTGCCAATTTTAGCAATATTGTGCCTGCGAAGGGCGTGGAAAATCTCAGCTTCTCAAACTTCGATTTTTATGAATTTTTAGAGAGTCGCCACCCAATCCGTAGACTGAGAAAATTTGATACAATGAGTAGAGCGCTCAACCCCACTGTACCCTTCAGAGACAAGTTCGTGAATAATACTTACTTATCTTTAATACTCAAACTTGCTTTGTTTTGTACTTGTTTTGTTTTACTGACTCTTATTTTATTATTTTCACACACAGTATTAATTTAGAGCACAACAGAACTTATTAACCTGCAAAATGAGAGTAAATATGAATTAGTTACATAAACATAATATATATAATATTTTTATGGATTTTATTTATTTATTTTTCTTTTTGTTTATCATCATTATTATTATTATTATTTTTGTTATTATTATTATTATTATTATTATTTATATATTTATTATTTCACACGTGTTTAGCGTTTTTTAGGAGGGATAGCCTTCCATGGAAAACGTGTACAAGTCAATTTTCATATGTAAAATAAATATTTACGTACGGTAAAAAAATAAAATCGCGTACCCGGCTTCAGCGATTCCACGGTAAAAAGGTAAATAGTAAAAATGCAATAATATATAAATAATGTGTCTGGTATCAACGTGTGACTGAACGTCTCCACGGTAAAATACCCGACTCCACGGTAAAAAAAATAAATGACGGTGAATAGTAAAAATTGCAGTAAAGTAAATACTGTAAAGTAAAGATCGTGTGTCCAGTATCAACGGGCGACTAAGCGTCACCACTTTAAAATACTTGACGCCACGATAAAAAGTAAATTGCGGTAAAAAGTAAAAGTGCGGTAAAGTAAATACTGTAAAGTAAAGCTCGTGTGTCCTGTATCCACGAGCGACTAAGCGTCACCACAGTAAAATACCCGACTCCACGGTAAAAAGTAAATTGCGGTAAAAAGTAAAAGTGTGGAAAAGTAAATACTGTAAAGTAAAGCTCGTGTGTCCTGTATTCACGGACGACTAAGCGTCACCACAGTAAAATACCCGACTCCACGGTAAAAAGTAAATTGCGGTAAAAAGTAAAAAGTAAAAAAGTAATAAAATAAGGCATGGATCGGACATCCCCTAGGCGGTAATCCTCCTTAGGTAGCCATAAACCCACATCAAATAAACAAAAAGGAAAATCATGGACCGAACGTCCCCAGGCGGTAGTACGCCTTAGGGAGCCATAAATCCACGGTAAAAAAGTATAAAATGAAGTAATACAAATGGACCGAGCATCCCCGGGCGGTAGTCCGCCATAGAGAGCGTTAAATCCACGTTGTAATAATATATAATTAACCAACATGTCGTTTTCACACGTCAATTTTTAATTCGCAAAAAAACAAAACTAATCATTACATGAGTAAAGTTGTTTTTTACCTTTTAAATGAAACGAAACATGATTTTCCTTTAGGATTAAACATGTTTTTACTTTATTAAAGTTATGTTATAATGAAACAAAACATGATTTAAACTTAAGACATGATGTTTGATTAAGATTATTTCATGGATGTAAGTTTAAAGTCTCCATTTTTTTTGTTTATGATTTCATGGTTTCATGGTTTTTATGCCCGGTTTCACCATTAATCTACACGTGATTCTTGTACCTCTCAGCGTGTTTCCATTAATTCATGATACTAGAACATAGTGACATAATAAAGAGTTTACTTGCCTTTTATATGCAAAGGAAACTCCAAACGGATCCCCGGAAGTGACAACCCGAGCAACTTTGAACAAAGTGGTAAAATCCGACTCAAGACTTGATTTTAGGTACTAAAGTGGGTCAAATGATGGAAGAGAAGTGTTTATGGGATGATATTTGATGTTTTTGTAACTAGAAACAACTTGAAATTGCTCCAGAAACAAGGATTGGAGTCACTTTTTGGATGTGTTCTTTACTTTCTTCACTTTTTACTAACTAACTTTTTATGGATTTTTGAGTGTTTGTTCTTGCAAAATGAAGTTTTTGGGAGGTTTTGGGGTGTTTTTGGTGTGTAAAACTGAAGGGGGGAGGGTCTTATTTATAGGAAAAGTGCCCCTAAAGCATCCAAAAGAGCAATAGTGTCCCGAATAGTGAAAACACTATTTCCCGGACTCAAACCCAGCCAAACTCGGCCGAGTTTGATCATGTGGGAGACAAACTCGCCCGAGCTTGTACTCGGCCGAGTTTGGTCCCTCCAGTGGCGGCAAAATGCCTGTTTCGACCTCGTTCTTCGCCGTTAAAGGTCCCGGAAGCTCCCGACTATACACTGACTCAACTAATAGCTTCTCTAGTGATTATAATACAAGAAATGAAGTTTTTTAGTGAAGAAACAAAAAAACTTGGCCGAGTTTATGCAAGCCCGGTCGAGTTTAGTCCCTCTGATGGTGGAAAACAGCCGTCTAGGTCCCGTTCGACACCCTTGAGGCTCCCGGAAGCTCCTGACTAAATATTAAGTCAACTGATAGTTTCTCTAGTGAGCCTAAGACATGAATTGAGGTGTTTAGATCAAGAATTAACAAGAAAACAATCCGGGAACGAGAATCAGGGCTCATTCCGCAGCTGTTTCGGCTTGATTCGCGCAGAAGAATCTACTGACTCTTTGAGCTTTGATCTTGTGGAATGGATGTTTCTAGGAGTTTTAAAGGTGTTTATGAGTGTTTATTATTAAGGTAAAATGTCCTATTCATGGGTAAAACTCCCGGGAAAGTCCGAAAAACGCATACATCACCCGAAATGGCCCAAAAATGATGTTTTCGGGCCTGTTTTCAAGCAAACTCGGTCGAGTTTGCTTAAACTCGGCCGAGTTTGGCTAAGCTCGGCCGAGGTTGTCTAAACCTAGCCGATTTTAGCCCTCTGGCAAAGGGGAAAAGGCTGCTTCGAACCCGAAAAATGTATACGTGACCCGAAATGGCCGAAAAAAACGTCGTTTTTGGACCTGTTTGCATGTAAACTTGACTGAATTTGTTCTTGAAGGGCTAAACTTGACCAATTATGGGTTAAACTGGATTGAGATTGTCTAAACTCGACCGAGGTTGTCTAAACCTGACCGAGTTCAGCCTAGTGATGAAGGAAAAATTGCTCATTTCGGCTCCGTTTGTCACTTCCGAGGCCCCGCGGGACTTTCTAGCATACAATAGGTTAAGCAATAACTTCTCTAAATGTATAATCATGAGGTAAACACACTATCATCATCGTGATCGGAAAGATCCGTGCTCACAGGCTGCCCCTCACTTAATCAATATTGTGAAGACTCGAACCTTTACGTTTGATTCGAACAATGTTGATTAAGTGCGAGTTAGCACGGTGAGTGTTAGAAGACGTACCTGGGGTAAAGTCGTCACTCCTACTTCAGTGGTGTTGATCATTGAGATTTCCGCATGTCTGCTTACTACCTGGAGTTTTTTAACCCTGCATGGAGAAATGGTTAATCCGAAACTTAGTGGTCCATTTTTACGAAGCCACGTAAGTATAAATTTATTTTATTTATTTATTTATATTTTACTTTTTTTTTTAGGTATTGCATAAAAGGTGTGCCACCGCGGATGATCCCACGCTTGAATGCAATTTATTTTATAATATCTAAAGAATGGATGATTTCTATACTTGCTATCAAGTATGTAACTATACACTAATGACTCGATGTGTTGTTATACCTAACGGGCCCGTGTGAATAAAAAATGAGGGGGGAATACCGTCATTATGGGGAATAGTAGATATGCCACCTTGGATGGACTCATATCCGAATGACTCAGCGTGTCGTTATACTTAACGGAGTCACGTGAGTAGGAAAACATGAGTGGGGATACCGTCATCATGTTGAATAGTAGATACGCCACCCTGGATGGACTCGTATCCCAATGACTCAGCGTGTCGTTATACTTAACGGAGCCACGTGGGTAGGAATATTCCATATGTCTAGCCATGGATTATCGTTTCTTGAATGAAAATAGTATGATCTGGAAGAGAGGAGATTATCCTCTGAGAAGAGTACGATTTAGAAGCGAGGAGGTTATTCTCATTTCTCTATTGCAAGGCAAACTTGCCCGTGGCTTGCTCTTGTTATTGAGAAAATCTAAGGATATTCTATATTTTCAGTTCTCTCATCTTCATCAAGATTGTTATTCATTCTTCAAAGAAAAATGATGTGACTTCGAGACAAGGAGATGCTTTTCCTTCTTGTGAGGGCGATTTTACCCCTTGCTTAATGAAATTAGAAAATATTCTCTATTTTCAGTTTTCTTATCTTGATTCCAACATTTTAATCCAATGTTTCATTCCACCATCTTCGGTGAGAAACCAATTTTGTCTTTGTATGTCCCTGTATTGGGACATGTCATGATGAAATATGAGAATATTTTCTGATTTCAGTAATCAAGCTTTCGTCCAATGTTTTATTTTATCATCCTTGTCTTAGAAGCATCATTCCTTGGAAATATTCGAACTCGAAACAAATAGATTATTCTCTGAGTTCTATTCCATCATGAGCAGTAATTTTTGCGTCTGTGTTGCATGTTGAAAGTGTCCGCCGTCTTTATTGACTATTGACTGTTGTCATGGAGTATTTCTTTTCGAAGAATGAATTTTGTGGTTGCATTTGACTTGTGATCCGCCTGGTGATCCTGAAATAGAATAAAAGAGATCCCTTTCTCGGGGTGAATCTTGACAATAAAGATATTCTGAAATAAAAATAATAATTATTTATTTTTTTATTTTTTTATTTTTTTTATTGTTATTGTTATTATTATTATTATTATTATTATTATTATTTTTCTTCTTTTTTTTTTTTACTATATTTTTTTTCTTTCTTTTTTTTTAATTATTGTTGGAATAGGCGCATTTAATGGCCTGTCGGGAAACTTGTTGCGTACCTCGAGAGTAGCTCCATGAATATCGGCACTATTAAAGTGTTCAGAATTCCTTTTATCAGGTTCCTGCAAAAGAATAAAAGAATTCCCTTTCTCGGGGTATTATTGATACTTGTAAAATTATTTATTTTACATATGGGTATGACATTAACTGACATGTTGGATCAATTACAGTACACCGTAAGATGAGTGGTCCACAATGGACCGAAAAATTTGCGGCCACAAACGTGCCGACAGAATTGTGCGGCCCAAAGCGCACCGACGGATTGGACGGTCCAGATCGTTTGATCGTGGACGGCCCGGATTGATTCAGATCTTCTATATAATTCAAATCGCTTTCGATCATTTTCACTTCAAAACATTTCCATTAAAAACTTACCATGCATTACCGTCCCAACCGCGAAGCTCTGGAGCGCCGGGAACGGTACGAAGAGATGGTTCAACGCTTTCATGAGGAGAGCGAGCAGTACTGGAAAACACTGGCCATTTTGATAGGCCTAATAGTTTTCTTCTTCGTGATGATGCTTGTTGTCAATGATTACTCGCGTCGTTACGAGCGGGGGAGAGGAAGTTTTCTTTTGAATTTTCGCTTTCCTTTTTTAGGTTTCCTTCCTCGCTTCCAGATCGTATTCTTCTCTTTCCAAAGAATAATCTTTTCGCGGGGATGAAATTTCCTCTTGAGTTTTCGTTTTCTCTTTTTTGGTTTGTCTTCCTCTTTTTTGTAGTTTCTCTTCTGGCGGGGCATGGTAGAAAGTTAGAATTTTCCACTTTTACCCTTGACATTGTAATTTTGAAGAGTACCTGCGGATAATAAAGAAAAATCCTTTTCTCGGGGTTAAATTTTGATATGTATTGCAAAAGTTAAATCTATTAATGAAATTATTAATCTCATATATTTACATCTAGTAACTTACATGCTTCGATTTAATTCATGTAATTGTGTGTGCAAAGAGGAAAAAATTATGTACATGTTTTTTATTATTTCAAACTATAGGCCCAAGCCCAATAAGCCCATAACTCAAGATTTTATCATCTTCTTCTTCCTCATTTCCATTTTGTCCATACAACCTTCAAAATTTCCAAACAATGTCTACGAGTTGGGAACCTCGTAGGTACCGTTTAGTCTATCAAAATTCCTCAACGGGTGACGAATTCGATATGGATCCCGAATCATCAACGGGAGGAGAAATACCCATTGAACTTCCTCCCCCGACTAACCTGCTCAAACCCGATCTTAACCTTATTCCTATCATCCATATGTTCTCTAATGACAAAAGGACTTGGGAAAAGAAGTATTTCGGGCTAAAGTACGAAGATCGAGTGCCAATTTGCTTCGCGGAGGCAAATCATCATTATGGTTCACTTGTAAGATTCTTGCCCCGATCTCTTTTTTTTGTGTTGTTTTTGCTTGAAATTGATGCATTAGAATGATTATATACATGTCTATGGACGTTTTGGTGGTGGAATTATGCGTTTCGGACTCAAAATTTGGATTTTAGGGATGTGGAGGAGGCCATTTTCGGCCTAGGAAGAGGAAGCTCGGTCGAGCTTGCTCTTCACATGAGCAAACTCGGCCGAGTTTTGACTCGGTCCAGCTTGAATTTTATTTTTATTTTTTATCTTTACTTGCAAAAATAAGACAAAGTATTTTTAGATCCTAACCATGTGATTCTATGACTTAGGTTAACAAAAAAAACCGTGGGGGTTGAAAAGGAGGTGGACTTCGAAAATGACCTCGGCCAGTGACTTATCAGACAAGCGGGTATTATTCGAGTGCCACTATGGTTTTGTGTAGTACTTAGGTGAAAGAGTGAGAGGTTGGACGCTTGGTCCAAATGACCGTCCTGTTCCTCAGGACCCTCCAGATACTATGTTCTGGATTAACCATGTGAGGACTGCTCAAGACGCGATTTTTTACAGGGATGGTCCGTCTTTTGATAGTCTGGAGGGGCCGTATAGCGAGATAATTCGCCAGTTATTGCCTCAGACACCTCGGGCTCAGGATGACGTGGTAAGAAATTTGTTTTTCTCTCCTTTTTTTTATGTCTTTCTTTCTTTTCTTTTTTTATTTGTTTTTATTTTGATATCTTGTTGAAGGGTCCTAATCAGGGTGAGCTTCCTAGGACTAAAAGGAAGGTGGGTCCTACCCGACCTTCAGATGCCCCTATTCCAGATGCGGCTGCTTCTGGGTCTCGTCATCCTGATTTCTTACCTGGGAGAGTATCCACTACCTTTGATAATTTCGTGGAGGTGATGACGTTGTCAGGGAAAGTTGAGCAGAGATTCCCGACTCGTGAGGCTCCTTTCATCGTGGAGTTTGATCCTCCAGCTACCACACATGTGAGTGTTTCCTGTTTCCTGCATTGATTATCATGAATTTTACCTGATGTTCTCTTTCTTCCAAATTTCTGCTGAGGAGGCTTCTGAGTTGGCGTGGAAATCGCACAGACTTAAGGGATTGCTCCAGGAGAATAGCATGGCCTACAATGTAAGCTTCCTTTTTGGCATCCTGTAATGTCTGTATGTATGAATGAATGATTATATGTCATGTATGTATGCAATGATGATAATTATATGTATATTTGTGCAGTTTATGCTTGAGCAAGCGAATGATAAGATCAGGAGTTTGACTATGGATATGGCCAAACTTCAGGCTGAGGCATGTAGAGGTCATCTGGGGAATTCGACTATGGACGCAGCCGGACTTCGAGCTGATGCATGTGGTAGTCACCAGGAGATGGCCAGTGACAATGACGAGGGTGGCACCGAGATCATAAATGAGGATGAGGATAGCAACAGGTTTTGGTGGGACTTAAATATTTCAATGATTCTGATCGTTGTCGTTATTTGGATCGTGATCCTTTTCAACGACTACCTGTACCGCATGGAGCGAAAGAAATGATCTCACCCTCTTTTTTTTTCTTTTTTTTTTGTGCGCTTTTGTCTTTGCTTCTTTCTATGTAAATCCCTTTTCCGGAGAAGTATAGTAGAAAATTAGGATTTTCTACTTTTGCTTTTGACGTTGTAACCTTGAAGGGTACCTGCGAATAATAAAAGAAAGAAAGTCTCATTTTCTCGGCGTTAAATTAATATGAATAAGTTATCATACAAGATAAATTTAACATATATTAAAACATAATATTAACATACTCGAAATAAAAGTAGCTTTTGAAGATACCCATTTTAGAAGAAGGGAAGGTTTCAGCATGCAAAAGGGTATAGATGACACTATAAGGAAATGGAGGGTTGTATTCTTGTTTTCTTTCTTTCTTTTTGCGTAAAAAAGAAGAAGAATGGGTTTGGTAGTAGGAGTTTTATTTTGGTTGGGTTTTATAGAAGAATAAGAAGAAACATGGGCTGGATAATAGAATAAGTAAAAATGGAAAAAAAACATGATGTTAGGCCCATATTCCTATTAGTCATACATTTTTACATGGATGAATTGTCTAGATGCAAACAATTTCATAAGGTCAAGTGTTAGTATGCCATGACATGTGTTAATTTACTCAATAAATTTAGTCATTACCCTTTCATTACATATTTCTAACCTATATGATTTGCTAGTAGTTAATTTTAGATAAAATTATGGAAGTATTTTATGAATTCACCAAATGGATTAAGTGAGGTGATATTTTCATTATTTTAGTTAATTTCGTCACAATAGATTAAACATTTTTCGATGTTAACACAAAAAAAAAATGGAGTGACTCAATTTATACCACTATGTTATAGGAGTATAAAAGTCATCGAGTGAAATCAATCAATCATAACGAGTACATTTATACTTCTATGTTATAGAGGTATAAAAGTGGTCTAATGAAATCAATAGGCAAAACAACATTTTTTTTCATTTACTTTATAGGATAATAAAAAATAGAGATCAAATGAATTTAAAACAGAAATCACATCTTTTAGTACCAATTTAGGGCGGGGTAGGGTGATTAGTCAAATTTTCTTCCCTACACGTAATCGACCAAACGAACTCAATCTCTGATTTTGCAGACCTTCTTACCCCTGTAAATTTACTCCCACTGTGGTGTCCAATCACGCCGTAACTTTGATTGGTGGCGACTCTAAAACCAACGTTTTTAAGAACGAAAAAATCTTGTTGCTACAGCTGGCGACTCTGCTGGGGACGTGTCAGGCTAATTAATGAGGTGCTTTTGCGTTGACTTGTTTATTTGGTTATTTGAATTATATCATGATAACTACTGCCATTACATATTATTGTTTTCCATAATGCATTTTGGAAACCTGCTCTATTCAAAGGCCAGGTTCTGGTCTTACCATTTTTAGGATTTTAGGATGAAAACAAAGTAGGGGTGCCTCCATGGGAAACCTGGTCGGCCCGTGAAACGTTTTCAACTTAAGCAACCTTTCAGACAGGTTCTGATTGAAAGGGATTTTTGCTAAAGCCTTGGTTCAAGGATCTAGCATAAAACATAGCTTGAGAACCGAAGCAACTCTCGAATCCACCCGTTAGAATCCAAGCTGTCCTTTTAGTAATTACCTCTTCCGAAACATTAATGATATATGTTGCGTGATCATATAGGATGGAAGTTATGTATGTTGTTATGATTCAAGGCTTTTGTGAAAGTATTTTGAAAGATATTTGTTAAAGAAAAGCATGATTGAAGATGTTATGTTTCTGAAACTTTTGAACTTTCTGTGTATTACTTAGGGAACACCTTATGAGTTTGCGTGGATGATCCTACAAGCATTAAGAAATGAAAAAATAAATGACTTAATGCAATTGATCTTGAACCTTTTTTTTTCTTCTTTTGAAGGAAAATTTTCCATTTTTTGTTATGACCCTACATTCCATCCTGCTTTTGCTTTTATCATTAGGACTAGGTTAATATTAGCAGCTTTGTGGTTGTCTTGAAGTTTCCCTAGAACACCTAATACAACATGACACATATGGACTCCTAAAGCATGATATCATTAATTTTGTGTTTGTCGTTAATATCTTAATTGGCTAGAGGATTTTCCATAAAAATTAAACTTTTATAGCATGCGTGTCAGAAATACATAAGTTTTGTTTTTGAATCCCATATTGGATAAACTCACATTACATGGTCCCACCTTGTTTATCAAAGGAATAGATGATATAGTTGTCTAAAAAAATAAGAAATGAGTATATCAGTTAATTTGTTCTTGGCAAAAACAGAAATGCATAGCAAGGACCAGCCTCATATGCCTCATCTTAAATCACCTGTTTCTTTTTAGGTGTTTGTCATCGTTTTGCTCTCATGACACTTTTTGTTTCAAGTTTAAATTGGTATTTGTTGTGCTCATTGCTAATATCCGGTTGAAAGTTGGGGTCCGTATTTACTCAGTTAAATTTAGCTTTGTATCATGTGTTGGCCCTAACAAGAACAGAATCACCTAGAGGGGGGTGAATAGGTGTCTAAGTTGAAAACTGAAAATTTCTAAGGTTTTAAAGAAACTTAATTTTCAGAGTCAAATTTCCTCAGAATCAGAGGCTGGCTTACAGAAGCAGCTTCTGAGGGAAATTCTGCCTAAACACAGTTAGACTGTTTTCAGCAACAGAAGTTCAGAGTTTGAGAACTTCTGGACGGTCTTCTGAACAAAGACAATGATGTTGGGAGTAAATCTGTTTCAGCACTAAATATGAGCAAGCACACAGAAGCAATAATAACAAGTATAAGAGGGAGAAAGAAGTTCAGGAGATCCTGATGAACAAGTCGATTTATCCAAGTTCGCCACAGAAGTCCTGTGACTACGTCTTGTCCCCTGAGGTCGCAGCCACCAGAGATTTCAAATCTACTATTCAGAACTTTTATGGCAAGTTTAGAAGCTCCTTTACATCAATTGAACATAAGCTAATTTCTCACTTAGTTCTGACTAGCCTAAAAAGAGTTAAAGGATTTCCACCAGAACAACAACAACTCTGTTTTCTGGATTTCTCACCCAACTCTAATCTCAACTAGATTTCTCTCTAAATCTAACTGAATATTGATGTGCACAACCTGTGCGGGTATTTTGATAGTTTTTAGGGCTGTTTCATTGCATTTGTTTGCATCTTTTATCTCTTTTTCGTATTGTTTGCTTATAAATGCTTTGGAGCAGGTCTGATTGCTTGTTGAGAGAAGTCTGTGCTGAAAAGGAACATTTTGAAGTCTTAAGCTGGGAAAGAAGCAGTCTGTGCTTGGAGAGTAGCCTGTGCCAGGGAGGAGAAATGCTTTTGGAGACCCGTGTCATGCTGGTGACGTCACTAGGACGCGCGCCTGTTTTGTTTTCTGTTATTGTGTCAGAACTTTGTCCTTTTTGTTGGGTATTTTGGGGATTGCCATTTATTAGGGCATCCCTTTGTTTGTCTATTTAAGGGAATGTTCCCCTTTGCTTGTAGAGCACCCTTTTGATACACTTTTTATCCTTATCATTTCACCAACTTTTCTGAGTTAGCTTTTGTATTTTCCTTTCTTATTTTCGTACGGTTTTCTGGGTTTCTTCCTCTTCTTCCTTGGTATTCTGCCATTGAAGGAGGGAGCTCTTCCCTTTGAATCCTCTTAATACAAAAGTTATATTTTGAATGTTATTTGGTGTTATTGATTTAGATCTTACGTTATGAGTAGTGAGTAGTTCTATTTGCATGGAGTGAGCTGGGAAGGCAATGCCGAAGCTCTAAATATCTTTGTTAAGTTGTTTTTACGTGGTTAACTTGTAGATATGTGCTTAAGAGATCATTATTTATTAAAGGCCTTGATATATATGCATGGTTTGTCTATATTTCGAGAGAAAATAGGTAAGATCTGGATCTAGACTACAAGGTTAAGCAAATAATATGCTAGAGATGGCTGTTAACCTTGCTTGATGTGTACGGTACTCTAGAGAGATCAGAGTGACCCTGTTCCGATGCATAGCCCTGTGCAAGTTAGGTGGAAGTCCGCAGAGATGCTATTTCACCTTGCTTTTGTTCGTTCTCGCCATGGAGACGTGGGAGAATGATACTGATGGGAACCACTTGACCACGTATTAACAAGTTTAACCTAGATCTAAGAGATCTGTGCTGTGCTGGACCCTGTGCTCATTCCATGTGCTCTTTTATTATTGTCTTACAAACCCTTCTTCCAGCCTTGTGCTCAGAGAACAACCCTGTTCTCACCTAAATCTGCCTGTTACAATTTGTTTACTTGTTTTCTCTTTATTCATTGTTATTTCCTGCTTTAGAAATCCCTTTGTTACTAGACTCTCTTTAATCTTAAACCCTGAAACGAATGACCCAAAGATCTCTGTGGATCGATACTCGTACTTACGTTTTATACTGTGATTGATGACCCTGTGCGTATATTGACTATTTTATACCCCTGTGCTAAAACACGCATCAATTTCTGGCGCCGTTGCCGGGGATCTTTTTGGTGTTTTTTGTTTTATTTGAGATTTTTGAGAACTTGACTTGTGTGTTACGTTTGGTAGATACTGTTCTTCTTGTTTTGTTTGTTTATGCACAAATCTGTTCTACCTGAGTTTCTTATCGATCTAGAGATTGAAAAGACTTGTAGGAAACGTAGTGGAGCTGCTCGTCGTGCTAGACGTTTACAAAAACATTTAGACCAGGCAGCCAATGAGAATACGCTTAGTCATAACGTTGAGAATCACTCGAACTTGGATATTGAGATTGAAACTGATCATAACAATCTAGATTTGAATATTCCTGAACCTGAAATTGTTCACATGGATCCAGCTAGACCATGGATGGACACTGAAGCTCCTAATGCTAATCGACACAACTCTGCTATAGTTGTGCCTGATGAAGATGCTCACATTTTTGAAATTAAGGCCTCCATGATTCACATGCTCCAAGCAGCTGTGCAATACAGTGGACTGCCTCATGAAGATCCACACAGCCACATACATGATTTCATTGACATGTGCAATAATTTTAAAACGAACAGGGCTGTGTCGGATGATTGTATGCATCTTAAGCTTTTTCCTTTCACCTTGAAGGATCGTGCTAAGCAATGGTTGAAAAACTGTCAACCTCGATCTATTGATTCTTGGGACTCTCTTGAGAGACACTTTTTGACTAAGTTTTTCCCTCCTAAGCAATTGATTAAGCTTAGGAATGAAGTTTCACAATTCCAGCAAAGAGCTGATGAATCCCTCTCTGAATCTTGGGAAAGATTGAAAGATTTGTTGAGACGTGCTCCTAACCATCAAATTCCTTTATCTATGCAGGTGCAGACGTTTTATAATGGTTTAACTAATGCTAACAAAAGTGTTTTTGAATCAGTTGCTAATGGTGAACCAGATTCTATGTCCGCTACGGAGATGTATGCTCTCATTGAGAAAATGGTTTCTCAAAGTTACAAATGGCACTTTGACAAGAAGGATGAACCTGATGATCCAAGTCCTGTTATTATCCCTGCTGTTTCACAATTGGCTATGCAAATGGCTGAACTTACCAAGCAGATTGCTCGAATGGGTACTCAAACTGTTGCTGCTGTGTCTCCTGCACAACCCTGTGTTTGCACATACTGTGGTGAAAACCATAGATCTGTGGATTGTGTTGCTAATGAACCTAATCATGAACATGTTGATTATATCAACAGTAACCCTCGTCCTTATCAGCACAACCCTTCCAACTACAACTCTGGTTGGAACAAGCCTAATTACCAATGGATGCCTAATCCTCACCAAAACAGTGCATCTGCACAACCCTCTGCATTCCAGAACCCTCAGCAATTTAACCAAAATCGCCATAACCCACATTCCAATCCTATCCATGTTGACAAAGAACCATCTATGAAAGAGATGATGGCCCAATTCATGCAACAAACCCAATCTTCCATCAAGGGTTTGGAAACTCAAATGAACCAGTTGTCTAATATGGTTAACCCTCGTACCAAAAATGCCTTGCCCACTAAACCTGAGGATAATCCTAAAGAGCAGACCTTGCCTGCTATTGAATTACGAAGTGGTACCATGTTGCCCTCTGTGCCTATGCCATCATTTGCACAACCCTCTGTTGATAGTGCAATACCTACCCCTGTTCCCATCTGACTTGATAAGGAATCTGAACCTACTGTTGTTCAACCTAGCCCTCCCACCAAACCCGTTGTTCCTGTGGTTGTACCAAGGCCCCCTGTGCCTGTTTATAAGCAGCCTGCGCCCTGTCCAGGTCGTTTGCTAGGAAGCAAGTTGGAAACCAGCTATTCCAAATTCATTGACAGATTGAAGAAGCTTGAAATCAATATCCCATTTGCTGAGATGTTGGTTGAGATGCCAAAGTATGCCAAATTCATGAAAGAAATGTTGCAAAACAAGCGCAAGATGGAGAGTGTTGCATCTGTGCAACTCAACAATGCTTGTTCCTCTATTCTTTTGAACCTGCCACTCAAACTTCAAGATCCAGGGAGTTATACTGTACCCTGTTCTATCAATTCTTTGCATATTAAGAATGCCCTGTGTGATCTAGGAGCTAGTATTAACATGATGCCATATTCTGTTTACATGAAGTTAGGACTAGGTGAACCACCTGCTACTAAACTTTCTTTGAAATTGGCTGATAGATCTATTAAGTATCCTAGAGGTTTTGTTGAAGATGTTATAGTCAAGGTTGATAAGCTTTATTTTCCTGTGGACTTTGTTATCATGGATATTGCTGAAGATTCTCAAGTCCCAATTTTACTTGGTAGACCATTCTTGGCCACTGCCAAAGCTCTCATTGATGTTGAGCATGGTTCTCTCACCTTGAAGGTTGATGAAGAACGAGTCACTTTTAAGATTCAAGATGCTCTTAAGCACTCTTATTCTAGTGATGACCAATGTTATTATCTTGATGCCACAACTGAATTCCCTTGGTATCAGCTTCAAGATTATGATACTTTTGAGGAGATTTCCGAGGAAAGTTCTTCTGCACACCCTGTGTTAGAGTCTAAGGATACACAACATGTGATCTCTATTGTTGAAGTTAAACCTATCCTTGATAAGTTTGGTTCCTCAATATATCAGAGAATTGTGCAACCTACTTGTGCCTTTTTACAGAACATGAAATGGGAACTCACCCCACTTCAGAAGCCTTCTATAGAAGAACCACCAGACCTTGTGCTTAAACCATTGCCCTCTCACCTAGAATATGCTTTTCTAGAGTCCAATGAGAAGTTACCTGTGATTATTTCTTCTGCTCTTACCTTAGATCAAAAGGAACAATTATTGGAAGTTCTTAGAGCTAATAAACCTGCTCTTGCTTGGAAAATTTCTGATGTTAAAGGTTTGTCACCTGCCCTGTGCGAACATAAGATTTTCATGGAAGAAAACAATAAGCCTAATGTCCAACCTCAAAGAAGGTTGAATCCTAAAATGAAAGAAGTTGTTCATGCTGAAGTTGTGAAATTATTTGCTGCTGGTATTATTTTTCCCATTTCTGATAGTACTTGGACTAGCCCTGTGCAGGTTGTACCTAAAAAGGGTGGTTTCACAGTAGTCAAGAATGAGAAGGATGAACTTATTCCAACTCGTACTGTTACAGGTTGGAGAGTATGCATTGATTATAGAAAGTTGAATGAAGCAACTAGAAAGGATCACTATCCTTTACCTTTCATTGATCAAATGTTAGAAAGACTTGCTGGTCATGTTTATTTTTGCTTTTTAGATGGATATTCGGGATATTACCAAATCCCTGTCTTTCTTAAGGACCAGGAGAAAACCACTTTTACATGTCCATATGGTACATTTGCTTATAGGCGCATGCCTTTTGGCCTGTGCAACACACCTGCTACGTTTCAGAGGTGTATGACAGCCATTTTTGATGACATGATAGAAAAGACTGTAGAGACTTTTATGGATGACTTTTCTGTTTTTGGAAATTGGCAGAGCTTCTGGTGTATCCGAAGCTGGTGGTGCTCCCAGTGTTGAAGAGTTGAGAAGAATGAGTCAGAGTGGCTCTGATGAATTGCTGAACAGATTTGCTGGTATGGGGCAAAGGACTTCTGCTGATGACATGTATGCTCAGGGCATTGTGCTGCAAGAATTACAATCCTTGAAAGCTCAGAACCTGCAGCTCATGACTATGCTTCAAATGCAGGATCCTTCTGTCTACATACGCAATCTTTCTACACTTCATCTAGCTACCTATGAAGAGCTGTACAAATTAAGAGAATTAGCTCTGACTCTTCCTTCATTGGACAACATTGCTCTTGCTTCTTCTCTGAAGGTCAATGAGAATTTGGAGATATTGACAGAAGAAGTCAAGGAAGCAAACGAGCATTATGAGGCTCATGAAAAGATGCTCCCAAGTAAGATTGATGACCTGCAAAGTACTGCCAATCACATTCTGAGAGAAGTGAAATCTTCTGCTCAAGGTTCATCATCTTCCGGGGCTGCAAAGATTGTATATGACATCACTCCTGATCTCAACAATCGGCTCTCCAACATTGAGTCTGATGTATCTGCTCAGAACGCACAGATTGCTGAGCTTACTGAACTTCTGAAGGTTATGCATACTCAAGCACGTGAACAAGAGAAGACTCTTCACAATTGCTATAGGTTTGTTCGAGGACAGACTTATATTCAGAATGAGCATCTCACTGCTGCTGTGTATGCTAACAATCGGTTGATCAAGCTCCTTGTGGAAGACGTTCAGAAACAGCGACCTATGTCTGGTCAGAATTTTGATCATATGAAGACCATTGATGATGATTTCAGAAGAAGAATGGATATGATCAACACTGTGAGGCCAACTCCTCAGCAATATTAGACTGCACTGAATGTTCCGCAAAAATTGAAATCTCAGGGTGCTTTGGGTGTTGCTCTTGGTTCTGGTCAAACGGGGGAGAAGTCTGGTCAGAAGAGTGGTCTTAATACTGATGTTAAGAGATCAAGTGCTGCTGAAGGTTCTAGTGGTGTTCCTCCTCCTCAGAAGAAACCTAGGAACTTGTAATCTTTTAGGACTTAAGCTTCTTAGCTAGGTTCTGGGTTGGGTAGTTTTTGTGCTCTTCTGATTATTTTGTTTCATATGTTGTCTTCTGATTATTTTATATACACTGAATCCTTCTTATACCTTCTTATGTCTCTGACTACTGACTTATTGCTTATGTTTCTTTGTGACTTAGTAAATTATACTTCATTGAATCTAACAACTTGATCTTAAGTCATTTCTAAGTTTATACAGATTGCTGAAGTTCTCCATTTACACTAAAATGGGGTAGTTAATTTACTCAGAAGTTATGAAACATATGTATCAGGAAGTCTTTTTCTAAACCTCTTGTTTTCTGTTACCTTCTGACCACGGTTTGTCCATAACCAAAATGGGGGAGAATGATGAACCCTATGTGTTTTGATTATGTCCAAACGTTTCAGAAGATGAAAACTTAATACTCTCTTACATATAGTTTTTTGTTGACTAATATTTATTTTCTACTTAGTCTATGTGTAAGTTACTGAGCAGGTGCTGAATGAATCATTTCTGGATTGCCTAAAGGACTCAGAAGATCTGTTTGCTGAAGTCAGAGTTTCAATAATTCAGAAGCTGGATGCTCCGCTCTGAAGCCGAAGTCTGCTAAAGCTCTCCTCAGATGTTCTTTGCAATCAGAAGATCTTTTACCAATTTGATCAGAAGCTTAGTCACGGGTTCTGGATAGCATTTAATGCTCTGACAAGTGCATTTAATGCAAGGCGCCAAAAGTTCAAAAAGCTGTTTTGATGGAGCGCGCCTGTCTGTTCAAAAGAAACCAGAATTTCCTTGTCAACCCTTTGTTGATCCAATTGAAGAATGATTCCAGCCAACCTCATCTTTGATTTCAAATCACTTACCGGATTAAGTTAAAGAACAAGGATAACGGAATCAAAGTGTTTGAAGACCGTTTGAAGACTTGACAAATTAACGGCTACAACAACTGATGTCATCTCTTTTGAAGAATCAAACTCACCAACGGTCATCTTCATTCACTATAAATAGTAGCCTAGCTCCAAAGCATCGAGACACGCGTGATTATCGAGCAAAATCTCAACGCACTGTTTTAACAAGAGAAACAGAGCAACACTTCCCATTCTCAATCTTTCTTAGCATAGTCTTAGTTAAAGTGAGAGAGTGAAGAAAAACAAGTTCATAATAGGAATCTTGTAAACTGATATCGTTTGTGATATTCAGTTAGATTTAAAGAGAGAAATCTAGTTGAGATTAGAGTTGGGTGAGAAATCCAGAAAACAGAGTATTGTTTGTTCTGGTGGAAATCCTTTAACTCTTTTTAGGCTAGTCAGAACTAAGTGAGAAATTAGCTTAAGTTCTGTTGATGTAAAGGAGCTTCTGAACTTGCCATAAAAGTTCTGAATAGTGGATTTATAAAATCTCTGTAGGCTGCGACCTCAGGGGACAAGACGTAGTCACAGGACTTCTGTGGCGAACTTGGATAAATCGGATTGTTCAATCAGGATATCCTGAACTTGTTTCTCCCTCTTATACTTGTTATTTTTGCTTCTGTGTACTTGCTTATATTTAGTGCTGAAACAGATTTTCTCTAAGTATCATTGTCTTTGTTCAGAAGACTGTCAAGAAGTTTTCAAATCAGAACTTCTGTTGCTGAAAACAGTCTAACTGTGTTTAGGCAGAATTTCCCTCAGAAGCAACTTCTGTAAGCTAGCTTCTAACTCTGAGGAAATTTGACTCTGAAAATTAAGTTTCCCGAAAAACTTAGAAATTTTCAGTTTTCAACTTTGACACCTATTCACCCCCCTCTAGGTGATTTTGTTCTTGATAGGGCCAACAGTTATACTTAACGGAGCCACGAGGGTAGGAATATTCCATATGTCTAGCCATGGATTATCGTTTCTTGAATGAAAAGAGTATGATCTGGAAGAGAGGAGATTATCCTCTGAGAAGAGTACGATTTAGAAGCGAGGAGGTTATCCTCATTTCTCTATTGCAAGGCAAACTTGCCCTTGGCTTGCTCTTGTTATTGAGAAAATCTAAGGATATTCTATATTTTCAGTTCTCTCATCTTCATCAAAATTGTTATTCATTCTTCAAAGAAAAATGATGTGACTTCGAGACAAGGAGATGCTTTTCCTTCTTGTGAGGGCGATTTTACGCCTTGTTTAATGAAATCAGAAAATATTCTCTATTTTCGGTTTTCTTATCTTGATTCAAACTTTTTAATCCAATGTTTCATTCCACCAGCTTCGGTGAGAAACCAATTTTGTCTTTGTATGTCCCTATATTGGGACATGTCACGATGAAATATGAGAATATTTTCTGATTTCAGTAATCAAGCTTTCGTCCAATGTTTTATTTTATCATGCTTGTCTTAGAAGCATCATTCCTTGGAAAGATTCGAACTCGAAACAAAGAGATTATTCTCTGAGTTCTATTCCATCATGAGCAGTAATTTTTGCGTCTGTGTTGCATGTTGAAAGTGTCCGCCGTCTTTATTGACTGTTGTGATGGAGCATTTCTTTTCGAAGAATGAATTTTGTGGTTGCATTTGACTTGTGATCCGCCTGGTGATCCTGAAATAGAATAAAAGAGATCCCTTTCTCGGGGTGAATCTTGACAATAAAGATATTCTGAAATAAAAATAATAATTATTTATTTATTTATCCTTTTTTTTTTTTATTATTGTTATTGTTATTATTATTATTATTATTTTTCTTCTTCTTTTTTTTTTTTTTACTATATTTTTTTTTCTTTCTTTTTTTTTAATTATTGTTGGAATAGGCGCATTTAATGGCCTGTCGGGAAACTTGTTGCGTACCTCGAGAGTAGCTCCATGAATATCGGCACTATTAAAGTGTTCAGAATGCCTTTTATCAGGTTCATGCAAAAGAATAAAAGAATTCCCTTTCTCGGGGTATTATTGATGCTTGTAAAATTATTTATTTTACACATGGGTATGACATTAACTGACCTATTGGATCAATTGCAGTACACCGTAAGATGAGTGGTCCACAATTGGCCGAAAAATTTGCGGCCACAAACGTGCCGACAAAATTGTGCGGCCCAAAGCGCACCGACAGATTGGACGGTCCAGATCGTTTGATCGTGGACGGCCCGGATTGATTCAGATCTTTTATATAATTCAAATCGCGAAGCTCTGGAGCGCCGGGAACGGCATGAAGAGATGGTTCAACGCTTTCATAAGGAGAGCGAGCAGTACTGGAAAACACATGCCATTCTGATAGGCCTAATAGTTTTCTTCTTCGTGATGATGCTTGTTGTCAATGATTACTCGCGTCGTTACGAGCGGGGGAGATGAAGTTTTCTTTTGAATTTTCGCTTTCCATTTTTAGGTTTCCTTCCTCGCTTCCAGATCGTATTCTTCTCTTTCCAGAGAATAATCTTTTCGCGGGGATGAAATTTCCTCTTGAGTTTTCGTTTTCTCTTTTTTGGTTTGTCTTCCTCTTTTTTGTAGTTTCTCTTCTGGCGAGGCATGGTAGAAAGTTAGAATTTTCCACTTTTACCCTTGACATTGTAATTTTGAAGAGTACCTGCGGATAATAAAGAAAAATCCTTTTCTTGGGGTTAAATTTTGATATGTATTGCAAAAGTTAAATCTATTAATGAAATTATTAATCTCATATATTTACATTTAGTAACTTACATGCTTCGATTTAATTCATGTAATTGTGTGTGCAAAGAGGAAAAAATTATGTACATGTTTTTTATTATTTCAAACTATAGGCCCAAGCTTAATAAGCCCATAACTCAAGCTTTTATCTTCTTCTTCTTCCTCATTTCCATTTTTTCCATACAACCTTCAAAATTTCCAAACAATGTCTACGAGTCGGGAACCTCGTAGATACCGTTTAGTCTATCAAAATTCCTCAACGGGTGAGGAATCCGATATGGATCCCGAATCATCAACGGGAGGAGAAATACCCATTGAACTTCCTCCCCCGACTAACTTTCTCAAACCCGATCTTAACCTTATTCCTATCATCCATATGTTCTCTAATGACAAAAGGACTCGGGAAAAGAAGTATTTCGGGCTAAAGTACGAAGATCGAGTGCCAATTTGCTTCGCGGAGGCAAATCATCATTATGGTTCACTTGTAATATTCTTGCCCCGATCTCTTTTTTTTGTGTTGTTTTTGCTTGAAATTGATGCATTAGAATGATTATATACATGTCTATGGACGTTCTGGTGGTGGAATTATGCGTTTCGGACTCGAAATTTGGATTTAAGGGATTTGGAGGAGGCCATTTTCGGCCTAGCAAGAGGAAGCTCTGTTGGCCATAACAAGAAAAGAATCACCTAGAGGGGGGTGAATAGGTGTCTATGTTGTAAACTGAAGTTTTCTAAGTTTTTCAAGAAACTTAAATTTTAGAGTCAAATTTCCTCAGAGTCAGAGGCAAGCTTACAGAAGCAGCTTCTGAGGGAAATTCTGCCTAAACACAGTTGGACTGTTTTCAGCAACAAAAGTTCACAGATTGAGAACTTCTGGACGATCTTCTGAACAAAGAAAATGATAATAAGAGAAAATCTGTTTCAGCACTAAATGTGAGCAAGCACACAGAAGCAATAATAACAAGTATAAGAGGGAGAAAGAAGTTCAGGGGATCCTGATGAACAAGTCGATTTATCCAAGTTCGCCACAGAAGTCCTGTGACTACGTCTTGTCCCCTGAGGTCGCAGCCACCAGAGATTTTAAATATACTATTCAGAACTTTTATGGCAAGTTCAGAAGCTCATTTACATCAACAGAACATAAGCTAATTTCTCACTTAGTTCTGACTAGCCTAAAAAGAGTTAAAGGATTTCCACCAGAACAACAACACTCTGTTTTCTGGATTTCTCACCCAACTCTAATCTCAACTAGATTTCTCTCTAAATCTAACTGAATATCACAAACGATATTAGTTTACAAGATTCCTATTATGAACTTGTTTTTCTTCACTCTCTCACTTAAACTTAAGCTATGCTAAGAAAGATTGAGAATGGAAAAAGTGCTCTGTTTTCCTTGATCAAACAGTGCGTTGAGATTTTGCTCGATAATCACGCGTAGATGATGCAGTGGAGCTTGGCTACTATTTATAGTGAATGAGGATGACCGTTGGTGAATTTGAATCTTCAAAGGAGATGACATCAGTTGTTGTAGCCGTTAATTTGTCAAATCTTCAAACGGTGTTCAAACACTTTGATTCCGTTAACCTTGTTCTTTAACTAAATCCGGTAAGTGATTTGAAGTTGAAGATAAGGTTGACTGGAGACATTCTTCAATTGGATCAACAAAGGGTAGACAAGGAAATTTTGGTTTCGCTTTGAGTAGACAGGCGCGCTCCTTCAAAACAGCTTTTTGAACTTTTGGCGCCTTGCATTAAATGAAATTGTCAGAGCAATAAATGCTTAGCTTCTGAAGGCTAATTTCAATTGTCTATACTTCTGATCGAATTGGTAGAAACTTGTGATTGCAAAGAACCTCTGAGAAGAGCTTTAACAGACTTCACAGCATCGGAGCGGAGTATCCAGCTTCTGATCATTGAAACACTGTCTTCAGCTTTCGGAACTTCTGAGTCTTCCAGGCAATCCAGAAGTATTTCATTCAACACCTGCTGAGTAACTTACATACAATGCTTAAACAAAAATTGTTAGTCAACATTAAATCGTATGCAAGAGAATCTCACTTTTCATCTTCTGAAACGTTTGGACATAATCAAAACACTTAGGGTTCATCATTCTCCCCCATTTTGGTTATGGACAAACCGTGGTCATAAGGTAACAATTCTTAAGAAATCACAAGGTTTAGAGATTAACTTCCTGATACAAATGTTTGTTTTAGCTTCTGAGTAACTTAACTCCCCCATTTTAGTGTAAATGGTGAACTTCATCAATCTGTATAAACTTAAGATAGGCTTGAGATCAAGTTATTAGATTTTTAGTGAAGACAAAGTTACTAAGTTAAAAGAAACATAAACAGTAAGAAATTAATCAGAGACAATTAATATGTATAAGAAAAGTTCAGTGTATATGATAGTCAGAAGAAACAACAAACGAAATAATCAGAAGGAAAGTCCTAAGACAAGACCACCCAACCTAGAACCTAGCTAAGAAGCTTAAGTCCTAAAGTGATTACAAGTTTCTAGATCTCTTCTGAAAAGGAGGAACACCACTGGAACTTTCATCAACATTCTGTCTCTTCAATCCAGACTTGAGACCACCCTGCTGAGCAGACTTCTCCCCCGTTTGGCCTGAACCAACAGGAACACCCAGAGCACCTTGAGAGTCCAATTTCTGCTGAACATTCAAAGCAGTCTGATATTGCTGAGGTGTAGGCCTTACAGTGTTGATCATATCCATTCTTCTTCTGAAATCAGCATCAATGGTTTTCATATGATCAAAGGTCTGTCCAGACATAGGTCGCTGTCTCTGAACATCTTCCAGAAGGAGCTTGATCAATCGATTGTTAGCATACACAGCAGCAGTGAGATGCTCATTCTGTATATAAGTCTGTCCACGAACAAACCTATAACAATTGTGAAGAACCTTCTCTCGTTCATGTGCTTGAGTGTGCATAACTTTCAGAAGTTCAGTAAGCTCAGCAATCTGGGCGCTCTGAGCAGTCACAACGGACTCAATGCTCTGAAGACGATTGTTGAGATCAGGAGTGATGTCATATACAATCCTAGCAGCCCCTGAAGATGATGATCCTTGAGCAGAAGATTTCACTTCTCTCAGAATATGATTAGCAGTACTTTGTAGATCATCAATCTTACTTGGAAGAATTTTCTCATGAGCCTCATAATGCTCATTTGCTTCCTTGACTTCTTCTGCCAAAATCTCCAGATTTTCATTAACTTTTTGAGAAGAAGGAAGAGCAATGTTTTCCAAAGTTGGAAGAGTCAGAGCAAGTTCTCTCAACTTGTATATCTCATCATATGTAGCCAGATGAAGTGTAGAAAGATTGCGAGTGTAGACAGTAGGGTTATGCATTTGAACCATAGTCATGAGCTGCAGGTTCTGAGCTTTCAAAGATTGAATTTCTTGCAGCACAATGCCCTAAGCAAACATGTCAGCAGCAGAAGACCGTTGCCCTAAACCAGCAAATCTATTCAGCAATTCATCAGAGCCACTCTTACTCATTCTTCTCAACTCTTCAACACTGGGAGCACCACCAGCTTCGGATACACCAGAAGCTCTTCCCATGAAACCAAAACTACCAAATCTTAACTCCTGATCATCTCGATTCATTGAATTGCGTAGGAAGTCATAGTTGGATGACAACCCAGGAGGTGCATGTCCAGAGGTTGAGAGGGGAGGAATGTGTGAGGTTGAGGAAGAGATAGTATGTGTGGTAGAGGAAGAAATTGTAGGGGTGAAGGAAGGTAGTGTGGATGGTAGGGAGAAAGATGGAGCAGTAAATCCAATTGATGGAATTACAGAGGAAGTAGAGAGAGAGGAAGTAGTGGAGGTAGATATGGAATCTGTGAAAATGGGTCCAGAAGATAAATTCACTTCTGAATAGGATCCAGAAGGAGGAGCAGTTTTAGGAGGTACAACTTCAGAGGTTGAAGTTATAGGAGGAATGGAAGTTTGAGAATCACTAACTTCTGTGACAGAAGGTAGTGAAGGAGATGGATGAGGAGTATGAGGAGAGGATGGATGAGAAGTACGAAGGGGAGATGAATGATGAATATGAGTGGGAGATGAGATAACCTGATCAGAGAGATTTGGATCAAACGTGGGGATAGGTTCAGCAAACACATGAGCCATTCTGAACAGAGTTTCAGAGGCATTTCTTTCACCAGGGTTTCTCCCTTGACCCAGAAGAACATTATCTAGAAAATCATCAGTGTTGATGTTTTCAGGAAACTTCATGGCGTTCTGAATGATAGTATCAGGTTCTTGATCAATATCTTCTGACACTTCTTCAACAACAGGAGCATCAGCATCCTTTTCAGCAGACATATCCATCATATCTTCATCATCAACCAAGTCCTCTTTTTCAGGAGTTGATTCATCCAGTTCAGTAAACGGAGCAACATAGAAGTCCTTTTTGTTCAGAGACTTTCTATTTGCTGACATCTTCTTCCTGGGGAGTCTTCTGGAGAGAGGAATATCTTCAGAATCCTCATCTTCTTCCGTAGCCTCAACATTTCCTGAGAATGCTACATTCCCAACTTCTTCAGCAGCGCATTCAGCAATTCTAGCATCAGTCTTAGCCTTTGCTGCAATTTCTCGCTCAGCTGCTAACTTATCTTCAGCTTCCTTCTTCTTTCTTTTCACATCAGCAAGAGCTACAACTCTTGCAATCTTCTCAGCTTCAGCAGCCTTCTCTCTTTCAGCAAGGCGTGCATCCTCAGCATCCTGAGCTTCTTTCTCAGAAGCATCCTTTGGCTTCTCAGCAACGATCTTCCCAGAAGGTTCAACACTGATTGTTGTTTGAACCATAGTAGGAAGAGGTTCTGAGATAACCACCTTCTCAACAGTCAGGACCAACTTAGTTGGTCCTTTCTTTCCTTTGCCCTTCTTGGCAGCATTTTTTCCTTTCTGCACAGAAGCTTCGACAATCTCCTTCTGAGCAATGCTTACAGAGGAAGCATTCTCCTTCTTCTTTGGAATCATACCAAAGGAAAGATTCCTAAGGGTATGCATCTTAAGAACAGTACTCCTGCTGGTTACACCTTCTCCCGAAACGACCACAGAGGCTGCTTCAAACAACCTAGTCAGAAGAGAACCATAAGCAAGTGCACTAACCACAAACACATTTTTCATCTGCCGAATCCGCATGGCAGGAAGATTGATCTTCTTCTCGTTTAGCAGATGCCACATGAAAACCCGTTCTCGGTTGGAAACACAATTAACTCCTCCAGCCTTCGGAAGGAACACATTAGTGGTCAAGTAGTGTGCCCACCTCTGGTGCTGAGTGAGCCAGGTGGCATAGGTTTCCTTGGCACTCAGATCTGGCCTAGCCCAGTTGGCTTCATTAAAACCTTCAGCAGAACCATCATCTCTAATGATGATTCCCTCGTCATCAATACCAATAGCTTGAGAAATAGAAGCCCTGCTGACCTCAATCTCAACTTCTCCAACTTCCGAGTGAATAACATCCTCCTCATTAGAAAAGAAATGGAGGTTCTGATAGAACTCAGTGACTAATTTTGGATAGATGAAATCAATCAAGGAGACGAACGAGTTCCAGTTTTGAGCACTTAGCCATTTAGAGATGGGTTCAGTGGATTTGACTTCATCGTGTAGGAACCTAGAAGTGAAAACCCTAGATTCGCTAACTTTCTTCTTTTTATCGGTATCAAAGATGTGAGTAACAGAGATTTCAATGGGATGATCTTGAGCCATTGAAGGAGTTTAAAGAAATAAGGTTAAGTGTTTGAGAGAAAGAAAAACACAGAAAGATGGCTATGGAAATTCTAAGAGCAATGAAAATGCAAGTGAAAGTTTTCTAAGTATGGAATACCCTTATTTATACCCAAAGACGTAACTGTTCCAATTCAAAAAGTAAATACACACCGTTTAAAAGGGGACAGATAACCGTTAAACACCAGAACAGCGCCGTAATAAGCAGTAAATGTACGCATGCTTAAAGTCAAAATCATGATTAGATTTTATCACACTTTATTATCTTAAGTTATTAACATTGAAGATAGACAAAGATATAATAAAAACTAAGTTACTGAAGTGGATAAGTCATACCAATGCCTTCTCGTAAGCTGCTGAAAGGAGTACCAGCCAGAGGCTTAGTAAACATGTCAGCAAGATTTTCTTCAGAGGGAACATGGGTGATGATGATATCCTTCTTCAGAACATGATCTCTCAGAAAGTGATGCCTAATATGAACATGCTTCATCCTGCTGTGCTGAATAGGATTCTTTGAAAGATCAATTGCACTCTTGTTATCACAGTAGATTGTAATTGTTCCAGGGATGACTCCATAGTCAGCAATTTGTTGCTTAATCCAGAGCATCTGAGAAACACAACTTCCAGCAGCAACATACTCAGCTTCAACAGTTGAGAGAGCCACAGAGGTTTGTTTCTTGCTATGCCAGGAGACTAGGCACTACGCCAGAAAATGACAACCACCAGAATTGCTGACCCTCTTTAATTTATCCCTACCATAGTCAGAGTCTGTGTATCCTATAGGAGTAAAATCAGAACTACAGGGATACCACAAACAAGCTTCTGGTGTGCCTTTAAGATATCTGAGGATTCTTTTGAAAGCAACATCATGAATCTCTCTTGGTTTAGACTGATATCTAGCACAAAAACACACAGCAAAATGTATATCTGGCCTGCTGGCGGTTAGGTATAAAAGAGAACCAATCATACCTCTGTAGGTTTTTATATCTACAGGTTTACCAGCTTTCTCTTCATCATCAATGTCTTTGCTGACATCCATTGGAATATCAACAGCATTGGAATCCATCATGCCGAATTTCTTCAGCACTTCTTTAGTGTACTTGGCTTGATTGATAAACACACCATCATTACTTTGCTTGATCTGAAGTCCTAAGAAGAAGGTTAATTCTCCCATCATAGACATTTCAAACTCAGCCTTCATGTGGTCACTGAACTCTCTGCACAAGGATTTATTAGTAGCACCAAATATAATATCATCAACATATACCTGAGCTAAAAGGATATCCTTGTTCTTCTTCAGAGTGAACAAAGTTGTATCAACACAGCCTCTGACAAATCCCTTAGACAGAAGGAACTTTGTTAGTCTCTCATACCAAGCTCTGGGAGCTTGTTTCAGTCCATACAAGGCTTTCTTCAGCTTGTACACATGATCAGGAAACTTAGGATCTTCAAAACCAGGAGGTTGAGATACATAAACTTCCTCATCAATGTAACCATTCAAGAATGCACTTTTCACACCCATTTGAAAGAGCTTAAAACCTTTGTATGATGCAAAGGCACATAAGATTCTAATGGCTTCTAATCTTGCAACAGGAGCAAAAGTTTCACCATAATCTATGCCTTCTTGCTGACTATAACCTTGAGCAACAAGTCTTGCCTTGTTCCTCACAACATTTCCAAATTCATCAAGTTTGTTTTTCAGAACCCATCTAGTTCCAACAACCTTTATGTTGTTAGGTCTGGGAACTAAAATCCAAACTTCTGACCTTTTAAACTGGTCAAGTTCTTCTTGCATTGCCATTAACCAGGAATCATCATCTGCAACTTCATAGAAGTCCTTAGGTTCCAGAAGTGACACAAATGCCACATTCCCCATGTATCTTCTGAGCTGAGCTCTGGTCATGACAGGATTATGAACAGAGTCAATGACATTCTCTAAGGAATGATTCCTATGAGCTCTAACTTCTCTTGGTACATCCAATGTATCTTCTGAAACTTGTTCATCATTTGTTGAATCATATATAGGAGCATCTTCTGGAAGGAAGTTGACTTCTGGAGTAGCATTCTCTTCTTGAGCTTGTTCAGCAACAGGAGGAGCCACTTCAGCAGCTCTGGGAGAAACATCTTCTTCATCAGTAGGAGATGATTCTTCAGGAGCTTGAACTACATCTTCTTCAGGAGCTCTACTATCTACAGGGTTAGTCTCATCAAACTGTACATGAACGGATTCATCTAAAGTCTGAGTCCTCTTATTAAAAACCCTATATGCTTTACTATGTGTTGAGTAACCAAGAAAAATGGCCTCATCTGCCTTTGAATCAAACTTTGAAAGATATTCTTTTGTATTCAAAACATAACACTTACAACCAAAGGTTCTGAAATAACCTATTTTAGGCTTTCGACCTTTCCAGAGTTCATAAGGGGTTTTGTTCAGAATGCTTCTGATTAGCACTCTATTCAGAACATAGCAAGCTGTGTTAACAGCTTCTCCCCAGAAGTACTTTGGAAGCCTTCTTTCATTGATCATAGTCCTGGCGATTTCAACCAGAGTTCTATTCTTCCTTTCAACTACCCCATTTTGCTGAGGAGTTCTGGGAGCAGAAAAGTTATGATCAATGCCCTTGGTTTCACAGAATTCTTCAAACATAAAGTTTTTGAATTCTCCACCATTATCACTTCTGATATGAACAACCTTTTCATTCCTTTCATTCTCAAGTTTCTTTATCAGAACTGAGAAACATCCAAGTGACTCATCTTTGCTAGACAGCAAGATAACCCAAGTGAATCTTGAATAGTCATCTACTATGACAAAGGCATACTTCTTTCCACCCATGCTCATTGGTTGAACAGGGCCAAAAAGGTCCATATGAAGTAATTCCAAAGGTCTTTTAGTTGAAATGATTTTCTTAGTTTTAAAAGAGCTTATGGATTGTTTACCAGATTGACAAGCAGTGCATAAATGATTCTTTTTAAAACTAATTTCAGGCAGACCCTCAACCAATTGATATCTAGCTACTTTGGCCAGAAGGTCCATGCTCACATGAGCAAGTCTTCTATGCCAGAGCCAGGAGGTATCCTCTTTGGACATCAAGCATATATTTTTGCAAAGATTCTCAAGGTTCAGCATGAAAACATTTTCAACTCTAGGAGCTGTTAGAATAACTTCCCTTGACTTACTGTCCAAGATTTTACATCCAGAGGAACTGAAGACAACATCTCTACCTTTATCACACAATTATGCAACACTCAGGAGATTGAACTTCAGGCCTCTGACTAGGGAGACATCTTCGATCGGAGGATTAGTTCCTATGGATCCAGAACCAAGTATCCTTCCTTTCTAATTATCTCCAAAGCTGACTTTTCCACCTCTTTTAGGATCAAATGTGATGAATGCTTTTTCATCACCTGTCATATGCCTTGAGCACCCACTGTCAATGTACCACAGCTTTGACATTGATGGAGCACTCAGAGCCACCTGCAGCACAATCAATTAGTGACAGGTACCCAATCCTTATTGGGTCCTTCAGAGTTAGATTTAACTTCTACAGGTTCTTCTGATATTTCAGATTGCAAGAGGTTCTTAATATGGTACTTGCAATCTTTTAACCAATGTCCATCTTTCTTACACAATTTGCAAGAAGGAGGATTCTTGGATCTTTCCCTTTGCTTCTTAGGAGCAATCTTCTTCTTCTGGGAAGGTACTACTTCTTCAGAGGCAGAAGCACTCTTAGAGTTTCCCACTTCAGGAGGAGAAGAGATCTCTTTCAGAAGAGAGGGAGTAACAGATTTCTTCTTTTGAGGTTTATCATTCCTCAGAGGCAGTTTTTCCTTACCTTTGACTTTTGAGTCATCAGAAGGAGAACTGAATTATTTACTTAGTTTATCTTCTAATATTTTCATATCAGCATAAACTTGAGTAAACCTAAGAAATTTGTCAGCCTCGCTTTTGTCCAACTTTCTTTTCAGATACTTGAACATGCTATATAGTTCTTCAAGAGAATCAAAGATATTTTGTTCAGAAGATATGTTTACCTCGGAGTCATATGAAGCTTCAGGAGGTGCGGAAGTTTCTCCTGCAGTAACTTCAGAGGATGGCTCATCAATAGCCATGAAACATATCTGAGCTTGCTCTTCCTTTTCTTCAGGATCACTGCCAGTCTCAGAGTCTGACCAAGCAGCTAGCATAGCTTTCTTGAACTTCTTCTTATCCTTTTTCAGCTCAGGACAATTACGCTTGATGTGTCCTGGTTGCTGACATCCATAGCACACAATGGGCTTGTTTGGATCTCTCTTGGATGTATCACCAAAATCAGGAGTTTTCTTATCAAAACTTCTGAACGGCTTTTTGTAGTTTGCACCTCTGCCTTTTCTAAAGGCTCTTTAAAGTTCTTGGTCAGCATAGCCAATTCCTCATCTTTGGATGATTCTTCAGAAGATTCTGCCTTCAGGACTACTTGTCTTTTTCCTTCTGACCTTTCTCTTAGGTCATGATTTTTTAATGACATCTCATGAGTAATTAGAGACCCAATGAGCTCATCATACAAGTAATAGCTCAAATCCTGAACTTCTTCAATAACAGTCTTCTTGGCTTGCCACGACCTTGGTAAGCTTCTGACAATCTTCTTCACTGTTAAGATTCTTCAATTTCTTTTCCTAAACTCTTTAAGTCATTGACTATCTTGGTGAATCTAGAGTTCATATATGAAATAGATTCTTTATCAAACATTTCAAATAACTCATATTCTCTCATGAGTTGGTTGACTTTTGATTGCTTCACCTTTCTAGTACCTTCATATGTGACTTCCAGCTTGTTCCAAATGTCCTGTGCAGTTTCACAAGAAGAAACTTTGTTATATTCAGTAGATGTAAGTGCACAATGCAACATATTTATTGCTGAAGCATTAGTTTGGAGTTTTTTTTAGAATGTCATCTGTGAATTCTCTGGAAGGAATAACAACATTCCCTAAACCTGGTTCCATTCTGGTAGGAATGAAATCACCATCAGTGATGACATACCAAGCACTCATGTTCTGAGCTTGGATGAAGTACATCATCCTTTTCTTCCAGTATGAGTAGTTGTTGCCATTAAATAATGGAGGTCTAGTTGTGGAAGAACCTTCTGGGACTATGAAGTGAGAAGAATTCTCAGGCTGGTGTCTACTAGCCATCTCTATTGATTCTGATATGATCTTACACTTAGATTGTTAGATCTTTAGTAAATATACGAAGTGACCTTCGCTCTGATACCACTTGTTGGCCCTAACAAGAACAGAATCACCTAGAGGGGGGTGAATAGGTGTCTATGTTGTAAACTGAAGTTTTCTAAGTTTTTCAAGAAACTTAAATTTTAGAGTCAAATTTCCTCAGAGTCAGAGGCAAACTTACAGAAGCAGCTTCTGAGGGAAATTCTGCCTCAACACAGTTGGACTGTTTTCAGGAACAAAAATTCAGAGATTGAGAACTTCTGGACGATCTTCTGAACAAAGACAATGACAATAAGAGAAAATCTGTTTCAGCACTAAATGTGAGCAAGCACACAGAAGCAATAATAACAAGTATAAGAGGGAGAAAGAAGTTCAGGAGATCCTGATGAACAAGTCGATTTATCCAAGTTCGCCACAGAAGTCCTGTGACTACGTCTTGTCCCCTGAGGTCGCAGCCACCAGAGATTTTAAATATACTATTCAGAACTTTTATGGCAAGTTCAGAAGCTCATTTACATCAACAGAACATAAGCTAATTTCTCACTTAGTTCTGACTAGCCTAAAAAGAGTTAAAGGATTTCCACCAGAACAACAACACTCTGTTTTCTGGATTTCTCACCCAACTCTAATCTCAACTAGATTTCTCTCTAAATCTAACTGAATATCACAAACGATGTCAGTTTACAAGATTCCTATTATGAACTTGTTTTTCTTCACTCTCTCACTTAAACTTAAGCTATGCTAAGAAAGATTGAGAATGGAAAAAGTGCTCTGTTTTCCTTGATCAAACAGTGCGTTGAGATTTTGCTCGATAATCACGCGTAGTTGATGCAGTGGAGCTCAGCTACTATTTATAGTGAATGAGGATGACCGTTGGTGAATTTGAATCTTCAAAGGAGATGACATTAGTTGTTGTAGCCGTTAATTTGTCAAATCTTCAAACGGTCTTCAAACACTTTGATTCCGTTAACCTTGTTCTTTAACTAAATCCGGTAAGTGATTTGATGTTGAAGATAAGGTTGACTGGAGACATTCTTCAATTGGATCAACAAAGGGTAGACAAGGAAATTCTGGTTTCGCTTTGAGTAGACAGGCGCGCTCCTTCAAAACAGCTTTTTGAACTTTTGGCGCCTTGCAATAAATGCAATTGTTAGAGCAATAAATGCTCAGCAGAACCCGTGACTTAGCTTCTGATGGCTAATTTCAATTGTATATACTTCTAATCGAATTGGTAGAAACTTCTGATTGCAAAGAACCTCTGAGAAGAGCTTTAACAGACTTCACAGCATCGGAGCGGAGTATCCAGCTTCTGATCATTGAAACATTGTCTTCAGCTTCCGGAACTTTTGAGTCTTCCAGGCAATCCAGAAGTATTTCATTCAGCACCTGCTGAGTAACTTACATACAATGCTTAAACAAAAATTGTTAGTCAACATTAAACCGTATGCAAGAGAATCTCACTTTTCATCTTCTGAAACGTTTGGACATAATCAAAACACTTAGGGTTCATCAAGCTCGGTCGAGCTTGTCGAAACTCGGCCGAGTTTCGACAAACTCGGCCGAGTTTTGACTCGGTCAAGCTTGAATTTTATTTTTATTTTTATTTTTATTTTTATTTTTTATCTTTACTGGCAAAAATAAGACAAAGTATTTTTAGATCCTAACCATGTGATTCTATGACTTAGGTTAACAAAAAAAACCGTGGGGGTTGAAAAGGAGGTGGACTCCGGAAATTACCTCGGCCATTGACTTATCAGACAAGCGGGTATTATTTGAGTGCCACTATGGTTTTGTGTAGTACTTAGGTGAAAGAGTGAGAGGTTGGACGCTTGGTCCAAATGACCGTCCTGTTCCTCAGGACCCTCCAGATACTATGTTATGGATTAACCATGTGAGGACTGCTCAAGACGAGATTTTTTACAGGGATGGTCCGACTTTTGATAGTCTGGAGGGGCCGTATAGCGAGATAATTCGCTAGTTATTGCCTCAGACACCTCCGGCTCAGGATGATGTGGTAAGAAATTTGTTTTTCTCTCTTCTTCTTTTTTATGTTTTTCTTTCTTTTCTTTTTTTATTTGTTTTTATTTTGATATCTTGTTGCAGGGTCCTAATCAGGGTGAGCTTCCTAGGACTAAAAGGAAGGTGGGTCCTACCCGACCTTCAGATGCCCCTATTCCAGATGTGGCTGCTTCTGGGTCTCGTCAGCCTGATTTCTTACCTGGGAGAGTATCCACTACCTTTGATAATTTCGTGGAGGTGATGACGTTGTCAGGGAAAGTTGAGCAGAGATTCCCGACTCGTGAGGCTCCTTTCATCGTGGAGTTTGATCCTCCAGCTACCACACATGTGAGTGTTTCCTGTTTCCTGCATTATCATGAATTTTACCTGATGTTCTCTTTCTTCCAGATTTCAGCTGAGGAGGCTTCTGAGTTGGCGTGGAAATCGCACAGACTTAAGGGATTGCTCCAGGAGAATAGCATGGCCTACAATGTAAGCTTCCTTTTTGGCATCCTGTAATGTCTGTATGTATGAATGAATTATTAAATGTCATGTATGTATGCAATGATGATAATTATATGTATATTTGTGCAATTTATGCTTGAGCAAGTGAACGATAAGATCATGAGTTTGACTATGGATATGGCCAAACATCAGGTTAAGGCATGTAGAGGTCATCTGGGGAATTCGACTATGGACGCAGCCGGACTTCGAGCTGATGCATGTGGTAGTCACCAGGAGATGGCCAGTGACAATGACGAGGGTGGCACCGAGATCATAGATGAGGATGAGGATAGCAACAGGTTTTGGTGGGATTTAAATATTTCAATGATTCTGATCGTTGTCGTTATTTGGATCGTGATCCTTTTCAACGACTACCTGTACCGCATTGAGCGAAAGAAATGATCTCACCCTCTTTTTTTTTTCTTTTTTTTCTTTTTTTTGTGCGCTTTTGTCTTTGCTTCTTTCTATGTAAATCCCTTTTCCGGAGAAGTATAGTAGAAAATTAGGATTTTCTACTTTTGCTTTTGACGTTGTAACCTTGAAGGGTACCTGCGAATAATAAAAGAAAGAAAGTCTCCTTTTCTCAGCGTTAAATTAATATGAATAAGTTATCATACAAGATAAATTTAACATATATTAAAACATAATATTAACATACTCGAAATAAAAGTAGCTTTTAATCTAAACCAATCATGACTCGAATTAGGCTCAGAACGAACGCAGAAATGGGCCTAGAACCAAGGAAGTAATAGGCCCAAGCCTATTTATGGAGGAAATTCGACCGAGTTTCTTATGTAGAAAATCGCCTGTGAAATTTCCGAATAAACACATTTGGAGAGAATTTAAGTCTTGCAAGATCAAGAAATACTTCATGGATGCTTCTTTGTTCTTGCGATGGAAAACTTCCACGCTTTCATTTTTTCTTTCTTTTTTTTTTAACATTCACTATGAGCTCTGAAATTTATTCAAGAACCGTGGAGTGCTATGTTGCTAACGTCAAGACAGGGCTTGGTCATTTTTCGAAGTCGATAGTGTACAAACAGCTACATATGCCTAAATGCATGAATGTCGTTGCGGATGCGGTGTATTGACCATGATTACAAACAACTTTTGACTTGACTCTATTTTACTAGGTGTTATGACAAATGTGATGTATATGACATGATCAAATAAAACATGTGATAAGGAAGACACAAAGGACACATGCATATTTTATATGGAAATTTATCATCTCTACAAAAGGATGCATGACTTAAAACAATAGAACACATATAACACATTATTGAGGACATGACTTGGAGATTCATCTTGAATGTGCTTATCATACGGCTAACATGACAGACAAATACATTTAGTTTGACACTATCTGAAACTTAAATTGACTCCTTCACGTGGCCATTGTGGCCATGTGAGTGGAATATATGGAGGCATGTACGAGTGTAGGAAAGCATGTGTACGCATGTGTATATCTAAGTTTGTATGCATGTATATATGTAGGTATGTATGCATGTGTGAGTGAATGGATGTGTGTATCTATGTATCTAAGCTTGCATGTACGTGTGTACGTCTATATGTATGCATATGCATGTGTGTGCGTATGGATGTGTGTATCTATGTATCTAAACGTGTATGTACATATGTATGCATATGCATGTGTTCGTATGGATTTGTTTATCTATGTATCTATAATTTGCATGTATGCGTGTATGTAGCGCATAGGCTGTGATAACTTTTGACTTGTGCCTAACTAGCTTTCTTGGAAATTCAAGAGAAGAGAGGAATATATCGTAATTGAACAGGATATGTGATGTAGACAAACCTAAGGACACATGTGCTTCACATGAAGAATTGTTCCTATATGCAAGTCTATGTCGTGATCAAGATATTTTCAACTTTGAAAACTCTTTAATGAAAAGCTCGAAGGCGGAGAAGATTTGGACAAGTGATCATGAGGAAATCAGACCCTAAGCCGACGAGATTATTTTAGGCATATGAAGAAGAACAACAACATTTAATGAAAAATCAATCCTATAAGTCCCTTTTGGATAATTGAAACGAGTGTTCGATGTTGACTTGACCTTGTGAAATTGACTCTGCCCCTAGTTTATGGCTGAATGATTTGTCTTTGAGAGATGCCCATAAAGTGGATAATGCTCTAACTGTTGCCTAACCCGCCCTTTACGGGTTTTCAACTTAGCGAGCTCTTTCTTTCTTTTTCCTTTTTTTTTTCTTTCTTCTTAAGCCGACAATTGAGGATTTTCGACCCAACATATTTTTCTCTTTTTTTTTTTCTTTTTTTTTTATTCCATCTCTAGGGGCTCATGACCTGGTACACGATTTGATGTGACAAATCCGCTAATTTTAAGGAAACATGAGAACTATTCACCCAAATTGTAGGAACACTCTTTGATCAAATATCCCATTGGTCTCCAAAAGATGACTCTTGACATGAAATTCTCGCTCAGCCAAGAGTAGCTATTCTGACATCGCACCATGGTTGATGGAAATGATTCTTCTTCCAACACGTGAGCAATGCACAAATCATTTATGCTAGTAATCGAGTGAATATACTATCCAAATGCAATACATTTTCATGCCGAAGGTAATATAGTCACAAGAGATTCGTGTATTCTTCACACAAGTATGCCCCTATTATCATGGGTTCTTTCGGACTTCCCAAATGACTATTTTCTCTCTTCGTAGAAATGGTCTTGATTCCAAGACATCTACAATTGATGGGGAGAAGAAAAAGGAAACTTTTTTTTTTTTTATTGGGTGCCTATTGATTTTGAACAAATCAACTCGCTCTTTCTGTGTAGGACTGAACTAACACGACTTATTAGGAAATGGAAAGGTATCAGGTTTGATCTTCCCCTCAACTTTAGATGGAGATGCAAAGGGTTACAACGTCGGGGTGGGTGATAAACATGCATCGTCATAACAGAAAACCAAAATGGTGAAGATGAAGATCAATAGAAAAATTTGTTTTCTGAATCGAGTGCATATTTACTTAGAGCAATTCGACTTAATTGTTTCTTTTCTGACACGACTCTCATGGAGATGAAAAGATTTCGGGGTTGTGGAGACTCAAAGGAGTACAAGGTTGGAACGTATGGTAAGGATACATGGTTTTTGAGGTGATGACTCTAGGATTGAATACATAATAAAAGACCAAAAGGTGAAGATGGGGATTACTAGCAAATTATTTTGGAACAATTTAACTTGTGTGTTCCATTTCTGATACGACTCTTTGGGAGATGAAAAGATTTCGAGTTTATAGAAACACAAAGGACTACAAGGGTCGGAACGTATGATAAGGATGCATGGTTTTTGAGGTGGTGACTTTAGGATTGAATACATAACAGAAGACCAAAAAGGTGAAGATGGGGATCACTAGCAGATTTTATTTTTTTTTTTTTTTTTTTAATCGAGTGCACCTTTCTCGGGAAAATTTTAATTTGCGTGTTTCCTTTCTGACACGACTCTCAAGGAGATGAAAAGATTTCGGGTTTATGGAAACACAAAGGGCTACAAGAATGGATGATAGGGATGCATTATTTTTTAGGTGCCGACTCTAGGATTGAATAAAAGACTAAAAAGGTGAAGATGGGGATTTTTATTTTATTTTTTGAATCGAGGGCACATTTATTTGGAACAATTCAACTTGGGTGCCCCATTTCTGACACAACTCTCAGGGAGATGAAAAGATTTTGAGTTTATACAAACACAAAGGACTACAAAGATGGATGATAAGGATGCATCGTTTTTGAGGTGCTGGCTCTAACATTGAATACACGAGAAGAAACCGGAATGGTGAGGATGGAAGCCTTTCATTTTTTTTTCTGTTTTTCTTTTTTTCTCGCACTAAAACCTCAAGGGCAATTCCTATACAAAGAATACATGAATCAAATGTAACTATATTAGCTTAGATGTGTAAATGCAATGCAAATGAAAGAATATACTCAGACTCAATCAAAGCAAAGTAATTTAGCATAGAAGAATTGCTCGAAAGAAATAACCTGTTGGATCGTCTGAGCTGTTATTCCAACAACGAGTTATTCGAGTGCCTTCTGGATTTGAAATTGATGTATTCCCTGAGTTGTTGATTCAGATGAAGAACTATTCAAATTTCCTTCACAAGTTCTCGTGTTTGAGACTGAGGGTGATCTTCCGTGAAACTTTGAGTCTTCATATCACGGCGATTCAAAAACTGTTCAAATGCCACTCGTGAATGTTGTGGGGAGTGTCAATGAAAATGAAGCCTTTCTTTGGTGATACTGTTGATAAATCCAACACTCAATTCTCTTATCTGATCAAGACTCACTCGGGTCAATCCTTCATTAAGGGCCTACTAGGAGTAATGGTCAAGTGTGGAAAAGGAAAGAAGCAGATTTGGGAATGAAAAACTGGTTACGACTCTTTTTAGGATCAGATTGTGAAGTTATGGCTGAGGATACAAAGAAAGATGACCTTACTATACGTGTGAATGATTACTTAACAATTATGCCCCTATATGTGATAATAATGGGCTTTTGCAACAAAATTTCACTATGAGGCGAGGTGTGTATGACGGTGCGACATATCTTGGGGTATATTTGTATGCAGCAATATGAGACACGACCCATGTGATGCCAAGTATATGATATTGATAGTAATGGTGTGGTATGGTATGATACTAAACATGTGTAATGAACATGGTAGACCGAACTATATGCACATGGAAGGAAATCCTAACGGTGTCAACTAAATGTATGAATGTAACAAACTAAAATGAGGCAACATGTTTACATACAACTGTGTGTGGCTAATAAATGAATACATTATGAGACTGTGCATGTATAAATCATGAGAGATTGGATGTTGAAAAGGTGTAACTAAATGTATGCATGATTATGCAACCTGGTGATGCGATGTTTCCACAATATTATGAAACACAATGTCATGTGGATGTTATGATGTCATGGCGTTATAATGGTATAATAGTAGACTATTTACAAGACTTTAGAAATGACGTGTTCAATCATACATAACCACATGCAAGTGAACATATGTAGGGAGTGAAAAATTTGTTAGTATCCGCTATCATATGAACCAAACAATGACACATAGGTTCAATAAGACACAACTCTTTTGTGATGTAACCTACGTCTCAAAACTCGTGTACAACGATACAAAGAATAACAGACACGTCACAAATCAAACAGTTTCTCATAGAGGTGTGTAGGTATTATGACGAGTAATTTTTATATCGAACGAAAAGAATGCAAAACAAAGTGCAAATTTAGTTAACACACATTTTACACAACATATCAGAAAGTGACATAAACAGACAGTTGCATGACAATATACGGATTTGGAGACGACATAATTATGTGCATGTCAACAGATGACTCGATAATGTAAAAGCACACCATCAATATTTTTATATTTTTTTTTCTTTCTTTTTATATTTTTTTATATTTTTTATCTAAGACATATCGTGCAGACTCAAAATGAATGATGTAGTCATTGCAAATGAATAGAGTATGAAAATATGCAGACTTAAAAGTGACTTATGTCTTAGGGAAGACACAAACAAATTGTGCGTGAAAACGCGTGGACTCGGGGAGACGTAGGTGTACGTCTCACGAAGATAACAAATGAATTGCGTGTGAAAACACGCGGACTTGGGATGACGTAGGTATACGTCTCATGGAAGTAACAAACAAATTGCGTGTGATAACACGCGGACTAGGGGCGACGTAGGTGTACGTCTCACGAGAATAACAAATAAGTTGCATGTGAAAACACGCGGACTCAAGGTGATGTAGTTGTACGTCTCACAAAGATAACAAGCAAATCACGTATGATAATACGCGGACTTGAGGCGACGAGAGTGACAAATAAATCGCGTATGAAAGCACGCGAACTCAAGGCGACATAGGTGTAGGTCTCACGAGAATGATAAATAGATCGCGTGTGATAATACGCGGACTCGGGGCGACGTAGGTGTACGTCTCACGAGAATGAAAAACAGATTGCGTGTGAGAAAACGCGGACTCGGGGCGACGTAGGTATACGTCTCACGAGAATGACAAATAGATCGCGTATGATAACACGCGGACTCAAAGCGACGTAGGGGTACGTCTCATGAAGATAACAAATGATTGCGTGTGGGAAGACGCGGACTTGAGGAGACGTAGGTGTACGTCTCACGAGAATGACAAATAGATTACGTGTGAGAACACGCGGACTCGAGGCGACGTAAGTATACGTCTCACGAAAATGACAGACAAATTGCGTATGAGATTACGCAAACTTGAGGGGACGTAGTAGTACGTCTTCGGGAACGAGAATCAGGACTCATTCCGGAGCTGTTTCGGCTTGATTCGCGCAGAAGAATCTACTGACTCTTTGAGCTTTGATCTTGTGGAATGGGTGTTTCTAGGAGTTTTAAAGGTGTTTATGAGTGTTTATTATGAAGGGAGAATTTCCTATTCATAGGTAAAACTCCCGGGAAAGTCCGAAAAACGCAAACATCACCCGAAATGGCCCGAAAATGATGTTTTCGGGCCTGTTTTCAAGCTAACTCGGCCGAGTTTGCTTAAACTCGGCCGAGTTTGGCTAAGCTCGGCCGAGGTTGTCTAAACCTGGCCGAGTTTAGCCTTCTGGCAAAGGGGAAAAGGCCGTTTCGAACCCGAAAAATGTATACGTGACCCGAAATAGCCAAAAAAAACGTCGTTTTTGGACCTGTTTGCATGTAAACTTGACTGAATTTTTTCTTGAAGGGCTAAACTTGACCAATTATGGGTTAAAATTGATTGAGATTGTCTAAACTCGACCGAGGTTCTCTAAATCTGACCGAGTTCAGCCTAGTGATGAAGGAAAAATTGCTCATTTCGGCTCCGTTTGTCACTTCCGAGGCCCCGCGGGACTTTATAGCATACAGTAGGTTAAGAAATAACTTCTCTAAATGTATAATCATGAGGTAAACACGTTATCATCATCGAGATCGGAAAAATCCGTGCTCACAATAGCAATTTGATGTTAGTTCGAGCTACAAACGAGTTAAAGAAGTCGTACAAGTTCATTCAAGTTCATGCAAGGCCATGCGGAGAAGTTACGTGCGAGCTTAAGTTGGAAAATCGAAGACAAGAGTCGAAATAAGCAACCTACAGGTCGCACGCTAGAGGCAAGAATTGCCTCCGACGCGCTGGTCACTATTTTGGCCTTGTCTCTATAGAGGCAACATTGCCTCTAGTGCGCCAATGGGCAGAATGAGCAGAATCAGATTTTCTTCTTCGTTCTTATCCATACAACCCTTCCGAAAGGTCGTAAACCTTCTCAATGGACACGATCATTTCCTAAAGGTTGTAACACTTCACAACACACCTCTTGATGCCTATAAATACACCATCCCTCTCTGTAATTCGGATGGTTGACACATCTTACAAAAAGAAACACTAAATACAAACTTACATTTCCCGTAAACCTTTACCTGTAAATTTGCCGACATACATAGTTCCAGCCAAGTATTCAGATCAGAAACTCAGTAAGATTTCGTTCCTTTCATAAGGCATAGTAGTTTAGATCGAAGGAAATCCGAGCAAGAACGCCATGAGGCTTGACACACCTTACAAGTGGAGTAAAAAGGATTGACGCCCCTGATTTCTTTTACTTGTTTATGTCATGTCCAACTTAGATTTTCTGTTTTATCTTGTATGAATATGATATTGAGTTTATAAAGAGATTTATGTTCTTCATATGCTTATGTTCTTGAATTAATAAGTTTGCATGCTAAGTAAGATATTTACATCAAAATAGTTACTAAGTATATAAACTTGTGTTTATCATTAACTTATAATCTTCGTGATACGAATAGGTTCGGTTACTTAGATTATAATCTAGTTTTACATGTGTGATTGTAGTCGGTTATAATATTGATACGAATAGGTTCGGTTAGTGTATAATTGATGTTCATGTGTGGTTAACTTATTTGCATGTATCGAGAGATCGGAATAGGTTATATCGAGACTAGATTAATCATATTAAGATTACTTAATATTGTGTTTACGTGCTTAAATGAATTGTTGTCTTTGCCTTAGAATGAATAGAAATCCAAACATGTGCGTTCGGTCACTTGAAGTATATGTTATACGTGAATGGTACAGTAAGTTGTGTTTTATTCAACCAAATCAATAAGGATTATCGTTATAGCTATTTGTGAAAAGAAAATGAACGCGAATAAGAGAAAATTTAAATACGTTGTTCCATCTCTGTGGGATCGATATTTTATTACTATATGCGAATCTATGCACTTGCAAAAATTCCGCAACAGAGGTTTAGCTGGATAGGTTCGAGAAACGATTTCGAGTGTGGGACGAAGATTCGGGTTGTTGTGTGCGCGATTAGAATTGCTATTAGATTTCGATACTTTTGGAGGTTAGTTTCACAAATGGTGATTCTTTTTTCCCAGTCGCTTATATTTGCATGCGCACTAATTTATCGTTGGTAATTTAGTTCGTTGTCCGTTCTGCAGAGAATCTGATGTTAGGGTTTGGATGACTAGAGTCGAAAAAATGAACCCCAGTGTTGTACGACCATGTGGCTGGCCTTAGGTGTGATTATATGGTACGACATCCTTATTTGTGTGCCTTCTCATGTTTAGTAAGTTGGAAAATGCATGTGGTTATATTTAACTTTGTGAATGACCTTTGTTATGTTTTATTTTGTTGGTACTTTAAATGTTGTTTCACTAATGTACTAGTTTTTTTCCTGTGCAATGCACGAGATATTCACTAAACATTTTAAATAAGGTTAAAATTAACATTGTGCCATTTTAATTTATTATACTATTATAGAGATAGGATCAGGTGAGACAAGGTCATTATGGAGAGACTTTTTTTAGTATGATACAATTAAAAAGTGGTGGCATTTTTGAAATTTTAAAAACATGGAGGGGCATTATTGAAAGGAAGAGGAGGTGATGTCAGTGCTGATGTCAGCGCTGATGTCACATCTGGAGAGAGAAAAAGTTTTTATTATTTTATTTAAAATGCATTTTCCCGCTCTTTCCAAACTCATTTTTCAAAAAAAATTATACCACTGAACTCGTATTAATTAGGCGGTCATTTTGAGATCCATTGTTGTTATTTATAGACGATTTTTATTTTGTTTTATTTTTGTTCCAAATTGGATACTCGGTTGTTCCAGCAGAATACTACAATTGTTCCACCAGGATGAAGCATGTTCATATTAGGCATCACTTTTTGAGAGATCATGTTTTGAAGAAGGATATTATCATTACTCATGTTCCCTCTGAAGAGAATCTTGCTGACATGTTTACTAAGCCTCTGGCTGGTAATTCTTTCAGCAGCTTACGAGAAGGCATTGGTATGACTTATCCACTTCAGTAATTCATTTTAATTATATCTGTTTATCTTAAGTGATTTATTGTTTAAGATGATTAAAGTGTTAATTAAATCTAATCATGATTTGACATTTAAGCATACGTTATCTACTGCTTTTTACGGCACTGTTCTGTGGTTAACGGTTATCTGTTCCCTTTTAAACGGTGTGTAGTTACTTTTTGAATTGGAACGGTTTATTCGTTTGGGTATAAATAGGGGTTTTCCATACTTAGAAGTTTTTACTTTCATTTTCACTGCTATTAGAATTTCCATAGATTCTCTGTATTTTCCTTCTCTCAAATTTTTTAACCTAAATCCCTATTTCCTACAATGGCTCAAGAAATCACTGTCACTCACATCTTTACCACTGAATCTAAGAAGAAAGTTAGCGAATCTAGGGTATTCACTTCTAGGTTCCTAGATGACGAAGTAAAATCCACTGAACCTATCTCAAAATGGCTAAGTGCTCAAAACTGGAATTCATTCGTTTCTCTCGATGAATTTATCTACCCTAAGTTAGTCACCGAATTCTATCAGAACCTTCATTTCTTTTCTAATGAGGAGGATGTTATTCATTCGGAAGTCGGAGAAGTTGAGATTGAGGTCAGTAGGGCTTCTATCTCTCAGGCAATTGGTATTGATGATGAAGGAATCATCATTGGTGATGATGGTTCAGCTGAGGGGTTTTCAGAAGCAAATTGGGCCAGACCAGATCTTAGTGCCAAGGAAACTTATGCCACTTGGCTCACTCAGCACCAGAGGTGGGCACATTATCTAACAACAAATGTGTTTCTTCCGAAGGCTGGAGGAGTTAATGGTGTTTCAAATCGAGAAAGAGTGTTTATGTGGCATCTGGTCAATCAGAAGAAAATCAATCTCCCTGCCATGCTGATAAGGCAGATGAAGAATGTCACTACTGTAAGTGCCCTGGCTTATAGTTCCCTCCTGACGAGGCTATTTGAAGCTGCCTCTGTAGTTGTGTCAGGAGATGGTGTAACAAGCAGGAGTACGGTTCTGAAGATGCATACCTTCAGGAACCTTAACTTTGGTGTGACTCCAAAGAAGAATGAGAAGGGCTCTTCTGTGAGTACTGGTCAGAAAGAGATTGTGGATGTTTCAGCACAGAAAGGTAAGAAAGCTGCCAGAAAGAGCAAAGGAAAGAAAGGATCAAGTAAGTTGGTCCTGACTGTTGAGAAGGTGGTTGTGTCAGAACCTCTTCCCACTATGGTTCAAACAACAATCAGTGTTGAACCTTCTGGCAAGATCGTTGCTGAGAAACCTAAGGATGCTTCTGAGAAGGAAGCTCAGGATGCTGAGGACGCACGCCTTGATGAAAGAGAAAAGGCTGCTGAAGCTGAAAAGGTTGCAAGAGTTATGGCTCTTGCTGAAGAGAAAAGACTGAGAAAGGAAGCATAAGATAAGTTAGCAGCTGAGAGAGAAATTGCTGCAAAGGCTAAGGCCGATGCAAGAATTATTGCATGTGCTGCTGAACTTGAAAATGTGGAGTTCTCAAAGGATGTTGAGGCTTCAGACGAAGGAGAGGAACTTGAGAATATCTCTCTCTCCATTTGGATCAGGACGAAGGCTGTAGCAAAAAGAAGGTCTCTGAGGAAAAAGGACTTCTATGTTGCTTCTAGTGCTGAGTTAGAGGATCCTGTTGCTGAGGAACAGGAAGTTGTTGATGACAAAGACATGATGGAGATGTCTGCTGAAGAGGATGTTGATGCTCCTCTTGTTGAAGAGCTGTCAGAGGAGAGTGAACCAGATGCTGATGAAGTTCTTCAAGATGCACAACAGTTTGTGGAGAATGTCGATAATGACAACTTTATTGACAACATTCTTCTTGGCCAAGGAAGAAACCCTGGTGATAGGGATGCCTCTGAAACACTGATTAGAATGGCTCATGTCTTTCCTGAGCCCATTTCTGTGTTTGATCCTAACTCCTCTGACCAGGTTATCTCATCTCCTACTCATACTCCTCATCCATCTCCCTCACTACCTTCTGTCACAGAAGTGAGTGAATCTCATACTTCCATTCCCCTTACAACTTCAACCTCTGAGGTTGTACCTCCTCCATCTACTCTTCCTTCTGGATCCTATTCAGAAGTGAATTTGTCCTCAGGACCCATTTTCACAGATTCCATTTCTACTTCTACTTCTTCCTCACTTTCATCTTCCTCTGTAATTCCATCAATTGGATTTACTGCTCCCTCCTTTTCACTACCATCCACTTTACCATCTTTTTCTCCTACTCTACCTTCCTCGTCCACACATTCAATCCCTTCTACAAACACATCTATCCCTCCTCCTTCAACCTCTGGACATACACCTCCTGTGTGTGATCCCTTAACTACTTCCTCCACCACTTCCTGTTTTGCTGGGTTGTCATCCAATTATGACTTCCTACGCAATTTCCAGGAACGAGATAACTTGGAGAGAAATTTTGGTCCTTTTGGTTTCATGGGCAGAGCTTCAGGTGTATCCGAAGCTGGTGGTGTTCCCAGTGTTGAGGAGTTGAGAAGAATGAGTCAGAGTGGCTCTGATGAATTGCCGAATAGATTTGCTGGTGTGGGGCAAAGGTCTTTTGCTGCTGACATGTTTGCTCAGGGCATTGTGCTGCAAGAAATTCAATCCTTGAAAGCTCAGAACCTGCAGCTCATGACTATGCTTCAAATGCAGGATCCCTCTGTCTACACACGCAATCTTTCTACACTTCATCTGGCTACATACGATGAGCTGTATAAATTGAGAGAATTAGCTCTGACTCTTCCTACCTTGGACAATATTGCTCTTGCTTCTTCTCTGAAGGTCAATGAGAATTTGGGAATTTTGACAGAAGAAGTCAAGGAAGCAAACGAGCATTATGAGGCTCATGAGAAGATGCTCCCAAGTAAGATTGATGACCTGCAAAGTACTGCCAACCATATTCTGAGAGAAGTGAAATCTTTGGTGTATGACATCACTCCTGATCTCAACAATCGTCTCTCAAGCATTGAGTCTGCTGTGACTGCTCAGAGCGCCCAGATTGCTGAGCTCACTGAACTTCTGAAGGTTATGCACACTCAAGCACGTGAACAAGACAAGGCTCTTCACAATTGCTATAGGTTTGTTCGAGGACAGACTTATATTCAGAATGAGCATCTCACTGCTGCTGTGTATGCTAATAATAGATTAATCAAGCTCCTTCTGGAAGATGTTCACAGGCAACGACCCTTGTCTGGACAGACTTATGATCACTTGCGCACCATTGATGCTGATTTCAGGAAGCGTATGGATTTGGTCAACTCTGTAAGACCTACTTCTCAGCAATATCAAACAGCACTGAAAGTTCAGCAAAAATTGGACTCTCAAGGTGCTTTGGGTATTCCTGTTAGTTCTGGTCAAACGGGGGAGAAGTCTGCTCAGCAGAGTGGTCAGACGATGAAGTGACCGAGTGCTGCTGAAGGATCTAGTGGTGTTCCTCCTCCTCAGAAGAAATCTAGGAACTTGTAATCTCATTAGGACTTAAGCTTCTTAGCTAGGTTCTAGGTTGGGTAGTGTTGTCTTAGGACTTGATCTGCTCTTCTGATGATTATCTTGTTTGTTGTTTCTTCTGACGATTTTATACACTGAATCCTTCTTATACTCTCTTATGTCTCTGATTACTTAATTTACTTATGTTTCTTTTTGACTTAGTAAATTATACTTCACTAAAATCTAACAACTTGATCTTAAGCCATTTTTAAGTTTAAACAGATTGATGAAGTTCACCATTTACACCATTTGTTTCAGGAAGTTATTCTCTAAAACTTATATTCGCTTTTACCTTCTGACCACGGTTTGTCCATAACCAAAATGGGGGAGAATGATGAACCCTAAGTGTTTTGATTATGTCCAAACGTTTCGAAAGATGAAAACTTAACATTCCCTTGCATATTGTTTCTTTGTTGACTAATATTTTTCTGCTTAGTCTATGTGTAAGCTACTCAGCAGGTGCTGAATGAAGAATTTCTCGATTGACTGAAGAACTCAGAAGTCTTGATTGCTGAAGAGAGAGTTTCGTTATTTCAGAAGCTGGATGGTCCGCTCTGAAGCTAGTAAAGTCTGTTGAAGCTCTCCTCAGAGGTCCTTTGCAATCAGAAGTTCATCTACCAATTTGATCAGAAGCTTAGTCACGGGTTCTGGATAGCATTTATTGCTCTGACAAGTGCATTTAATGCAAGACGCCAAAAGTTCAAAAAGTTGTTTTGATGGAGCGCGCTTGTCATCTCAAAGTGAAACCAGAATTTCCTTGTCTACCCTTTGTTGATCTTATTGAGGAATGTTTCCAGTCAACCTTATCTTCAATTTCAAATCACTTACCGGATTTGGTTAAAGAACAAGGATAACGGAATCAAAGTGTTTGAAGACCGTTTGAAGACTTGACAAATTAACGGCTACAACAACTGATGTCATCTCTGTGAAGATTCAAATTTCCCAACGATCATCCCCATTCACTATAAATAGTAGCCAAGCTCCAATGCATCATGTACACGCGTGATAATCGAGCAAAATGTTAACGCACTGTTTCAACAAGAAAAACAGAGCATCCTTTTCCATTCTCGATCTTTGTTAGCATAGCTCAAGTTTAAGTGAGAGAGTGAAGAAAAACAAGTACATAATAGGAATCTTGTAAACTCATATCGTCTGTGATATTCAGTTAGATTTTGAGAGAAATCTAGTTGAGATTAGAGTTGGGTGAGAAATCCAGAAAACAGAGTGTTGTTGTTCTGGTGGAAATCCTTTAACTCTTTTTAGGCTAGTCAGAACTAAGTGAGAAATTAGCTTAAGTTCTATTGATGTAAAAGAGCTTCTGAACTTGCCAAAAAAGTTCTGAATAGTGGATTTATAAAATCTCTGTAGGCCGCGACCTCAGGGGACAAGACGTAGTCACAGGACTTCTGTGGCGAACTTGGATAAATCGAATTGTTCAATCAGGATCTCCTGAACTTCTTTCTCCCTCTTATACTTGTTATTTTTGCTTATGTGTACTTGCTCATATTTAGTGCTGAAACAGATTTTTTCTAAGTATCATTGTCTTTGTTCAGAAGACTGTCCAGAAGTTCTCAAATCAGAACTTCTGTTGCTGAAAACAGTCTAACTGTGTTTAGGCAGAATTTCTCTCAGAAGCAACTTCTGTAAGCTTGCTTCTGACTCTGAGGAAATTTGACTCTGAAAATTAAGTTTCCTAAAAAACTTAGAAATTTTCAGTTTTGAACTTTGACACCTATTCACCCCCCTCTAGGTGATTCTGTTCTTGATATGGCCAACACTAATATGGTAAGAACAACCTGAATTAAGAATCCACGCATCTGCCATTTTAGGGATACGCAACATAAAGCATGTCACCATCAGTATCCGAACCGTCATTATGCACCATGTTGACAGATTTAGATTTAGAACCATTCTGGTTGTCGGCCTAGTTCTTAATCATCGGGCAGTTCCTCTTGATGTGACCTGGTTCCTTGCACTTGTAACAATGAAACGTATTCCCTTTATTCTTTGATTTCAACCTAGAAGAACCCCTTCCAGATTGATCTCTCTCATTCCTTCTACCACGATCATGGCCGCCTTTAACAAATAAACTATCTCCTTGAGAGTTCACCTCTCCTAAATTCTGCTTCCGCTAGTTATGAGCCAACAATACAGCAAATATCTCCTCAATCTTGATAGTTTCTTTTTCATAAGTCAAGGTAGTCACCATGCACTCATAGGAAGAGGGTAATGAACACAGCAAAATCATTACTCTGTCCTCATCTTCAATTGCTACTTCGAGTTGCGCTAGATCTGAGACAATCTTATTGAAGTTATTAATATGTTGTCCCAGATCTCCCCCTTCTTGCATCTTCATCCCATACAACCGCTGTTTGAGATACAATTTAGTCGTTAGGGTTTTCGACATAAATTGTTTTTCCAACTTGTTTCATATCTCCACCGGATGATTAAGGTTCATCACGTGATACATGACATCATCTGCCAAGCACAACCGTATGGTCCCAGATGTCTTATCTTGCAGTTCCTTCCAATCACCCTCCTCCATCGCTTCTGGCTTTACCGTCTTTAGCGCCTTCGAAAGCCCTTATTGCGCCAAGAGATCTTTCATCCTCGTCTGCCATAAACTGAAGTTTCCATGGCCATTAAACTTTGTAACCTCGAATCTTGCACCTCCTGACATAGCTTTCCTTTAACCTGGCTCTGGTACCACTTGTTGACAAACAAGCTAAATCACACAAAATATAAATCAAGAAAACGACACAAAGATTTGTTAACGAAGTTCGGCAATTTTCCTACCTCTCCGGGAGCGATTGAGCGTTTTATTTTATGGACCAAGTGTGTACAAAGAATACAGATTACATGTATTTATAATAGGGAATTCGAAACCCTAACTGACTAGGAAACATAATCCTTCTTGATTAAAGATTCTTCCTAATTCTAATTTATTCCAAATTAGAATTCTTCTTAATTAGAATTTCTTCCAAATTAGAATTCTTCCCAATCCACCGCGGGAGCTCCACCCCCGCACCCCGGCCCACTAATCCCAACGTGTCCTCCAAGCCTTTGGCTCTAATCGCTCCGCTCCGTCAAAGGCCCTCATGTATATTATGAGCCATATACAACAGAAGCATTGTTAACAACATAACTAAAAGAACGAGTATTCGATAAACATACGTGTTATCTTGCAGAGGTAGGGATTGAATCTCAACAACAATATAAGGATCCAAATTACTCGTACCGATATACGGCTCAGAATGCAGATTGGGTAGGTGTTATGTTCTTCAATTTCAACTGATTTTAAAACATAAAAGAAAGTAAATTTCACATAAATTAAAGTTATTCATAAATGTGAATAAAATAGTCATAGTAACTTTACCAGATCAGGAGAAGGACTAAATATATGTCTTTGCAGCTCCTTCATGTGAGGTTTTTGAGAAGAACGCCAATTTAAGATACGGGGAATCTTTGTTGCAATACGATTAGCAAACTTTCCATCCATGGCACCACAACATTCATAAAACCATATTTGCAATGCTATATGACATCCTAATAGGCTACATTTACTAGGAAAACCGTGGTGAATGTAACCACCCCTATGAGACTTTCCGGTGTATTTCTCTTTCATTGATTTGAGGGTATAGTCAAATATTTCCTTTCCCCATGGATAAACATTGCACATCTCACTATCTACTATATAAAAGTGTTTATCTGGTATGTGGTTATTGGGAAGATTTCACAACAGAAAATGATGCAAAAAGTATAAGAAAGCAATTTTGACACCATCTTCATCACAATCCCAATGTCTATTTATAAAACACTCACGAACTGAAAGTTTCGTAACCTTATCAAATCCACCAAAATACTTGATCTTTAACCTAAGTGGTTCAGTAGATGTATCAAAATCTCCAAAATGACCACCACATTGTAACCCGGTTACCAAAGCAAATTCTTTTATTTCAAAGTTTACCCGACTACCACAAATATTAAACCACATCTCCTGCTCATTATATTGATTGACTTCACGTAATAATAAAGCATGCAAAACTTGTGGTTGGACAACTATATTATCTAATTGAAGAAAATGCCCAAAACAAGTATCGGCGAACATATTGATCTGAGCGGGAGATAATGACTCCTTAACTTCCTTAATAGCATTGACATTTATGGTTGTGGAAACAAAACATGAATAGAAATTGTCTGGTTTAAATCAAAAATTCCCTTTCCTGTATAAAAGAAATAATATGTTACAAAACCAACAATATTCAACTAAAATACCACGAGATGATAAGAAACATATTTCCAATGCTCCGAAATGTATATTGTATTATGAATTACTAACCTTCAACAATTCTTTATTCATCGGAATCCAATTTTGACGAGCATTATTAATCCGCTTATTTGACAACACTTTGTACGTTTTACATAAATCACTATCACCAAGTTTTATGCTTTGCTTGATCATATGGCTTCCATTTCTACTCTTTTGCGTTAAGGATCCAAAATTAGAAAGAATTTTAAGAATATGCCCAGATAACCTTTTCTGCTTCAAGCTCACGTTCTTAAAAACTAAAGAGGGATGAACAAAAGTCTTTGATGTATTCACCACTTTCAAACCAAAATAAAAGAATTTGAAGAACAACAAATCATAGAAAAAAGTAGAAAATCGTGAATTTCATAGATGATAAATTCAAAGTGATCTTCTTCTGGTTTACCAGATGCCACATGAAAACCCGTTCCCGATTGGAAACACCATTAACTCCTCCAGCCTTCGGAAGGAACACATTTGTGGTCAAGTAGTGTGCCCACCTCTGGTGCTGAGTGAGCCAGGTGGCATAGGTTTCCTTGGCACTCAGATCTGGCCTCGCCCAGTTTGCTTCATTAAAACATTCAGCAGAACCACCATCTCCAATGATGATTCCCTCGTCAAAAATCCCGATAACCTGAGAAATGGAAGCCCTGCTGACCTCGATCTCAACTTCTTCAACCACCAAGTGAACAACATCCTCCTCATTAGATAGGTAGTGGAGGTTCTGATAGAATTCAGTGACTAATTTCGGATAGATGAACTCATCCAAGGAGACGAATGAATTCCAATTTTGAGTACTTAGCCATTTAGAGATGGGTTCAGTGGATTTGACTTCATCGTCTAGGAACCTAGAAGTGAAATCCCTAGATTCGCTAACTTTCTTCTTAGTCTCAGAATTAAAGATATGAGTGACAGTGATAGCTTCAATGGGTTGTTCTCGAGGAATTGAGAGATTTTTAAGAAATAAGGTTAAGTGTTTGAGAGAAAGAAAACACAGAGAGTTGTCTATGGAAAATCTAATTCCAGAGAAAATGAAAGTGAAAAACTTCTAAGTGTGGAATTCCCTTATTTATACCCAAACTAGAAACTGTTCCAATTCAAAAAGTAACTAACCACCGTTAAAAGGGGAACATATAACCGTTAAACACTAGTAACAGCGCCGCAATAGCAATAAATGTACGCATGCTTAATTCAAAATCATGATTAGTTTTTATCACACTTAATTATCTTAAGTTATTAACATTTAAGATAGAAAAAGGATATAATTAAACTAAGTTACTGAAGAGGATAAGTCATACCAATGCCTTCTCGTAAGCTGCTGAAAGGAGTACCAGCCAGAGGCTTAGTAAACATGTCAGCAAGATTTTCTTCAGAGGGAACATGGGTGATGATGATATCCTTCTTCAGAACATGATCTCTCAGAAAGTGATGCCTAATATGAACATGCTTCATCCTGCTGTGCTGAATAGGATTCTTTGAAAGATCAATTGCACTCTTGTTATCACAGTAGATTGTAATTGTTCCAGGGATGACTCCATAGTCAGCAATTTGTTGCTTAATCCAGAGCATCTGAGAAACACAACCTTCAGCAGCAATATACTCAGCTTCAGCAGTTGAGAGAGCCACGGAGGTTTGTTTCTTGCTATGCCAGAAGACTAGGCACTCCCCCAGAAAATGACAACCACCAGAAGTGCTGACCCTCTTCAATTTATCCCTACCATAGTCAGAGTCTGTGTATCCTATAGGAGTAAAATCAGAACTACAAGGATATCACAAACCAGCTTCTGGTGTGCCTTTAAGATATCTGAGAATTCTTTTGACAGCAACATCATGAATCTCTCTTGGTTTAGACTGATATCTAGCACAAAAACACACAGCAAAATGTATATCTGGCCTGTAGGCGGTTAGGTATAAAAGAGAGCCAATCATACCTCTGTAGGTTTTTATATCTACAGGTTTACCAGCTTTCTCTTCATCATCAATGTCTTTGCTGACATCCATTGGGATATCAACAGCATTAGAGTCCATCATGCCAAATTTCTTCAGCACTTCTCTAGTGTACTTGGCTTGATTGATAAACACGCCATCATTACTTTGCTTGATCTGAAGTCCTAAGAAGAAGGTTAATTCTCCCATCATAGACATTTCAAACTCTGCCTTCATGTGGTCACTGAACTCTCTGCACAAATATTCATTAGTAGCACCAAATATAATATCATCAACATATACCTGAGCTAAAAGGATATCCTTGTTCTTCTTCAGAGTGAACAGAGTTGTATCAACACAGCCTCTGACAAATCCCTTAGACAGAAGGAACTTTGTCAGTCTCTCATACCAAGCTCTGGGAGCTTGTTTCAGTCTATACAAGGCTTTCTTCAGCTTGTACACATGATCAGGAAACTTAAGATCTTCAAAACCAGGGCGTTGAGATACATAAACTTCCTCATCAATGTAACCATTCAAGAATGCACTTTTTACATCCATTTGAAAGAGCTTAAAACCTTTGTATGATGCAAAAGCACATAAGATTCTAATGGCTTCTAATCTTGCAACAAGAGCAAAAGTTTCACCATAATCTATGCCTTCTAGCTGACTGTAACCTTGAGCAACAAGTCTTGCCTTGTTCCTCACAACATCTCCAAATTCATCAAGCTTGTTTTTCAGAACCCATCTAGTGCCAACAACCTTTATGTTGTTAGGTCTAGGAACCAAAATCCAAACTTCTGACCTTTTAAACTGGTCAAGTTCTTCTTGCATTGCCATTAACCAGGAATCATCATATGCAGCTTCACAGGATTGTGAACTAAGTCAATTATGTTCTCTAAGGAATGATTCATATGAGCTCTACCTTCTCTTGGTACATCCAATGAGTCTTCTGAAACTTGTTCATCATTTGTTGAATCATATATAGCAGCATCTTCTGGAAGGAAGTTGACTTCTGGAGTAGCATACTCTTTTGGAACTTGTTCAGCAACAGGAGAAATCACTTCAGTAGCTCTGGGAGAAACATCTTCTTTTTCAACAGGAGATGATTCTTCAGAAGCTTGAACTACATCTTCTTCAGGAGCTCTACTATCTGCAGGGTTAGACTCATCAAACTGCACATGAACAGATTCATCTAAAGTTTGAGTCCTCTTATTAAAAACCCTATATGCTTTACTATGTGTTGAGTAGCCAAGAAAGATGGCCTCATCTGCCTTTGAATCAAACTTTGAAAGGTATTCTTTTGTATTCAAAACATAACACTTTCAACCAAAGGTTCTGAAGTAACTTATTTTAGGTTTTCGACCTTTCCAGAGTTCATAAGGGGTTTTGTTCAGAATGTTTCTGATTAGCACTCTATTCAGAACATAGCAAGCTGTGTTAACAGCTTCTCCCCAAAAGTACTTTGGAAGCCTTCTTTCATTGATCATAGTTCTGGCTATTTAAACCAGAGTCCTATTCTTCCTTTCAACTACCCCATTTTGTTGAGGAGTTCTGGGAGCAGAAAAGTTATGATCAATGCCCTTGGTTTCACAGAATTCTTCAAAACCATTATCACTTCTGATATGAACAACCTTTTCATTCCTTTCATTCTCAAGTTTCTTTATCATAACTGAGAAACATCCAAGTGACTCATCTTTGCTAGACAACAAGATAACCCAAGTGAATCTTGAATAGTCATCTACTATGACAAAGGCATACTTCTTTCCACCAATGCTCATTGGTTGAACAAGGCCAAAAAGGTCCATATGAAGTAATTCCAAAGGTCTTTTAGTTGAAATGATCTTTTTAGTTTTAAAAGAGCTTCTGGATTGTTTACCAGATTGACAAGCAGTGCATAAATTTTTAAAACTAATTTCAGGCAGACCCTCAACCAATTGATATCTAGCTACTTTGGCCAGAAGGTCCATGCTCACATGAGCAAGTCTTCTATGCCAGAGCCAGGAGGTATCCTCTTTTGACATCAAGCATATATTTTTGCAAAGATTCTCAAGGTTCAGCATGAAAACATTTTCAACTCTAGGAGCAGTTAGAATAACTTCCCTTGACTTACTGTCCAAGATTTTACATCCAGAGGAGCTGAAGACAACATCTCTACCTTTATCACACAGTTGTGCAACACTCAGGAGATTGAACTTCAGGCCTCTGACTAGGGAGACATCTTCGATCAGAGGATTATTTCCTATGGATCCAGAACCAAGTATCCTTCCTTTCTGAGCATCTCCAAAGCTGACTTTTCCACCTCTTTTAGGATCAAATGTGATGAATGCTTTTTCATCACCTGTCATATGCCTTGAGCACCCACTGTCAATGTACCATAGCTTTGACATTGATGGAGCACTCAGAGCCACCTGCAACACAATCAATTAGTGACAGGTACCCAAACCTTATTGGGTCCTTCATTGTTAGATTTTTCTTTAGCAGGTTTTAGTGATATCTCAGATTGCAATATGTTTTTAATGTGATACTTGCAATCCTTCAACCAGTGACCATCACTCTTGCAAAGTTTGCAAAAGGGAGGGTTCTTGGATCTTTCCCTTTGCTTCTTGGGAGATTTCTTCTTCTTCTGAGAAGGTGCAACAACTTCAGAGGCAACAACAACGCTCTCAGAGGTACCAACGTCAGGAGGAGAAGCTATCTCTTTCAAAAGGGAGGGAGCGACAAGTTTCTTCTTCTTCTGGGGTTTATCACTTCCCAGAGGCAGATTTTCCTTGCCTTTGGCTTTGGGGCCATCAACAGGAGTGCTGAACTGTTTACACAACTTTTCTTCTAACACTATAATGAATGGAATACAGATTACATGGAATAGAGCTATATTTATACTAATTGAAATCCTAGACCACTAGGGAAATCGTAAACCACCAAGGAATCCCTAACCACCAAGGAATTAGTCTCCAAATCCCAACAATTTCCCACCTGGAAACTAAATCCATCTTCATCTGTTGGTAGTGCCGGGCCTCTAACTCAGTTACGAAGGCCAGCTGAAGCTATGCAAAACTTCAGCTTCTCAAAGGTTACAACATTCTTAGCTAAGTGATACTTCAACTCAATGTGCTTTGTCCTTGAATGAAAAACAACATTCTTAGCTAAGTGAATTGCACTTTGACTATCACTATACAAAGTGGGATACTTCTGCTTTTTTCCCAATTCCTTCAAGAAACTCTGCAACCATACCATCTCCTTACTAGCCTCAGTCACTGCAATATACTCTGCTTCCGCTGTAGACAATGCTACCACATTCTGAAGCTTTGAAGCCCAAGAGATCGTTGTACCTCCCAATGTAAATACATAACCGGTTGTACTCCTTCTCTTGTCAAGTTCACTTGATGCTAAATCTGCATCCACATATCATGTCAACACAACTTCTTTGCCCCCAAAACATAAAGCTTCCTCACTTGTTCCCTTCAAATATCTCAGGATCCACTTAACTGCTTCCCAATGCTTCTTACCCGGGTCTCCCATGAAGCGGCTAACAACTCCCACTGCATGTGCAATGTCCGGCCTTGTACACACCATTGCATACATCAAACTGCCAATTGCAGAAGCATATGGAGTTTTCTCCATCTTGGCACGCTCTTCTCTACTCTTGGGTGAGTCTTTTTTAGATAACTTAAAATGGCTTCCCAAAGGAACCTGTGCTGGCTTTGCATCTTGCATACCGTATCTCTTCAAGACCTTCTTGACATATTCAGCTTGCGATAGATACAACTTTCTAGCCTTTCTGTTTCTAACAATTCTCATGCCCAGAATCTGATTAGCATCTCCAAGATCTTTCATGGCAAATCTCTCGGATAACTGATTCTTCAGTTTTCTCACCTCTCTAACACTAGACCCCGCAATCAACATGTCATCAACATACAACAGTAAGATGATGTAGCCCTTATCCAATCTCTTAAAGTAACAACAGTGATCAGCTTCACTCCTCACAAACTTGATCTCTTGCATAAATGAATCAAACTTCTTGTACCACTGCCTAGGGGCTTGTTTCAGGCCATACAAGCTTTTATTCAGTTTACATACAAGTTTGGGATTATCAGATTCATACCCCTGAGGTTGCCTCATATAGATATCTTCCTCCAAATCTCCATGAAGAAAGGCAGTTTTTACATCCATTTGCTGTAGCTCCAAATCTTCTGTAGCCACCATACTCAAAACTAACCGAATAGTAGTCAATTTTACTACTGGAGTAAAAACATCTGTGTAATCTATACCATACCTCTGTTGGAACCCTTTCACCACTAATCTGGCCTTGTACCTTATGCTACCATCTGCCTCCACTTTCTTTCTGAAAATCCATCTATTTTCAAGGTCCTTCTCACCCTCTAGAAGCTCAACAAGTTCCCAAGTACCATTAGTTAACAGAGAATCCATCTCATCATTCATAGCAAACTTCCACTTCTCAGCATCCACAACCCGAGATGCTTCTTGGAAGCTTTCTGGCTCACCACTATCTGTCAACAACACATAGACTCCAGGTGAGTACCTGTTAATAGCTTTCTTATCTCTCGTAGATCTGCGTAGAGTAACTGGTGGATCAGTTGTTTCAACTTGAGGCTCCTCCTCAACTGGTTCCTCAACAGCTACCTTCTTACTCCCACCAGAATTCGTGATGTCTAGGTCTACAATTTCTGGTTCTGAATCACTAGTATTAGATACTCCAAGGCTATCCTTGTACATCATCTGTTCATTGAACACAACATCCCGGCTTCGAATAATCTTCTTATTCTGACTATCCCAGAATCGAAATCCATAGTCATCATCACCATATCCAATAAACGTGCACTTGATAGACTTAGCATCTAACTTACTTCTCTCAACAGGAGCAATATGGACATAGGAATCACATCCAAACACTTTCAGAAAGGATAGATTTACCTGTTTGCCGCTCCAAGCTTCTTCAGGAATGCCATTCTCCAAGGGAGACGATGGCCCTCTATTGATCAAGAATGCAGCAGTGTTAACTGCTTCTGCCCAGAACATCTTTGGAAGTCCACACTTCAGTCTCATGCTTCTTGCACGTTCACACAAAGTTTTGTTCATTCTTTCAGCAACACCATTTTCCTGAGGAGTTCCCTTCAAGGTCTTTTCCATGTGAATCCCATTCTCTGCACAAAATTCCTTGAACTCCTTAAGCTCATACTCTCCACCATTGTTAGACCTCAAACACTTCACTTTCAGACATGTCTCATTCTCTACTAGGGCCTTCCACTTTCTAAAGACATCAAAAGCTTCTGATTTCTTCTTTAGAAAATAGACCCATAACTTCCTAGTGCAATCATCCATGAGAGTCATATAGTAATAAGCTCCTCCTAGAGATTTCACTGGTGCTGAACCCCATAAATCGCTGTGAACTAACTCCAATTTTTCCTTCTTTAAAGTTCTTCCACCCTTATTGAAACTGACCCTTTTCTGCTTCCCGAAGATACAATCCTCACATAGCCCTAGATCAGCAGACTTCAATCCTGGCAATACACCCTTTGAAAACAACACTTTAATCCCCTTTTCACTCATGTGACCAAGACGACAGTGCCACAAATCAGCATTCACAACCTCACTCACAAAATCAATGCTATTACAAACATTATCTGTGACATATAAAGATCTCAGCTTCTCACCACGAGCTACCACCATAGATCCCTTGGAAATCTTCCAATTTCCACCTACAAACACCACACAATAGCCCTCATCATCTAATTGCCCAACTGACAATAGATTTCTCTTCAGGCCAGGTACATGCCTAACACCAGACAGCTTAATTACAGAACCATTCTTGGTTTTGATCGAAACATCTCCCTTACCCACAATTTCCAAAGGTTCATCATCAGCAAGATAGACCTTTCCAAATTTTCCTGGGGTATAGTTCTCCATCAAATCTGCGCTGCTACAAGAGTGAAATGAAGCTCTTGAATCTAGAACCCAAGACTCTACAGGACTTCTCACGCTTAAAATCAACGCCTCTGCATACTCTTCACTGGCTGAATTCACGGACTTGTCCTTCTTAGGTGCTTTACACTGATTCATGTAATGACCGGTTTCATTACAGTTCCAGCACTTAACATGACTCTTGTCCTTGTTAGGGTTTCCTCCTCTACCCTTCGATTTAGACCTACCACGATTCTGTTTTGACCTCGAATCTGACCTACCCCGATTTTCAGTACTCAAGGCTGAACCTGATGTTGAACTCGACTCCTTCCTGCGAATCTCCTTGCTGATTATCAAATTCCTAACATCGTCAAACCTAAGTTTCTCTTTCCCTGCTGAGGCACTAAGAGCAGTAACAGTACCACTCCAACTCTCCGGTAAAGAAGATAACAAAATTAGGGCTAATACCTCATCTTCGAAATCAATTCCCACAGAACTCAATTGTGAAATTGTCATATTAAACTCATTCAGATGTACAGCAACTGATGAATTCTCCGTCATCTGAAAGTTGAACAGCCGTCTCATCAGATGGACCTTGTTCGTCGCCGAGGGCTTCTCATATAACGAACTTAAAATCTCCAGTATCTCAATCGTGGTCTTTGCCTTCACCGTGTGATGCGCAACGTTTCTGGACAACGATAGTCGGATCACACTCATCGCTTTCCTGTCCAAAAGATTCCATTCCTCATCAAAATATCATCCGGCTGCTCACCCAGTGGTTGATGCAATTCTTTACCATACAAGTAATCTTCAATCTGCAACTTCCAGAAACCAAAATCTGTTCCATCGAATTTCTCCACTGGTGTCTTGCCGTCTCCCATCGTAAATGTAGCTAACCCCAGCTCTGATACCAATTGTTAGGATCTAATGCAATTACGATAATGTAAACAAATAGAAAAAACACACAGGAGTTGTTAACCCAGTTCGCCACTCAATATGAATGACTACGTCTGGAGGCACTACCAAGCCAGGATAATGTACTATAATGAATGGAATACAGATTACATGGAATAGAGCTATATTTAAACTAATTGAAATCCTAGACCACTAGGGAAATCCTAAACCACCAAGGAATTAGTGTCCAAATCCCAACAAAAACGCCGCGCAAATTAAATGTCTCCTTTGTGACCCGGATCGTGTCCCTTTTGACATGGGCTCGTGTCCTTCAATATAAGTGTGAACACCAGTTACACGCCCCTGAAATCAAACCGTGTGGACCATCTTTGTCCTGACACGTGTTATTTCACTCTAGTTGATTTTGATTCCTTGATTATAATATATGGTTTTTATAATATGCTTTATTTATATGTGTGTGCTTATAATATGAATTAATATTATACCTTATTTATATACATATAATACTTGTGACAAAATAACTTAATATACTTTACATGCTCATATGTTTAACTCTAGAATTGCTCAAATAAGAATTATTATTCTATCTAGAGTTACTTTAATTAAAGTATATGGTTAAGTAAATATGTATGCATGTCATGATCACATCTTTATGGCTTAAATATCACATGCTCACATGAATCTAAATTATGTCTAAATGATATTTATGCCACGAGCTAAAAAGTTATGCCATGATAAAACACTCTTTTTATCCTATGAATTATGGCTTTCTATGTGATCAAAATGACATATCTTAACATGCTCTTCATTAAAGTCTTATGATACAAACTTAAAATGATTAATATATTTATCATAAGCTATGCCATGGTTAAGATGCTTGCATACATACAAACTATGTCTTTTTGCCATCTATGATATCATCATCTATGTTACGTATGTGATTACCATGTTTACGATGATGAATGCATGTGATATGAATTAAATGAACTCATATGATATCCATGCTTAGATGAATGCAAATGATATAAGTTAATTGGTGATTTAAGTTGAGTATAAATGAATGGCTAGGATTCAATCTTACATCTCAATCCTACGGCCACAAATGTCTCGAAATCACCAAATTGTCATGTCTCATCAATCTTCCTACAAAACTCCCATTTCGTATGGAATCTTGTCATTTCCTAATGTAAGAGATCTCTTTCCTAATGTAAGAGATAAGGTTACTAAAGAAAGAGTAAGTTTCCTAAAGAAAGAGTACGTTTCCTAATGGAAGAAGATAAGGTTCCTAATGTAAGTGAATTTCCTAATTTAAGAGATGAAGATTTGATGTGACAACTCATGCTTCTCCAAATCGGCTATAACTCTTGAAGAGGTGAAGATTTCGCCTATAAATAGCAAGGAGAAGAGAAGGTTGAAGATAAGGAAAACAAACCGAGAATCATAAGCTTTCAACACGAGATATTCAAGCGAGCTTTGATTATATTTTTCCTTCAACTTTACAACGAGAGTTTGAGTGTTTTATTTCATTCAAAGATCATTGTAAAAGATTAAACGGTGGGGTTTAATCTTGGGTTTTACACTAGATCCTTATAAAAGTGTAAGAGAGGTTCTTGCTTAGCCTTGAAAAGCATATAGGTTCTTAAGCACCCGCAAGCTTAGGAGGTTATCACTTAGCCTTGAAAAGTGCCATAAGTTTCTTAGTTGATCTTGAGAAAAACTAAGTGGAGTGGCTCAAACACTTGGAAGTTTGAGGGAGTGAATACTGGGAGAGGTGTTCAGCTCTAGTAGTGTCTCGGATTGTGAGAACTACTCTACCGGCTTGATTTATGTCCTTAAAGAAATCCTTAGTGGAAAATCTCCAGAGGTGCTCTCGGGGACAGGACTAGGCTCACAAGGAGACCGAACCTGAATAAATGCTCTGCGTCTAATCCTTCTATCCCTACTCTCTTTATTATTGCTTTTAATCACTTGCTTTGCTTTAATCTTTTATCTTTAATTGCTTGTGATTATCTGTGCTAAAACTTGATTATTTTCTCTCATCTCTTAATCAACTTAATATTCCGCAAAATCTTTTATAGTTGATTAATAATAGGCAAAATATTTTGTAGAGAAAATAATTGATATTTAAAAGGCAATAAATCCTATTCACCCCCCATCTAGTCTTTATATAGTCATAATTTGGGCCAACAATTGGTATCAGAGCCAATCTCTTTGCCTATAAAGATTAACATCTTTAGAGAGATTCAATATGACTAATAGGGTGATTAATTTTCCAAGAAATATGTATACACAAATGATTCCTGAGGGACAGTCTACAGTTAGACCGCCCCTATTTTATGGAGTAAACTACTCTTACTGGAAAAATAGGATGAGAAATTTTATTCAGTCTTGTGATATTTTCGTCTGGAAAATAATTAAAGACAGATCATCTATTCCCACAAAAATAGTTGATGGCGTAACAATAAACAAGACTGAATCTGAATACAACGATGATGATTGGAAGCAATTGCAGTTAAATGCTAAAGCTATTAATATTCTACATTGTGCTTTAGATACTAATGAATATCATCATGTTTCAGGGTGTACGAGTGCCAAGGAGATATGGGACAAACTTAAGGTCACATATGAAGGAACTCAAAAGCAGAAGGATCTAAGGGTAAATTTGTATATGCGCGAATATGAGTTACTTATTATGAAACCATTTCAGAAATGAATACGAGGTTTACCACCATCATAAATAATTTAAAAACCCTTGGAAAATCCTTTCAAGATGAGGAGCTAATTAAAAAATTAATGAGAACAATGCCCTCAGCTTGGGATCCTAAATTGACATCTATTGATGAAGCTAGAGATTTATCCACATATGCTTATGATGAGTTTATTGGATCTCTACTTACTCATGAGATAAAAATGTCATATGTCAATGATAAAGAGCCCGAAGCAAGAAAGCTTAAATCCACATGATTGAAAGCTAAGATTGTAAGTGAAAATTCAGATAATGAATCTGAAGAGGAAATAGCTTTACTTACTCGAAAATTCAACAAGTTCTTGAAAAAGAACTTTAAAAGATTTCCTAAAAATAACTTTCACAAAGAGCCCAGAACTTCTGATAAGTTCAAAAAGGACTCTTCTCAAAGTGTTGTTTGCTTTGAGTGTGATAAGCCAGGACATATCAAGCCAAACTGTCCAAACTTGAAGAATGACAACAAGAAGAAAGAGAAGGGAAAAAGGGCTATGGTGGCAACTTGGAGCGATAGCGATGAATCTTCAAGTGATGAAGAAGATGATGAAGTTTCACACATATGCTTCATGGCAAAAGATGAATCAGAAAATTCTTCAGACGATGGAGATGATGAATCTCCCGAGGTAACTTTTGGTCTTATGTCAAAAGAAGAATTAATTTCTGTTTGCTGTGATTTATATAATGCCTCTATTGAGACTTTGCTAAAATTCAAAAAATGCAAGAAAGAAAATAAAAGTCTCAAAAAGGAGAATTCAGAATTGCTAGATAAAATTGAAAATCTAGAGACTAGCAATGTTGAAGTTCTTAAAGAGGTAGAATCTTTGAAAAACCAAAAAGCAAAAGATGATCATATAATAAAGGGTTTTTCAAAGGGAAAAGAAATCCTTCATGATATTATTAGCTCTCAACGATCTTGTGATGACAGATCTGGGATTGGATGCTTCACTGATTATCATGAAAGATTTACTTCAGATAAACCCAAGAAAAAGAAGGATTATAATAATAAACAGTTAAAACTCCCAAAAATTAAGAACTGTTATTATTGTAATCATAATGACCACTTCATCAAAAATTGCAAATTTAGAAAGGGTCAATATAAAGGAAAGGTTATCTGGAAAAAGAAAGTGTCGAGATTGTCTACTGCTAACCTACAAGGACCCAAAATTCATTGGGTACCTAAATCTAACTGATTAATTGCAAGGACACGTGAGAGGCACACAAAGGTCAAAACAATGGTATGTTGACAGTGCCAGCTCAAGACACATGACTGGTGATAAAAGTACGTTCACCTCAATTAAAGCCTTTAATGGAGGAAGTGTCAGTTTTGGAGACAAAAGAAAAGGACAAGTGATAGGTAAAGGTCAAGTTGGCTCACAACCATCCATTGAAGATGTATCTTTGGTCGACGGGCTAAAATACAATCTTCTAAGCGTAAGTCATCTATGTGATAAAGGTATGAAGGTAGTTTTCAACTCCAAAAGCTGTGAAGTTTTTGATGCAAAATCTGACAAGGTTTTATTCACAGTTCCAAGAGTTGAAAATGTTTATATGCTTAATCTTGATAAGGTATCTTACAATAAATGTCTTGTTTCACATAATGATGAGAGCTGGTTGTGGCACAAAAGGTTAGGACATGCTAGTATGCACTTAATTTCGAAATTATCTAAGAAAGAACTTGTAAAAGGTCTTCCTAAGATAAACTTCAACAAAGATCACATTTGTGATGCATGTTAAAAGGGTAAACAAACTAGAAGCTCTTTTAGCTTGAAAGGAGTTGTATCAACTATTAGACCACTTGAATTACTCCACTTAGATTTGTTTGGTCCAATTTAACCATCAAGTCTAGGAGGCAAGAAGTATGCTTTGGTAATAGTTGATGACTACTCCAGATTTACCTGGACCTTATTTCTAGCATCTAAGGATGAAACCTTTGACCAATTTGTCCACCTAGTAAAGAAACTCCAAAATGACAGAAATGTCAAACTTTCTTCTATTAGAAGTGATAATGGAGGTGAGTTCAAAAATCAGTCTTTTGAACTATTTTGTAATGAGTCGGGGATAAACCATGAGTTTTCTGCCCCAAGAACTCCGCAACAAAATGGAGTTGTAGAACGTAAGAATAAGACGTTGGAAGAAATGGCTAGAACTATGATAAGTGAAAGTAACCTTCCTAAGTATTTTTGGGCTGAAGCTACTAACACAGCTTGCTATATTTTGAATAGAGCTTTGATCAGGCCCATCTTGAAAAAGACTCCATATGAATTATGGAAAGGAAGAAAACCCAACATAAGGTACTTTCACATATTTGGTTCTAAGTGTTTCATTCACAACAACAATAAAGACCAACTAGGAAAGTTTGATGAAAAGTCTGATGAAGGAATCTTCTTAGGATATTCCTTATCTAGCAAAGCTTTTAGAGTTTTCAACAAAAGAAACCTAGTGGTAGAAGAGTCTGTTCATGTTGTGTTTGATGAAAATAATTTAACTGTGGAAAAGATAAATGATGATTTATTATCAGTTGAAAGTCCTCAGTTAAATGTATCTACATCAGAACAGTCTGTACCTAGGGAAGAGAAAATAGAGAATAATGATCTTCCAAAGGAAATTAGAGTTCCGAGAAATCACTCTCAGGAAGACATTATTGATGACCCTTCTGAAAAGGTCATGACTAGAGCCCAGTTCAGTAAGTACTTTGGAAATGTAGCCTTTGTATCTGAACTTGAACCAAAAAGCTTCAAAGAGGCTGAAGATGATGAAAACTGGATTCTTGCCATGCAAGAAGAACTAGACCAGTTCAAAAGGAAAAATCAATGGACAGTGGTTCCTAGACCAATAGGAAAAACCATCATATGAACTAAATGGGTCTTTAGGAATAAGTTAGATGAGTCCGGAAATGTTACCAGAAATAAGGCTAGATTGGTTGCCCAAGGTTACAACCAACAAGAAGGTATTGATTTTGATGAGACTTATGCTAGGAGAGGTGTTCAGCTCTAGTAGTGTCTCGGATTGTGAGAACTACTCTACCGGCTTGATTTCTGCCCTTAAAGAAATTCTTAGTGGAAAATCTCGAGAGGTGCTCTCGGGGACATGACTAGGCTCACAAGGAGACCGAACCTGGATAAATGCTCTGCGTCTACTCCTTCTATCCCTACTCTCTTTATTATTGCTTTTAATCACTTGCTTTGCTTTAAGCTTTTATCTTTAATTGCTTGTGATTATCTGTGCTAAAACTTGATTATTTTCTCTCATCTCTTAATCAACTTAATATTCCGCAAAATCTTTTATAGTTGATTAATAATAGGCAAAATATTTTGTAGAGAAAATAATTGATATTTAAAAGGCAATAAATCCTATTCACCCCCCCCCCCCCTCTAGTCTTTATATAGTCATAATTTGGGCCAACAACACGGACCGTTTGGAACTTTGACACGGGTCGTGTCAAGAGCAATATCTGGGCAGATTGACTTTTGCTTGAATTATTTGCAAAACTCCTTGTCTCTTAGCTCTTTATTAGCACAAAAACACCTCTAATCATGTCTGGAAGTTTGTCTTTCACCATGGATAATTTTTATCTTTGAAGTAAAACCTATAATCAAAATAAACATGAGTTGCTTTGACGATTTTTGGTGAAAATAGTGCTTTTACGGAGATAAATTCAAACTAAGTGATTGAGAATTAATTTGTTCACAAAGTATAATAAAAAGACTTAAAACTATACTAAAAGTAATAAAATAACATTTAATTACATCGTAAATAACCCGAAAAGATGGGGATATTTCATCCCTATCAAAATTATTACATAAAAGGAAAATCATCCGTGAGAATTTGATCCAACCCGATGAAAATAAAGGGACTACAAAAGTGTTTGATTAAACCTATAGAAAGTAAAGCTGACATGGAACTCTATTTTTGCTCCAAATCTATTTTGCATTTTTCTCCATTTTTTACTTTTAAATTTAGAATTTTGTATTTAATTAAATAGAAACTTATTAGTTTCTCTCTCTAGTTTCAGTTGTTGAACGTATGTTGATACTCTCTCCTTCAACTTCCCATACTCCCTCAACTGCTCAATCCATGATTGCACATCTCCCTCAAATCAGGATTTTTTTTACTGTTCTCTTTTTTTTCTCCTTTTCTTCTTTGTTTCCTACATCTGTTATCCTCTTTCGATTTATTCATCAGTATTGCTCTCAATTCTCAGTTTGTAAGTCCTGTTCTTATTCAAAACATGTTTTTCATTCCTGGTATGTGTTTCCATTATCTTTGTTCTACTTTCTAATAAATGTCTGATGATATTCGCAGGCTATTAAAAAGGCTTCTGGGATTATTCTTTTTAAAGGTATCCTTTGATTTCATTCCGACTATTTAACAATTTTCTTTCTATCTAATAATTGTCTTTCTACTGATTTATTACTAATCTATTTATTGCTTTGGTGGAATGAACTTTATGTCTTTGTTATTTGGAGTGGATTACTTTGTTGATTATGCAATTACATGAATATTTTTTTGGCTTTTTCTTTCACTGTCAAGCAATTTGGGGATTAGGTTTTTGGGGAGAGATTGGGGATTTGTTTGGAGGGTTAAATGGTGGAGTTTTTTGAGGAGGAAGATGCTAGCCTTGCAGGTTTCTATGCTTATCAATCTGATAACTTGATCCCCTTAAAGTTGATTTGAAAATTTGTTCGTCTTTAAATATGCATAATGTTGGTTTAGTGCCTAAGGAAAGAATAAATCACTGCTGCAGGAACAAGCATTCCAGCAACTAATTTTCACTGTTTTTGGCATTTACAATCAGTGTCAAGCACGAGTTATAAACTATTGAACTATATTTATGTTTAGATTACAAATGAATGCAATTGATAATCAAAATTTCTTTTATCTATGGCAGATGGCACAATTATCATTGCGACAACTCCGATCAACACGACAGGTAAATATGCGATTATGGAATTTCAGTTGTGTGAGAAATATACAACATGCTTTGCTTCTTTTTCTATTTTATTTCGTTATCTGTTCTGATTTATTTGTTTGCTTTAGTTAATGCCCATCTGATTCGTAATTTGACCATTATTATCGTTCTGAGTATTCGGATTGACTTGATATTTTACACTTCAGTATCAGTATGGGTGTTGTTACCAAACACACTTCTTCCTATACAAATTTAATTTGACATTTGTGATAATATTATGTTAAGAAGCAAGTAGACCTTGAATTGAAATTGGCAAAACCTTCCCAAAAAAACCGGCCAAATTAGTTCAATGACCTTCATTTACCTTTGTTGCAGTTTAGCTTTCAATGACCCTGGTTGCATTTTAGTTTTTCCCTTTTGTATTTCACTGACTTACTCTATTTTTATATTTTTTAAGCCAGTTTAATCAATCATTACGATAGATTAGAGGCCTTAGAGTTTTTCCCCAGCTTTGTATACAGGGTTAATTCTTGCAGTTATATCAGTATTTTCTGCAATTGTCTTTGTGAGAATGTTACTTTTTTTGGACTTTTAATGTATACAAGAGGGTACGTATAGTGTTGTTGCAAGTGTTCGTTCTATTAACTCAATGAAGAATTGGTACAACTTCATATGTACCAAGTGCAAACATAAGATTGATGTAGCGGACAAAAATTACAATTGTGCAACATGCAAATCCAAGAATGCAAATGCATCAATGAGGTGCCTGTTGATTACAAACATTTAATATTTCTTAGATTTGTCATTCTTACGTACTAACCCCTCACATTGATTTATAGTTATAAGATCGGAATTCGTGTGGCGGATGGAGCTTCGAGTGCCTCTTTCATAATTTTTGATCGCGCGGCATCTAAATTCATTGGTAAAAGTGCCGCAGAACTGAAATCAAGGTCTGATGAGGTAATTAAAAAGCTACTTCTCTTTCAACATTACACCCATAATATTATTATTACTAACAAGAATTAACAATTATATACATTTTAACTTTTTTATAGGCTTCTGACGATAAAAAATATCCAAGTCATTTGAATATTTTCATGAACAAAAAATTTGTTTTCTACATTAGTGTATCTGACCACAATAAAAATCAGAAACTGAGAAGTTATAAGATTGTAAGAATGTCTGATGATCCCGACCAAATTGAAGAATATTCTATGAATCGTGAAGTTTATCCGGTGAGGTTTTTCTCTTCAAGTATGTTTTAATGATGTGACTAACAACCTTATATTATAAAAGACTAACTATTTCTAGAAATTGACCAGGAACCATATCATCAAGTATTTGAAGATCGAGATTTTCATACTCCGGTCAAGTTATCTGCCTCGAACCGCAGACGTATCATATTTGATGACACCGATGATGAAAACAATTATGCACGGGAATGCAAGTCAAAGATTGAACCATTTATTTAATTTTAGTATTTTAAGTTATTATTTGAATTTGGTTTGTTTGTTTTTATTAAGATTGTTTTTTGTATCCAACTACAATCTATCTAAGTAGCTAGAATTGCATTTTAAGTTTTAGGTTTATTATTTTAGTATTTGTAATTAGCTTATTTGCCAAATGCATCAATACCAAGGATCTTAAAGCTACAAAGTACAAAGTGTTAATAATCACATGAGTAGAAAAAATTGAGTTTTTATTGGAATAATCAAGATGGAGTTTGGTGTTCTTGGTTGGGAATAGTGGACGAGTGTTGTCTGATGCTGAGCATTTGACTGGGCTTGGGAGCTGTGATATAACAGGTCCTGCTGCTGATGTTAATATGATGGGGTATGCTAATAGTGATCAGATTGTAATAATCACATATACTATTTTCTTATTAAAAAATTGGTAATTTAGTCACTATATTGATATATATTGCATTTAGTGTACGTGTGATTAATGTTTAAGGTGTTCTGAAATATGACATTTCAAATATTTTAGATTCTAATTCTAGCAATTTGCAGTTGCAGAATTATTTTAATGATAAAATCTTAGCAAACGGAAGTACGAATGACGTGGTACTCCGGACCAATAAATCGATGAAACGTCACATATGTTAGTATATATGGTTGATGATTTAGGGTCTAGGGTTTAGTTTTTAGGGTCTAGGGTTAGAGTTACGGTTTAGGGTTACGGTTTATTATAATATATTTTGAAATTAAACAAACTTATCAAGTTATTAGTGTTTTCGAGTTTCTTTTTCATTATTTAGAATTTAAATAAGTTTATCTAAACGTTTCAAAAAAAAAAATAAGTTTATCTAAAAAATAAATAATTAATATATTAAACAGTATTATGTTCTCATTGATTAACAAAGCTATATGACATCGAATTAATAACATACACACCACGTCGTTTGTACGCCAAACATAAAATAAAATCATTCTATATCCCGTAGTAGAAATCTATATTTTAGATATGTATAAATAGATTATAATAAATATTTAATAATAAAATAATTATATAATTTAAGGGTTCTTAATTTACAAAAATTATTATAATATATTTAACGTCCTAATTAGGTTGTGTTTGCACACTATGAAATATATTTATGAATTCATATTCTGAAAAATAAAGTGAACAGTACCAATCCAAGTAATTTAAACTCATTAGAATAAAAAGGACGTAGTATCATTCAATAATTTTTATTTTTTTATAAAGTACCATTCAATAAATTGAACACAAATATGAAACAACATATAAAAGTTGAGAGTAATTAAATAATAACAAAATATTAGAGGCATCATATCCATCAAGAATTGATGTTCTTTAAGCACAAAATATTAGAGGCATCATATCCATCAATAAATTGATGTTCTTTATATCTCTTCAGATGTAAAAAATAACAATTCTCAATTACTTTAGATATGTATAATTATATTATTATAAATATTTAATAATGAAAATTTAAGGGTTTTTATCTATACATTTGAAAATTGTTCATTTAATATATTAGATTTGATTACATTAGATTTGATTGCAGTTACATTTGCAGTCAAACACTATGTATGCACCGTCGGTATTTTAAATTCAAAGATTGGAATTTGATTGTATTATCATCACTATTTTAATATATTATTTTCAAATTAAACAAATTTATCAACTTATCAATTGATTTTGTAACTGTCTAAATGTAATGTGGCTATAAATTCTATGTTTTATGGAAAATCAAACCCTTTTGCATTCATTATATTATTCATCCTGTAGCTTTATTCTGTACTTAATACTAGGTAATTTTTCTTCTTATTCTCAGTATCACATTTTGATGTTTTTTGTGCCTCTTATATTGATATATTTATTTTTTCATTGAAGTTGCAAGATGTCTTGGAAATACGATAAAATTTCTGAAATTGATGCCACAAAGACTGAATGGAGATTTAAAGCAAAAATTATACGATTATGGCACGAAGTAGCCAAAAATATTGGGATGGTATTCTTAGATGAAGAGGTTGTTTTTTTTTTCCTTTTGCTTGATAGTTTCATTAATTATAAAATGCCAATTTTATTTCTGATGTTGCTTGACTTATAGGGTACAATAATTGAAGCTCAAGTTAGAACAAATGAGTATTACCAGTTTATTGAAGCACTAGAGGAGGGAAAAGCTTATGCATTTGAGAATTTTTATGCGGCACAATTTAGGAAAACATCGTGCAACAAAAAATCGATATCAATTAAAATTCATGGCCAAAACATGTGTGAAGGGTATTGATTATCTAATAACTATTCAAAAATGCAACTTTAATTTTGTTACTTTTGAGGACATTCTTTCCAAATCTCTTCATATATGTTTTTTGATTGGTAAGTTTTCTAATAATAATTTCAATGTAACAACTTCAACTCAAGAATTAAAATTTTTTGTTGATACTATATAACGTTTATTACAGATGTGATAGGGGAGGTAACTGATTTTGGACATTTGGTTAACTTTGTGGGCGGTAATGGATTGGAGAACAAGAGACGAATAATCACATTGAGTGACTAACAGTTTGTTTAACCTATGTTTTTACTACTTTTTAATTGTCTCTCATCTATTAAATTATTGATACGTTTTATGTTGGTTTTTCTTTACAGTCAAAATACCATTTCATATACCCTCTTTGGTGATCTTGCTATTAAGATTATGGATATAGTATCTGATGCTACGATAAAAGATGCACCAATAGTGATTATTCTACAATATGCCAAGATTGGAGAATTTCACGGTAAATTTGCACTTATATAAAATATCTCATTTATTGAAAATAAAAATTAAAGCAAGGTACTTCTCATATACCGCGCAAATATCTCATTTACAAAATATCTCTTTGTTGTAAACTTAACTGTTGGTAACAATGGTTTATTCATATCCAAAGTCACTATCACATGTTGGATTATATCTTCCTCGCCCGGTATTTAGTCATGGTCAACTTTACGTAGCAATTTCAAGAGTTACGAAAAAAGAAGGATTGAAGATTCTCATTTGTGATGATGATGGAAAGAAATGTAATAGTACTAAAAACGTTGTTTTCAAAGAAGTTTTTAATAATATAGATTGATTTGATTAACTGTTGTTATTACTTTACATTTTCGTACTTACATATATAATACAATTTTGATTTAATCATTAAAAAGAACAACTTGAAAGGAAACTCATCCGTGAGAATTTGGTCCAACCCGATGAAAATAAAGGGACTACAAAAGTGTTTGATAAAGGGCATTAGATATTGGGTTTACACTGTATTATACAGTAAGAAAAAGATGGGATATCAATTGGTTTATGTACTTTCAAAACCTACACATAAGCAAATTTAACTAAATGTACTAATAAAGTAGGACTAAAACAGAGAAGAGTGATGATCTACCTATGATTGGTGAACTTACATCATTTTTTTTTAAAGGTGAACTTAAATTCTAACTACAAAGATCATATTACTTGTGCGTGATATTTGTTTTTCCTTATAGCCCTGATATACATCTAGAAGCATAATAAGCAAACTAATTATATGTGAGGATTCAAGCAGCTCTAACACCAATCATATGACTTCATGATCACCAAGGGTTGTGAGAAGGCATACTAAAATTTAATCTAACCTGAAAGAATGTTGCACCTACAAGAATCCATTCGCATACCTAAAATCGCAAATTGAACCAAGAAAACCATTGGTAATGTAAAATTAGAAAAAAAAAGAAACTACCAGAAAATAGAAAAGAGAAAGAAGGGATATCAATTGTTCTGTAACTTTTAAAGAAAATTGAGGACAAACACAATATTGCACAAAAACAAAAATCAATTATTGAAACCAAGCAATTTGAAGTTAGTATACTTTGACCTTAATCATTTACCACATTAAACCAACTTTTATATAACCAATACGTTAAGCCTCTGCTGCACAATGTTCAAATGAAATCTTGCTGCCAAATTGAAATACAGAAGAAAGTAAGAAAATTGCAGTGAAACGAAAATTGTGATGAACCCTAAGTTTTTTGATTATGTCCAAACGTTTCAGAAGATGAAAACGTAATACTCTCTTACATATAGTTTATTGTTGACTAATATTTTTTTACTTAGTCTATGTGTAAGTTACTCAGCAGGTGCTGAATGAACAATCTCTGGATTGCCTTAAAAGACTCAGAAGGTCTGAATGCTGAAGACAGTGTCTCAATGATCAGAAGCTGGATGCTCCGCTCTGAAGCTGTTGAAGTCTGTTAAAGCTCTTCTCAGAAGCTCTTTGCAATCAGAAGTTCTTTTACCAATTTGATCAGAAGCTTAGTCATGGGTTCTGGATAGCATTTAATGCTCTGACAAGTGCATTTAATGCAAGGCACCAAAAGTTCAAAAAGCTGTTTTGATGGAGCGCGCTTGTCTGTTCAAGAGAAACCAAAATTTCCTTGTCTACCCTTTGTTGATCCAATTGAAGAATGATTCCAGTCAACCTCATCTTTGATTTCAAATCACTTACCGGATTTAGTTAAAGAACAAGGATAACGGAATCAAAGTGTTTGAAGACCGTTTGAAGACTTGACAAATTAACGGCTACAACAACTGATGTCATCTCTATTGAAGATTCAAATTCACAAACGGTCATCCTCATTCACTATAAATAGTAGCCAAGCTCCAACACATCAACTACACGCGTGATAATCGAGCGAAAATCTCAACGCACTGTTTGAAGCAAAAACAGAGCACACTTTCCATTCTCAATCTTACTTAGCTTTGTTTAAGTTTTAAGTTTTAAGTGAGAGAGTGAAGAAAAACAAGTTCATAATAGGAATCTTGTAAACTGATATCGTCTGTGATATTCAGTTAGATTTAAAGAGAGAAATCTAGTTGAGATTAGAGTTGGGTGAGATATCCAGAAAACAGAGTTGTTGTTGTTCTGGTGGAAATCCTTTAACTCTTTTTAGGCTAGTCAGAACTAAGTGAGAAATTAGCTTAAGTTCTGTTGATGTAAAGGAGCTTCTGAACTTGCCATAAAAGTTCTGAATAGTGGATTTATAAAATCTCTGTAGGCTGCGACCTCAGGGGACAAGGCATAGTCACAGGACTTCTGTGGCGAACTTGGATAAATCGAATTGTTCAATCAGGACCTCCTGAATTTCTTTCTCCCTCTTATACTTGTCATTATTGCTTCTGTGTACTTGCTCATAATTTAGTGCTGAAACAGATTTTCTCTAAATATCATTGTCTTTGTTCAGAAGACTGTCCAGAAGTTCTCAAACTCAGAACTTATGTTGCTGAAAACAGTCAAACTGTGTTTAGGCAGAATTTCCCTCAGAAGCTACTTCTGTAAGCTCGCTTCTGACTCTGAGGAAATTTGACTCTGAAATATAAGTTTCCCGAAAAACTTAGAAAATTTCAGTTTTCAACTTTGACACCTATTCACCCCCCTCTAGGTGATTCTGTTTTTGATAGGGCCAACAAATTGAAGACAGAATTGAAATTGCATATAAACGAAAATCTATATCTGAAAAGCGTAATGTAAATCAATTTGAAGCTAATATACTCCACCTGTTACAAACCTAGATGGCAGTGAGAGATGAGTTGAGAAGAGCATAACTTTTATCTACAAACAAATAATATAGCAATAAATGGTTTCAAACAGAATAGTTGAGTCCTTAATCGATAGTGGAGAGAAGCATTTTTCTATAAAGTACAGTTAGAAACCTGAAGACAATTAAGGAAATATGCAGAGAAAAGATTGAGGAGCAGTTTTCGAACGGTTTGGAGAAAATGTCAACTATTAGTACAAAAGGTGAAGTTGTGAAATCGAGTGGTGAAACACCATTTGGCAGTAATATTTCTATCAGAAATCTAATCTAACTGCATGACATATTGAGTTTACCACCAATTCATTTGTAAAGTCATTGACCTGTCAATAACATATGAATTTTTCAGGTTAGGATGCACAAAAAAGCACCTCAACAAAAGTGACTAAACTTATTATAGTAAAACTAAATGAAGCACACACAAGAAACAGAAGTCAGTCCATACACCAAAGAAGAAACACCAATGTGAATAAGAATGACTTCAAGTTTCTCCTAACAACCAAGATAAGACAATGTAAAATCAAACTTCGAGAACCATGTAAGGAAATTCCACTGAAATAGAGAGAATGAATCAACATTAAGATTGAATTTGCAGTAAAAATTAGTCAAGTAATAAGAATATATGATCATTTGTAGGTGAAAATCAAAGTTAAAAGAAAAATTTAATTGACAAATGAATGAAAGATGAACTGAAAATATTGTTTACAAATGAAAAATCACAAAGAAAATTTTTTTTGCAGAGAAAAGAAAAACTACAGTTAGTATACTCCACCAAAGCCCTTAATCTTTATCCACTTCTCAAATATAGTCCCAACAAGTCTGCTGTCTGGGCAGTACTTAGAACAAAAAATCCCCAAATACGTAAACCTAAAATCCTTGTCTATGCGCGATTTCTTCAATTCAAAACCTCAACTTGTTCACACTAGTACAGAAATGCTTATTAGCATCACATTTTTAGCTTCGGCCCAAAAAGGATCGAGACAAATATGGAAAAAGAGAACATATGCTTCTGTTGGTGTGCCATAGGCCCTAGGCGTTGTTTTATGACATTGTATTTGATGATGATTACATACTATGTTATTGGTGTTTTATGAATAAAGGCATTAATTCATTTGAGTTATATATCTTGTACTATAGTAACTAAATGAAGTATACATTGATTGTATATCATAAAGTATACCAGAAGTGAGTCATAGTCATGGGAATGATTATGGCATAAGCTTTTATATCTAGGATTCACATGAGACTCTGTAGGTTGCTTAGTGTATGTGAATATGGATATAGGTGCGTGTGCGTTACACGAGACTTGGTCGATCCACTTTAGAAAGTTCATGGTGGTAGAGTCATTAAGCTTTCTAATAATGTAGATCTCTTTTATCTCCTGACCTGATTTCAGTATAGCAGTCAATAAGGAATCAGATTGAATTTGGTGTATTTCTAACAGGTCCGCCAGAGGATGCCAAATATGGATACACTGGTTCAATCTCTGAACTTATTACTGCGGATAGTTGAAGTGATGGAATTACCACTCACTGTTTAAGTGAGTTGATATCATAGGCCACTTGATGAGTATTAGCTGAGAAATGTACGGCCGTACTGAAACAAGCAGGTGACTTGTTTGTTTGTCAGTAATACTCGATGATCAAGAAATTAATCTAGCAATAGAGGATGACTACACCATGCCTCTAGCTTGATTAATCGATATGCTTTTGGTAAGAGATAAGTAGAGCATCATACAGGGATTTCTGTCTGACATGGATAGCATTCATCTGTAATCAATATGTAATTGACATGGTTTACTAGGACCCTCTGTCGATCAGTGAATTGTTAATTCACAGCTTATTGATTTCAGACCGTAAGGATCGTGCAACACGGTAATCGAGAAGATTAATTGATACATGAATTGTGTTAATTAATTCCAAGATTAAATGATCAATTGATGAATTGATTATTTGAAGAACGTATTAATTATTTGTTATGTGACAAGTTAATTAGTAAATGGAACGGCTAATTAATTAATCGGGTGAATTTAATTAAGCGATTAATTGTTTATGGGTTAAAGTGTAATATTAATTTAACCTAATTGATGTTCATTGAATCGATTTAATACTACGGTGTCTAATTGATAAAATTAAATTAATTAAGGGTCAAATTAATAATTAACTGAAAGTTAATTAATTGCACTATATAAGTGAATTGTCAATTCATTATTCAGGATCGGAAAATCAAAATCCTAGCCTCCTATTAGCTGAGATTCGGCCGAACCCCTCCCTAGAGGATTCCGGCGAATTCGTTCCTCGTTCTTCGCGTTCTTGGAATAAGCCGACTAGTAGCTGATCTCGGTTCTTGCTCGTGTCTGCACGTGATCTAGGAGGAGCAACATCTGAGGCTCTCGTCTATCCTTGAAAGGATATCCAAGTAGGTTTTCTTAATCCATAGATTAATATAACTGTTTTGTTAATATTTAACTGAGGTTTAAAGATTAAGATCAATGGGACAATTGGTTCAGGTTAGATCGAATTCACCATTTAACTAATAAGATCGCTGCTTCCGCTGCGCGGCTCTGATCGATCTTTCTGAAACCCTACAGTGGTACCATAGCCATTGTTGGATCTTTAAGATTAGTTAGTTTTAATTAGATTGGGGTTTTTGATGTTTTTCCCCAAATTAGAATAACCGGATCATAATTATGTTCTTGAATGTTCTCGTTATAATTTTGTGGTGCTTGTGCTGTTTTTGAATTTAATTTTTGAAAAGAAAAAAAAAACAAAACCTGCTGCTTCTGTCGAATTGTAATTTGGATTTTGCGGGATGAAATTTTTTTTTTTTTTTTGGATTCGGCGGGGTCTGGAGATTCCTTTTATTTTGGATTTGGCGGGATGATGTTGCTATGTTATTTTGCAGCCAAATTGCTGCTGCAACAAGTTGCAGCAGGGCTGCGGTAAGCAGTCTGGGGGCTGCATCCAATATCCCTTACATGTTGCTGGTTGCAGCCTCGCAGGTTGCTACCAGCAGCCCGCCGAAGTAGTCGGGGCGATCCGATTCGCCACGAACGAAAATTTAGGGTTTTCGGGTCAAGGCGAGGTGTGGGTCGGGCTCGAGGTTATATTTGATGCCCGTATATTTTATTGAAGTTTAAAAATGTTTTCTAAATAGGTTTTAATTTTTAATTTTATTTCGGGCACCAAAGTCAAAGACGTTTTAATTAAAATTGTTTTAGACTTGTTTTAATTAGAAATGAAAATTGTTTATGTCGTGCCATGCATTTTATTTTTGTTTTATTTTATAAGACGATATAAAATTGAATATGGTATGATAGTGAGATTTAATTAGTGGATCGGGGCACCGGTGGCATTAGTTGAAATTTCAATTTTGATTAAGTGAATTCCTAATTTGAGTGGGAGTAATGAAATATTCATTGGGCCTTTATGGGCTTTTAATTCACTTGTTGACAAATTGAATTGGTCTTGCAAATTTGATCGGGCTTAATTAATTGATAAAATTGGATTGCCATGACCATGCATTTTTATATTCGTTATTTTTACTAACTTTGCAGCAACGTGATTAATAGAATCCTATGGGCTTTTATTTGAAGTATTGGTTGTAATTTTATTTATGAATTAAATAGAATAGGCTTTTATTATTTATGTAATTTTTGGCCCATTGGGCATGTATATTTATAATTTTGTAATCAAGCCCATCCTGGAGATCCTGATGAGTTGACGCCCGTGGAGGAGGCCCAGCACGACAACCAAGAAGACTTTTATTACTTATGTAATATTAAAGGCCCATAGGAGTTCTTGATTATATATATTGTTAATATGTATGTTTTGTTCCTGCAAATCCAAATCAGTAATAATAAATGTATTAAGAAGTTGCATCGCGATCACCAGATCCTCTTTACATGTTTAAGCCGATCACCTTATTAAAAATTGTCAACTAAAAGTATCGAGTAATTTATAAATGCTTCTCCTAGTTCTCACCTCTTCCTCCCAGGTAGAGCTATAATGTATGTAAGCTCAAGCGGAGTACGTTATAGTGTCTGGTGGGCCGTTGAGGCGTTAAGATACTCTTTTCTAAAGGGTGTGGTTAACATAGAGAAGGTAGGTTTGACTCGAAGATGGGGTATCATTATAGCTTGTCGCGGGCCCCTAAGCATGGATGGGTAAAGTGCCAATAGGCCCATCAAACCAAGAGTTCTCTAGGTTGGAGAATTGAGAAGGTTTCTCTACCAAGTATGTTCATTAACGTCTTACAGGCCCTAGCTTGGTCATTAATGAACAGGACTGTGGATCTTGGTCTCACCAAGTCAATAATCACCAAATAATTTTATGACAGTTTTAATTATTGTAATTGACATTAAAGTCCTTTAAATTCTGACTCTCTCTCTCTCTCTCTCTTTCTGTAGAAACTACTTCAAACTTAAACAGAAAGAATTACAGCAATGGCAACTACTAATTCTTTAAGGCCACTCTTGGATAGAGAGAAGTTGACTGGACCAAACTTTCTAGATTGGGCTAGGGCGGTTGAAATCGTCCTTAGGCACGAGGCTAGAGAATATGTCCTTACAACTCCTCTGCCTACTGTACGCCCTGAGGGTGCTGTTAACTCAGCCGAAGTGGTGAAGTATAACAAGCACATCAAGGACAACAGGGAGGTAACATGTCTGATGCTTGGTACCATGGCTGCTGATCTTCAGAAGCAGTTCATGACTCAAGAAGCCCGTGAAATGATGGAGAACCTGAAGCTTATGTTTCAGGATCAAGCCCGTCAAGAGAGGTTCTTGACTACCAAGGCATTGGTTGAGACAAAGATGCAACCTGGATCCTCTGTCAGTGCACATGTGCTGAAGATGAAGGGATACATTGATAGGCTGGCTAGTCTTGACTCAGCTGTCATGGGGACTATGGCAGTAGACATTATCCTGAGGTCACTTCCAGATGCTTATGACCCTTTTGTCCTGAACTACACCATGCAGGGTCAGGACAAGTCTGTCATGGAGTTGCACGGTTTGCTCAAGCAAACCGAGCAGGCCATGAATAAGGGCAGGAAGACTGAGGTGAACCTTGTGAGTAAGGGCAAGGGCGTAGGGGGAGCCAAGAACAAGAAGTTCAAGGCAAAGGGCAAGAAGCCCGCGGCTAAGGGTAGGAAGCCCTTCAAGCCTCACCCTCTAGACTTGTGCCATGAGTGTGGCGAGAATGGTCATTGGAAGAGTGCCTGTCCGAAGCTGAAGGGAAATGTGAAGAGGAAGCAGGATACTTCTACTTCAGGTATTTATGTTGTTGAGATAAACCTCACTATTTGATCATCTTGGGTTTTAGACACAGGATGTGGGTCTCACATTTGTTCAAATGTGCAAGGGCTAAGGAATAGGAGAAAGCTAGCAGCAGGTGATGTGGATCTCCGAGTTGGCAATGGAGCCCGTGTGGAAGCATTGCAGATCGGAGATTATTACTTGTCTTTGCCCAATGGGCTTGAACTAGTTTTGAGAGATTGTTATTATGTGCCTTCCATGAGGAGGAATATTATTTCGATTTCTTGTTTGGATCATTCTGGATTTATTTTTGATATTGGACATGGAATTTTCAAAATTATGTGTGGCAATATTTTGTATGCAACGGGCGTTCTTCAGAACGGGCTATACGTCTTAGATGCATCCAATGAATCTCATATATTTAACATAAATGCTAAAATGATTAAATTAAATGAAAATAATTCTACTTATGTCTGGCATTGTCGCCTTGGGCACATAAATGAGAAGCGTATCGCTAAGCTCCACGCAAGTGGTGTACTGGGGTCTTTTGACCTGCAAGCTTTCGATACTTGTGAATCTTGTTTACGTGGCAAGATGACGAAGGCTCCTTTCAAGAAGAAAGGTGAAAGAGCCACTGAACTATTGGAACTCATTCACTCAGATGTTTGTGGACCGATGAGTACAGCTGCTAGATCTGGTTACTTGTACTTCGTTACATTTACAGATGATTATAGTCGTTTCGGCTATATATATTTGTTGAGGCATAAATCTGAGACCCTGCAAAGGTTCAAAGATTTTAAGAACGAAGTAGAGAACCAACTTGGCAAGAAGATCAAAGCACTCCAGTCTGACAGAGGGGGTGAATATCTGAGCCAAGAGTTTGACGATTTCTTGAGCGAGTGTGGGATCGTATCTCAACTCGCGCCTCCTGGTACACCCCAGTGGAATGGAGTTTCAGAGAGGAGAAACGGGACCTTGCTAGACATGGTCCGCTCAATGATGAGTCAGGCTAATCTCCCTGTATCCTTTTGGGGATATGCTTTGGAAACGGCAGCTCAAATACTAAATAATACACCTAGTAAGGCAGTTGAAGGAACACCACATGAACTGTGGAAGGGCAGGAAACCCAATGTGTCCTTCATGAAGATTTGGGGATGCGATGCTTTTGTCAAGAAATTGACAAGTGGCAAGCTGGAGTCCAAATCTGTTAAATGCCAGTTTGTGGGATACCCTAAGGAAACTAAGGGTTACTACTTCTACAACCCATTAGAGAACAAAGTTTTTGTGGCTCGAAATGGGACGTTCATGGAAAAGAATTTCTTATCTGTGAAAGATAGTGGGAGCAACGTTGAACTCGAGGAAGTTCAAGTGACACAAACTCCTGCATCAGAAGCTGAGGTTACTATGACGACTATTACAAATGTTGAACCAGTTGAACAGGCTGTACCGGATGTTCAACTAGTTGAACAGACTGAACCAGTCGTACAGGAACCTAGAAGGTCGCAAAGGACACATCAACCGCCTGAGAGGTATGGGTACCTGGTCACGCATGATGGGGAACTTATGCTTACAGAGCAGGATGATCCCAGGTCTTTTAAGGAAGCTATGTCTGGCCCGAATTCAGGAGAATGGCGTAAAGCCGCTGATTCTGAAATGCAGTCCATGTACGACAATGACGTCTGGGAATTGGTGGACCCATATCCTGGAGTCAAAGTAGTGGAGAGCATGTGACTATTCAAGAAGAAAGCTGACAATACCTTCAAGGGGCGCCTGGTGGCAAAAGGATTCAGGCAAATTCACGGTGTGGATTATGATGGAACTTTTTCACCAGTCGCTATGCTTAAATCCATAAGGATACTGTTTGCTATAGCTGCATGGCACGACTATGAGATATGGCAAATGGATGTCAAGACCGCTTTTCTGAATGGAGAGCTAGAGGAAGAAGTCTATATGGCTCAACCTGAAGGTTTTGTCGATCCCAAGTATCCTAATCGGATATGCAAGCTTCAGAAATCTATTTATGGATTGAAGCAAGCATCCCGATCTTGGAACAGGAAATTCAATGAAGCCATAAAAGAATTTGGTTTTATACAAAATCTTGATGAGCCCTGTGTGTACAGAAAATTTAGTGGGAGATCCAATACTTTTCTGGTGTTGTATGTCGATGACATATTGATCATTGGAGGAAACAAATCAGAGTTGCTTTCTACAAAGCAGTGGCTGAACAAGTGTTTCTCAATGAAGGATCTTGGAGAAGCCGAAATGATCCTTGGGATCAGGATCTATAGAGATAGATCCAAGAGGCTGTTGGGATTGAGTCAAGCCAAGTACATTGACAAAATCGTGAAGAGATTCGGTATGGAACATGCTAAAATGGGATTTATCCCTATGGTCCATAGGAAGAAAGGTGACAAACTCTCCATGAAAGATCACAGTCCTAAGACTGATGAGGCTAGGCAGAAAATGAAGAAGAAACCATATGCTTCGGCTATAGGTTCTATCATGTATGCCATGTTATGTACTAGACCTGATGTTGCTTTTGCGTTGAGCATGACCAGCCGTTTCCAATCCGATCCCGGAAAGGAACACTGGAAAGCTGTTAAGGACATTCTCAAGTACTTGAAACGTACTCGGGATCAATTCTTGGTTTTTGGAGGTGATGATGAGCTGATAGTATCGGGTTACACTGATGCGGGATTCCAAACTGATGCAGACAAGCAGCAATCCCAATCTGGTTTTGTGTTTGTTCTCAATGGCGGTGCCATAGTTTGGAAGTCCCGAAAACAGCCCAATGTTGCTGATTCTACTTGTGAAGCTGAGTACATTGCTGCATGTGAGGCTGCCAAGGAGGCAGTCTGGTTGAAGAAGTTCATTGGGGATCTTGGAGTAGTTCCATCTATCCAACATCTTATTGACCTCTACTGTGACAACAATGGGGCTATTGTACAAGCGAAAGAGCCCCAGTTGACAAAGGGGAACCAACATGTGCTCAGGAAGTTTCATCTGATTAGAGAGATCGTTGAAAGACGAGATGTGAGGATCGAGAGAGTTGACACAGATGACAATGTCGCAGATCCGATGACGAAGGCTCTTGCTCAAGCCAAGAACAATAGTCATGCTAGATCTATAGGGATTAGGGATATGCCCTCTTGGACCTAGGTCAAGTGGGAGATTGTTGTTGTGCCCTAGGCCCTAGGTCAAGTGGGAGATTGTTGGTGTGCCCTAGGCCCTAGGCGTTGTTTTATGACATTGTATTTGATGATGATTACATACTATGTTATTGGTGTTTTATGAATAAAGGCATTAATTCATTTGAGTTATATATCTTGTACTATAGTAACTAAATGAAGTATCCATTGATTGTATATCATAAAGTATACCAGAAGTGAGTCATAGTCATGGGAATGATTATGGCATAAGCTTTTATATCTAGGATTCACATGACACTCTGTAGGTTGCTTAGTGTATGTGAATATGGATATAGGTGCGTGTGCGTTACACGAGACTTGGTCGATCCACTTTAGAAAGTTCATGGTGGTAGAGTCATTAAGCTTTCTAATAATGTAGATCTCTTTTATCTCCTGACCTGATTTCAGTATAGCAGTCAATAAGGAATCAGATTGAATTTGGTGTATTTCTAACAGGTCCGCCAGAGGATGCCAAATATGGATACACTGGTTCAATCTCTGAACTTATTACTGCGGATAGTTGAAGTGATGGAATTACCACTCACTGTTTAAGTGAGTTGATATCATAGGCCACTTGATGAGTATTAGCTGAGAAATGTACGGCCGTACTGAAACAAGCAGGTGACTTGTTTGTTTGTTAGTAATACTCGATGATCAAGAAATTAATCTAGCAATAGAGGATGACTACACCATGCCTCTAGCTTGATTAATCGATATGCTTTTGGTAAGAGATAAGTAGAGCATCATACAGGGATTTCTGTCTGACATGGATAGCATTCATCTGTAATCAATATGTAATTGACATGGTTTACTAGGACCCTCTGTCGATCAGTGAATTGTTAATTCACAGCTTATTGATTTCAGACCCTAAGGATCGTGCAACACGGTAATCGAGAAGATTAATTGATACATGAATTGTGTTAATTAATTCCAAGATTAAATGATCAATTGATGAATTGATTATTTGAAGAACGTCTTAATTATTTGTTATGTGACAAGTTAATTAGTAAATGGAACGGCTAATTAATTAATCGGGTGAATTTAATTAAGCGATTAATTGTTTATGGGTTAAAGTGTAATATTAATTTAACCTAATTGATGTTAATTGAATCGATTTAATACTACGGTGTCTAATTGATAAAATTAAATTAATTAAGGGTCAAATTAATAATTAACTGAAAGTTAATTAATTGCACTATATAAGTGAATTGTCAATTAATTATTCAGGATCGGAAATCAAAACCCTAGCCTCCTATTAGCTGAGATTCGGCCGAACCCCTCCCTAGAGGATTCCGGCGAATTCGTTCCTCGTTCTTCGCGTTCTTGGAATAAGCCGACTAGTAGCTGATCTCGGTTCTTGCTCGTGTCTGCACGTGATCTAGGAGGAGCAACATCTGAGGCTCTCGTCTATCCTTGAAAGGATATCCAAGTAGGTTTTCTTAATCCATAGATTAAGATAACTGTTTTGTTAAAATTGAACTGAGGTTTAAAGATTAAGATCAATGGGACAATTGGTTCAGGTTAGATCGAATTTACTGTTTAACTAATAAGATCGCTGCTTCCGCTGCGCGGCTCTGATCGATCTTTCTGAAACCCTACAGCTTCGGCCACATGGTAAAGACCGAAGCTAATAATTTCAAAATTATCATTTACCTCGGCCTAATATCTAAGACCGAAGCAAAATACCTATTAGTTGATTCGGCCCATAAACAGGGCCGAAGCTAAATGTCTTTTAAAAAACACGGAGATGCAAGTTAATGAAATCACACGCTCACATATTTCTTTTCACATCTTCTTTTCTTCTCTGTCCACTATTCCTATTCATCGAGTTATTCTTCCCAAACCTTAGAACCTCATCCGACCCTTAGGCATTGCTTGGTTGGAGGTTTGAAGAGTTTCATTAAAGTAAGGGGAGGGGAGGTGAATTAGAGCTTATATATAAATCTTGCTTGGTTTGAGGTGAAGAATCGTAAAGTTAATTAATCTTATGTTGTTTGTTTTGGAGGTTTTATAAATTAAGGTTAAATATATTAATTATTTCTTCAAACGCCCTAGCCATAATTAATATTAAATTTTTATAAGTAATTTTAATTTTTTTTTTCAAATCCAAAAGTTGCCGAAGGGATGTGGAGAAGGTGGGATCAATTGTCGAAAAGGAGCTGATAAAAAGAAATAGAAATAGCTAGGTCAAGACTTGTTGAAGGAGAATAACATATATAAATAGCTGCTAGAATTATTTTAAAGTTAAAATAAGGGCAGATTTAGAATTAAGAATATTGTTTGAGGCTATATTTGTCGGGTGGAAATATCTAACCTCCAAATCGCACCGATTCGAAAGAATAAAAAACCCAACCTTTTTAACCTCCTATTAACATTGAAATAACCTTTGAAAACCTTCATTTAAAATTAACTTTCTAACCAAGCACGGTTAGATAGCTAACCATCCATCAATTAACCTTGAAAAAACTCCAACTTTCCTTCTCTGTTTCTACTCTTCCTCTTTCTCATGTTCTTCATATCATTTTCCCCCAATTCTGAAAATCTCTAAACCCTCCCCCCCTCCCTGTCATCGTTAACCACAACAGCCGCCGCCGTCAATTCATCTCCCGTCGCTGGTGTTCAACTGAACCTCCGTCTCCGCCGTTCTGAGCTTCTCCGTTGCCGTCGATCCACAGTAAGTATCTGGTTCATCGTATACTGTAAAATTTGTGTTTTATGAGGTGAAATTTGAATATGTGCTTAAAGTCATTGAAGCTGACGGAAAAAAATCTAGCATTATAATGTAAGTTTTTCACCAAGTGACTCTCTTTTATACAGGCTGTTGCGTTTTTTCCTATTGGAATTTTTTTGCCGGACCTTGAATTGGGCAGGACGAGCACTGGCAGTGATGTGCACAGACTGTGCGGGTATTTTGATAGTTTTTAGGGCTGTTTCATTGCATTTGTTTGCATCTTTTATCTCTTTTTCGTATTGTTTGCTTATAAATGCTTTGGAGCAGGTCTGATTGCTTGTTGAGAGAAGTCTGTGCTGAAAAGGAACATTTTGAAGTCTTAAGCTGGGAAAGAAGCAGTCTGTGCTTGGAGAGTAGCCTGTGCCAGGGAGGAGAAATGCTTTTGGAGACCCGTGTCATGCTGGTGACGTCACTAGGACGCGCGCCTGTTTTGCTTTCTGCTATTGCGTCAGAAGTTTGTCCTTTTTTGTTGGTTATTTTGGGGATTGCCATTTATTAGGGCATCCATTTGTTTGTCTATTTAAGGGAATGTTCCCATTGCTTGAAGAACACACTTTTTTATCCTTATCATTTCACCAACTTTTCTTAAGTTAGCTTTTGTGTTTTCCTCTCTTATTTTGTACGGTTTACTGGGTTTCTCACCCAACTCTAATCTCAACTAGATTTCTCTCTTTAAATCTAACTGAAGATCACAAATGATCTCAGTTTACAAGATTCCTATTATGAACTTGTTTTTCTTCACTCTCTCACTTTAACTAAGACTATGCTAAGAAAGATTGAGAATGGAAAAGTTGCTCTGTTTTTCTTGTTAGAACAGTGCGTTGAGATTTTGCTCGATGATCACGCGTATGTTGATGCTTTGGAGCTTGGCTACTATTTATAGTGAATGAAGGTGACCGTTGGTGAGTTTGAATCTTCAAAGGAGATGACATCAGTTGTTGTAGCCGTTAATTTGTCAAATCTTCAAACGGTCTTCAAACACTTTGATTCCGTTATCCTTGTTCTTTAGCTCAATCCGGTAAGTGATTTGAAATCAAAGATCAGGTTGACTGGAATCATTCTTCAATTAGATCAACAAAGGGTAGACAAGGAAATTCTGGTTTCTTTTGAACAGACAGGCGCGCTCCATTAGAACAGCTTTTTGAGCTTTTGGCGCCTTGCATTGAATGCAAGTGTCAGAGCATTAAATGCTCAAACAGAATCCGTGACTTAGCTTTCAGAAGATAATTTCCAGTTGTCTAGACTTCTAATCACATTGGCAAAACTTCTGATTGCAAAGAACTTCTGAGGAGAGCTTTAGCAGACTTCGGCTTCAGAGCGGAGTATCCAGCTTCTGAGTTATTGAGACTCTGACTTCAGCAAACTGATCTTCTGAGTTCTTTAGGCAATCCAGAAATGATTCATTCAGCACCTGCTGAGCAACTTACACATAGACTAAGTAAACAAAAAAATATTAGTCAATAGTAAACTATATGTAAGGGAATATTAAGTTTTCATCTTCTGAAATGTTTGGACATAATCAAAACACATAGGGTTCATCATTCTCCCCCATTTTGGTTATGGACAAACCGTGGTCAGAAGGTAACAGAAAACATGAGGTTTAGAAAAAGAACTTCCTGATGCATATGTTTCATTACTTCTGAGTAAATTAACTCCCCCATTTTAGTGTAAATGGTGAACTTCAGCAATCTGTAAAAAACTTAGAAATGACTTAAGATCAAGTTGTTAGAGTTCAGTGAAGTATAATTTACTAAGTCAAAAGGAAACATAAGCAAAAAGTAAGAAGTCAGAGACACAAGAAAGTATAAGAAAGATTCAGTGTATATAAGTTCATCAGAAGACAACATAAGAAACAAAATAATCAGAAGAGCAGAAAAAGTCCTAAGACAAAAACTACCCAACCCAGAACCTAGCTAAGAAGCTTAAGTCCTAAAAGATTACAAGTTCCTAGGTTTCTTCTGAGGAGGAGGAACAACACTAGAACCTTCAGCAGCACTTGATCTCTTCTGACCAGACTTCTCCCCCGTTTGACCAGAACCAAGAGCAACACCCAGAGCACCCTGAGATTTCAATTTTTGCTGAACATTTAGTGCAGTCTGATATTGCTGAGGAGTTGGTCTCACAGTATTGATCATATCCATTATTCTTCTGAAGTCATCATCAATGGTCTTCATATGATCAAAGGTCTGACCAGACATAGGTCGCTGTCTCTGAACATCTTCCAGAAGGAGCTTGATCAACCTATTGTTAGCATACACAGCAGCAGTAAGATGCTCATTCTGAATATAAGTCTGTCCTCGAACAAACCTATAACAATTGTGAAGAGTCTTCTCTTGTTCACGTGCTTGAGTGTGCATAACCTTCAGAAGTTCAGTAAGCTCAGCAATCTGTGCGTTCTGAGCAGATACAGCAGACTCAATGTTGGAGAGTCGATTGTTGAGATCAGGAGTGATGTCATAAACAATCTTAGCAGCCCCGGAAGATGATGAACCTTGAGCAGAAGATTTCACTTCTCTCAGAATGTGATTGGCAGTACTTTGCAGGTCATCAATCTTACTTGGGAGCATCTTCTCATGAGCCTCATAATGCTCGTTTGCTTCCTTGACTTCTTCTGTCAATATCTCCAAATTCTCATTGACCTTCAGAGAAGAAGCAAGAGCAATGTTATCCAGTGAAGGAAGAGTCAGAGCTAATTCTCTCAATTTGTACAGTTCTTCATAGGTTGCTAGATGAAGTGTAGAAAGATTGCGTATGTAAACAGAAGGGTCCTGCATTTGAAGCATAGTCATGAGCTGCAGGTTCTGAGCTTTCAAAGAATGTAATTCTTGCAGCACAATGCCCTGAGCATACATGTCAGCAGCAGAAGTCCTTTGCCCCATACCAGCAAATTTATTCAGCAGTTCATCAGAGCCACTCTGACTCATTCTTCTCAACTCCTCAACACTAGGAGCACCACCAGCTTCGGATACACCAGAAGCTCTGCCCATGAAGCCAAAACTACCAAACCTGGTATCCAGATCATCCCGATTCATGTGTTTGCGCAGGAAGTCATAGTTGGATGACAACCCGGCAAAACAAGAAGTAGTGGAGGAGGTAGTTAAGGGATCACACACAGGAGGTGCATGTCCAGAGGTTGAGGGAGGAGGGATAGAAGTGGTTGAGGTAGGGATAGTATGAGTGGTTGAGATGGGAGGTAGGGTGGATGGTAGTGAGAAAGATGGAGCAGTAAATCCAATTGATGGACTTACAGAGGAAGTAGTGGATGTGGCTATGGAATCTGTGAAGATGGGAGCAGTGTTTAGATTCACTTCTGAAAAGGATCCAGAAGGAGGAATAATTGGTGGAGGTACAACCTCAGAAGTTGAAGTTGTAGGAAGAATGGAAGTGTGAGAATCACCAACTTCTGTGACAGAAGGTAGTGAAGGAGATGGATGAGGAGTATGAGGAGATGGAATAACCTGTTCAGAGAGGTTTGGATCATATGTGGAAATGGGCTCAGCAAAGATATGAGCCATTCTGAACAGCGTTTCAGAAGCATCTCTTTCACCAGGATTTCTCCCTTGACCCAGAAGAACATTATCTAGAAAATCATCAGTGTTGATGTTTTCAGCAAAATTCATAGCATTCTGAATGATAGTATCAGGCTCTTGATCACTATCTTCAGTCAGTTCTTCAATAATAGGAGCATCAGCATCCTTCTCAACAGACATATCCATCATGTCTTCGTCATCAACCAGGTCCTCTTTTTCAGGAATTGATTCTTCCAGTTCAGTACTCGAAGCAATATAGAAGTCCTTTTTGATCAGAGACCTTCTCTTTGCTGACATCTTCTTCTTTGGGATTCTTCTGGAGAGAGGAATATCTTCAGAGTCCTCATCCTCTTCAGTAGCTTTTGAGCTAATCCGAGTAGAGAGAGAGATATTCTCAAGCTCTTCTCCTTCCTCTGAAGCCTCAATATTCTTTGAGAACTCCACATCCTCAAGTTCAGCAGCACATGCAATAATCCTTGCATCAGCCTTAGCCTTTGCAGCAATTTCTCTTTCAGCTGCTAACTTGTCTTATGCTTCCTTCTGCTTTCTCTTCTTATCAGCAAGAGCCACAACCCTTGCAACTTTCTCAGCTTCAGCTGCCTTCTCTCTTTCAGCAAGGCGTGCGTCCTCAGCATCCTGAGCTTCCTTCTCAGGAACATCTTTTGGCTTCTCAGCAACAATCTTGCCAGAGGGTTCAACACTGATTGTTGTTTGAACCATCGTGGGAAGAGGTTCTGAGACAACCACCTTCTCAACAGTCAGGACCAACTTACTTGATCCCTTCTTTCCCTTGCCCTTCTTGGCAGCATTCTTCCCTTTCTGAACAACGGCCTCAACACTTTCCTTCTGAGCAATACTCACAGAGGAGCCCTTCTCATTCTTCTTCGGAGTCACACCAAAGCTAAGGTTCCTGAAGGTATGCATCTTCAGAACCGTACTCCTACTTGTAACACCTTCTCCTGAAACCACAACAGAGGCTGCCTCAAACAACCTAGTCAGGAGTGAGCCATATGCTAATGCACTCACGGTAGTTACATTCTTCATCTGCCTTATCAGCATGGCAGGTAAGTTGATCTTCTTCTGGTTGACCAAATGCCACATAAACACCCTTTCCCTGTTGGAAACACCATTAACTCCTCCAGCCTTCGGAAGGAAAACATTAGTTGTCAAATAGTGTGCCCACCTCTGGTGCTGAGTGAGCCAGGTGGCATATGTTTCCTTGGCACTTAGATCTGGTCTAGCCCAGTTTGCTTCTGTAAAACCATCTGCTGAACCATCATCACCGATGATGATTCCTTCATCATTAATACCAATCACTTGAGAAATAGAAGCCCTGCTGACCTCAATCTCAACTTCCCCGACTACTGAGTGTAGAACATCCTCCTCATTTGAAAAGAAATGGAGGTTCTGATAGAATTCGGTGACTAACTTAGGATAGATAAATTCATCGAGAGAAACGAATGAATTCCAGTTTTGAGCACTAAGCCATTTGGAGATAGGTTCAGTGGATTTAACTTCATCATCTAGGAACCTAGAGGTGAATACCCTAGAATCGCTAACTTTCTTTTTGGATTCAGTGGTAAAGATGTGAGTGACAGTGATTTCTTGAGCCATTTTTGAAGATATAAGAAATTAGGTTAAGATTTTAGAGAGAAGAGAACACAGAAAATCTATGGAAATTCTAATAGCAAAGAAAATGAGAGTAAAAACTTCTAAGTATGGAAAACCCCTATTTATACCCAAACAAGAAACCGTTCCAATTCAAAAAGCAATTACACACCGTTTAAAAGGGAACAGATAACCGTTAACCACAGAACAGCGCCGTAAAAATGCAGTAGATAACGCATGCTTAAATGTCAAATCATGATTAGAATTAATTATCACTTGATTATCTTAAACGATTAAACACTTAAGATGCACAGAAATAATTAAACTAAGTTATTGAAGTGGATAAGTCATACCAATGCCTTCTCGTAAGTTGCTGAAGGAATTACCAGCCAGAGGCTTAGTAAACATGTCAGCAAGATTCTCTTCAGAGGGAACATGAGTAATGATAATATCCTTCTTCAGAACATGATCTCTTAAAAAGTGATGCCTAATATGAACATGCTTCATCCTGCTGTGCTGAATAGGATTCTTTGAAAGATCAATTGCACTCTTGTTATCACAGTAGATTGTAATTGTTCCAGGGATGACTCCATAGTCAGCAATTTGTTGCTTGATCCAGAGCATCTGAGAAACACAACTTCCAGCAGCAACATACTCAGCTTCAGCAGTTGAGAGAGCCACAGAGGTTTGCTTCTTGCTATGCCAGGAGACTAGGCACTCCCCCAGAAAATGACAACCACCAGAAGTGCTGACCCTTTTCAATTTATCTCTACCATAGTCAGAGTCTGTGTATCCTATAGGAGTGAAATCAGAACTACAGGGATACCACAAACCAGCTTCTGGTGTGCCTTTAAGATATCTGAGAATTCTTTTGACAGCAACATCATGAATTTCTCTTGGCTTTGATTGATATCTAGCACAAAAACACACAGCAAAATGTATATCTGGCCTGCTGGCTGTTAGGTATAAAAGAGAACCAATCATACCTCTGTAGGTTTTTATATCTACAGGTTTACCAGCTTTCTCTTCATCATCAATGTCTTTGCTGACATCCATTGGAATATCAACAGCATTAGAGTCCATCATGCCAAATTTCTTCAGCACTTCTCTAGTGTACTTGGCTTGATTGATAAACACACCATCATTACTTTGCTTGATCTGAAGTCCTAAGAAGAAGGTTAATTCTCCCATCATAGACATTTCAAACTCAGCCTTCATGTGGTCACTGAACTCTCTACACAAAGATTCATTAGTAGCACCAAATATGATATCATCAACATATACCTGAGCTATAAGGATGTCCTTGTTCTTCTTCAGAGTGAACAGAGTTGTATCAACACAGCCTCTTACAAATCCCTTAGACAGAAGGAACTTTGTCAGTCTCTCATACCAAGCTCTGGGAGCTTGTTTCAGTCCATACAATGCTTTCTTCAGCTTAAACACATGATCAGGAAACTTAGGATCTTCAAAACCAGGAGGTTGAGACACATAGACTTCCTCATCAATGTAACCATTCAAGAATGCACTTTTCACATCCATTTGAAAGAGCTTAAAAACTTTGTATGATGCAAAAGCACATAAGATTCTAATGGCTTCTAATCTTGCAACAGGAGCAAAAGTTTCACCATAATCTATGCCTTCTTGCTGACTGTAACCTTGAGCAACAAGTCTTGCCTTGTTCCTCACAACATTTCCAAATTCATCAAGCTTGTTCTTCAGAACCCATCTAGTTCCAACAACCTTTATGTTGTTAGGTCTGGGAACCAAAGTCCAAACTTCTGACCTTTTGAACTGGTCAAGTTCTTCTTGCATTGCCATTAACCAGGAGTCATCATCAGCAGCTTCATAGAAGTCCTTGGGTTCCAGAAGTGACACAAAAGCCACATTCCCCATGTATCTTCTGAGCTGAGCTCTGGTCATGACAGGATTATGAACAGAGTCAATTATGTTCTCTAAGGAATGATTCCTATGAGTTCTAACTTTTCTTGGTACATCCAATGAGTCTTCTGAAACCTGTTCATCATTTATTGAATCAAAAATAGGAGCATCTTCTGGACGGAAGTTGACTTCTGGAGTAGGATTCTCATCTTGAGCTTGTTCAGCAACAGGAGGAACCACTTCAGCAGCTCTGGGAGAAACATCTTCTTCTTCAACAGGAGATGTAACTTCAGGAGCTTGAACTACATCTTCATCAGGAGCTCTACTATATGCAGGGTTAGTCTCATCAAACTGTACATGTACAGATTCATCTAAAGTTTGAGTCCTCTTATTAAAAACCCTATATGCTTTACTATGTGTTGAGTAACCAAGAAAAATGGCCTCATCTGCCTTTGAATCAAACTTTGAAAGATATTCTTTTGTATTCAAAACATAACACTTACAACCAAAGGTTCTGAAATAACCTATTTTAGGCTTTCGACCTTTCCAGAGTTCATAAGGGGTCTTGTTCAGAATGCTTCTAATTAGCACTCTATTCAGAACGTAGCAAGCTGTGTTCACAGCTTCTCCCCAAAAGAACTTAGGAAGCCTTCTTTCATTGATCATAGTTCTGGCAATCTCAACCAGAGTTCTATTCTTCCTTTCAACTACCCCATTTTGTTGAGGAGTTCTGGGAGCAGAAAAGTTATGATCAATTCCCTTGGTTTCACAGAATTCTTCAAACCTGAAGTTTTTGAATTCTCCACCATTATCACTTCTGATATGAACAACCTTTTCATTCCTTTCATTCTCAAGTTTCTTTATCAGAACTGAGAAACATCCAAGTGACTCATCTTTGCTAGACAGCAAGATGACCCAAGTGAATCTTGAATAGTCATCTACAATGACAAAGGCATACTTCTTTCCACCCATGCTCATTGGTTGAACAGGGCCAAAAAGATCCATATGAAGTAATTCCAAAGGTCTTTTAGTTGAAATGATTTTCTTAGTTTTAAAAGAGCTTCTGGATTGTTTACCAGATTGGCAAGCATTGCATAAATGATTCTTTTTAAAACTAATTTCAGGCAAACCCTCAACCAATTGATTTCTAGCTACTTTGGCCAGAAGGTCCATGCTCACATGAGCAAGTCTTCTATGCCAGAGCCAGGAGGTATCCTCTTTGGACATCAAGCATATATTTTTGCAAAGGTTCTCAAGATTCAGCATGAAAACATTTTCAACTCTAGGAGCAGTTAGAATAACTTCCCTTGACTTACTGTCCAAGATTTTACATCCAGAGGAGCTGGAGACAACATCTCTACCTTTATCACACAGTTGTGCAACACTCAGGAGATCGAACTTCAGGCCTCTGACTAGGGAGACATCTTCGATCGGAGGATTAGTTCCTATGGATCCAGAACCAAGTATCCTTCCTTTCTGAGCATCTCCAAAGCTGACTTTTCCACCTCTTTTAGGATCAAATGTGATGAATGCTTTTTCATCACCTGTCATATGCCTTGAGCACCCACTGTCAATGTACCACAGCTTTGACATTGATGGAGCACTCAGAGCCACCTGCAACACAATCAATTAGTGACAGGTACCCAATCCTTATTGGGTCCTTCAGAGTTAGATTTCTCTTCAGCAGGTTTTAATGATATCTCAGATTGCAAGAGGTTTTTAATATGGTACTTGCAATCCTTCAACCAGTGACCACCACTCTTGCAAAGTTTGCAAAAGGGAGGGTTCTTGGATCTTTCCCTTTGCTTCTTGGGAGATTTCTTCTTCTTCTGAGAAGGACCAACATCTTCAGAGGCTATAATAGCACTCTCAGAGGTACCAACATCAGGAGGAGAAGCTATCTCTTTCAGAAGAGAGGGAGTGACAGGTTTCTTCTTCTTCTGGGATTTATCACTTCCCAGAGGCAGCTTTTCCTTGCCTTTGACTTTAGAGCCATCAGCAGGAGTGCTGAACTGTTTACACAGTTTTTCTTCTAACATTTTCATGTCAGAATAAACTTGAGTAAACCTAAGAAACTTGTCAGCCTCACTCTTGTCCAATTTCCTTTTCAGGTACTTGAACATACTATAGAGTTCTTCAAGAGAATCAAAGATATTTTGTTTAGAAGATATGTTTACCTCGGAATCATATGTAGCTTCAGGAGGTGCGGAAGTTTCTCCTGTGACATCTTCAGAAGTTGGCTCATCAATAGCAATAAAACAAATCTGAGCTTGCTCTTCATTTTCTTCAGGATCACTACTGGTCTCAGAGTCTGACCAGGCAGCCAGCATAGCTTTCTTGAACTTTTTCTTATCTTTCTTCAGCTCCGGGCAGTTAGGCTTAATGTGCCCCGGTTGCTGACATCCATAGCACACAATAGGCTTATTTGGATCTCTCTTGAACTTTTCACCAGAATCAGGAGTTTTCTTGTCAAAGCTCCTGAAAGGCTTTTTGTAGTTTCCACCTCTGCCTTTTCTAAAGGCCTTCTTGAACTTCCTGGTCAGCATAGCCAGTTCCTCATCTTCAGAGGATTCTTCAGAAGATTCTGCTTTTAGGACTACTCTTTTTCCTTCTGACCTTTCTCTTAGGTCATGATTCTTTAATGACATCTCATGGGTAATTAGAGACCCAATGAGCTCATCATACAAGTAATAGCTCAAATCCTGAACTTCTTCAATAGCAGTCTTCTTGGCTTGCCAAGACCTTGGTAAGCTTCTGACAATCTTCTTCACTCGATCAGATTCTTCAATATCCTTTCCTAAACTCTTCAAGTCATTGACTATCTTGGTGAATCTAGAGTTCATATCTGAAATAGATTCTTTATCAAGCATTTCAAATAACTCATATTCTCTCATGAGTTGGTTGACTTTAGATTGCTTCACTTTTCCTGTTCCTTCATATGTGACTTCCAGCTTGTTCCAAATGTCCTGTGCAATTTCACAAGAAGAAACTTTGTTATATTCAGTAGCTGTAAGTGCACAATGCAACATATTTATTGCCGAAGCATTAGTTTGGAGTTTTTTTAGAATGTCATCTGTGTATTCTCTCTGAGGAATAACAACATTCCCTAAACCTTGTTCCATTCTGGTGGGAATGAAATCACCATTAGTGATGACATACCAAGCACTCATGTTCTGAGCTTGGATGAAGTACATCATCCTTTTCTTCCAGTATGAGTAGTTGTTGCCATTAAATAATGGAGGTCTAGTAGTGGAAGAACCTTCTGGAACTATGAAGTGAGAAGAATTCTCAGGCTGGTGTCTACTAGCCATCTCGATTGATTCTGATAGGATCTTACACTTAGATTGTTAGATCTTTAGTAAATATGCGAAGTGACCTTCGCTCTGATACCACTTGTTGGCCCTATCAAGAACAGAATCACCTAGAGGGGGGTGAATAGGTGTCAAAGTTGAAAACTGAAAATTTCTAAGTTATTCGAGAAACTTAATTTTCAGAGTCAAATTTCCTCAGAGTCAGAAGCTAGCTTACAGAAGTAGCTTCTGAGGGAAATTCTGCCTAAACACAGTTGGACTGTTTTCAGCAACAGAAGTTCGGATTTGAGAACTTCTGGACAGTCTTCTGAACAAAGACAATGATACTTTAGAGAAAATCTGTTTCAGCACTAAATATAAGCAAGTACACAGAAGCAAAAATAACAAGTATAAGAGGGAGAAAGAGGTTCAGGAGATCCTGATTGAACAATTCGATTTATCCAAGTTCGCCACAGAAGTCCTGTGACTACGTCTTGTCCCCTGAGGTCGCAGCCTACAGAGATTTTATAAATCCACTATTCAGAACTTTTATGGCAAGTTCAGAAGCTCCTTTACATCAACAGAACTTAAGCTAATTTCTCACTTAGTTCTGACTAGCCTAAAAAGAGTTAAAGGATTTCCACCAGAACAAACAATACTCTGTTTTCTGGATTTCTCACCCAACTCTAATCTCAACTAGATTTCTCTCTTTAAATCTAACTGAAGATCACAAACGATCTCAGTTTACAAGATTCATATTATGAACTTGTTTTTCTTCACTCTCTCACTTTAACTAAGACTATGCTAAGAAAGATTGAGAATGGAAAAGTTGCTCTATTTTTCTTGTTAGAACAGTGCGTTGAGATTTTGCTCGATGATCACGCGTATGTTGATGCTTTGGAGCTTGGCTACTATTTATAGTGAATGAAGGTGACCGTTGGTGAGTTTGAATCTTCAAAGGAGATGACATCAGTTGTTGTAGCCGTTAATTTGTCAAATCTTCAAACGGTCTTCAAACACTTTGATTCCGTTATCCTTGTTCTTTAACTCAATCCGGTAAGTGATTTGAAATCAAAGATGATTGTAGACAATAATCAGGACTCTTGACTCTACAAGTGACGACCAACATCCATATGTGGACTGACTCTATGCTAAAGGACATTATTAACACGTCGTTTATTTCTCGAGTGGAGAACGTTTGTGCGACGACCCTACATTACACTAGCTTGGAAGACACAACATAATAGTGAACCATGGGGATTCATGGGACAGTGTGCCCCTACCTTGGTTCAGACGACATTCACGACATGCAATGGGATTTCAAGCGTCTTTTTCAAAGCGTAATGATTCCCGTGTCCCGTTTCGCTTCAACAACTCTGATAGTGCATGTTTGATCTAACAGGTCATATCGTTGTGATGGTATAGCCCCCATTTTACATGAAATAATTAAAGTGTTCCTTGCGATGTGGAACGGACGGCGCAACACCGTATTTCATGTATATGGACAAGTATCATAACGTTATGTCCTTTTAGGTCTTATAATTATCTCAAGGTGACATTCGTTTGGTTTAAGGAGTTGACCCTTGGAGCGGCAAAATTTCGCTATGTGAAGATAGACTAAGCTTCTTCTTGAATTGAAATAAACGTCGGGATGACGATCTTCACATAACAAAATGAGCGGCAACATTGGTGGACTCATTAAAACCCTACAAATGATGTAACGACCCGACGTGGTTTGACACATGACACTGTACTCAACCTACTACGTGCGTTTTTTTTTTTTGTTTTTTTTTTTTATTATTGTTTATTAGTCCAACACGATATTGACCTGTGTGGACTGACAAGGCGGTGTGCCTTTAGACTCAAGACAAACCCTAAAACTACTTTTTGGGAGGAGCACAAGACAACGTATTATTATTGGTCCCACGCGATATTGGCTTTAGACTCAAGAGGGATCCTAAACTCCTTTTCGGGAGGAGCACAAGACAATGTATGTTTGGTCCAACAGGTTAAACCGCCACACCGGTATGGTCTTATCCTACATGAAATCATTAAAGCGTCTATCGTAATCTATGACCTACGGCTTCGTATGGCACCCGTTTTGACTTAAGGGGGCGATATTTGTGACGCCATGATTTTATCTCACGAGATTGAGTTTCTTTATGAAATGGAACAGACGACATAACGTCGTGTTTCGTGTGATAAAATGTCTGGCGTAACAGGGTGCCCCCTTACTTCAAAGGAGTGTCATAGAAACTGGACTTTTCCTAGGTTAAGTGATTGAAACAGTTAGTATAAATATTCATGCGTATGCGACAATCCCTCTCAATCTTCACGTGGTACGTCTCTGTCCTAGGTGGGTCTTTTCAACATCTTTCTTTTCGATGTCGAAACGCTCTCGACATACATGATTTACATGATGTTTGAGGGTAGTTCCTAGTGGAGATATCTAGGCTGACTATATGAGGCTTCGGTCTCGTTTCATAGTACAAAAGGGTTCCCACAGCAACATATACCTAGCGCCTCCCCATTTAAGGGTTTTGAGCAGCGTGTCGACGGTACAAGGCTGTAGGTGGTGTTACAGATCGACCTATGCGTCCCTTATAGGAAACGACTGTAAGCACGACCCATAACACACGTTGACCATTCGGGATTTTCTTTTATGCAGTATGAGAAAGCAATAACTTTGTTGTACAGAACTAGACTGTCAGAATGCTTCAGTTGTATCTCAGTTTTTACTTTTATAAAACAATTTGAGAAATAATTTTATAAATAGTGAAAACCAAACCTACATCCTTCTATTAATAAATTAACCTCAAGAAAATCGTACGTTGAAGTTAACTTACAATAGTAGAATATATTTTTGATCCCCAGCAGAGTCGCCAATGTGAGCGGAAGTGGTCGCTTATAGCGGCTTTAGTCCTTTTTGACTAGAGTCGCCACCCGGCCGACCGGGAAAATGTACGAACCGACGTTTGTACCGATTGTTTTGAAAACCAGAGATTCTATTTACGTTCGTGGATACAACTTATTAATTCCGACATTCCAGAACCCAGAGGATCTTTAATGCAACCTAACAACTTATTTGTCTTGATTTTTATGGTTATGACATAGAAATAAGTAAATGTGCAAACATTTATACGGTAAACCGCCGGGTGACACGATACAAAACCCTCAGAAGCTTACCCTCGTCGCGTGCCAGTGATTACTCGCGGACTGATGCTCGTTGAAGAACGGAGACCTTTTCTGGGAGGAACCTCGGGGAACCGAAATTGCGTGTGCGTCCTCTGGTGTGGTAACTGGGAACAGGACTTAGTCGACCCTAGCGAGATTGCGAGTGATGCCTGGATTGTAAACTTTTGATAAGGGGGAATATATTTTTGGTGGTCGGGAGGACCTTTTCTGAGAATATTTGAGGAAAGTACTCTCAAGCTCGGACTTTAGCGATTCTTTTCTGTATCAGAGGCAACTTTAGGCAACTCGTGGAGGCAACTTTATCAGAGGCAACTTATATCGGGTCAAGAATCGCTTTAGAACGAGCTAGGGAGGTGGGAAAACGAGTGTTTTGTGGTTTTTTGTTGATGGTTTGTTGATGTCTTGAATGAGAAATCCGGAGGGTATATATAGGTTATCTTGTGACCGTAGGGTCACTGTTTAGTGACCGTACGGTCACTGGCTTCGCCCGTCTCAGATCTAAATTTGGATCTGAGCCGGGCGTTACCCAACACCCGGCCAATGTTATTTGGATGTTTGTACACGTGTCACTCTCTGATTGGACCGCCCATCCACGTGGCAGATAAGGATTGGATTGCTATCTGCCACGTGGCAGTGACCGTACGGTCAGAGGTATGTGACCGTACGATCTCAACCAACAGTGTTGTGACCGTACGGTCCTTGATGAATAGTACTTGTGACCGTATATTTTTTTGTGATCAAGGATTTTCTCATAAGCATGAAAGTGCCACACTCATGGTCCCGAGCAGCGGGCGGAAGAGGTTATGGTCCCGAAAAGGTGATCCGTTCTACGACGAGCATCGGTATTTGAGCAGATGGCGCAACGAGGAGCTCATAGTTTGCTTTCATCATCGGGTTCGAAAACCAGTGCTTACACCCGCCGTGTCCGTGTCTCGTGTTTTTGAAAAATGCAGTGTCATGTGTCCGCACATGTATCGGTCCTTCATTAAGCAACTGCTATTGGTGTAATAAGAATTTGAATACAAATCAATATGGATTCGTTGGATTTAGATTTCAACCCTTCTGCCGATTTAGTACCTGAAAAATCTCCCTACCACGGTAAGTGCTTGCAGTGTTGCGCTATTTGCTTTGTATCTTCTATTCTACAAGTTAATGTTTGTTCGAATCTGTTATGAGTTGTTTCTTATAAAAAATAATGCTGCAGCAAGAGTTGGTGGCAAATTTAAACCTAAAGTGAAGGTCCAGCCCGGGAAGCGATCATCTGAGGAGGCAATTGAAGAGCCTGTCAAAGCAGCTACCTTGGAGAACTTGGTAACGGAAGAGCCATTGGGGAATGAAAACTACACAAACTCTCAAGTTATATTATCTACTGATCACCATTCTCGCTTTGGAAAACCGATAGGAGAGGCAAGAAACTGGCGTCTTTTATATGTTGGTATTTGCTTTTATCTTTTTTAAAATTGCATATTGATGAATCCTATTATTCTCAGAATGCAGATATATTTTTGGGGTTGGAATATATTCATGATTTTGAAACCCAGTCACCGAACAACATAGGTATGTGTAAACATCCTCCAGAGATTCCTCTTGTATTGTGTTAACTATGATGGTGGATTTATCGTTTACTTTTTCTTTTGACATCCTCCAGAGATTCCTCTTCCTACTTCAAATGTTGAGGAGACAGAACAACAATGTAGTTTTCCAACTAAAAACTCCGTTAACTCTTCAATACTCAGGGCATGCAATACAGTGGGTCCCGAATCTGTTGTTCGGGCAGATGATGGAAAACTGCAGTTGGAGTCAGAGGTTAGGATTATTATACACTTATACTACTTTCAGAAAATCTTTATGAGAATATGGATTGACTTAGTACTATTTGGGTATTTTCAGGAATCGGGACCCTTTTTCAATGTGGAAAGGCCAGACTTCTTACCAGACTCAATCAATGTATACGGTATATTCAAAATGAGTTGTTTGCATCTTATATGAATTCTACTTTGTCTTGGTTTTAGTTTTTTTTTTTTTTTGATCAATCAAAACTTTTCAATAAAAGCAAAACTGCAGAGATATACAACATAAGGGAATGGCCCTATGAAACAAATGAAAGAATCAAACAACCTATACATCCTCAACTACAACAAAAGAAGAGCACTCCACCAAAAACTATACCACTAGTTACACAGACAAGTGCAATCTAATCTGAGAAAGAATGATACTAGTTACAACAGCACCATTAAAGCAAATTTGTTGAAAATAAAATCTGTTTCGAGCCAACCAAATTTGGTAAACTGACACAGAGAGAGCAGTCTGGCGAATACAAGCAATCTTAGACTTACTCGACGCTTTCCTTCCCATCCAGCTTATGATTCTTCTCCAGGGCATCAAGATAGTGGGTTTCGTATAAAGCCCAGCAATAACTTCCCAAACCTTTCTTGTAACAGGACATTTGAAGAACAAGTGATTAATATCTTCTTTTGCAAGATGACACAGTTCACAAACATCAGATGAAAGAATGCCCATTTTGAACAGACGAGACCTGACTCCAATACTCTGGTGCATTATAAGCCACAAGATAAAGCTACATCGGGGAATATGATTCTTTCCCCAAACCACCTTATACCAGCCGACTTTTTGCTTTTTAGTCCTTAACTGATCCCAGGCAGAAGCTATGGTAAAATTACCAGAAGAAGAAAAAGGCCAATAAATGTTGTCTTCCTGGTTAGGATTTATATGGCAACTTTGGATATGCATCCAAGCTTGATCCATCTCTTCTGATGTAGGATCAGGTAACCTCCACTTTCCATTTCTACTAACATCAGAAATAAGGGCCCATTTTGGGATATCAGCATCCAATAAACTAATAGAGGGATATGCAACTTTAATAGCTTTTCCATTTATCCAAGGATCAAACCAGAAGGACAAGGCTTTGCCATCCCCCAGTTGATACTCAAACAGATCTTTGTAGACTTCTCTGAGCTGAACAAGCTTCCTCCAACTCCAACTGGCATCAGCAGGGATATTAATTCCCCAAAAACTAATGCCTCTAAGTTTATTCACCTTAATCCATTGAACCCACAGAGTGTTTTTATTAGTGATAATATGCCAAATGAGCTTCCCCATTGCTGCAATATTCCAGCTTTTAATGTCTTTAACCCCTAACCCTCCTTCTCTTTTGGGGCAACAAACTTTGGACCAAGTTACTGGTGCACCCTTGCCTGAACCGCTAGCACTCCATAAGAAATTTCTACATTTCTGATCCACCATTTTTATAACAGCAGCAGGAAGAACAAAAATAGAGGCCCAAAACACATGCATGCTCCTTAGCACAGAATTAACCAGCTGAAGCCTTTATTGGTTTAGAATCTTGTTCCAGAAAATTCCAGCCAAAACCCAAGCTACGAAATGGTAAAGAGAAGCCAATTGTTACCGATGTTCCCCAGGATGGAGTTGGGTCTGTCACACCTCCAACAGAGACCCAATTTGTTACTTCTGGAACAGCGTATGAGAATGAGGGCTTGATTCCTGCTTTCCCATCAGATGACATTCTTGATTATTCGTCTATGAGCTTCAGCGATTTCATTCCCACAGATGCTACTACAGCTGAGTTACCAATGAATAAAGAACAGATAGACGTTGCTGAATCATCAAGGCAACTGAGGAGAAAGGCTGCTGGTCAGCAATTTGTTGAGGAGCCTGAGGATGAAACTCATCATAATGATTATGATTATGATTATGATTATGATTATAGAGTGGATGAGGATGAGGATGATGACGATGAAGAAGATAGAACGGAAATTACATCTCCAAAGAAAAAAGCTTCAAAAAAATCACAAACACCTGCAGCAAAGAACCGAAATCCCGGTAGAAAACGTAAGAAAGATAATGATGCACAAGAACATTCGACGTCAAAAAAATCACAGATAGCTTCAGCAAAGAACAAAAATCCAGGAAGAAAACGCAAGAAAGAAAATGATTCGCAGGAACATTCAACTCAAGTTCCCCAAAAGAAGTTTTCCCATTCCACTCTTCGAAAAAGAAGATGTAGTTTCTCTATTAGTGAATCTGATTATTTGAAGACTATCCTTTCTTGGAAGAAATTTAATGTTTTTTTGTTCTCTTTTATGCAGTGAAAGAGTTGCTTGACGCTCCAGAAGATGAAGTTGATTTTCAGGGGCGTGCTTTGAAAGATATTATTTTGCTTGGAGAGCACAAGGAGAACTTAGCAGTATGTTGTCTTATTTTTTGCATCTTGGATGATATGTTTGTTGATGTTCCTATGGTTATCTTTCTTTTGTTCTCGGATAGCATCTCAAAGATACATTCAACTATATATCCTAGAGTACTGCACTGCAGTTTTTTCTCTTCTTGATCTTTGTTTGTTCATTCTTCTTGCAGGTTAAGAACGCCAAAGAATCAAAGAATGCTTCAACTGATCAGAGGTATGCTATTTTGTATGCCTGTTATCTTTGTGATTTGTGTTGCCGGCAATTAAAGAAGGTTAGGCTAAATGCTAACATTTTCTTTTGCAACGGAAACAGTAGCTTTTGAATTATACTTTACAAAAAAAAAGTGCGAGAGACATTTCTCGAATCAATTTAGTATAGGAAGGAAGCAGTTGCTTGCTCATGAGTGTTATTTATTTCTGTGGTTCCCATTTTATGTATATGTATATCCAATTGACATCTACTTTTTGATTGCTTCCGAAGGTCTAACAACTCCACCCTCGGGGAAGAATCTCTTAACGAAGAGGACGGTGTTGCTTCAGAACAAGACGGAGGTGGCGCTGCGGTAGATCAATCAACCGTGTTATTCAACCACAATTCTTTTATGGATAAAACACCCAGATCTAGATGGTCAAAAGAAGACACAGAAAAGTTTTACGAGGTATATATATGACTTGATAGTTGATTCTAATTCTAAATTGAATGTATCGACTTGTTCTTAGATGTTGGACTTGGCATATTTTGGGTATCATCTCTTGTGTATTTGATATGTTTTTACTGATACAAGCATAATTTGTTTCAGGGAATCCGTCAATTTGCCACCGACCTTTCAATGATACAACAACTTTTTCCTGGGAAAACACGTCATCAAATGAAGCTCAAATATAAGAAGGAAGAGCGTCAGTATCCATTACGGCTTTCTGAAGCTCTCAGCAGTCGAGCTAAAGGTAACAGTAGTAGTATATCACACTTCTAGAATACGAGCAAAAGTATATGTTAAATCCATGACTCTATTTTTATAGATCTACACAAAAATTTCAGTTTGAAACTGGTGTTTTTCTTCTTCTTGGGGTAGGTATCAAGAAAGATGAGAGCGTAATGAGAATTCTTTTTCTTTGCGTTTTCAGAATGTAACAAATACTTTTCTTCTGAACTTTTTTTCTGTATTGTTGCAGACAATTCTTATTTTGAAAAAGTGATTAAGCAGCTCAACCTGGTGGTAGAGCATGAACCCAACAAAGATGATTCAGCCAGTGCTTCAGATGAGGAGGCGGAGTTAAATCTCGATACCTATGTAAGTATGCGTTTGTTTTTGGTCACGTATAACCGTTATATATCTTAAGGAAAGCTTTTTGTATATTCTTAAATAAAAAAATCATTTGGAGTAATAGTTTGAAATGATTGTTCTGGTTTTGTTTGATATTTGGTAGATTGTATTACCAACTGGACATTTAAGTATGATGGTGAAAATACGACCCCCAAGAAAGTCTGGCCTTAAGATACCCAAGCACTAAGTTTTCTGGAAATTTTGTATGTTTTGACCTTAATCGCTATTTGATATGCAAAATTTACCGATTCATAAATGTGGTTGCAGGAGGATGCAGCAAAAACGGAAGAGGGTAAGGAGGATATGGTTGGAGAAGAAAATATAGGGGATGGTGGCGGAGTTCAGAGTCCCAAGAATGATGAAGATGAAGAAGAAGATGACATGGATATCTGGAATTCTTACCAAAGTGTATATTGATAAGCAAGATAATAGAGTTCTGTTCATTTTGTAGTTATTGCAAAAGATACTGTGATAAATTATTGTTCAATGTATGATTACCTAAAACTTAATAGCAGAAATGATGGCCAAAGTAGTCAAAATGATGGATACAGAACTCTATGCTTTTAGAAAAAAAGGTTAATTACACAAAAAGCATCAAAATGTTCCAAATGCAACACGAGAAATGAAAATTTTAGGACTTCCCATATTACTTACTATTTAAAACTTTCCCTAGATGGAAAAATAAATAAATTCGGTAATGTCATTATTAACTAATTATCCCTAAATATATACTGAAATCTATTACATATATAAAATCTGGATAAAAAAATACTTATATGCCAACACCAGATAATTTCTCATATCAATTATATTTTCTACTACTCATTATTTTCTGAGTTCTTTTATTTTTCAGAAAATTTAATTCTTCATCGTTAAAGTATTGTCATCTCCTTTCTCTCCTTAATCTTGCAATACAGTTTCTATCTCGTTAGACTTCTCAAAAATACCAATACCAATTTCCTAGGAGGGTGCCGCACCCGTGTCGGACTCGCGGGACATGCGACTCGGCCCAGACTCGGTCAGGACTTGGCAGTCAAAGTGTCAATTCGGTTTGACTCGGTTTGACTCGGTTAGACTCGGGTGTGACTCGGCTGGACTCAGTAAAAATCACTTATAGTACCTTAAATTAAATCTATATGAACACCACACATACACATGTGTCATTGCCAAAATTTAATTTTGTTTTTATATACATCTCCAGAATTTTTGAAATTTAAACAAACATGTAATTATACTAAAAATAAAATAAAAACAAGGATGTAGTATTTTTTTTATTATTTTTTTTTATGGGCACACTTCTGTGGATCCTAAAATTTTAATAAAGTAGATTAAGGCTCAAAATAGTAAGTCCCTTAATGTACTCTCTTAATTCTCCTTTATCAACTCTATTCATTGCTTTAGATTTCGTTCCTAATTACAGTCCATTATGTAAAGTGGGTTGCTATTTACAGCCCACTTTTTCCAAATTACAGCCCACTTTTTCCCAAAATACCCTTGGCATAACTTGCTTCTTGATTTTGAAATTCTAAAACCTCTCAATAACTTCTTTTCAAAATTGAATTTTCTAACTTCAAAATCACACCTTTTGCTCTCGATTATGGATAAAAACACGAATAAAGTATGAAAACGAACTCGAAAATAGTTAATTTGATCAAAAATTCCAAAAAATGGACATTTTTCGGTCTTGAAGATCGTTTTTAGGGCAAAACGGCCCCCTAGGCCGTTCCTCCATAAGGAGAAACGGCCTAAGTGGCCGTTGCTCCTTATGGAGGAACGGCCACCTTGGCCGTTTCCCCATAAGGAGAAACGGCCTAGGTTAGCCGTTCCTCCATAAGGAGAAACGGCCACCTAGGCCGTTTCTCCATATGGAGGAACGGCCTAGGGGGCCGTTTCTCTATAGAAATTCGTTTTTTTTTGAAAAAAATATTATCTTAATGTGTTTTTAAATGTTTGAGTACCTCGTCCTCTAATGATTGATTATTGTTGTTCTATTCTAAATTCATCGGATCATTCGACATCTCAAATTTTGAATTTTTAATGTTCGAGTTTCAAAAGTGGGCTGTAGTTTCAAAAATAGTGTAATCATATTGATCATCACTTTGTTCATAATGAAAAGGGCAATTTTGTCAAAGTGGGCTGTAGTTTGGAAAAAGTGGGCTGTAAATAGTGATACCCTTATGTAAAGGAGCATTTAGTTGGTTTTAATATGAAAAATTAATTGAATTAATCGGCTACAAAACCTTTGCCATAAAATAGCCTATAAAACTGTTACTTTGTTAAACCGAAAATTTGAATCAATTAAATTGTTAAACATTATATGGGTAATGATTTAAACTATTTTATTCAGCAAATTTTGAAAAAATAGAAATTTTAATAGTATTAATATGTCATCAAAAATTTAAGGGTAATTTTTTAAAAAAAAAACTTTTGTGCTTACGAATTTTGTCAAAATAATATTGGTGTTTATTTTTCTGACAAAACGAGGATTGCGTTTATCTCCGTTACCCAAAAGACGAAAAATCCATTAACGGTGTTAAATGTGATGACGTGTCAATGGGTATTCTGGTCTTAATTTATTGATTATGTCATAAAAAACATATTTCCCACGTTTTAAAGTTGTAAACACGTGAATGTTTATTGTGGTCTTAATTTATTGATTATGTCATAAAAAGCATATTTCCCACGCTTTAAAGTTGTAAACACGTGAATCTTTTAGAAATTTACCAATAAATTAAGATCGAAAATTCTTTGCCACATCATCACATTTAACACCAATGAATTTTCCACTTTTTGGGTAACAGTGATAAACACAATCTTCTTTTTGTCAAAAAGATAAATACAGACATCATTTTGACAAAATCAATAAATACAAGGGTTTTTTTTAGAAAATTGCCCAAAATTTAATATCTCATCCTCTTGATTTGACCTCCATTTGATTAACACTTTTAAATACACAAAAATAGATTCTCTAAAATGAAAATTTAAATTTCTAATTTGAAGTCATTTTCACTCTAGTAAATTAAAATATTTAAATTTATGTTTAACAGAATTTATAGTTGTATTAGGTAATCGCAAGGTCAAAACTGTAATGAAAAATGAAATTAATAATAAAACACCCGAGAAAGAAAACACGTACTTAGTTAAAAACCTGAGAAAAAGTATACTTACAAATTTATCAACAATTTACAATATTTCAACAAAACCCGAGTACTACAAAATTCAAAAGAATGAAAGGAACCTAGCACTTTAAATTATTATTTTTAAAAACCGGAGCAATTTAAATTAATTAAAATAAAGAACAAATAAAATAATTACGGTAACGATACTATTTTTAAGGCTTAATAGTGAGATAACGACTTGAACTTGTCTCCAATTGACAAGTGACATCCCCAACTTTCAAACATTACAAAAATTCTTCTAAACTTATAAAATCGTATGAACTAACCTCAAATTACTGACATGGCAGAGAGAGTGAGATTCAAACTCTTAGGGGCGCGTAAAAAGGTTGAAAAACGAAAAAAATTAATTAAAAAGTCAGAAAAAATATAAAAAAATGAAACAAAAATTAATTCTTCCTCTTTTTCATTTTCTCTTTCTTGTTCTTCATTTTCATTCATTCTTTGTTCTTCATCCTTATTCTTTCTTTTTCTTCTTCTTCTTCTTCTTTTTCTTTTTCTTTGTTATACGGATTCCAGATTTCGTTGGAAATCTGGACGGAAATCTGGAAAATTTCTGAAATTTCTAGATTTCATTCCGTGTACGAAGAAGAAGAAGAAAAAGAAGAAGAGAAAAAAAGAAAAAGAAAGAATAGAATTGATGAAGAATAAAGAATGAAAATGAAAATGCAGAACAAAAAAATGAAGAAGAAGAAGAAGAAAATTTAATTTCATTTATTCTTTTTTTCTTTAAATTTTTTTTTATTAATTTTTTATATATGTGGCATTTGACTTTTCAACGACCTAAATCATTTAATGATGCAAAGAATATCATAAAAGATTTAGGTCTTGATTACCAAAAGATACATGCATGTCCAAATGATTGCATGTTGTATTTGGCCGAAAATGAACTTGAAGAGGTTTGTTGAACTTGTGGTTTGTCGCGGTGGAAAGTGGTGGAAACGAAAGGTGGTGGCGTTGACAATAATTGTGAAGAAAAGATTCCAAAAATCCCAGCAAAGGTGATGCGATATTTCCCAATAAAACCGAGGCTGCAGCGAATGTTTATGTGCAAAGAGTTCTCTCAACTTATGAGATGACATGCAGTAGAGCAACAAAATGATGGAAGGCTACGACATCCCACTGAAGGTGAGGCTTGGAAGACGATGGATGCCAAGTATCCCCAATTTTCATCAGAAATTCGAAATGTTAGATTGGGCTTAGCATCTGATGGGTTCAATCCTTTCCACATGATGAGTATAAGTCATAGCATGGCCTATTGTGTTGGTGAATTACAACCTTCCTCCTTGGTTAATTATGAAACCAGAAAACTTGATTCTATCAACATTAATCTCAGGTCCGAGATCTCCGGGTAATAATATTGATGTGTACATGCAACCCCTAATTGCAGAGTTGAAATATTTGTGGGATGTGGGGTTGGAAACTTACCAGAAAACTTGATTCTATCAACATTAATCTCAGGTCCGAGATCTCCGGGTAATAATATTGATGTGTACATGCAACCCCTAATTGCAGAGTTGAAATATTTGTGGGATGTGGGGTTGGAAACTTATAATGCCTTGGCTGATGAAACCTTTATGTTACATGCATGTGTTCTATGGACTATTAGCGATTTTTCGGGATATGCAATGTTATCAGGGTGGAGTACAAAAAGGGTTACTAGCTTGTCCATCATGCAATTATCATACCTCTTCGTTTTATTTGAAATATAGTAAGAAAGTGTGTTACGTGGGGCATAGGATGTTTCTTGATGACACACATAAATATAGGTTCGATAAAAGAAGATTTAATGGGAAAGTTGAAACAAGAGAGAGTCCTAGAATGTTGAGTGGAAAGGATATTGAAACTTTATTGTGTGAATATGTGAATGAGTTTGGGAAGCAAAACAACTATCGAAAGGCTAATGGCGATTCACCTTGGAGGAAGAAGGCTATTCTTTTAGAGTTGCCATATTTCATTGAGAATTCGCTTAGACATAACTTTGATGTCATGCATATAAAGAAGAACGTTAATTTGTGAGAATATATTAGGCACTTTATTGGATATTAGTGGCAAGACAAAATATCATTACAAGGCTCGTCAAGATTTGCAAGATTTGGGCATTAGAAAAGAGCTATATCCTATTTTATCCAATGATGGAAAGCACTTTGAATATAGGGCTGCTAGCTTTGACATGGCAAATGAAGAGAATGAATTATTTTGCTCGGTATTGAGGAATGAAAAATTGCCATATGGATATGCTTATAATATTAGTAGGTGTGTCAACATGAAAGAGAGGAAAGTCTCGGGGTATAAGAGTCATGATGCTCATTTTATTCTACAATATTTGCTGCAGTTTGCTGTGGCAAGAACATTGAAACCCGAAGTTGCAGTACCTTTGATTAGATTAGGTGCATTGTTTAGAGGAATATGTAACAAAGTTATAGATTTGGGAGAAGTTAAGAAGTTGCAACAAGAAATTATTGAAATACTTTGTCAATTCGAGATGATCTTTCCCCCTTCATTTTTAGACATAATGGTTCACTTACCAATTCATCTGTGTAAGGAAGTCGAACTTAGTGGCCCAGTGCATCTCCGATGGATGTTTCCAATTGAGTGGTTTTTAGGTAAATTAAAATCCTATGTTAGGAATAGAAGCCAACCTGAAGGGTCCATTGCGGAAGGCTACTTGGCTGAAGAATGTTTGACTTTTTGCTCGAGATATTTGGGTGATGGTGTGATAACAAAAATTGATAAATACTCGGCTGTTTTTGAAAGATCAAACTCTATGAATGTGGGATATCCTATTGGGACAAAGAGAAACAAAGATGGAAGAACAATCCATTTGGATGATGATACTCGGCTGTTTTTTTAGCTTTGCGGGAAAGCCAAAAACTTGATGAATTAGAGAATGCACAGATAAAATAAATGACAATAGACAGGTTTTGTGTGTAGTTATAGTTGTTACCCATACTGCCCTTTTCGTTGAACTTTTAAACATTCAGTTATGGGAAAGCTTTGTACTATCATGCATTTATATTTAGTTATGTGCTTCCACATTTATATTAATGACGTTGATTACGTTCAAACGGAGCTAGTTGTGATCCAATATCCTTATTATTGCAAGGTGTTTCATGAGAAGACGATCCCACCTTCAAGACCACCTTGTAAAAAAAGTTGCAACAACTAAGATGTTGGAGAATCGTCCTTTCCCTAAACGAATGCTCAAGCGAATGACAATTCAATAGGTTATATTTTGAATATTTAATATTTTGTAAAAGTTGGATATATTATTCCTAGATGGTCATAATCATAATAAAAGTTGGATATATTATTCCTAGATGCAGAGGAAACTAAACAGACAAGGCATAGAGGAAAAACAAAGTTGGATATTGTCCATATAAGGAGGTTTGAGGAGGGAAAAGTGATTAGGTTGAATGACAAGTTTCAACCCATTGCAGAAAAAAGTAAAATAAGATCAAAATTTAGCTTGTTCTTAGGGACACTAGCAAGGCAATATGTGCCTCTTGATTACATTGATTGGCGTAAGCTTCCTGAAAAGAATAACCTGTGGGAGTTTGTCAAGGTAAGCCTTCTAGTTTCAACCTTAGCATGAAATATTACTTCTTAATTTCGTTTGCTGAAATTTAACTGCATTATTTTATATATTTTAGGAGAAGTATATTATCCCTGAAGAAGGCAAATCTTGGGTATTGAAGAAATGAAAGATGCATTGAAGTTGTATAAATGTCGTATAAAGTTAGCGCATTACTATAGTTATGCTAATGATGAGGAAAAAAAATAGGTCGGATGATATTCCACTTGAAGAATTCAAGGTGCTCTTAAAGTATTGGGCCAATGAAAAAGTTCAGTTATCTGTATATTGTCTCTATATTGTCTTTCTTTCAATTTTATATTGTCTTTCTTTCAATTTTCCGGAAATTTTAGTTCCCATTTTGAAACTTCTGTTGCATTGAATGTGAAGGTTGTGGTTGCGCAGAATGCTGAAAGTCGAAAGAAGATTACATATACACATACTGCCGGGCCAAAAAGTTTTGCCCAAATCAGTAACGAAATGGTATGTTTCTAGTACTCACTTTTTCCCTCAAGAATAAGGAATGACCTCAAGAACATTGTATGGACAATAGCATTAATATTCAGAATGAACTTTAATAGGGTTCTAAACTTCAATGTTTGTTGCATATGGTGGAAAATTGGATATGGTACATCCTATTACTTTGTGTTGTTGACTAGTATATTTTTGGTTAATCTTTGATGAGATGATATGTGGTAGATTATGAATTTGGTATTGTGTTGTTATGGTCTATTAGAATTAGATTTCATGGCAGCATTGGTTTTCCTGGTAGCATTAGTTTTCTTGGCAGCTTCTCAGAATTGGTTTTATGAAATTTTATTTGGTCTTGTGATGTTATGAGAATCTTTAATGTTGTAAAGTGAAGTCTATGATTTTGTTTGAATTGCAAGTTTGAATGAATTTTTCTTTTAGGTTGACCATATAATTACATTGCATTGTTTTCTCATTCTAATTTGTCTTGCTTTTATGTCAGAAACTTGCAAATCCAAATGGAGATGAACCATCAAGAGCTGAAATTTTTGTTCAAACGCGCCAACGCACGAAGGGAAAAGCTTACAAGTCGCAAACATAAGTAATCAACTATAGAATTGTAAGTATACTTTTTAATGAAACCTTGCTAAACAAACTAAGATTGCATATTCTCTGTTCTTTTATTAATCATAGCATGAATTGTGGAATGCAATGTTAGAGTGTTAACTACCTCATCATTTTTTTACTATTGTATTGATTTTTTTATTAGATGGATATTGGATTAAAAAACAGAATCAGAAAGTTGGAGTGTTAACCGCATTCATGATAGAAAACAATTTGGACCCACTTTGCATGTGGTTTAAACTCAAACCAGATTCGAATTCCACTTTTGAGTTTAGATGAATCTGATCAAATTTAAGTGTCAAATTAGATTTTCGTATGATAATTGGGTCTATTATTTTACAGTTTGATGTTGATTTTGGAATATAATCTCTTGTTTTACAGTTTACAATTCAAGACATGTGTTCATCTGGAGCGAGTAGTTAAACTGTTGAGCAACTTATTCGTGGCGACGTAGCACATTGACCCACTTGGCTTGATGGTCGACGTGGACGACCTAAGAAATCGAAGAAAATGTCAACATGAAACACTTCGGATTCCTATGTTAAAGATTTGACCGCAAAAATAAAAAACCAATTGGAAGGAGAAATGGAGGAGAAGTTGGACAAAAAACTTAATGAAAATTTGACATTGATTTTGGAGAAGTTGGCAAAAGATAATCCAAATCTCAAGATTGACATTGATTATATTAGCGGTGTACTTTCAAGTGAAAATGAAGAAGTCTCTAATCAAGAGATGGAAGAGTACGCTACTTCTTTTAGTTTGTTTTTTTTTGGATTTTATGAAATGGATAAATTCATTAGAAGACTATTATTGATGTCTATTGCAACTTTTCAAATTGTAAAAACTACTATGGATCATGAAACGATTAAATTTATGTTATTATTTTCCTTTAAGAATTGCAATTTAAATGATTTTGTTAAATTAAATTTGTTTCCAATTATATGAAAATGAATTTCTATATCCAAAATATGTTAAATTAATAAGCGCTGCTATCATATGTAAAGTAGTTGCTAGAACCAAAACATGTTAAATTAAAAAGTATTGCAATCGTTTGAAATAAAGTTGCTAGAAATAAAATATGCTAATGCAGAAAGAGTTGCAATCGTGGATAAAAAAGTTGCAAATACATAATAGTGAAACATTTCTATGTTTATAGAAACACAATCAAAAAGGTTGCCAAATACAATAAAACAAGTTGCTATAGATATGAAAGGCAACATATTAGAGTATATTGCTACAGATACGAAAATGTGTTGCCAGAAATACCTTTAGCAACGGGGAAAAACACAACTCTTTTTATTTTTTAAAAGAGTGGCCTTTTCTGTTTTAACAACTCTTTAATGACTTAATGCAACAATTAGTGGTTGTTGTAATAGGCCATTTATGGTGCACTGCCAATTGAAGTGGGTGAATTTTTTTTCTAATTTAATGTTGAACTGTTTCTCCATGTTGTCTGTTGTGAAGAAAATTTTACCCGAATTGGATGACAATGATTAAAAAATGAGGAGAGTAGTAATTTCTTAACTTCAAAATATTGTTATATAATTTTAGTTGTTACTTAAACAATTTTGCCTAGAGCCTCTAAAATGTTGGAGACGGCCCTGATTAAGATATCGATTAACCCTCCAAAATTCACGCATGTTAATGTAAAACTTTATGTCGTTTCTCATTTGTTTAGCAAAGACGTAATGATTGTAGTGTTATAAATTGCCCCTGTCATGTGGCATTGAAGGAAGGAGTCAACCACTTTCATTCAACAATGAACTGAACAGATTAATCCAAGTCAGTATATGCATCGATCTTCTCTTGTTGTCTAATTAATTAAGACAAGGAATTGAGAATTAATTAATGCATATCTTGTGTTTCCTCCAAGTTGTAAGATTAAACATAAGACTTGTAAATGTTCGATTTCAAATGCATCAAGAAAAAAACAACATTACTTAGCAGAATGTAAGATCTTTGGAGTGAGATTCTGCTAATTTAAAGATTAAAATTCTGGACTCTGTGTTGTATATGGCTCATAATATACATGATTATTATCTAAGAGGGCCTTTGACGGAGCGGAGCAGGTATTCTACAGTTTCCATTGCATTTCCAATCTTTTCATTCATTGATAAAAAAAAAAAACACAATAAGAGCCGAAGGCAGGGAGGGTTAGGGTTTCGGATTCCCTATTATAAATACATGAAATATGTATTCTAATTTGTTCTCACTTGATTCATAAATAAAAATCGCTCGATCGCTCCCGGAGACGTAGGCAAATTCCGAACTTTGTTAACAAATCTTTGTGTCGTTTTCTTGATTTATATTCTGTGTGATTTAGCTTGTTTGTTAAGACTCTGCAATTTTAGATTTTGGAGCTCCACACAGCTTTTCCATATTATTGTTCGTGGATAGGGGTGGCAACGGTACGGTTCGGGAGCGGTAATGCATTTCCCATTCCGCACCCAATTTTTTCGGGGGCGGTTTCGGTGAATCCCCAAAAGGAGGTTCGGGATTTTTTTATCCCCACGCCCGCCCGTGCGGGAACCGACGGTTTTCGGGGAATCCCCAAAACCCAATTCAAAGTTCAAAAACCACTAATTTAACATGTTTATAATTCAACACAATTAACACAATATAAGTAAAAAAATCCAAAAAATAAAATTCCGGAAGGTCAAACAATTTAACAAATTAACACAAAATTAAATAACAAGTAAATAGTCTCGATGTCAATAATCTACCAGTTGATTGTTGGTGTTGCAATCTTCAATTGAGTCGAAATTTCATCAATCTACAAATATATATTTATATTATTATTATTATTATTAAGCAATATGTTATCTAAATTTATTTAGTTATTTTGTTATATAATAATATTTATTAAATTAAAATAGGTTACGTAATATATATATATTATATATAGTTTCGGTTATTTTTCGGATATTTTGCGGGGATGGTTTTTGTTTCGGTGGCGGTTCGGGGATCCCCACGGTTCGGGATAGTAATTCCCACCCCCGCCCAAATTTAACTTTCGGAGGTAAAATTCCCCCCGCACCCACCCCAGCGCCCAAATAGTTCGGTTTTTCCCTTCCCCCATCGGTTCGGATCCCTAAGGTTTTCGGGTTTCCCCGCCCCATTGCCACCCCTATTCGTGGAGAAGTCAGGTGAATATTGGTTGATGAAAAAGAAAGATCCCATGACCAAGAAATTAGGAGAAAGCATCCAATAATGGTACACAGAAAACTAGGTTGACTTGATATAATTTTATAATTAAGGGAAAAAGAGAAACCTAACCCAGCTATGTATTTGCCTAGGATAGTACAACATCAATCCAATTTATGCAAGCTAAACATAAATTGTATATGATTTCATGACTCCTTGATCACAATATCGTTATTTAGTTGTTTACTGGCCTTGACGAATTACATTAACATTACTACTGCATGATTAGGGCTTCATATTTTGATCCTTGATTGATTTAAAACAGCTATTAATTCCGATACAAAGAAGATATTTAAGCCATCATAGTTTCAGACATCTATGTAGACAATGCAGCGCCCAGATCTACTTTACCAAAAGTGAAAATTAATATATACTACTAATTCATGTAGACAATGAAGCACGCATCGTAGCTTCTAAGGTTTACCAAATGTTTTACTAACTTAGGTCAATTGCAAAATACATACTGCTTTTGTGGGTTGAGAAAGAACATTCGAGTAGATAAGCACGACACGAACATTCTTTTGGAATATAAGTTGTCTAATATCAATCCTAAGTAAATCTGTAACAATTAATGACAACATGTTCAAAGATTATTAAAGTACATTCATAATTTTCTGAAAAGAAATTAATCTTATGGAACTATATTTCTTGATTAATTGATTAAAGTGATTAAACGATGATCCAATCCAGTAATTTTTTTTTATGATAACTAATAATCTTATCTATTAATTAACACAACAGCATTCATGCATCTAATAGCTGTTGTGATGAGGGAATCCATTTTTGTTTTATTCATTCTAGGGTCTCTTTAGTTCCACCAAAAAAAGGGTCTCTTTAGTCTGCAATAGTTTTTTCTTTCTTTCTTTCTGGTTGATTTGAGTGCAGTTTACCGCATATTATTCTCGAAGACTAGAATCTTGAGAGAGCCTACTTCTCCATCTATGAGTGAAATTTGAATCCTAGATTAAAATTTCAAAACATGGCATGCACAATATATAACTAGGCTCTTTACGAAATTCAAATGTCACGAGACTGCTTGCCCTCAACTTTAGGCATCTTTCTTCTTCAAAAACAAGTATTTTTCTTCACATTTACTACATGTCATCTAATTGGAATTTCAATTCTTTTGCCTAATGATTTGAGTCCTTTTGAAACGGTGTCGATTACAAAGTCAAATTGAATTTCATTTGGTAAACGCCAACACCACGTGAGGCATAATGAAAATCTCAATATAATAATAATTATTAACTAAATTAATACTCATGAATCCTAAGACCTTTAAACCTAGGAAACAAAAGCTATGGCTTGTTAGGTTTCAGATTCCACCCTACATGAGTCAAAATTAGATAGAAGAAAATAACAATTTGTTATTCCTTAACTTTCAATTTAAATTCCACCAACCAATCAATTCATGCCACTTAGACACTAGTTTCTTAACATAGATCACTATGCATTTCTCCTTGTTTTTGATTGATGAGATAGATGTATATGCTTGGCTTCTCTGAAGTTTGGCGCAACAAAATGACAACTCTAAAAGTGTGTAGAGAAATGGTATGCAATCATCAACACAGAATACATTAGTTTTTAATTAAGAAATTCAGGGGATCCTGGAACAAACTAACTCGAACTAGTGCAGAAAAAATTCATCTTTTGTTCCTTTAATTTTTTATTCTTTCATGAGATAATTAAACAAAGCAGGCTTAAGAGAGTAGCTATGTAGGAGTTGATGAAAGCCGACAATTAACAATGGCCGTCGTCTAATTAACGATAAACAAGAGTAGAGCAGTTGATTCTACTCTTTAAAAGAAGTTATCTGCATTAGGATTGCAAGAGAAATGGTTTTGAATGAAGCGGGAATGCGAATTAGGAGTGGTAATATTTGTGGACATGGGATATAATGAAGTGGGATTTTGTTGGGTTGAAGGAGACAATAAGTTGATGAAATGATGTTGGGGATGACTAGGGTCTAGAGTGGCCATATCCAGTGAAGTATGGTTTTGATCTTGGTATATGAAATTGGGAAGATCAGTCTTATTGTGTTCAAGAAAATTGGAATTAGGGTTTTGAAGATGATGAACATCACCTGCTGTTGACTGTTTAATGTCGAAATTATATCTGTTGCTGCCATGGCGGACACTTGCTGCTCGAAACCCTGAAAATTCATCTTCAAAATCAGCAACTCCTCCACTTGAAAGTGCAATATTGCTTTGATGACAAAGATCGAAAATCCAAGTAGATTTTGTTTGATCTGTAACCCCCAACATATCGTGTGGCAGGATACAAGCTGTTTTTTTCTCCTCTTGATCTTCTTGGGCTGGCATTATTTTGAGTTCTGGGTTTTGACCATCCATGTAGTCGAAACGGCTAGGGTTTGGATTTGGTGGTTTAGATTTGATGATCTTGAGTTTGTGTTTTGTTCTTTCCCTGGCTCTTGCTCTGGCCATGTCTCGTGATTCTTTCCCGAGAGGACTCGGACTCAAGTACACTTGCTTATCATCATCTGATGATCTCTTCTTCTGCTGTCTAGGAAATGAGTCACTCATCTCTCTTTCTGTGACTAGTTTGATACTCCCAGCTGACATAACTTCGCTGCTCTCTGAACTAGTAGAATAAACACTTTTGCTTTCAGTAGTACTTGTCTTGTTCAGCTTATTAGGGAAATTGTCAGTGACTTCTTTGATGGCAGACTTTGATTTCGAGAAGAGCCAATCTATGGTTTTGCTAGCTTTATCAAACCCTAACATATCTTGGAGATCAAAAAACTTCCGAGCTATTTGAAGTGATAACCTCATTCTTCGATCTCTCGGCCCCTGGGCTGTGTAGATCTTACTATGTCTGTCCTTTTTTCCACTTCTCTTCGTCTTCGCCTGCTGCTTTGAATCACTGCTTTTACTCTTCTTCTTTTTATTTTTTGAACTCATCTCCTCATTAGGGTGTGCTAAATTCTGGGGATTGTCTTGAAGATTATGAATCAGCGAGTGCGAGAGTAGCAAATCGCCATTGTTGTGATCGATAAAAGGAGCAGAAAATTGGGTAAAAGGTAACGGGTCGGAGAAAGAGCTTGCTGAAATGGTGGTAGAGTATTGAAAAGGGTCGAAACTACTCGAGGAAGAAGAATACATAATATTAATATTGTTGCTAGATAAAGAAAAAAATGAATGTGAAAGAAGCATATAGGATAAAGAATGGGAGGTATTTATTTTAACCTAATTCATATATAGCTTAACCTAATATTGTTCATATCATAGAAGAGTGAAATTGGGGAATCATCACGTGGGAACAGGTGATTGCCCAAAAGAAATTAAGTATAGAGACATAGATAGCTAAGCTTGTTGTATTGTATGTTTGTAAAGCTACGAGATAGAGAGGTGGGCACCACTAGGGAACCTACCTATACCTATCTTAGCTTATGGAAGAAAGAACAAGGACATATAATAATTATCGAGAAAACATTGCTTTGAATATTTACCCCTATTAATTCCTCCATGGAACTAGTGGTAATAAGTAATTACTAAAGTTCATTTTGACTGTCATGACTATATGTCTCTTTCATTTCTCTGACTCACTCTGCCCCTTCCCACTTTCTTCCTTTTTTTTTTTAGGGCTTCGCTGGATTTTCTTTTCTTTTCTATACTTTACTTTTTTCACTCCTAACATTTTTCATAGCTTAATGCATTTGTTGTCATCCCAAATTATCCAAAATAAACTTAATCGACTATCTAAGTTGGTTTAGTTTTCTGGATAGCCCTTTCATCTTGGTTCAAATGTATTCAATTAATCACTCAATTTATCGACCACATATTGGAGCTTCTGAGTGTAGCCTGCGCATGATCTATTAGTCTAAACAAACAAATAATAAGCTTTTTGAAAACATTAAAAGAGATCCGAGAAAAGAAGACGAGATTGCAATAAATTGTTAATGTACTCGTATTTAGAGATTTTAAAAAAATTAGGAATTTCATTATTCAATGCATTATATTCAAAGGCTTTAAACAAAATCACATTTCCTATAATACATTAAAAGGTAATATATGTCTCCTTATTATGTGTTGTATATTTGATGTCACATCAAACTGAATTATCCAGTAACTAATTTTTAAACAAATTGAAGGGTTATCACGCAATTATACGAATTTTTTTGAGGCAGATCAAATTAATGGGACGAATTCGGTGATTTATTTACTTCTTTGTATAAGTAAGTTGAGAGATTATCAAGACTCTCTATAAGTTAATAAGCCACTTAAGCCTTAAGGACACGTCCATCAAGAGCTACATGTAAACATTTTATTTGTGAGAGTAGCTCAAATCTACTACTATGCCATTATATATTGTGTCACCAATATATAAAAAGTGATGACTTATTCAAACGTAATTAATCGGAACAAATAAATGGGTAATTAGGTTATGTGAGTCAAGTTCAAATGAGACAAGAGTTTAGGATGAGACTAGTTTTTATGATGAGACTAGTTTTTATGATGAGACAAGGGGTATTTTTGTAATTCAATAGGGGAAGGTGGCAAACTTGTAATTAAATGAACACCCCTCATGCGTGAATTGAAGGGAAGGAAGAGGAGGTGATGTCAGCGCTGATGTCACCTCTGGAGAGATAAATAGTTTTAATTATTTTATTTAAAATGCATTTTCCCGCTCTTTCCGAACTCATTTTTCAAAAAAAATTATACCAGTGAACTCGTATTAATTAGGTGGTCATTATGATATCACCTTCCATGTTTTTAAAATTTCAAAATTGCCACCACTTTTTAATTGTCTCATACTAAAAAAAGTCTCTCCATAATGACTTTGTCTCACATGAACCTATCTCTAGGTTATGTTTAGTAACACAAATTATGTAGTAGATGAAGTTAAACTACAAACTTGTATTACTGTCCTTACAATTCGTGCATTAAACTACTTTTGGAGGGAATAAAAAATATCCACGAGTTAAGTACAAATGAGCTATGCACGTTGAGTGAGAGAACTGAATTAGGAGAAACTTTAAAATACTCCTGGAGTACGGATGATGTGATACTCCGAACTAATAATTCGATGACACGTAATATATCTTAATATTTAGGTCGATGATTTAGGGTCTAGAGTTTAGTTTTTAGAGTCTAGGGTTTTTATTTTAGGGTCTAGAATTTTATATAAATTATTAACTAAAAAATAAATTTTTAAATTACATGTTGTCAAAATTGTATTGGTTGATTGTCGTGTCTAAATGTGGTGGACACTCTGGCAAGCGGACCAGATCGCAAGTAGCACATCAAAAGTAAATTATCGTTTTCCACAGAGAATGAAATGCTAAACAGTCGTTCTGATGCTCAAGAAGAATATGATTTCAGATGGTCACAATCATTTGATTACTTTTTAAACTAATTTCTACAATGAACAGTAATGAAAATCAACTAAAAGGGCAGATCCACAGATCTCAACAAATAAGCCAGAATAAGAACTCCAATAACCTACGAATAGGCTAAAGCACAACCAGAACAGGCTAAAGCAAGCATTCATCTCCACATACATGAATACATATATACATACGGTCATATATACATACATAAGGTCTTGAATCATAGGTTTAGGGTTTCTCTTCACTCAATACTCTCAAGTAAGATGTTCACTTAATCTTGAGATACTTAGATGCACATTATTTGAAGTCTCTAACAAAGTACATCTTAGCAATAAGTGTAGAAAAGCATCTCGGATCTAAGAACTAAAAACCCCTAGCATATTTAACTTTGGTCTAATGATAAATATGCATTAAATGATAGATTCGTGTCCTAAATTCGGAGATCTCCTAGGTTGTTCCACTGAAACTAAGGGTAGCTAAACCTTAATTGCATTAATCACTTCATTTAATAACCAACAAGAACAATCATGTAAAAAGGAGATTTAACTTACTTATGCCAGCTCTTTGGCTGGCGAAAGCCTGCAGAACAACTACTCACGCCTGTTCATTAATGATCTCACACCAACAAATACCATTGAAGACTTGAATTTCGTTAATGAAGGAGATGAACAGTAGTCCAAGATGGCTGGAAATCGTTTTTCAACATTAACTACAAGAGAGAAGAAGTAAAAACTAATTCTAGAGAGAGAATTAGACTAATAATTGTTGTGAAAGATGATTCTAGATGATGATGATGATAGATGATAATGCCAATAACCGGCCAAAGGAGGTTTATATCTCCTAAATCAGAAAAAGTAAAAAGCAAATCGCACCAAGTAGTATTAAACTAATGGATTTTAATACAAGTGGACAGTAAAGTAGCTGTTCAGCAGCAAAAGTAGTTGAAAAGTAATCTTCTAGCTTCTTCTACACTCCTCATTGCTTTATAGACCCTTCAATTTTCAACTCTAGGTGTGGGCTATGATGTCCCATCAATTTTTCACCAGCTTCACTCTACCTCACGCATCTCCCCTTGAACAACTGATCCAACTCAGCTCAATTTCGCCCAAGAACAGCCAGAATCTGTCTGTTCAGCAGAAAAACAGCACAACCTGTAGACTAGCTAAAGTTTCACCTTTTTGTGCACAATTGTCTCTTGAACGAGCTGTGACTTGGTTAGTTTTGACCAAAATATATAGGTACGATATGCACTTATCATTGATGCAACATATGCTAACCATTTGTTGGTTTGGAGTACCACGTCATTGTGCTTCAAGAGTATACTAAAATCTCTCATGAATTAGATGTGATTTATTGTGAGCTCAAACTTATTCCGTTAAAATAGTGAAATTTTAGAATATTTCTGGAGTATGGGTGATGTGGTACTCCAGACCAATAATTCGATGACAAATCATATCGGTTAGTATCTAAGGTTCATCATTTAAGGTCTAGGGTTTATTTTTTAGAGTCTAGATTTTTATTCTTGGATCTAGAATTTTAAATAAATAATTAACTAAAAAATATATTTTAATTAATTACACCTTGTCAAAATCTTATCGATTAATGGGACACATGTCAACCATTTATTGGTTTGGAACACCACATCATCGTGCTCCAGAAGTATACTAAAATCTCTCATTAAAATAATGCTAGAATTCTGTAGATACCCATTTTTGTCCGGAGCATTTTTTTAAGTTTTTAATAAATATTACTGAAATTTAAGGCAATTTAATGATTAATTGAAATATGCGATTATTTACTTCGAATATATTTTTTCAAGAAAATCATCATGATACCCTGATGTATAAGTTTAAAATCGTGAAATGTTCAAGATATGATGACGAGAATTAAAAATATAAACTTGTCAATTTATTCGAGATAATTATTCTATTATTTTGTTTAAAGATTAGAATTGTTTTGATTCCAAGTTATAATTTGTTAATCAAGTTTAAGTATTATTTGATGAAGTGACATCTCAATTTTAAGATTAGTTCCTTCCAAATTTACGTATACAGATTGAATATTATCAAATTGTGAACTATGTGTCAAATCTCAAGATAAAATATTGAGCCAAATTGAGATATGTATTGTAATTCCAATTCAGAATATAATTCTCTCCGAGTGTTAATTTGTGACGAATAAGTTGAAGAGTTGAAATATAATATGATCAAAGAATGATTGAACACTTAAAAGAAAACACCATTTACCAATGATGTGTTTGAATTTTATGTTTATTTATCTATTTATTTATTTTTGGTTTTGCTTTTGCTTTTTTTTCAACAATAGGTCGAACGGAATCAGATCATTCTCAAGCAAGTTCAAGATTCGTGTGCTTGGGTCCAAAATCCATGAAGTTAGGCCTATGTCAAAATCTATCTAGAAAAGACCAGCAAATATTTCAGTCTGGGGTTAATAATTCAAGTCAAAGAAAGCTAAGATCAAATTAAATAAAAGTCCACATCAAAATGGGTCTAGCCCGTTTCTTTCAAAGTACAAGTCCATTTCTTTTGAAGTACAAGTCTTGTAAGCTGCTAATTCCACAACATGTGGGCAGAACTCAGAGACAAGCTAATTACCAAGGCCAAAAAAGAAGTGATCTTATCATCAGAGAATCTGAGGGTAAATTACAACAGCGGTACCTGAACTATTCCTACTTTCCCAAAGTAATTCCCAAACAAAATTGTATCCCAAACTGGTACTCAAAGTATACGTGACCTCCCATCCAAGTCCAAATCACCGGTCAACGCCATTCTGACCAAGTTTGACAAGGTCAAACCCACTTTCAAATTTAGCTTCCACTTGAAATGAATCTTTAACTCTTACTCCATTTTCCCTCCATTTCTTCCAATTCCCAACTCCCATTGTCTGACAAAAAAAACACTGTGACTCTTCATGCATACTTCTCTCTCTCTCTCTCTCTATATATATATCTCTTACCCATCATTTCACAAAAAGTCTCCAAACTCGTTCCTTTTCAAATGGAAAACCTAACTGTTTATTTTCATTCAAATTGAAGAACGGTAATAGACGAAGGATATCGAAGAAATGGAATAAGGGAAAAGAACAAAATCGTTCCTTGATTCTGGGTAGAAGAAAAAAGGCATGTGGGTAGAAGAAAAACAAACGAAGAAATAGAAGAATAATGACATCTGGGTACAAGAAAAACATCATCTGGGTAAGAATATGATTTCTCTATCTATCGCTCTCCTTTATGCTCTCTATTTCTGTGAAAATGTCTCTGTTGTTCTTTTTCCCTTTTTTTCCCAAACCCACTTTATATAGAAAACTGACTTGGAATATTTTAGGGGTATCATGCACAGTTGACCATTAAAGTGTCCATTCTCACTGTTGAAGAATCTTTGATCCACTTTTTTTGGAACTTTCAAAGATGTCACAGATTCAATATGTGATTTTGCTAGGTTAGTGGATTTCACTTCTTTTTTTCATTGATGTCAATTATTTATAGTTTGTGGATCAATGGTGGGTGAATGTCTTTATGGTGGAAATAAATATGAGGATGAAAAAGTGGTGGGTGAATGTCTTTATGGTGGATTATATATGTTTGTTGTTTTGTCTGGATTATATAGTTAAGTTAGTTTTCTGGATTATAATATGATTGTTGTTTTGTCTAGAATATATAATTAAGTTAGTTATCTAGATTATAATATGATTGTTTTGTTTGTTTGCATTATATAGTTAAGTTAATTGTCTACATTATAATATGATTGTAATTTAAGTTATTTGATTTGTGTTTTGAGATTGGTTGTAGAATAATAGACTGAGTAGTTGTTTGACTTAACATCCTTGTTTGTACATTGCAGCCCACAGTGAGTACAATGCATTTAGTATTGTTGTATTCCATAGTGGAATCATGAAGGATGAAGGGTATATGAATGGTGGTATTCATGTATGGGAAAACTGCCACTATGACAGGATTTCATTGATATGCATAGATAAGATACTTGAGGACTTAGGTATGCAAGGTACTTTGCAATATTGGTGGAAAAGTTATGAGGGTGGGTATATAAGAAAGGATATGAAGTTGTTAGGAAATTACCATGATGTGTTGAATATGGCCATAGAAGGAAGTAGGTGTGGTGAAATTAATCTCTATGTCAAGAAGGTGAGAGTTGTAAAGGTTGCTAGGGTTATTAAGGAGATGAAGGAAAAAAGAAGTAGTTGTGTGATAGAAGAAATTGATGAAGATGGGGAGCTGGATGGAAATATAAGGGAGGATGGGATTGTAGATGAGCATCTAGTTGTTATGAATTGGGTGGAAGATGAGATTGTGATTGAAAATGCAAGGGAGGAGGAGGTTGTGATTGAAATTCCAAGAGTGGAGGAGGTGGAGAATAATTCAGAAAGAGAGGAGGATATTCATACTAACACTAAAAGAGAGGAGGATGAGAATATTATTGCAAGGGAGGAGGAGGTTCATACTGAAATTCCAAGAGAGGATGTTAAGGCTGAGACTGAAACTGCATTGCATTCTGGGAGGAGGTATTGTTGACTCAAAATGCCCCACAAATGGAAGAGGATGTTGAGACTCAAAATGCTAGACAAATGGAGGAGGAGGTTCATGGCCAAGGTGAAAATGCAAGGGGTGAGGAAGGAACAGAGCCAGATGATGACTTCTATGATTTTGATTATCATTTAGAGGATGATGATGAAGATTTGGTGAGATGATTTGAGCATGCAAGGTCTGGTGTAAGACCAGAAAGGACAACAACTAATATTGGAGTTGAAGGCAATGGGTTTGGGGGAAGTTTCATTGACCATACTCTAGAATTTGAGTTGGATGACAATAGTTCAGAGTATGAGGATTCTGATGTCCTCAATGATTGTTTTGATTCTGATGAAGAAGTGCAAAATAGAAGAGGAAGAAGATCATACCCGAAATTCATTCCTATCACAGATTTGCAAGACCCTAAATTTTGCATTGGGTTGATATTTGCCAATGCTCAGCAGTTAAGAAATGCCTTGAGGAATCATGGTATATATAACAGGTTCAAGTTGGGGGTACAAAAGGAATAATCTAAAGAAAGTGGAGGCTATTTGCAAAGGTATTTGATTCTCTTTGTCTATCTCTCTCTCTGTCTATATATATATATATATATATATATATATATATATGTTTGTATGGATGACACTTGTGTAATATGTTTTGTGGTGTTCTTGTATGGATAGGTAAAACTTGTGCAGATGAACCATGCCCCTGGCATGTATATGCAACATTAATGGACACAAAGGACCCTGCCAACCCTACTCTACAAGTGAAGACTGGTTCATTCATACATGAATGTAGCAAGGTCCATACCAGCAAGCTGTTGTCATCCCAATGGATTGGGATGAAATATTTGGAAAAGTTTAGGCTGGATCCAGATAAGAAAGTAAGTGTCTTGAAGGATGAAGTGAAACATGACCTGGAGCTGACCATTTCTAAAATGAAGGCTTATAGAGCAAAAGATTTTGCTCTTCAAATTCTAAATGGAGATGCTTAAGTCAGTACAATAACATATAGAGGTATGATTTTTAGTTTAAATGGTATATGGTTGAGTGTAAATGATTTGAGTTGCTGCCATAAATGACTTATACATGTTATTGCCAACTTTTTGGATGCAAGGTACACTGCTGAGATACAGAGATCCAACCCTGGAAGCACAGTTAAGGGGAGATATTATGATGGGACTTTCTATGGCATGTACATATGCCTTAATGCACTGAAATTAGCATTCAAGGCAGGATTAGGAGGTTCATATCCATAGATGGCTGGTGGTTGAAGGGCTTGTATGGAGGGCAATTACTCTTTGCAGTTGAGATAGATCCTAATGACTGTATTTTCCCTATTGCCAATGCCACAGTTGAGACAGAGAGCACAAATACTTGGACTTGGTTCTTAGAGATCTTAAAAGATGATCTTGAAATGGGAGAAGGATGCCAGTGGACAATCATGTCATATAGGCAAAAAGTATGGCTAAGAGTTAAATGTTAATTTGATATGTTATCTTGTTTGGTTTTGGGGCTGAAATTGATTATGCATTTATGTATGCACATGGACTAATAAAAGCACTCGAGACATTGTTCTCTCAAGCAGAGCAAAGATTTTGTGTTAGGCATATGTACACAAACTTCAGGGGTCAGTTTAAGTTAATAGAACTTAAGCAGTTGTTGTGGAATGTTTCCAGGGCAACATACCCTGAAAAGCTGAATGAATGGTTTGGGAAAATTGAGGCTATGTCACCTGCAGCTATAGCATGGTTGCGGCAGAGACCTAGTGATCAATGGTCAAGAGCATGCTTAAAAGAGTGGACAAAGTGTGATATGTTGTTGAACAATCTTTGTGAATGCTTCAATAGATACATAGGGTTCATCATTCTCCCCCGTTTTTGTTATGGACAAACGTGGTTGAGAAGGGTTCGTTACTTAAACAAATACATCAGTTTAAAAAGTAACTTTCCCGGACTTATGTTTTTCAGAGCCTCTGATTGACATAACTCCCCCATTTTAGTATAAATGGAGAACTCCATGAATCTGTTTAACTTAGTCAAAAAGCTGAAGATCAAGTTGTTAGATCTTCAAGAATTAAATAGTCAATATGCATATACATATACATATTAAGCATAAATAAATGGAACAAAAAAAATTACTCAAGAGATCCAGGGATCATTATATAGGTAAAACATCCTTACAAAAATCAGAGGAAATAAACACAGAAGATAAATTCTGAAGAAAAATAACAAGTCCTAAGACAAGCCACCCATCCCAGAACCTAAGGCTAAGAACCTATTGGTTTTGGTCATGTTTTCGTTTCTTCTTAGATTCATCCTCAGCAAATTTCTTCTGTTGTTCAGGATTCTAGTTGCTTCTTGGAATAGATCCCTTTGGTCCAGTTGCAGAACCCAAACCACCATGAGTTGGATTGGTTTCAAGACCCTTTTTTGAACCACCAAGCTGACTATGTCCAGCAGCAGCAGGATTCTCCCACATTTGTCCAGAAAAAATTAAACCATTAGCTCTCAACCTTTTCTCTTGATCTCTTGCAGCTCTAAGCTGAGCTTCTTTAGGCCTGAGGGAATCAATCTCAGTCATTCTTTTCCTGAAGAGAAGGAGTGGTGATAGGATAGACTTTGTGATGTTCCTCCAACAGAACCTTAACGTCATTATTGGTTGAGTAGATAGCCCTAGTCATATAGCTTCATTATGAAGATATCACTGCCCTCTGATAAATTTGACACAGTTTGCCAAATTGGTTTCTTGTTTGTGTACAGAGGCATGAACTTCTTTCGGCAGACTTGACAACTCTTCAATATGAGCACTCTAAACAACCTGAGTGTTTTCAATAGAAGCAAGTCTCTGAGAAAAATCTGGAGGCATCTCAGAGGTGAGCCTGGCAGGTCCAAAGGAAGATGATGGATCAGAGGATTTCACCTCTCTCAGAACTTGATTGGCCAGCAAGGCCATATCATCAATCTTCTTGGGAAACTCTACTCTTTGACCTTACGGAAGAGTGAAAGCAAGCTGCCGAATTCTGAACAGCTCATCATGTGAGGCTAAATGCAGACTGGCCAGGTTTTGAATGTACACAATAGGATCTTGAGTCTTCAGCATTGACATTAGTTGAAGGTTTTGAGACTTCAGATAAGCCAACTCCTGAAGAACCATGCTCTGAGATAACATGTCTTGAGTTGCTTGTCTGGCCCCAATTCTAGCAAGTCTTGTCAAAAAGTCTTCAGACCCTCCATAAGCCATTCTCTTGAGCTCATCAACATTAGGTACAGTGCCAGCAGAGGGAGGAGCTAACATTGCCTCAAGAATACCAGACCCTCCAAACCAAGTGCCCCTCTCATGTTGAGAAAAGACCTCCTGAAGATAAGAATATTTTATGTTTAATTTAGCAAAGGAGTTGACTAGAGTGGAGGAAAGAATAGATAAAGGTACAGACACAGAGGGTGTCTTTCCAGATGTTGAATGGAGAGGAGAATCAAAAGTTTTAGAGGGAAAAGTTGTTTAGAAAGTGGACGAAATGGTGAAAGAAGGAATGGATGAAGTTGTGGTTTGAAAAAGTGAAGGCATGGAGAAAGATAATGGGATAGGAGGAGCAGACAATCCTAAAGAAGGAAAGTGATTGGAAATTTTTTGTGAAGTAGTGGATGAGGAGATGGAGATGGAGTCAGTCCAGAACTTTTGGATTAGCAACTTCTAGCTCAATCTCAACAGATACCTTTACCACCCTCAATGGCCTTTTTCTTACTATCAACAACAATCTCCTTTTGAGCTTGTTTCACAGCAGAAGTTGAAGTATTCTTCCTCACAGCATCTTGACCAAACCCCGGTCTGTCCAGATTCCTTCTGGTGACAAGAGCACTTCTAAACCTTTTAGCATCAACAGGAATTGGTAAATGCTCATCCTCAAATATTCTAGTGAGGATAGAACCAAAGGCCTGAGCTCCCTTCTCAGTTGCATTCTTCATCTGCCTAATGATCATGGCAGGAAAGTTAATTTGTTTTTCATGCATCAGATGATACATTGATTGTCAAGTAATGTGCCCACCCATGTTCCTTAGTTAATTAGGTTGCAATCATCTCCTTAACCTCAAAATCAGTGTTCTCAAAGATTCTAGTGACAATAACTTCTTGAGTTTCGGCAGGATTTTGTTGAGCAGCCATTTCTAGGTTAGAGAGAATTTGGGGATTCTTAGAGAGAAGATAGAGAAAAAATACTTAGGTTTGCTATAACTTAGTTGAAAAACTTAGGTAAAAATTTCTAAGTATGGAAATCCCTTATTTGTACCCAAAAAGTAGAACTGTTCACATTCAAAAAATAGATAACTACAGTTTAAAAGGGAACCAGTTACCATTTGTAACAGAACAACAAAGTAAAAGCATTAAACATAGAACACACGCATAATAGAAAGATAAATCATCATCATTATCACTTTTAATTCAATTAACTACCTTAAACAACAAGCAGTTAATCGAATAATCATGGCATTAATGATAACTGCTGAAGATAATTAGTCATACCTATACCCTCCTTTAAGCTTTTGAAAGGTCCACTAGCTAAAGACTTAATAAACATATCAGCAAGATTGTCTTCAAAAGGGATATACTTCAGAACTATGTCCTTCAGTACATGGTCTCTCAGAAAGTGATGTCTTTGCTATGCTGAATGGGATTCTTTGAAAAGTCAATTGCACTTTTGTTGTCACAGTTGATGGTGATTGTTCTCAAAGTAATTTCATAGTCAACAATTTGATGTTTGATCTAGAGCATCTGAGCAACACAGCTTCCAGCAGCAACATATTCAGCTTCAGCAGTTGAAAGTGCCGCAGAATATTATTTCTTGCTATGCTAGGACACTAGGCACTCCCCTAGAAAGTGACAACCTCCAGAAGTGCTGACTCTTTTCAATTTATCTCTATCATAATCAGAATCTGTGAATCCTATAGGAGTAAACTCAGTACTGCAAGGATACCATAGTCCAGCTTCTGATGTGCCTCTGAGGTATCTCATGATGCGTTTTAAAGCAATCTCATGAACCTCCTTTGGATTGGCTTGATATCTAGCACATAAGCAGACATGAAAATGTATATCTAGCCTACTGGCTGTTAGGTATAAAAGAGAACCAATCATACCTCTGTAGGTTTTTATATCATCAGGTTTGCCAGCTTTAAGTTCTTCATCAAAGTCCTTGCTGACATCCATAGAAATGTCCATAGGATTTGATCCTGACATATTGAGTTTCTTTAGCACTTATGTGGTGTATTTGGCGTGGTTGATAAAGATACCATCATTACTTTGTTTGATTTTAAGGCCTAAGAAGAATGTTAATTCTCCCATCATAGACATTTCAAACTCATTTTTCACGTGGTCACTGAATTCCCTACACAAAGATTCATTAGTAGCACCAAATATAATATCATCAACATAAATTTGAGCTAAAAGGATATCTTTGCCTCTCTTTTGGGTAAACAGAGTAGTATCAACATAGCCTCTGACAAATCCTTCAGAGATAAGGAACTTTGTGAGTCTCTCATACCAAACTTTAGGAGTTTGCTTCAATCCATACAGAGCCTTCCTTAGCTTGTACACATGATCAGGAAACTTTGGAACTTCAAAACCTGGTGGTTGAGTCACATAAATTTCCTCATCAATGTATCCATTCAGGAATGCACTTTTGACATCCATCTGGAACAACTTGAAACCTCTATAAGATGCAAAGGCACACAAAATCCTTATGGCTTCTAATCTTGTAACAAGAGCAAAAGTTTCACCATAGTCTATGTCTTCTTGCTGACTGTAACCTTGAGCTACAAGTCTGGCTTTATTTCTAACCACATTGCTAAATTCATCAAGTTTGTTCTTCAGAATCCACTTGGTACCAACCAGTTTCTTTCCTTTAGTTCTTAGAACGAAAGTCCAAACCAGTGATGTTTTGAATTGGTCAAGTTCTTCTTGCATTTCAAGGGGTGATTCCTAGGAGCTCTAATCTCTTTTGGTATATCCAATGAATCTTCTGAAAGCTTTTCATCATTTGAATCATAGATAGGAACATCTTCTGGAATGAGGTTATCTTCTGGAAATGGATAATAAGTAACAGGAGGAACTACTTCAGCAGCACTTGGAGCAACAATCATAGCACCAACATGAGTGAATACTTCAGCAGCAGGAACTTCATCATCTTCAGGAGCTCTACTATCTGCAAGGTTAGCCTCATCAAACTGAACATGAATTGATTCATCTAAAGTTTGCGTCCTCTTATTAAAAGCCCTAAATGCTTTACTATGTGTTGAGTAACTAAGAAATATGGCTTTGAATCAAATTTTGAAAGATGCTCTTTAGTGTTCAAAATAAAGCATTTACAACCAGAGGTTCTGAAATAACCTATCTTAGGCTTTCTACCTTTCCAGAGTTTATAGGGAGTCTTATTCAGGATGCTTCTTATGAGCACTCTATGCAAGACATAACAAGCTGTGTTAACAACTTCTCCCCTGAAGTACTTTGGAAGCCTTCTGTCATTGATCATGGTTCTGGGAGCAGAAAAGTTATAATCAATGCCCTTTGTTTCACATAATTCTTCAAACTGAAAGTTTCTGAATTCTCCACTATTATCACTTCTAATATGGATTACTTTCTCATTCCTTTCATTCTCTAGTCTTTTAACAAGAACAGAGAAACATTCAAATGATTTATCCTTGCTAGAGAGCAGGATAACTCAAGTGAATCTGGAATAGTAATCTATTATGACAAAAGCATACTTCTTTCCACCCATGCTCATTGGTTGAACAGGGCCAAAAGATCCATATGAAGTAATTCTAAAGGTCTTTTTGTTGAAATGGTTTTCTTAGTTTTAAAAGAGCATCTGGATTGTTTTCTAGATTGACATGCAGTACATAGGTGATCGTTTTTAAAACTAATTTCAGGCAGACCCACAACTAATTGTTGACTGACTAACTTGGCCAGAAAATCCATGCTAACATGAGCAAGTCTCCTATGCCATAGCCAGGAGATATCCTCTTTTGACATCAAGCATATGTTTTTGCAAAGATTTTCAAGATTAAGCATGAAAACATTTTCTACCTTAGGAGCAATTAGAATAAATTCCCTTGACTTATTGTCCACTATTTGACATCCAAAGGTATGTTGGCCCTAACAAGAACATAATCACCTAGAGGGGGGTGAATAGGTGTCAAAGTTGAAAACTGAAACTTTCTAAGTTTTTCGAGAAACTTAAATTTCAGAGTCAAATTTCCTCAGAGTCAGAAGCTAGCTTTACAGAAGTTGCTTCTGAGGGAAATTCTGCCTAAACACAGTTAGACTGTTTTCAGCAACAGAAGTTCTAATTTGAGAACTTCTAGACAGTCTTCTGAACAAAGACAATGATACTTTAGAGAAAATCTGTTTCAGCACTAAATATAAGCAAGTATCCTTCCTTTCTGAGCATCTCCAAAGCTGACTTTTCCACCTCTTTTAGGATCAAATGTGATGAATGCTTTTTCATCACCTGTCATATGCCTTGAGCACCCACTGTAAATGTACCACGGCTTTGACATTGATGGAGCACTCAGAGCCACCTGCAACACAATCAATTCGTGACAGGTACCCAATGCTTATTGGGTCCTTCAGAGTTAGATTTCTCTTCAGCAGGTTTTAATGATATCTCAGATTGCAAGAGGTTTTTAATATGATACTTGCAATCCTTCAACCAATGACCATCACTCTTGCAAAGCTTGCAAAAGGGAGGGTTCTTGGATCTTTCCCTTTGCTTCTTGGGAGATTTCTTCTTCTTCTGAGAAGGACCAACATCTTCAGAGGCTATAACAGCACTCTCAGAGGTACCAACATCAGGAGGAGAAGCTATCTCTTTCAGAAGAGAGGGAGTGACAGGTTTCTTCTTCTTCTGGGGTTTATCACTTCCCAGAGGCAGCTTTTCCTTGCCTTTGGCTTTAGAGCCATCAGCAGGAGTGCTGAACTGTTTACACAGTTTTTCTTCTAACACTTTCATGTCAGAATAAACTTGAGTAAACCTAAGAAACTTGTCAGCCTCACTCTTGTCCAATTTCCTTTTCAGGTACTTGAACATACTATAGAGTTCTTCAAGAGAATCAAAGATATTTTGTTCAGAAGATATGGTTACCTCGGAATCATATGTAGCTTCAGGAGGTGCGGAAGTTTCTCCTGTGACATCTTCAGAAGTTGGCTCATCAATAGCCATAAAACAAATCTGAGCTTGCTCTTCCTTTTCTTCAGGATCACAGCTGGTCTCAGAGTCTGACCAGGCAGCCAGCATAGCTTTCTTGAACTTTTTCTTATCTTTCTTCAGCTCCGGGCAGTTAGGCTTAATGTGCCCCGGTTACTGACATCCATAGCACACAATTGGCTTGTTTGGATCTCTCTTGAACTTTTCACCAGAATCAGGAGTTTTCTTGTCAAAGCTCTTGAAAGGCTTCTTGTAGTTTCCACCTCTGCCTTTTCTAAAGGCCTTCTTGAACTTCCTGGTCAGCATAGCCAGTTCCTCATCTTCAGAGGATTCTTCAGAAGATTCTGCTTTCAGGACTACTCTTTTTCCTTCTGACCTCTCTCTTAGGTCATGATTCTTTAATGACATCTCATGAGTAATTAGAGACCCAATGAGCTCATCATACAAGTAATAGCTCAAATCCTGAACTTCTTCAATAGCAGTCTTCTTGGCTTGCCAAGACCTTGGTAAGCTTCTGACAATCTTCTTCACTCGATCAGATTCTTCAATATCTTTTCCTAAACTCTTCAAGTCATTGACTATCTTGGTGAATCTAGAGTTCATATCTGAAATAGATTCTTTATCAAGCATTTCAAATAACTCATATTCTCTCATGAGTTGGTTGACTTTAGATTGCTTCACTTTTCCTGTTCCTTCATATGTGACTTCCAGCTTGTTCCAAATATCCTGTGCAGTTTCACAAGAAGAAACTTTGTTATATTCAGTAGCTGTAAGTGCACAATGCAACATATTTATTGCTGAAGCATTAGTTTGGAGTTTTTTCAGAATGTCATCTGTGTATTCTCTCTGAGGAATAACAACATTCACTAAACCTTGTTCCATTCTGGTAGGAATGAAATCACCATTAGTGATGACATACCAAGCACTCATGTTCTGAGCTTGGATGAAGTACATCATCCTTTTCTTCCAGTATGAGTAGTTGTTGCCATTAAATAATGGAGGTCTAGTAGTGGAAGAACTTTCTGGAACTATGAAGTGAGAAGAATTCTCAGGCTGGTGTCTACTAGCCATCTCTATTGATTCTGATAGGATCTTACACTTAGATCTTTAGTAAATATGCGAAGTGACCTTCGCTCTGATACCACTTGTTGGCCCTAACAAGAACATAATCACCTAGAGGGGGGTGAATAGGTGTCAAAGTTGAAAACTGAAACTTTCTAAGTTTTTCGAGAAACTTAAATTTCAGAGTCAAATTTCCTCAGAGTTAGAAGCTAGCTTTACAGAAGTTGCTTCTGAGGGAAATTCTGCCTAAACACAGTTAGACTGTTTTCAGCAACAGAAGTTCTGATTTGAGAACTTCTGGACAGTCTTCTGAACAAAGACAATGATACTTTAGAGAAAATCTGTTTCAGCACTAAATATAAGCAAGTACACAAAAGCAAAAATAACAAGTATAAGAGGGAGAAAGAAGTTCAGGAGATCCTAATTGAACAATTCGATTTATCCAAGTTTGCCACAGAAGTCCTGTGACTACGTCTTGTCCCCTGAGGTCGCAGCCTACAGAGATTTTATAAATCCACTATTCAGAACTTTTCTGGCAAGTTCAGAAGCTCCTTTACATCAACAGAACTTAACCTAATTTCTCACTTAGTTCTGACTAGCCTAAAAAGAGTTAAAGGATTTCCACCAGAACAAACAATACTCTGTTTTCTGGATTTCTCACCCAACTCTAATCTCAACTAGATTTCTCTCTTTAAATCTAACTGAATATCACAAACGATATCAGTTTACAAGATTCCTATTATGAACTTGTTTTTCTTCACTCTCTCACTTTAACTAAGACTATGCTAAGAAAGATTGAGAATAGAAAAAGAATGCTCTGTTTTTTTTTTTGTTAAAACACTGCGTTGAGATTTTGCTCGATGATCACGCGTAGTTGATGCAATGGAGCTTGGCTACTATTTATAGTGAATGAAGATGACCGTTGGTGAATTTGAATCTTCAATAGAGATGACATCAGTTGTTGTAGCCGTTAATTTGTCAAGTCTTCAAACGGTCTTCAAACACTTTGATTTCGTTATCCTTGTTCGTTAACTAAATCCGGTAAGTGATTTGAAATCAAAGATGAGGTTGACTGGAATCAATCTTCAATTGGATCAACAAAGGGTAGACAAGGAAATTCTGGTTTCTTTTGAACAGACAAGCGCGCTCCATCAAAACAGCTTTTTGAACTTTTGGCGCCTTGCATTGAATGCAAGTGTCAGAGCATTAAATGCTCAAATAGAACCCGTGACTAAGCTTTCAGAAGCTAATTTCCAGTTGTCTAGACTTCTGATCAAATTGGCAAAACTTCTGATTGCAAAGAACCTCTGAGGAGAGCTTTAGCAGACTTCGGCTTCAGAGCGGAGCATCCAGCTTCTGAATTATTGAAACTCTAACTTCAGCGAACGGATCTTCTGAGTCCTTTAGGCAATCCAGAAATGATTCATTCAGCACCTGCTGAGTAACTTACACATAGACTAAGTAAAGAAAATATTAGTCAACAATAAACTATGTGAAAGAGAGTTTTAAGTTTTCATCTTCTGAAACGATTGGACATAATCAAAATACTTAGGGTTCATCAAGGTACTGAAAATAACATCTCTCCCTATATCACACAGTTATGCAACACTCAGAAGGTTGAACTTCAGACCTCTGACTAAGGAGACATCTTCAATTGGAGGATTGGTTCCAATGGATCCATAGCCAACTATCTTTTCCTTCTAATTATCTCCAAAGCCGACTTTTCCACCTCTTTTTAGGATCAAATGTGACGAATGCCTTTTCATCACATGTCATATGCCTTGAGCACCCACTGTCAATATACCACAACATTGACATTGAAGTTTCACTCAAACCCACCTGCAAAACTATCAATTAGTGACAGGTACCCAGTCCTTATTGGGTTGTTCAGTGTTAGGTTTAGTTTCAGCAGGTTTTTCTGATAATTCAGATTGCAAGAGGTTTTCAATATGGTACTTGCAATCTTTTAACCAATGACCATCACTATTGCACAATTTGCAAAAGGGAGGGTTCTTGGATCTTTCCCTAATCTTCTTAGGAGATTTCTTCATATGCTGAGAAGGTTTGACTCATTCAGAAGCATTGATGCTTTCAGAAGTACCTATTCCGGGAGTTTAGGAAATCTCTTTCGGAAGAGAGGGAATGACAAATTTCTTCTTCTTCTTCTGAGGCTTATCAGACCTCAGAAGCAGTTTCTCATTACCTTTGACTTTTGGACCTTCAAAAGGAGTACTAAACTGTTTACACAATTTTTCTTCCAACATTTTCATGTATGAGTAAACTTGTGTAAACTTAAGAAATTTGTCAGCCTCACTTTTATCAAGTTTCCTTTTCAGGTACTTGAACATTCTATTGATTATGTCCAAACGTTTCAGAAGATGAAGATTATTTTATGCTTATGTACTTATCAATATTGACTAACAATTTTTTTAAGTATTGTATAAGTTTACTCAGCAGCTGATGAATGAAGAAACTCTGGATTGCCTAGAAGACTCAGAAGAGAAGAATAGCTGAAGATAGAAGATAAAGCTCAGAAGCTGGATGCTCCGCTCTGAAGACTATCTGAAGACTGTTAAAGCTCGCCTCAGAAGCTTAGAAGCAACCAAAAGTATTCCATTTGATCAGAAGCGTAGACAAAAGGAATAAGGAACTCAGAAGCGCTTGTCACGGGTCTCACTAAGCATTTAATGCTCTGACAACAACATTTAATGCAAGGCGCCAAAAGTTCAAAAAGTTGTTTTGATGGAGCGTGCATGTCTGCTACAAACAAAATCGGCATTTCCTTGTCTACCCCTTGTTCATCCAAATGAAGCAAATTTCCAGTCAAGCTTATCCTTGATTTCAAATCACTTACCGGGTTAAGTTAAAGAACAAGGTTAACGGAATCAAAGTGTTTGAAGACCGTTTGAAGAAATGACAAATTAACGGCTACAACAAACTGATGTCATCAATTTAATATTCAAATTCAAACAACGGTCATCTACAAAGCACTATAAAATGTGTAACATGCATAAGTTGTTCATCAGGAAAATAATCATTTATGCCTACGGTATCACCTATCGGACCAGTATCGTCCTCTAACCTAGAGAGATGGTCGGCTACAAGATTTTCTACTCCTCTTTTATCTCTAATTTCCGAGTCAAATTCTTGCAACAACAACAACACCCAACATATTAAACGAGGTTTAACATCTTTCTTAGAAAACAAGTAATGCAAAGCAACATGATCGGTATAGATAATAACTTTCGAACCCAACAAGTAAGAACAAAATTTATCACAAGCATAAACTACAACCAACATTTCTTTTTTAGTAGTTGTGTAATTTAATTGGGCAACGAACAAAGTATGACTCGCATAATATATCACATGCAATTTATTATCCTTACGTTGTCCTAACACACATCCTACAGCCAAATCACTAGCATCACACATAATTTCAAAAGGTAAATCCCAATCGGGTTTAGTTATTATGGGTGCACTAATTAAAGCAATTTTTAGTGTATTAAAAGCCTTAACACATTCATCCGAAAAATTAAATTCACTTTCTTTAAGGATATCACTATTTACAGCCCACTTTTTCCGAACTACAGTCCACTCTGAAAAATTTGTCCTTTTCATAATATCACAGTTAACATACTTGAACTCAAACTCATTAATGACCGACCACCAAATCAAGCAGCTACTGATAAATAAGACCATAGTTAGAATATGCATTGCTCACCATTTCTTTGGTTGACCTTTATAATTTATAAAGGTCATAGTAAGATTGGGTACAAATTATAAAGGGCAAATTTGGTGGAGACTTTACATAGGAAATTTCTTTAATATGGAGCCTGTACATCCATTGCACAAATCATCACCCATACAAGGTCTCCATCTTCACCATGTAAAGTGGACTTGTGATTGCTGAAGAAATTTCCTCTAGAAGACTCTATCTTGAGGAAAAATCCCAATTCCCACATTCAAAGACGTTAACATATACGAAAGACAAACTCCAAAATCAAACTACCTCTGCTAAAAACTCAGCTGAAATAACACTCTAGTTTCTTCCTTCAATTCTCTTATTGCTGCATTTAAAAGCTCCTCACCTTCAAAATCAAACGGCCATGGAAACGTTTCTCCGTATGGAGAAACGGCCACCGTGGACGTTTCCGTAGAAGCTAATCGAAAAAACGAATGAAAAAGATCTTACGCAGAGAAGAGGGAGAGCCTTTGTCAACTAGTCTAGGGACGGAGGACACATACCAAATTACAAATAGAATCTTCCATTATTCTTGAACCCCCAGAAATCCGGTCTTCGTCCCTTCCTCTCTACTTGCGTAAAACTTGAATAGGAGCCTTACCTTAGCGAAAAAAACATACGGAGAAATGGCCTCTCTACATTAACTATTTTTTTAGTGTAGTTTTCAAAAATTATGTATTTTATTCGTGATTTTGTCCATAATCATGAGAAAAAAGTGTGATTTTGTAGTTAAAAAGTTAAATTTTGAAAAAGATGGTGTTGAGAGGTTTTAGAATTTCGAAATGAAAGAAAGAAATATCACAAGGGTATTTTGGGAAAAAGTGGGCTGTAGTTCGAAAAAATGGGCTGTAAATAGCAATCCACTTCTTTAACCAACAAATTAGTTAAAGGTTTTCTAATTATGGAAAAATCTTTTATAAAACGACCATAAAAACCGGCATGTCCTAGGAAAGACCTAACTCCTCAAACCGTTGTTCGTGGGGGTTGATGAACCCTAAGTGTTTTGATTATGTCCAAACGTTTCAGAAGATGAAAACCTAATATTCTCTTACATATAGTTTATTGTTGACTAATATTTTTTCTACTTAGTCTATGTGTAAGTTACTCAGCAGGTGCTGAATGAAGATTTTTCAGATTGCCTAAAGAACCTCAGAAGTCTCGATTGCTGAAGACAGAGTTTCATTATCAGAAGCTGGATGCTCCGCTCTGAAGATATTAAAGTCTGTTGAAGCTCTTCTCAGAGGTCATTTGCAATCAGAAGCTTTTTACCAATTTGATCAGAAGCTTAGTAACGGGTTCTGGATAGCATTTAATGCTCTGACAAGTGCATTTAATGCAAGGCGCCAAAAGTTCAAAAAGCTGTTTTATGGAGCGGGCTTGTCTGTTCAAGAGAAACCAGAATTTCCTTGTCTACCCTTTGTTGATCCAATTGAAGAATGATTCCAGTCAAACTCATCTTTGATTTCAAATCACTTACCGGATTTAGTTAAAGAACAAGGATAACGGAATCAAAGTGTTTGAAGACCGTTTGAAGACTTGACAAATTAACGGCTACAACAACTGATGTCATCTCTATTGAAGATTCAAATGCACCAACGGTCATCCTCATTCACTATAAATAGTAGCCAAGCTCCAATGCATCAACTACGCATGATCATCGAGCAAAATCTCAACGCACTGTTTTAACAAGAAAAACAGAGCATTCCTTTCCATTCTCAATCTTTCTTAGCATAGCTTCAGTTTAAGTGAGAGAGTGAAGAAAAACAAGTTCATAATAGAAATCTTGTAAACTGATATCGTTTGTGATATTCAGTTAGATTTAAAGAGAGAAATCTTGTTGAGATTAGAGTTGGGTGAGAAATCCAGAAAACAGAGCTGTTGTTGTTCTGGTGGAAATCCTTTAACTCTTTTTAGGCTAGTCAGAACTAAGTGAGAAATTAGCTTAAGTTCTGTTGATGTAAAGGAGCTTCTGAACTTGCCATAAAAGTTCTGAATAGTGGATTTATAAAATCTTTGTAGGCTGCGACCTCAGAGGACAAGACGTAGTCACAGGACTTCTGTGGCGAACTTGGATAAATCGAATTGTTCAATCAGGATCTCCTGAACTTCTTTCTCCCTCTTATACTTGTTATTTTTGCTTCTGTGTACTTGCTTATATTTAGTGCTGAAACAGATTTTCTCTAAGTATCATTGTCTTTGTTCAGAGGACTGTCCAGAAGTTCTCAAATCAGAACTTATGTTGCTGAAAACAGTCTAACTGTGTTTAGGCAGAATTTCCCTCAGAAGCAACTTCTATAAGCTAGCTTCTGACTCTGAGGAAATTTGACTCTGAAAATTAAGTTTCCCGAAAAACTTGCCCCCTCTAGGTGATTCTGTTCTTGTTGGGGCCAACAGGGGTAAAACTTCGATAACAGAAGTTTTGGCCCTATCAACCTTGATTTTGGCTTTGAAAATTTAATGGCCTAAAACAATGCCTTCATCAACCATGAAATGACATTTTTTCCAATTTAAAACCAAGTTAGTCTCTTTACACCTAGCCAACACTTTATCCAAATTATTTAAACATGTATCAAAAGAATCTCCATAAACACAAAAATCATCCATGAAAACTTCCATAATGTGAATGAAATCATTAAAAATAACAGTCTTGTTGGCCCTAACAAGATCAGAATCACCTAGAGGGGGGGTGAATAGGTGTCTAAGTGGAAAACTGAAAATTTAAAGTTTTTAGAGAAACTTATTTTTCAGAGTCAAATTTCCTCAGAGTCAGAGGCTAGCTTACAGAAGTAGCATCTGAGGGAAATTCTGCCCTAAGATAGTTTCTGTCTTTCAGCAACAGAAGTTCTGTGACACAGAGCTTCTAGATAGTCTTCTGAACAAAGACAGTGACTTAAAGAGTAAAATCTGTTTCAGCACTAAATATAAAACAAGTACATAGAAGCGATAATAGCAAGTATAATGAAGGGAGAAAGAGATTCAGGAGGTCCTGATGAACAGTTCGATTTATCCAGGTTCGCCACATAAGTCCTGTGACTATGTCCTGTCCCCTGTGAGCGCAGTCAGCAGAGATTTTAAATCCACTATTCGGAACTTTTATGGCAAGTTCAGAAGCTCCTTTACATCAATAGAACTTAAGCTAATTTCTCACTTAGTTCTGACTAGCCTAGAGAGAGTTAAAGGATTTCCACCAGAACAACAACAATCCTGTTTTCTGGAATTCTCACCCAACTCAAATCTAACTGAATATCACAAACGATATCAGTTTACAAGATTCCTATTATGAACTTGTGTTTTCTTCACTCTCTCACTATTACAAAGTCTAAAACTCAGAAAGATTGAGAATGGAAAAGGTTGCTCTGTTTTGCTTGTTAAAATAGTGCGTTGAGATTTTTGCTCGATAATCGCGTGTGTGATGCAATGGAGCTTGGCTACTATTTATAGTGCATTGAAGATGACCGTTGATGAATTTGAATCTTCAATAGATGACATCAGTTTGTTGTAGTCGTTAATCTGTCATCTCTTTAAACGGTCTTCAAACACTTTGATTCCGTTAACCTTGTTCTTTAACTTAATCTGGTAATTGATTTGAAATCAAAGAAAAGGTTGACTGAATTCTTTCTTCAATTAGATCAACAAAGGGTAGACAAGGAAATGTTGGTTTTGTTTTTAGTAGACAAGCGCGCTCCATCAAAACAGCTTTTTGAACTTTTGGCGCATTGCATTAAATGCAGTTGTCAGAGCATTAAATGCTTAGAGAGACCCGTGACAAACGCTTCTGAGTTCCTTGCTCCTTTTGTCTAATCTTCTGATCTAATGGAGTAATTTATTTTCTGGTTGCTTCTAAACCTCTGAGGAGAGCTTTAACAGACTTCTGAAGCTCCTCTGAGCGGAGTATCTAGCCTCTGAGCAATATCTTCTGTCTTCAATAATTCTTCTCTTCTGAGTTCTTTATGCAATCCAGAGTTTCTTCATTCAGCACCTGCTGAGAAAAACTTATACAATACTTAACAAAAATTGTTAGTCAACATTGCAAAGTATATAAGTAGAAATTAAATTTCATCTTCTGAAACGTTTGGACATAATCAAAACACTAAGGGTTCATCATTCTCCCCCATTTTGGTTATGGACAAACCATGGTTCAGAAGGAAAGAGTCACTCAAAAGAACAAGAGTTTTTAAGAGATAACTTCCTGATTGTTATGTTTTTAAGTGCATCTGAAAGATTTAACTCCCCCATTTTAGTATAGATGGTGAAGTCCAACAATATGTGTTAACTTAAGAGAGGGCTTAAGATCAAGTTGTTAGATTTAGTGGGATAAGTTCAGAGAAAAAACATAAACAAAATGAGTAACATATAGATCAGAGATAAGAAGAAGTGATAAAAAAGTTCAGAGCATGTATTGAATCATCAGGTCAGAACATCAGATCAAAAGTAAGATACAAAAGACTAAAAACATCAAAGGAGGAAAGATAACATAAAGTCCTAAGACATGCTACCCAACCCAGAACCTAGCTAAGAAGCCTAAGTTCTACTTCCTAGGTGGATTTTGTCTTGATCGCTTTTGAAGATTTCCACCTGCATCAGAACCATCACCATCATTCTTTCTCTTTCCAGCAGCACTAGAACCACCCTGCTGAGCTCCCTACTGAGCAGACTTCTCCCCCATTTGGCCAGAACTCATTCCCAAAGCACCTTGCTCTTTCAATTTCTGCTGAACAGACAAAGCAGTTTGGTCCTGAGGTTGAGTAGGGCTTACAGAGTTAATAAAGTCCATTCGACGACGGAAATCAGCATCAATGTCTCTCATACGATCAAAATTCTGACTAGACATAGGGCGCTCTCTGTGAACATCTTCTAACAGCAGTTTGATAGACATATTGTTAACATACACAGCAACAGTCAAGTGTTCATTCTGAATGTAAGTCTGTCCTCTGACAAACCTATAACAATTATGCAGTATCTTTTCTTGTTCCTTGGCCTGAGTATGTATAACCTTCAAGAAATCTGTCAATTCAGCTATTTGAGAGTTCTGAGCAGCCACGGTGTTCTCAATGCTCTGTAGACGATTGTTCAAATCAGGAGTGATATCAAACATCACTGGAGCAACAGTAGAAGATGATGAAGCATGAGTAGAAGATTTCACTTCTCTCAGAATATGATTGGTAGTGCTTTGCAAATCATCAATCTTCTGGGGAATAACCTTGTCCTGAGCCTCATAATGCTCATTAGCTTCCTTGACTTCTTATGTCAAGATCTCAATGGAGTTATTAACATTCTTGGTTAGATGCCAGAGCAATGTTCTCCAGAGTGGGCAAGGTCAGAGCCAGCTGTCTCAGCTTGAATAATTCATCATGTGCAGCAAGATGAAGTGTAGAAAGGTTGCGAATATACACAGAGGGATCTTGCATCTGCAGCATGGACATGGGTTGCAAGTTCTGTGCCTTCAGAGACTGAAGTTCTTGCATGACAGCAGCTTGAGCAAACATATCAGCAGCAGGATACCTCTGACCCATAGAGGAAAACCTACTAAACATATCATCAGAGCCACCCTGACTCATTCTTCTCAACTCCTCAACAAAAGGAGTAGTACCAGCTCCTGAAACAGCAGGAGATCTCCCTATGAATCCTCTCCCACCAAAATATTCTTCACACTCATGTTGGTTCATGATATTTCTCAAAAAGTCATAATATGAAGAAACACCAGTAAAAGTGGAGGAGGTATTGGAAGTAGTTAAGGGAACAGACACATGAGGTGCTTGTCCAGAGGTTGAAGGAGGAGGTATTGTAGTAGTGGATGAGGGAACAGAGGTTGATTGAGTTGAAGATATGGAAAATGAAGGAGTAGTAGATGGAAATGAAAAAGTGGATGAAGTGTTTAGAGAGGGAGTAGTGGATGTTGTAGTGGAGTCTGAAAAGATGGGGGAAGTGGAGAAATTCACTTCTGAATAGGATCCAGAAGGAAGAGTAGATTTTGGATCTACAACCTCAGAGGTTGAAGTTGTAGGACGAATGGATGTTTCAGAAGCATCAACTTCTGTGACAGAAGGAGATGCAGAAGTATGTGGTGGAGGAGGAGGAGAGAAATGTTCAGGAGATTCAATAACCTGTTCAGGAGCAGAGGGGGAGCATCCTCAGGAGCAGAGAATTGTACATTCTCTGAAGCGTTAGGATCATATGAATAGAGTGGTTTAGCAAAAAGATGTGACATTCTGTCCATCATCTCATAGGGGTTCCTACTTTTCTCAGCACTTCTGCCCTATCCAAGAAGGACATCATCCATGAACCGCTCATTATCAACATTCTGAGCAAACACTCTGGCACCTTCCAGCACAATTTCTGGATCTTCTCTCTCAAGAATTGAGTCATCAGATAAATTTTCAATGAGGGGAGCACCATCCTCATTGAAATTTTCTTCATCATCATCCATGTGAATATTTTCATCATCATTCACATCCTCTTCTTCTGGAACAACATCCTCTAACTCAGGAGAGGTCAGAATGAAGTCTCTTTTTCTCAGAGGCTTCCTCATTGTAGCACGGACCTTTGTCCTTCTCTTGGTCAGAGGAATATTATCCACAGAATCCTCATCATCCTCTGAAGTAGTAACAACATTAGCATCAATCTTAGCTTTTGCAACTTGTTTTCGCACAGCTGCTTCAGCTTCTTCTAGTTCAGCATTGGCTGCAACAACAGCTCTTTCTCTTCTACTTTTCTCAGCAAGAGCAACCACTCTTGCAACCTTCAATTTTTCAGCCTCAGCAACCGTTGCTAGTTCAGCAAGTCTGCTATCCTCAACATCCTTAGCTACTTTCTCAGCAGCATCACTTGGTTTCTCAGCACCCACCCTACCAGAAGGTTCAACACTTATAGTTGTTTGAACCAAACTAGGAGGAGGTTCTAAAACAACCACCTTCTCAACAGTCAGAACAACCTCACTTTGACTCTTCTTACCCTTGCCCTTCTGACCAGTTTTCTTCTTCTTCTCACCTTCCTTGATTATCAGAGGTGCAGAAGACACAGCCTTTTTGGATGGCTGATCATAAATCAACTTAGTCAGAGAGACATAAGAGATTGGGGTACTTCTGCTTCTGATAGCATATGCTGGAATGATTATATTTGCAGCTTCAAACAGTCTTGTCAGCAGAGTTCCATAAGCAAGAGTCCCATTTGGCTTAATGCCATTCATATGCCTCAAAATCATGGCAGGCAGATTGATTTTCTTCTCATTCATCAAGAGGTACATAAATGCCCTCTCCATGTTGGAGACACAATTAACTCCTCCGGACTTTGGTAGGAACACATTTGTTGTGATATAATGTGCCCACCTCTGGTGCTGAGTTAACCATGTGGCATAGGTTTCTTTTGCACTCAGATCTGGCTTTCCCCAGTTGACATCTGTGAAGCCCTCAGCAGTACCATCTTCCCCAACAATAACACCAGCATCAACAAGCCCCAAAGTTGTAGCAATTGAGGTTCTGGAAACCTCAAACTCAACATCACATACCGTTGAATGAAGAACATCTTCGTCATCAGATCGAACATACAAATTCTAGTATAACTCTGTGACTTGAGAGGGATAAATGACTTCATCAAGAGAAGCAATGAAAATCCAATTTTGGGATGTGAGCCATTTGGAAATAGGAGAAGTGACTAAGGATTCTTCATCTAGATACCTAGAGGTGAAAACCTTAGACCTACTGAGTTTTACTTTTGCCTCAATGAGACGAGTAGTAGTGACATGAACTATGTTTTGTTCTTGAGCCATTGATGGAAATTAGGTTTTGAGAAGAAGAAAAATATAGATTGCAGAAATAGCTCGAGAATTCTAATTGCTATGAAAAACTTAAGTGAAAATTTGCTAAGTATGGAAATCCCATATTTATACCCAAAAGATAAAAGGTTCCAATTCAAAAAGTAGATAACTACCGTTAAAATAGGGAACCAGTTACCGTTAACAACAGAAAAGCGCAGACATAGCATTAAAAGTAGGCACGCCCTTAAATAAAACATCATTATTATCATTAAGCACAATTAACTAACTTAAAACGGTTTAGCAGTTAATGTTAGAAGAGATGTGATAACTACTAAAGAGGGTAAGTCATACCTATACCTTCACGCAAGCTTCTGAAGGGTGTACAAGCCAGAGGCTTAGTAAACATATCAGCAAGATTGTCTTCAGAGGGTAGATAAGTAAGAATAATATCCTTCTTCAGAACATGATCTCTCAGAAAGTGATGCCTAATATGAACATGCTTCATCCTACTGTGTTGAATGAGATTCTTTGAAAGGTCAATAGCACTTTTGTTATCACAGTTGATTGTAATGGTTCCAGGAGTGATTCCATAGTCAGCAATTTGTTACTTTATCCAGAGCATCTGAGAAACACAACTTCCAACAACAACATATTCAGCTTCAGCAGTTGAAAGTGCCACAGAGGTTTGCTTCTTACTATGCCAGGAGACTAAGCACTCCCCCAGAAAATGACAACCACCAGAAGTGCTGACTCTCTTCAATTTATCTCTACCATAGTCAGAGTCTGTGTATCCTACAGGAGTAAAATCTGTACTACAAGGATACCACAAACCAGCTTCTGAAGTGCCTTTAAGATATCTGAGAATTCTTTTGACAGCAATGTCATGAATCTCCATTGGTTTAGCGTGATACCTAGCATAGAAGCACGCATCAAAATGTATATCTGGCCTGCTGGCTGTTAGATATAAAAGAGAACCAATCATACCTCTGTAGGTTTTTATGTCTACAGGTTTACCAGCTTTATTTTCATCATCAAAGTTCTTGTTGACATCCATGGGGATATCAACTGCATTAGAATCTAGCATGCCAAATTTCTTCAGCACTTCTCTAGTATACTTGGCTTGATTGATAAACACACCATCATTACTTTGCTTGATCTGAAGTCCTAAGAAGAATGTTAATTCTCCCATCATAGACATTTCGAACTCAGCTTTCATGTGATCACTGAACTCCCTGCACAAAGATTCATTAGTAGCACCAAATATAATATCATCAACATATATCTGAGCTAAAAGGATATCTTTGTTCTTCCTCAGAGTGAACAGAGTAGTATCAACACAGCCGCTGACAAATCCCTTAGACAGAAGGAACTTTGTCAGTCTCTCATACCAAGCTCTGGGAGCTTATTTCAGTCCATACAATGCTTTCTGAAGCTTGTATACATGATCTGGAGACTTAGGATCTTCAAAACCAAAAGGTTGAGACACATAGACTTCCTCATCAATGTAACCATTCAAGAATGCACTTTTCATATCCATTTGGAATAGCTTAAATCCTTTGTATAATGCAAAAGCACACAGAATTCTAATGGCTTCCAACCTTGCAACAGGAGCAAAAGTTTCACCATAATCTATGCCTTCTTGCTGACTGTAACCTTGAGCAACAAGTCTTGCATTGTTCCTCACAACATTTCCAAACTCATCAACCAATGTCCAAACTTCTGACCTTTTGAACTGCTCAAGTTCATCTTGCATTGCCATTAACCAGGAGTCATCTTCTTCAGCTTCATAGAAGTCCTTGGGTTCCAGAAGTGACACAAAAGCCACATTCCCCATATATCTTCTGAGCTGAGCTCTGATCATGACAGGATTGTGAACAGAGTCAATTACATTCTTGTAAGCACTGGTTTTCGTACCTGATGATGAAAGCAATCTATGAGCTCCTCGTCGCGCCAGCTGCTCATGTATTGATACTCGTCGGAGAACAGATCACCTTTCTAGGGCCATAACCTCTTCCACCCGCATCTCGGGACCATGAATGTGGCACTTTCATGCTTATGAGAAAATCCTTTTTCACAAAATGATGTACGGTCAAAAACACTATTCACTAGGGACCGTACGGTCACATATCTTCTGACCGTACGGTCACTACCACGTGGCAGATAGCAATCCAATCCTTATCTGCCACGTGGCTGGGCGGTCCAATGAGAACGTGACACATGTACTAAAATCCAAACAACTTTGGCCGAGCCTTGTAAGGTCCGGTTGGGCCTTTTGAAAAGCCCGTCTCAGATCCAAATTTCAATCTGAGACGGGCAAACAAGTGACCGTACGGTCACTAAAATGGGACCATACGGTCACAAGCTTGTGACCGTACGGTCACAAGATATCCTATAAATACCCCCCGGATTTCTCATTCAATTCACCAAAACACACTCATTCTCCTCCCTCTCTAGCTCGTTCTAAAGTGATTCTTGACCCGATAAAAGTTGCCTCTGATAAAGTTGCCTCTGTTGTTGCCTAAGGTCGCCTCTGATAAAAGAAAAGAATCGCTAGAGTCCGAGCTCGAGAATATTTTCTCAAAATATTCCCAGAAAAGGTCCTCACGACCACGAAAAATATTTCCCCTTTTATCTGAAAGTTCATAATCCTAGGCATCACTCGCAGCCCCGCTAGAGCTGATTAAGTCATGTTCCTAGCTACTATTCGGAGGACGCCCTACGCAACTCCGGCCCCCAAGGTTCCTCCCTGAAAAGGTCTCCGTTCTTGAACGAGTATCAGTCCGCGAGCGATCACTGGCACGCGACGAGGGTAAGCTTCTGAGGGTTTTGTACCGTGTCACCCGACGGTTTATCAGTTCGTACATTTTCCCGGTCGGCTGGGTGGCGACTCTAGTCAAACAAGGCTAAAGCCGCTATGATCGACCACTTACGCTCACAGTGGCGACTCTGCTGGGGACCAAAAATATATTCTGCTATTATAAGTTGACTTCAACGTACGATTTTCTTGAAGTTAATTTATTAGTAGAAAGATGTAAGTTTGGTTTTCACTTTTTGTAAAATCATTTCTTAAATTATTTTATAAAGAGTAAAAAATGGGATACAACTGAAGCATTTTGATAGTCCATGACTATATACAGAGTTACTGCTTTCTCATACTGCATAAAACAAAAATCCCGAATGGTCAACGTGTGTTATAGGTCGTGCTTACTGTCGTTTCCTTTAAGAGACGCATAGGTCGATCTGTAACACCACCTACAGCCTTGTACCGTCGACACGCTTCTCAAAACCCTTAAATGGGGAGGCGTTAGGTATATCTTGTTGTGGGAACCCTTTTGTACTATCAAACGAGACTGAAGCCTCATATAGTCAGCCTAGATATCTCCCCTAGGAACTACCCCGAACATCATGTAAATTACGTATGTCGAGAGCGTTTTGACATCGAAAGGAAAGATGTTAAAAGAAACCCACCTAGGACAGAGATGCACCACGCGAAGCATGAGAGGAAGCGGCAACTTTGTTTGTTGACAACTTGTTTGATTGCTTGATCATACATACTTAAGGGCATATATAAGGTCTGAACCCCGACGTCTAGATGTTTCTTCGATTCAAAAGAACACTCTGTTGCAATCCCGCAAATAGCATTGTCATGAATGTCCACTCCAAATAAGGAAAGGGTTGCAAAGAACGTGACAGAGTGCGATTTGAATGAAAGGAACGTCCGGACCAATAAAAGCGGTAAATGAGAAACGAAAGAACGACCTACGGCGGAAATGAAATCCTCATAAAAACATGCCGTGATTCGATCTCTCATGTCTACACAAACCAGAGGTTCCATTTAGGGATGTTACCTTCATCATTATGCATTCATAAGGTAATATCCTTGAACGGAGTCTGACAAAGCCAAAAGCAGGGGAAAGGCACGTAAGACCATGCATACATACACCACGCGAATCAAGAGGGGTGGAAGACTCACACGATTCTTCCACACATAGAGCGGCCATGGATGCAGAGCAGCCATGGACAAAGGTGAATCAAGAGTCGGTCAAAGGCAAGGTCGTGCTAAAAGAAGATGGCAGAATCAAATGATATCTGTAACGCTACCTCAAGTGTGGCCACCGAAATCACCAGAACATTAACATCCATGATGCAGACTCCATAATATCAAAGGATGATGGAAAAAGCCATCGAAGAAGGGTGCAATAAAATCCTGGCAAACCAACTAGAAAGAAACGAACCCATGCCCGAAAAACCCCGCATCTCAAAAGAGACATGTGGTTCAGGTACCCTGAACAGAAAAATGGATTACACTATGCACCACCCCAGTGGAGAAAAGGAAAAGGCTTAAATACCCTGCTAACCCCTAAAGTTAACAATTTTTTTCAATTTAACCTCTTATGTTCTTCGCTTCCCATTTTAACCCCTCAACTCAAAAAAACAGGTCACTTTAACCCTTTTCGACACATGACCAGTTGCACCTAAGGAGAGTGTAATACACTCTTTGGTAAAATATCATTTTGACCCTTGATACTTTTTTTCTTTTTCTTTTCCATCCCTCATTCTTCTTCTTCTTCTTCTTCTTCTTCTTTCTCTCTTTTTTTTCCAAATCTTTCTTTCCAGAATTCCGGAAATTCTCCAGATATAGAAATTTCCAGATTTCTAGAAAAATTCCAGAAATTTCCAAATTTATGGAATTCCAGAAATCTGGAAATTTTCAAAATTTTGAAATTTCTGAAAATTTCCAAAATATTCCAAAATTCTGGATTTTTCCAGAAATTCCAGAAATCTAAAAATTTCTGGAATTTTTTCAGAAATTTGGAAATTTCCAGAATTCTGGAATTTCTGAAAATTTCCATATTTCTGAAAAAAAAATCCAGAAATTTCCAGATTTCTGGAATTTCTGGAAAAATCCAGAATTTTGGAATATTCTGAAAAATTTCCAATGGAAAAAAAAAGAGAGAAATGAGAAGAAGAAGAAGAAGAAGAGATGAAAAAGAAAGAAAAATAAAATTTAGGAGCATTTTGTAATTTACAAAAATGGAAAAGTTTCAAATTTGCCCCTCCTCTCTCTTACTCTTGCCACGTAGGCGTCAAGTTTTGCCACATAGGCGCCACATAGGACCAAGGGGTTAAAGTGACCTGTTGTTTTGAGTTGATGGGTTAAAATGGAAAGCGAAGAACATAAAAGGTTAAACTGAAAAAAGTTGGCAACTTTAGGGGTTAGCAGGGTAGTTAAGCCAAAGGAAAACTTCCACACATCAACGGGAGGATTAGACCGGAAAAGGGTTCGAGAACCGTCAACTAGGAGCCAGTATCACGAAGATTCCCGAAAGGAGGAAGTACCTATGAAGATGGGAGCAACTCCACTATCTCATCCAAGAACTGAAGGAATACCACCTCAAAATGAAGACATGGTGCGATACCGGAACTTCGAGTTGTTCAAAAATCTCCCCCAAGTCATCCAAAGTATAGGAGAAGAGATTATCAGTCAGACCTCCACGATCTCTCGAAGAAAGATAAGTGCAACGCAAAGATACGAATCTCAACTGATCGCGAAAATACGGAGGACGCAGTTGGTTGAACAACATAAACCTCTCTTGGAAGACAACGAGGTGACCTTAAACATGAACCTCAAAGAAGAGTTTGATCGTTTACACCGAGAAGGAAGAATACACCATGTCAGGCCACCGGTAATCCTCAAGACAATAGACAATATGGAAAGGTTCTGCGATTACCATCAAGTGTTCTCACATCCTACCACTAAGTGCGACGCATTACGGAGGAAAATTGAAGATATGATCAAGAATAAAGAAATAGAGGGCCCCAAAGACACAGGTGCCAAGGAGGAGTCCTCAACTGGCTTTATGAGACCCTTCCCCCACAAATCATGACGATCAGCCCAGGATTCACAGAAGAAGAAGTCCTGAAGCGCATTGATGGAGAGGCCAAGACACCTGTCCTAACAAATCCCTCCTCCTCACATGGGCGAGTAAAAATGGTACAACCAAAACTTACCCAAATCAAGACGGGCCCTAAGAAGAAAACCGACAAGTTCGACTGGAATACAGACTCGCCTGATGACGGACTAATGGAAGAGCAGACAAAGACAGCAACTAGCCTTATCATCAAACCCGATCAAACGCAAGTGTCGAACTTAGTCCCAGTCTTCGAAGAAGGAAAAGCATCAGAAGGAAATTAGGAACCGATTCCGTGGCCAGAAGAGGAAAACTTGGCTTGGGAACGTGACGCGGTGACGTGGCGAGGGTCTCCTCCAACCGATAGGAATAACCCACTGCCTATCCCGAAGCGATGGATTGAAGATCTCGTGGAACATCTGGAAAAACTGAAGATCGAGGAAGAATCATGGAGAATGAAGAGGGAGAAAGCTCAAAAGGCTCACTTAAAATCACCGTAGTTAAAATTCTCATGAAAATGTACTAAAATTCAAACATAATGCATTTTTGATTTACTTATGAGTTATTAGAATACATCACGTGTTCATCATTTCGTTTCACCTATTAATTTTGGCGTGCGTGATATCGCATTACACCTTAAAACCTTAACATTGGAAATGAACTAAGAACATATCTCGATCCCACTCGACATATCTCTCAAGTAAAGGACGCCTCGGAGTATCGCTCAAGCAAACGAAAGAAGTATCCAAAACTAAAGGCTGGACCACGAAATCCGCACGAAAAGACCCGATGGAAGGAAGACCTTAAGTAAACACAAAAGACGAAAGCCTGCTAGGTCGAAGATCTGAAAGAACGGCCTAGGCAACAATAAAGGCGACTCGCTAAGATGATAAACCTTAGGATCATCTTAGGCAACAGTTAGAACAAGGAATGCATTACCCTCGGGGCAAAGCGTAAAAGGACATATCCCGGCGTCAGCCCCAGTAACTCTACGAACCACCCTCAAACGCTCATCCAACTAGGCTAGACATGACTCAGGCTCACAGAGATATCCAATGAGAAGGACAAAGGATAGACGGAATAGCCATCCCCTAAAGGTCAGAAGATGCCGAGGAATCACACACACGGGACGATATCACTAGCGAACATGAACCTTTGCACATAACCATAAAAGAAGGAGCTTCAAGAAAAGATAAGACAAGGAGACCAAGTTTTTAAGAGAAACCCTAAATCAACCATTAGAACAATAAAGGACGCGCGTAGCTAAGCAGATCCCGATCATAGGAAATAGGCAATGTGTTGCTCAAATAACTGCAGAAAGCTCTAATCCGAAAGAAAGGAGACCCACCATCAAAGAGGACACGCTCGGAATAGACACAAGAACAAAAGAAACAAGAGTCTGGATCTATGAATCGGCACACGCGAAATCTAGAGGCCAGAGCAAAAGGCGGATTATCACCTCATAACGGGTTCTTAGTTCATTTTATCTAAAAAAAAAACGATGTAAATGAATATTATGCACGTTAAACGTAATAAGTGAAATAAAGTAAAGAATGCATTGTTAAAATATGGCGAAGTTAAACTGAAAATCAAAAACAGGTTATGATGTCACATAATGTACACATCGATTAAAAAACGCTAATCCCGAGAGCTCCCCGTCTCTGATCCTCGACCCCCCTCTGCTCGGGCCAATCTACGGGCACGTCGGGCCTGTCGGCGGCCTTCCTCCACCTCCAAAGCAGCCAGTCGACCAGTCATGTCCGCTATCTGAGCATCCCGCGTGGCTACGTCTGCTGCCATGGCCGCCATAGCATCCTGCATCCAGAAAAATCCAATCACAAATAGAGCACACACACACTTACATACATACATACATACATACATACATACATACATACATAAACAGGTGAAATGAGCCACATGCGAGAAAGTTCAGAATACATACCCTGTCGGATTGCGCATGCATAGTCCAAGTAGCACGAGCAGAGTGGTAACGACTCGCCATCCTCGCCATCGAGTCCCTCGGTACTTGAGATAGAAGAAAATATCAAGGAAAAGGACTAAGATATATGAAGGAAAGAATAGACTACACATACATGAGTAGTATCGGGGGGGGGGGGGGAAGAACTCCATGGGCTCGCAGTCGGGGAGGTCATACTCGCGGTAGCCCGTCTAGTCCAAGAATGAAATGGAAGAAGGGAAAGTACGCCTCAAATCCCCGGCAACCCAATCAGGATGGGCCTGACTAGTGCTCTCCTGTGGATGGCGCCCTCGACGATGAGCATCGTCAACACCGTCGTCGGTCCAGCGACGGGTCCTGCGGACACGGGACGAGGAAGGCTGCCAAAAGAAAAATGACAAATCAAGAACCGATACGAGGAAAAAATAGGTAAAGTAAAGGACGTACCTCGGCAGTGGCACCCGGAACAGTGGAGACGGTATCATCGCCTCCGTCGTCATCTCCTCCTTCCTCTGTCCCTAAGGAAGGCCCGACCTCCCGATGCGGGAGTAACTGGGAAAGGACGGCCGTGTAACCGTTCGCAGTAGGGGGCAAGAGCAGAGAAGACTGCCCGCCGTCGCCAAAAATGGAGACGCCCGTATGCGACATCCCGCTGAGCAGCAGTAAGGGCCCGAGCCCAGAACATGGTCCTAGGAGGATTCACAGGTACCCTACGACCGGCAGGACCTGTCTCGTACTGGTAGACGCGCTCCCCGAGGTACCAGGAGAAATCCAGATGATCCTCCAACAGAATCCTCATAGGCACCAGCTCAGCAGCAGACGCCATTGCATGGGACCAACCAAGAAGGGCCGCAGGGATGTGCCAAGGACGAATGCGATCATGCAGCCAGAAGAAGATGACAGATCAAACGTCAGCAAAGCCGTGGTTAGATAATAAATGATAGATAACCAGAGAAAACATACCACGTCCCAAGTCAACCCCTCGACATACTGGCGGACGACAGTCGAGTTCTTGACGCCTCCGGAACGAGCGCCAAACCAGTGATCGACTCGAGGAAAATCGAGGTTCGTCTCCCTCCCCGTTGAGGGCCGAGGCAGAAGAAAGTGCTCACAAGCCCAAAACTGCGAAATAAAAGATCAGAAGAGATTCATAAAAAAGGGGGAAAGGTAAAAGATGTAAAAGCCAGAATCGACGACCACTGCTCTCTGGCAGCTCAATCCATCGAGGAGCCGATAGGCAGAAGCAAGGACCCCCTTGCCCCAACAGTAATCCCCCAAGCGGTCCAAGTCCCGCAAGCCCGCCAGAAGAGCTAAGTCGCAATAGTTGTTTGTCTCATTGAAAAGCAAGGAGCAAAGGGCGAACCATAAGAAACACCGGGCGTGCTGATCCCACTCCATGGCCGTAGCAGGGTTACCAACCCCCTCGTATGACTCGAAGACCTGAGTCGACCGCACTCAGCGAAACTCAGAAGAAACCAAAGGCTGCCCGACCAAGGCCTCAATGTTTGTTGGGTCGGAGGGGAAGTCAGAGAAAGAAGGCATGCTCCATGTCGACTGTAGGCCTGTGATCGCCGCGATGTCCAACGGCGTCAGCGTCATCTCCCCGAACGGGAACTGAAAGGTATGGGTGCAGTCTGACCAACGCTCGGCTAGTACGTCGATCCCGACCAGTGAACGAGTGGCCTTCTGCGCAAAGAATGAATCGAAGAAGGCACAGAAAGGGGTGCCCTGTACGCGGGCCTTAACAGCACCCGGAAGACGCTAGTACCAAGTCGCCGCGTTCTGCGCACTCACGTGGCTCCGGAGTCTGATCGACTGCATAAGGATCAGGAAACTATCAAAATTCAGAAACAGAAAGAAGTGACCGTAAGGTCAGAAGCCTGTGACCGTATGTCAAGCACGATGACCGTACGGTCACCGTTCAGACCATACGGTCACAGACCTGCTGGGCATCAAAACCAGCGGAAAAACGTAAAAACACCAATGAGATCCATAAAACTACCTACCTACACTACGTAGCATGCATCCTAAACATATGGAAAGTATCGAAACACCAAGGTCGTGAAGGTGCGGAATCAAGCGAAATAGAGTAAAAAGGGATGTGACGGGAAACATTCAAAATGGAATTCCGAAGCAATTGTTCAGTGAAAAAGAAACGTACCAAGGTCGTGAAGGTGTAGTGAGCAAGGTCGTAAGTAAGTGGGATGCCGTCTCCAAAATCCAAGACACGGTATGGGGTGGATACGTGTCGGGCGTGAATCGAGGCGTACCGGACGCTAGGAGGTGGAATGAAGTTCGCCAATACAAGATCATTTACCCCATGCTCCATGTTCTCGTCGAAGTATACGAGAAATAAGAGTTTTCGCGAAGTCGGGAGAGGAAAACGGAAGTCGGGAAGTGGAGAGGAGAACCGCGGCCGAAGGATATTTGAAACTGCCTCTGTTCGATATGTGACCGTACGGTCACACGCCAGAAACCCTTGATGGTACGGTCACAAGGTCCTTGACCGTACGGTCGCATAACTCGGGACCGTACGGTCACACTATCTCCCCCTTAAAAGTTTTGGGTTCCCGAGATCAACCGGACCCCGAAGCTATATATCACTCCGCCAAAGGTTCACGAGACGAATCAAGGTTAACCCCGAAGGATTACAGAGGACGTAGGATCATATCCGACGGTCGCAGAAACAGTACACTGGGGCAACGTCAGGACCACTAGCACACTGGGGCACCCCCGAACTTGCCAGAATGTCAGGAAACTAAGAACTTCATCGGGGCAACACCAAGATGAAGCTCGACTCGAATCAAGAAAGGGTATCACCAGGGACCTCAGATCAACTCAACGTCGAGAGCAAAGAGAAAAAGATATTGGGACATAGTTAATCAACCTCAGGACGAAACCACCAGCACTCAGATGAGACTGGTAGGACAAAGTGTCAAGCATCCAAAGAAAGAGGGCAGAGAACTGAACTACAAGATCCTCGGGTCTTGCTCGAGGTAGTGCTACGAAGGTTACTAAATCCTCGGGCCATGCTCGAGGTACTATAAGAGGTAGTGCTACGGAGGTTACTAAATCCTCGGGCCACGCTCGAGGTACTATCAGAGATTACTAAGTGCTACGAGAGGTTACTACATCCTCGGGTCATGCTCGAGGTACTATAAGAGGTTACTAAGTGCTACCAGAGGTTACTAAATCCTCGGGTCATGCTCGAGGTACTATAAGAGGTTACTAAGTGCTACGAGAGGTTACTAAATCCTTGGGTCATGCTCGAGGTACTATAAAAGGTTACTAAGTGCTACGATGGGTTACTAAATCCTCGGGTCATGCTCAAGGTGCTATAAGAAGTTACGAAGAAAAACCTCGGATCAAACTCGAGGTACTATGGAAGCAGTTGATCGGCCTCAGAGTAGGATTATAGAAACACGACGCCGGAGGCCCAGACTGCAGGTAAGTTTTCTAAACTCACTTTTGAAAAACACGAGCACACACGCAATATTTCTCGTTTCGCTTCATTGAGACTGCCCAACGGGTCTTACAAGATGATGTAATCACCTTAGGCACTCCCAAAGAAGCGAGGGGCAAACTGTAAGCACTGGTTTTCGAACCCGATGATGAAAGCAATCTATGAGCTCCTCGCCGCGCCAGCTGCTCAAGTTCTGATACTCGTCGGAGAACTGATCACCTTTCCAGGGCGATAACCTCTTCCACCCGCATCTGGGGACCATGAGTGTGGCACTTTCATGCTTATGAGAAAATCCTTTTTCACAAAATGATGTACGGTCAAAAACACTATTCACTAAGGACCGTACGGTCACAATAATGTTTGTTGTGACCGTACGGTCACATATCTTCTGACCGTACGGTCACTACCACATGGCAGATAGCAATCCAATCCTTATCTGCCACGTGGCTGGGTGGTCCAATGAGAACGTGACACATGTACTAAAATCCAAACAACTTTGGCCGGGCCTTGTGAAAGGCCCGTCTCAGATCCAAATTTGGATCTGAGACGGGCAAACAAGTGACCGTACGGTCACTAAAATGGGACCATACGGTCACAAGGTATCCTATAAATACCCCCCGAATTTCTCATTCAATTCACCAAAAAACACTCATTCTCCTCCCTCTCTAGCTCGTTCTAAAGCAATTCTTGACCCGATAAAAGTTGCCTCTGATAAAGTTGCCTCTGTTGTTGCCTAAGGTCGCCTCTGATAAAAGAAAAGAATCGCTAGAGTCCGAGCTCGAGAATATTTTCTCAAAATATTCCCAGAAAAGGTCCTCACGACCACCAAAAATATTTCCCCCCTTATCTGAAAGTTCCTAATCCTAGGCATCACTCGAAGCCCCGCTAGAGCTGATTAAGTCATGTTCCTAGCTACTATTCGGAGGACACCCTATGCAACTCCGGCCCCCAAGGTTCCTCCCTAAAAAGGTCTCTGTTCTTCAACGAGTATCAGTCCACGAGGGATCACTGGCATGCGACGAGGGTAAGCTTCTGAGGGTTTTGTACCGTGTCACCCGGCGGTTTACCGTACAAATGTTTGCGTATTTAAATATCTCTGTGTGATAATCATAAAAATCAAGATAATAAACTGTTAGGCTACATTAAAGATCCTCTGGGCCCTGGAATGTCGGAATTAATAAGTTGTATCCACGAACGTAAATAGAATCTCTGGTTTACAAAACAATCGGTATAAACACCGGTTCGTACATTTTCCCGGTCGGCCGGGTGGCGACTCTAGTCAAACAAGGTTAAAGCCGCTATGAGCGACCACTTATGCTCACAATTCTCCAAGCGGTGATTCCTAGGAGCTCTAATTTCTTTTGGTATATCCAATGTATCTTCTCAAACTTGTACATCATTTGTTGAATCATATATAGGAGCATCTTCTGGAATGAGGTTAACTTCTGGAGATGTATGATCTTCTGGAACTGGATTAACAGTAGCAGCAGAACCAACTTCAGCAGCTTTTGGTGCAGCATCTTCAACATTTGATGAAGAGACACCAGTAGCTTGAACTTCATCTTCTTCAGGAGCTCTACTATCTGCATGGTTAGTTTCATCAAACTGCACATGGACAGATTCATCCAGAGTTTGAGTCCTCTTATTAAAAACCCTATATGCTTTACTATGTGTTGAGTAACCAAGGAAAATGGCCTCATCTGCCTTTGAATCAAACTTTGAAAGATATTCTTTTGTGTTCAAAACATAACACTTACAACCAAAGGTTCTGAAATAACCTATCTTAGGCTTTCCACCTTTCCAGAGTTCATAGGGAGTTTTGTTCAAGATACTTCTGATGAGTACCCTATTTAGAACATAAGAGGCTGTATTAACAGCTTCACCCCAAAAATACCTTGGAAGCCTTCTGTCATCGATCATGGTTTCGGCCATCTCAACCAGAGTCCTATTCTTCCTTTCAACTACCCCATTTTGTTGAGGAGTCCTAGGAGCAGAAAAGTTATGATCAATGCCCTTGGTTTCACAGAATTCTTCAAACTGAAAGTTCTTGAATTCTCCACCATTATCACTTCTGATATGGATTACCTTTTCATTCCTTTCATTCTCAAGTTTCTTTACCAGAACTGAGAAACATTCAAATGACTCATCCTTACTAGAAAGTAGGATAACCCAAGTGAATCTTGAAAAGTCATCTACTATGACAAATGCATACTTCTTTCCACCCATGCTCATTGGTTGAACAGGACCAAAAAGATCCATATGAAGTAATTCTAAAGGTCTTTTAGTTGAAATGGTTTTCTTAGTTTTAAAAGAGCTTCTGGATTGTTTTCCAGATTGACAAGCAGTACATAAATGGTTCTTCTTAAAACTAATTTCAGGCAGACCCTCAACCAATTGTTGTCTAGCTACTTTGGCCTGAAGATCCATGCTAATATGAGCAAGTCTTCTATGCCAGAGCCAGGAGGTATCCTCTTTAGACATTAAGCATATATTTTTGCAGAGATTCTCAAGGTTCAGCATGAAAACATTTTCTACTCTAGGAGCAGTTAGAATAACTTCCCTTGACTTACTGTCCAAGATTTTACATCCAAAGGAGCTGAAGACCACATCTCTACCTTTATCATACAACTGTGCAACACTTAGGAGGTTGAACTTCAGGCCTCTGACTAGGGAGACCTCTTCAATAGGAGGATTGGTTCCAATGGATCCAGAACAAAGGATTCTTCCTTTCTGAGCATCTCCAAACCCCACTTTACCACCTCTTTTAGGATCAAATGTGATGAATGACTTTTCATCACCTGTCATATGCCTTGAGCACCCACTGTCAATGTACCACAGCTTTGACATTGATGGAGCACTCAGAGCCACCTGTAACACAATCAATTAGTAGCATGTACCCAATGCTTATTGGGTTCTTCAGAGTTAGATTTATCTTCAGCAGGTTTTTCTGATAATTCAGATTGCAAGAGGTTTTTATTGTGATACTTGCAATCCTTCATCCAATGTCCATCACTCTTCAAGTGATTCACAATCTTGGTGAATCTAGAGTTCATCTCTAAAATGCCTTCTTTGTCTAGCATCTCAAATAACTCATAGCTTCTCATAAGTTGATTGACTTTAGACTACTTCACCTTCCTTGTTCCTTCATAAGTTACTTCAAGCTTATTCCAGATATCTCTAGCTATTTCACAGGAAGAAACTTTGTTATACTCAGTAGCAGAAAGTGCACAATACATCATATTTATTGCTGAAGCATTTGTTTGGAGTTTCTTAAGGATTTCATCAGTGTATTTTCTTTGAGGTATTATAACATCCCCTAAACCAACTTCTACCCTTGTTGGGATGAAGTCACCATAAGTGATAACAATCCGGGCACTCATGTTCTGGGCTTGGATAAAGTACATCATCCTCTTTTTCCAGTAAGAGTAGTTATCACCATTAAACAGTGGAGGTCTAGTTGAGGAAGAGCTCTGTGGGACAATAAAATGAGAAGAACTCTCAGGTTGGTGTCTACTAGCCATCTCTATTAATTCTGATAGGATCTTACACTTAGATTTTTAGATCTTTAGTAAATATACGAAGTGACCTTCGCTCTGGTACCACTTGTTGGCCCTAACAAGATCAGAATCACCTAGAGGGGGGTGAATAGGTGTCTAAGTGGAAAACTGAAAATTTAAAGTTTTTAGAGAAACTTATTTTTCAGAGTCAAATGTCCTCAGAATCAGAGGCTAGCTTACAGAAGTAGCATCTGAGGGAAATTCTGCCTTAAGACAGTTTCTGTCTTTCAGCAACAGAAGTTCTGTGAGACAGAGCTTCTGGACAGTCTTCTGAACAAAGACAGTGACTTAAAGAGTAAAATTTGTTTCGGCACTAAATATAAAACAAGTACACAGAAGATATAATAACAAGTATAAGGAAGGGAGAAAGAGATTCAGGAGGTCCTGATGAACAGTTCGATTTATCCAGGTTTGCCACATAAGTCCTGTGACTACGTTCTGTCCCCTGTCAGCGCAGTCAGCATAGAGTTTAAATCCATTATTCATAACTTTTATGGCAAGTTCAAAAGCTCCTTTACATCAACAGAACTTAAGCTAATTTCTCACTTAGTTCTGACTAGCCTAGAGAGAGTTAAAGGATTTCCACCAGAACAACAACAATCCTATTTTCTGGAATTCTCACCCAACTCAAACCTCAACTAGATTTCTCTGAAATCTAACTGAATATCACAAACGATATCAGTTTACAAGATTTCTATTATGAACTTGTGTTTTCTTCACTCTCTCACTATTACAAAGTCTGAAACTCAGAAAGATTGGGAATAGAAAAGGTTGCTCTGTTTTGCTTGTTAAAACAGTGCGTTGAGATTTTTGCTCGATAATCGCGTGTGTGATGCAATGGAGCTTGGCTACTATTTATAGTGTATCGAAGATGACCGTTGATGAATTTGAATCTTCAATAAATGACATCAGTTTGTTGTAGCCGTTAATCTGTCATGTCTTCAAACGGTCTTCAAACACTTTGATTCCGTTAACCTTGTTCTTTAACTTAATCTGGTAATTGATTTGAAATCAAAGAAAAGCTTGACTGAATTCTTTCTTCAATTAGATCAACAAAGGGTAGACAAGAAAATGCTGGTTTTGTTTTTAGTAGACAAGCGCGCTCCATCAAAACATCTTTTTGAACTTTTGGTGTCTTGCATCAAAATGCAGTTGTCAGAGCATTAAATGCTTAAAGAGACCCGTGACAAGCGCTTCTGAGTTCCTTGATCCTTTTGTCTATGTTGGCCCTATCTAGAACAGAATCACCTAGAGGGGGGTGAATAGGTGTCAAAGTTGAAAACTGAAAATTTCTAAGTTTTTCGGGAAACTTAACTTTCAGAGTCAAATTTCCTCAGAGTCAGAAGCAAGCTTACAGAAGTTGCTTCTGAGGGAAATTCTGCCTAAACACAGTTAGACTGTTTTCAGCAACAGAAGTTCTGATTAGAGAACTTCTGGACAGTCTTCTGAACAAAGACAATGATACTTAGCGAAAATCTGTTTCAGCACTAAATATAAGCAAGTACACAGAAGCAAAAATAACAAGTATAAGAGGGAGAAAGAAGTTCAGGAGATCCTGATTGAACAATTCGATTTATCCAAGTTCGCCACAGAAGTTCTGTGACTACGTCTTGTCCGCTGAGGTTGCAGCCTACAGAGATTTTGTAAATCCACTATTCAGAACTTTTATGGCAAGTTCAGAAGCTCCTTTACATCAACAGAACTTAAGTTAATTTCTCACTTAGTTCTGACTATCCTAAAAAGAGTTAAAGGATTTCCACCAGAACAACAATAACTCTGTTTTCTGGATTTCTCACCCAACTCTAATCTCAACTAGATTTCTCTCAAAATCTAACTGAATATCACAAACGATATCAGTTTACAAGATTCCTATTATGAACTTGTTTTTCTTCACTCTCTCACTTAAACTTAAGCTATGCTAAGAAAGATTGAGAATGGAAAAGGATGCTCTGTTTTTCTTGTTGAAACAGTGCGTTGAGATTTTGCTCGATTATCACGCGTACATGATGCATTGGAGCTTGGCTACTATTTATAATGAATGAGGATGACCGTTGGGAAATTTGAATCTTCAACAGAGATGACATCAGTTGTTGTAGCCGTTAATTTGTCAATCTTCAAAGGGTCTTTAAACACTTTGATTCCGTTATCCTTGTTCTTTAACCAAATCCGGTAAGTGATTTGAAATTGAAGATAAGGTTGACCGGAAACATTCCTCAATAAGATCAACAAAGGGTAGACAAGGAAATTCTGGTTTCACTTTGAGTAGACAAGCGCGCTACATCAAAACAGCTTTTTGAACTTTTGGCGCCTTGCATTAAATGCACTTGTCAGAGCAATAAATGCTATCCAGAACTCGTGACTAAGCTTCTGATCAAATTGGTAGATGAACTTCTGATTGCAATGGACCTCTGAGGAGAGCTTCAACAGACTTCAATAGCTTCAGAGCGGAGCATCCAGCTTCTGAAATAATGAAACTCTGTCTTCAGCAATCGAGATTTCTGAGTACTTCAGGCAATCTAGAAATTCTTCATTCAGCACCTGCTGAGAAACTTACACATAGACTAAGTAGAAAAATATTAGTCAACAATAAACTATATGTAAGAGAATGTTAAGTTTTCATCTTCTGAAACGTTTGGACATAATCAAAACACTTAGGGTTCATCAGTCTAATCTTCTGATCAAATGGAATAATTTATTTTCTGGTTACTTCTAAACCTCTGAGGAGACCTTTAACAGACTTCTGAAGATCCTCTGAGCGGAGTATCCAGCTTCTAAGCAATATCTTCTGTCTTCAATAATTCTTCTCTTCTGAGTTATTTATGCAATCTAGAGTTTCTTCATTCAGCACCTGCTGAGAAAAACTTATACAATACTTAACAAAAATTGTTAGTCAACATTGAAAAATATATAAGTAGAAATTAAATTTCATCTTCTGAAACGTTTGGACATAATCAAAACACTAAGGGTTCATCAAGTCATGCACCTTTAAAAAGTAGTGGGTGCATTACACAAATCGAAAGGCATACGTCTATAGGCAAAAGTTCCATAGGGACATATAAAAGTGGTCTTGTCTTATCATCTAGATAAATATAAATATGGAAAAATCCAGAATATCCATCAAGAAAACAATAATATGCATGTCCAGCTATACGCTCAATCATTTGGTCAATAAAAGAAATAGGAAAATGGTCTTTTCTAGTTGCGGTGTTCAATTTTCTATAGTCAATACAAATCCTCCAACCGGTGGTTGTACGAGTCGGTATTAATTCTATTTTTTCATTTTGAACTACGGTCATACCACCTTTCTTCGGGATACAATGAATAGGACTAACCCATTCACTATCTGAAATAGGGTAAATAATTCTTGCATCTAACTACTTAGTTATTTCCTTTTTCACTACTTCTTTCATATTATGATTAAGACGTCTTTGTCTATCTGCCTTAAGTTCATTACCTTCTTCTAGATGAATCCTATGCATCACAATACTAGGATTAATTCCCTTTAAATCCGAAATCTTCCAATCTATACTTTTAATTCTTTTTCTAACAACATTTAATAATTATAGGAAGATCATTACCTTCACCTAGGAAAGCATATCTTAAGTGATCAGGTAAATCTTTCATTTCAATAGCCGGTGGAATAGGTCCATCCTCTCTTAAGAGTGGGCTCCGGACTTATATCCTTCGTTTCTTCTTCAATTAAAGGTCTAATTACATGATCTTCACTAATCAAGTCGAAAACACATTGCTCAATCAAGTCATGTTTCATGCAAAAAATTTCATCCATAGGGTATTTCATTGCCCTATTCATATCAAACTCAATTTTATCGTCACCTATTCTCGAAATTATTTTACCTTCCGACACATCAATTAATGCTCTACCCATATTCATAAAAGGTCTCCCTAAAATCAACGGACAATTAACATCATATGCAAAATCAATAATCACAAAGTCGATAGGAAAAATAAATTTATCAACTTTCACAAGCACATCTTCAATAATACCATAAGGCTTTTTAATAGTTTGGTCATCAAGTTGTAAAACCATACTTGTACGTTTTATATCTTCTTCAAGACCTAACTTTTTAAATATAGACAATGGCATCAAATTAATACTTGCACCCAAATCACATAGACAACTAGAAATTTATATGTCACCCAATTGGCATGGAATAGTAAAACATCCAGGATCTTTAAGTTTAGTGGGTAAAGTACTCGTAACTATTGAATTACAATCTTCGGTCAAAACAACCGATGAAATACCTTCCCAACTAATTTTCTTAAAGAGCAAGTCTTTAAGAAATTTATTATAATTAGGAATCTGCGTAGTAGCATCAATAAAAGACAAGTTTGTTGGCCCTAACAAGTACAGAATCACCTAGAGGGGGGTGAATAGGTGTCTAAGTTGAAAACTGAAAATTTCTCAGTTTTTAACGAAACTTAATTTTCAGAGTCAAATTTCCTCAGAATCAGAGGCTGGTTTACAGAAGTAGCTTCTGAGGGAAATTCTGCCTAAGCACAGTTAAACTGTTTTCAGCAACAGAAGTTCAGAGTTTGAGAACTTCTGGACGGTCTTCTGAACAAAGACAATGATATTAGGAGTAAATCTGTTTCAGCACTAAGTATGAGCAAGCACACAGAAGCAATAATAACAAGTATAAGAGGGAGAAAGAAGTTCTGGAGATCTTGATGAACAAGTCGATTTATCCAAGTTCGCCACAGAAGTCTTGTGACTACGTCTTGTCCCCTGAGGTCGCAGCCACCAGAGATTTTAAATCTACTATTCAGAACTTTTATGGAAAGTTCAGAAGCTCCTTTACATCAACAGAACATAAGAAAATTTTTCACTTAGTTCTGACTAGCCTAGAAAGAGTTAAAGGATTTCCACGAGAACAACAACAACTTTGTTTTCTGGATTTCTCACCCAACTCAAATCTCAACTAGATTTCTCTCTAAATCTAACTCAATATCACAAACGATATCAGTTTACAAGATTCCTATTATGAACTTTTTTTTCTTCACTCTCTCACTTTAACTAAGGCTATGCTAAGAAAGATTGAGAATGGAAAATGTGCTCTGTTTTTCTTGATCAAACAGTGCGTTGAGATTTTGCTCGATAATCACGCGTAGATGATGCAGTGGAGCTTGGCTACTCTTTATAGTGAATGAGGATGACCGTTGGTGAATTTGAATCTTCAAAGGAGATGACATCAGTTGTGGTAGCCGTTAATTTGTCAAATCTTCAAACGGTCTTCAAACACTTTGATTCCGTTAACCTTGTTCTTTAACTAAATCCGGTAAGTGATTTGAAGTTGAAGATAAGGTTGACTGGAAACATTCTTCAATTGGATCAACAAAGGGTAGACAAGGAAATTCTGGTTTCGCTTTGAGTAGACAAGCGCGCTCCTCCAAACCAGCTTTTTGAACTTTTGGCGCCTTGCATTAAATGCAATTGTCAGAGCAATAAATGCTAACGGAACCCGTGACTTAGCTTCTGATAACTAATTTCATTTGTCTAAGCTTCTGATCTAATTGGTAGAGTTTAGCTTCTGATTGCAATGAACCTCTGAGGAGAGCTTTAACAGACTTTCATAACTTCAGAGCGGAGCATCCAGCTTCTGAAAGTGGGAAAACTGTCTTCAGCCTTCGTTTCTTCTGAGACCTTAAGCAATCCAAAAATTGTTCATTCAGCACCTGCTGAGTAACTTTCATACAAACTTAACAAAAAATTGTTAGTCAATATTAAACAGTATGTAAGAGAAACTTAACTTTCATCTTCTGAAACGTTTGGACATAATCAAACGTGTCGGCACACTACTTGACTACAAACGTGTTCCTTCCGAAGGCTGGAGGGGTTAATGGTGTTTCCAATCGGGAGAGGGTGTTTATGTGGCACTTGATGAATCAGAAGAAGATCAATCTTCCTGCCATGCTGATAAGGCAGATGAAGAATGTTACGGTTGTAAGTGCCCTTGCTTATGGTTCTCTTCTGACAATGCTGCTTGAGGCAGCCTCTGTGGTAATTCCAGGAGATGGTGTAACCAGCAAGAGTTCTGTCATCAAGATGCAAACTCTGAGGCATCTCTCCTTTGACATGTTACCGAAGAAGAAAGAGAATGCTTCCTCTGTAAGCATTGCTCAGAAGGAGATTGTTGAAGCAACTGTGAAGAAAGGCAAGAATGTTGCCAGAAAGGGTAAAGGAAAGAAATGATCAAGTAAAGTGGTCCTAACTTTAGAAAAGGTGGTTGTCTCAGAACCTCTTCCTACTATGGTTCAAACAACAATCAGTGTTGAACCTTCTGGGAAAATCGTTGCTGAGAAGCCAAAGGATGCTTCTAAGAAAGAAGCTCAGGATGCTGAGGATGCTCGCCTTGCTGAAAGAGAGAAGGCAGCTGAAACTGAGAAAGTTGCAAGAGTTGTAGCTCTTGCTGATGAGAAGAGGAAGAAAAAGGAAGCTGAAGATAAGTTAGCAGCTGAGCGAGAAATTGCAGCAAAGGCTAAGGCTGATGCTAGAATTGCTGCATGCGCTGCTGAAGTTGGGAATGTAGCGTTCTCAGGAAATGTTGAGGCTACGGAAGAAGAAGAGGATTCTGAAGATATTCCTCTCTCCAGACTCCCAGGAAGAAGATGTCAGCAAATAGAAGGTCTCTGAACAAAAAGGACTTCTATATTGCTCCGAGTACTGAACTGGATGAATCAACTCCTGAAAAAGAGGACTTGGTTGATGATGAAGACATGATGGATATGTCTGTTGAAGAGGATGTTGCTGCTCCTGTAATTGAAGAGCTGTCAGAGGACAGTGAACCAGAAGTTGATGTGGTTCTTAAGGAAGAACAACAATTTTGTGAGAATGCTGATGATGATAGTTTCATTGACAACATTCTTCTGGGTCAAGGTAGAAACCCTGGTGATAGGGATACTTCTGAAACACTAATCAGAATGGCTCATGTGTTTGCTGAACCAATCTCTATGTTTGATCCAAACTCTGAACAGGTTATCTCATCTCCCCTTCGTACTTCTCATCCATCCTCACCTCATACTCCTCGTCCATCTCCTTCACTACCTTCTGTCACAGAAGTTAATGATTCTCAAACTTCCATTCCTCCTACAACTTCAACCTCTGAAGTTGTACCTCCTAAAACTGCTCCTCCTTCTGGATCCTATTCAGAAGTGAATTTAAATTCTGGACCCATTTTCACAGATTCCATATCTACTTCCACTACCTCCTTCCAATCTACTTCCTCTGTAATTCCATCAATTGGATTTACTGCTCCGTCTTTCTCACTACCATCCACACTACCATCCATTTCCCCTACAATTTCTTCCTCTACCACACATTCTATCCCATCCTCAACCTCACATATCCCTCCTCTCTCAACCTCCGGACATGCACCTCCTGTGTGTGATCCCTTAACTACTTCTTCCTTTACCTCTTTCTTTGCTGGGCTGTCATCCAACTATGACTTCCTACGCAATACAATGGATCGAGATAACTTGGAGAGAACTTTTGGTAGTTTTGGTTTCATGGGCAGAGCTTCTGGTGTATCCGAAGCTGGTGGTGCTCCCAGTGTTGAAGAGTTGAGAAGAATGAGTTAGAGTGGCTCTGATGAAATGCTGAATAGATTTGCTTGTTTAGGGCAACGGTCTTCTGCTGCTGACATGTTTGCTCAGGGCATTGTGCTGCAAGAAATTCAATCTTTGAAAGCTCAGAACCTGCAGCTCATGACTATGCTTCAAGTACAGAATCCTACTGTCTACACTTGCAATCTTTCTACACTTCATCTGGCTACATATGATGAGTTATACAAGTTGAAAGAACTTGCTCTGACACTTCCAACTTTGGAAAATATTGCTCTTGCTTCTTCTCTAAAAGTTAATGAAAATCTGGAGATTTTGTCAGAAGAAGTCAAGGAAGCAAATGAGCATTATGAGGCTCATGAGAAAATTCTTCCAAGTAAGATTGATGATCTGCAAAGTACTGCTAATCATATTCTGAGAGAAGTGAAATATTCTGCTCAAGAATCATCATCTTCAGGGGCTGCTAAGATTGTATATGACATCACTCCTGATCTCAACAATCGTCTACAGAGCATTGAGTCCGCTGTGACTGCTCAGAGCGCCCAGATTGCTGAGCTTACTGAACTTCTGAAAGTTATGCACACTCAAGCACGAGAACAAGAGAAGGTTCTTCACAACTGCTATAGGTTTGTTCGAGGACAGACTTATATTCAGAATGAGCATTTCACTGCTGCTGTGTATGCTAACCATCGGCTGATCAAGCTCCTTCTGGAAGATGTTCAGAGACAGCGACCTATGTCTAGACAGACTTTTGATCATATGAAAACCATTGATGCTGATTTCCGGCGAAGAATGGAATTGATCAACTCTGTAAGGCCTACTCCTCAGCAATATCAGACTGCTTTGAATGTTTAGCAGAAATTGGACTCTCAAGGTGCTCTGGGTGTTCCTGTTGGTTCTGGCCAAACGGGGGAGAAGTCTGCTCAGCATGGTGGTCTCAAGTCTGCTGGGATGAAGAGACAGAATGTTAGTGAAGGTTCAAGTGGTGTTCCTCCTCCTCAGAAGAGATCTAGAAACAATTAATCTCATTAGGACTTAAGCTTCTTAGCTAGGTTCTGGGTTGGGTAGTTTTGTCTTAGGACTTTATTCCCTCCTGATGATTATTGTGTGTTTGTTTCTTCTGACGACGCTTATATGCAATTGAAATCTTCTTATACATATTGCATGTCTCTATTTATTTTCTTACTGATTATATATTTTTTAAACTTAGTAACTTTCACTTCGATAAAATCTAACAACTTGATCTTAAGCCTATTTTAAGTTTATACAGATTGCTGAAGTTCACCATCTACACTAAAATGGGGAAGTTAAGTTACTCAGAAGATTTAAAAAAATATGTATCAGGAAATTTCACTCTAAACCTTGTATTTTCTCAAGAATTTTTACCTTCTGACCACGGTTTGTCCATAACCAAAATGGGGGAGAATGATGAACCCTAAGTGTTTTGATTATGTCCAAACGTCTCAGAAGATGAAAATTAAGATTCTCTTACATACGGTTTAATGTTGACTAACAATTTTTGTTTAAGCATTGTATGTAAGTTACTCAGCAGGTGCTGAATGAAATATTTCTGGATTGCCTGAAAGACTCAGAAGTTCCGAAAGCTGAAGACAGTGTTTCAATGATCAGAAGCTGGATACTCCGCTCTGATGCTATGAAGTCTGTTAAAGCTCTTCTCAGAGGCTCTTTGCAATCAAAAGTTTTACCAATTCGATCAGAAGTCTAGACAATTGGAATTAGCTTTCATAAGCTAAGTCACAGGTTCTGCCGAGCATTTATTGCTCTGACACTTGCATTTAATGCAAGGCGCCAAAAGTTCAAAAAGCTGTTTTGAAGGAGCGCGCTTGTCTACTCAAAGCGAAACCAGAATTTCCTTGTCTACCCTTTGTTGATCCAATTGAAGAATGTTTCCAGTCAACCTTATCTTCAACTTCAAATCTCTTACCGGATTTAGTTAAAGAACAAGGTTAACGGAATCAAAGTGTGTGAAGACCGTTTGAAGACTTGACAAATTAACGGCTACAACAACTGATGTCATCTCCTTTGAAGATTCAAATTCACCAACGGTCATCCTCATTCACTATAAATAGTAGCCAAGCTCCACTACATCAACTACGCGTGATAATCGAGCAAAATCTTAACGCACTATTTGAACAAGAAAAACAGAGCAACCCTTTTTCCATTCTCAAATCTTTCTTAGCTTAGTCTTAGTTAAAGTGAGAGAGTGAAGAAAAACAAGTTCATAATAGGAATCTTGTAAACTGATATCGGTTGTGATATTCAGTTAGATTTAGAGAGAAATCTAGTTGAGATTAGAGTTGGGTGAGAAATCCAGAAAACAGAGTGTTGTTGTTCTGGTGGAAATCCTTTAACTCTTTTTAGACTAGTTAGAACTAAGTGAGAAATTAGCTTATGTTCTGTTGATGTAAAGGAGCTTCTGAACTTGCCATAAAAGTTCTGAATAGTAGATTTAAAATCTCTGGTGGCTGCGACCTCAGGGGACAAGACGTAGTCACAGAACTTCTGTGGCGAACTTGTATAAATCTACGTGTTCATCAGAATCTCCTAAACCTCTTTCTCCCTCTTATACTTGTTACTTTTGCTTCTGTGTGCTTGCTTATATTTAGTGCTCAAACAGATTGTCTCCTTTTATCATTGTCTTTGTTCAGAAGACTGTCCAGAAGTTCTTGAACTCAGAACTTCTGTTGCTGAAAACAGTCTAACTGTGTTTAGGCAGAATTTCCCTCAGAAGCTGCTTCTGTAAGCTTGCCTCTGACTCTGAGGAAATTTGGCTCTAAAATTTAAGTTTCTTGAAAAACTTAGAAAATTTCAGTTTTCAACTTAGACACATATTCACCCCCCTCTAGGTACTTATGTTCTTGTTAGGGCCAACAGTTATAACTACAGGTTTGAGATTGATACTGACCATAATTATTATTATTATTATTATTACTACTACTATTATTATTATTGTTACTACTATTGTTGTTATTATTATTATTATTATTATTATTATTATTATTGCATGGCCTATCTTGATTGGAGTTTGTGTTCTCTCTCTAACTAAAATTAGGATGATTTCGCCATCCAGAATTGTAAGTACTCGAATATGGATTATTATTGCGATTTTGCCCTTGGACATAATTCACTTGTTCTTCCATAATCGGGTATTCACAATTCTGAGATTGTGGTCCTAGAATTTCCTCCTGCAAAAGATCAACTTTATTATACAATTTCGAGAACTGGGCTTCAATCTTGACTAAAGGATCCAAATCAATGATTACCTTAACCGATGATGAAGACAATTGCGGCGAACCCGCACTTCTAGAAACTTTGGCACGTTCAACGAGCCACATGCAACTATTAGTAGCCATTTCCTCTAATAATTCAAATGCTTCATTTGAAGTCTTCTTCATAAAACATCCCCCTGCCGTAGCATCAATTTGAATCCTAGTAGACGGACTAACAGCGTTATAAAATGTTTGCAACATAAGTTCACGAGCCAAATTATGGTGAGGACATATTCTTTAAAGTTCTTTATATCGTTTCCAAACCTCGTAAATCAACTCGGTGGAAGCGAATTCAACCAAGCCGGCTTTGTCTTTTAAAGGTATCACAAATTTCAAGAAAAGTACTCAAATGAGTATTTGGATTTTCTCTAGGCCGAAAAATTGGACATTATTTTGGATCATTTGCAACAAGGCGGGCTTGATTTCAAATTGGCCGCCGTTAATCGTCAGACGACGAATACCATCCGTTAATCCATCAAGGCCAGGTGCAGAATAATCCATAAGCCTTTGCGGCGGAATTGCAATATTGCCAAAAACCAAATCTTCTTCTAAGTCTAATTCTAAATTTAATCCTAAATCTACTATTAACTCTAATTCCTTTCTATTCTTATTTTTCAAAAATAATTTCTTCTTTTTTAACTTTTTCTCAAATTCAAGATCGTAATCCACAAGTTTAACTTTCTGACTACGAGTCCCACGCATAAAACATCAAAGTACCTGAAAAATTGAAATAAAAACAAATTAGTCTATAAGTAAAAATTCGGAACACAAATAATCATACAAAAATTTAAAGCATATTTATTGCAATCCTCGCCAACGGCGCCAAAAATTTGTTGCGTTATTTCTGCAAGTGCACAGTTTCACATATAGTAATAAAAGATCGTACCCACAGAGATGGAATAATGTATTTAAACTTTATATTATTCGTGTTCGTTTTCTTTTCACAAATAGTTAAAACGATAATCCGTAGTGTAATTTTCTAAAAAAACCTCTGTGTTTATCGATTTTGTCAAAATGGTGTCTGTGTTTATTTTTTGACAAAATGAGGATTGTGTTTAGCTCTGTTACCCAAAAGGCGGAAAATTTATTAACGTTGTTAAATGTGATGACGTGGCAAGGTGGTTTTGGTGTTAATTTATTTGTAAATTCCTAAAAAATTCACATGTTTACAATTTTAAAGTGTGAAAAATAAGTTTTTTATACCATAACCAATAAATTAAGACCATAATACCCCTTTCCACATCATCAAATTTAACATCGTTAATGATATTTCCGCTTTTTGGGTAACGGTGCCAAACACAATCCTTGTTTTGTCAAAAAAATGAACACAAACACTATTTTGACAAAACTGATAAACACAAGGGTTTTTTTTAAGAAATTACCCTTTATATATTTCTCAAAATTGTAACTATTATTGTTACAGCAATCAATATTGGCTTGATTGACATTGATTATAGTATTAAAGGGTTTAGCTGATTTGTTTTTATTTTCTTTTCCAAAAGAGAGACAATAAATATAAGTTGTAACATTTTATTGCTTAAATTCTCTCATCACCAAGTATGAGTTCTTCTCAAGTTAGTGATTCTTGTGTCTCTTGAATGGTACGTCTTGAACCAGTTGGTTTTGGACTATTCAAGTGGTGATACGTTAGTATAACTATATTGACATATATATTATCACATAAATGGTGTTGGATTAGTTGATTCCGAGCCATTAATCTTGGACTCAAATAAAATTTCTCATATATTATATTTAATTATGGGGTTACGGAATGTGTAGGCATCCACTGTGCATGCAGTTAGAAGTAGTTAAATAGAAGATATGATTAGTTATTCAAAGAGAGATTTTAAAGTTTGTATTGTACACGTTCCAAATTCATAGGGTTTCATCAACCGGGATGTGGTAAGGATCAAAATTGATGAACCCTACATGTTTTGATTATGTCCAAACGTTTCAGAAGATTAAATTCAATTTACACTTATAAACTTATCAATGTTGACTAACAATTTTTGTTAAGTTTTGTATAAGTTTTTCTCAACAGGTGCTGAAAGAAGAAACTCTGGTTTGCATAAGGAACTCAGAAGAGAAGAATAACTGAAGACTGAAGATAAAGCTCAGAAGCTGGAATCTCCGCTCTGAAGGTTTACTGAAGACTGTTAAAGCTCTCCTCGAAAGTTTAGAAGCAACCTGAAGAAGTTATTCCAATTGATCATAAGCTTAGACAAAGAGAACAATGTGATCAGAAGATAAAGTCACGGGTTTTGTTAAGCATTTAATGCTCTGACATCTGCATTTAATGCAAGGCGCCAAAAGTTCAAAAAGCTGTTTTGAAGGAGCGCGCATGTCTACTAGAAACAAAACCAGTTTTTCCTTGTCTAACCTTTGTTGATCCAATTGAAGTAAAACTCCAGTCAACCTCATCTTTGATTTCAAATCACTTACCAGATTAAGTTAAAGAACAAGGTTAACGGAATCAAAGTGACTTGAAGACCGTTTGAAGAAATGACAAATTAACGGCTACAACACCTGATGTCATCAATTGAAGTTCCATTTTGTTCATACACGCGATTATCGAGAAAAAATCTTAACACACTGTTTTAACAAGCAAAACAGAGCACATTTTCCATTCTCAATCTTTTCTGTTTTAATTGTAAAAGTGAGAGAGTGAACAAACACAAGTTCAGAATAGGAATCTTGTAAACTGATATCGTTTGTGATATTTAGTTAGATTTTGAGAGAGATCTAGTTAAGGTTTGAGTTGGGTGACAATTCCAGAAAACAGAGTGTTGTTGTTCTGGTGGAAATCCTTTAACTCTTTCTAGGCTAGTCAGAACTAAGTGAGAAATTAGCTTAAGTTCTGTGGATGTAAAGGAGCTTTTGAACTTGTCATAAAAGTTCTGAATAGTGGATTTAAAATCTCTGTTGACTGCGATCACAAGGGACAAGACGTAGTCATAGGACTTCTGTGGCGAACCTGGATAAATCGAAGTGTTCAACTCATGACCTCCTGAATCTCTTTCTCCCTTTCTTAACTTGTTATTCATTGCTTCTGTGTGCTTGCTTTATACTTAGCAATGAAACAAATTTTACTCTTTAAATCTTTGTCTTTGTTTAGAAGACTGTCCAGAAGATCGGTCAGACAGAACTTCTGTAGCTAAAGGACATAAACTATCTTAAGGCAGAATTTCCCTTAGAGGCCACTTCAATAAGGTTGCCTCTGACTCTGAGGAAATTTGACTCTGAAAATAAGTTTCTCTAAAAACTTGAAATTTTCAGTTTTCCACTTAGATACCTATTCACCCCCCTCTAGGTGATTCTGATTTTGTTAGGGCCGACAAAAATTAGAAACAAAAAAAAAATGTATGCATTCGGGTATTTGGTTTATTTGATTTAACCAAAGTTGTGTACCAAATAAGAGTGGAAGAATAAATGCATCTTGTTCTAATTTGTCATCAGATTGAACAATGGGATTAGAAAAATAAATTATTGCTATATACAAACTCATTTGCTAACTTCCATTCCTAATTACAATAAATCCGATTAGGAGTTACACGCATGGCCCCTCAATGTTACTTTACTTTCATCAAATAACCTTTTGCCTTTGGTATAACATTCATGAAATCTTAATTCTACAAACAAGGTCATCCTCGAATCTAAGGAAACACCAAAGACAAGACGAATTCAATCTAGGTGAAATCGTTGTTGCACTCAATAACTTCTCAAGTGATAAATGCAAGCATGGTGATGGAAGATATCACGAAGTTGTTATTTTTTAATTCTTGTAGTAGCAGCTTATTGAAATCACAATGATAATTGAACAAACAAATTTGTTTCTGCATAAAATGCAGATATAATTAACTATAATACTGTTGAATTAAGCAGATAAAGTAATTCCACGACTATATATGACATATATAAAGAAAAACATACATATTGTTGTTGTTTTGAGCAAAGAGCATAAAAATTAACAAGCAATATATGTCAGACCATTGTTTGACATCCCACGAAAAACATGATCTAAAAAACTAGTCTACAATATGAAAGCAGAAAGTCAACTAAATCTAAAATATGTTTAATTTTAATCTCATCTAATCTTTATCGCACACATACTTCGCCTCTAAATAAGCAACCACATCAGTCATACCGGATCTATTTCAAGCTCTAGTAGGCTGATCCGACAATACAAAACCTTCACCATATATCGCTCTTTGTTGTGAACACATTTAAGATCAATATTTGTTCGTCTTTGAACAACTATGCTCCACTGCCTATCGAAACAAGACTTTCAACCTCAAGATAAAACATTGGACAATTCAAAATACGATCATTGTCCGTTTCAACCTTCGCAAATATGTTCATTTTAATATCATATGAAACTACAAACATAATTTTCTCCTCTCTTCAAGCCAAAAATTGAAGCACAATCTTATCTCCTCCCTTTGAATATGCCAATCATTTAAACTGTCAACCGAATATGCAATTTCTTTCGCAATTTCTTCCTTCATCCCAACAATAGACAGTGGATTTGTGATAAAGAACAACCTTTTCCAAGTAAGAAGACCAGCTGTATCCTTTTTTTTTATATAAAACTGAGCATGAAACGACTCATCTCTAGATAAATAGCCGACGCAGAGACACCCTTCTAAAACAAAAAATTTGATTGAAATATATTCCATAGTCCGTGAGCAAACAAGAAAATGAATTACGGAACATGTCTCTTTTCTCACATCAAATACCACAATCTTTGATTGCCAATCATTAAATTTAAATAACCAGTGAAAACTACCATTTGCAAAGTAACCTATATGATCAATCATTATATCCTCCCACTCCCCCGGTTCAGGGAAATTCTGAGCCCTTCTCCAAGTATTTGATTTCAACCCATAAACCCAAACATGGGTTTCAAGTTCAAGTTTATCCTGGATTTGTATGACCCAAAAAGCCTTGTACGTACTCATCTATAGAGTCATCATAACCTAAACCTACCCCAAATAGGTGATAGGTTTTACCAAATTTTCTGTCAGGTACGGCAAGACCTGTGTTGTAGCCTACACAGAAAATCTAGATTTACCTCGATACAAGAGAAGCAAACCATTACAATGACCATAGAGTCGATTACATGGATAAGAGACCAATTTTTTGATGTGTAGAATATCTTCCTCCAAATCAACATTCACATCATGCATGACTTTACTCACGTTCATGTAAAAACGTTGATCCCAGAAAATCAGTTTGCGATGAGTAAAATTTTGACAAGATATAGTAAGTTGTGAACGGGTGAAATTAGGGTTGTCAATGATTGCACTTAACGGATTAGAAAGACATTTGAAACAAAGAAGAGACTTGACGGGCAAGCATGCAAGTATGTCTTGTTGCAGTACATTAAATTAATTTGCCAACATTTTATTATACAGTTATTTAATTGATTATATGTAAGTTTCTAGGAAATAAATATTTTGATGTTCAAGTTCATGTAACATCCTAGAAACATTAAAAGTCTATATTTAATATGTATTGAAAAGTTATCCTATAAATATGTATTGTAAAGTTTGAAATAATGCAATTCAAAAAAAGATTAATCTCCCAATTCTAACACTTTTACTATAACAATTGGTATCAGAGCTTTGTTCGATCAAAATGAACAACTCTGTCCCTATCTCTTTTGTTCCTCAATTAACAAAAGAAAATTATGGAAAATGGAGTATCCAAATGAAGGCTCTTCTTGGATCTCAAGATGAATAAGAAATAGTAGAAAAAGGGCATGTTTAAGTTGAAAACGAGGAAGGATTAACACAAACCCAAAAGCAGAACTTAAAAAGGTCGAAAAACAAAGACCAACATGCTTTGTTTCGGATATACCAAGGAGTACAATCATATGAAGCAGCATGGGAGAAAATAGCTTATGCCACTTCGGCAAAGGAAGCATGGGAGATTTTATAAAACTCATTCAAAGGAGACGAAAAGATAAAAAGGGTTCGAATGCAAACCCTTCGAGGAGAATTTGAAAGATTGCATAAAATAGAATCAGTTTCTGATTATTGTACGCAGATATTGTCTATAGTCAACCAATTAAAAAATAATGGTAAAACTATGGATGATATTCGTGTCATTGACTATATTGTGGTAGCCATTGAAGAATCTAAAGATTTGAACACCATGACCATTGATGAATTGACGGGCTCGTTGCAAGCTCATGAAGAAAGATTACACAAGAAGAAGAAAGAAGTGGCTTCAGATCAAGCACTCCAATCAACATTGTCTCAAAGTGAGAAGATGGAAGATTTCAAAATCCAGAGAGGTAGAGACTGTGGTCGTGGAAGAGGATGAAGTTTTAGAGGAAGAGGCTCAAATGGTCGTGGAAGAGGCTATATTGCAACCAAGGAGTATGGTTGGAATGAAGCAACTCAAAGTCAGAATATCAGAGATTCACAAAGAGGACATGGACGTGGACGTGGATATGGACGTGGACGAGAAAATCAAAGAGGAAGAGGTCGAGGCTATTTCGAATGTTATAATTGCCACAAACCTGGTCATTTGGCGTATGAATGCTGGTACAAGGAGGAAGAGAAACATGAAGCAAATGTTGTACATGAAATCCAAGAGCAAAATCAAGAAACTTTATTGCTCGTATCACATGATGGGGATTGTGAAGATGAATGGTACATAGACAGTGGTGCTAGGAAACACATGACGGATAACAAACGCTTATTTTCAAAATTATTTGAATCAAATTATGGAGAAGTAAAAGTAGGAGATGGAAAAGCGTACAAAATTAGTGGTGTTGGAGAGTTGGAGTTCAAAACGAAGGAAGGAAGGGTTAAAAGAATGTCTGAGGTTTATTTTGTTCCTGGACTGAAAAATAATTTGCTTCGTGTCGATCGTCTTTTGAAAAAAGGATTTCATGTTCATTTTTCTGACATGGCATGTTACTTATCAAAGAATAATCAGGTTATTTCTAGAGTTGGTGTTGCTTCAAATAATCTATTCTCCATCACCCTTCAAAATCAAAATATGTCATGTTTTTTTGGTATTGATAAAGAAGTTTCAAAGTTATGGCATGATAGATATGGACAATTGAATTATGGAAATTTGGAGATGCCCTCGAGGAAGATGATGGTAAGAGGTTTACCTAAAATTGATCGTGTAGATGATGTTTGTGAAGCATGTCATATGGGAAAGCAACACAAAATTTCCCTTCCCTCTCAATCCTCATGGCGAGCAAAGTGACCACTACAGTTTATTCACTCAAATCTTTGCGCTCCGATGGTTGTTTCATCTATGGGAGGTAACCGTTATTTTATATCCTTCATTGATGATTACTCACGAAAGGTTTGGGTGTATTGTGTCAAAGAAAAATCAGAAGCTTTTCGAAAAGTCAAAGATTACAAGGGAGAAGTGGAGAATTTTACTGGGCTGAAAATCAACACTTTGAGGACTGATCGCGGAGGTGAATATCTCTCAAATGAGTTTGAGAAATATTGTAGAGACAATGACATTCGACATGAAATGACAGTTCGATATACACCACAAAAAAATGGTGTGAGTAAAAGAAAAAATAAAACAATTGTGGAGATGGCTAGATGTCTTCTAAACAGGTCACCAACAAGGAGCTTGGAGAATCGCACACCACATGAAGCATGGTACGGTACGAAGCCTAGTGTTCATCATCTAAAAATATTTGGGAGTGTTGCTTACTCTCATATTCCAGATGCAATGAGAAGCAAGTTGGATGACAAGTCAGAATACGATTAATCTCCCAATTCTAACCCTTTTACTATAACATGTCCACGATCAACTGCTCGCGTCGTGGACATGTGTCATCACTTAAGAAAATGGAATGCCACTCCAAAAACCTAACTCAACTCTTTGTGTGTAGCTGCAGTAACTCAATTAGAAAAAAAATAGCTAATGACATCTTTTGACTATGAATTTATTCTGGCATTTGCATTCATATCATTGATATAACTAAGAACTCTCATTAATTTTCCATAATAAACCATTAATAAACTCCTAAGTTATAGCAAAATAAAATTTAAAATATCTAATTTCTATCTTCATTCCATAATAAACCATTAAACTCTTAATTAACAGCAAAATAAAATTTAAAATATCTAATCTCTATCTTCCTCTGATGAAGAGCTATAAGTTTGGGATTTCGGCCAGCTAAGGAACTCATAATTTTCAACATCTGAAGCCACCATGTTCAGATTGAAATCATGAATTTTCACCACTTGTTTATTGGTGCTTTCCTTCCTCCCACCTTCGCAATGAGACATTTTATGACCTCCGAGACCTTGTCCCTTCCGAAAAATTTTAGGGCATAAATCACACTTATAAACCAATTCTTCCCCTCCATTGTCGGGGACGATTTCAATCTTTGTTACTTTTGAGCTTATTTGGATCGATTCTTCTGTTTTCTTCTTCTTGTTATGTGAAGTAGTATGGCCACCGAGTACTTGATAACTAGCAAAAACTTCTTTACATTCTCTGCATTTATGACCTCTTATATTTCCTTTCAATTCATCATCTTTTCCGGTGAAGTCCATAACGTTCTTCATCTTCATCTTCATCGGAGATTTCTTGTTGAGTACCAAATCTGAATTTATCTTCTTCTTCTCCTCTTCGTAAACTGCATTCACGACCTTCAACATCCCATCTCTATTGAGCCCCTTCGACGTGAGAAATTCAAAGCTTCCAATTCCAGCAATTATCACGTCACTCGATTCGTACCTCATTTTCAAATCCTTCAATGCATCCTCTACAGTTCTCTCCATAACTAGTTCATCATAAGTATCCATAACTTCTTTAATTAAGGGATCATCAAACATGATCGGAATAGATTCTTCAATTAATTGATTATCATCTGCCCTCATCCGAAGAAAACCGGTATTTCTCAATCCATTTTCATTGGACTTAACATGAAGAGATTCTTCACCGAGACAATTATACATCGAGTGCTTTCTATTTTTGCTCCAACTTGGTACCGAAGAAAACTCTCTTGAAGATGAAGAATATATATATATCGACATGAGAATCCGAGCGGCCCGTTCAACATTGGGGTCGCTACCATGGCAACTATAATAAGTTGAAGTCGAAAGTGAAGAGAAATTGCTGCTAACAATGATTTGATTTCGCAAGGGTAGGGGTTTTAGAAGTGCAAAACAAGCAGTCAAGTGACTAAATACATACTATAACGTAAGTTTTTTAGTGTGTAATTCCACTAGTATTTGGAAATCATATTTCCATAAGGATTCGAATTGATTAATTAATGATAATTTTTTTCAGAAGTAAAATAGGAAGCCCTCCATAATCACAATTTGCATAATTTATTTATTGTTAGAGGAACTAATTACATAATTTATTCTTCGTACAATCACTTTATGTTTTTTTATTGAATTACGTTAATTCAAATTTCCAAATTTAATTTGACTGTATGGTTTTTTATTAGCTAAATAATTTAATAGTCCCTGAGATGTTGGACAAATGATACTAGTTAGTACATCTTTTACACTTGAGTTTTGACAAATTATATAAATTGATGTATTTTTCATATATTTTATACGATTAAACTCGGGTACTTCTAAATTGTTTACCTTTCTTTATTTCAATAAAATTATATTGTACGTTGAACGAAGAACGTCATTCATTCACCGAACCAAGAATATGATGGCACGCCATATATATTTAAAGGTGTAACAAGATACTCTTCAAATTCAAGAGGGACGGACCAATTCATCACAGATTTCGTATTTGGAATTATAGCGACTCTCCCACACGAGAAGTCTTGCTAAGTTTGCTCAATTTATCTCAATTACTTGTCAATTGTTGCTATTTGATTAGTTTCAATTTCAGTTTGCAATTGTTATTTTAATTCTTCAATATCATGTAATTTCAATTGTAAAAAAAAAAAATTTACAATTCACTTGAATTGATTTTTTGATATGTTTTGTGATTGACACCCAAATTTCTGCAAGCAAAGTTTCTATAGTGGCATCGAGAACCCAAAATAGACCTTATCTCAATCCTTGAGTCTGTTGTCAATCGTTTTTTAAGAACTCAAGAGAGTTGGCAGACTCATTTTATCTGTTACGTTGAGAATCGGCTTCTCCCACACCGTGCAATTTCCCCCACATGTGTCAATGTTGAAATTGACACGTTTTTTTTATTAATTCGAAAATAACCCCCACATAATCTTTACAAAATAGTGAATTTGGATTCCATACACCAACAAACAGATGAATAAATATGGTTTTATATATGAGCAACAGATTCCATGAAGCAGAAAATGCGGATCTGATTGAAGAATATCGATCTTCTTCCTGAAATTACATAAAACCATAGCATCACATACTAATTATTTATCCGTCTCAGTTGCCGACAGGATTTAGGAGAACTATTGCAGTATTATGAGAAGCTACCGGAGAAAAAGCAACAAGAGATATCAGTTAACAGCCGAGAGAATTATATGTGCACTCATGTCTAGACCTACCAATTTACATTTAGAAATAGAAAACAAGAAGCAAACTCAGTTGAATTTCAACAATTAGATATACGAAAAGAACACATACATGATTTGAGTAATATCAAAACATAAGCATATCGAAGTTGGAAATCATCTGAAAGAAATCATTTTTGATTGATATGAAAATTTTAATCCAGTAAGCTGCTAGATGGAGAAAAAGACATCCACAAAACCCGAACTTGAAATGGAATTGTTTCTAAACAACTAGAGAATTTACATATAATCTTCAAAGGAACCACAGAGGAAAAAAAAACATAATTCATCCGTTGCTTGGCAATTGCCGTGAGAAAACCAGACAGATATCATCTCGACACAAACCTCCTAAAAAAACCCAATTGAATTACTCAACTTACACTGCATGTCTCACCATTGTGAATAGCTTGTGACCCTGCTTCGCTTACCCATCCAGACACTATATCAATACTACTCAGGCAAATTCCTGAGACGAGCATCTGGTGACAAAACCATGCCAATGTCCTCAACATTATTGTAAATAGCAGTACCATCAAATATAACGTGCAATTTTATGAGCCAATAGCAAGAACTTTTCTCTTTCATAGTATTTGGATAGACATTCTCCTGGGCAGCCACCTCCCAAACAGACCCCGCCTCATCCTTTAGCCCGAACTTGCAAAAGAAATCCACCACGGCTTCTACGAGTCCTCCTTTACTCTCTCTATCTTCACTATGCATCAGATTCAAGAACTTGCTTGCATGGTCCGGCACATACTGATAGTCAGGTCCATCCGCGGGTAAAGGTGAGAGGAACATATGAGCAGGATGACCCGAGACTTCCATGAGCTGGTAATAAATCCCCATATCATACGGTGAGGCTGCATCCATGCAACAACTGAGGAGTAATGTGTAAGTCTGTAATGACGGGTTTAGAATTTTCCATGCTTTAGAGCAAGTTATAAGCATCAGCTTGCCCGTGGACCTTAGGAATGCACTAAGAATAGAATTAAAAGTGGGCACGTTTGAGAGGAGACCAGCTTGGAGCATTGTGTGATACCATTCCCACGCCATATCCACATTCCTTACCTTCCCCCAAGGTCAATTAGAAGTCCATAGACAAGGTCAATAGGCACCCAGTTCTTTCTTTTCATCTCGGAAAAAACAGCTTCTGCTTCATCAAGATAACCAGTGTGTCCAAGCACCACCATGACTATATTGTCAGTCACTTTGTCAAGTTCAAGTCCAGCCGACTGCATGTCCCGAAAAAGCAATCACTATAAGTGACTAAATTTGGCAACAACCTTGTTCAACCATCTAACAGAACAACTTGTGGGTAGACAGGATACGATAAACGTATCAGGAGAAAGGCCAGCATCTTGCATTTTCTGGTACATGTCCATAGCAAATCAGTCTGTGTATTTGGGAATTAGGACTTCTAAATGGAGAAAAAGACATCCACAAAACCAGAAGTTTAAATGGAATTATTTCCAAACAAACTAGAGCATTTACTTCTTGTCAAAATCTCTCCCGTAATCGTGGAAATGTCGTTGAGACTTGTATAAAAGTAGAATGAGTCTCAGCAACATTTCCATGATTTAGTTACAGCTAATGCTTTGATATCTACGAGTGGTTAATTAAATGTTCTTCTTTCATATGCTATGTTATAGTGGCAAAATCAGTTAGATCAAATTCATCATCTGATTAGTTCAAGCTACATCTATTCGTCTTTGCAACTAAAACTAAGATATCTATGTTGTATAAACCTATTGAACTCTGTTGTATTGTGTTTTTAATAATATCCCTTACTTCCATTTCAAGTTTTGTTTTAAACATTAGTAAGTAACCAAACCAGTCGAGGAAATTGACAATAGGTTCAAAATAACAACACTACAAGAAAGAAGAACAACACAAAAAAAGAAGTCTATTATCAAATGAGGATTAACCTTTGTATAATCAAGATAATGCCAAAGGAATTCAACATCTCCACAATTATGATGTCCCTCTAATAATTTCAATAATAAGATGCTAAGGTGGAATACTGAAGTACAATTAGCTAAAAATCATGCTTCAAGATTTATTGCTACCTGTTATTCTGGATCAAAATACAATATGTTGGATCATAAAAAAAAATACAATCTGTTGGTTCATGAATAGCCCACTTTCAGACTATAGTACCAGCTGCTGCCTGCCTCCATCTATCATTGATGGCATTCAGACATCAGAGATTGTGCAACGCAAAAGTAAACTTTTTTGAAAGAAAAACAAAAATAACTTGATGCTACTTCTACCAAGATGAGGAGACAAAGAAAGTCTCCGATCTATACTTGAAACTAGCAAAAAGCTATGTTGTATGGCGTAGAGACACAAGACTTTCAACTTCAAGACCGATAATTGGAGGATTCCAACTGATGTCTATTTCAACCTTCTTAACACTTTTCTTTCTAAGATCATATGAAACCACCATACCGACCTTATCATGCTTTCCTGGATGTGGACCATTTTACCAAATGGTTGGAAGCAGAGGCCATACCAGCTCAAACTCCGGAGCGGGTAATAGAGTTTGTGCAAGAGAATATCGTCGTCCAATTTGGCATACCCCGCCTAATCATAACCGACAATGGCACGCAATTCAACTGTGATAAGTTCAAAGATTATTGTGAGCGAATGGGAATCAGGAACCACTTCTCTTTTGTCAATCACCCCCAGGAGAATGGAATGACAGAAGTCACAAATCGTGCAATGGTAAAGGGCATCAAGAAGGGACTGGGGGAAAAGAAAGAAGGTTGGGCGGACGAAGTACCCAATATGTTGTGGGCTTATCACATGTCGGTTAAAACCGCAACTGAAGAAAGCCCATTTGCCATGGTCTATGGGGTAGAGGCAGTCATCCCGGTGGAAATCCAATCGCCAACAGATAGAGTGATATACTATTGCGATTGCAGAAATGAGCTGAGCTTGAGGCATTCGTTAGATTCCCTGGAAGAAAAGCGAGAAAAAGCATACGTGCGAATGGCTGCTTAGAGACAGAGGGTGGCAAAGTACCATGACAGGCGAGTAAAGGTTGTCGTTCTTAGTGAAGGTGACTTGGTCTGGAAAAAGGCGGATAAAGCCCAATCTTATGAAGGCAAACGAAAGTTGGGAGTCAACTGGGTAGGCCCTTACAAAATATGCATCACGCATCTCAGAAACATCATGTATTGCGATTTTTATATTTTGAAATAAAATCGGAATTGTATACAATTATGACTGTTATTTGTTAACTTCCCATATTTTGAGATACTGATACAACATATTAATATTTTACCCCTTACTGAGGGAAGGTGAGCGCCGAACTGCGTAAATTTCTTAAAATACCAAAACAATTTTACCCTAAGATTGATATGAGCAGATGAAAAATAGCACTCGCTATTCGCATTAAAATCAATGGTAAAAATATACAAGGCATAAAAGATTGTACAATAAAAGGATATCCAAATTATATAAGCCCATAAAAAGAAACAAGCATAAAAAGGGAATTGGCCTCCCAGATAAATGACTTAGAAAATAAATAACGAAGATTGTTGAAAGAAACAAGCATAAAAAGGGAATTGGCCTCCTAGACAAAAGGTTACAAAAGCACAAAAAGTACGGAAAGATTACAAAAGCACAAAAAGTGAGAAAAGACTACAAAAACCAACAAAGAAGCACGATCAGGCGGTAGGGTCTGCCTTGTCCAGGCTAATCTGAGTGATTTCTAGAGGCGGGAACTGCGAAAGCAGCTCTGCTTGTATAGGCGTCCCGCTAGAGATGGCAATGCCATACACCTTCCGCCAATCCTCCAAGAGTACGTCATGCAAGTCCACATCGCCCTTTGCGTCCAGGGCATCCCATTTGAAAGCTAGCTCCTTGGAAGGAATGGGAACCTTCGACGCATAAAGTTCAAGGGTTGTATGATTATGCTCAAAGGCGGCATGAATGCGGTGGTCATACAAAAAACATGCGGGAAGCGCATGGTTCCTCCACTTCCTCTGCATTTTTTGGAGGTCCACATCTTCAAAGGAATCTGATTCAGAAGATTCAGCTCTAAGAACTACTCATCTTTTTCCTTCTGACTTCTCTCTTAAGACATGATTCTTCACACACATCTCATGAGTAATCAATGAGCCTATTAACTCATCATAAGCATAATAGTAGGATGAAGTCACCTCTGGTAACAACTGACTAGGCGCCCATGTTCTGAGCTTGAATGAAATACATCATTTTCTTTTTCCCGTAAGAATAGTTGTCACCATCGAATTGAGGGGGTCTGGTTGTAGAAGAACTTTCTGGAACCATTTGATAAAAATTATTCTCAGGAAGGTGTCTACCAACCATCTCTAGTATTCTGATAAGGATCTTACACTTAGATTGTTAGATATTTAGTAAATAAACGAAGTGACCTTCGTTCTGATACCACTTGTTGGTCCTAACAAGATCAGAATCACCTAGAGGGGGGTGAATAGGTGTCTATGTCCAATTTCAAGTTTTTGAGAAACTTCGGACAGAATCCAGTCTCTTCAGAATCAGGAGCAAACTTCTGGGAAGCGCTTCTGTGAGAGACTCTGCTTTAAGGCAGATTTTCACTTTTCAGCAACAGAAGTTCTGTGTAACAGAGCTTCTGGATAGTCTTTTGAACAAAGACAGAAAATGAAAGGCAGTCTGTTTCAGCACTTGAATATAAAGCACTTTTAGAGAAGCAAATATAACAAGTTGAATAGATCGATATGGAGAAAGAGATTCAGGAGGTCCTAATGAACAATCAATTTATCCAGGTTCGCCACAAAAGTCCGATGACTATGTCCTGTCCCCTGTGAGCGCAGTCAGCAGAGATTTAAATCCACTATTCAGAACTTTTCTGGCAAGTTCAGAAGCCCCTTTACATCAACATAACTTAAGCTAATTTCTCACTTAGTTCTAACCAATCTAGAATAAGTTAAAGGATTTCCACCAGAACAAACAACATAGTTGTTTTCTGGATTTCTCACCCAACTTAAACCTCAACTGGTTTTTCTCTCAAATCTAACTGAATATCACAAACGATATCAGTTTACAATTCTATTATGAACTTGTATTTTCTTGACTCTCTCGCTTTTACAAAATCAAATAAGAAAAGGGAAAGAATGGAATGCTCTGTTTTTGCTATAAAATCAGTGCGTTGAGAAAGCTCAAAATTTTCGTGTATGTGAGACACAGTTAAGCTTAGCTACTTATATAGTGCTTGGAGATGACCGTTGCTTCAAATTGTAGCTTGAATTTGAGGAGAGATAGAGTTGTAGCCCTTACTCTGTCTTGTTCTTCAAACGGTCTTGAAAAGCTTTGATTCTGTTAACCTTGTCCTTTAATCTAAAACTAGTAATAGATTTGAAAAACAAAGTTGACTAAGAAATTTCTTCATTAAGATCAACCAAGGGTAGACATAGAAGAAACTGAGTTTGTTTGTAGTGAACAGTACATGCGCTCCTTTAATAGCTTTTTGAACTTTGGCGCCTAGCATTAAATGCAGTTGACATGTGCATTAAATGCTTAACAAGACATGTGATCTTACTTCTGAACACACACTCCCTTTGTCTTGGTCTTCTAATCTCAACGAAACCTTTGCTTCTGGATTCTTGAACTTCTGAGGAGAGCTTGATCAATCTTCTCAAAGTCTTCAGAGTGAAGCATCCAACTTCTGTGTTTCATCTTCTGGATTCTCTTAGCGTTCTCTTCCGAGTCCAATGGCGAAACAAATTTTAATTTATTCAGCACCTGCTGAGAAAGACTTACAGAATACTTAAGAAAATTTTTAAGTTAATATTCATAAGTACATAAGTCATATGTATTTAATATCTTCTGAAACACTTTGAACTAACCAAAACACATAGGGTTCACCACAGTAAGCGCGACCCGCAACACACGTTGATAGTTGGGATTTTTCTTTTATGCAGAATGATACTCACAAACAAAAAAACAGTAACTCTGTATATAGTCATAGACTGTCAGAACGCTTCGGTTGTATCCTAATTTTTACTTTTCATAAAATAATTTAAGAAATATTTTTATAAAAACTGAAAACCAAATATATATCCTTCTATCAATAAACCAACTTCAAGAAATCGTACGTGAGCGAAAAAATGGCGCTCATAGCAGCTTTAGCCTTCTTTGACTAGAGTCGCCACCCGGCCGACCGGGAAAATGTGTGAACCAGTCTATGTACCGATTTCCTTTGAAAACCAGAGATTCCATATACGTTTGTGGATACAACTTATTAGTTCCAACATTCTAGGCCCTAAAGGATCTTTAATGCAACCTAATTCATTATTGTCTTCTATTTATGGTTATCACACAAAAGTATTAAAACGCGCAAATATTTGTACGGTAAACTATTGGGGGACACGGTAAGCAAGTACTCGTCGAGAACGGAGCCGGGCAGATAGAACTTCGGGGTCGGAGAGGCGTCGGGGACGTACTCCTAACGATAGACTTTGGATGACTTTGTGATTTCGGGGGAACCTTGACTATGGATGACTTGGATGCACATATCCTCGAGGAGGATGAAAGTGCCGAGATGACTTAGGAGCACTTATTGATGCGGCCTCGAGCTAGTGCTACAAAAAGGCCTACAATTAGAGGACAAGTGTACCCTATCGTTATCAAGTAATAATCTGGGGGTTAAGTCCGGGTATATCCACGGGATTTATACCAATAAGTATCAAACTACTCGGTCTCGGGTTGTTATCTAAGCGAATTTATACTTTAGAGTTTTGGTGACTATTAATTTACTCCTAAATTACAACACACAAACACTACTTTCCATATTCCTTAGCATGAAATGGTGATGGTAAGTTTTATGCAACAATAAAGATAAAATAGTTTTAAGATTAATCAAACTAGCATAGCTAGCTTTTTATGATGTTTATAAATACGTATGAACTCGTAAGTACACACTTAATTAATCCTATAATTTCAAGGTTAAGTGTCTCCAATGGACTTAGAAACTAGGGCCCTTTAAGTTCCGTGATGTCGTCAATATCTACGGTTTCCGGCTCGTCACTTCCGGTGGGGGAATCACCTATATAAATCTGGTAGAAATGTCAAGTTCATATCAAGTATTCATAAATAAACATAAGAGAAGCATATGATGATGATAAATCAAACATATTAATTTATACAAAACTATTGTATAAACTATGTAAAGAAACAAGATGATACTACCAAGTCTAGCACATAGACGGGTCACAACTAGTTTAGCGAGATAAAAGTTTAGCTACTCCATTTTTTCGCACTACACCGGACACACGATCGTTGCTTATGTCCTCGGAGAGGAATCTCTTTGCCAAGCTTGAAGATGATATATGATGGATGAAAAATAAGGAAATGAACTTTGTATTGATGGAATTGAATTACAAACTTTGCAAAGAGGTGAAATAGAACATGGAAATTTGGTGTTTCGATCACCTCTTCTTACAAACTAAATAAAGAATTGAAATAACAACTATATGGAACTAAACACAAGTGAAGAGGGATGGATTTTCTGGCTAGAGTGTGAATCCTCAAGTGTGAATCCTCAAAACACATGCTTGAAAATCTCATCGAAGAGCAGAATAAAGGCTGACACGGGTCGTGTGGGCCAAGTGACACGCCGTGTCAAGGAAAAATGCATTAAAATGACTTTAATCAGCTCAGGCGTGTCCTTGGGCGTGTGGATTGACACGGGGTCGTGTCGCATTAATTACTCGACAAGTTGGATTTTTGCTAATTAAAACGCCGCGCAGACTAATTGTCTCCTTTATGACACGGATTGTGTCCCACGTGACACGGGGTCGTGTCCTTCATTAGTCGTGTGAACACCATTTAGCACGCCCCAAAATCAAACCGTGTGGACCTGGTTGTGGCCGACACGGACCGTGTGGATGTGGGACACGGGGCGTGTCAAGAGTAATTTCTGGGCAGTTTGGCTTTTTCCTTGAATTATTTGCAAAACTCCTTGTCTCTTAGCTCTTTATTATCATATAAACACCTTTAATTATGTCTGGAAGTTGTCTTTCATCATGGATAATTTTCATCATTGGAGCAAAAACCTACAAACAAAAAAACATGAGTTACTTTGACGATTCTCGGTGAAAAAAGTGCTTTTACGGAGATAAATTCATACTAAGTGACACTACAAGAAAAATCCTGATTACAGACGGAAATCTTTAACGGAATGATTTTCGTCAAATATTTTAACGGATTTTCGGTCAATATATTTTCCGTCAAAATTTCTGACCTAATCGCCAAAAAATTTCGGCGGGAACATTCCCGCCAACACGCTGACGAGATTTATTGACGGAATTCAATTTGGTCAGGATTTTTGACGAAATTTTGGACGGAGTTGCTTCATCAAAACATGTCCTGACTGTTTTACTTACGGATGACTGTCAGAAAATTTGAACATGAACATTTACACATTTTTAGACCAAAAATCATATTTTTTTATACAAGTATTTAATTCTTTTTTTTTATAATCACAAGTATTTTATTCTTATTTTCACTATACATAAAATTTACGATAGAAAATATATGTTACATGTATAATATATAAACATTATTTTATTAACAAGTTCCATAAATTTAGTTTTTGTTGTATTAGTTTTAAATTCTTTTACTAAATTATATATATATATATATATATATATAAAAATAAACAGTTTTCTTTTTCAAAATAAAAAAATATAAAGTATCTAATGTTGGTTTTTTTTAAATTATGATTCCTAAGACTCTACGTCATTATTGAGTTATTTTCAAAAAAAATATATAACATACTTTTTTTATATGAGAATTCTTTTTATTTAAAAACACTAACCTTTATTCTCTCTATGTTAAACGGTTACCCTAGCTAACCTTTATTATCTCCACTTCATGATAACTCTAATCCTATCCTTAAACCTAACCTTATCCTAAACCCTTAAAACCTTAATGTTTTCAAATTCTAAACCCCCGACTTTCTGGGATAAGGCATCAATGAGTCTATCGTTTTACAAAAGTATCAATTTGAGTCTAATTAACGTATGAAATTTTAGCAATTTAAGTTCAATGTTTAAAAAATGAGACCAGTTTAGACTCAATGTTTATAAAATACAGTAAAACTTCTATATATGAATATTCTATATAAGAATAACCTCCCAATTGTTATAAAAAAGTTTAGTTCCAAGTGCAGAATATCTTTGTTGTATCAACCTCTATAATGAAATCATATACTAGATGCTAATTGTTTGTAGAGCAACATGATAACCGAATACTAATTTTTAGTAGAAAATAATTTCAAATTTATTTATTTATAATGAAATCATATGCTAGATACTAATTTCTGTTGATAAGCCGACAGATGTCATTTATAATTAAATTAAATTTTTTTCACTTTCATCAAAAGCTAAACTAAAATGGTGGGTGTTAATTTTAATAATAATAAGCTTTAAAAATATCTTAATAATAATGAAAAAATCGTGGGTTTGTTTTTTTATTAAATAAATAGCGAATTAGTCAAATTTTAAATATTTAGGCGGTCTCATCGATTTAATTAGAGTCTCCATTTTGAACACATAATTAAGTTTTAGGCGGTTTAGGTGTATGATTAATTAATATATCTTAATAATTAAAACAATTCAAATTACAAACTTTATTTTGTTCTAATCTGAAACTAATTTAGAAGTTGAAGTTAGAAATTGAAACTGAATATATTAAATTTAAATTAGAAAAAAAGATATCACAAATTTACTAGAACAAAGGTGAGCCATTAGATGAAATATTAATCAAACGGCTCTATGATATTGTCCATGTACCTATATAAACACACTTATGAAACCCTAGTACCCAATCCCTGGAATGGCAGCCGCACAAAGAAGTGAATCCTCCCCTCTCCCTATCACGGTAAGGGACTCATGGTCTTTATCACTTGCCTTAGTTTTTCACTTTCCTTTACCTGATTATACACTAATGCATCTCTCCTTCTCCACCCAGATCTAACTATCTCCGGTGACTAATGACACTATCCTTTCCTTTTAAGGCTGGACGCACTCCCTCCGCCGAATCTTCGTTTCGTTAAGTCTATCCCAGACTAGAGTCGAGCGCTCCTTTGCAACTCACTTAAGTCTACTTCATGGGTAACTAATTTCTGATTCTGATTTTGTTTGTGAAGGTTGCAATTTCTAATGTGTAATTAAGACTTATGATAGTGATTTTGTTTTTGCAATTGATTGTGGTTGGATTTTGGACTTGAGAAAAACAAGATTGGTTTATGCTCTCGTCTCTTTTCTTTTTTGTTGTTTATGATTTTCTTCTTGGTCCTGGTTCTGTAGAAAGTTGTGGTTTTCTTCCCTCTTAATATGATTGATTGGGGTTAATTTACTGTGGTGGTGATATAGAGGACACTATACCTGAATTGTTAACTAATTCAAGTGCGTTTCTAACCTGAAAGTATCAGCTATTATCTTGGTTACTTAATGGTGAAATTTATTGGGATAATGCCTAATTTATGTCCTGTTCTATAGTCGCTGAAGATCGCTTCTCTTCGGGGTTTTCTAGTCGTTGAGCAGCAGTTTGGAAGCCTTGCGTTAGGCTTTTGGGTGAACTGAAGAATATATAACACCTGAATCTTTATATGTTCGCCATAGGAATGGGAGTTGCTTATATGTTACTGATGTCACTATCACTCGGTACGAATCTCCAACTTTTTATTTTAATTTCGTAATTCATATGCTGTTTGGAATGAATGGTGTAATGGTATTCATTTTCTATTAAATCTTGCTCGAGCTTTTCTCTTTATCCAAAGTTATAACTCTCTTAGCCACATCATATTGTTGTAATACCTTTTGTTTTTTGTGAAGCATGATATGAATTATTGGAACTTGTACTAAGTTCTCTAATTAGTTTTCATGGTATTCTGTCCAAATTTTTTTTATATTAGATGCCCATAATCTAGTTTTTCTTTTCTTTTTAATATAAATTAATATTATCCTCATCAACTACAATATGTGATTTAGATTAGTACTCATAGCATGTTTTGATTGGGTATGAAGGTGATTATACTTGTATCCACATCATATAATATTGGTAAAGCTTCTAATTCTGTACCAGTTATACTTGTATCCCCACTTGTAATTTCTCATGCCATAATTATTATGATCAAGTGTATGTGAACCAAAAAGTCCTTTTTATCCTTTTTGAATCTCAACTTGTTAACTTCTTCCCATGGTCTCATCCATTCTGTTTTCTTGTATTCATGTTTAATTCACTTGTCAAATATTACATTGTGGATGGCTTATTTGCTTCTTGGTATTTACTATTTTGTTTTTATTTCTGCAGATGGTATTTCATATAGGATCTCTTCCAAAGACATCATAAAATTTGATATTGCTGCTCTTCCTACACCAACTTTGCCAAGGTAATGCATGTATTCTATTGTCATAGAGAGACTAATCAGTTATTTTCTAGTAGTGATTGACTAGCTTGTTTCCATCTCATCAAGTATGTTTAAAATTTCTGTGGTTTCTTTTTATATATTTTTTTCTTATTGTATGTAATTAGTAAGCTCCCTTCAATCCAAATATTGAATGTAAAAATTTCCAGTGTTTTTATTAATTTAAAATTGTAATAATAGAATATTGTAATTTTATGGTTGTATTGGACTGACGAGACTTACGAAAATTAACTTTCCGACGGATTTGTTATATTTGACGGAGTATGAAGTCAGAAAAAACGTCAGACCTATTTTGATGAACGAAATGTCGAAAAGAACGTCAAACCTGCTGACAGATATTCCGTCAGACCATTCCGTTTGAATTCCGTCAAAAATTCTTTGACGTCTGTTTTACCCACGTTTTTCTTCCCGTCAATATTCTGTCAGTACATCGATTTACTGACGGAAAAGGGGTGTTTACTGACGGATTTTTTCGTGTAAACAAGATTTTTCTTGAAGTGTAAATGAGAATTAATTTGTTCACATAGTATAATAAAAAGACTTAAAACAATACTAAAAGTAATACAATAACATTTAATTACACCGTAAATAACCCGAAAATATAGGGATATTTCATCCCTATCACTTATCCTCAAGGAGGATGAAAGTGCCGAGATGACTTAGGCGATAGCCGGGACGTCGGGAGATTTGTGTCGTGAGGACTTTAGTGGGCAGCGAGAATGTTTATGGACGGAGAATTTCGGAACTTAAGCGATTCTTTATATCAGAGGTGACTTAAAGGCAATTTACATCAGAGGCAACTTATCGGGTCAAGAATCGCTTAGAAACTGAGAGAGTAAAAGGGGAAAGAAGAGGTTTGTTGATGTTTAATTCGGAATTTTGAGCCACTATTTTTAGGAAAACTTGATGTCTGCAGAGACCTTACGGTTTCCATAGTGAAGACCATACGGTCTCCATTGTGAACCGTACGGTTCTTATAGGTTCCCATGGAAATCTTATCTTCTGACGCGCCAGCATAATAATTTCGGAAAGATAGGGACCGTACGGTCCCAGTTCTTGTACACCGACACTCGAGAAGTCCAAACCGGGCCTTTAGAATAAGAACCGAACGGTCTTGGGTCAGTGAGCGTACGGTCTCCTATGTGGAGACCGTACGGTTCAGGTCTCAACCAAACGCATCCCAATTTTGATAGATTTTAGTATTTTGGGCATAACTTCTTCATATGAATTCTGATTGGGGTGATTCGAGATGCGTTGGAAATCTAAGACATAGGGTGACAACTTTTGGCTTTTACGTTTTTCTAAATTCGGAACCTAAGAGGGTCTAAATTGGCCTCCAAGTTGGACTATGTGTTGATCCTATGTGGCATAGTTTTATTTTGAGCAGAGTTGATTAGACCTTTTTCTGGGAGACTTGAAGAGCTATTTTCTGTGTCATTGAGGGTGCCAATGACACATGGGAGGAGTGAGTTAGGATTCTGGAAGGTTGTTCCGTTCCTTAACGAGTATTGGCGTTTGCTTCGGTTGGCAGTTCGAGGAGCTCAAAATAGCTTTCCTCATAGGGTTCCAAACCAGTGTTTACCACGGTCCTTTATTTGCTCAAAGTCAAACCACAGTATTTTATTTACAAAACTGTGAAACTACAGGGCACTTATTTGGAATTAACCCTATAATTTTAAGGAGCTTCAATCAAGCTCGAATTTTTCTTTAATTTAGTTTTAGAGTTTGGATATATGCAGCCCTTAGGGCTGCATATAAGCATTAAATACAAGTGAAGAATCTCTTGTATTTAATGCTTTGATATTTAATATTTAATTTAGTTTGATTTTACTTATATAAACAAAATGTACATACCATTTTAAGAGTAATATATAGATAAATGAAAGATTATGTAAATTAGTTTCCTTATTCTAAAACTAATTTAGAATGCATTAAAAATATGGTACTCTTTTAAAATACATGTGCAACGGGTTCATGCTAGGACTATTTAGGATATAATAAAAATACAAATCCATATTTATAATTAATTTAGTATATATATATATATATACCATATAAATTGTAATTAAATTTCTACTAATTCTATTCTACAAATATTGAAAAATTATCCTAACAAAATTTTATGTACAACGAGTCAAGTTCAGGTGAGACACCCCCTTTATCGTGAGACAGTTTTCTTATTGTGTGACAAAATTGGCAATTTTGTAAATACAACCAAAATTGAGGAGAGTAAATAAAAGATCTCCTTTTTCTCTGATACAGTAACATGAAATTTATCTTCAACACTCTCACCAATCTAACCTCGTGCCTTCTCCGATCTCTTCCACCTCTGCTGAAAACCCAACCTCCGGCGTCGGTTGTCGTCCAACTGATCGACGCTACCTCATAAGCCATAACCTCCGTCATTCGTTGTTCGCCAATCTTCCTTTTCATCTTCTTCTTCTTTTTCTTCTTCTTCATAACCCTACTGTTGTAGATGATATATCTTTGAGAAAGAGAGACAAGATGCGTAAGTGGCTCTATTGCACCTGCCAAGTGGAAGAAACATACCCTACACGAAAGAATGAACACATAAGAAGCGCAAAGCATTATACAGATGGTACATTTTCTTTCTCTATTCTATTTATTTTTGATTGTGGCGTTGATATCCATGACTTACTATCATATTCCCTATCAATTTGAGATTGTCAATTTCAATGATAAGATAGAATTGATATTTAATTGCAGAATCCTTATCCAATTGTGAAAGTTTTGCTTGATTGTGGTCAGATTTGTTGGTTGTTAGTAAGCAATTTGGATTAAGCATATGCAATTTCTGATGAACCCTAAGTGTTTTGATTATGCCCAAACGTTTCAGAAGATGAAATTTAAATTTATACTTATACACTTAGTAATGTTGACTAACATTTTTTTGTTAAGTGCTGTTTAAGTTTTTCTCAGCAGGTGTTGAATGAATATTGTCTGGCGTGCTTATCGAACTCAGAAGAGAAGATTATTTTAAAACAGAAGATAAAGCTCAGAAGCTGGAAGCTCCGCTCTGAAGATCTCCTGAAGTATAATCAAGCTCTCCTCAGAGGTTCAAAAGCAACCAGAAGCCCTTATGCCATTAATGATCAGAAGCTTAGACAAAAAGAATTTTGTGATCAGAAGCTTGATCACGGCTTTTGTTAAGCATTTAATGCACTTGTCAACTGCATTTAATGCTAGGCGCCAAAAGTTCAAAAAGCTGTTTTGAAGGAGCGCACCTGTCCACAACAAATGAAGAAACATTCCAGTCAACCTTTCCTTCAATTCAAATCAATTACCAGATTGAGTTAAAGAACAAGGTTAACGGAATCAAAGTGTTTGAAGACCGTTTACAACCATGTCATCATCAAATTGAAGATTCAAATTTAAGCAACGCTCATCTCAAGACACTATAAATAGTAGCCAAGCTCATTTGTGTTAATATACGCGAGATTTTTGAGCTAACTGTGAGCGCAAGTGGTCGCTCATAACGACTTTAGCCTTCTTTGACTAGAGTCGTCACCCGGCCGACCGGGAAAATGTACGAACCAGTGTTTGTACCGATTGTTTTGAAAACCAGAGTATCTATTTACGTTTGTGGATACAACTTATTAATTCCGACATTCCAGAGACCCAGAGGATCTTTAATGCAGCCTAACAGTTTATTATCTTGACATTTAGGGTTATCACACAGAAATATTAAAATGCGCAAACATTTGGACAGTAAACCGCCGGGTGACACGGTACAAAACCCTCAGAAACTTACCCTCGTCGCGTGTCAGTGATTGCTCGCGAACTGATGCTCGTTGAAGAACGGAGACCTTTTCAAGGAGGAACTTCGGGGGCCGGAGTTGCGTAGGGCGTCCTCCGGAGTGGTAACTAGGAACAGGACTTAATCAGCTCTAGCGAGACTGCGAGTGATGCCTGGGTTGGGAACTTTCAATAAAGGGGAAGTATATTTTTGGTGGTCGTGAGGACCTTTTCTGGGAATATTTCGGGAAAATACTCTCGAGCTCGGACTTTTAGCGACTCTTCTCTGTATCAGAGGCAAATTTATCAGAGGCAACTTATATCGGGTCAAGAATCACTTTAGAACGAGCTAGAGAGAGAGAGAGGAGAATGAGTGTTTGTTGGTGAATTGAATGAGAAATCCGGGGGGTATTTATAGGGTAACTTGTGACCGTATGGTCGCCATTTAATGTGTAAGGCCGACTAACTGTCTTCACTAGTACCTCGACGAGGATTTTCCGTAACTTCTGATGGTGCCTCAAATTTTTGGTTCGAGGACTTTTGGTAACTTCCGTAGCTCTAAGTAACCTTTCATAACACCTCGGGTGTGACCCGAAGATTTAGTAATCTTTCGTAGCTCTTAATAACTCTTCATAGTACCTCGGGCACGACCCGGGGATTTAGTAACCTTTCGTAGCTCTTAATAACCTTTCATGGTACCTCGGGCATGACCCGAGGATTTAGTAACCTTTCGTAGCTCTTAATAACCTTTCATAGTACCTCGGGCATGACCCGAGGATTTAGTAACCTCATGTAGCTCTGAATAACCTTTCATAATACCTCGGACGTGACCCGAGGATTTGGTAACCTCACGTAGCTCTTAATAACCTTTCATGGTACCTCGGGCATGACCCGAGGATTTGGTGGTCTCTTCAGTGCAGTTCTCCATCCCACTTTCTTCAGATAATGTTGAACACTTTGTCCTACCAGTCTTATCTGAATGCTGGCACTTTCCATCCTGAGATCGGTCAACTGTGTCCCAATATCTTTTCTCTTCCGCTCTTGATCTTCAATCGATCTGTGGTCCTTGACAGCATTCCTCCTTGACCCAAGTCATGCCCCACTCTGGTGCTGCCCCAGTGGAGTTCCCTGTTCCCAACATTTTTGATAAGTTCGGGGGTGTCGCAGCGTGCTATTTCTGCGATCGTTGGATGTTTTCTTGTGTCCCTCGTAGTCATTCAGGGGTTAACTTCGGTTCGTCATGTGAACCTCTGGCATAGCGATCTATAGCTTCGGGGTCCTGTTGATCTTGGGAACACAAAATTCTCTCGGGGAAGATAGTATGACCGTACGGTCACGAAACTTGTGACCGTATGGTCAAGGGTCTGGTGACCGTACGGTCACTCGGGCTGTCTGTATTTATCTTTTATACAGCAGCCTCTTCTCCTCATACTCACACCGACACCTCCTTCTCTGATTTCGTTTCGTTCCTCTCATAGCTCGAGTAGTCGCGTATTCTACTTTCTTCATGTCGTTGACGGATATTAACATCAACGACTTCCCTTTGGAAGATGGCATGGAGGAGCTTTTCCCTCGTGTGCGGAGTGCGGTCGAGCTCGGCCGAAGTAGATCTACTGCCTATGTCGGTCTGGAGTTTGGAGAAGTTCTTCCCCTCTTCTTCAATATGCACAAGCACCGTTACGTGACCCAGGTACGTTTATTCCCGAAGTTTTCCTCTTTTCTTTCATTTTACCTGAGCTTTTCATGCGGTCTTGTTGGTCGATGCCTGTATTTCCTCATTTCCATTATTATGATGTTTCTTGCGATGATTTGATGATGTTGCTGCCATGGGACGAACTGTTCCACCTTTTGATGTTCTTTGTTTCATGTGGTCGGCCTGGTCTGAATTCTGGGTTGATGGTGACCGTACGGTCTTTAGCTTGGTGACCGTACGGTCGCTAGACTCTATGACCGTACGGTCGCAGGGAACATGCGTGTGACCGTACGGTCTTCGTGTGTTCTCCATCAATGATCCTTGAGTCTTTGGTTTAGTATCTCCGCCCCGTCGTTTCTTACATATCTTTCTCAATGGTTTTTTTTATGCAGGAGCCTCGTCTGAAGGGTCGAGGGAATGTGGGGGAAGTGAAAACTTGGTACCTCCCGTTGCCTCCTGCCGTTCGAGCTCGTGTCAACGGGACCCGTTTTCGTCCCTTCTTGAAGCAGCTTATGCCCGGGCCCCCCCGCATATACTGGCAAAATGTGAGTGCTCTAATCGAGCGTTGGTGCGATAGTACCCACACTTTCCATTTTAGCTTCGGGGAAATGACTGTTACTCCTCTGGACATCGCGGCCATCACCGGTCTAAGTTCCGCAGGCTCTGTGTCGCACCCGACCCCGAACCACCCTACGCGGATCGGACGCGAAAATGAAATCAATTAAACCACAATAAAATTTTGAACTAAAAATATATTCTTATATTTCATTAATATTCCAAAGATTTTCAATACAATTATGTCTCCAAAAATACATAAATAATCTCCAAATACATGATTCTGATAACTTTTTGACAACCTCTCAAACCTGGTCTATTAATCAGTAGCACCTGTATTATAAATCAGTAGCATCTCTATAACTGATCTTCAGTGCCTAAAACATTAAAACTTATAAAAAGTGAGACAAAAATCTCAGTAAATAATTATCAGCTACAGAAAATAAATATACTCAAAATAGCTATATGTACTTCAAATATTACTTTTATTCAAATCTGCAATAAAAGATCGTAAATTGCAATAAACCATTATTTCTCAAATAAACGAGCAAAAACTCATAAGCTGAAAACACTGTATTAAAATGCCTAAACACAAGTCTCCATAAACCTGTATTTAAAATTTTAATACAAACTTTAGTATCCATCATCGAATTCCACCCGCGTAGTTTCCACAACAACATCAACATCAATAATCGAGATCTCATTCTTTGCCTAACGTTAGGACTAACAGCTGTGCACACTGGTCATACCATCCCTCGGTAATGGTCTTAATCAAGTACTACTTGGACAATCCTAGATGGACAAAACATTTCACAAAACAACAATTGCTTCTCAAATCATTTCCAAACTTTCACCAAAACACAAAAATATCAATTCAATCAATTTTCAAGATACTAATTCATAAACATTTATCAATCAAACACATTAAATTCATCAATAAACAATTCAAAATATATTTGTCAAATACTAAATTTCCTTAAAATCATATAATTCTATAAACCTTCAAAATCAGTTTATCGTATATAGTTAATCATAAAAGATAGTTGATAATTACTTACACAATACTAAAATAGTCTCCAAATATTCGTCTAAAACTTGCTAGATTTAGGCGTATTCCGAAAACCTCTAATCTGATCTCCACAGTTTAAACTCCGAAAATTAACTCTCTTTCGCTCCACATCTAATATCCGTTAAAATGAATTATAATTCCACCAACCGAACTTGAAAGAACTATATTAAGAGGAAGAAGAATTAAATGATATCCTTAACATTCTCCATATTTTTGCAGCAAATAACCTTCTTATTCTCGTATTCTTCATGACTCCTAATCCAAACTCTATCTTAATAAAACTCTAAACTTTATCCAATTGATTTGCTGTCTCAATCTTATATTGACACCTACCCAAAAATTAAGGCCACGTTTGCTTCATTTTTTTTAACTAATAATAATAATAATAATAATCCTAGTAAAAGACGTATATACACACACTTGCACGTAATTTTACATTTTTAGTACTTTAAAATTTGAATAAAATATCACTTAAAGTCCTTTATATAATCGTTAACTCTAAAACTATCCAAAAATAATTAACTTTTCATCTCATTTATAATTAATGACACATTAAAGGTCTTAAGATAACCTCAATAAAATACTCATAACTCCAATTTATCAACCAAATATCATATAACCTAATATTAAAATATAATCTCCAATATTTTGGGCACAGATGTTACATTCTCCCCACCTTTACGAACTTTGTCCTCAAAATTTCTATTAGTCTACTTCCTCAAATGGTTCTTTAGATCATGAAAAATACTCCAACAATCATAAAGTTATATCTCTTATCTTTTTATTTATCTAGATCGATATTTTCCTAACATATTTTATAACTTAAAATTTCTTAACCTCAATCTAGTTCATTTCACCAATAAATTCACCATTAAACTTTATGTATCAATTTAACCGTAAACAAAAGTTGGGATTTTCCTTTCTCCAAGCACTATAAAACATAATCAATTTTCTTTTCATTTTTTTTTTCTATACATATCATATATATTTCTCAACCTTCAATTTTATCACTTTTATCAATTTTTATAATCTCAAAGTCCCTGATCACAAATACAAGGATACTAACTTTATTCTATATCCAAGACATTTATACATATATACCAGTCAAATTCAATTGATTGTTCCTAATAAAACTTCAATTCAATTCCCAAACTATTGAAACTCCAAGAATATCAATGGATTAATATATTTTGTAACTATTGACACCAATTTCTAAATTATTCTCTATTATAATATCTCCAAACTATGAATCAAACATTAATATAATAAGTTAGATAATTCATCATCTTATTTCCCTTATTTAATATCTCCAATTATGCTCTTTAACTATTTTGAAATTCCTTAAACTTATTTGTAAACCATATATATGTGATCCCAAAGACTTAATATACGGACCAAATACATTGGTCACTTGCAATATACCTCTTTCCCTTCTGGTTAACTAATAACATAAATTCTAAAATAATAATCATCAACAAATTCATATTTTCACATCTTGTTGTGAATAAACTAAAGAGAGATAGAGAGCGAATATTGATGTGTGTCTTATTCCATATAGAGAGGTCCTTTATATAGGATACAAGAGTTAGAGTTTGTATGGGAATAGGACATCTAGAATATTCCGGGGGTATAATGGTCATCCACTTAATTAATTCATAACACTCCCCCTTGGATGTCCATTATACAAAAATAAGTAAATGCGCTTGGGGATGCTGCCTCATTAAAAACCTTACCAGGAAAACCCAGTGGGAAAAAACCATGGTTAAGGAAAAGAGTGCAGCACGCATTTACTCCCCCTCATAAATACATAAGTAAAAATATTTACAATAACGCATTCCAATGCGATAACCTAACTTCTTGAAAGTAGCAGTTGGAAGCGCCTTGTGAAATAAATCCGTCAATTTGTCACTTGAACGAACCTGTTGAACTTGTACATCACCATTCTTTTGTAGATCATGGGTGAAGAAGAATTTTGGTGAGATGTGGTTCTTTCTTTCTCTTTAATGTATCATTCTTTCAGATGTGCAATACATGCAACATTATCTTCATATAAAATTGTTGGAGCTGCTTTTCGGGTGGATAAACCACAATTTTCTCGAATATGTTGAGTCACATACCGTAACCATACACATTCACGACTAGCTTCATGAATAGCTAGAATTAATGCATGATTATAAGGAGTAGCTTTTATGGTTTGCTTCATAGAACGCTAAGAAATCGCAACACCACCACATGTAAACACTTATCCCGTTTGTGATCGAGTAATATGGGGATCAGACAAATATCATACACCAGCTAAACCAATGAAGTCCTCTTGGAACTGGTTAGAAAAGAATAAGCTCATATCATTTATACCTTAAAGGTAACGGAGGACCATGTTTAATTTCATTCCAATGCCTCGGGTTGGACATGAGCTAAACCTTGTTGCAAATTCACAAAAATGATATGTCGAGTATTGTATGATTAGCAAGGTACATATGTCCCTATTGCACTTAAGTATGATACTTCTGGACCAAGAATTTCTTCATTGTTTTCCCAAGGACGAAAGAGGTCCCTATCCACATCAAGGAATCTTACAATCATTGGGCTACTCAACGGGTGTGCTTGATCAAAATAGAACATTTTCAACACCTTTTCTTTGTATGTTCTTTGATGCACAAGTATTCCATCTTTAAGATGTTCAATTTGCAATCTCAAGCAAAATTTTGTCTTTCCAAGATCTTTGATCTCAAATTCTTTCTTCAAATATTCCATTGTATGTGAAATCTCTTCAAGAGTCAACATACACTGCAATTATGACAAATTCAGACCCGAATTTCTTAATAAAAATGCATGTATCGATTGATAGGGTCATTCTTATAACCTCCTCTTATCAAATATTCACTAAGGCGATTATACCACATATACCATGATTGTTTCAATTCATAAATAGATCTATTTAACTTTTATGCAATAATGTTCTCGAGAACTAGCTGCTTCTGGCAGCTTAAATCCTTCCGAGACTTTCATATAAATGTCATTATCCAGTGGTCATTCTCTTATTGCCAGACTTATGAGAAACTTAAAAGTAGTTGCATCCACCACAGGAGAGTATGTTTCTTCATAATCAATTCTAGGTCTTAGTGAGAATTCTTGTGCAACTGAACGTGCTTTATATCTTACAATATCACCATTTTCATTCTTTCTCACAAAGACTCATTTATGTCTCACTGGTTTTACACCTTTAGGTGTACGGACTACTGGTCCAAATACTCATCTCTTCGTAAGAGATCCAATTCTATCTCAATTGCTTCTTTCAATTTTGGCCAATCATTACTTTGTGTACACATTTCAATGGATTTTTTAGTTCATGATCCTCATTATCCATAACATCAACTGCTATATTGCATGCATGAATTTTATCGACGTCGATTTTATTTCGATTCCATTTTATTTCAGACATGACATAATTAATAGAGATCTCTTCATTATTCTCAGGTACCTGAATTTCTTTCTTTGTCATGTTTATGGTCTCTTCAGGAGATCCTTCATTGTGTTTTGCTCCTCGGAAAAGCCATTGTCAATTTATGCTCCTTTCCATTTCCGAGGATTCTTATCTTTGGAATCGATAGGTCTACCACGCTTCATGCGTTGTGTGAGACTCATTAGCAGTTTGAAGTTGTCCTGCAGGGACTTCAATTATATTTGGAGCATTTACAGCTAGAACATGTGACTTAGTCACTCTCTTTGGGTCAGAAAATGCGTCTGGCAATTAATTCGCTAAGTTTTCTAAATGGATTATCTTTTGAACTTCTGGTTCATATTTTTTAATAAGAGGATCAAAATGAGACAGGATAATCCATTCCAACTAATTTCTTTTTCCAGCTGTTTCTTTTCTCCCCCTAATGTTGGAAAAACTGACTCATTAATGTGACAGTCAGCAAATCGAGCCTTAAATAAAGTTTCAACATTTGGCTCTAGATACTTAATGATTGATGGGGATTCAAATCCAACATATATTCCCTTCATCCTTTGAGGACCCATCTTAGTGCGTTGTGGTGGAGCAATTAGAACATATACCGCACATTCAAAAACTTTCAAATGGGAAATATTTGGTTTCTGACCAAGAACCAATTGTGATGGGGAGAATTGTTAATTACTTGTTGGCCTGATGTGAATTAATGTTGCTACATGTAATATAACATGTCCGTAAACAAATATTGGGAGTTTAGACTTTATAAGCAATCGTCTAGCAATTAACTCTTTTCATGAGCAACCAACAAAATGAAAAATCATTAGGAAGAATCTTCTAGTTCTTTAATGAATGTCCACACAAATTTTCAATTATTTTTTCGCATCATTATAGATCCAGGATGGCCTACCCGGTCATGCCAAACAATAAAATTATAAGGAAACTTCTGGTTTACTATAGCATATAAACTTTCTGGTTTACAATAACATATGAATAATGAGTAAACTTCTGGTTTACTATAGCATATAATTCAATTCTGCTGATTTTAGTGAGTACAAATGAGTGTTAACCTCTTCAAAATATGTATAGTGCCTCGAGAATACTCATATTTTGAAGGTATTCTATATTTCCTTTACTAATCGTCTCAACATTATAATATTTTTGAAACTCAATAAATTACCTTGAGACTTGGGAGATTATCATCAATGATTTCATATTTCATTCCCATATATAGACAACAATAAATTTGCTCTTCTGGAGCTTTCCATATGTTTGCTCTTATGGAGCTTTCAATAATCTTTGTACTGCATGATATAATTCTCACACTACTCCCTTTTATTCTTAAATGAGACAAATATATGCTACTATTCAATATGTTATGAGTAGTTGTACTATCTGCTATAGGCATAAATCTTCACTGTTCAATGCTCTTTCGGAGCTTTCAATAATTTTGTACACTTTTTCTAACATTCATACTACTCAAGTTGTAAAGTACACATGACAAACACATATATGCAAATCTAAGGATTCATATCAAACTCAAAGTATGATCTAAGGATTCATATCAAACTCAAAGTATGATTGTTTCTTTTTGTGACCTATTATATCAACTTAATATCACAAAGCCGTATCAAACTCTTACCATTCTTCTTACTTATATAAACACATGAAGAACAATAATTCGAATAAATAATTTCACAAAATAACAATGTCAACCTCAAAATAGCGGTTTGTTAATCATTTAGTAAAACAAAACTTGAGCAGCACATGAACTTTTAAAACAATCATGACTTTTATCAAAACAAACTATTAGAAATAACTTCATATTCAATATGGACAAGCTGAAGTTTTGATCACATCAAATTTCAAATATTATAAATTCACTCAAACTATAGGATGTCAAACATTATAAACAAGCTCTCGTCAAAAGTTGAACAAATAAATACTTGTAAAACTTAATCTGAAAATAAGATCATGTATTATCCCTATAACAGAATCATATTTGTATTTCATAACAATCAATATCTCATTGAATAAATATTACAAAGTTACAGATGTCAATGGTCTTATTCCTCAAGCAAGTCATAATAATCACATAGTTTCAGTCATTGTAAATTTCATCATGGATAACAAAAGCGTACACATGTCATTAACCGTTTCATGTTCTCAAGTTTAACACATCAACCAACCGAAACAATAATGACAAGTTTAACCATCAAATACAAGAATAAAATAAATTTGGTCAAGCACTCATCAAATTAACTTCAAATAATAATATTATCATTGAAGACTTACTAAATCTCTTTCACGGATCAAGTTTCTCGAATATTCTATTAAATATAATAACTCCAAAAAAATTTGAACTCAAATTTTCAAAACACATAACCAGAATATATCATATGCTCAATTATAATAATAAATGCTTTCTTAACTACTTGATAATATCTTTACACAAAAAAAAAGATCTCATTTATAATGTGATTCAATTTCTTCTAAACTACATACGTTAAATATAGTTCTGATATCTGTGGAGTATGATAACTGTTATGATGATAAACTATTTTAATTGCACAATATACTCCTATCATGTATATATATAAGCTCCTTACTATAGAAACACAAGCCATCAGAACTAAAATATGGTAAGCAATTAAAACAAACAGTGTTTTAATATCCATAAAAACACAAGCAGTTAACGCAGGAGTAAACACAGTCAACAAAATAATTTTTCCAAGACAATAGTTTTTCTTTCTAGATCATACTTCCTCTCCGAACAATAAAACCATACTATCGCAAGATATATTTATACATTTATACGTCCTTATCAAAGAGAGATTAGCATAACATTAACCTAATATATGAAACTAAAAACATATGCTCAATAGAATTTAATTCATGGGATTGCACAAAAACAATTCTATAACTCGAAAAATATCTACAACTTGGCATCAACAGGTTAGGCAAAACTTTGATAAAATTTCCCATGCTCTTGTAGAATTTATTTTTTATATTATTAAGTCAATTCCTATGCATATATACTACAAATCAGGAAATAGCAGTGTTCAATTTCATTAAAACAAATCAGGAGCATGTAATTGATGGGTAAAGCAGCCAATCCAAAAAATATATATTTATATAGTTCATAAAGAATGAGAATTGATCTACGAAAATCATGTTAACAAATTCAATGGCTTTAGAATTAATCAAGTAGCAAATTAAGAACGGTATTCGACCTGAATCTTATTCCACACAAATTTCTTAAACACCCAATTAATACTCTTTAAACATCTACCTATTCCTTTGTAAATCATGAAGATTAATGGTTCGAAAAATAAATAATAACAACAAAACCTATGACGTAAACTGATATCTGTTATACTATAAGAATTAATGGAAACTGAAATTGGAAAAACAAATCAAAAGTGGCGCCAACATATGTTGGCCCTATCAAGAACAGAATCACCTAGAGGGGGGGTGAATAGGTGTCAAAGTTGAAAACTGAAAGTTTCTAAGTTTTTCGGGAAACTTAATTTTCAGAGTCAAATTTCCTCAGAGTCAGAAGCTAGCTTACAGAAGTAGCTTCTGAGGGAAATTCTGCCTAAACACAGTTGGACTGTTTTTCAGCAACAGAAGTTCTGATTTGAGAACTTCTGGACAGTCTTCTGAACAAAGACAATGATACTTTAGAGAAAATCTGTTTCAGCACTAAGTATAAGCAAGTACACAGAAGCAAAAATAACAAGTATAAGAGGGAGAAAGAAGTTCAGGAGGTCCTGATTGAACAAATCGATTTATCCAAGTTCGCCACAGAAGTCCTGTGACTACGTCTTGTCCCCTGAGGTCGCGGCCTACAGAGATTTTATAAATCCACTATTCAGAACTTTTATGGCAAGTTCAGAAGCTCCTTTACATCAACAGAACTTAAGCTAATTTCTCACTTAGTTCTGACTAGCCTAAAAAGAGTTAAAGGATTTTCACCAGAACAAACAATACTCTGTTTTCTGGATTTCTCACCCAACTCTAATCTCAACTAGATTTCTCTCTTTAAATCTAACTGAATATCACAAACGATATCAGTTTACAAGATTCCTATTATGAACTTGTTTTTCTTCACTCTCTCACTTTACTAACACTATGCTAAGAAAGATTGAGAATGGAAAAGATGCTCTGTTTTTCTAGTTAGAACAGTGCGTTGAGATTTTGCTCGATGATCATGCGTATGTTGATGCTTTGGAGCTTGGCTACTATTTATAGTGAATGAAGATGACCGTTGGTGAGTTTGAATCTTCAAAGGAGATGACATCAGTTGTTGTAGCCGTTAGTTTTGTCAAATCTTCAAACGGTCTTCAAACACTTCGATTCCGTTATCCTTGTTCTTTAACTAAATCCGGTAAGTGATTTGAAATCAAGGAGAAGGATGACAGAATCATTCTTCAATTGGATCAACAAAGGGTAGGCAAGGAAATTCTGGTTTCTTTTAAACAGACAGGCGCGCTTCATCAAAACAGCTTTTTGAACTTTTGGCGCCTTGCATTAAATGCACTTGTCAGAGCATTAAATGCTATCCAGAACCCGTGACTTTAGCTTTCAGAAGCTAAAATTCCACTTGACTAGACTTCTGATCACAATTGGCAAAACTTCTGATTGCAAAGAACTTCAGAGGAGAGCTTTAGCAGGCTTCGGCTTCAGAGCGGAGTATCCAGCTTCTGACTTATTGAAACTCTGACTTCAGCAGACCGATCTTCTGAGTTATTTAGGCAATCCAGAAATGATTCATTCAGCACCTGCTGAGCAACTTACACAAAGACTAAGTACATAAAAATTATTAGTCAATAGTAAACTATATGTAAGGAAATATTAAGTTTTCATCTTCTGAAACGTTTGGACATAATCAAAACACATAGGGTTCATCAACATATTCATACAAAAAGCAACAATAGAAATCATAAATCACAAATTGAAAATCATGACTGAAGAAGCCTAATATCTTAATGAATCAAAAGCAAAAATTAAATAATTTAAATTCAGAAGATAATAGGCAGATGAATAATTTCAATCAAATAATTTGACTTATACTTAAAAAAACAAAACGAAGAAAATATCTATTCTGTTTGTTTTAGTCACATTTATAATTCATGTATCAACTGAATCGTTTACTTTGTTTGCATGATCGAATAATGGAAAAAGACTAACCTCAATGACGTTTTCTTTTCGTTATGCTCAAGTGGCTAGGGTTTCGTGGTCTTTCGTTTTGCTCAAGCGGCTAGGGATTCGTGCTGATAACATGTTGTGAATAAACTAAAGAGAGATAGAGAGCGAATATTGATGTGTGTCTTATTCCATATAGAGAGGTCCTTTATATAGGATACAAGAGTTAGAGTTTGTATGGGAATAGGACATCTAGAATATTCCGGGGGTATAATGGTCATCCACTTAATTAATTCATAACACATCTAACTATAATCTGTAAAATTATTATTGCTTAATTTTCAACAAACATTCAATCATCGCTGCTCCTTAAAATTTCAAAATTATTTCCTAATTGTCATCAAATATTCATCTCTCGAAATCCACCATATTTCTCTATAATTTTGATTACTTAAATATTCCAAAAGAATTTTCATAACTATCAAAATCCTCAAACTTTCGAAGTCATTTTCTATTTATCACAAAATACGAATATCCTTAATAACTATTGACCTCAAGCCCGAAGAAATTAAACCTAGGCTCTGATACCAAAATGTCGCATCCGACCCCGAACCACCCTACGCGGATCGGACGCGAAAGTGAAATCAACTAAACCACAATAAAATTTTGAACTAAAAATATATTCTTAATTTTCATTAATACTCCAAAGATTTTCAATACAATTATGTCTCCAAAAATACATAAATAATCTCCAAATACATGATTCTGATAACTTTTTGACAACCTCTCAAACCTGGTCTATTAATCAGTAGCACCTCTATTATAAATCAGTAGCACCTCTATAACTGATCTTCAGTACCTAAAACATTAAAACTTTTAAAAAGTGAGACAAAAATCTCAGTAAATAATTATCAGCTACAGAAAATAAATATATTCAAAATAGCTATATGTACTACTTCAAATATTACTTTTAATCAAATCTGCAATAAAAGATCGTAAATTGCAATAAACCATTATTTCTCAAATAAACGAGCAAAAACTCATAAGCTGAAAACACTGTATTAAAATGCCTAAATACAAGTCTCCATAAACCTGTATTTAAAATTTTAATACAAACTTTAGTATCCATCATCGAATTCCACCCGCGTAGTTACCACAACAACATCAACATCAATAATCGAGATCTCATTCTTTGCCTAACGTTAGGAGTAATAGCTGTGCACACTGGTCATACCATCTCTCGGTAATGGTCTTAATCAAGTACTACTTGGGCAATCCTAGATGGACAAAACATTTCACAAAACAACAATTGCTTCTCAAATCATTTCCAAACTTTCACCAAAACACAAAAATATCAATTCAATCAATTTTCAAGATACTAATTCATAAACATTTATCAATCGAACACATTAAATTCATCAATAAACAATTCAAAATATATTTGTGAAATACTAAATTTCCTTAAAATCATATAATTCTATAAACCTTCAAAATCAGTTTATCGTATATAGTTATATATATACTCAAAATCATAAAAGATAGTTGATAATTACTTACACAATACTAGAATAGTCTCTGAATATTCGTCTAAAACCTGCTAGATTTAGGCTTATTCCGAGAACCTCTAATCCGATCTCTACAGTTTAAAGTCCGAAAATTAACTCTCTTTCGCTCCACATCTAATATCCGTCAAAATGAATTCTAATTCCACCAACCGAACTTGAAAGAACTATATTAAGAGGAAGAAGAATTAAATGATATCCTTAACATTCTCCATATTTTTGCAGCAAATAACCTTCTTATTCTCGTATTCTTCATGACTCCTTACCCAAACTATCTTAATAAAACGGGTTAATTACACCCGAGGTCATCCAACTATCATAAATGGAACCGAAAAGTCATCAAACTTAAAATTTGAACATCAAAATCATCCAACTATCATAAATGGAACCGAAAAGTCATCAAACTTAAAATTTGAACACCAAAATCATCCAACTTTTCATAACATTACAACCAAGATCATCCTCGCCGGAGTCCGATATTAACTCTTACCGGAGTCATCATGTGGATGTCATGTCATTTAAAAAATGCCACTTGTTGTCATTTAACTGTAATTAATTTGAGTTGGGTTGGGTCAGGTTTTTTTTAAGTTTGGTTGTATTTTTAGTGACATGTTAAAATTAATGACAAGTGTCATTTTTTAAATGACGTGTCAGCCACATGGTGACTCCAACGAGATACTATCAGAATCCGGTGAAGATGACCTTGGTTGTAATGTTATGAAAAGTTGGATGATCTTAGTGTTCAAATTTTAAGTTTGATGACTTTTCGGTTCCATTTATGATATTTGGATGATTTTAATGTTCAAATTTTAAGTTTGATGACTTTTCGGTGCCATTTATAATAGTTGGATGACCTTGGGTGTAATTAACCCTAATAAAACTCTAAACTTTATCCAATTGATTTGCTGTCTGAATCTTATATTGACACCTACCCAAAAATTAAGGTCACATTTGCTTAATTTTTTCTTAACTAATAATAATAATAATAATCCTAGTAAAAGACGTATATACACACGCATGTAATTTTACATTTCTAGTACCTTAAAATTTGAATAAAATATCACTTAAAGTCCTTTATATAATCGTTAACTCTAAAACTATCCAAAAATAATTAACTTTTCATCTCATTTATAATTAATGACACATTAAAGGTCTTAAGATAACCTCAATAAAATACTCATAACTCCAATTTATCAACCATATATCATATAACCTAATATTAAAATATAATCTCCAATATTTTGGGCACAGATTTTACACGCTGTCCCACCATTCTCAAGACGCTTGTCTTCCCCTTTTTATCTTAGTGCCGTCAGGGACTTGATTGGGTATCCAGTTGTCCCTGATAAGGAACGACACATTCCTCTATCCAGCGTAGCTAACTCACCTATTCGTCGAAGTACTTCGACTGATCCTATTATCGTGGACTGCCATGCTCGGTGTTTCTTGTGGTATGCAATATGCGCTGCACTGTTACCCTACACTGACGATAGTTGCGATTTGGTTATTTTGAAGAGTTTGCGGGATTTGGATGGTCTTGGTTTTTATTGTTGGGGCAAGGTGGTTTTGGCTTCTTTGTATGGGGCTTTAGTCGTGGCGCGGTTAATTTTTGTGGTCCTTCTTTGGTACTCGAGGTATGCCTTTCGCATTTCAGCTACTTTTTATCTTTTGGGCATGTCGATATTTGAACTGTGACCCCTCTATGCAGGCCTGGGCTTACCAATACGGCGTCTTACCTCGACCCCAGATGCCCCAAGCGCAACCTAACGAGTTCCCTCGTCTTAGTCGCTGGATGGGCCCCCGGAGGAAGGCAATCCCTCCTCAACCTACTCGGAGAGATTTTGTCGAGGGGTTGGCTTGGAATCGGGTATGTTGTGAGCTTGTTTCTTTTTGTTTCAGCACCTTGTTCATTATCTTTTCCCTATGCAGGTGACCACATTACCTTGGCATGCTGTCGTGGCTGTGGGATGGTTACCCGAGATGATTGCTGCTTTTGAGATCTCTTCTCGTCGGATCCTCTTGGAGGGTCCTTTCGATTTCATCTGGTATTTAGGCAAGAGGGTGTTTGAATTTTAGGAGGGCCCTTCGGAGCGTTGCGTACCTCTTGATCCCCCGGCCACGATGTTCTGGGGTGCGTCCGTAGCCCCTTCTGACCGCGAGACATTCTTTCAAGGGGTCCCAGCGCTGGGGAGTCCAGATGGGGTAAACAGTGCCTTGGTATTGCCCCGGAGTGAGAGTTATGAGCTCTTCCTTCATCGTTTGTTGCCTCCTAGGGATAAATCTCGTGGGTATTTGGTGGGCGCTGACTCGCCTCTGCTTGCCGCGGTACGTTGGTGTTCTTGCTCCTCTGATGTCTTTGTTTGCTTTGGGTCGTTTCTTGACATTCCTAACTTCTCACAGGATCTTCTTCACGAAACGGGCACTCCCTGTTCAGAGGTTCTTGGGTCCGAGCCTGCTTATGCTTGTTCAGCCGATCATCCTCGAGAAGAAACATTACCTTCAGCGTCTCAGTGGGTGGTTGGAGATTTTTCCCCATCTCAGCCAGAGATCTTAGGGGTACATGATTGGACCGGGTATCGGGAGTTCAACCTCATACCTCCTTCCGACCATCTTCCTACTTTCAATCCTCCTGATACTACACATATACGTACTTCCTCTTCTTTTGTTAGACATCCTTCTTGTTTCGCCTGCTGACTTCCTCTTTTGTAGGTCTCTCGCACTTCTGCCATTCACGTAGCGGGTCTTTACCGCTCCACTCGGGCGGCATTGATGTCCTATGCTCAGGAGGCACATGTATTTTCCATAGGATTCTCATGTTTATGAATGTTTTATTATATGTATGCATGATGTGTGTGCGTGTTACAAATGCAGGATGTGATACGGGGGGAACGTGCTTTGACTCTAGCCGCCCGTATGCAGGTAGCGGACCTTACAGCCCGATTGGAGGCTTTCCATGTGGATGAGGCGCGAAAGAGGAGACGGCGCGAGATGACGGATGCTAGAGAGGACGACGAGGGTTCCGATGCTGGCGACTTTCCGTATTAGTTAGGATTTTTATTTATGTGGATTTTTGTATCGAATGCATATCCTCCTTCACACTAATGATCTTTTTTCTTGTCTGATTTTAGTCCTTTGCGATCGTTGACGTCATCTTTGTGGGGCGTCCTGAAACCGTACGGGGCTGCTGGGTTACGCTTCTATCGCAGCCAACCTCTGTATCCGGAGTTTCTTCGTGCCGCCATGGAGCTTTGGGATCCTCGGGATCACACCTTCTGTTTCATCGATGGTGATTTGTGTCCTTTGCCGGAGGAACTGTGTGCTATTTTGGGGCTCTCTGTCGATCCCACTGCTTCTTTGGCCTTGCCGCAGTGTGAGCTTTTAACCCTTCGACAGTTATCGGTGCTCTTCCAAGTGTCCGGTAACTTCTTGCTGGAGCTCCTTGACACTGAAGGGCCCTTTTCCCACATACCCACTTTAGTTGTCCGGGAGGTTCTTGAAGAGTCTGAGGTAGACAGTCATTCCTGGGCCTTTGCCCTTTCCCTCCTAATGTACATGCGATTTCTGGTTGTCGGAGATCCGATCTAGTGCGATTGGCGCTTGATAACCATTGTGCATGAAGTGTATCGCGGGGCGAACCCTGGGCTGTTCTTGCTGGTGGAGATGTTGCTTAGTCTTTCGTGCGACGTGACAGAAGGTTTCCTCCCTCCCCGGGGCAGCCCTTTATTGTTTCAGATTTGGTTAATGGAAAAGCTCGCAATCGTGGTTCCTCCTCTGGGACTAAGGACATATCTTCCCCGTCACTGGGGGCAGAGACGGCAAGTATTCTTCGGGGCGGCTTCAGCTCACAATTTCGATTGGTGGTCACGGTGGTTATCCGAGTGCGAGTCTTCTAACATACGTTGGACTTGTCCTTGGTGGCGCATCACCTCCTATACTGACACACTAATGTCTGGGTGTGTCCCGGTGTGTGGCCTTCAGGAAAGTTCCTTCTACGTGCCTTCTTTATTGCAGCGTCAAATGGGCCTCCATCAGAGCATCCCTTCCGATTTTCTTCATTCCTTCCGTGGAGGTGTGTTCGACTCTAGGCTGTTGGGTCGCCTGAAATAGCTATGGCCTCGTAGGTTTTTCCAAGTTGTCCTTAATGCTGATGATCCTGCCAATTCCTCTTCAGATAATTATACTAAGTGGCTAAGTTCATTCTGCAGGGCTTGGTCAAGTAGAGAGATCGTGATGCTGACTCGGGACCTAAGTCACCAAGCTGGGCCTTCTAAGCGGCGCCGCGAGTGATTTTGCTATATTGTTTCTTTTTTCTTAGTTGTTTCATTTTATTGATGAACCCTAAGTGTTTTGATTATGTCCAAACGTTTCAGAAGATGAAAAGTAAAATTCTGTTACATACGGTTTAATTCTGACTAATAATTTTTTCGTTGAGTTTGTATGTAAGTTACTCAGCAGGTGCTGAATGAAATAATTCTGGATTGTCTGCAAGACTCAGAAGTTTCGAAAGCTGAAGACAGTGTTTCATTGATCAGAAGCTGGATACTCCGCTCCGATGCCATGAAGTCTGTTAAAGCTCTTCTCAGAGGTTCCTTGCAATCAGAAGTTTCTACCAATTCGATCAGAAGCATAGACAAATGAAATTAGCTATCAGAAGCTAAGTCACGGGTTCCGTTAGCATTTAATGCTCTGACAATTGCATTTAATGCAAGGCGCCAAAAGTTCAAAAAGCTGTTTTGAAGGAGCGCGCCTGTCTACTCAAAGCGAAACCAGAATTTCCTTGTCTACCATTTGTTGATCCAATTGAAGAATGTTTCCAGTCAACCTTACCTTCAACTTCAAATCACTTACCGGATTTAGTTAAAGAACAAGGTTAACGGAATCAAAGTGTTTGAAGACCGTTTGAAGATTTGACAAATTAAAGGCTACAACAACTGATGTCATCTCCTTTGAAGATTCAAATTCACCAACGGTCATCCTCATCCACTATAAATAGTAGCCAAGCTCCACTGCATCATCCACGCGTGATTATTGAGCAAAATCTCAACGCACCGTTTGAACAAGAAAAACAAAGCACCTTTTTCCATTCTCAATCTTTCTTAGCATAGCCTTAGTTAAAGAGAGAGAGTGAAGAAAAACAAGTTCATAACAGGAATCTTGTAAACCGATATCGTTTGTGATATTCAGTTAGATTTAAAGAGAGTAATCTAGTTGAGATCAGAGTTGGGTGAGAAATCCAGAAAACAGAGTGTTGTTGTTCTGGTGGAAATCCTTTAACTCTTTTTAGGCTAGTCAGAACTAAGTGAGAAATTAGCTTATGTTCTGTTGATGTAAAGGAGCTTCTGAACTTGCCATAAAAGTTCTGAATAGTAGATTTAAAATCTCTGTTGGCTGCGACCACAGGGGACAAGACGTAGTCACAGGACTTCTGTGGCGAACTTGGATAAATTGAACTGTTCATCAGGACTTCCTGAATCTCTTTCTCCCTTCCTTATACTTGTTAATTTGCTTCTGTGTACTTGCTTATATTTAGTGCTGAAACAGACTTTACTCTTTTTATCATTGTCTTTGTTCAGAGGACTGTCCAGAAGCTATTCTTTTCAGAGCTTCTGTTGCTGAAAACAGTCCAACTGTGTTTAGGCAGAATTTCCCTCAGAAGCTGCTTCTGTAAGCTTGCCTCTGACTCTGAGGAAATTTGACTCTGAAATTTTATGTTTGTTGAAAAACTGAGAACTTTTCAGTTTTCAACTTAGACACCTATTCACCCCCCTCTAGGTGATTCTGTTCTTGTTAAGATCTCGAGTTTTGTTTTAGATAATTTGGTGGTAGTGAGGACCTTTAGGGAACGAGGATTTTATGGGACAAAGAGCTCTCAATACTCAGAATTAAGCGTTTCTTGTATCAGAGGCAACCTTAGGCAACTTATCAGAGGCAACTTATGTCGGGTCAGAAATTGCTTAAAACGAGCTAGAGAGAGGAGAATGGAAATATTTGATGATGAAAATTGTGAAGGATCCGGCCTCCTTTTATAGGACAAGGAGAGACCGTACGATCTCTTGGTGACCGTACGGTCTTGCTGGTGCGGCCCGTACGGTCTCAATATATCCCGTCTGAGATCCATTTTGAATCTCAGGCGGGCCTTAACAAGGGCCCGACAAAAGTCCGCTGTCGTTTAGCGACACGTGGCAGATAAGGATAGGGTTCATTTGGCCATGTGGGCAGACTGTACGGTCTCAACGAAGGAGACCGTACGGTTCAAGCTAAGGAGACCGTACGGTCTTTTGAGGAGAGAGAGGAGACCGTACACTTTTGAGGAGAAAGAGGACCTTTTCACAAGATTGAAGGTGTCAATCTCATGTTCTCGGGGTGTGGGGAGAAGAAGTTATCACTCTAGAAAGTCATCCATTCTTCAGCGAGTACTAGTTCTTGGACGACCGGTGCAACGAGGAGCTCGAAAATTGCTTTCGTCATTGGGTTCGAAAACCAGTGCTTACAGTTTGCCCCTCGCTTCTTTGGGAGTGCGTGGGATGATTACATTGACTTGTAAGATCCGTCAGGCAGTCCTAAGGAAGCGAAACGAGTAACACTGCGTGTGTGCGTTTGTGTTTTTTGAAAGTGGGTTAGAAGACTTACCTGTGCGTTGGCCTTTCGCCTACCAACTCTTGATGATGCCTGGCACTTTGTCCTACCAGTCTTATCTGGGCAGCGGCTTTTCCAACCTTGACTCTGTGCTATATCTTCTGCGGACTAAGTAATGCCCCAGTCAATGATCCCTTGGGTGAGGCCACGACGTCCCTTTGCCCGACCATAAAGATAAGTGAAGTTCCGGTGCATTGCTGATTTTCTCGCTGTGAGGGATTCGTGGCGCCTGTTGGCCCTAACAAGAACAGAATCCCCTAGAGGGGGGGTGAATAGGTGTCTAAGTTGAAAACTGAAAAGTTCTAAGTTTTTAAACAAACTTAAAATTTCAGAGTCAAATTTTCTCAGAGTCAGAGGCAAGCTTACAGAAGCAGCTTCTGAGGGAAATTCTGCCTAAACACAGTTGGACTGTTTTCAGCAACAGAAGCTCTGAAAAGAATAGCTTCTGTGTTATTCCTGATTTTGATTAACTCGATTAAACTAATAGATTTTTATATTATACACTAGAATGTGACAAACGGGAAAATGCTAAATAAATTAATTAACTGTTTTTAAGCATAGTATAAAATACGGTTCACAATTAACATGATTAAATACATATCATATCTATGTCTTAAAATTGATTCAAGATTCAAACAAAAGTTTATCATGTCATATAAATCCATCTTGATATTCAGGCTCATATTTCTCAAAATGAAGTTTCCATATTTATCAAAGTACAACATGATACCTTGCTAGAAATAAAATAGTATGCATAGGATTAAAACGTGCATAAATGAATGATATAATCATACAGGTTGATAGATTGTGTTGAGACAAAGAGATTAGTATCATTTGATAAATATTTGAATATACAACCTATTGCTAACTTAATATTTGTTCTTGATATAGGTTTACTAATGCAAGGATATGAAATCTCTAAGCTATGGATTCTTACGGCAAGCATGTCCCTATTTTGCAGAACTAAGAGTAACCAAATCCTAGCTTAACCTACTAAAAGTTTTTGCTAACAAGTACAAAAGCTATGGAGTTGAATCTACAAAATAAGAACCTACTTTATCCTAGCTTTGCAAATACGAGATTATACAAAATCCTAGCTTTCTAATGAAATATCACACAAAGATTGCAAACAATCTACTCCTGCCGAATACACTTGAAGCATTAGGAAAGCTATATGCAAGCTGCCATCTAGGACTCTAATACAAGATTATATTTTGTATCTAAGATTTCATCTCTGCGGCAAAAGTACTTCAAACGGCACTCTTCCCTCCAAAGATTCAAATTCAAATGTTAAGCAGCCAAGTTGAATACTATAAAAGGAGGAGAAGGTTGAAGGAAAGTTTCTCAAGGAAATATACATCAAGTACTAAAGCTACAAAGAGATCATTTGCAATACAGCCTTAGTTCAATCATTTCCTTCAACAGAATTACGAGAGTTTGAGTGTTTCTATTAATCATTCAAAATATTCTGTAATAGTTTAAGCAGTGGGGCTTAAACTGGGTTTAGCACTAGATCCCGACAAAAGTGTAAAAGAGGTTCTTACTTAGCCTTGAAAAGTGAGAGAGGTTCTTAAGCACCATTGAAGCTTAGGAGAGGTTAACACTTAGCCTTGAAAGTGTTAGAAGTTTCTCAGTTGTGCTTGTGAAAAACTGAGGGGGAGTTGCTCAAACACTTGGAAGTTTGAGGGAGTGAATACTGGGAGAGGTGTTCAGCTCTAGTAGTTTCTCGGATTGTGAGAACTACTCTACAGGCTTGATTTCTGCCATTAAAGAAATCACATAGTTGAAAATCTCAAGAGGTTCTCTTGAGGACAGGACTACGTTCACAAGGAGACCGAACCTGGATAAATGATCTGAGTCTTATCCTTCTATCCCTACTCTCTTTACTTACTGTTATTTAATCACTTGCCTTGCTTTTACTTACTTACCATATTTGCTTGTGATTAAACTGTGATATAACTGTTTTTACTCTTACTCTAATTAAATAACTTGTTCTTCCGCAAATCTTTTAAATAGTTATTTAAGTAAATAGGCAAATCGAATTAAGAGTATACTTAAGCTTTTAAAGAGAAATAATCCTATTCACCCCCCCTCTAGTCTTATTATTAGTCATATTTGGGCCAACATTCTGGACAGTCTTCTGAACAAAGACAATGATAAAAAGAGTAAAGTCTGTTTCAGCACTAAATATAAGCAAGTACACAGAAGCAAATTAACAAGTATAAGGAAGGGAGAAAGAGATTCAGGAAGTCCTGATGAACAGTTCAATTTATCCAAGTTCGCCACAGAAGTCCTGTGACTACGTCTTGTCCCCTATGGTCGCAGCCAACATAGATTTTAAATCTACTATTCAGAACTTTTATGGCAAGTTCAGAAGCTCCTTTACATCAACAGAACATAAGCTAATTTCTCACTTAGTTCTGACTAGCCTAAAAAGAGTTAAAGGATTTCCACCAGAACAACAACACTCTGTTTTCTGGATTACTCACCCAACTCTGATCTCAACTAGATTTCTCTCTTTAAATCTAACTGAATATCACAAACGATATCGGTTTACAAGATTCCTGTTATGAAAGTTTTTTTTCTTCACTCTCTCACTTTAACTAAGGCTATGCTAAGAAAGATTGAGAATGGAAAAAGGTGCTCTGTTTTTCTTGTTCAAACGGTGCGTTGAGATTTTGCTCAATAATCACGCGTGGATGATGCAGTGGAGCTTGGCTACTATTTATAGTGGATGAGGATGACCGTTGGTGAATTTGAATCTTCAAAGGAGATGACATCAGTTGTTGTAGCCGTTAATTTGTCAAATCTTCAAACGGTCTTCAAACACTTTGATTCCGTTAACCTTGTTCTTTAACTAAATCCGGTAAGTGATTTGAAGTTGAAGATAAGGTTGACTGGAAACATTCTTCAATTGGATGAACAAAGGGTAGACAAGGAAATTCTGGTTTCGCTTTGAGTAGACAGGCGCGCTCCTTCAAAACAGCTTTTTGAAATTTTGGCGCCTTGCATTAAATGCAATTGTTAGAGCATTAAATGCTAACGGAACCCGTGACTTAGCTTCTGATAGCTAATTTCATTTGTCTAGGCTTCTGATTGAATTGGTAGAAACTTCTGATTGCAGGGAACCTCTAAGAAGAGCTTTAACAGACTTCATGGCATCGGAGCGGAGTATCCAGCTTCTGATCAATGAAACACTGTCTTCAGCTTTCGAAACTTCTGAGCCTTGCAGACAATCCAGAATTATTTCATTCAGCACCTGTTGAGTAACTTACATACAAACTCAACGAAAAAATTATTAGTCAGAATTAAACCGTATGTAAGAGAATTTTACTTTTCATCTTCTGAAACGTTTGGACATAATCAAAACACTTAGGGTTCATCATTCTCCCCCAGTTTGGTTATGGACAAACCGTGGTCAGAAGGTAACAATTCTTGAGTAAATACAAGGATTAGAGTGTAACTTCCTGATACAAATGTTTGTTTTAGCTTCTGAGTAACTTAACTCCCCCATTTTAGTGTAAATGGTGAACTTCAGCAATCTGTATAAACTTAAGATAGGCTTAAGATCAAGTTGTTAGATATTGGTGAAGTGTAAGTTACTAAGTTAAAAGAAACATAAACAGTAAGAAATTAATCAGAGACAATTGATATGTATAAGAAAAGTTCAGTGTATATAATAGTTAGAAGAAACAACAAACGAAATAATCAGAAGGAAAGTCCTAGGACAAGACTACCCAACCCAGAACCTAGCTAAGAAGCTTAAGTCCTAAAGTGATTACACGTTTCTAGATCTCTTCTGAGGAGGAGGAACTCCACTGGAACTTTCATCAACATTCTGTCTCTTCAATCCAGACTTGAGACCACCCTGCTGAGCAGACTTCTCCCCCGTTTGGCCAGAACCAACAGGAACACCCAGAGCACCTTGAGAGTCCAATTTCTGCTGAACATTCAAAGCAGTCTGATATTGCTGAGGAGTAGGCCTTACAGTGTTGATCATATCCATTCTTCTTCTGAAATCAGCATCAATGGTTTTCATATGATCAAAAGTCTGTCCAGACAAAGGTCGCTGTCTCTGAACATCTTCCAGAAGGAGCTTGATCAACCGATTGTTAGCATACACAGCAGCAGTGAGATGCTCATTCTGTATATAAGTCTGTCCACGAACAAACCTATAACAATTGTGAAGAACCTTCTCTTGTTCATGTGCTTGAGTGAGCATAACTTTCAGAAGTTCAGTAAGCTCAGCAATCTGGGCGCTCTGAGCAGTCACAGCGGACTCAATGCTCTGTAGACGATTGTTGAGGTCAGGAGTGATGTCATATACAATCCTAGCAGCCCCTGAAGATGATGATCCTTGAGCAGAAGATTTCACTTCTCTCAGAATATGATTAGCAGTACTTTGCAGATCATCAATCTTACTTGGAAGAATTTTCTCATGAGCCTCATAATGCTCATTTGCTTCCTTGACTTCTTCTGCCAAAATCTCCAGATTTTCATTAACCTTCAGAGAAGAAGCAAGAGCAATGTTTTCGAGAGTTGGAAGAGTTAGAGCCAGTTCTCTCAACTTGTAAATTTCATCATAAGTAGCTAGATGAAGTGTAGAAAGATTGCGAGTGTAGACAGTAGGGTTCTGCATTTGAAGCATAGTCATGAGCTGCAGGTTCTGAGCTTTCAAAGATTGAATTTCTTGCAGCACAATGCCCTGAGCAAACATGTCAGCAGCAGAAGACCGTTGCCCTAAACCAGCAAATCTATTCAGCAATTCATCAGAGCCACTCTGACTCATTCTTCTCAGCTCATCAACACTGGGAGCACCACCAGCTTCGGATACACGAGAAGCTCTTCCCATGAAACCAAAACTACCAAATCTTATCTCCTGATCATCTCGATTCATTGAATTGCGTAGGAAGTCATAGTTGGATGACAACCCAGCAAAGAAGGAGGTAGAGGAAGAAGTAGTTAAGGGATCACACACAGGAGGTGCATGTCCAGAGGTTGAGAGGGGAGAAATTTGTGAGGTTGAGGAAGGGATTGTATGTGTGGTAGAGGAAGAAATTGTAGGGGTGAAGGATGGTAGAGTAGATGGTAGTGAGAAGGATGGAGCAGTAAATCCAATTGATGGAATTACAGAGGAAGTAGATTGGGAGGAAGTAGTGGAAGTGGATATGGAATCTGTGAAAATGGGTCCAAAATTTAAATTCACTTCTGAATAGGATCCAGAAGGAGGAGCAGTTTTAGGAGGTACAGCTTCAGAGGTTGAAGTTGTAGGAGGAATGGAAGTTTGAGAATCACTAACTTCTGTGACAGAAGGTAGTGAAGGAGATGGATGAGGAGTATGAGGAAAGGATGGATGAGAAGTACGAAGGGGAGATGAATGATGAATATGAGTGGGAGATGAGATAACCTGATCAGAAAGGTTTGGATCAAATGTGGAGATAGGTTCAGCAAACACATGAGCCATTCTGAACAGCGTTTCAGAGGCATCTCTTTCACCAGGGTTTCTCCCTTGACCCAGAAGAACATTATCTAGAAAATCATCAGTGTTGATGTTTTCAGCAAACTTCATGGCGTCCTGAATGATAGTATCAGGTTCTTGATCACTATCTTCAGACAGTTCTTCAACAATAGGAGCATCAGCATCCTTTTCAGCAGACATATCCATCATGTCTTCGTCATCAACCAAGTCCTCTTTTTCAGGAATTGATTCATCCAGTTCAATACTCGGAGCAATATAGAAGTCCTTTTTGATCAGAGACCTTCTATTTGCTGACATCTTCTTCTTGGGGAGTCTTATGGAGAGAGGAATATCTTCAGAATCCTCTTCTTCTTCCGTAGCCTCAACATTTCCTGAGAACGCTACATTCCTAACTTCTTCAGCAGCGCATTCAGCAATTCTAGCATCAGCCTTAGCCTTTGCTGCAATTTCACGCTCAGCTGCTAACTTATCTTAAGCTCCCTTCTTCTTCCTTTTCACATCAGCAAGAGCTACAACTCTTGCAATCTTCTCAGCTTCAGCAGCCTTCTCTCTTTCAGCAAGACATGCATCCTCAGCTTCCTGAGCTTCTTTCTCAGAAGCATCCTTTGGCTTCTCAGCAACAATCTTCCCAGAAGGTTCAACACTGATTGTTGTTTGAACCATAGTAGGAAGAGGTTCTGAGACAACCACCTTCTCAACAGTCAGGACCAACTTAATTGATCCTTTCTTTCCCTTGCCCTTCTTGGCAGCATTCTTTCCTTTCTGCACAAAAGCTTCAACAATCTCCTTTTGAGCAATGCTTATAGAGGAAGCATTCTCCTTCTTCTTTGGAATCATACCAAAGGAAAGATTCCTAAGGGTATGCATCTTCAGAACAGTACTCCTGCTCGTTACACCTTCTCCCGAAACAACCACAGAGGCTGCTTCAAACAACCTAGTCAGAAGTGAACCATAAGCAAGTGCACTAACCACAGACACATTTTTCATCTGCCGAATCAACATGGAAGGAAGATTGATCTTCTTCTCGTTTACCAGATGCCACATGAAAACCCGTTCCCGCTTGGAAACACCATTAACTCCTCCAGCCTTCGGAAGGAACACATTAGTGATCAAGTAGTGTGCCCACCTCTGGTGCTGAGTGAGCCAGGTGGCATAGGTTTCCTTGGCACTTAGATCTGGCCTAGCCCAGTTGGCTTCATTAAAACCTTCAGCAGAACCATCATCTCCAATGATGATTCCCTCGTCATCAATACCAATAGCTTGAGAGATAGAAGCCCTGCTGACCTCAATCTCAACTTCTCCAACTTCCGAGTGAATAACATCCTCCTCATTAGAAAAGAAATGGAGGTTCTGATAGAACTCAGTGACTAACTTAGGATAGATGAACTCATCCAAGGAGACGAACGAGTTCCAGTTTTGAGCACTTAGCCATTTAGAGATGGGTTCAGTGGATTTGACTTCATCATCTAGGAACCTAGAAGTGAAAACCCTAGATTCGCTAACTTTCTTCTTTTTATCGGTATCGAAGATGTGAGTGACAGTGATTTCAATGGGATGATCTTGAGCCATTTAAGGAGTTTAAAGAGATTTGGTTAAGTGTTTGAGAGAGAGAGGAAAACACAGAGAAATGGCTATGGGAATTCTAAGAGTAATGAAAATGCAAGTGAAAGTTTTCTAAGTATGGAATACCCTTATTTATACCCAAAAACGCAACTGTTCTAATTCAAAAAGTAAATACACACCGTTTAAAAAGGGAACAGATAACCGTTAAACACCAGAACAGCGCTGTAATAAGCAGTAAATGTACGCATGCTTAACGTCAAAATCATGATTAGATTTTATCATACTTAATTATCTTAAGTTATTAACATTTAAGATAGAAGAAAATATAATAAAAACTAAGTTACTGAAGTGGATAAGTCATACCAATGCCTTCTCGTAAGCTGCTGAAAGGAGTACCAGCCAGAGGCTTAGTAAACATGTCAGCAAGATTTTCTTCAGAGGGAACATGAGTGATGATGATATCCTTTTTCAGAACATGATCTCTCAGAAAGTGATGCCTAATATGAACATGCTTCATCCTGCTGTGCTGAATAGGATTCTTTGAAAGATCAATTGCACTCTTGTTATCACAGTAGATTGTTATTGTTCCAGGGATGACTCCATAGTCAGCAATTTGTTGCTTAATCCAGAGCATCTGAGAAACACAACTTCCAGCAGCAACATACTCAGCTTCATCAGTTGAGAGAGCCACAGAGGTTTGTTTCTTGCTATGCCAGGAGACTAGGCACTCCCCTAGAAAATGACAACCACCAGAAGTGCTGACCCTCTTCAATTTATCCCTACCATAGTCACAGTCTGTGTATCCTATAGGAGTAAAATCAGAACTACAGGGATACCACAAACCAGCTTCTGGTGTGCCTTTAAGATATCTGAGAATCCTTTTGACAGCAACATCATGAATCTCTCTAGGTTTAGACTGATATCTAGCACAAAACACACAGCAAAATGTATATCTGGCCTGCTGGCGGTTAGGTATAAAAGAGAACCAATCATACCTCTGTAGGTTTTTATATCTACAGGTTTACCAGCTTTCTCTTCATCATCAATGTCTTTGCTGACATCCATTGGGATATCAACAGCATTAGAATCCATCATGCCGAATTTCTTCAGCACTTCTCTAGTGTACTTGGCTTGATTGATAAACACACCATCATTACTTTGCTTGATCTGAAGTCCTAAGAAGAAGGTTAATTCTCCCATCATAGACATTTCAAACTCAGCCTTCATGTGGTCACTGAACTCTCTGCACAAAGATTCATTAGTAGCACCAAATATAATATCATCAACATATACCTGAGCTAAAAGGATATCCTTGTTCTTCTTCAGAGTGAACAGAGTTGTATCAACACAGCCTCTGACAAATCCCTTAGACAGAAGGAACTTAGTCAGTCTCTCATACCAAGCTCTGGGAGCTTGTTTCAGTCCATACAAGGCTTTCTTCAGCTTGTACACATGATCAGGCAACTTAGGATCTTCAAAACCAGGAGGTTGAGATACATAAACTTCCTCATCAATGTAACCATTCAAGAATGCACTTTTGACATCCATTTGAAAGAGCTTAAAACCTTTGTATGATGCAAAAGCACATAAGATTCTCATGGCTTCTAATCTTGCAACAAGAGCAAAAGTTTCACCATAATCTATGCCTTCTTGCTGACTGTAACCTTGAGCAACAAGTCTTGCCTTGTTCCTCACAACATTTCCAAATTCATCAAGTTTGTGTTTCAGAACCCATCTAGTTCCAACAACCTTTATGTTGTTAGGTCTGGGAACCAAAATCAAAACTTCTGACCTTTTAAACTGGTCAAGTTCTTGTTGCATTGCCATTAACCAGGAATCATCATCTGCAGCTTCATAGAAGTCCTTGGGTTCCAGAAGTGATACAAAAGCCACATTCCCCATGTATCTTCTGAGCTGAGCTCTGGTCATGACAGGATTGTGAACAGAGTCAATGACATTCTCTAAGGAGTGATTCCTATGAGCTCTAACTTCTCTTGGTACATCCAATGTATCTTCTGAAACTTGTTCATCATTTGTTGAATCATATATAGGAGCATTTTCTGGAAGGAAGTTGACTTCTGGAGTAGAATTCTCTTCTTGAGCTTGTTCAGCAACAGGAGGAGCCACTTCAGCAGCTCTGGGAGAAACATCTTCTTCTACAACAGGAGATGATTCTTCATAAGCTTGAACTACCTCTTCTTCAGGAGCTCTACTATCTGCAGGGTTAGTCTCATCAAACTGTACATGAACAGATTCATCTAAAGTTTGAGTCCTCTTATTAAAAACCCTATATGCTTTACTATGTGTTGAGTAACCAAGAAAAATGGCCTCATCTGCCTTTGAATCAAACTTTGAAAGATATTCCTTTGTATTCAAAACAAAGGAATATCTTTCAAAATTTGATTCAAAGGCAGATGAAGCCATTTTTTTTGGTTACTCAACACATAGTAAAGCATATAGGGTTTTTAATAAGAGGACTCAAACTTTAGATGAATCTGTTCATGTACAGTTTGATGAGACTAACCCTGCAGATAGTAGAGCTCCTGATGAAGATGTAGTTCAAGCTCCTGAAGTTACATCTCCTGATGTAGTAGAAGATGTTTCTCCCAGAGCTGCTGAAGTAATTCCTCCTGTTGCTGAACAAGCGCAAGAAGAGAATCCTACTCCAGAAGTCAACTTCCTTCCAGAAGATGCTCCTATATATGATTCAACAAATGATGAACAAGTTTCATAAGACTCATTGGATGTACCAAGAGAAGTTAGAGCTCATAGGAATCATTCCTTAGAGAACATAATTGACTCTGTTCATAATCCTGTCATGACCAGAGCTCAGCTCAGAAGATACATGGGGAATGTGGCTTTTGTGTCACTTCTGGAAACAAGGACTTCTATGAAGCTGCAGATGATGATTCCTGGTTAATGGCAATTCAAGAAGAACTTGACCAGTTCAAAAGGTCAGAAGTTTGGACTTTGGTTCCCAGACCAAACAACATAAAGGTTGTTGGAACTAGATGGGTTCTGAAAAACAAGCTTGATGAATTTGGAAATGTTGTGAGGAACAAGGCAAGACTTGTTGCTCAAGGTTACAGTCAGCAAGAAGGCATAGATTATGGTGAAACTTTTGCTCCTGTTGCAAGATTAGAAGCCATTAGAATCTTATGTGCTTTTGCATCATACAAAGGTTTTAAGCTCTTTCAAATGGATGTGAAAAGTTCATTCTTGAATGGGTACATTGATGAGGAAGTTTATGTGTCTCAACCTCTTGGTTTTGAAGATCCTAAGTTTCCTGATCATGTGTACAAGCTGAAGAAAGCCTTGTATGGACTGAAACAAGCTCCCAGAGCTTGGTATGAGAGACTGACAAAGTTCCTTCTGTCTAAGGGATTTGTCAGAGGCTGTGTTGATACAACTCTGTTCACTCTGAAGAAGAACAAGGATATCCTTATAGCTCAGGTATATGTTGATGATATTATATTTGGTGCTACTAATGAATCTTTGTGTAGAGAGTTCAGTGACCACATAAAGGCTGAGTTTGAAATGTCTATGATGGGAGAATTAACCTTCTTCTTAGGACTTCAGATCAAGCAAAGTAATGATGGTGTGTTTATCAATCAAGCCAAGTACACTAGAGAAGTGCTGAAGAAATTTGGCATGATGGACTCTAATGCTGTTGATATCCCAATGGATGTCAGCAAAGACATTGATGATGAAGAGAAAGCTGGTAAACCTGTAGATATAAAAACCTACAGAGGTATGATTGGTTCTCTTTTATACCTAACCGCCAGCAGGCCAGATATACATTTTGCTGTGTGTTTTTGTGCTAGATATTAGTCTAAACCTAGAGAGATTCATGATGTTGCTGTCAAAAGGATTCTCAGATATCTTAAAGGCACACCAGAAGCTGGTTTGTGGTATCCATGTAGTTCTGATTTTACTCCTATAGGATACACAGACTCTGACTATGGTAGAGATAAATTGAAAAGGGTCAGCACTTCTGGTGGTTGTCATTTTCTGGGGGAGTGCCTAGTCTCCTGGCATAGCAAGAAGCAAACCTCTGTGGCTCTCTCAACTGCTGAAGCTGAGTATGTTGCTGCTGGAAGTTGTGTTTCTCATATGCTCTGGATTAAGCAACAAATTGCTGACTATGGAGTCATCCCTGGAACAATAACAATCTACTGTGATAACAAGAGTGCAATTGATCTTTCAAAGAATCCTATTCAGCACAGCAGGATGAAGCATGTTCATATTAGGCATCACTTTCTGAGAGATCATGTTCTGAAGAAGGATATTATCATTACTCATGTTCCCTCTGAAGAGAATCTTGCTGACATGTTTACTAAGCCTCTGGCTGGTAATCCTTTCAGCAGCTTGCGAGAAGGCATTGGTATGAGTTATCCACTTCAATAATTTAGTTTAATTATATCTGTTTATCTTAAGTGATTAATCGTTTAAGATGATTAAAGTGTTAATTAAGTCTAATCATGATTTGACATTTAAGCATGCGTTATCTACTGCATTTTACGGCGCTGTTCTGTGGTTAACGGTTATCTGTTCCCTTTTAAACGGTGTGTATTTACTTTTTGAATTGGAACGGTTTATTCGTTTGGGTATAAATAGGGGTTTTCCATACTTAGAAGTTTTTTTTTACTTTCATTTTCACTGCTATTAGAATTTCCATAGATTCTCTGTGTTTTCTTTCTCCCGAAATTCTTAACCTAATTTCCTATTTCTTACAATGGCTCAAGAAATCACTGTCACTCACATCTTTACCTCTGAAACTAAGAAGAAAGTTAGCGAATCTAGGGTATTCACTTTTAGGTTCCTAGATGACGAAGTAAAATCCACTGAACCTATCTCCATATGGCTAAGTGCTCAAAACTGGAATTCATTCGTTTCTCTTGATGAATTTATCTACCCTAAGTTAGTCACCGAATTCTATAAGAACCTCCATTTTTATTCTAATGAGGAGGATGTGCTTCACTCAGTTATCGGAGAAGTTGAGATAGAGGTCAGCAGGGCTTCTATTTATCAAGCAATTGGTATTGATGATGAAGGAATCATCATTGGTGATGATGGATCAGCTAATGGGGTTTCAGAAGCTAATTGGGCCAGACCAGATCTTAGTGCCAAGGAAACTTATGTCACATGGCTCACTCAGCACCAGAGGTGGGCACATTACCTAACAACAAATGTGTTCCTTCCGAAGGCTGGAGGAGTTAATGGTGTTTCCAATCGGGAAAGGGTGTTTATGTGGCACCTGGTCAATCAGAAGATAATCAATCTCCCTGCCATGCTAATAAGGCAGATGAAGAATGTCTCTACTGTATGTGCCCTGGCTTATGGTTCCCTCCTGACGAGGCTGTTTGAAGCTGCCTCTGTGGTTGTCTCAGGAGATGGTGTAACCAGCAGGAGTACGGTTCTGAAGATGCATACCTTCAGGAACCTTAACTTTGGTGTGACTCCAAAGAAGAATGAGAAGGGCTCCTCTGTGAGTATTGCTCAGAAGGAGATTGTGGATGATTCAGCACAGAAAGGTAAGAAAGCTGCCAGAAAGGGCAAAGGAAAGAAAGGATCCAGCAGAGTGGTCCTAACTGTAGAAAATGTGGTTGTCTCAGAACCTCTTCCCACTATGGTTCAAACAACAATCAGTGTTGAACCTTCTGGCAAGATTGTTGCTGAGAAACCAAAGGATGTTGCTGAGATAGCAGACCAGGATGCTGAGGACGCACGCCTTGATGAAAGAGAAAAGGCTGCTGAAGCTGAAAAGGTTGCAAGAGTTGTGGCTCTTGCTGAAGAGAAAAGGCTGAGAAAATAAGCAGAAGATAAGTTAGCAGCTGAGAGAGAAATTGCTGCAAAGGCTAAGGCCGATGCTAGAATTATTGCATGTGCTGCTGAACTTGAAAATGTGGAGTTCTCAAAGGATGTTGAGGCTTCAGAAGAAGGAGAGGACCTTGAGAATATCTCTCTCTCCACTCGGATCAGGACGAAGGCTGTGGCAAATAGAAGGTCTCTGAGGAAAAAGGACTTCTATGTTGCTTCCAGTGCTGAGTTAGAGGATTCTGTTTCTGAGGAACAGGAAGTTGTTGATAACGAAGACATGTTGGAGATGTCTGCTGAAGAGGATGTTGATGCTCCTCTTGTTGAAGAGCTATCAGAGGAGAGTGAACCAGAAGTTGATGAGGTTCTTCAGGATGCACAACAGTTTGTGGAGAATGTTGATAATGACAACTTTATTGACAACATTCTTCTAGGCCAAGGAAGAAACCCTGGTGATAGGGATGCCTCTGAAACGCTGATCAGAATGGCTCATGTGTTTGCTGAGCCCATTTATATGTTTGATCCTAACTCTTCTGACCAGGTTATCTCATCTCCCACTCATACTCCTCATCCAACTCCCTCACTACCTTCTGTCACAGAAGTGAGTGAATCTCATACTTCCATTCCCCTTACAACTTCAACATCTGAGGTTGTACCTCCTCCATCTACTCTTCCTTCTGGATCCTATTCAGAAGTGAATTTGTCCTCTGGACCCATTTTCACAAACTCCATTTCTACTTCTACTTCTTCCTCACTATCATCTTCCTCTGTAATTCCATCAATTGGATTTACTGCTCCCTCCTTTTCACTACCATCCACATTACCACTATTTCTCCTACTCTCTCTTCCTCGTCCACACATACAATCCCATCCAACTATGACTTCCTACGCAACTTCCAGGAACGAGATAACTTGGAGAGAAATTTTGGTCCTTTTGGTTTCATGGGCAGAGCTTCTGCTGTTTCAGAAGCTGGTGGTGCTCCTTCTGTTGAGGAGTTGAGAAGAATGAGTCAGAGTGGCTCTAATGAATTGCTGAATAGATTTGCTGGTCTTCTGCTGCTGACATGTATGCTCAGGGCATTGTGCTGCAAGAAATTCAATCCTTGAAAGCTCAGAACCTGCAGCTCATGACTATGCTTCAAATGCAGGATCCTTCTGTCTACACACGCAATCTTTCTACACTTCATCTGGCTACATATGATGAGCTGTATAAATTAAGAGAATTAGCTCTGACTCTTCCTACCTTGGACAATATTGCTCTTGCTTCTTCTCTGAAAGTCAATGAGAATTTGAGGATTTTGACAGAAGAAGTTAAGGAAGCAAACGAGCATTATGAGGCTCATGAGAAGATGCTCCCAAGTAAGATTGATGACCTGCAAAGTACTGCCAACCATATTCTGAGAGAAGTGAAATCTTCTGCTCAAGGTTCATCATCTTCAGGGGCTGCAAAGATTGTGTATGACATCACTCCTGATCTCAACAATCGTCTCTCTAGCATTGAGTCTGCTGTGACTGCTCAGAGCGCCCAGATTGCTGAGCTCACTGAACTTCTGAAGGTTATGCACACTCAAGCACGTGAACAAGACAAGGCTTTTCACAATTGCTATAGGTTTGTTCGAGGACAGACTTATATTCAGAATGAGCATCTCACTGCTGCTGTGTATGCTAACAATCGGTTAATCAAGCTCCTTCTGGAAGATGTTCACAGGCAACGACCTTTGTCTGGACAGACTTATGACCACTTGCGCACCATTGATGCTGATTTCAGGAAGCGTATGGATTTGGTCAACTCTGTAAGACCTACTACTCAGCAATATCAAACTGCACTGAAAGTTCAGCAAAAATTGGACTCTCAAGGTGCTTTGGGCATTGCTGTTGGTTCTGGTCAAACGGGGGAGAAGTCTGCTCAGCAGAGTGGTCAGACTGGTCTCAAGTCTGATGGGATGAAGAGACCGAGTGCTGCTGAAGGATCTAGTGGTGTTCCTCCTCCTCAGAAGAAATCTAGGAACTTGTAATCTCATTAGGACTTAAGCTTCTTAGCTAGGTTCTGGGTTGGGTAGTGTTGTCTTAGGACTTTATCTGCTCTTCTGATGATTATCTTGTTTGTTGTTTCTTCTGACGATTTTATACACTGAATCTTTCTTATACACTCTTGTGTCTCTGATTACTTACTTTACTTATGTTTCTTTTTGACTTAGTAAATTATACTTCACTAAAATCTAACAACTTGATCTTAAGCCACTTTTTAAGTTTAAACAGATTGCTGAAGTTCACCATTTACACTAAAATGGGGGAGTTAATTTACTCAGAAGTTATGAAACATATGTATCAGAAAGTTATTTTCTAAAACTTATATTTCCTTTTACCTTCTGACCACGGTTTGTCCATAACCAAAATGGGGGAGAATGATGAACCCTAAGTGTTTTGATTATGTCCAAACGTTTCAGAAGATGAAAACTTAACATTCTCTTACATATAGTTTATTGTTGACTAATATTTTTCTACTTAGTCTATGTGTAAGTTACTCAGCAGGTGCTGAATGAAGAATTTCTAGATTGCCTGAAGTACTCAGAAGTCGCGATTGCTGAAGACAGAGTTTCATTATTTCAAAAGCTGGATGCTCCGCTCTGAAGCTATTGAAGTCTGTTGAAGCTCTCCTCAGAGGTCCATTGCAATCAGAAGTTCATCTACCAATTTGATCAGAAGCTTAGTCACGGGTTTTGGATAGCATTTATTGCTCTAACAAGTGCATTTAATGGAAGGCGCCAAAAGTTCAAAAAGCTGTTTTGATGGAGCGCGCTTGTCTACTCAAAGTGAAACCAGTATTTCCTTGTCTACCCTTTGTTGATCTTATTGAGGAATGTTTCCGGTCAACCTTATCTTCAATTTCAAATCACTTACCGGATTTGGTTAAAGAACAAGGATAACGGAATCAAAGTGTTTGAAGACCGTTTGAAGACTTGACAAATTAACGGCTACTACAACTGATGTCATCTCTGTTGAAGATTCAAACTTCCCAACGGTCATCCTCATTCACTATAAATAGTAGCCAAGCTCCAATGCATCATGTACGCGTGATAATCGAGCAAAAATCTCAACGCACTGTTTGAAGTAAAAACAGAGCACACTTTCCATTCTCAAATCTTTCTTAGCATAGCTTAAGTTTAAGTGAGAGAGTGAAGAAAAACAAGTTCATAATAGGAATCTTGTAAACTGATAGGGGAGGGGCTTCGGATTACGTGCTAAGGGAATCCGAAGCGCAGTTCCTCTTGCTACCGCCTATTAGAAGTTGGGGGCAGCAAACGAAGGAGCAAGTGGAGGCGACCGATACGGGAACGCGATAGAACACTAAATAAAGGGTGCGCGATCTAGCTACGTGATGCTTGAGTGACGGGATGAAACGTGTAGTTACGTCAGGTCGAGCTGAGCTTGCGAGGATACGACCGATAGGGATGTTCAATCATTAGGACTACAGGTTTTCTGAGGATCATGACCCGTTATAGAGGTGAATATGGCTTATATTCGGAGAATTTCGATTATCTAAGGAGGTACGGAATAAGGTCTTAGACCAGGCTACGGAATCGTTTGTGATATTCAGTTAGATTTTGAGAGAAGTCTAGTTGAGATTAGAGTTGGGTGAGAAATCCAGAAAACAGGGTGTTGTTGTTCTGGTGAAAATCCTTTAACTCTTTTTAGGCTAGTCAGAACTAAGTGAGAAATTAGCTTAAGTTCTGTTGATGTAAAGGAGCTTCTAAACTTGCCATAAAAGTTCTGAATAGTAGATTTATAAAATCTCTGTAGGCTGCGACCTCAGGGGACAAGACGTAGTCACAGGACTTCTGTGGCGAACTTGGATAAATCGAATTGTTCAATCAGGATCTCCTGAACTTCTTTCTCCCTCTTATACTTGTTATTTTTGCTTCTGTGTACTTGCATATATTTAGTGTTGAAACAGATTTTCTCTAAGTATCATTGTCTTTGTTCAGAAGACTGTCCAGAAGTTCTCAAATCAGAACTTCTGTTGCTGAAAACAGTCTAACTGTGTTTAGGCAGAATTTCCCTCAGAAGCAACTTCTGTAAGCTCGCTTCTGACTCTGAGGAAATTTGACTCTGAAAATTAAGTTTCCCGAAAAACTTAGAAATTTTCAGTTTTCAACTTTGACACCTATTCACCACCCTCTAGGTGATTCTGTTCTTGATAGGGCCAACAGATGGGTTCAGTGGATTTGACTTCATCATCTAGGAACCTTGAAGTGAAAACCCTAGATTCGCTAACTTTCTTCTTTTTATCGGTATCGAAGATGTGAGTGACAGTGATTTCAATGGGATGATCTTGAGCCATTTAAGGAGTTTAAAGAAATTTGGTTAAGTGTTTGAGAGAGAGAGAGGAAAACACAGAGAAATGGCTATGGGAATTCTAAGAGCAATGAAAATGCAAGTGAAACTTTTCTAAGTATGGAATACCCTTATTTATACCCTTATTCAGCAGTTGAGAGAGCCACAGAGGTTTGTTTCTTGCTATGCCAGGAGATTAGGCACTCCCCCAGAAAATGACAACCACCACAAGTGCTGACCCTCTTCAATTTATCCCTACCATAGTCAAAGTCTGTGTATCCTATAGGAGTAAAATCAGAACTACAGGGATACCACAAACCAGCTTATGGTGTGCCTTTAAGATATCTGAGAATTCTTTTGACAGCAACATCATGAATCTCTCTTGGTTTAGACTGATATCTAGCACAAAAACACACAGCAAAATGTATATCTGGCCTGCTGGCGGTTAGGTATAAAAGAGAACCAATCATACCTCTGTAGGTTTTTATATCTACAGGTTTACCAGCTTTCTCTTCATCATCAATGTCTTTGCTGACATCCATTGGGATATCAACAGCATTAGAATCCATCATGCCAAATTTCTTCAGCACTTCTCTAGTGTACTTGGCTTGATTGATAAACACACCATCATTACTTTGCTTGATCTGAAGTCCTAAGAAGAAGGTTAATTCTCCCATCATAGACATTTCAAACTCAGCCTTCATGTGGTCACTGAACTCTCTGCACAAAGATTCATTAGTAGCACCAAATATAATATCATCAACATATACCTGAGCTAAAAGGATATCCTTGTTCTTCTTCAGAGTGAACAGAGTTGTATCAACACAGCCTCTGACAAATCCCTTAGACAGAAGGAACTTAGTCAGTCTCTCATACCAAGCTCTGGGAGCTTGTTTCAGTCCATACAAGGCTTTCTTCAGCTTGTACACATGATCAGGCAACTTAGGATCTTCAAGACCAGGAGGTTGAGATACATAAACTTCCTCATCAATGTAACCATTCAAGAATGCACTTTTGACATCCATTTGAAAGAGCTTAAAACCTTTGTATGATGCAAAAGCACATAAGATTCTAATGGCTTCTAATCTTGCAACAGGAGCAAAAGTTTCACCATAATCTATGCATTCTTGCTGACTGTAACCTTGTGCAACAAGTCTTGCCTTGTTCCTCACAACATTTCCAAATTCATCAAGTTTGTTTTTCAGAACCCATCTAGTTCCAACAACCTTTATGTTGTTAGGTCTGGGAACCAAAATTCAAACTTCTGACCTTTTAAACTGGTCAAGTTCTTGTTGCATTGCCATTAACCAGGAATCATCATCTGCAGCTTCATAAAAGTCCTTGGGTTCCAAAAGTGACACAAAAGCCACATTCCCCATGTATCTTCTGAGCTGAGCTCTGGTCATGACAGGATTGTGAACAGAGTCAATGACATTCTCTAAGGAGTGATTCCTATGAGCTCTAACTTCTCTTGGTACATCCAATGTATCTTCTGAAACTTGTTCATCATTTGTTGAATCATATATAGGAGCATCTTCTGGAAGGAAGTTGACTTCTGGAGTAGAATTCTCTTCTTGAGCTTGTTCAGCAACAGGAGGAGCCACTTCAGCAGCTCTGGGAGAAACATCTTCTTCTACAACAGGACATGATTCTTCAGAAGCTTGAACTACCTCTTCTTCAGGAGCTCTACTATCTGCAGGCCTAGTCTCATCAAACTGTACATGAACAGATTCATCTAAAGTTTGAGTCCTCTTATTAAAAACCCTATATGCTTTACTATGTGTTGAGTAACCAAGAAAAATGGCCTCATCTGCCTTTGAATCAAACTTTGAAAGATATTCCTTTGTATTCAAAACATAACACTTACAACCAAAGGTTCTGAAATAACCTATTTTAGGCTTTCGACCTTTCCAGAATTCATAAGGGGTCTTGTTCAGAATGCTTCTGATTAGCACTCTATTCAGAACATAGGAAGCTGTGTTAACAGCTTCTCCCCAAAAATACTTTGGAAGCCTTCTTTCATTGATCATAGTCCTGGCGATTTCAACCAGAGTTCTATTCTTCCTTTCAACTACCCCATTTTGTTGAGGAGTTCTGGGAGCAGAAAAGTTATGAACAATGCCCTTGGTTTCACAGAATTCTTCAAACATAAAGTTTTTGAATTCTCCACCATTATCACTTCTGATATGAACAACCTTTTCATTCCTTTCATTCTCAAGTTTCTTTTATCAGAACTGAGAAACATCCAAGTGACTCATCTTTGCTAGACAGTAAGATAACCCAAGTGAATCTTGAATAGTCATCTACTATGACAAAGGCATACTTCTTTCCACCCATGCTCATTGGTTGAACAGGGCCAAAAAGGTCCATATGAAGTAATTCCAAAGGTCTTTTAGTTGAAATGATTTTCTTAGTTTTAAAAGAGCTTCTGGATTGTTTACCAGATTGACAAGCAGTGCATAAATGATTCTTTTTAAAACTAATTTCAGGCAGACCCTCAACTAATTGATATCTAGCTACTTTGGCCAGAAGGTCCATGCTCACATGAGCAAGTCTTCTATGCCAGAGCCAGGAGGTATCCTCTTTAGACATCAAGCATATATTTTTGCAAAGATTCTCAAGGTTCAGCATGAAAACATTTTCAACTCTAGGAGCAGTTAGAATAACTTCCCTTGACTTACTGTCCAAGGTTTACATCCAGAGGAGCTGAAGACAACATCTCTACCTTTATCACACAGTTGTGCAACACTCAGCAGATTGAACTTCAGGCCTCTGACTAGGGAGACATCTTCGATCGGAGGATTAGTTCCTGTGGATCCAGAACCAAGTATCCTTCCTTTCTGAGCATCTCCAAAGCTGACTTTTCCACCTCTTTTAGGATCAAATGTGATGAATGCTTTTTCATCACCTGTCATATGCCTTGAGCACCCACTGTCAATGTACCACAGCTTTGACATTGATGGAGCACTCAGAGCCACCTGCATCACAATCAATTAGTGACAGGTACCCAATCCTCATTGGGTCCTTCAGAGTTAGATTTAACTTCTACAGGTTCTTCTGATATTTCAGATTGCAAGAGATTCTTGATATGGTACTTGCAATCTTTTAACCAATGTCCATCTTTCTTACACAATTTGCAAGAAGGAGGATTCTTGGATCTTTCCCTTTGCTTCTTAGGAGCAATCTTCTTCTTCCGGGAAGGAACTACATCTTCAGAGGCAGAAGCACTCTTAGAGGTTCCCACTTCAGGAGGAGAAGAGAATTCTTTCAGAAGAGAGGGAGTAACAGATTTCTTCTTCTGAGGTTTATCATTCCTCAGAGGCAGTTTTTCCTTACCTTTGACTTTTAAGTCATCAGAAGGAGAACTGAATTGTTTACTTACTTTATCTTCTAATATTTTTATATCAGCATAAACTTGAGTAAACCTAAGAAATTTGTCAGCCTCGCTTTTGTCCAACTTTCTTTTCAGATACTTGAACATGCTATATAGTTCTTCAAGAGAATCAAAGATATCTAGTTCGTTAGAATTGTTTACCTCAGAGCCATATGTAACTTCAGGAGGTGCGGAAGTTTCTCCTGTGACATCTTCAGAAGTTGGCTCTTCAATAGCCATGAAACAAATCTGAGCTTGCTCTTCCTTTTCTTCAGGATCACTGCTGGTCTCAGAGTCTGACCAAGCAGCCAGCATAGCTTTCTTGAACTTCTTCTTATCCTTTTTCAGCTCAGGACAATTAGGCTTGATGTGTCCTGGTTGCTGACATCCATAGCACACAATGGGATTGTTTGGATCTCTCTTGGATTTATCACCAAAATCAGGAGTTTTCTTGTCAAAACTTCTGAATGGCTTTTTGTAGTTTGCACCTCTGCCTTTTCTAAAGGCTCTCTTAAACTTCTTGGTCAGCATAGCCAATTCCTCATCTTCGGATGATTCTTCAGAAGATTCTGCCTTTAGGATTACTTGTCTTTTTCCCTCTGACCTTTCTCTCAGGTCATGATTTTTTAATGACATCTCATGAGTAATTAGAGACCCAATAAGCTCATCATACAAGTAAGAGCTCAAATCCTGAACTTCTTCAATAGCAGTCTTCTTGGCTTGCCACGACCTTGGTAAGCTTCTGACAATCTTCTTCACTCGTTCAGATTCTTCAATGTCTTTTCCTAAACTCTTTAAGTCATTGACTATATATCTTGGTGAATCTAGAGTTCATATCTGAAATAGATTCTTTATCAAGCATTTCAAATAACTCATATTCTCTCATGAGTTGGTTGACTTTTGATTGCTTCACCTTTCGAGTACCTTCATATGTGACTTCCAGCTTGTTCCAAATGTCCTGTGCAGTTTCACAAGAAGAAACTTTGTTATATTCAGTAGCTGTAAGTGCACAATGCAACATATTTATTGCTGAAGCATTAGTTTGGAGTTTTTTTAGAATGTCATCTGTGTATTCTCTCGGAGGAATAACAACATTCCCTAAACCTGGTTCCATTCTGGTAGGAATGAAATCACCATCAGTGATGACATACCAAACACTCATGTTCTGAGCTTCGATGAAGTATATCATCCTTTTCTTCCAGTATGAGTAGTTGTTGCCATTAAATAATGGAGGTCTAGTTGTGGAAGAACCTTCTGGATCTATGAAGTGAGAAGAATTCTCAGGCTGGTGTCTACTAGCCATCTCTATTGATTCTGATAGGATCTTACACTTAGATTGTTAGATCTTTAGTAAATATACGAAGTGACCTTCGCTTTGATACCACTTGTTGGCCCTAACAAGAACAGAATCACCTAGAGGGGGGTGAATAGGTGTCTAAGTTGAAAACTGAAAAGTTCTAAGTTTTTAAACAAACTTAAAATTTCAGAGTCAAATTTCCTCAGAGTCAGAGGCAAGCTTACAGAAGCAGCTTCTGAGGAAATTCTTCCTAAACACAGTTGGACTGTTTTCAGCAACAGAAGCTCTGAAAAGAATAGCTTCTGGACAGTCTTCTGAACAAAGACAATGATAAAAAGAGTAAAGTCTGTTTCAGCACTAAATATAAGCAAGTACACAGAAGCAAATTAACAAGTATAAGGAAGGGAGAAAGAGATTCAGGAAGTCCTGATGAACAATTCAATTTATCCAAGTTCGCCACAGAAGTCCTGTGACTACGTCTTGTCCCCTATGGTCGCAGCCAACAGAGATTTTAAATCTACTATTCAGAACTTTTATGGCAAGTTCAGAAGCTCCTTTACATCAACAGAACATAAGCTAATTTCTCACTTAGTTCTGACTAGCCTAAAAAGAGTTAAAGGATTTCCACCAGAACAACAACACTCTGTTTTCTGGATTTCTCACCCAACTCTAATCTCAACTAGATTTCTCTCTTTAAATCTAACTGAATATCACAAACGATATCGGTTTACAAGATTCCTATTATGAACTTGTTTTTCTTCACTCTCTCACTTTAACTAAGGCTATGCTAAGAAAGATTGAGAATGGAAAAAGGTGCTCTGTTTTTCTTGTTCAAACAGTGGGTTGAGATTTTGCTCAATAATCACGCGTGGATGATGCAGTGGAGCTTGGCTACTATTTATAGTGGATGAGGATGACCGTTGGTGAATTTGAATCTTCAAAGGAGATGACATCAGTTGTTGTAGCCGTTAATTTGTCAAATCTTCAAACGGTCTTCAAACACTTTGATTCCGTTAACCTTGTTCTTTAACTAAATCCGGTAAGTGATTTGAAGTTGAAGATAAGGTTGACTGGAAACATTCTTCAATTGGATCAACAAAGGGTAGACAAGGAAATTCTGGTTTCGCTTTGAGTAGACAAGCGCGCTCCTTCAAAACAGCTTTTTGAACTTTTGGCGCCTTGCATTAAATGCAATTGTCAGAGCATTAAATGCTAACGGAACCCGTGACTTAGCTTCTGATAGCTAATTTCATTTGGCTAGGCTTCTGATCGAATTGGTAGAAACTTCTGATTGCAAGGAACCTCTGAGAAGAGCTTTAACAGACTTCATGGCATCGGAGCGGAGTATCCAGCTTCTTATCAATGAAACACTGTCTTCAGCTTTCAAAACTTCTGAGTCTTGCAGACAATCCAAAATTATTTCATTCAGCACCTGCTGAGTAACTTACATACAAACTCAACGAAAAAATTATTAGTCAGAATTAAACCGTATGTAAGAGAATTTTACTTTTCATCTTCTGAAACGTTTAGACATAATCAAAACACTTAGGGTTCATCAGCGCCTTCTTTCGGATGGTCGAAGGAGGCTTCTATACTGGCCAAGGTTTGTCAGGCTTCACTCAGCTCGGTCTTATGGATTTTTGTCGATCGTTGAGGGTTTTCGGGGTTCCGTTAGGCTCATTTGGGATTTGGGAAAAATTAATTTTTCTGGGAGAATAGGGGGACCGTATGGGCCCTTCCAATGGGAACTGTACGGGCTAGGTTTGGAAGGATGAGAGACCGTACAGTCTCTTCGTGGTCTGGGCAAAATTAAAAGGGAGTTTTTTGCCGTCGGTCTACATTTTCTCATCCCGACTCTAAAATTCGTCTCCTTTCTTGCGATTTCTAACCTTTCTTCTTTGGTTTATGGTTTATCATGGAGCATGGTGGTGAAGGTTTAGCCTTGGGGTTCGCGAATCCTCCTTCGGAGGCCCCGTATGCCTCGGTCCATGGTCGGGAACGGTCCGCCCTATATTATGGGTTATTTTACGGGAATCCAGTCCCTCTTACACTCCGGAAGCGTGAGCATCGCTTCACGACACTGGTACGCCTTCTTTTCCCTCAATTTCATCTTCGAATCCCACTTTACAATTTTGTGAATTTTTGTGTTTTGCTCAATTCTTGCTCATTTCATTGTTGTCGCTGCATTTTGAACCCCCCAATGTGATTAGGATACATGATAGGTGTTGTACTTCAACTAGATGCTTGAATTTCCCTCATTTGCGTAGATTTTCTGTGTTTTGCGTGTCCAGCAGGGTGGAGACCGTATGGTTGGGATGGAGACCGTATGGTCTCTGTTCTTGCCATACGGTTCTCCTTGTTGGAACCGTACGGTCTCTCGTGCCTGACCCGTACGGTTTCTTCACACTTTTTCCCAAATTTTCCATTTTTCTGATTTATGACCTCATGTTTTAGTCCGGGTCGTATAAGAGCCATGGTAGCGTCCAGAAAGCTCGAGACTGGTACGGGCAACTTCGGGGTTCGGTCAAGGCTCGTGTAGATCAGTCACCTTTCCATTCATTCCTTCAGGGCTTTCTTGCGAAGAAGGTCACTACGTCTTTGGTGGGCCTGGGAATATTGGCTGAGAGATGGTCGAAATGCACCCATACCTTCTAGTTTCCTTTCGGAGGATTGACCATGACCCCTCTTGATGTCGCAGCCATTACTGGCCTTGGGTTCTCATGCGTGATGCCTCCTTTTACTTCTCCCATTCTCGGCTCGGAGGAGATTCAGAATTTGACCAGCCGACCCTTACGTCCTTCATTGTTTCGTTGTGTATCGACGACACGAGTATACGCCTCTTATAACGGGCCGCGGAGCCGGCTACGTAGCTGGAGAGGGACCAGCACGCTCGCTACTTCCTGTGGTTCGCTTTATGTTCCACCTTATTTTCCGAGACCAACGACTGTTGTGATCTCATGATTTTGGCGGGCCTACGGGACTTGGATCACCTCGGAGATTATTGCTGGGGCACGGTGGTCCTTGCTTCCATTACAGGATGCTGGACAGATTATGTCCCGCTGGGAGCGTTTTCGGGCCCTCTATGCTGGCTGAGGTATTTTCTTTTTTTCCTTGTATTCCTCGTCAGTCTTTTGTTCCTTTTTCCCTTCTGACCACTTCTGTTTTTGCAGGTTTGGGCGTATGAGCACTTCCTCCTACCTAGGCCATCGACAGGAAGGCAGGCGGACCCTGGTTTTCCTCGTGTCAGGTTTTGGTATGGGTCCCGTTCAGGGACGGTGAATTCCCGGACTACTGCCCGTGCCTTCATCGAGGAGTTGACTTGGGACACGTTGTGCTTCCTTGTCGCCCTGTTTTTTCCTTTTTACTTTCCCTTTTGCTTTACTTATATCGACTTCCTCTTAGCTGCGCGATCGTGTTCGCCCTTGGTTTGCTCATGCCGCTGCTGACTGGACCGAGGAGATGACTGCCGCTCAGAGATTGGTGGGTACGCGGATGCTCTTGGAGGATCATCTGGACTACTCGTGGTATCTTGGGGAGCGTGTCCATCGTTATGAGGATGGTCCTGCCAGCCGGAGGATACCCTTAGACCCTCCACTTACGATGTTATGGGGGAGAGCCATGTCTCCCGCTGAGCTGGTTACGGCCGCCGCAGGGATTCCCATTGAGACCGCACGCGGTTCTCTGATTCTTACTGCCGCGGAGGGCGCTTATGCTATGATCCTTTCTCGTCTGTTTCCTTCTCGGGATCCGGCGGGGGCCGTCCTAGGGCGAGGAGGCGGTGCTGATGACGACGATGATGATAGTTCTGCTGCCCCCGAGGCCACTGCCACGGTAAATCTTCTATTTTATAGCTCGTTTGGATATCGTTGCATTCCCTTGGTCCCATGTTTGACAAAATTTGTTTTGCAGGCGTCTTCCTCCCGCGTTCGCAGAGTCCGTCCCCGAGTAGACGTGCCCTACGGGAGGACCCTAATCCAACTCCTCTTGGTTGGATAGTCGGGGATTTGGAGACGTGCTCATTCCATCACCTTTTACGATTGGGGCGGATTCCAGGAGATTCCTTTCTCCGAGAGCGAGCAGGTGACCTACATTCTGTTGGCCCTTACAAGAACATAATCACCTAGAGGGGGGTGAATAGGTGTCTAAGTTGAAAACTGAAAATTTCTAAGTTTTTTTAAAGAAACTTAATTTTCAGAGTCAAATTTCCTCAGAATCAGAGGCAAGCTTACAGAAGCAGCTTCTGAGGGAAATTCTGCCTAAACACAGTTAAACTGTTTTCAGCAACAGAAGTTCAGAGTTTGAGAACTTCTGGACAGTCTTCTGAACAAAGACAATGATATTAGGAGTAAATCTGTTTCAGCACTAAATATGAGCAAGCACACAGAAGCAAAAATAACAAGTATAAGAGGGAGAAAGAAGTTCAGGAGATCATGATGAACAAGTCGATTTATCCAAGTTCGCCACAGAAGTCCTGTGACTACGTCTTGTCCCCTGAGGTCGCAGCCACCAGAGATTTGAAATCTACTATTCAGAACTTTTATGGCAAGTTCAGAAGCTCCTTTACATCAACAGAACATAAGCTAATTTCTCACTTAGTTCTGACTAGCCTAAAAAGAGTTAAAAAATTTCCACCAAAATAACAACAACTCTGTTTTCTGGATTTCTCACCCAACTCTAATCTCAACTACATTTCTCTCTAAATCTAACTGAATATCACAAACGATATCACTTTACAAGATTCCTATTATGAACTTGTTTTTCTTCACTCTCTCACTTCAACTAAGGCTATGCTAAGAAAGATTGAGAATGGAAAATGTGCTCTGTTTTTCTTGTTCAAACAGTGCGTTGAGATTTTGCTCGATAATCACGCGTAGATGATGCAGTGGAGCTTGGCTACTATTTATAGTGAATGAGGATGACCGTTGGTGAATTTGAATCTTCAAAAGAGATGACATCAGTTGTTGTAGCCATTAATTTGTCAAGTCTTCAAATGGTCTTCAAACACTTTGATTCTGTTAACCTTGTTCTTTAACTAAATTCGGTAAGTGATTTGAAGTTGAAGATAGGGTTGACTGGAAACATTCTTCAATTGGATCAACAAAGGGTAGACAAGGAAATTCTGGTTTCGTTTTGAGTAGACAAGTGCGCTCCTTCAAAACAGCTTTTTGAACTTTTGGCGCCTTGCATTAAATGCAATTGTCAGAGCAATAAATGCTTAACGGAACCCGTGACTTAGCTTCTGATAGCTAATTCCATTTGTCTAAGCTTCTGATCAAATTGGTAGAGTTTATCTTATGATTGTAATGGACCTCTGAGGAGAGCTTTAACAGACTTAGATAACTTCAGAGCGGAGCATCCAGCTTCTGAAAGTGGGAAAACTGTCTTCAGCTTTTGTTTCTTCTGAGACCTCAAGCAATCCAGAAATTGTTCAGTCAGCACCTGCTGAGTAACTTACATACAAACTTAACAAAAATTGTTAGTCAATATTAAACCGTATGTAAGAGAGTTTTAATTTTCATCTTCTGAAACGTTTGGACATAATCAAAACACTTAGGGTTCATCACATTCCTCCTGAGACGACCCACGTATGTGCAGTACTTTCTCTTTTATCCTTCGTCCTTTCCTTGTCGTTTTTAACCATTTTCTTTATTTTCTTCATGTACCGGAGCATTCGATGACAAGATTGACGAGCATGTATCGCTCGGCTCGGGCTACTTGGACACGGCACGCGCAAGATGCCAAGGTACGCATTCTGACCTTCTACTTCCACGTGTGGAGTTTCACCTGTTACGTGTGCATGCATGCATGTATGTATGGATGTATGTATGTATGTATGTATGTTTTGTGTGTATACGTGTGTGCATTTCCCCATACATTTCACTCTTCTGGATGCAGGAGGTTGTGGCCGCGCGGGATGCTCGTATAGCGTCGCATGATTCTGAGATGGTGTCCATGACCCGTAGGTTGGCTGCTCTGGAGGTGGAGGAGGATTGTCGGCGGCCCAGGCGTGATCGGCGACTGGCTCGAGGGGAGAGAGACCGGGAGTTCTCAGGGTTCTAGAGGATCTCGAGAGTAGCTTTTCTTGTTTTTGGGAACTTTGTATAGTGACTTGATATACTCTAATGTTTACGCACTTTGGTTATTTCAATTTTGATTTTCCTTGGATGTTTTCGTGAAAGATAACACAATACATTCTTATTTTATTTCCCTTATCGCACGCAACGTACATAACACTCATTTACGTCGATGTTTAATTAAAATAACCAAGAACAGATCGCGAGACAATTATATAACGTTTTCCCCAACCTCCACATTTCATTCATGCCGCCTCGCTGGTTCTGTCAATTCCATTTTCCATGTCCATCCTGACCACGTCCTTTTGTTTGGCGAAAGGCTCTTCTCTTTTGGTTGGAGTTTCCGGTGGCAATTCGTGTGGTTGATTGTCTATCCTCAACGGCCAAGACCTATTTTGTTGCGTATGCCAGTAGTCGTCTAGGGCCGTGAGTCGTTTCTAAGGACTCGATCACCCTGCTATTTTCCATTATGTTTCTGAAACCTTTTCCTCTAGGGTTATGTGTAGGAATTTTGTTTATCAACGACACTATGTCACTTTTGTGGGGGCATTTGAAATTTCCGGACCTTCGGGAGGTGGTTCTTTCATCCAACCCTTTGTTTCATCGAGTATATTTTGGGGTTGGATAGTGTGAATGAAGCTGGTGGGGTGTTATCACTATTCTAAAGGGGGTTTGGTAGGTGTCTTAGTGATGATGGCGGAGGTGATAGAAGGTTTGTAGCAACACAACGGGTGGGTTTAGTGAGTGTTCGAGGTTTCTGGCTCATAGCGACGGGTTTTAGGAACAGGGTAAGGGTTTTGATGCGGATAGTGGAAATGAGGCTGATGGGGGTTTCTTGACGAGGACAGGGTTTTTAGGTTATTTGGGTTCGGTCCGGAATGCGGCTCCTGATGATTTCATAATTGCCCATAGGGTAAGGTGTTCATTGCTCTAATTGTTGCCTAAGATGACTCCACATATTGTCAACTTAGCGAGCTGTCTTTATTGTTGCCTAGGTTGCCCTCTCGAGTTTTCAACCTAGCAGGCCCTTTTTTTTAGGGCCGAATGTTGTCTAGATCCGTCTGAAATTTTCGATCTACTGGGTCTTTTCTCATGTCTTCGATTGTTCTAGTGAGGATCCAAGGTATTCTTCGTTTGATGGCGTCGCGTGGGAGGTATATTTGGCGGGCTCGTGGTCCGTTCTTGGTTGATTTTTAGTGTCAAAATTTCACGACGTAATGTAATATTATGCATGCTAAATATGGTAAGTGAAATAAAATAATGAACATATGGTGTTTTCCTAACGACTCACACAGGTAAGTAAATCAAAATTGCATTATGCTTGAAATCCAGTACATTCTCGTGAAATCCTTAACTAGGTCGAGCCTAAGGGAAATTTCTGGGTCTTCTCTTCTTTTCTTGATCTTGCAAGTCAGTTTTGGATCCTTTCAATGATTTTTACCAAGTCTCTCCTTCTTCACCCTCCATGATTCCTCCTCGATTTTTAATTTGGCCAGATGTTCCACGAGATCCTCGATCCACCACTTCGGGATAGGGAGTTGGTTATTCCTATCAGTTGGGGGAGATACTCGCCATGTTACTACATCGCATTCCCAATCCAGGTTCCTGTGCTCCGGCCACGGGATTGGTTCCTAATCTCCTTCCGATTCATCTCCGCCCTCAAGCCTTGTGACCAGATCTGGCGTTCGCGTTTGTTCTGGTTTGGTGACGAGGTTAGTTGCTCTCTTCGTCTAGTCTTCTATTAATTCGTCGTCCGATGAGTCTAAGTGCCAGTCGGACTAATCGGCTCTTCCTTTGAAGCTAGCCCTGACTTGGGTGGGGGCACGTTCCTGACGCGTCACCTTCACTGGCCAGTATGGGGAGGAAGGGCCCGTGAGAATGGGTGCCTTTGGCCTTCTGTCGATGCGTTTCAGGACCTCTTCCTTTGTGAATCCCGAGTTGATCATCATAATTTGTGGGGGAAAAGCTTTGTGATAGTCTGGCATAGAGTCCTCCTTGGCGCTTGAGGCTTTAAGGCCTCCTACCTCTCCATTCTCGATCATATCCGTGATTCTTTTTCGTAGTGCTTCGCATCTAGTAGTGGGATGCGTGAATACTTGATGATAATCGCAGAACCTTTCTAAATTGTCCGTTGGCTCTATGATTATTGGTGGCCTGATAGGGAGTATTCTTCCTTCTCGGGCTAGGCGATCAAATTCTTCTTTGAGGTATATGTTTAGGGACACTGTGCTGCCCTTCAAAGGGGACTTCGGACGTTCAATCAGCCGTGTCCTCCATTTCTCTGCGATCAATTGAGATTCGTATCTCTGTGTCGCACCTGTCTTTCCCTAAGGGGCCCTGGAGGTTTGATTGATAATCTCCTCCTCCACGTTCCGAACCACTTGGAAAAGGTTCTTGAACAATTCAAAATTCCAATATCGCACCATGCTTTCATCACAGGGTGAGATTCCTTCGGATTTTTGATGAGATAACAAAGTCGCCCCCCTTTTCATAGGCGATTCATCCCCTCTAGAATATTCATGGTGCCAGTTTTTAGTCGGTGTCAAGGCTCGTTCACGAATTCTTTTCCGATCCAATTCTCCTGCTAGGGTGTAGGAGCTTCTCTCCTCTTCCTCTAGGTGGTTCTTGGTGTAATCCTATTTTCCCTTAAGGGCGTCCGGCCCATATGCCTCCTTTGAGTCGCGCAGCTCCCGGGGTGTGGACTTGCTCCTCTCTAACTGGCCGGTTAAGACTTTCTTACATCCCTTTTCGATGGCTTTATACATCATTCCTTGATATTCTGGTGTCTGCATCATAGATGTTAAAGCTCTGGTAATTTCGATGGCCACACCTGAAGCAGCGTTAGGGATGTCGTTTGGTTCCGCCATTTCTTCCTTTGAATTGGATGGTCCTTCAATACTTATATCTTTTGGTTTTCGCAAACGAATCCGTCTTAACCAGCTTTTGACTTGCCTGGGTCCGCAGTTGTTCTATATGAGGGAAGATTGTATGAGTCTCCCCCCCCCCTTTCTCGGTTCGTGTGATGCATGTATGCATGGACCTATAAGTCTCCTTCCGCTCTTGGCTCGTTGGACCCGGTTCAGAATTATAACCTTTATTAATGCACAATGATGAAGGTAATATCTCTGAACAGGGTCTCTGATTCGTATAGATACGAAGGGTCAAATCACTGTATGCTTCCGCAAGGATTTCATTTTAGCAGTGAGTTGTCCTTTCGTTTCGCCTCTAGCCGGTATTTTCTAGACTAGGCGTTCCTCTGATTTAAGTCATATTCTGTCGTATCCTTTGCAACCATTTTCCTTTTTTGGACGTTCATGACAATGTTTCTTACTGGATTGCAACGGAATATTCTCCTGAATCGAAGGAATGCCTAGATAGCAGTATTCGGGCTTTCTATATGCTTTTGCGTATGTATGGTTTAATCAATCAACAAGTTATCAGCATGCGAAGCCGTCGCTCCCTCTCAGTCTTCCCGTGGTGCGTCTCTGTCCTAGGTGGGTTTCTTTCGACATCTTTCCTTTCGATGTCAAAACGCTCTCAACAGAAGTGATTTAATTAATGTTTGGGGGGACAGTTCCTATGGGAAGTATCTAAGCTGACTATATGAGGCTTTGGTCTCGTTTGATAGTACAAAAGGGTTCCCATAGCAAGATATACCTAGCGCCTCCCCATTTAAGGGTTTTGAGCAGCGTGTCAACAGTACAAGGCTATGGGTGGTGTCACAGATCGACCTAAGCGTCCCTTAAAGGAAACGACAGTAAGCGCGACCCGTGACACACGTTGACCATTCAGGATTTTTCTTTTATGCAGCATGAAACACACACACCCAAAAAGCAATAACTCCGTATATAGCCATAGACTGTAAGAATGCTTTAGTTGTATCCCATTTTTTTACTTTTTATAAAACAATTAAGAAATAATTTCATAAAAAGTGAAAACCAAACTTACATCCTTCCATTAATAAACCGACTTCAAGAAAATCGTACGTTGAAGTCAACTTACAATGGTAGAATATATTTTTGGTCCCCAGCAGAGTCGCCACTGTGAGCGTAAGTGGTCGCTCATAGCGGCTTTAGCCTTCTTTGATGAACCCTAAGTGTTTTGATTATGTCCAAACGTTTCAGAAGATGAAAATTAAAATTTTATTACATACGGTTTAATATTGACTAACATTTTCTTGTTAAGTTTGTATGTAAGTTACTCAGCAGGTGCTGAATGAACAATTTCTGTATTGCTTAAAAGTCTCAGAAGAAACGAAAGCTGAAGACAGTATTCTCACTCTCAGAAGCTGGATGCTCCGCTCTGAAGTTATCGAAGTGTGTTAAAGCTCTCCTCAGAGGACCATTGCAATCAGATGTTAAACTCTACCAATTTGATCAGAAGCTTAGACAAATGGAATTAGCTATCAGAAGCTAAATCACGGGTTCCGTTAAGCATTTATTGCTCTGACAATTGCATTTAATGCAAGGCGCCAAAAGTTCAAAAAGCTGTTTTGAAGGAGCGCGCCTGTCTACTCAAAGCGAAACCAGAATTTCCTTGTCTACCCTTTGTTGATCCAATTGAAGAATGTTTCCAGTCAACCTTATCTTCAACTTCAAATCACTTACCGGATTAAGTTAAAGAACAAGGTTAACGGAATCAAAGTGTTTGAAGACCGTTTGAAGACTTGACAAATTAATGGCTACAACAACTGATGTCATCTCCTTCGAAGATTCAAATTCACCAACGGTCATCTTCATTCACTATAAATAGTAGCCAAGCTCCACTGCATCATCTACGCGTGATTATCGAGCAAAATCTCAACGCACTGTTTGAACAAGGAAAACATAGCACATTTTCCATTCTCAATCTTTCTTAGCTTAGCCTTAGTTAAAGTGAGAGAGTGAAGAAAAAAAAGTTCATAATAGGAATCTTGTAAACTGATATCGTTTGTGATATTCAGTTAGATTTAGAGAGAAATCTAGTTGAGATTTGAGTTGGGTGAGAAATCCAGAAAACAGAGTTGTTGTTGTTCTGGTGGAAATCCTTTAACTCTTTTTAGGCTAGTCAGAACTAAGTGAGAAATTAGCTTATGTTCTGTTGATGTAAAGGAGCTTCTGAACTTGCCATAAAAGTTCTGAATAGTAGATTTAAAATCTCTGGTGGCTGCGACCTCAGGGGACAAGACGTAGTCACAGGACTTCTGTGGCGAACTTGGATAAATCGACTTGTTCATCAGGATCTCCTGAACTTTTTTCTCCCTCTTATACTTGTTATTATTGCTTCTGTGTGCTTGCTCATATTTAGTGCTGAAACAGATTTACTCCTAATATCATTGTCTTTGTTCAGAAGACCGTCCAGAAGTTCTCAAACTCTGAACTTCTGTTGCTGAAAACAGTTTAACTGTGTTTAGGCAGAATTTCCCTCAGAAGCTGCTTCTATAAGCTTGCCTCTGATTCTGAGGAAATTTGACTCTGAAAATTAAGTTTCTTTAAAAACTTAGAAATTTTCAATTTTCAACTTAGACACATATTCACCCTCCTCTAGGTCATTCTGTTCTTGTTAGGGCCAACAAGTGGTATCAGTGCGAAGGTCACTTCGTATATTTACTAAAGATCTTACAATCTAAGTGTAAGACCCTATCAGAATCAATAGAGATGGCTAGTAGACACCAGCCTGAGAACCCTTCTCACTTTATTATCCCCGAGGGCTCTTACACAACCAGACCTCCACTATTCAATGGTGATAACTACTCTTATTGGAAAAAGAGGATGATGTGTTTTATCCAAGCTCAGAATATGAGCGCATGGAATGTTACCACTGATGGTGACTTCGTCCCAACAAGGATGGAAGTTGGTTTAGGGAATGTTGTAATTCCTCAGAGAGAATACACTGATGATATTCTTAAAAAACTCCAAACCAATGCTTCAGCAATGAATATGCTGCATTGTGCACTTTCTGCTACTGAGTATAACAAAGTTTCCTCTTGTGAAACAGCACAGGAGATCTGGAACAAGCTGGAAGTCACTTATGAAGGAACTGGAAAAATGAAGCAATCTAAAGTCAATCAACTCATGAGAGACTATGAGTTATTTGAAATGCTTGACAAAGAATCTATTTCAAGTATGAATTCTAGATTCACCAAGATTGTCAATGACTTGAAGAGTTTGGAAAAGGATATTGAAGAATCCGAGAAAGTGAAGAAGATTCTCAGAAGCTTACCAAGGTCTTGGCAAGCCAAGAAGACTGATATTGAAGAAGTTCAGGACTTGAGCTATTATGAGTATGATGAACTCATTGGCTCCCTAATTACTCATGAGATGTCCATGAAGAATCATGACCTAAGAGAAAGGTCAGAAGGAAAAAGAGGAGTAGTCCTGAAAGCAGAATCTTCTGAAGAATCCTCTGAAGATGAGGGACTGGCTATGCTGAACCAGGAAGTTCAAGAAGGCCTTTAGAAAAGGCAGTGGTGGAAACTACAAGAAGCCTTTCAGGAGCTTTGACAAGAAAACTCCTGATTCTGGTGAAAAGTTCAAGAGAGATCCAAACAAGCCTATTGTGTGCTATGGATGTCAGCAACCGGGGCACATTAGGCTAACTGCCCGGAGCTGAAGAAAGATAAGAAAAAGTTCAAGAAAGCTATGCTGGCTGCGTGGTCAGACTCTGAGACCAGCAGTGATCCTGAAGAAAAGGAAGAGCAAGCTCAGATTTGTTTTATTGCTATTGATGAGCCAACTTCTGAAGATGTCACATGAGAAACTTCCGCACCTCCTGAAGCTACATATGATTCTGAGGTAAACAATTCTCACGAACTAGATATCTATGATTATCTTGAAGAACTCTATAGTATGTTCAAGTACCTTAAGAGGAAATTGGACAAGAGTGAGGCTGACAAGTTTCTTAGGTTTACTCAAGTTTATTCTGACATGAAAGTGTTAGAAGAAAAGTTGTGTAAACAGTTCAGCACTCCTGCTGATGGCCCCAAAGCCAAAGGCAAGGAAAAACTGCCTCTGGGAAGTGATAAACCCTAGAAGAAGAAGAAACATGTCGCTCCCTCCCTTCTGAAAGAGATAGCTTCTCCTCCTAACGTTGGTACCTCTGAGAGCGTTGTTGTAGCCTCTGAAGTTGTTTCACCTTCTCAGAAGAAGTAGAAATCTCCCAAGAAGCAAACGAAAAGATCCAAGAACCCTCCCTTTTGCAAACTTTGCAAGAGTGATGGTCACCGGTTGAAGGATTGCAAGTATCACATTAAAAACATCTTGCAATCCGAGATATTGTTGGCCCTAACAAGAACAGAATCACCTAGAGGGGGGTGAATAGGTGTCTAAGTTGAAAACTGAAAATTTCTAAGTTTTTAAAGAAACTTAAATTTCAGAGTCAAACTTTCCAGAGTCAGAAGCAAGTTTATAGAATTTGCTTCTGAGGAAAATTCTGCCTATACACAGTTAGCCTGCTTTCAGCAACAGAAGTTCGGTAAGAGAACTTCTGGACAGTCTTCTGAACAAAGACAATGATACTTACAGAAAATCTGTTTCAGCACTAAATATAAGCAAGTACACAGAAGCAATAATAACAAGTATAAGAGGGAGAAAGAAGTTCAGGAGGTCCTGATTGAACAATTCGATTTATCCAAGTTCGCCACAGAAGTCCTGTGACTACGTCTTGTCCCCTGAGGTCGCAGCCTTCAGAGATTTTATAAATCCACTATTCAGAACTTTTATGGCAAGTTCAGAAGCTCCTTTACATCAACAGAACTTAAGCTAATTTCTCACTTAGTTCTGACTAGTCTAAAAAGAGTTAAAGGATTTCCACCAGAACAAAACAATACTCTGTTTTCTGGATTTCTCACCCAACTCTAATCTCAACTAGATTTCTCTCTTTAAATCTAACTGAAGATCACAACCGATCTCAGTTTACAAGATTCCTATTATGAACTTGTTTTTCTTCACTCTCTCACTTTACTAAGACTATGCTAAGAAAGATTGAGAATGGAAAAGTTGCTCTGTTTTCTTGTTTAAAACAGTGCGTTAAGATTTTGCTCGATGATCATGCGTGTGTTGATGCATTGGAGCTTGGCTACTATTTATAGTGATTGAAGATGACCGTTGTGGAGTTTGAAACTTCAAAGGAGATGACATCAGTTGTTGTAGCCGTTAATTTGTCAAGTCTTCAAACGGTCTTCAAACACTTTGATTCCGTTATCCTTGTTCTTTAACTAAATCCGGTAAGTGATTTGAAATCAAGGATGAGGATGACAGAATCATTCTTCAATTAGATCAACAAAGGGTAGACAAGGAAATTCCGGTTTCTCTTGAACAGACAAGCGCGCTCCATCAAAACAGCTTTTTGAACTTTTGGCGCCTTGCATTGAATGCAAGTGTCAGAGCATTAAATGCTCAAACAAATCCGTGACTAAGCTTTCAGAAGCTTATTTCCAGTTGTCTAGACTTCTGATCAAATTGGCATAACTTCTGATTGCAAGGAACTTCTGAGGAGAGCTTTAGCAGACTTAGGCTTCAGAGCGGAGGAGTTCCAGCTTCTGAATCGTTGAAACTCTGACTTCAGCAAACAAAACTCCTGAGTCCTTTAGGCAATCCGAAAATGATTCATTCAGCACCTGCTGAGTAACTTACACATAGACTAAAACAAAAATATTAGTCAACAATAATCTATATGTGAGATAGAATTAAGTTTTCATCTTCTGAAACGTTTGGACATAATCAAAACACTTAGGGTTCATCATTCTCCCCCATTTTGGTTATGGACAAACCGTGGTCAGAAGGTAAAAGAAAACATGAGTTTTAGAGAAAGACTTCCTTATGCACATGTTTCAAAAACTTCTGAGTAAATTAACTCCCCCATTTTAGTGAAAATGGTGAACTTCAGCAATCTGTATAAACTTAATAAGACTTAAGATCAAGTTGTTAGATTTAATGAAGTGTAATTTACTAAGTTAAAAAGAAACATAAGCAAAGAGTAAGAAGTCAGATATGCAAGAAAGTATAGAAAAGATTCAGTGTATATAAGATCATTCAGAAGATAACATAAGAAGCAAAATAATCAGAAGAGCAGAAAAAGTCCTAAGACACAAACTACCCAACCCAGAACCTAGCTAAGAAGCTTAAGTCCTAAACGATTACAAGTTCCTAGGTTTCTTCTGAGGAGGAGGAACATCACTAGAACCTTCAGCAGCACTTGATCTCTTCTGACCAGACTTCTCCCCCGTTTGACCAGAACCAACAGCAACACCAAGAGCACCCTGAGACTTCAATTTTTGTTGAACATTCAGAGCAGTCTGATATTGCACAGGAGTTGGTCGCACAGTATTGATCATATCCATTCGTCTTCTGAAGTCATCATCAATGGTCTTCATATGATCAAAGGTCTGACCAGACATAGGTCGCTGTTTCTGAACATCATCAAGAAGGAGCTTGATCAACCTATTGTTAGCATACACAGCAGCAGTGAGGTGCTCATTCTGAATATAAGTCTATCCTCGAACAAACCTATAGCAATTGTGAAGAGTCTTTTCTTGTTCACGTGCCTGAGTGTGCATAACCTTCAGAAGTTCAGTGAGCTCAGCAATCTGTGCATTCTGAGCAGTTACAGCGGACTCAATGTTGGAGAGTCGATTGTTGAGATCAGGAGTGATGTCATATACAATCTTTGCAGCTCCTGAAGATGAAGAACCTTGAGCAGAAGATTTCACTTCTCTCAGAATGTGATTTGCAGTACTTTGCAGGTCTTCAATCTTACTAGGGAGCATCTTCTCATGAGCCTCATAATGCTCGTTTGCTTCCTTGACTTCTTCTGTCAATATCTCCAAATTCTCATTGACCTTCAGAGAAGAAGCAAGAGCAATATTGTCCAGAGAAGGAAGAGTCAGAGCTAATTCTCTCAATTTGTACAGCTCATCATATGTAGCTAGATGAAGTGTAGAAAGATTGCGTATATAAACAGAAGGATCCTGCATTTGAAGCATAGTCATGAGCTGCAGGTTCTGAGCTTTCAAAGAATGTAATTCTTGCAGCACAATGCCCTGAGCATACATGTCAGCAGCAGAAGTCCTTTGCCCTATACCAGCAAATCTATTCAGCAGTTCATCTGAGCCACTCTGACCCATTCTTCTCAATTCTTCAACACTGGGGGCACCTCCAGCTTCGGAAATACCAGAAGCTCTGCCCATGAAGCCAAAACTTCCAAACCTGTTATCCAAATCTTCTCGATTCAAGTGTTTGCGCAGGAAGTCATAGTTGGAGGACAACCCAGCAAAACCTGAAGGAGTGGGGAAGGAAGTTAAGGGATCACACACAGGAGGTGTATGTCCAGGGGTTGAGAGAGGAGGAACAAAAGTTTGTGTGGAAGGAATTGTATGTGAGAAAGAGGAAGAGAAAGTATTTGTACATGGAGGTAAGGTTGAAGGAATTGAAAAAGGTGTTGAAAAGGGAGGAGCAGTAATTCCAGTTGATGGAAGTACAGCAGAAGATGATAGAGAAGAAGTAGTAGAAGTAGAAATGGAATCAGTGAAGATTGGTCCAGAGGACAGATTCACTTCTGAATAGGATCCAGAAGGAAGAGTAGATGGAGGAGGAACACCTTCAGATGTTGAAGTTGTTGGAGGAATGAAAGTCTGAGATTCACTTACTTCTGTGACAGAAGGTAGTGAGGGAGATGGATGAGGAGTAAGAGTAGGAGATGAGATAACCTGTTCAGAGGCATTAGGATCAAAAGTTGAAATGGGCTCAGCATATAAATGAGCCATTCTGAACAGCGTTTCAGAGGCATCCCTATCACCAGGGTTTCTTCCTTGATTCAGAAGAACGTTGTCAATGAAGTGTTCATCGTCAACATTCTCAACAAACTGTTTAGCACCTTGAAGAACCTCTTCATCTTCTGGTTCACTCTCTTCTGACAGCTCTTCAATCAGAGGAGCATCAACATTCTCTTTATCAGAAATCTCTGATAAGTCTTTATCAGCATCTTCCGGTTCCTGAGTGACAGGTTCCTCTAATTCAGCACTTGAGGCAATAACGAAGTCCTTCTTCTTCAGAACCCTTCGTTTTGCAGCAGTCTTCTTTCCAATTCTGGTAGAAAGGGAGACATTCTCAACAATCCGAGAAGATAGTGAGACATTCTCAAGATTCCCTTCTTCCTCTGAAGTCTCAACTACCTTTGAGAACTCCGCATTCTCAAGTTCAGCAGCGCATTCTAAAAGTCTTGCATCGGCCTTAGCCTTTGCAGCAATTTCTCGCTCAGCAGCTAACTTGTCCTCTGCTTCCTTCTTCTTTCTTTTCTCTTCAGCAAGAGCCACAACTCTTGCAACCTTTTCAGCTTCAGCAGCCTTCTCTTTCTCAGCAAGGCGTGCTTCCTCAGCATCCTGAACATCCTTTTCAGGAACAACCGTTGGTTCGGAACCAACCACTTTCTCAACAGTTAGGACCACTCTGCTGGATCCTTTCTTTCCTTTGCCCTTCTTGGCAACATCCTTTCCTTTCAGCACACTTGGCTTCACAATCTCCTTCTGAGCAGCGCTCACAGAGGGAGCATTCTCCTTCTTCTTTGGAGTTACACCAAAGGAAAGGTTCCTGAAGGTATGCATCTTCAGAACCGTACTTCTACTGGTTACACCTTCTCCTGAGATAACCACAGAGGCAGCTTCAAAGAGCCTCGTCAGGAGGGAACCATAGGCAAGAGCACTAGAAGTAGTGACATTCTTCATCTGCCTTATCAGCATGGCAGGGAGATTAATCTTCTTCTGGTTGACCAGATGCCACATGAAAACTCGTTCTCTATTGGAAACACAGTTGACTCCTCCAGCCTTTGGAAGAAACACATTAGTAGTGAGATAATGTGCCCACCTCTGATGCTGTGAGAGCCACGTTGCATACGTTTCCTTGGCACTCAGATCTGGTCTAGCCCAATTCACTTCAGAAAACCCATCAACAGAACCATCATCACCAACGATGATTCCTTCATCATCAACACCAATAGCTTGAGAGATAGAAGCCCTGCTGACCTCAATCTCAACATCCCCAACAACCGAGTGAAGAACATCCTCCTCATTAGAAAAGAAATGGAGGTTTTGGTAGAATTCGGTGACTAACTCAGGGTAAATGAATTCATCGAGAGAAACGAATGAATTCCAGTTTTGAGCACTAAGCCAGTTTGAGATAGGTTCAGTAGTTTTAACTTCGTCATCTAGGAACCTAGAAGTAAAAACCCTAGATTCGCTAACTTTCTTTTTGCTCTCAGAAGTGAAGAGATGAGTGACAGTGATTTCTAGAGCCATTTAGGAGAAATAGGAAATTAGGTTAAGATTTTGAGAGGAGAAAAGCACAGACAACAATGGCGATTCTAATAGCAATGAAAAAATGCAAGTAAAAATTGCTAAGTATGGAAAACCTCTATTTATACCCAAACAAGAAACCGTTCCAATTCAAAAAGCAAGTAAACACCGTTTAAAAGGGAACAGATAACCGTTAAACACAGAACAGCGCCGTAAAATGGCAGTAGATAACGCATGCTTACAAGTCAAATCATGATTAGAATTAATTATAACTTAATTATCTCAAACGATTAATCACTTAAGACATACAGAAATAATTAGTCTAAGTTATTGAAGGGGATAAGTCATACCAATGCCTTCTCGTAAGTTGCTGAAAGACATACCAGCCAGAGGCTTAGTAAACATGTCAGCAAGATTTTCTTCAGAGGGAACATGAGTAATGATAATATCCTTCTTCAGAACATGATCTCTCAGAAAGTGATGTCTAATATGAACATGCTTCATCCTGCTGTGCTGAATAGGATTCTTTGAAAGATCAATAGCACTTTTGTTATCACAGTAAATTGTAATTGTTCCAGGGATGACTCCATAGTCAGCAATTTGTTGCTTGATCCAGAGCATCTGAGAAACACAACTTCCAGCAGCAACATACTCAGCTTCAGCAGTTGAGAGAGCCACAGAGGTTTGCTTCTTGCTATGCCAGGAGACTAGGCACTCCCCCAGAAAATGACAACCACCAGAAGTGCTGACCCTTTTCAATTTATCTCTACCATAGTCAGAGTCTGTGTATCCTATAGGAGTGAAATCAGAACTACAGGGATACCACAAACCAGCTTCTGGTGTGCCTTTAAGATATCTGAGAATTCTTTTGACAGCAACATCATGAATCTCTCTTGGTTTAGACTGATATCTAGCACAAAAACACACAGCAAAATGTATATCTGGCCTGCTGGCTATTAGGTATAAAAGAGAGCCAATCATACCTCTGTAGGTTTTTATATCTACAGGTTTACCAGCTTTCTCTTCATCATCAATGTCTTTGCTGACATCCATTGGAATATCAACAGCATTAGAATCCATCATGCCAGATTTCTTCAGCACTTCTCTAGTGTACTTAGCTTGATTGATAAACACCCCATCATTGCTTTGCTTGATCTGAAGTCCTAGGAAGAAGGTTAATTCTCCCATCATAGACATTTCAAACTCAGCCTTCATGTGGTCACTGAACTCTCTGCACAAAGATTCGTTAGTAGCACCAAATATAATATCATCAACATATACCTGAGCTATAAGGATATCCTTGTTCTTCTTCAGAGTGAACAGGGTTGTGTCAACACAGCCTCTGACAAATCCTTTAGACAGAGGAACTTTGTCAGCCTCTCATACCAAGCTCTGGGAGCTTGTTTCAGTCCATACAAGGCTTTCTTTAGCTTGTACACATGATCAGGAAACTTAGGATCTTCAAAACCAGGAGGTTGAGACACATAGACTTCCTCATCAATGTAACCATTCAAGAATGCACTTTTCACATCCATTTGAAAGAGCTTGAAACCTTTGTATGATGCAAAAGCACATAGGATTCTAATGGCTTCTAATCTTGCAACAGGAGCAAAAGTTTCACCATAATCTATGCCTTCTTGCTGACTGTAACCTTGAGCAACAAGTCTTGCCTTGTTCCTCACAACATTTCCAAATTCATCAAGCTTGTTCTTCAGAACCCATCTAGTTCCAACAACCTTTATGTTGTTAGGTCTGGGAACCAAAGTCCAAACTTCTGACCTTTTGAACTGGTCAAGTTCTTCTTGCATTGCCATCAACCAGGAGTCATCGTCAGCAGCTTCATAGAAGTCCTTGGGTTCCAGAAGTGACACAAAAGCCACATTCCCCATGTATCTTCTGAGCTGAGCTCTGGTCATGACAGGATTATGAACAGAGTCAATGATGTTCTCTAAGGAATGATTCCTGTGAGTTCTAACTTCTCTTGGTACATCCAAAGAGTCTTCTGAAACCTGTTCATCATTTGTTGAATCATATATAGGAGCATCTTCTGGAAGGAAGTTGACTTCTGGAGTAGGATTCTCATCTTGAGCTTGTTCAGCAACAGGAGGAACCACTTCAGCAGCTCTGGGAGAAACATCTTCTTCTTCAACAGGAGATGTTACTTCAGGAGCTTGAACTACATCTTCATCAGGAGCTCTACTATCTGCAGGGTTAGTCTCATCAAACTGTACATGAACAGATTCATCTAAAGTTTGAGTCCTCTTATTAAAAACCCTATATGCTTTACTATGTGTTGAGTAACCAAGAAAAATGGCCTCATCTGCCTTTGAATCAAACTTTGAAAGATATTCTTTTGTATTCAAAACATAACACTTACAACCAAAGGTTCTGAAATAACCTATTTTAGGCTTTCGACCTTTCCAGAGTTCATAAGGAGTCTTGTTCAGAATGCTTCTGATTAGCACTCTATTCAGAACATAGCAAGCTGTGTTCACAGCTTCTCCCCAAAAGTACTTTGGAAGCCTTCTTTCATTGATCATAGTTCTGGCTATCTCAACCAGAGTTCTATTCTTCCTTTCAACCACCCCATTTTGTTGAGGAGTTCTGGGAGCAGAAAAGTTATGATCAATTCCCTTGGTTTCACAGAATTCTTCAAACCTAAAGTTTTTGAATTCTCCACCATTATCACTTCTGATATGGACAACCTTTTCATTCCTTTCATTCTCAAGTTTCTTTATCAGAACTGAGAAACATCCAAGTGACTCATCTTTGCTAGACAGCAAGATGACCCAAGTGAATCTTGAATAGTCATCTATAATGACAAAGGCATACTTCTTTCCACCCATGCTCATTGGTTGAACAGGGCCAAAAAGATCCATGTGAAGTAATTCCAAAGGTCTTTTAGTTGAAATGACTTTCTTAGTTTTAAAAGAGCTTCTGGATTGTTTACCAGATTGACAAGCATTGCACAAATGATTCTTTTTAAAACTAATTTCAGGCAGACCCTCAACCAATTGATTTCTAGCAACTTTGGCCAGAAGGTCCATGCTCACATGAGCAAGTCTTCTATGCCAGAGCCAGGAGGTATCCTTGTTAAGTCCAAAATGTACTTAATTTAGCTATGTATTTCATATATATTTTTGTAACATTTCATATAGTTTTAGCTCATTTAGCTTAGAAATATCTAGGATAGGGGCAATTTCACTACTTTGTGTTTGTTTTGATCTCCAGAGCTTAATCTTATGAAAACATAGCAATTTGATGTTAGTTCGAGCCAAAAACGAGCAATAGAAGACATTTGAGTTCATACAAGTTCATGCAAGGCCATGCGAAGAAGTTACGTGCAATCTAAGATGGAAAATCGAAGAAATAATTCGAGGCGTGCAACCTACAGGTCGCGCGCTAGAGGCAAGGATTGCCTCTGGCGCGCTAGGTTCATTTTTGGCCTTGTCTCGACAGAGGCAATTCTTGCCTCTGGCGCGCCGGGTGACAGAATGTTCAGAATTGGATTTTCTTCGTCGTTCTTATCCACACAACCCTTCCGAAAGGTCGTACGCCTTCCCAATGGACACGACCGCTCCTTAAAGGTTGTAACCCTTCGAAACACACCTCTTGATGCCTATAAATACACCATCCTTCTCTGAAATTCGGATGGTTGTACAATCTTAAAAAGAACGAAACACTAAATACATACTTACATTTCCCGTAAACCTTTACCCGTAAATTCACCCTTCGTTAACTAATTGTTCCAGCCGTGTATTCAGATCAGAAACACGGTAAGATTTCGTTCCTTTCATAAGGCATAGTAGTTAGATCGAGAGATCAACTTTGTTCATCCGTTCATCGAAGGAAATCCGAGCAAGAACGCCCCGAGGCTTTGACACGCCTTACGAGTAGAGTAAAAAGGATTGACGCTCCTGTTTCCTTATACTTGTTTATGTTCTGTCCAACTTAGATTTTCTGTTTACATCTTGTATGAATACGATATTGAGTTTATAAAGAGATTTATGTTCTTCATATGCTTATGTTCTTGAATTGATAGTTTGCATGCTAAGTAATTAATTTGGATCAAGAATAGTTGCTTAGTATAATAACTTGTGTTTATCATTAACTTATAATCTTGTGATACGAATAGGTTCGGTTGCTTAGGTTATAATCTAGTTTTACATGTGTGATTGTAGTCGGTTATAATATTGATACGAATAGGTTCGGTTAGTATATAGTTGATGTTCATATGTGGTTAACTTGTTTGCATGTATCGAGAGATCGGAATAAGTTATATCGAGATTAGATTAAGTATATCAAGTTTATTCAATATTGTGTTTACGTGCTTAAATGAATTGTTGTCTTTGCCTTAGAATGAATAGAAATCCAAACATGTGCGTTTGGTGACTTGAAGTATATGTTATACGTGAATGGTACAGTAAGTTGTGTTTTATCAACCAAATCAATAAGGATTATCGTTTTATCTATTTGTGAAAAGAAAACGAACGCGAATAAAAGAAAGTTTAAGTATATTGTTCCATCTCTGTGGGTACGATCTTTTTATTACTATATGCGAATCTGTGCACTTGCAGAAAAACCGCAACAAGTTTTTGGCGCCGTTGCCGGGGATGGCAATTAATGTGCTTTAAATTTTTGTATGATTATTTGTGTTCCGAATTTTTACTTATAGGGCTAATTTATTTTTAATTTTTGTTTTTCAGGTACTTTGATATTATATGCGTGAGACTCGTAGTCGGAAGCCTAAACTTGTAGATTACGATCTTTCATTTGAGAAAAAGTTGAAAAATAAAAGAAAGTTTTTGAAAAATAAAAATAGAAAGGAATTAGAGTTTTATTTAGATTTAGGATTTAATTTAGAATTAGACTTAGAAGGGAATTTGGTTTTTAACGACATGGCAGTTCCACCGCAAAGGCTTATGGATTATTCCGCACCTGGCCTTGATGGATTAACGGATGGTGTTCGTCGCCCAGCGATTAACGCCGACCATTTTGAAATCAAACCCGCCTTGTTGCAAATGATTCAAAATAATGTCCAGTTTTTCGGTATGCCTAGTGAAAATCCAAATACTCATTTGAGTACATTTCTTGAAATTTGTGATACCTTTAAAATTCATCATGTGTCCTTAGAGGCTATAAGGCTTCGTCTTTTTCCGTTTACGCTAAAAGATAAGGCCAAGGCTTGGTTGAATTCGCTACCGCAAAATTCAATCACCACATGGGAAGCATTGGCTAGAGCATTTTTGGCCAAGTATTTCCCATTGGCTAAGACCGCTAAAATTATAAAGGAGATAACGTCGTTTACTCAACATGAGACCGAGCCGCTTTATGAGGCTTGGGAACGATATAAAGAACTTCAAAGAATTTGTCCTCACCATAATTTGGCTCGTGAACTTATTTTGCAAACTTTTTATAACGGTGTTAGTCCGTCTACTAGGAGTCAAATAGATGCTATGGCAGGTGGATGTTTTATGAAGAAGACATCCGATGAAGCTTTTGAATTACTGGAGGAAATGTCTGCTAATAGTTGCATGTGGCCCGTTGAACGTGCCCAAGTTTCTAGAAGTGCAGGTTCGCCGCAGTCATCTTCAGGATCGGTTAAGGGGATCATTGATTTGGATCCTTTAACTAAGATTGAAGCCCAGTTCTCGAAATTATATAATAAAATTGATATTTTGCAGGAGGAGATTCGAGGACCACAATCTCAGAATTGTGAATACCCGATTATGGAAGAACAAGTGAATTATGTCCAAGGGCAAAATCGCAATAATAATCCATATTCGAGTACTTACAATCCTGGATGGCGAAACCATCCTAACTTTGGTTGGAGAGACAACACGAACTCTAACCAAGATAGGCCTACCAATAATAATAGTAATAATAATAATAATAGTAATAATAATAATAGTAATATTAATAATAATAGTAATAATTATAATAGTAATAATAATGGTTATAATAATCAATCTCAATCCCGTGGCTATAATAATCCATTGGGAGAATTATCGTCTAAAATTGATAAGGTTATTGATGGCATTGGCGGTAAAATGAATTCCCAAGAGGAAAATTTTAAGAGGATTGAAAACAAGTTCGATCAACTTATTAAAAATAATTCTTCATCTATACATAATTTGGAAGTGCAGATTGGGCAGCTTGCTAAGTCTATTCCGTCTCGACAAATGGGAGATCTTCCGAGTAACACCGAAAGCAATCCTAGAGAGCATGTGAAAGCAATTACTCTTAGGTCAGGGACGAAATATGATGAACCAAGTATGCCTGTTATTTTGACTGATATTTTGCAGGATGGAATTGAGAAGGTAAAAGAGAATCTAACTAAGGATTCCGGCATACCTATTGTGGTTGATTTAAACGTTACCAAAAATCCTACTAAGGATCCCGAACGAAAGTTATTATTTATACTGATCATGCTGCTTTGCGTTACTTATTTGCTAAGAAAGATGCTAAACCTCGTTTAATACGTTGGGTTTTGTTGTTGCAAGAATTTGACCTAGAGATTAGAGATAAACGTGGGGTTGAGAATCTTGTAGCCGACCATCTTTCTAGGTTAGAGGATGATAATGGTCCAATAGGTGATAATTCTGTTGCTGAAAACAGTTTAACTGTGTTTAGGCAGAATTTCCCTCAGAAGCTGCTTCTGTAAGCTTGCCTCTGATTCTGAGGAAATTTGACTCTGAAAATTAAGTTTTTTAAAAAACTTTGAAATTTTCAATTTTTAACTTAGACACCTATTCACCCCCCCCCCTCTAGGTGATTCTGTTCTTGTTAGGGCCAACATTCGTTGACTAGAGTCGTCACCCGGCCGATTGGGAAAATGTATGAATTTGTATGGTTACCGATTGTTTTGAAAAACAGAGATTCTTATTTACGTTCGTGGATACAACTTCTTAATTCCGACATTCCAAGCCCAAGAGGATCTTTAATGCAACCTAGCTTATTATTATCTTTGATTTATTATTATCACATAAAAAGCATTTAAATAAAGTAAATACTATACGGTAAACCGTCGGGTGACACGGTACAAAACCCTCAGAAGCTTACCCTCGTTGCGTACGAGTAGTGTGCCCGCTAACTAGTACTCGTCGAGGAACGGAGACCTTCAGGGTCGGAGAGGCGCCGAGGACATACTCCTAGTAACAGCTTTTTGGAAAGGGAGGACTCCGAGTGAATCGTCCGTTTCAGAAGGATTTTGTGTTTACTCGAGCGAGGCCGCGAGTAACACCGAGACCGAGGATCTCGAGTTTTGTTTTAGATAATTTGGTGGTCGTGAGGACCTTTGGGGAATAAGGATTTTATGGGGAAAAGAGCTCTCAAGGCTCAGAATTAAGCGTTTCTTGTATCAGAGGCAACCTTAGGCAACTTATCAAAGGCAACTTTTCAGAGGCAACTTATATCGCGTAAAAAATCGCTTAAAACGAGCTAGAGAGAGGAGAATGGAAATATTTGATGATGAAAATTTTGAAGGATCCCGCAACCTTTTATAGGAAAAATGGAGACCGTACGGTCTTGCCTGTGGGGCCCGTACGGTCTCAATATATCCCGTCTGAGATCCATTTTGTATCTCAGACGGGCCTTAACAAAGGCCCGGCAAAAGTCCACTGTCGTTTCGCACAAGTGGCAGATAAGGATAGGGTCCGTTTGGCCATGTGGGCAGACCGTACGGTCTCAACGAAGGAGACCGTACGGTCTTTTGAGGAGAGAGAGGAGACCGTACACTTTTGAGCAGCAAGAGGACCTTTTAACAAGATTGAAGGTGTCAATCTCATTTTCCCGGGGTGCGGGGAGAAGAAGTTATCACTCTAGGAAGTCATCCGTTCTTCAGCGAGTATTAGTTCTTGGACGACCGGCGCAACGAGGAGCTCAGAAATTGCTTTCGTCATTGGGTTCGAAAACCAGTGCTTACAGTTATTCTAAGAAAAAACAGAGCACTTTCCATTCTTTCTCTTTTCCTTATTTGATATTTGTAAAAGTGAGAGAGTGAAGAAACACAAGTTCATAATAGGAATCTTGTAAACTGATATCGTTTGTGATATTCAGTTAGATTTGAGAGAAATCTAGTTAAGGTTTAAGTTGGGTGTGAATTCCAGAAAACAGAGTGTTGTTGTTCTGGTGGAAATCCTTTAACTTATTCTAGGCTAGTCAGAACTAAGTGAGAAATTAGCTTAAGTTCTGTTGATGTAAAGGAGCTTCTGAACGTGCCATAAACGCTCTGAATAGTGGATTTAAAATCTCTGCTGACTGCGCTCACAGGGGACAGGACGTAGTCACAGGACTTTTGTGGCGAACCTGGATAAATCGAACTGTTCACTCAGGACCTCCTGAATCTCTTTCTCCCTCCTTTATAACTTGTTATTTTGCTTCTGTGCATTTGTTAACATATTTAGTGCTGAAACAGTTTTGCTCCTTATTTCACTATCTTTGTTCAGAAGGCTGTCTAGAAGATCTGTTAAACAGAACTTCTGTTGCTTATAGGCAGTAACTGCTTTAAGGCAGAATTTCTCTCAGAAGCTCCTTCATTAAGTTTGCTTCTAACTCTGAAGAAATTTGACTCTGAAACTTAAGTTTCTCAAAAAGCTTAAATTTTCAGTTTTTGACTTAGAAACCTATTCACCCCCCCCCCCCCCCTCTAGGTGATTCTGATCTTGTTAGGGCCAACAATTTCTAGATAATCATGGCCTTCATAACATTTATCATGCAGTTAGAGAATAAGAAAAATGTGAATTTTATCTCTTGATAGCCTTTAAATGAGGGGCGTTATACTATGTTTTGAATGTTAAAGTACAGATTTCACCTCAAATTTTATCTTTTGTTTTTTTTTCTTCCTTTCATTACGATAAAAAAATCCACGACAATCCAATAGCCTCTGAAGATGTTACACCTTCTCAGAAGAAGAAGAAGAAGAAGAAAGCTCCCAAGAAGCAAAGGGAAAGATCCAAGAACCCTCCCTTTTCCAAGCTTTGCAAGAGTGATGGTCACTGGTTGAAGGATTGCAAGTATCACATTAAAAACCTCTTGCAATCTGAGATATCACTAAAACCTACTGAAGATAAATCTAACTCTGAAGGACCCAAGAAGGATTGGGTACCTATCACTAATTGATTATATTACAGGTGGCTCTGAGTGCTCCATCAATGTCAAGGTTGTGGTACATTGACAGTGGGTGCTCAAGACATATGACAGGTGATGAAAAAGCATTCATCACATTTGATCCTAAAAGAAGTGGTAAAGTCAGCTTTGGAGATGCTCAGAAAGGAAGGATTCTCGGTTCTGGATCAATTGGAACTAATCCTCCGATCGAAGATGTCTCCTTAGTCAGAGGCCTGAAGTTCAACCTCCTGAGTGTTGCACAACTGTGTGACAAAGGTAGAGATGTAGTCTTCAGCTCCTCTGGATGTAAAATCTTGGACAGTAAGTCAAGGGAAGTTATTCTAACTGCTCCTAGAGTAGAAAATGTTTTCATGCTGAACCTTGAGAATCTCTGCAAAAATATATGCTTAATGTCCAAAGAGGATACATGTTGGCTCTGGCATAGAAGACTTGCTCATGTTAGCATGGATCTTCTGGCCAAAGTAGCTAGATATCAATTGGTTGAGGATCTGCCTGAAATTAGTTTTAAAAAGAACCATTTGTGTACTGCTTGTCAATCTGGTAAACAATCCAAAAGCTCTTTTAAAACTAAGAAAACCATTACAACTAAAAGACCTTTGGAATTACTTCATATGGATCTTTTTGGTCCTGTTCAGCCAATGAGCATGGGTGGAAAGAAGTATGCCTTTGTCATAGTAGATGACTATTCAAGATTCACTTGGGTTATCTTGCTTGCTAGCAAAGATGAGTCACTTGAATGTTTCTCAGTACTTGTTAAAAGACTTGAGAATGAAAGGAATGAAAAGGTTATCCATATCAGAAGTGATAATGGTGGAGAATTCAAGAACTTTCTGTTTGAAGAATTCTGTGAAACCAAGGGCATTGATCATAACTTTTTTGCTCCTAGGACTCCTCAACAAAATGGGGTAGTTGAAAGGAAGAATAGGACTCTGGTTGAGATTGCCAGACCCATGATCAATGACAGAAGGATTCCAAAGTACTTTTGGGGAGAAGCTGTTAACACGGCCTGTTATGTTCTGAATAGAGTGCTGATCAGAAGCATTCTGAACAAGACTCCCTATGAACTCTGGAAAGGTCGAAAGCCTAAGATAGGTTACTTCAGAACCTTTGGTTGTAAGTGTTTTGTTTTGAATACAAAAGAATATGTTTCAAAGTTTGATTCAAAGGCAGATGAGGCCATCTTTCTTGGTTACTCAACACATAGTAAAGCATATAGGGTTTTTAATAAGAGGACTCAGACTTTAGATGAATCTGTTCATGTACAGTTTGATGAGACTAACCCTGCAGATAGTAGAGCTCCTGATGAAGATGAAGTTCATGCTCCTGAAGTCACATCTCCTGTTGAAAAGGAAGATGTTTCTCCCAAAGCTGCTGAAGTGGTTCCTCCTGTTGCTGAAGAGAATCCAACTCCAGAAGTCAACTTCCTTCCAGAAAATGCTCCTATATATGATCCAACAAATGATGAACAAGTTTCAGAAGATACATTGGATGTACCAAGAGAAGTTAGAGCTCCTAGGAATCACCCCTTGGAGAATGTAATTGACTCTGTTCACAATCCTGTCATGACCAGAGCTCAGCTCAGAAGATATATGGGGAATGTGGCTTTTGTATCACTTCTGGAACCCAAGGACTTCTATGAAGCTGAAGATGATGAATCCTGGTTAATGTCAATGCAAGAAGAACTTGATCAATTCAAAAGGTCAAAAGTTTGGGTTTTGGTTCCCAGACCTAACAACAAGAAAGTTGTTGGTACAAGATGGGTTCTGAAGAACAAGCTTGATGAATTTGGAAATGTTGTGAGGAACAAGGCAAGACTTTTTGCTCAAGGTTACAGTCAGCAAGAAGGCATAGAGTATAGTGAAACTTTTGCTCATGTTGCAAGATTGGAAGCCATTAGAATTATGTGTGCTTTTGCATCATACAAAGGTTTTAAGCTCTTTCAAATGGATGTGAAAAGTGCATTCTTGAATGGTTACATTGATGAGGAAGTCTATGTGTCTCAACCTCCTGGTTTTGAAGATCCTAAGTTTCCAGATCATGTGTATAAGCTGAAGAAAGCCTTGTATGGACTGAAACAAGCTCCCAGAGCTTGGTATGAGAGACTGACAAAGTTCCTTCTGTCTAAGGGATTTGTCAGAGGCTGTGTTGACACAACTCTGTTCACTCTGAAGAAGAACAAAGATATCCTTTTAGCTCAGGTATATGTTGATGATATTATATTTGGTGCTACTAATGAATCTTTGTGCAGGGAGTTCAGTGATCACATGAAAGCTGAGTTTGAAATGTCTATGATGGGAGAATTAACATTATTCTTAGGACTTCAAATTAAGCAAAGTAATGATGGTGTGTTCATCAATCAAGCCAAGTACACTAAATAAGTGCTAAAGAAATTCGGCATGATGGAATCTAATGTTGTTGATATCCCAATGGATGTTAGCAAGGACTTTGATGATGAAGAGAAAGCTGGTAAACCTGTAGATATAAAAACCTACAAAGGTATGATTGGCTCTTTTTTATATCTAACAGCTAGTAGGCCAGATATACATTTTGATGTGTGCTTTTATGCTAGGTATCAATCTAAACCAATGGAAATTCATGACTTTGCTGTCAAAAGAATTCTCAGATATCTTAAAGGCACTTCAGAAGCTGGTTTGTGGTATCATTGTAGTACAAACTTTACTCCTGTAGGATACACAGACTCTGACTATGGTAGAGATAAATTGAAAAGAGTCAGCACTTCTGGTGGTTGTCATTTCTTGGGGGAGTGTCTAGTCTCCTGGCATAGTAAGAAGCAAACTTCTGTGGCACTTTCAACTGCTGAAGCTGAATATGTTCGCTCTTCTATTGGGGGAGTTGAGTTTGAGGTCAGCAAGACTTCCATTGCACAGGTAATCGGTATTGATGATGAAGGAATCATCATTGGAGATGATGGTTCTGCTGAAGGGTTTACAGAGGAGAATTGGGCTAGACCTGATTTGAGTGCTAAGGAAACTTATGCTACTTGGCTCACTCAGCATCAGAGGTGGGCACATTATTTGACTACTAATGTGTTTTTACCTAAGGCTGGTGGTGTCAATGGAGTTTCCAACAGGGAAAGGGTTTTCATGTACCATCTGATGAATTAGAAGAAGATCAACTTACCTGCCATGATTATAAGGCATATGAAGAATGTAAAGGTGGTCAGCACTATTGCTTATGGTTCTCTCCTGACGAGGTTGTTTGAATCTGCTTCTATCAATATTCCAGGAGATAGAGTTACCAGCAGGAGTACCCTCCTAAAGATGTCTACTCTGAGTAAACTTACTCATAGTGTAGTACCAAAGAAGACTGAGTCTTCTGCCTCACTATCTCTTGTCAATGCTCAGAAGGAAATTGTGAAGAACTCTGAGCAGAAGGGCAAGAAAAGTACCAAGAAGGGTAAGAGTAAGAAAGGATCAAGTAAGTTGGTTCTAACTGTAGAGAAGGTGGTTGTCTCATAACCTCTCCCAGCTTTGGTTCAAACAACTATCAATGTTGAACCTTCTGGTAGAATTGTTGTTGAGAAGCCAAGTGAGGCTGCTGAGAAAGCAGCTAAGGAAGCTGAGGATAGCAGACTTGTGGAACTAGCAAAGGTTGCTGAGGCTGAGAAGTTGAAAGTTGCGAGAGTTGTTGCTCTTGTTGAAAGGACAAGGAAAGAGAGAGAAGCTGCTGAGTTAGCTGATAAACTAGCAGCAGAGCGTGAAGTGTTGGCAAAGGCTAAAGCTGATGCTAGACTTGCTGAGTGTGCTGCTCAAATTGAGAGCGAGGTTGCCTCTGGAAATGTTGAGGCTACTGGAGAAGAAGAGGATGCTGAGAATGAGGTTCCTCTTTCCAGAAGTAATAGGAAGAAGGTCTCTGCAAATAGAAGATTTCTGAATAAAAAGGACTTCTATGTTGCTCCAAGTGCTGAATTAGAAGATACAATTTCTGAAGAAGAGGATTTTGTTGATGATGAAGACATGATGGATATGTATGCTGAAGGAAATCTTGATGCTCCTCTCATTGAGGACATCTCAGAGGATAGTAAACCAGAAGCTGATAATCCTGATGTTGTTATTCAGAATGCACAAAGGTTCGCTGAGAATGTTGATAACGAAGATTTTATGGACAACATTCTTCTGGGTCAAGGTAGAAGCCCTGGTGATAGGGATGCTTATGAAACTTTTAACAGAATGGCTCATGTCTTTGTTGAGCCCCTTGCCACTCATGATCCCAATGCTTCTGTGAACCCAACTGACTCTGAACAGGTTATTTCGTCTCCCACTCATATTCATCATCCATCTCCTATTCATACTTCTCAACCATCTCCTTCACTTCCTTCTGGATCATACTCAGAAGTGCATTTGGCCTCTGGCCCTCTTTTCACCGACTCCGTAACAACCTCCACTACTCCCTCACTTAATAATTCCTTCGTAATTCCTTCCATAGGTTTTACAGCTCCATCCTTCTCACTTCCATCTACACTCCCATCCACTACTTCTACCATTTCTTCTTTTAACACACAATCTGCTCCTTCTTCCACTTCTCATATTCCTCCTCCTTCAACCTCTGGACATACACCTCCTGTGTGTGATCCCTTAACTACTTCCACTACTTCTTCCTCTTTTGCTGGTTTATCTTCAAACTATGACTTTCTCCGAAGTTTGATGAATCAGCATGAAAAGGAAACTCGGTTTGGTGGTAAGGGGTTCATTGGGAGAGCTTCTGTTGTTTCTGAAGCTGGTGGTGCTCCTTCTGTTGAGGAGTTGAGAAGAATGAGTCAGAGTGGCTCTGATGAACTGTTAAATAGATTTGCTGGATTAGGGCAAAGGACTTCTGCTGCTGACATGTATGCTCAGGGCATTGTGCTGCAAGAATTACATTCTCTAAAAGCTCAGAACCTGCAGCTCATGACTATGCTCCAAATGCAGGATCCTTCTGTCTATATTCGTAATCTTTCAACACTTCATCTTGCTGCTCATAATGAGTTTTACAGACTGAGAGAACTGGCATTGACCCTTCCCACTCTTGAAAATATAGCTCTTGCCTCTACCAAGAATGTCAATGAGAGTCTGGGGATCTTGACAGAGGAAGTTAAAGAAGCTAATGAGCATTATGAGGCTCATGAGAAGGTTCTTCCTGGTAAGCTTGATGACCTGCAAAGTACGGCTAATCATATTCTGAGAGAAGTGAAATCTTCTGCTCAAGGTTCATCATCTTCTGGGGCTGCCAAAATTGTGTATGACATCACTCCTGATCTCAACAATCGTCTTCAGAGCATAGAATCTGCAGTGACTGCTCAGAACGCCCAAATTCAGAGCTTACAGAATTTCTGAAGGTTATTCATACTCAAGCAAAGGAACAGGAGAAAGTTCTTCATAATTGCTATAGGTTTGTTCGAGGACAGACTTATATTCAGAATGAGCATCTCACTGCTGCTGTGTATACGAATAATCGTTCTATCAAGCTGCTTCTGGAGGATGTTCACAGAGAGCGACCTCTTTCTGGACAGACCTTTGATCATATGAAAACCATTCATGCTGATTTTCGGCGTAGAATGGATCTGATCAACTCTGACAGGCCTACTCCTCAGCAATATCAGACTGCTCTTAATATTCAACAGAAGCTGCACTCACAAGGAGCTCTGGGTATTCCTGTTGTTTTTGGCCAAACGGGGGAGAAGTCTGCTCAGCAGAGTGGTCCTTGGTCTGGGATGAAGAGACAGTATATGGATGTTGGTTCTAGTGGTGCAATTCCTCCTCAGAAGAAATCTAAAACAAATAGTCAATCAAATAGGACTTAAGCTTATTAGCTAGGTTTTGGGTTAGGTAGCTTTTGTCTTAGGACTTTATGTTATCCTTCAATTTATTTGATTGATATTATACCATGTTTCTTCTGACTATATATATATATATATATATATATATATATATATATATATATATATATATATATATATATATATATATATATTCACTGAACCTTTACATACCTCCAATTGTCTCTGAATACTATTTACATTGTTTATGCTTTTTAAACTTAGTAACTTACACTTCACTAAAATCTATAACAACTTGATCTTAAGCATATTTTAAGTTAATACAGATTGCTGGAGTTCACCATTTATACTAAAATGGGGGAGTTAAGTTACTCAAAAGTTGTAAAAATCATAACCAATCAGGAAGTTACTTTCTAAACCTTGTGTTTATTTAAGTAATTTTACCTTCTGGACCACAGTTTGTCCATAACCAAAATGGGGGAGAATGATGAACCCCTAGTGTTTTGATTATGTCCAAACGTTTCAGAAGATGAAATTTAAAATTTACTTACATACCTTTCAATGTTAACTAACAATTTTTGTTAAGTATTTGTATAAGATTCTCAGCAGGTGCTGAATCAAGAAACTCTGGATTGCCTTGAAGACTCAGAAGAGAAGAATTGCTGAAGACAGAAGTCTAAAGCTCAGAAGCTGGATACTCCGCTCTGAAGATTTTCCGAAGACTGTTAAAGCTCTCCTCAGAGGTTTCAGAAGCAATCAGAAGATAAATCCTTACCAGTTCGATCAGAAACTTAGACAAAAGGAATTAGCTCTCAGAAGGTAAGTCACGGGTTCTGTTAAAGCTTTTAATGCTCTGACAACTGCATTTAATGCAAGGCGCCAAAAGTTCAAAAAGCTGTTTTGAAGGAGCGCGCATGTCTACTCAAAACGAAACCATAATTTTCTTGTCTACCCTTTGTTGATCCAATTGAAGAAAGTTTTCAGTCAACCTTATCTTCAACTTCAAATCACTTACCAGATTTAGTTAAAGAACAAGGTTAACGGAATCAAAGTGTTTGAAGACCGTTTGAAGACATGACAGACTAACGGCTACAGCGTCTGATGTCATCTATTGAAGATTCAAACTTCACCAACGGCCATCTCCAATGCACTATAAATAGTAGCCAAGCTCCATTGCATCCATATACGCGATAATTGAGCAAAATCTCAACGCACTGTTTGATCAAGAAAAACAGAGCACCATTTTTCATTCTCAATCTTTCTTAGCATAGCTTTAGTTAAAGTGAGAGAGTGAAGAAAAACGAGTTCATAATAGGAATCTTGTAAACTGATATCGTTTGTGATATTCAGTTAGATTTAGAGAGAAATCTAGTTGAGATTAGAGTTGGGTGAGAAATCCAGAAAACAGGATTGTTGTTGTTCTGGTGGAAATCCTTTAACTCTCTTTAGACTAGTCAGAACTAAGTGAGAAATTAGCTTAAGTTTTGTTGATGTAAATGAGCTTCTGAACTTGTCATAAAAGTTCTGAATAGTGGATTTAAAATCTCTGGCGGCTGCGACCACAGGGGACAGGACGTAGTCACATGACTTCTGTGGCGAACCTGGATAAATCGAACTGTTCATCAGGACCTCCTGAATCTCTTTCTCCCTTCCTTATACTTGTTAATTTGCTTCTGTGTACTTGCTTATATTTAGTGTTGAAACAGATTTACTCCTTTTATCATTGTCTTTGCTCAGAAGACTGTCCAAAAGTTCTCTAACTCAAAGCCTCTGTTGCTGAAAGGACAGAAATTGTCCTAAAGCAGAATTTCCCTCAGAGGCTACTCCTGTTAGCTTGCCTCTGAATCAAAAGGAAATTTGACTCTGAAAAATTAAGTTTCTTCAAAAACTTACCCTCTAGGTGATTTTGTTCTTGTTAGGGCCAACACAAGTTTCCCAGATTGTACGCTACCTAGTGTAGCCTTGTTGCTTTTCTTTTGTTTTTTTTCTTTCTTTGTTTACGATAAAAAAATCCACGACAATCCAAAGTATGTTACAGAGCTCCATTAAATCCAAAGTATTAATTAACAAATGACTTATGAACAACAGATTTCATTTGGAACAACCGAATATTTCATTTGACCAACAGAATATTAATTTGGAACAACAAAGTATTCAATTTTGTACAACACAGTATTCAATTTGGTACAACACAATATTCAATTTGGTACAACACACTATTCAATTTGGTACAAAAAATATTACGGTACAACATAGTATTCAATTTAGTATAACACAATATTCAATTTAGTACAAAAAATATTACCGTACAACATAGTATTCAATTTGGTAGAAAAAATATTACAGTACAACATAGTACTCAATTTGGTACAAAACAATATTCAATTTCGTACATAAAATATTACAGAATATTAATTTGGTACAACACAGTATTCAATTTGGAACAACCATAGAAAAATAACAACAATGGATCTTAAAATGACCGCCTAATTAATACGAGTTCAATGGAATAATTTATTTTGAAAACTGAGTTCGGGAAGACCGGGAAATGCATTTTAAAGAAAATAATTAAAACTTTTTCTCTCTCCAGATGTGACATCAGCGTTGACATCAGCGTTGACATCACCTCCTCTTCATTCCCTCCATTTTCCACGCATGAGGAGTTTTCATTAAATTACAAGTTTGCCACCTTCCCCTGTTAAATTACAAAAATGCCCCCACCTCATTCTCTTGTCACACATTAAGGGGCTTGTTTCACAATAAGCTTATTGTCACACCTGAGCCCATCTCTAAGTACAACATATTAACGGTAAAATAAAAAATATTTAGTGGAACATAATAGAATATATTTCTTATTTTGGTAAGTTATAATTTATTAGTTTTATTGGATTTTGATTTATTTTGTTAACATATATAATTTTAAACTAAATTAGATAATAAATATAGAAGCATTAAATACAAGATAATTTTTACTTATATTTAATGCTTATATGCAGGGCTGCATATATCGGAACCGTTTTTTTTTACTTGTTTTTTATAAACTGTCCTAAAAAATTAATCTTCGTTTGTTTTTGTTCTTATGCGGTGACTAGGGCTCCAAAATGCTAGAGTCGAATCCGAGGATGCCAATAGACTTGGTCCAAGTGGTAAGACATTATCCTATGCTTGAAAGAAACCACACTTCGTTAAAATTTAGCTAATGTATTTTGACATGCAATTAGTAAATTTCACGGTAAATATGCATAGAATTATGTGATTTGCTTTAGTGGAGTACTCTACCCTTACCCGTACTTTTTGTTACATTATGATTTTTATATTTAGTAATTAACGGAATAAACAATTTTAAAGAGCTTATTAGACACGAACAAAATTCAGAAAACCAATCTAATTTTATGGCTAATTTCAGATAGCTGCTGAGATATCAAGTGTTGTTTGTTTTAGTAATGGTGATGAAGTAGATTTGATATACATAAAACATTGATAAGCTTTAAAATTTAATGATGGTGCAATTGGCTACAACAGACAACCAATCTTACTGCCACTCTCCAACAAATGTGCACTCACTACAATATCCAGCTGGTATTTCCGCGTGTCATCTCCCCATTGGATTCCATATTGGCTTTCACTTGGTACATCATCTTTGGATGCTGCATCTTCATCTTCAATTTACAATTCATTAATATTTTTGGCAAACTTCAAATAACTATATTATAGTTTTTAATTTTGCAAATAAAATTTTGTGGTTTACTTTACAACAAATAAAGTACTGTAATTTGCATTGTTTGCAGAATTAAGAAAATTGTGTTGATGTAAACGATGACATTTTCGGTCCGATATGTTTTTCTGATCTTTGAGCTTAACTCTAACTTGACTCGTCAGAAAACATTTCGAGCCTCGTTTACATTAAAAAAATTGACAATTTCCTTAATTCTGTCAACAATACAAACTACAGTCATTTTTTTGCTCAAACGCAAACCACAATACTTTATTTGCAAAATCACAAAACCACAGGACACTTATTTGAAATTAACCCTTTTTTATTATTATTATTAAGGTTAAATCATACAAGTGTTAGTGTGGTTTCACGTTTTGCAAACAAAGAACTATGGTTTGCTTTTGAGCAAATAAATAAGTGTAATTTGCATTGTTTGCAGAATTAAGAAAACGATCGATTTTGTTAACGTGAACGAAGATATTTTTAGTCCAAAAAAAGTTTCTGGCATTTGAAGTTAACTCTTACATATTCGGTTAAAAGTTTGAAAACAAATTCTGGAAAAAATGTCATCGTTATAAACAAAATCTATTATTTGCTTAATTCTATAAACAGAACAAAGCATAGTTCTTTATTTGCAAAAACTTGAAATCGCATCACTCTTATTTAAAATTAACCCTTCATTATTATTATCTTTTCTAAATTCATAGATAGTCTCCAGCTGGATCAACCCCACATTACTTACACTGATTTGTCAGTAAACCAAAGAACAACATTAAGTAAATCAGTATCAACTTAGATTAAACAAGATAAACAACATGTATAAGTATATACTTATATAGTACGGGCTTCTCTTCAAGTGTCTGAAAACGCGTCCTTTTCTCTCTCTATTGCATCAATGGAGTTGAAGTTACTCTTTTTTTCTCTTGTGTTATTGTTAACCCTAACAGATCTCTGCAACTCAGCTCACTACTTAAAGCTCCCATTGCTGCATAAATCTGCAGCCCCATCGGAAGCTCTTGCTCTCGATATTCGCCGACTCTCATTCCTCCATCATCAACGACCCATTTTAAAATCTCCGGTCATCTCCGGCGCATACTCAGGCTCCGGCCAGTACTTTGTCTCTCTGCAAATTGGATCTCCTCCTCAGGAAATCCTCTTAGTCGCCGATACAGGCAGCGATCTAGTCTGGGTAAAATGCTCCGCTTGCAATAATTGCTCATCTCATCTCCCGGGTTCTGTATTTCTTCCTCGACATTCTTCCTCATTTTCACCAATCCATTGTTACGATTCTAAATGTAAACTTGTTCCGCATCCTCGCCACAATCCTTGTAATCACACTCGCTTACATAGTTCTTGTCGATTTCAATACTCATACGCAGATGGTTCAACCACCACTGGTTTTTTCTCCCAAGAAACCGCCACATTGAATTCAACCTCCGGTCCACTCAAACTGCTTAACACTCTAGCTTTCGGGTGCGGGTTCAAGATATCTGGTCCCAGTCTTACGGGTCCTAGTTTCGGTGACGCACATGGGGTTATGGGTTTAGGTAGATCGCCCATTTCCTTTTCTTCTCAATTAGGTCATCGTTTTCGCAACAACAAGTTCTCTTACTGTCTTATTGATTACAATCTCTCCCCGCCGCCAACTAGCTTTCTCATCATCGGCGGTGCTGTTTCGAACAAAACCAACTTCACGCCGTTACTAGTTAACCCAAGCTCACCTACATTTTACTTTATAAGTATCAAATCAGTATGGGTTAACAATGTGAGGCTAAAAATAAATCCCTCCGTTTGGTCAATAGATGATTCGGGTAACGGCGGAACAATCATTGATTCAGGCACGACATTGAGTTTTGTAGCACTTCCAGCTTATGTGGCAATTCTAACAGCGTTTAAACGGAAAGTCAAGCTTCCGAGATTAAGTCCAGCAGAGTTAACACCGGGTTTCGATTTGTGTGTTAACGTATCAGGGGTGTCTAAGCCAGTTTTACCGAGGTTAAGATTTAGATTAGCGGGAGGAGCGATGTTTTCGCCGCCGGCTCGGAACTATTTTATTGAGACGGGAGATGGAATAAAGTGTTTGGCGATACAAGCGGCTAACTCGGTAGGCGGGTTCTCCGTGATAGGGAATCTAATGCAACAAGGATATTTGTTGGACTTCGATAGAGACAGGTCGCGGCTCGGTTTTTCACGCACCGGCTGTGCTCCATCTTGACTCACTGTAAAGTGTTTTTATTTATCTTCATTTATTTGTTTCCTTTTCTTTTATTTGGGACTTTTAATTATCAATGATTCCGAATTACATAAACAGATCATTTTGGACATTTTGAAATATTATTGTCCATGGAGAAAAAAGTAGTTGCGGAGGGCTTTTATTATTATTATTATTACTATTATTGGAATGCTTTTTTTTTTCATTTTTTGTTATATATTTTATTTGAGATAATAAAAAGTATAAAGAAAATTAAATAAAGGAAAATTCTATTTTAGAAAGTAACGATTACTCCATTTCAAAAAAATAAAATAAAATAACTGTTATTTTGTTTTATCCACCATTAAATTGTGGAGTAAAAACTAATCTACGGATGAAACAAAAAAAACAGAAAAGAAAAACAAAAAGGGCATCTTTAAAAACAATAATTCAGTCAATCATTTATCAATATAACAGGATATTTAAGATTTTCTTTGTAACATTAGTTATCATTTTACATAGATTCGAGATTGTATTTTGACCTAATTGTAAAAAAAAAGCCGATTATGAGCCACTCAATGGCCCAAGGCGCAACTATAATTAAAAGGGTCATGAGGTTCGCTTCAGTTTCAAAGTATTAGATTTGCACTAGATAGGGGTCCTCTTAAGTAGATAAGGAGGCTACGTCTTCTCAATGATAAACAAGGAAAATTGAATCCAAATGAATATATGCTTCCTTATTAATCGGGAGAAGGGTAAAACGAGAATGATCTTGAATTACCGCATCACTTCATCAGCTATATAAAGCCCTCTCTTCATCTTCTAAAAGAATTACTAACTTCGACATCATAGTTGTTAGCTCTAACAAGATCAAAATTACCTAAAGAGTGGTGAATAAGTTTCTCGTCCAAAATCAAGTTTATGAAAACTTTGACAAAATCCAATTTCTCATTTAATAAATAGACAATTTCTTTCAGCACTTTAATAATGTTGGACAGTGCACACGAGCAAATATAATAAGTAAATAGAAGGGGGAGAGAGTTCAGAGGTTCTGTGAAGACAGTAGATTTATCCAAGTTCACTACAAAAGTCATGTAGCTACGCCCTGTCCCCTGTGAGATCACTCAACAGAAATTTCAAATCCAATAATCAGTACCTTTATGGCAAATACATAAGCTCTTCTACATCAATAGTGATCTAGCTAATTTCTCACTAAGTCATGACCATCCTAGTAAGAGTAAAAGAATTTTCACCAGAAAACTTATACTTTGTTTTCAGGATTTCTCACCCAACTTGAACCTCAAGTGGTTTTCTCTCAACTAACTGAATATCACAAACGATATCAGTTTACAAATCTATTATGAACTTGTATTTTCTTCACTCTCTCACTTTTACAAATTGAAATAAGAAAAAAGAAAGAATGGAATGCTCTGTATTTCTCAAGAAATTGCAGTGCGTTAAGAAAGCTCAAAACTAGCATGTAAACACAATGTTGAGCTTGGCTACTATATATAGCACTTGAAGATGACCGTTGCTTCAATTTGAATCTTGAATTTGAGGAGAGATAGAGCTGTAGCCGTTTCTCTGTCTTGTTCTATAAACGGTCTTCAAGTATAGATTTGATTCCGTTATTCTTGTCTTTTAATCCAAATCATATAGCAAATTTGAATTGAGGATAAGAATAGCTAAAATACTTCTTCATTAAGTTGAACCAAAGGTAGAAAATGAACAAAAAGGATTTGTTCTTTAGTGAACAGTAGAGGCGCGCTTGAATCAGCTTTTTGAATTTTGGCGCTTAGCATTAAATGCAGTTGACAGGTGCATTAAATGCTCTAGGACATATATGATCTGTCCTCTAAAACCGTTAGCACTTTAAGTTCCTTTTGTCTCCTTGGAATGATTCTTTCAGAACTTAATGGAAAGGCTTGCTTTTGGATCTTGAACTTTTGAGATACAACTTGAACAACTTTTGAGACATATCTTCAGAACCGGGCTTCCAGCTTTTGATATATAAACTTCTGGTTGACAAAGCTTTATCTTCTGAGTTGAATTGAGAAGCAATCTTAAATTGATTCAACCCCTGCTGAGTGAAACTTATACATATATACTTAAGAAAAATTGTTAGCCAATAATCATAAGTAAATAAGTTGTATGTATTTGATATCTTCTGAAACTGTTTTGACTAACCAAAACACGTGGGGTTCATCATTCTACCCCATTTTGGTTATGGACAAACGTAGTTTACAAGGGTTAGTTACTTAAATAAATACATAAGTGTAGAAAGTAACTCCCCCAGCATTATGTTTCTCAGAGCCTCTGATTGACTTAACTCCCCCATTTTAGTGTAAATGGTAAACTCCAAAAATATGTTTTAACTTAGTCAACAACTTAAGATCAAACTTGTTAGATTTCATGAGTGAATAAGTCAATAGGCATATACATAATCATATTAAGTACATATAAATGAAACACAGAACAAGTCATGAAGTCAGGAAATCATATCCAGAGAAAGAACAACCTTACAGAAAGTCAGAAGAAATAAGCAAGACATTCAGAAGAAAAAACAAAAAAAAGTATGAATAAGACAAGTCCTAAGACGAGCTACCCAACCCAGAACCTAAGGCTAAGAACTTATTGGTTGTGGTCATGCTTCTATTTCTTTCTAGCTTCTTCCTCAGCAAATTTGTTCTGTTGTTCAGGAGTCCAGTTTTTCCTCAGAATTGATCCCTTGGGTCCAGTTCCATAACCCATTCCTCCATGAGTTTGATGAGTTTCATGTGATCTCTTTGAACCACTCTGTTAAACATTTCCATTTCCAGTAGACTTCTGCCCCATTTGTCTAGAACAAATCAACCCATGAATCTTCAGTCTTTCTTCTTGATCCTTAGCAGCTCTGAGCTGAGCTTCAGAAGGCCTTAAAGCATCAACCTCAAGCATTCTCTTCCTGAAATTCTCATCAAACTGTGTAAGATTTTGGAGAGAAGAAGGGTTAATAGGATTAAACTTATGATGTTCTTCCAGCAGGATCTTGACTGACTGATTGGTTAAATAAATAACACCAGTCATAGCTTCATTCTGAAGATAGCACTGCCCTTAGATGAATTTGACACAGTTTGCCAAATTAGTTTCTTGTTTATGGGTAGAGGCATGTACATCTTTCAGCAGACTTGACAGCTCTTCAATAGCAGCACTCTGTACAACTTGAGTGTTTTCAATTGTAGCAAGTCTCTGAGACAAATCAGGAGGCATCCCAGAGGATAACATAGTAGGGCCATAAGAAGAAGAAGGAGTAGAAGATTTCACTTCTCATAGAACCTGGTTGGTGAGACTAGCTAGTTCATCAATCTTCTTCGGAAACTCAACTCTTTGAACCTTGAAGTGTCCATTAGCTTCATTAACTTCCATTGCTAAATTCTCTAATGCAGGATTCACCCTGTAAGAAGTAGCAACAACAATATTTGGTAATGAAAGAAGAGTGAGTGACAATTACCTCAACCTGTATAGCTCATCCTGTAAGGCCAAGTTAAGATTGGCCAAGTTCTGAGTGTACACAGAAAGGTCTTGGAGCTTTAATATAGACATCAGCTGCAAGTTCTGAGATTTCAAATAAACTAGCTCCTGGAGGATAGTACTTTGAGCAAGAATATCCTAAGTTTCTTACATAGCTCCAACTCCAGCAAGTCTGGATAAAAAGTCCTTTGAACCTCCCTGAGCCATTCTCTTGAGCTCATCCACACTTGGAACTGTGCCAGTATTTGGTGGCACTAACATGGCCCCAATAAATCTTAACCCTGCAAACCAGTTACCTCTCTCATGCTGAGTAAGGATCTCCTTAAGAAAGTCATAATTTGTAGTTAATCCAACAAAGGAGTTGACTGGAGTGGATGTTGGAATTGTTAAAGGTACAGACACAAAAGGTGTATGTCCAAAAGTTGGGATTACACGAGGTGTTGGCCCTAACAAGATCAGAATTTCCTAAAGGTGGGTGAATAGGTTTCTCGTGCAAAATCAAATTTATGAAAACTTGAACAAAATTAAATTTCTCCTTTTCAGAAGTTAGCCTCTAAGAAGCGCTTTTGAGAGAAATTCTGCCTAAAGACAGTTTTTGTCTTTCAGCAACAGAATTTTTGTTAAATAGATCTTCTGGATAGTTTGCCTTCTGAACAAAAACAAAGGTAAATAAACAATCTCTTTCAGCACTTAAATAATGTTGTATGGTATAGAAGAAAATATAACAAGTAAAGAAATAGAGAGATCGAGTTTAGAGGTTCTTAAGTCAGCAGATTTATCCAGGTTCGCCACAGAAGTCTTGTGACTACGTCCTGTCCCCTATGGGATCACTCACCAGAGATTTTAAATCCACTAATCAATACTTTTATGGCAAGTACATAAGCTCTTTTACATCAACAGTGACCTAGCTAATTTCTCACTAAGTCCTGACCACCCTAGTAGGAGTTAAAGGATTTCCACCAGAAAACTTATACTCTGTTTTCTTGAATTCTCACCCAACTCAAACCTCAAGTAGTTTTCCCTCAACTAACTAATTATCACCTAGTGCTGAATTAGAAGATACAATTCCTGAAGAAGAGAAAGCTGTTGATGAAGACATGATGGACATGTCTGCTGAAGGAAATGTTGATGCTCCTGTCATTGAGGAACTTTCGGAGGATAGTGCATCAGAAGCTGATAATCCTGATATTATTATTTAGGATGCACCAAGGTTTGCTGAGAATGTTGACAACGAGGACTTTATGGACAACGTTCTTCTGGGTCAAGGTAGAAGCCCTGGTGATAGGGATGCCTATGAAACTCTTAACAGAATGGATCATGTTTTTGCTGAGCCCATTACTACTTTTGATCCAAATGTCTCTGAACAGGTTATTTCGTCTCCCACTCATATTCATCATCCATCTCCTTCTCGTACTTCTCATCCATCGTCCCCTCATACTCATCTTCCATCTCCTTCACTTCCTTCAAACCTAGAAGTAAGTGAACCTCTGATCTCCATTCCCCCTACAACTTTAACCTCTGAAGTTGTACCTTTTAAAACTGATCCTTCTTCTGGATCCTATTCAGAAGTAAATTTGGCCTCTGGCCCTATTTTCACTGACTCCACAACAACCTCCACTACCTCCTCTCTAAATACTTCCTCTGTATTTCCTCCCATAGGACTTACAGCTCCATCCTTCTCACTCCCATCCACATTACCATCCATTTCCCCTACTCTCTCTTCCTCTACCACACATACAATTCCTTCCTCAACCACACATATACCTCCTCTTTCATCTTATGGACATGCACCTCCTGTGTGTGATCCCTTAACTACTTCCTCCTCTACCTCCTTCTTTGTTGGGTTATCCTCAAACTACGACTTCCTACGCAATACGATGAATCGAAATGTTCTGAAGAGACAGTTTGGTAGTTTTGGTTTCATGAGCAGAGCTTCTGGTGTATCCGAAGCTGGTGGTGTTCCATCTGTTGAAGAGTTGAGAAGAATGAGTCAAAGTGGCTCTGATGAAACGCTGAATAGATTTGCTGGTTTAGGGCAAAGGACTTCTGTTGCTGACATGTATGCTCAGGGCATTGTGCTGCAAGAACTTCAATCTTTGAAAGCTCAGAACCTGCAGCTCATAACTATGCTTCAACTGCAGAATCCTGCTGTCTACACACGCAATCTTTCCACACTTCATCTGGCTACTTATGATGAAATATACAAGTTGAGAGAATTGGCTCTGACTCTTCCTACTCTATAAAATATTGCTCTTGCCTCTTCTCTGAAAGTTAATGAGAATCTGGAGATTTTGTCAGAAGAGGTTAAGGAAGCAAACGAGCATTATGAGGCTCATGAGAAGATTCTCCCAAGTAAGATTGATGATCTGCAAAGTACTGCTAATCATATTCTGAGAGAAGTGAAATCTTCTGCTCAAGGATCATCATCTTCAGGGGTTGCTAAGATTGTGTATGACATCACTCCTGATCTCAACAATCGTCTTCAGAGTATTGAGTCTGCTGTGACTGCTCAAAGCGCCCAGATTGCCGAGCTTACTGAACTTCTGAAGGTTATACACACTCAAGCACGCGATCAAGAGAAGACTCTGAATAATTGCTATAGGTTTGTTCGAGGACAGACTTATATTCAGAATGAGCATCTTACCGCTGCTGTGTATGCTAACAATCGGTTGATCAAGCTCCTTCTGGAAGATGTTCACAGACAGCGACATTTGTCTGGACAGACTTATGACCATTTGCGAACCATTGATAATGATTTCAGAAAAAGAATGGATTTGGTCAACTCTGTACGGCCTTCTACTCAACAATACAACACAACACTTAACGTTCAGCAGAAATTGAACTCTCAAGGTGCTCTGGGTATTCCTGTTGGTTCTGGCCAAACGAGGGAGAAGTCTGCTCAGTAGGGTGGTCTCAACTCTGGGATGAAGAGACATAATGCTGGTGAAGGTTCTAGTGGTGTACCTCCTCCTCAGAAGAGATCTAGAAACTGATAATCTTTTTAGAACGTAAGCTTCTTAGCTAGGTTCTGGGTTGGGTAGCTTTTGTCTTAGGAATTTATGTTACTCTTCTTGATTATTTTTTGTTTCTTTGTCTTGTGATTATCATATATACCTGAATCTTTCTTATACATATCTTCTTGTCTCTGATCAATATATTACTGCTTATGTTTCTTTTTAACTTAGTAACTTGCACTTCGCTAAAATCTAACAACTTGCTCTTAAGCCTTTTTTAAGTTTATACAGATTGCTGAAGTTCACCATTTACACTAAAATGGGGGAGTTAAGTTACTCAGAATTTTAAAAAACATATCTATCAGGAAGTTACTTTCTAAACCTTGTGTTTACTTAAGTAATTTTACCATCTGGACCACGGTTTGTCCATAACCAAAATGGGGGAGAATGATGAACCCTAAGTGTTTTGATTATGTCCAAACGTTTCAGAAGATGAAATTTAAAATTTTCTTACATACGCTTTAATGTTGACTAACAATTTTTGTTAAGTCTGTGTGTAAGTTACTCAGCAGGTGCTGAATGAAGAATCTCTGGATTGCCTGGGAGACTCAGAAGAAACGAGAAAGCTGAAGACAGTAATTTAAAGTTCAGAAGCTGGATGCTCCACTCTGAAGCTATTGAAGTCTGTTAAAGCTCTCCTCAGAGGTCCACTGCAATCAGAAGATAAATTCTCCCAATTCGATCAGAAGCTTAGACTAAAGGAATTAGCTTTCAGAAGCTAAGTCACAAATTTTGTTTAGCATTTATTGCTCTGACAATTGCATTTAATGCAAGGTGCCAAAAGTTCAGAAAGCTGTTTTGAAGGAGCGCGCTTGTCTACTCAAAACAAAACTAGAATTTCCTTTTCTACCCCTTGTTGATCCAATTGAAGAATGTTTCCAGTCAACCTTATCTTCAACGTCAAATCACTTACCGGATTTAGTTAAAGAACAAAGTTAACGGAATCAAAGTGTTTGAAGACCGTTTGAAGACTTGACAGATTAACGGCTACAACAACTGATGTCATCTCTTTTGAAGATTCAAATTCACCAACGGTCATCCTCATTCACTATAAATAGTAGCCAAGCTCCACTGCATCATCTACGCGTGATAATCGAGCAGAATCTCAACGCACTGTTCTATTCAAGAAAACAGAGCACTTTTTCCATTCTCAATCTTTCTTAGCATAGCTTTAGTTAAAGTGAGAGAGTGAAGAAAAACAAGTTCATAATAGGAATCTTGTAAACTGATATCGTTTGTGATATTCAGTTAGATTTAGAGAGAAATCTAGTTGAGATTAGAGTTGGGTGAGAAACCCAGAAAACAGAGTTGTTGTTGTTCTGGTGGAAATCCTTTAACTTTTTTTTTAGGCTAGTCAGAACTAAGTGAGAAATTAGCTTATGTTCAGTTGATGTAAAGGAGCTTCTGAACTTGCCATAAAAGTTCTGAATAGTAGATTTAAAATCTCTGGTGGCTGCGACCTCAGGGGACAAGACGTAGTCACAGGACTTCTGTGGCGAACTTGGATAAATCGAATTGTTCATCAGGATCTCCTGAACTTCTTTCTCCCTTTTATACTTGTTTATTTGCTTCTGTGAACTTGCCTATATTTAGTGCTGAAACATATTTACTCTTTATATCATTGTCTTTGTTCAGAAGACTGTCCAGAAGTTCGTTAACTCTGAACTTCTTGTTGGCCCTATCAAGAACAGAATCACCTAGAGGGGGGTGAATAGGTGTCAAAGTTGAAAACTGAAAATTTCTAAGTTTTTCGGGAAACTTAATTTTCAGAGTCAAATTTCCTCAGAGTCAGAAGCTAGCTTACAGAAGTTGCTTCTGAGGGAAATTCTGCCTAAACACAGTTAGACTGTTTTCAGCAACAGAAGTTCTGATTGAAGAACTTCTGGACAGTCTTCTGAACAAAGACAATGATACTTTAGAGAAAATCTGTTTCAGCACTAAATATGAACAAGTACACAGAGGCAAAAATAACAAGTATAAGAGGGAGAAAGAAGTTCAGGAGATCCTGATTTGAACAATTCGATTTATCCAAGTTCGCCACAGAAGTCCTGTGACTACGTCTTGTCCCCTGAGGTCGCAGCCTACAGAAATTTTATAAATCCACTATTCAGAACTTTTATGGCAAGTTCAGAAGCTCCTTTACATCAACAGAACTTAAGCTAATTTCTCACTTAGTTCTGACTAGCCTAAAAAGAGTTAAAGGATTTCCACCAGAACAAACAATACTCTGTTTTCTGGATTTCTCACCCAATAATAATCTCAACTAGATTTCACTCTTTAAATCTATCTGAAGATCACAAACGATCTCAGTTTACAAGATTCCTATTATGAACTTGTTTTTCTTCACTCTCTCACTTTAACTAAGACTATGCTAAGAAAGATTGAGAATGGGAAGTGTTGCTCTGTTTTTCTAGTTAGAACAGTGCGTTAAGATTTTGCTCGATGATCATGCGTGTCAAGATGCTTTGGAGCTTGGCTACTATTTATAGTGAGTGAAGATGACCGTTGGTGAGCTTGAAACTTCAAAGGAGATGACATCAGTTGTTGTAGCCGTTAATTTGTCAAATCTTCAAACGGTCTTCAAACACTTTGATTCCGTTATCCTTGTTCTTTAACTAAATCCGGTAAGTGATTTGAAATCAAGGATGAGGATGACAGGAATCATTCTTCAATTGGATCAACAAAGGGTAGACAAGGAAATTCTGGTTTCTTTTAATCAGACAAGCGCGCTCCATCAAAACAGCTTTTTGAACTTTTGGCGCCTTGCATTAAATGCACTTGTCAGAGCATTAAATGCTATCCAGAACCCGTGACTCTAGCTTTCAGAAGCTAATTTTCAGTTGTCTGGACTTCTGATCAAATTGGCAAAACTTCTGATTGCAAAGAACTTCTGAGGAGAGCTTTAGCAGACTTCGGCTTCAGAGCGGAGGAATCCAGCTTCTGAATTGTTGAAACTCTGACTTTAGCAAACAGATCTTCTGAGTCCTTTAGGCAATCCAAAAATGATTCATTCAGCAACTGCTGAGAAACTTACACATAGACTAAAGCAAAAATATTAGTCAACAATAAACTATATGTAAGATAGTATTAGGTTATCATCTTCTGAAACGTTTGGACATAATCAAAACACTTAGGGTTCATCACTTCTGTTGCTGAAAACAGTCTAACTGTGTTTAGGCAGAATTTCCCTCAGAAGCTGCTTCCTTAATCTAGCCTCTGACTCTGAGGAAATTTGACTCTGAAAACTATGTTTCTCAAAAAACTTAGAAATTTTCAGTTTAGGACATAGACACCTATTCACCCCCCTCTAGGTGATTATGTTTTTGTTAGGGCCAAGAGGAGGTTCCGCCAATATCACGTGCACAACACTTCAGACGACGAGTCCTCGAAATAGGCACGAAGAACGATGAACAAATCTCCAGACACCTCCTGCAGGGGTTCGGCCGAATATGGGTTCAGAGGGATTAGGGTTTTCTGATTTTCTGTGTCAGAAAGTCTAGGGTTTCAATCGATTAGGATTAATTTATAGTGTGTCGACTAATTACAGTTTTAGTACATGTATTAATTTAATTAATCTGATTGTACCACAATAGAATACAATAGATTGAATTAACGTCAATTAGGTTATAATTAATCACACACTAACCCCTAAAGAAAATCTAATTACAGTGTTAGTAATTGATGTTAATTGAATCTATAACATTGTACCCGATTGAATAATTAATCCCTCCAAACAATCAATTAACTTGTTCCAATCAAAACAATTAATCAATTAACATTATCAGTTAACAACTAATAATAAGTTCATCATAAATACACTACATGTATTAGTTCTCCGAGTACAAGTCTCAGTGTCTAGTGTGCACGATCCTGTGGGCCATAATCAATTAGCTCAACGACTGATAGAGAGTTGCCTAGACCATATCAGTCACCAATTGATTACAGTGTTAGTCCATCTCATACAGATAGATACCATGTAGTATTCTCTAATATCTCTTACCAAGCATATCGATATATCAAGCATGAGGCATGGTGGACGTCATCCTCTACAACTTGAGATATTTCTCGATCTATAGTTAACTGAAGAACAGATAAGTAACCAACTTATCTGAGTGTGGCCACACATTTCTCAGTTCAACTCATCGAGTGGCCTAATGATATCATCTCACTTATGGAGTGAGTGGTAATCCCTTCACTTCAACTATCAGTATGAATGAGTTCACTGACTAGACCAATCATACCCGTATTTGGCATCCTTTTACAGACCTGTTAGGCGTATGTCAAATCTAATCAGATTCCTCATTCGATACTATATTGAAATCAGGTCGACAGATAAAAGAGATCTACATTTATAGAAGGGCAATGACACTCCCACCATGTGCCTTCTAAAGCCGATTGACCAAGTCCCGTATTGGTCATACGTACCTACAAACATATCATGTACGAATGTACATATCTTGTTTGTAAAAGCTTTATATTTTATTCATTCCCATGAGTAGAACTAGCTTCTGGTTATTTATGATGTACAATCAATGGATACTTCATACAGTACATATAATACAAAATATATTAACTGTATGAATTAATGCCTTTTATTCCATAAAACAATTGTATAGTACAATCAACAAAAGTACAATACAATAACAAATAACTATGCCTAGAACTAGGGCACACCAACACATCGCTGAAACACCTCACCTCCTCCATCTAACCCAAAACTATCACCCACATCCTCCAAAACAAAAACCACGAACCTACCACCTCACATATAACCAAGACCTTGGGGTCACCCACTGACATAGGACGTACGCTATTTAGAGCCAAGAGTCGTTTTAAGTCACCCAGTCACATGTCCACACACTCACTCATACATACCACGCGTCATAGGTCGTCCAATTAAAACCCACAAAAATAATACCACGTGAGTCATAATCACATGTCCATAAGTCTAGTTGCACGCGCACATTAGACACTTAGGTCATCTAGCCGAAACCCATAAAGGACATATCACGTGAGAAGGACATCCCCTTGTGCACACACATATGAAGTCACACACATTTTGGGTTTCAGATGTTGTAGTTGTTCGGGAGTCCACCTAATAGGGAATCCCCTCACTTACACTAAAGTCACACACATGCACACCGTATGTTTTAGGTGGTCTAGCTAGAGCAAATGTATTGCTAACAACTAATTGTAACAAAAGATCCAAAACTTTAAACTTTGCACATAAACAAAAATTTCAAAACTCAACGACAAAACTTGAGAAATTCCAAAGCCAAATGAGGAAAAGTTCTGCTTTTTCTTCCATAAAAGCAAAAAAAATCCTTCAATAAAAACAATTAAGAATAATCACCTTCATTAATGAAATGATATCCATGTTAATTGTCATGTTTTCTCTTAATTGTATTAAGCAACTTGCATTGCAACTCTTCCAATCCGATATAAGTTATAACCATCAGTCACAACAACGATATCAAAGATAGAACATGAATACATACAATATTTGTGTACATAGATTATTGAAAGAGTTTCCAAAAATGTCTTATAAAATTATAGCTTTTTAAAATCTACTGCAATGTGTCATTATCTCAAAATTGGGAGATCCGATTTGATCTTTTTTTTTCCGGGAAAGGCAATTGAGTAGATTGGATGGTGAATTTTGTAGTTTATTTCCCTTTGCACTGTCACATTTGTGATGTGTTTCTTGCGAGCCTCTATGACATTTTAATTGATAATAGTTGCGGCTCGAACTTGAGTCGCTCTACTCTCACCTAAGTGTTTTTCCTTTCTTTTTTCAATAGAATTTCTTCAACAAAATGTTAATTAGGTCTCTGCCTCTATAGATATATTTATGAAACAAAATATAATACAACCCGTGCATTGCACGGGGGTCACACTAGTTAGAATAAAATATAATAACCATCAGGTAATAATTTTTTAACTTTATATATTTTGAAAATGTATCCGCGCTATACACGCGACAACTACTAGTTCCTATTTAACGCTAGACATTAGGGTTATACTAAATAAACACTCTTGAAACTTGCGTCAAGGAGGTATGTGTCTCAACTAGATTTCATTCCTGTATCTTTTAGTTTCTTATGAATGAATTATCTGGATCAGAACTTGTGTATTGTTCTTCAATTGTTCTCTGCACTCGTTTTGCTGTTCCATCTTGCTAAAGAATATGAGGTTTTGATTATGAATTATTTATTTGTTTTTGTAGGATACGATGGATCATGTGAACGATGAGTATGGTGCTCCCCCGAAGAACACCAGATTTACGTTGAGAAGTACGAAGAAAACTACCACTACAAGAAAGTTGCTTTTTGGCAACAAGATTTTGCAACAACAGAAAATGTTGTTGCAGAAAAGCGATTTTGCAACGAACTTCAAATAATTGTTACCAAACCTTGTTACCATAAATGAGTCGGTGCTCTCCCTGCCAAAAATTCGCGGGGTGGAGTAAAATGTTAATATGGCAACAAGAAGTCGTTGCTGTAAAGGAATACATTTATACCAACATCTATATGTTGTTTCTGTAAATGTCTCACTTTATTATTGAATAGATTTATATAACTAAATTTTATTTAATTAAATAAATTATTATTGTTGATAGATAGTATAAAAAAAATATGGTTCACAATAACATTATTGTTGCCTAAAATTGTTAGGTTCTGCAACAATGTTTTTCTTGCAAAAAAACAAAATTTCATTTCCCTCCAAAAATAATTGTGGCGGGATGGAAATTTTCAGAATTTCAGTAGATTTTATTTGTTAGTAAACAATTCAATCATATATAGCAATATGTGTTTTGTTAATATAAGTAATTGTTCCATAAAAATATTAGTCCAATTCACTCATAATTGATTTATTTCTATTGAAAAGAAATTAATATTTTTGTTTGGGCCATATTCTTATTATTAGCCCAATATTTTCCCAGGCTGAAGTTAAGCGTTTATTTCTTCCTACCACAATATTTTTTCCAAGCTCAAGTCGTTTGTATGGTGATTTCTTCTTGACGGCTGAATAGAAGTACCGATCGTTCGATCTAAGTACCGATCGTTTATTTCTTCGAAGCTCAAGTCGTTTGTTTGGTTGGTGAACGATCGAAACAATTCTTCTCTCGTCTTTCGAATCGAAGCTAAGTGAACGATCGTTCGATCTAGATTCTTCGATCTAGGTGAAAGATCAAAGCAATTCCTCTCTCGTCTTTCGAATCGAAGCTCTTCGAAGTCCGATTGCATACCTTAATCCTCTTCAAGCTCTTCGGTGAAGGTGAGATTATTAACTTGTTTGAGATCTCATATCAACTGTTTGTTTTTATTATCAACTGGTATAAGATTTCATTATTGTTTAGTGTACTGATATTTCTCAAATTAGAATTGCAATTTTGATTAGTTAGCATCTAACTTTTGATCAATTTCTCAAATTAGCATTAACTGGAACAATTCTTCATTTACTAAAAACTTGATTCTTAGTCTTTATTCATTATTTTAGTTTTTGGAGTGAAAATCTTGTTCGTGTGTTTGAGTGTACATATATATATTAATGGTTAAACCACTATCACTTTCCATGGCCTTGTAGCTTTCCCTCTTCCTAAACTAAACAACAGCTCCTAAATCAGTATCACTTTCTCTTATTATAACCATATTCCAATCTTGAGTTATGTTATTATTGCTTCTTTTGAGTAGTATTCTTGTCTCCATTTTCAACTCTTGATTCTTTCCTACTTTTGTCTATGTTGATGTGATGCTGACAATTACTACTTCAAGTGTATGTTTCTATTCTTACTTCTATTAATGTTTAGTTTGCTTCGGAGTGGTTTCTTTCTCTTAGTTGGTCTCAGTATTGTTTGGTTTAGTACTTGTTGCTTATGAAGTAATAAATTTTAGTGACCTAAGATCTAGCTTAAGTGACTTAAAGCCCTTTATAACTCAAGTCAATCTTAATTGGTAATTGCCTTATATGCTAAAAAAGTCATTACACTTTTATTTGACCTTTAATGTCAATCTTTTTTTAATGGACTAACTGATCTCTCTGAGTTCACTAAATTGTCTCTTCCTCCACTTTGAATTAACTTACCACATAACACAACCAAATAAAATTAACTTCTATAGATCTACACTTGGAATTTAACTTCTATAGATCTTTTTAATGTTGAAGGCAGATTTGGAAATATCGAACCATGGATAAAGAGTGGATGAAAATAAAAGATCGTTCTTCCCACGATTATCTAAGAGGGGTAGACAACTTTTTGGATTTTGCATTCAGCAATTGCAGTGAGTATGAGGGCAACAACATTGGAACAAGAATGAGATGCCCTTGTAGTAGATGCGCAAATGGGTATTCTAAAATTAGAAGTGAAATTCGATTTGATTTGTTGAAGAATGGTATTTTGCAAAGCTACATTATATGGGATAAACATGGTGAACAACTTACTGAGCTTTCATCTGAAAGTGAGAGTACTTATGTTGGTGGTGGTTTCAGTGACGAAGAAATGCTTGATATGTTACAAGTGAGATGTGGTGTAGCTGGACCGGAAGTGCTTGGAAATGACAATATGGATGAGAGTGGGAATGGTGAGGAAGTTGAAGAACCCTCTAAAGAAGCTGCTCGGTTTTATCGCCTCTTAGAGGACTACAAAGAGCCACTAGTTGTGGATGGATTGAAAGTATCTAAGTTGGTTTACATTATGAAGTTGTTGCATCTCAAGTGCTTGAACCATTGGACCAACACCTCTTTTACTCAACTATTGAAATTTCAAAATGCAAATCTAGGTTGCAACTTGCCAGATTCCTATGATGCGTGTCGCAAAATTATTAGTGATTTGGGTCTTGATTATGTTAAAATTGATGCGTGTCCCAATGATTGTGTTATCTATTGGCGTGAACATGTTGATGCACAAGAATGTCCAAAATGTCACCATCCTAGGTGGAAGACAAAGGGGAAAAATGTACCTCATAAGATTTTACGATACTTCCCCATAAAACCTAGATTGCAAAGATTGTTCATGTCATCCAAGACTGCAAAAGAAATGCGTTGGCATAAAGAGGAAAGGATTGATGATGACGAAATGACACATCCAGCAGATTTACTTCAATGGAAGTCATTTGATAAGGAATTCAAATCATTTGCCGACGATCCTAGAAACGTGAGGCTTGGGTTGGCTGCAGATGGCTTCCAGCCCTTCAACAATTTTGGGGGATCTTGTCACAGTATTTGGCCGGTTGTTCTAGCTCCTTATAATTTGCCTCCGTGGATGTGCATGAAGTCTCCTTATCTTTTTTTATCATTACTTATTGATGGACCTAATTCGCCAGGAATGGAATTGGATGTCTATTTGCAACCTTTGATAGAGGAGTTGAAAGAGCTATGGGAGGTTGGTGCAGAAACATATGATGCATATAGCAAGCAAAATTTTGTCATGCGTGCAAGTCTTTTATGGACTATAAGTGATTTTCCTGCATATGCGGACTTGTCTGGGTGGAGTACAAAAGGATTTTTTGCGTGTCCTGCTTGTCATAAAGAACCTTCATCACGTTCGATTAAAAATCGAATAGCTTATTTGAGGCATAGACGTTGGTTGCCAACAAATCATAGATGGAGAAAACTACGAAAAGCCTTTGATAAAACTGTTGAGAAAGGGACTGCTCCCATTCCATTATCTGGTGATGATGTATTAATGCAATGCAGCCAATTTACTCAAGTTCCATTTGGCAAGGTCGGTAAAAAGAGGAAGTGGGATGAGATAAATAGCTTGTATGGGTGGAGGAAAAAGAGCATTTTTTTTGAGTTGCCTTATTGGAGCAAGTTGATAGTGCGGCATAACCTAGATGTTATGCATATCGAAAAGAATGTTTCTGAGAATATCATAGGGACATTGATGAATATAAAAGGTAAAACTAAGGATACCATAAAAGCTCGATTGGATTTGGTAAAAATGGATATAAGGAGAGATCTTCATCCAATTGTTGATACTGAAAAAGTGCGCATACCAGTGGCATGTTATACATTGAGAGGTGATGAGAAATCTGCATTTTGCGAGGTCATTCAAAATTTGAAGACTCCGGATGGATATTGTTCAAATATATCTCGATGCGTGAAGGACAATGGCCGAAAGATGTCGTGTATGAAGAGCCATGACCACCATGTATTCATGGAGCAACTACTTCCGATTGTTATTCGTGGACTCCTTCCGAAAAATGTTTGTGATCCGTTGGTTGAACTAAGCTCATTTTTTCGGAACTTGTGCTCAAAAAAATTGACCATGAAGGATCTGGATACTCTTGAAGGACAAATTCCTTACACACTATGCAAATTGGAAATGATTTTTCCTCCATCGTTTTTCTCTGTCATGTTACACTTAGTTACTCATTTGGTGGCAGAAGCGAAGATTGCAGGTCCAGTAAGATATCGTTGGATGTATCCTATAGAAAGGTGTGTGTAAAATTATTTCCCTTAAGATTGTCTTCTTCGGTTACTACTATTTATTTTTCTTTCATTTCCTGACTATACACTTGCATATATTAGGTACTTGCGTACTTTGAAATCTTATGTTCGTAACAAAACACACCCAGAAGGTTCAATTGCAAATGGTTACTTGGCTGATGAATGTTTAACTTTTTGTTCGAGGTATATGGATGACATGACCACCAAGTTTAATCACCCATCTCGTAATGATGATGTTGATAAAGAGGTGTCTAATGTAAGTGAGTTGGACATTTTTAGATCAACGGGTCGTCCTTTAGGAAAGCCTATTCCTTACCATATGAGTTCAGAGGAATTTGAACAAGCTCACTTGTATTCCCTCCGTAACTGTGACGAGCTCGTTGAACTTGTAAAGTAAGTTTAAGTAAATTCTGCAACCAAAACATTTTGATAGACAAATTATCTAATTCCTTAGTAATGACATAGTAATTGAAATATTAGGGAGCATAAAGAGATACTTGCAGCTGAAAATTCTTCCCATAGGAGCATAGAAAGGAGACATAAAGCTCAATTTGCAGAATGGGTCCGCAATCGTGTATGTCATGTGCTTAAGTTATTTGGGCGCCAATAATTTATTTCAATTGTCCTTAACAATATGATTATCTTTTCTATGAATAGGTGGAGCATATGTATAAGGCTGGATCTATTCAAAATGACTTGTATTATTTAGTTTGTGGTCCCTTGCGCACTGTTAGATGTTATAGTGGATATATTGTGAATGGATTCAGGTTTCACACCCTTGATCGACAAGAAAATAGGAAGACTCAGAATAGTGGTGTTATGGTTCGAGGGGATGATGATTCTGATAAAGAGTATTATGGTGTCCTTAGAGATGTATATGAGCTACAATATCCTGGTGGGAGGCATGTATTTGTTTTTAAGTGTGATTGGTATGATGTTCAACAGCAAGGTAGAGGGTACAAAGTGGATGAATATGGGATAACGAGTGTATGTAGAGAACAATCTTTAGCCACATATGATCCATTTGTATTAGAGTCTCAAGTAGAGCAAGTTTTTTATGTGCCTGAACCTAGAGACACCAACTGGCTTGTTGTGATAAAGACGGAGCCTCGAGACTTATATAAAATACCGAAAATCAACACTGATGACAGTGCAGTAGATCAAACTGATGTTGAAGCAGTGCAACAAGAAACGTGCAGGGGTTCTAATATAATGAGAACACAATCTGAACTAGTAGATGATATTTGCTTGGCTACAACTCATTTTACGGTGGAAAGAGAAGCTGATGTTGTCAAGTGGGTTAGCAAAGAGTTGGAGAATATAAAACAACAAAAGCAGGAGAAGAAGAAAAGGAAGAAAACATCAAATTCCAATAGTTTTATTGTTGATGATGATATTGTAGTATGAAGTGTTAATTTCATGTAGCTGATGTCACTTTTTTTCTTATCATCTTGTACTCAGCTCTTTGCTCATGTATTCATGTTTTCATTTTTTTCCATAATTTAGTATTGAGGTCTTAAATGTCTTAACTGTGATGTTAATAAGTTTTCATTATTCAATCGTTGTCCTATTAAGATTTGGTGGCAAGTTCACTATATTTTTTTTCATGGTAAATTATTATAAGGCACAAGCAGATACGACTACTTGGAATGTTTTATGATTTTTAACAACTCTGTTAATTTTAATGCAGATATGGTGGTGGTGCAAGGTCAATCAAGGATACTAAAAAAGAGCATTGAGGTTGGACTAGGAAAGTCTGTACACATTCGGGATAGTAACGTTGGAACGATATGAGCTAAAGTAAAGAAAACAAGGACCAATGGTGGAGTTGGAACAAAAAATCCTATATACTCTGTTCACAATGAGCTTCCACGCAATGAGGGAGGTGATATTCATGGAGGTGATATTAATGATGCAAATATGGTGGGACGAGGCAAAGCCAACTTAACAAGGAAGAACATTGGAAATGGAACAAGAAATCAGGTTAACTCAATCCATAATGAGCTTCCACAAATTAATGGAGATGATATTGATATGGATGTTATTGGCTGTAACACCCATAGTCCTGCACATGAAGAAAATGCATACGATGACCCGATGCAACCTTCAAATGATCCAGGTAAAGCTTCTTAGTTTTTTCTCTGCTTACGATTACAATTTTTAGGGTTATAATGTTTGTTAATTCCTTTTTTGCTAATCACCTTATGAAATGATATACAAGGAGGGAATAAACGAAAATATGGAAGAAAACTTGCTAATAGACTCCAAACTGTGCTAAGAACTCATGAAGCAGTAGATCCAACTCATAAGGAAGGTAATGAAGTACAAGAAAATCAACCTCGAAAAGTCAGAACTAAGTATTTGCATAAAGATATGCCAAGAATAGATGGTACCCACCGAACTTCAAATTATATCATGCGTTCTTTATTATTATAAAACAGTTTAGAGCGTGCTTGAAATATTTGTTTCGACTTTATCATTATATAGCCTCGGCCACGAGTTCTAAAAGGAAACAGGGTCAACGAGGGAAATACAGAAGTTTAGAACTTGAAAAGAAGACTCTGGGTGGTCAATTTAAACTTAATATCGAGATACCCGATTTTGTTCTCCAAGCTGTAGGAGAAAACGCAAGGCCCCTAGTTAACTTTTGTGGTTATGTTGTGAGGACAAATGCTTCAATAGATGGAGATTGGCCTGATGTCTTTGCTAAACATGGTCCATCAATGTGGTTGCAAGTGAAGGTATATTTTGTGGTTATGTATATTTCACAAGCTTTTTCCTTTTAAGAAGTTATAATTATAACATTAGTCTCCAAATAAACAGAATAAGTTCAGCATCAAAGATTCATGTACACAACTACTTCGACTTCAAGCTTTTGCAGCCGATACAATGCAACGATTGTACCGATACTGGAAGTGTCGTTTGCATTATTATTACCAAGAATGTGGTGAAACATACAAGGATCGCTTAAAATATCCTCCTTCTGAATTATCTGTTGCTAAGTGGAAATCTTGCTGTGATACATTTAACTCTCTCAAGTTTAAGGTAAACTCTCAAACTATACCCATTCTTGTTTCTACTGTGATACATTTGTTGTTCTCTCGGTGTATTTTCACTTGTGTGTCTTATTTGATTCATCTATTTAATAGGAATCAATATTTACATGCCTTAGAACCTGGAATCTATTTAATTTTTTCATAACATATTCTTCATTAACTACCTTATTGATATGCCTTAATGTACAATGCAGCAAAGAAGTGAAAGAAATAGAAAGAATCGTAAATCAAAAAATTGGTGTAAACATACAACAGGAAACTTATCTTTTGCTGAGTTTGAGCATTTAATGGTAAGCTGGTGTCATGTAGTTATTTAAATATGTACTATTTCTTTAATTAAAGGTTACTAATACAAGTTGGTGATATATTTAGGCTAAAAAGAATGGCGGTGTTCTTCCTCCTGCTGATGTTATCTGGTTGGCAGAACATACACGCATAAATGATCAAGGAGTGCTCGAGTGGGCTGATGATAGCCGCTCTAAGGAAGTACATGTAAGAATCTTAAATTTTGTTAGAAATTTGCTTAACCTTAATCAAGTACGGTGCACCTATTTTCTCATATGTTTTTAAAGTGTTGTATGTGTGAAATTAAGAATATCAAAACTAGATATATAATAAAGTAGATGTGATAACTTTAGTTGATGCACAAAATAAGCTACACTAATTTATTAAGTATTACAATCTGAGTCTATTTTGCTTTTAACCATATGAACATTTAATATTACTTCAAGTTTGACTGGTTAGATTCAAAATGTTTATTGTTCTAGCTTATTAGAAAAATTACTGATTCGAGAGCTAATATTTAGTGTATGGTTTGCTGCTATTGAGTATTCTTATATAAAAATTAGATTACTAAAAAATGAATAATTTTCTTTTCAGAAACAACTCCACCAACTTGTGCAAGATAAGGACAAAGAACCTGAAGGGGATCAAATCCGTCCTCAGACACAAGAAGAAATGTTGCTTCATGTACTTGGCCCAAAATCCGGGTACACTAGAGGCAAAGGTAATGGGTATGGAGGCTCGGCTAAAGCAAGACTACAACAGGAACAACAAGAGACCTTGCGACGACAACAAGATCAAATAAGTCATCTAGAAAGCGAGCTCAAAGCCAATAAGAAGGCAATGGCAGATATGGAGAAACGTCTCATGCAGATGATTAGAAGCAATTCTAGGTATGAAAACATAAAACTTCCAATCCATTTTTATAAATTGCTTCTGATATTGACAATTGTCTTCAATAGTTGATTACTCTTCTACTGTTAGTGGTTAAATTTACCTCATTTTTTACATAGAAGAAATTGGTGCAAAATTTCTATTCATGTTAATAATATGAAATGTTACAAAGTTGCAATTTACATGTTAGTGTTGCTTACTGATTTTCCTCTATTTCTATCTACTTTTTCCTATTTAGGTTGGAGGATGATGATGATGATGATGATAATAATAATGACGATGATCATGCATGAAGTGTAAAAGTCATGCTTATGAAAAATAGTTCAACAATTAATTGATATTAGTTATGACTAATGCATAAAATTTCTCCTAGTGTTTAATTGAATTCCAATTTTAGGCATATAATAAATAATAACATTTTATATTGTTACCAAACAATTAATTTTAGCTGTAACTAAAACTACATATTTGTGGAAAGAAGTTTAGTTGTTGCAGTATTATAACTTTGGCAACATAATTGTTGTTAGGACTAATGTAATTTTAACAACAGCATGAGTTGTTTCACATTTAAAGTATATGGTTGCAACATCACTTGTTGCGAAAAACAAACATATACAGCTACAAATTCGTTGTTGCAAATACGTAACATATAAAGCAACATAAAGAGTTGTTTCGAAAACTCTAATATATTGCAACATGGAAGATTGTTGCAAAATAAGAAATATTACAGCAACAAATGCAGTTGTTGCAAAACATAACGCTTATTTGTCTACCATAAACTCTAACTTCCGCAACAAGTCCTATTTTGCAACGAAGTCCTTTTTGCCAAATACGTATCTTTTGCAACAGCAATATGTCGTTACAGAAGCCTTTAGTAACGGTGTGTTTCTTTACAAAGCTAGGTTGTTGCAAAACAAATGTTTTTCGTTGCTGAAAATATTTTTAGCAACAATTAATCTGTTGCTAAAAGGCAATTTTCTTGTAGTGTACTGGAGATTTAATACCATGCAACAGCAGGACTCTTATTAAGAAGAAGATAACGAAAACTCGAGTTTCGAAACCCCCAAGGAGCAGCAACAACATTGACATATTAAGGAAGGTATATCCCAACTTTTGTTTATTTATTAAAGAAGTGAGTCTCAATCACTGTTACTTATTACTTGTCTAACTTGGCTGAAAACTAACCCAGTTATTTGTTTTCTTAGGAGTTTGCTGATGATACCACGCGCTTGTTAGAACATTCTAGTAAGTTCTCTTCTACTCAAGAATACTATGATGAATAATCCAATAAATTCAGCAAATTCCCTGCTATTCTCGCAAGTTGAACACGACTAGCATTTGAACTTAGCAGAAAACAAGATTCAACAACTGATCGATCAATGCCTTCTATGTGCGTTCATTCGAAAACATATTTCGTACTGTGTATTTTATTGGATCTGTTTGGCAAGTCTGTCTATCTAACTTAGCTTAACTGTTAGTGGATGGGCTTTATCTTTCTTCCTTAAAATTATGGCAGCCATGAAATTTGGCAAGTATGCATGGATGGTATGTTCCATGTCCTTTTTGAGCATGGTTTATGATTGGATTGGCTGTATAACTGTATTCTCCTATGGAATTATATATACTTTTTTGTGGACCAGCCTCTTATTTATGCCTTTGATGCTTTGCTTACATCCTTTGAAAATTTTGTTCTATATGGTAGAAGAGATATAAGTTGGATGGGTAGAAATATTTCCATTGTATATTGTTGGGTACGTAGTATATTATGAAAAATTTCAATTGCTTGCTGTGTTGTGCAGTTCTGTTCCAGAGATTTTCAATGATTATTTTAAGAATGGGTAATGTAATTTATAATGCTATTTAAGATTAGTTTAAGGCCTTGGGGGTGTATAAACACCTACAAGTCAAGTCGTAGTAAAATCCAATCTGACCAAAAATACAGGTCTTTGCCAACCTATTTTTCTCCTGCATGTCACCTTAAGTGTCTGTTTTTGACTATAATTCAAATTTGTGCATAAAGGTATCCGTGCCAGTGTGATAGGTGAGGTATATCCTATGATTAATGGTGATGTTTCGAAGATGGAGAGTATGTTGTTTTTATTGAAGGATAAGCTAGGTGCACATGAAGATTTCGGTCACAGTGTGGCATTTTATTTGGAGACGCAGAGGGAACTATTGAATTCCCTAGGGTCTCAATTTAAGTTGAAGCTAGATACTGCCGATCTCGCGTGTCGACGTCGAAGGAGAAGTAGTACGTCGAAACCCCCAAGGAGCAGCAACAAAATTGACATATTCACGAAGGTATATCTCAACTGTAATTTATTTATTAAAGAAGTGAGTCTCAATTACTGTTATTTATTAGTTGTCTTACTTGGCTGAAAACTAACCCAGTTATTTGTTTTCTTAGGAGTTGTATAATGATAACATGCAACTCTTGGACCATGCTTGTAAGTTCTCTTTTACTCAAGAATACTATGATGAATCAAATAAATTCAGCAAATTTCGTGCTGTTATCGCAAGTTGAACGCGACTAGCATTTGAACTTAGCAGAAAACAATATTCACACGTGATCGATCAATGCCTCCTATGGTCGTTCAATCGAAAAGATATTTCATATTGCGTACTTTATTGGGTCTGTTTGTTAAATGTGGCTATCTAACTTAGCTTAATTGTTAATGGATGGGCATTTTCTTTCTTCCTTAAAAGTATGGCAGCCATGGATGGCTTTATTTAACTTGGCTGTATAAATGGCTTTGCTTATTTATTCCTTTGATACTGTGAAAATCTTGTTCTATATGGTATAACAGATAAGCTAATAGTAGGGTGGATGGGTAGAAATATTTCAATTATATATGAAAAAATTCAATTGCTTGGTGTGTTCAGTTTTGTTCCAGAGATTTTGAATGATTACTTTAAATATGATTTAGAATGCTAGTTAAGATTAGTTTAAGGTCTTGGGGGTGTATAAACATCTACAAGTCAAGTCGTAGTAGACTCCAATTTGACCATAAACACAGGTCTTTACCAACCTATTTTTCTCATCTTTGCCAACCTCTTTTTGTCATGTGTCACCTCAAGTATTTATTTTGACTATAATTCAAATTTGTACATGAAGGTATGCATGCCGGTGTGCTAAGGGCGGTAACAACTCCGATTTATGGTGCTCTTTCGGAGATGCAAGATATGCTGGCTAGATTGAAGTCGAAGCTATATACACATGGAGATAGTGGACCCTGTGTGGCATCTTATTTGGGCATGGAGATGCAACGAATAAATGCACTTCACTCTACACTTAACGTGACGGTAGGTACTGCCTTTGTCATGTGTCCACCTCGACCAATTGTTTAGGTATGACTCTGCATATGATATGTATAAATCATTGTTTACTTGGTTTCGTCGGATTGTTCTGAGCTACAGAATTCCTAAAGTTTAAGCCCTAACATATGCATTCACTTGTTGCAAGCCTATAAAGTCTCCCTGCAACAGAAGCTTCCAGATTCTTCTCTTTGGAGTGCATTGCTTGGTAGATATGTTTTGTATCGAGCTAGCCAGACATAAAAAAATTTGCAGTTTGCATGGTGGATTAGAATTCAGAGATGTCATGTTAGCTTTCGTAATTTGCTTTAAGTGGTTCATTGACTTGGTATGATTTAAGTTGTTTATTGTCTTCGTGAACTTGTTTAAGATGGGATATTGGCATCTTAACCTGTTGAACTGAGTTTAAATGATCAATTGGTTTCTCAAAATTGCTTAGAGTGTTATCTGATTGTAGTTGTTTAAAATTACATTTTTGACTTCTTTGTTAACTAAATTTATGAAATTAACGAAGCACCTTTAGGGGCGTTTGTTTTGGGATGATATTTAACACTTTTGATCTGATTAGGGATGGCATTTGTGAAATTCAGTATCCTAAGATTCACAAATATAAAATCCGAATATACCTATTCATTGACATATGGTTAAAAGCAATCACAGATTTCACCTTATTTGTGGGTCTTCTATATGAATGGCAATAAAAAAATCCTATTAAAAAACTGACATAATGTTCTATTTTCATTCATCCTATTACATTTTGTTTTTCTTCCTTATTATTTTAATATTTGAGTTTTTTTTTTTTTATTTCCAGCATTTGTGGGTTGTGAATGTCAATAAAAAATCCTATTAAAAACAACTAGAGAGAATGTTCTATTTTCATTCATGTTTTCACATTTTGTTTTTCTTTCTTATTATTTTAATATTTGAATTTTTTATTTCCAGCAACGAAGTGTTCTTGTTTCTTTTTGATATACTAATTTTATAATGTTTATGATTATAAACTTGTTGATTTTAGGGAATTTTTTTAACAGTAATTGGAATTTACATATCCAATAATTAGTGTAAAGGTGTAGGCTATGGTCACTTTGTTTCTCCTTTACTTTGTCTACACTTTGTCTTTTTCACCATTGGATTAGCTTTTAACCCATGATCCAATGGTTGACAAAACAAAGTAATGGTTACTTTGTGAAAAACAAAGTGACCACAGAATATCCCTAGTGTAAAAATGTTGGTTAATTGGTAAATTAGACACAAAAGTAATTATATAGTTCATAAAATAAAATAATTATATAGAAACAGTTGATTCTTTTATTTGAACCAAATAGTCAAAAAGGTAATCAAAGGGAATAATATTTCCTTTGCCAGAGACATCCAACAACATAAGGAAATCTAGGGTAATTTCTTGAATAATATTCCCTTTGCAAGAGACATCCAACTAATGAGAGAATATAGGGTAATTTTTTTCTTTTCCTTTTATTTCCCTTTCTTGATTCATATGCATCTAAAAAATGAACATCCACATCCATAGACGTATCCGTACACTTGTAAAAGGTAATTAGTTAGAATAATCAGTCATTTATTCATTTATCAAGTAAACATGAAGTATCTGATTATCATTTTATGTTCCATGTCTTAAAGAACACTCAGGATTCTGAAATCACAGACTCGAAAAGTCAATTGACAAGGAGAAAACACAGAGGGCATTTGTTCAATCAGGACGCTTCTTGCATTGGTTGCAAAAAGTGATCTTTAGCTCAAAAATTTTCATGCTTAATATGCGATAAACACCTCAAATTAGCTAGGTTATGTACTCATAGTGGTAAGCTTTATTAGGTGTGTAAATAGCACGTGACATGTAGCGTGTAAAGGGTGTTAAATCTTCTCATAAGACGAAAAGCTTCAACCAGATTGGTTGCTATGACAAAAGAAAGAAAAGAGAGATCACACCAATTAGTTTTGGTTGGTATTGTAGAGGGTAGTTTCAACTAAATACAAAACAACGGTTGTTCCATTCGTCACTTAGAGCAAACCCGACGAACTTAGTATATTGTATTATGACCATTAATTTGGAACCATGGTTTCAACAAGAATGGGGAACTTTAAAATACAACAATTCCTTGAATTTCACGTTATCGCATTACTCAAAATTGAGTTTTCGATTCAAAGCGCTGTAATTGTATTATTCTATTGAAATTTCAACAAATAATACCAATCGGTTGTAAACGCATTAAATAAGAGAATATATTCGCTGGTATTTAATGTTTTTAAGCTTTGGTACTAAAGAAAGGACAAGGGTAGAAATGGGATGACTATTTTAATTGATAGAGAGAAGGTTGATAATGTAGTCGCAGTGTCTAGAAAGAGATATCCAATTATAAGTGTTAAGCTTGTGACAGGGGATGAGATGGTGAATATCATAAATGTGTACACACCATAAATAAGATTGGATGACTCTACAAAAAAGACCTTTTTGAGATGACTTGGAGGAAGTGGTGCAACAGATTTCTGGGGAGGAGAAGATGGTCCTAGGTAGTGACCTCAATGGACTTGTAAGCTCTAGGTGAGATGGGTTTGAGAGCGTCCATGGAGGTTTTGGTTTCAGAAATTGGAATGAAGCAGGTAGTTTGGATTTTGCATTGGCCTATGATTTGAGTATCCTGAACACTTGGTTCATGAAAAGAACCTCCCACCTAGTGACCTATAGGAGTGGCGGTAATACGAGCCAAGTAAGGACACATTTTGGTGGAATGAGGACATGCGCCAAGAATTAAAGAGTATGCAAGAATGTTGTAGAATTTTAGGGAAAAGCAGGAGCAATGAGAACTATGAGAGGTATGAAAAGGCTAAAAGGGAAGCGAAAGAGTAATACGTGAGGCTAGAGCAAAAGTAAATAGGGATTTGTATGTTAGATTAGATATGAAGGAGGGGGAGAAAGACATATATAGACTTTCCCGCATGAGAGCTAGGAAGACGCTAGATCTTGAAAAAGTTAAATGCGTGAAAGATGTGGACCAAAGGGTCATGGTTGTAGATAAGGATATCAAGGAACGATGAAGGTCGTATGTTGATCATGATGAACCTTGTTTATTTTTTATGTGCAGACAAGTCAGATGCTAAAATACTTTAGGGCTTTTATTAGCACTTTTCATAAGTCATACGGCTAACATTTTTATTGAAGTTATTGACAATTTTGTTTATGTCCTTATAGTATAAAAGTCCCTTTCAGCAGGAAGATTTAGTCTCAGAAGATGATATCTCAGTAGACAAAAATCTCAAAGAATTCAGAAGACTGAGTCTCAATGAAATTCAGAAGATAGAAGTCAGTAAACAGACATCCAGAAGAATTCAAAAGACAAGATGTCTCATGGAAATTCAGTAGATAGAAGTTTAAGAAGAATACACTCAAAAGAGGCCTGCTTGAAAGAAGGAAATTCAGTTCAGAAGCCAGACAGCTCAGAAGATCAAATTAAGCTCGTAAGAAGAAAACATCTGAGAAGTTGGAAACCTAGTTCAGAAGGTGGCTTTCAAAAGACTGTAGATTTGGATTAGAAGATGGCGTGCTAGAAGACCTGAAGGTACAATGAAGGAATTTGACAAAGAAAAAGCTTTTAGAAGTTTGAAGAGAAGACCAGTTTTGGATCAATAGACATAAAGCAAGTTTGTCCTGAGACATTAAATGCTAGCCTACTGTTGCATTTAATGATCGCCACGCAAAGTACAAAAATAGGTACAGGGCACGCCAGAATTGTTGCAGAAATTCAAATTGTATCTCTAGAATGTCTAATCAAGTCTTTCCAAGCAAACAAAAAGTAAGGCTACTTTATCCTATAAATCAACAAGATTACAAAAAGATTTAGCAAGCCATACATTATTAAAATAGGATAATTTTGTACTTTATGACCGTTTGAGAGGAACAAAGCCTAACATAGTCTAACAACGATATTCCTCATTTCACAACGATTGATTTTCAAAATCAACAACGGTCATCACTAACCTCCTATATATAAAAAAGAATCTACACAACAAGTCAACAACTTTTGCATATGCGCGACTTTGCAAGATTCAAACTCTCAAAGCTCTCAGAGTCAAATCATAGCATTTTCATTCACCCACTGTAATCATAACAATTGTAGTGCGAGTTGAGTGAAGTAACCACAAGTTCAAATAGGAAATTATAAACTGGTATCTATGATTGATATCCAGTTAGTTGAGAAAAATCAAAGTGAGGTTTGAGTCGGCTAGAAAATCCTTTTAAGTCTGGAATTGGCTTGGGTGTAAAATCCTTTAACTCTAACTAGGTAGGTGCTGCAACTTGGAGGATTAGTTGTTGGGGGAAACTGAGTGCTTTTGGTGAGAAATAGCTAGAAGACTCAGATTGTAAAGGAGCTTGGTATCTGCCAGAAAGATAAAAACTGTTGTGAACCTGGATAAAATGTTGAGTTTGCTCTATCTCTCCCTACTCTCTTACTTTCTATTTTACTTGTAGTTGTGCTACTGATTTGTTGAATATTGCTATTGATTGAGTAAAGAATCAAAGTCTAGTGTTGCTTAAGGAAAGGCCAAGTCTTTGTTCAGAAGACTAGAATTGTCCAGAGGCTTTGAAGTCAATCAAAAGCTTATGTTGCTGAGTAGTCATTAATTGACTCAGAAGCACAAATTGCTCCTGAAGAACTTTCAATAGGAACTACTTCTGAAAAGGGTATTTTGACAAGATAAGTTCAAGTTTCATTTTGAACTCAGATTTTTAAATACCTATTCACACCCGCCCCCCTCTTGAGGTGATATTCTGATCTTGTTAGGGACCAACAAGTGGTATCGGAGCAAGTCACTTGATAATTTACTAAAGATCTAACAATCTATGTGTAAAGATCCTATCAGTATCACTAGAGATGGCCACCGGAAATCTTCCTGGAAATGAAACCACTCATGTCCTACCTGAAGGGTTATCCATTAACAGACCTCCTTTATTCTTTGGTTCCAATTACACGTTCTGGAAAACAAAATGAAATTTTTTATTCAGGCTCAAAATGTGAGTGCCTAAATTCTAATTGCCAGAGGGACCTACATACCCACTGGGGTAGTAGAGGGAAGAGGAAGAGTTTCCATCCCTGAGGAGAGATGGGATGAAGAGATTCTTAAGAAACTCCAAACAAATGTTGCTGCTATTAACTTCCTCCATTGTGCTTTATATGTAGCTGAATATAACAAAATATTAGGTTGTGAGACTCCCAATGAGATATGGGATAAGATGGAAGTCACCTATAAAGGTACCAACAAGGTCAAGGAGTCTAAGATCAACCAACATTTGAGGTCCTATGAACTTTTTGAGATGAAAGACAATGAGAGTATCTATTTGATAAACTCAAGATTCACAAATATTGTCAATGAACTCAAGAGACTTGGAAAGGAGTTTACTGAAGATGAACTTGTGAAGAAGATTATCAGAAGCATGTCTAGGTCCTCGCAAGCTAAGAAAGCTGTTATTGAAGAAGCTCAAGACTTTTCCTCTTATGGATATGACGAGCTCATTGGGTCTCTCAGTACACATGAGATGTCAATGTAGAACTTCGATCAGAAAGAAAAGTCTGAAGGAAAGAAAGCAGTAGTTCTGAAAGCACATTCATCATAATATGATTCATCAGAAGATGAGGAGCTGGCTATGCTGACCCGAAGGTTCAAAAACAAAACGGTAAATTGATGCTTATCACTTATAGGGCGAAATACACTTGGGTATTATCCCTAGTGTTAGCCGAAATTATATTGTATAATTTAGAGAGAATATTTAATTAGTTAAAATCAATGTTTTAAAACCCGAACCGGACGTTAAACCAGATTTATAATTGGGTTACGGGTCACTTGGTTCAGCCAAATGGCTCGATTGGTTGAACCGGATGACATAATAAATTAATAATATATATTAATATAATAATTATGTATAATTTAATTTCAAATTATTTTTATAAGTAAAACAATTTGACGGAAATGTATGTTTTTCTGAAACTGTAAAAGAGTAAAAGAGTAAAAAAGCTAAAACAAAAGCTCACATAATATAAATTTCATTTTAAGTCTATTTAAATCTATCACTTGTATACCCTAGATTCTTTTTAATATTTTAGTATTTTCATTATGTTCTTCAATTTCAAAACAACCACTGTTGGCCCTATCAAGAACAGAATCACCTAGAGGGGGGTGAATAGGTGTCAAAGTAGAAAACTGAAAATTTCTAAGTTTTTAGAGAAACTTAAATTTCAGAGACAAATTTCCTCAGAGTCAGAAGCTAGCTTACAGAAGTTGCTTCTGAGGGAAATTCTGCCTAAACACAGTTAGACTGTTTTCAGCAACAGAAGTTCTGATTGAAGAACTTCTGGACAGTCTTCTGAACAAAGACAATGATACTTTAGAGAAAATCTGTTTCAGCACTAAATATGATCAAGTACACAGAGGCAAAAATAACAAGTATAAGAGGGAGAAAGAAGTTCAGGAGATCCTGATTGAACAATTCGATTTATCCAAGTTCGCCACAGAAGTCGTGTGACTACGTCTTGTCCCCTGAGGTCGCAGCCTACAGAGATTTTATAAATCCACTATTCAGAAATTTTATGGCAAGTTCAGAAGCTCATTTACATCAACAGAACTTAAGCTAATTTCTCACTTAGTTCTGACTAGCCTAAAAAGAGTTAAAGGATTTCCACCAGAACAAATAACAACTCTGTTTTCTGGATTTCTCACCCAACTCTAATCTCAACTAGATTTCTCTCTTTTAAAACTAACTGAAGATCACAAACGATCTCAGTTTACAAGATTCCTATTATGAACTTGTTTTTCTTCACTCTCTCACTTTTACTAAGACTATGCTAAGAAAGATTGAGAATGGAAAAGATGCTCTGTTTTTCTTGTTAGAACAGTGCGTTGAGATTTTACTCGATGATCACCACACGTTGATGCTTTGGAGCTTGGCTACTATTTATAGTGAGTGAAGATGACCGTTGGTGAGTTTGAAACTTCAAAGGAGATGACATCAGTTGTTGTAGCCGTTAATTTGTCAAATCTTCAAACGGTCTTCAAACACTTTGATTCCGTTATCCTTGTTCTTTAACTAAATCCGGTAAGTGATTTGAAATCAAGGATGAGGATGACAGGAATCATTCTTCAATTGGATCAACAAACGGTAGACAAGGAAATTCTGGTTTCTTTTAAACAGACAGGCGCGCTCCATCAAAACAGCTTTTTGAACTTTTGGCGCCTTGCATTAAATGCACTTGTCAGAGCATTAAATGCTATCCAGAACCCGTGACTCTAGCTTTCAGAAGCTAATTTTCAGTTGTCTAGACTTCTGATCAAATTGGCAAAACTTCTGATTGCAAGGAACTTCTGAGGAGAGCTTTAGCAGACTTCGGCTTCAGAGCCAAGGAATCCAGCTTCTGAATTGTTGAAACTCTGACTTCAGCAACTGATCTTCTGAGTTCTTTAGGCAATCCAGAAACGATTCATTCAGCAACTGCTGAGAAACTTACACATAGACTAAAGCAAAAATATTAGTCAACAATAAACTATATGTAAGATAGTATTAGATTATCATCTTCTGAGACGTTTGGACATAATCAAAACACTTAGGGTTCATCATTCTCCCCCATTTTGGTTATGGACAAACCGTGGTCAGAAGGTAACAGAAAACATGAGGTTTAGAAAATGACTTCCTGATGCAAATGTTTCATAACTTCTGAGTAAATTAACTCCCCCATTTTAGTGTAAATGGTGAACTTCAGCAATCTGTATAAACTTAAAGAAAGACTTAAGATCAAGTTGTTAGATTTGATGAAGTGTAGTTTACTAAGTCAAAAAGAAACATAAGCAAAAAGTAAGAAGTCAGATACGCAAGAGAGTATAAGAAAGATTCAGTGTGTATAAATTCATTCAGAAGACAGCATAAGAAACAAAATAATCAGAAGAGCAGAAAAAGTCCTAAGACAAAAACTACCCAACCCAGAACCTAGCTAAGAAGCATAAGTCCTAAAAGATTACAAGTTCCTAGGTTTCTTCTGAGGAGGAGGAACAACACTAGAACCTTCGGCAACACTTGATCTCTTCTGACCAGACTTCTCCCCCGTTTGACCAGAACCAGGAGCAACACCCAGAGCACCTTGAGATTTCAATTTTTGTTGAACATTCAGTGCAGTCTGATATTGCTGAGGAGTTGGTCTCACAGTATTGATCAGATCCATTCTTCTTCTGAAGTCATCATCAATGGTCTTCATATGATCAAAGGTCTGACCAGACATAGGTCGCTGTCTCTGAACATCTTCCAGAAGGAGCTTGATCAACCTATTGTTAGCATACACAACAGCAGTAAGATGCTCATTCTGAATATAAGTCTGTCCACGAACAAACCTATAACAATTGTGAAGAGTCTTCTCTTGTTCACGTGCTTGAGTGTGCATAACCTTCAGAAGTTCAGTAAGCTCAGCAATCTGTGCGTTCTGTGCAGATACAGCAGACTCAATGTTGGAGAGTCGATTGTTGAGATCAGGAGTGATGTCATATTCAATCTTAGCAGCCCCGGAAGATGATGAACCTTGAGCAGAAGATTTCACTTCTCTCAGAATGTGATTTGCAGTACTTTGCAGGTCATCAATCTTACTTGGGAGCATCTTCTCATGAGCCTCATAATGCTCGTTTGCTTCCTTGACTTCTTCTGTCAATATCTCCAGATTCTCATTGACCTTCTGAGAAGAAGCAAGAGCAATATTATCCAATGAAGGAAGAGTCAGAGCTAATTCTCTTAATTTGTACAGCTCTTCATAGGTAGCTAGATGAAGTGTAGAAAGATTGCGTATGTAGACAGAAGGATCCTGCATTTGAAGCATAGTCATGAGCTGCAGGTTTTGAGCTTTCAAAGAATGCAACTCTTGCAGCACAATGCCCTGAGCATACATGTCAGCAGCAGAAGTCCTTTGCCCCATACCAGCAAATCTATTCAGCAGTTCATCAGAGCCACTCTGACTCATTCTTCTCAACTCTTCAACACTGGGGGCACCTCCAGCTTCGAAAATACCAGAAGCTCTGCCCATGAAACCAAAACTACCAAACCTGGTATCCAGATCATCCTGATTCATGTGTTTGCGCAGGAAGTCATAGTTGGATGACAGCCCAGCAAAACAAGAAGTAGTGGAGGAGGTAGTTAAAGGATCACACACAGGAGGTGTATGTCCAGAAGTTGAGAGAGGAGGAATTTGAGTGTTTGAGGAAGGGATGGCATTGGTGGTAGAGGAAGAAATGGTAAGGGAAAAGGAAGGTAAAGTAGATGGTAGTGAGAAAGATGGAGCAGTAAATCCAATTGATGGACTTACAGAGGAGGAAGGAATAGAAGAGGTAGTGGATGTGGATATAGAGTCTGTGAAAATGGGAGCAGTGTTTAAATTCACTTCTGAAAAGGATCCAGAAGGAGGAATGATTGAAGGAGGTACAACCTCAGAGGTTGAAGTTGTAGGAGGAATGGAAGTTTGGGAACCACTCACTTCTGTGACAGAAGGAGAAGGGAGTGAAGGAGATTGATGAGGAGTAAGAGTGGGAGAAGAGATGACCTGGTCAGAGTTTGGATCAAACATTGAGATGGGCTCAGCAAAGATGTGAGCCATCCTGATCAGTGTTTCAGAGGCGTCCCTTTCACCAGGGTTTCTTCCTTGATTCAGAAGAATGTTGTCAATGAAGTTTTCATCATCAACATTCTCAACAAAATGTTTTGCATTCTGAAGAACCTCTTCATCTTCAATCAGAGGAGCATCAACATTCTCTTCATCAGACATTTCTGACAAGTCTTTATCAGCATCTTCCGGTTCCTGAGTAACAGGATCTTCTAATTCAGCACTGGAGGCAACAACGAAGTCCTTTTTCCTCAGCAACCTTCGTTTTGCAACAGCCTTCTTCCCAATCCTGGTAGAGAGAGAGATATTCTCAATTATCCAAGAGGACAGAGAGATATTCTCAAGATTATCTCCTTCTTCTGAAGCCTCAACTTCCTTTGAGAACTCCGCATCCTGAAGTTCAGCAGCACATGTTATAAGTCTTCCATCGGCCTTAGCCTTTGCAGCAATTTCTCTTTCAGCAGCTAACTGATCCTCCGCTTCTTTCTTCTTTCTTTTCTCTTCAGCAAGAGCCACAACTCTTGCAACTTTTTCAGCTTCAGCAGCCTTTTCTTTCTCAGCAAGGCGTGCTTCCTCAGCATCCTGAGCTTCCTTCTCAGGAACATCCTTTGGCTTCTCAGCAACAATCTTGCCAGAGGGTTCAACATTGATTGTTGTTTGAACCATCGTGGGAAGAGGTTCTGAGACAACCACCTTCTCAACAGTCAGGACCAACTTACTTGATCCCTTCTTTCCCTTGCCCTTCTTGGCAGCATTCTTTCCTTTCTGCACAGTAGCTTCCATAATTTCCTTCTGAGCAATACTCACAGAGGAGCCCTTCTCAATCTTCTTCGGAGTCACACCAAAACTCAGGTTCCTGAAGGTATGCATCTTCAGAACCGTACTCCTACTAGTAACACCTTCTCCTGAAACAACAACAGAGGCTGCCTCAAACAACCTCGTCAGGAGTGAGCCATATGCTAATGCACTCACGGTCGTTACATTCTTCATCTGCCTTATCAGCATGGCAGGTAAATTAATTTTCTTCTGGTTGACCAGATGCCACATGAAAACCCTTTCCCTGTTGGAAACCCCATTGACTCCTCCAGCCTTCGAAAGAAAGACATTTGTAGTCAAATAGTGTGCCCACCTCTGGTGCTGAGTCAACCAGGTGGCATACGTTTCCTTGGCATTCAGATCTGGCCTAGCCCAGTTGGCTTCAGTAAAACCATCTGCTGAACCATCATCACCAATGATGATTCCTTCATCATCAATCCCTATCACTTGAGAAATGGAAGCCCTGCTGACTTCGATCTCAACTTCCCCGACTACAGAATGTAGAACATCCTCCTCATTAGAAAAGAAATGAAGGTTCTGATAGAATTCTGTAACTAACTTAGGATAAATGAATTCATCGAGAGAGACGAATGAATTCCAGTTTTGAGCGCTAAGCCAGTGAGAAATAGGTTCAGTCGATTTAACTTCATCATCTAGGAACCTAGAGGTGAATACCCTAGATTCGCTAACCTTCTTTTGTGATTCAGTGGAGAAGATGTGAGTGACAGTGATTTCTTGAGCCATTTTTGAAGATGAGAAATTAGGTTAAGATTTGAGAGGGAAGAACACAGAAACTTGATGGAAATTCTAATAGCAAAGAGAGTGCAAGTGAAAATTTTCGAAGTATGGAAAACCCTTATTTATACCCAAACACAGAAACCGTTCCAATTCAAAAAGCAAATACACACCGTTTAAAAGGGAACAGATAACCGTTAACCACAGAACATCGTCGTAATATGGCAAAAGATAACGCATGCTTTCAAGTCAAATCATGATTAGAATTAATTATAACTTAATTATCTCCAACGATTAATCACTTAAGACATACAGAAATAATTAATCTAAGTTATTGAAGTGGATAAGTCATACCAATGCCTTCTCGTAAGTTGCTGAAAGAATTACCAGCCAGAGGCTTAGTAAACATGTCAGCAAGATTTTCTTCAGAGGGAACATGAGTAATGATAATATCCTTCTTCAGAACATGATCTCTCAGAAAGTGATGCCTAATATGAACATGCTTCATCCTGCTGTGCTGAATAGGATTCTTTGAAAGATCAATTGCACTCTTGTTATCACAGTAGATTGTAATTGTTCCAGGGATGATTCCATAGTCAGCAATTTGTTGCTTGATCCAGAGCATCTGAGAAACACAACTTCCAGCAGCCACATACTCAGCTTCAGCAGTTGAGAGAGCCACAAAGGTTTGCTTCTTGCTATGCCAGGAGACTAGGCACTCCCCCAGAAAATGACAACCACCAGAAGTGCTGACCCTTTTCAATTTATCTCTACCATAGTCAGAGTCTGTGTATCCTATAGGAGTGAAGTCAGCACTACAGGGATACCACAAACCAGCTTCTGGTGTGCCTTTAAGATATCTGAGAATTCTTTTGACAGCAACATCATGAATTTCTCTTGGCTTTGATTGATATCTAGCACAAAAACACACAGCAAAATGTATATCTGGCCTGCTGGCTGTTAGGTATAAAAGAGAACCAATCATACCTCTGTAGGTTTTTATATCTACAGGTTTACCAGCTTTCTCTTCATCATCAATGTCTTTGCTGACATCCATTGGAATATCAACAGCATTAGAGTCCATCATGCCAAATTTCTTCAGCACTTCTCTAGTGTACTTGGCTTGATTGATAAACACACCATCATTACTTTGCTTGATCTGAAGTCCTAAGAAGAAGGTTAATTCTCCCATCATAGACATTTCAAACTCAGCCTTCATGTGGTCACTGAACTCTCTGCACAAAGATTCGTTAGTAGCACCAAATATAATGTCATCAACATATACCTGAGCTATAAGGATATCCTTGTTCTTCTTCAGAGTGAACAGAGTTGTATCAACACAGCCTCTGACAAATCCCTTAGACAGAAGGAACTTTGTCAGTCTCTCATACCAAGCTCTGGGAGCTTGTTTCAGTCCATACAATGCTTTCTTCAGCTTAAATACATGATCATGAAACTTAGGATCTTCAAAACCAGGAGGTTGAGACACATAAACTTCCTCATCAATGTAACCATTCAAGAATGCACTTTTCACATCCATTTGAAAGAGCTTAAAACCTTTGTATGATGCAAAAGCACATAAGATTCTAATGGCTTCTAATCTTGCAACAGGAGCAAAAGTTTCACCATAATCTATGACTTCTTGCTGACTGTAACCTTGAGCAACAAGTCTTGCCTTGTTCCTCACAACATTTCCAAATTCATCAAGCTTGTTCTTCAGAACCCATCTAGTTCCAACAACCTTTATGTTGTTAGGTCTGGGAACCAAAGTCAAAACTTCTGACCTTTTGAACTGGTCAAGTTCTTCTTGCATTGCCATTAACCAGGAGTCATCATCAGCAGCTTCATAGAAGTCCTTGGGTTCCAGAAGTGACACAAAAGCCACATTCCCCATGTATCTTCTGAGCTGAGCTCTGGTCATGACAGGATTATGAACAGAGTCAATAATGTTCTCTAAGGAATGATTCCTATGAGTTCTAACTTCTCTTGGTACATCCAATGAGTCTTCTGAAACCTGTTCATCATTTGTTGAATCATATATAGGAGCATCTTCTGGAAGGAAGTTGACTTCTGGAGTAGGATTCTCATCATGAGCTTGTTCAGCAACAGGAGGAACCACTTCAGCAGCTCTGGGAGAAACATCTTCTTCTTCAACAGGAGATGTAACTTCAGGAGCTTGAACTACATCTTCATCAGGAGCTCTACTATCTGCAGGGTTAGTCTCATCAAACTGTACATGAACAGATTCATCTAAAGTTTGAGTCCTCTTATTAAAAACCCTATATGCTTTACTATGTGTTGAGTAACCAAGAAAAATGGCCTCATCTGCCTTTGAATCAAACTTTGAAAGATATTCTTTTGTATTCAAAACATAACATTTACAACCAAAGGTTCTGAAATAACCTATTTTAGGCTTTCGACCTTTCCAGAGTTCATAAGGGGTCTTGTTCAGAATGCTTCTGATTAGCACTCTATTCAGAACATAGCAAGCTGTGTTCACAGCTTCTCCCCAAAAGTACTTAGGAAGCCTTTTTTCATTGATCATAGTTCTGGCTATCTCAACCAGAGTTCTATTCTTCCTTTCAACTACCCCATTTTGTTGAGGAGTTCTGGGAGCAGAAAAGTTATGATCAATTCCCTTGGTTTCACAGAATTCTTCAAACCTAAAGTTTTTGAATTCTCCACCATTATCACTTCTGATATGGACAACCTTTTCATTCCTTTCATTCTCAAGTTTCTTTATCAGAACTGAGAAACATCCAAGTGACTCATCTTTGCTAGACAGCAAGATGACCCAAGTGAATCTTGAATAGTCATCTATAATGACAAACGCATACTTCTTTCCACCCATGCTCATTGGTTGAACAGGGCCAAAAAGATCCATATGAAGTAATTCCAAAGGTCTTTTAGTTGAAATGACTTTCTTAGTTTTAAAAGAGCTTCTGGATTGTTTACCAGATTGGCAAGCATTGCATAAATGGTTCTTTTTAAAACTAATTTCAGGCAGACCCTCAACCAATTGATTTCTAGCTACTTTGGCCAGAAGATCCATGCTCACATGAGCAAGTCTCCTATGCCAGAGCCAGGAGGTATCCTCTTTGGACATCAAGCATATACTTTTGCAAAGATTCTCAAGATTCATCATGAAAACATTTTCAACTCTAGGAGCAGTTAGAATAACTTCCCTTGACTTACTGTCCAAGATTTTACATCCAGAGGAGCTGAAGACAACATCTCTACCTTTATCACACAGTTGTGCAACACTCCGGAGATTGAACTTCAGGCCTCTGACTAGGGAGACATCTTCGATCGGAGGATTAGTTCCTATGGATCCAGAACCAAGTATCCTTCCTTTCTGAGCATCTCCAAAGCTGACTTTTCCACCTCTTTTAGGATCAAATGTGATGAATGCTTTTTCATCACCTGTCATATGCCTTGAGCACCCACTGTCAATGTACCACAGCTTTGACATTGATGGAGCACTCAGAGCCACCTGCAACACAATCAATTAGTGACAGGTACCCAATCCTTATTGGGTCCTTCAGAGTTAGATTTCTCTTCAGCAGGATTTAATGATATCTTAGATTGCAAGAGGTTTTTAATATGGTACTTGCAATCCTTCAACCAGTGACCATCACTCTTGCAAAGTTTGGAAACGGGAGGGTTCTTGGATCTTTCCCTTTGCTTCCTGGGAGATTTCTTCTTCTTCTGAGAAGGACCAATATCTTCAGAGGCTATACCAGCACTCTCAGAGGTACCAACATCAGGAGGAGAAACTATCTCTTTCAGAAGAGAGGGAGTGACAGATTTCTTCTTCTTCTGGGGTTTATCACTTCCCAGAGGCAGCTTTTCCTTGCCTTTGACTTTAGAGCCATCAGCAGAAGTGCTGAACTGTTTACACAGTTTTTCTTCTAACACTTTCATGTCAGAATAAACTTGAGTAAACCTAAGAAACTTGTCAGCCTCACTCTTGTCCAATTTCCTTTTCAGGTACTTGAACATACTATAGAGTTCTTCAAGAGAATCAAAGATATTTTGTTCAGAAGATATGTTTACCTCAGAATCATAAGTAGCTTCAGGAGGTGCGGAAGTTTCTCCTGTGACATCTTCAGAGGTTGGCTCATCAATAGCCATAAAACAAATCTGAGCTTGCTCTTCCTTTTCTTCAGGATCACTGCTGGTCTCAGAGTCTGACCAGGCAGCCAGCATAGCTTTCTTGAACTTCTTCTTATCTTTCTTCAGCTCCGGGCAGTTAGGCTTAATGTGCCCCGGTTGCTGACATCCATAGCACACGATTGGCTTGTTTGGATCTCTCTTGAACTTTTCACCAGAATGAGGAGTTTTCTTATCAAAACTCCTGAAAGGCTTCTTGTAGTTTCCACCTCTGCCTTTCCTAAAGGCCTTCTTGAACTTCCTGGTCAGCATAGCCAGTTCCTCATCTTCAGAGGATTCTTCAGAAGATTCTGCTTTCAGGACTACTCTTTTTCCCTCTGACCTTTCTCTTAGGTCATGATTTTTTAATGAAATCTCATGAGTAATTAGAGACCCAATGAGCTCATCATACAGGTAATAGCTCAAATCCTGAACTTCTTCAATAGCAGTCTTCTTGGCTTGCCAAGACCTTGGTAAGCTTCTGACAATCTTCTTCACTCGATCAGATTCTTCAATATCCTTTCCTAAACTCTTCAAGTCATTGACTATCTTGGTGAATCTAGAGTTCATATCTGAAATAGATTCTTTATCAAGCATTTGAAATAACTCATATTCTCTCATGAGTTGGTTGACTTTAGATTGCTTCACTTTTCCAGTTCCTTCATATGTGACTTCTAGCTTGTTCCAAATATCCTGTGCAGTTTCACAAGAAGAAACTTTGTTATATTCAGTGGCTGTAAGTGCACAATGCAACATATTTATTGCTGAAGCATTAGTTTGAAGTTTTTTTAGAATGTCATCTGTGTATTCTCTCTGAGGCATAACAACATTCCCTAAACCTTGTTCCATTCTGGTGGGAATGAAATCACCATCAGTGATGACATACCAAGCACTCATGTTCTGAGCTTGGATGAAATACATCATCCTTTTCTTCCAGTATGAGTAGTTGTTGCCATTAAATAATGGAGGTCTAGTAGTAGAAGAACCTTCTGGAACTATGAAGTGAGAAGAATTCTCAGGCTGGTGTCTACTAGCCATCTCTATTGATTCTGATAGGATCTTACACTTAGATTGTTAGATCTTTAGTAAATATGCGAAGTGACCTTCGCTCTGATACCACTTGTTGGCCCTATCAAGAACAGAATCACCTAGAAGGGGGTGAATAGGTGTCAAAGTAGAAAACTGAAAATTTCTAAGTTTTTAGAGAAACTTAAATTTCAGAGACAAATTTCCTCAGAGTCAGAAGCTAGCTTACAGAAGTTGCTTCTGAGGGAAATTCTGCCTAAACACAGTTAGACTGTTTTCAGCAACAGAAGTTCTGATTGAAGAACTTCTGGACAGTCTTCTGAACAAAGACAATGATACTTTAGAGAAAATCTGTTTCAGCACTAAATATGATCAAGTACACAGAGGCAAAAATAACAAGTATAAGAGGGAGAAAGAAGTTCAGGAGATCCTGATTGAACAATTCGATTTATCCAAGTTCGCCACAGAAGTCCTGTGACTACGTCTTGTCCCCTGAGGTCGCAGCCTACAGAGATTTTATAAATCCACTATTCAGAAATTTTATGGCAAGTTCAGAAGCTCCTTTACATCAACAGAACTTAAGCTAATTTCTCACTTAGTTCTGACTAGCCTAAAAAGAGTTAAAGGATTTCCACCAGAACAAACAACAACTCTGTTTTCTGGATTTCTCACCCAACTCTAATCTCAACTAGATTTCTCTCTTTTAAAACTAACTGAAGATCACAAACGATCTCAGTTTACAAGATTCCTATTATGAACTTGTTTTTCTTCACTCTTTCACTTTTACTAAGACTATGCTAAGAAAGATTGAGAATGGAAAAGATGCTCTGTTTTTCTTGTTAGAACAGTGCGTTGAGATTTTACTCGATGATCACACACACGTTGATGCTTTGGAGCTTGGCTACTATTTATAGTGAGTGAAGATGACCGTTGGTGAGTTTGAAACTTCAAAGGAGATGACATCAGTTGTTGTAGCCGTTAATTTGTCAAATCTTCAAACGGTCTTCAAACACTTTGATTCCGTTATCCTTGTTCTTTAACTAAATCCGGTAAGTGATTTGAAATCAAGGATGAGGATGACAGGAATCATTCTTCAATTGGATCAACAAAGGGTAGACAAGGAAATTCTGGTTTCTTTTAAACAGACAGGCGCGCTCCATCAAAACAGCTTTTTGAACTTTTGGCGCCTTGCATTAAATGCACTTGTCAGAGCATTAAATGCTATCCAGAACCCGTGACTCTAGCTTTCAGAAGCTAATTTTCAGTTGTCTAGACTTCTGATCAAATTGGCAAAACTTCTGATTGCAAGGAACTTCTGAGGAGAGCTTTAGCAGACTTCGGCTTCAGAGCGAAGGAATCCAGCTTCTGAATTGTTGAAACTCTGACTTCAGAAACGATTCATTCAGCAACTGCTGAGAAACGATTCATTCAGCAACTGCTGAGAAACTTACACATAGACTAAAGCAAAAATATTAGTCAACAATAAACTATATGTAAGATAGTATTAGATTATCATCTTCTGAGACGTTTGGACATAATCAAAACACTTAGGGTTCATCAACCACTTCCTCTGTTTCTTTTGGATGCGTGGAGTTTGTTCATGGAAGTTTTTCTTCACTCTCCTTATTCATTTCCTTCTCTTCCATGGCGCCGCCAACATTCACGAGAAGATCTATCCATTTCAATAGGTCTTTTCAATTGGATAAGTTTTTGAGGGCAAACTGAAGACTCAAAAATAGAGTTTAGTACTCACCATTTTATAAAATTTTGATAGATTTCTTTTCATTTGGTTATTAAGCATTTGATTCTCTTTAGTTTGAGGAGAAATTTAGTTATTTCATTACTTTGAATAGAGATCTTTAGATTTGGTAATTTAAAAATTTATTTTAAGAAAACTAAATTGGAAAGAACGTAAAACCCAGGGTCAATGCAGGTCACGGTCGGACCATCGGTTTCCGGGTTGATATTGGATCTGTTTGGGTTGTTGTGACTTCAAAAAACCTGATATATAAAACCGGATTTTGATTCGGTTTCCGATCCAACCGGTTCGACCGTTCGGTTCGGTACGGGTTTTAAAACACTGATTAAGACTAAAAGTTAATTAGATTAATATTGATGCTTAAATTAAATATGCTATTTAGTTAGTCTTAGGCCCCATTCTTTTAAACTGAAACAAATCTGAACTGAACTGAACGATGCTGAACGAAACTGAACTGAACTGAACTGAATGTTGCTGAATTGAACTGAATTTTGCTAAAACTGAGAAATAAATATTGAAACGAAATTGAATAAGTAATAATAATATTAGTTTTTAATAATGACTATAGTAAAAAAAATAAAAATATAATAATAATAATAATAATAATAAGCTTCTTAAGAAAAAAAAAATTTTAAAAAAATCAAATCAACCAAATTTACATCAGTAATTATAAAATTAATACGGAGAGTACCATTAAAATAATTAAAAATCTAGCTGTTGCATATTTAACAAAAATCCAATACTTTCTAGATTTAAAAATAAAAAAATTAATGGAGAGTACAGTACAAAAAATCCAAAATAGTACTAAGGAAAAATAATATAAATTAATTTACCTCAAAAATCATGAAAAAATACAGACCCTAAATTTCGCATTTTATAAATAACCTCTCATGCCCTCATTCTAAAATCATCTAGGTAGCCGTCCAAACAACTCACTACTATCTCTGATTAATTTATAAGTTTTTCAATCAATTTTGTTGGCCCTAACAAGATCAGAATCACCTAAAGGGGGGGGGGGGGGGGTGTTGAATAGGTGTCAAATTCAAAAACTGAAAATCTTAAAGTTTTTAGAAAAACTCAGTTTTCAGTGTCAAATTTACTGAGCGTCAGAGGCAAGCCTAATGAAGTAACCTCTGAGGAAAATTCTACCTTTAAGCAGTTTATGCTCAAAGCAACATAAGTTGTGTTAAACCAAAATTCTGGACAGTCTTCTGGACAAAGACAAAGAGATAAAGAGTAAAATCTGTTTCAGCACTAAACAAACAACAAGTGCACAAAAGCAATAATAACAAGTTTAAAGAAGGGAGAAAGAGATTCAGGAGGTCCCGATGAACAGTTCGATTTATCCAAGTTCGCCACAGAAGTCCTGTAACTACGTCATGTCCCCTGTGATCGCAGTCAGCATAGATTTTAAATCCACTATTCAGAACTTTTATGGCAAGTTCAGAAGCTCCTTTACATCAACAGAACTTAAGCTAATTTCTCACTTAGTTCTGACTACCCTAGAGAGAGTTAAAGGATTTTCACCAGAACAACAACAATCCTGTTTTCTGGAATTCTCACCCAACTCAAACCTTAACTAGATTTCTCTCAAAATCTAACTGAATATCACAAACGATATCAGCTTACAAGATTCCTATTATGAACTTGTGTTTCTTCACTCTCTCACTTTTACAATTAAAAACAGAAAAGATTGAGAATGGAAAATGTGCTCTGTTTTGCTTGTTAAAATAGTGCGTTGAGATTTTAGCTCGATAATCGCGTGTGTTAGAACACAATGGAGCTTGGCTACTATTTATAGTGACTTGAGATGACCGTTGCTTGGAGTTTGAATCTTCAACTTGATGATGACATCCTTGTAGCCGTTAATCTGTCATCTCTTCAAACGGTCTTCAAACGCTTTGATTCCGTTAACCTTGTTCTTTAACTTAATCCGGTAAGTGATTTAAAATCAAGGATAAAGTTGACTGGAATCATTCGTCATTTGGATCAACAAAGGGTAGCCAAGGAAGAATTGGTTTTGTTTGTAGTAGACATGTGCGCACGTTCAAAATAACTTTTTGAACTTTTGGCGCATTGCATTAAATGTAGATGTTAGAGCATTAAATGCTTAACAAAACTCGTGACTTGAGCTTCTGAGCTCTTTATTCATTTTGTCCAAGCTTCCGATCAAATGGAACAACTTCTGGTTGCAGTTGAACGTTGAGGAGAGCTTTATCAAACTTCTAAAGATCTTAAGAGCGGAGCGTCCAACTTTTGAGCTTTAACTTCAGTCTTCAATTATTCTTCTCTTCTGAGTTCTTTATGCAATCCAGAGTTTCTTCTTTCAGCACCTGCTGAGGAAAACTTATACAAAACTTAACAAAAATCGTTAGTCAACATTGATAAGTATATAAGCACAAATTAAATTCCATCTTCTGAAACTTTTGGATATAATCAAAACACTTAGGGTTCATCATTCTCCCCCATTTTGGTTATGGACAAACCGTGGTCCATAAGGTAAAGTTACTAAAATAAACTAAGAGTTTAGAAAGCAACTTCCTAATTGTTATGTATTTAAAGCCTATGAGTAACTTAACCAACCCATTTTAGTATAAATGGTGAACTCCAACAATCATTGTTAACTTAAAAATGGCTTAAGATCAAGTTATTAGATTTAGGGAAGTATGAGTTACAAAGCAAAAACATAAGCAATAAAGGTAACAAGAACACAAAATAAAAGACATAGTGTTCAGAGACATATAAGTGTGATTGAAGGTTCAGAGCATATATGTATTGAATAGTCAGAAGAAAGCACATTTAAGCAATAAAGACAATCAATAAAGGAGGAAGAAATAACATAAGTTCTGAGACATGCTACCCCAACAAAAAACCTATGGCTAAGAAGCTTAAGTCCTATTTCCTTTTGGATTGATTTTCTATTTTAGCTTTCTTCTGAGTATTTTCACCAGAACCAGCATCCTCATTCTGTCTCTTCTCACCAGCACTAGGACCACCCTACTGTGCAGACTTCTCCCCCGTTTGGCCAGAACGCAGACCCAGAGCACCTTGTGCATGCAATTTCTTCTGTTGAGCCATAGCAGCAGTATACTGATGTTGACTAGGCCTCACAGAGTTAATTACATCCATTCTTCTTCTAAAGTTGTTGTCAAAAGCAGCCATACGGTCAAAACTAGGTCCAGACAAAGGTCTCTCTCTATGAACATCCTCAAAAGCAGCTTGATAGACAAATTATTGGCATACATTGCACCAACCAAAGCTTCATTCTGAATATAAGTCTGTCCACGAACAAACCTATAACAATTATGAAGAACCTTCTCTTGTTCCTTAACCTGTGCATGTTGCACCTTCATGAATTCAGCAAGCTCTGCAATTTGAGTGTTCTGAGCAACCAGGGTGTTCTCTATGTTCTGTAATCTTCTGTTGAGATCAGGAGTGATATCAAATACAACAGGAGCAGCAACAGAGGATGATGATGGAGCAGAAGATTTCACTTCTCTCAGAATGTGATTGGCAGTATTTTGTAGATCATCAATCCTTGCAGGAATTGCTTTGCTCCAAGCCTCAAAATGCTCGTTTGCTTCTTGAACTTCTTCAGTCAGAGCCTCAAGTGCAGTACTGACTTGTTTTCCAGAAGCAAGGGCAATATTCTCTAGTGTAGGCAGAGTTAAAGCAAGTTGTCTCAACTTGTACAATTCATCATTTGTAGCTAGATGAAGAGTTGAAAGGTTGCGAATGTACACAAAAGGTTCATGCATTTGAAGCATGGACATGAGTTGCAAGTTCTGAGCTTTAAGAGATTGGAGTTCTTGAAGCACAACACTCTGAGCAAACATATCAGCAGCAGAGTTCCTTTGAGCCATTCCAGCAAACCTATTCAAAAATTCATCAGAGCCACCCTGACTCATCCTTCTCAACTCTTCAACCGAGGGGACAAAACCAGCTCCTGAGGGAATTGGCATACGCCCAATAAACCCATCACCACCAAAATAATCTGCACTCTCATGTTGACGCATCAAATTTCCGAGGAAATCATAGTTTGAAGATAGTCCGAAAAAAGAAGTGGATGTAGAGGTAGAAGTAGTTAAGGGATCACACACAAGAGTTGTATGTCCAGAGGTTGTGAGAGGAGGAATTATGGTTGTGGAAGAAGGAGCAAAAGTTGTTTTAGTGGAAGGTATGGTTTGAGAAGTAGAAAAAGATGGAGTAGTAGAAGGAAATGAAAAAGCAGGAGCTGTAAATCCTTTAGGAGGAATTCCAGAGGAGGAGGAGGATAGTGAAGAGGTAGTGGAAATTGTAGTGGAGTCTGAAAAGATGGGGCCAGAGGCCATGTTCACTTCTGAATAGGATCCAGAAGGAAGAGTGGTTTTAGGATCTACAACCTCTGATGTAGAAGTTGTAGGAGGAAGTGAAGTATGAAGATCACCAGCTTCTGTGACAGGAGGTGGTGGAGAAGAATGTGGAGGAGATGAAATTGGTGAATTGTGATCAAGAGAAGGAATTACTTGGTCAGGAGTAGTAGATAGAGCATTCTCAGGAGCAGAGAATTGAGTATTCTCAGGAGCATAAGGATTGAAAGAAGCAAAAGGTTCAGCACTAAAAGGTTCAGCATAAAAATGGGACAATCTCTCCATTGTCTCATATGCACTTTTTCCTTCAGAACTTCATCCTTGTCCTAGAAGAACATCATCCATAAAATTTGGGTCTTCCTCAGTAACAGCTCGTGTAACCTTAAGCACTTCATCAAAATCTCCTTCAAGAGTTGTATCCTCAGACACTTCTTCAATAATAGGAGCACCAAAATCTCCTTCAGCAACATCATCCATGTGGATATCACCATCATCATTCAAATTCTCTTATTCTTCTTCTTCTGGGATGTCATCCTCTAATTCAGGAGCAGAGGTTAAAATGAAATCCCTCTTCCTTAAAGGTCTTCTCATTGAAACAGAAGCCTTAGTTCTTCTTCTTTTCAGAGGAACATCCTCAAAGTCCTCAGCAACATCAAGATCAGCATCAGCCGTAACCTCAGCATGCATGTTCTGCTCAGCTGCATCCAACTCAGCATTAGATGCAATAACATCTTCTTCCCTCTTGTTCTCTTCAACAATTTTGATAACTTGAGCTTCCTTTTCTTCTTCAGCAATCCTTGCTAGTTCAGCAAGTTTATCCTTTTCAGCATCCTTTGCTGCTTTCTTCTGAGCAACCACCTTCCTAGAAGGTTCAACACTAATTTTTGTTTGAACCAAGTTAGGAATTGGCTCATCAGCAGCAACCTTTTCCACAGTTAGCACAAGTTTGCTACTGGTCTTTTTACCCTTTCCTTTCTCACCCTTTCCTTTCTTGCTGGCCTTAACCTTTATCTCAACTTCTTTCATAGATGGCTTCTGAGCATTGAAGACAACTTGTGGAGCAGAGGATTATGCCTTCTTTGGCACAACACCAAAACCAAATCTACTCAGAGTGAGCATCTTGATTGGAGTGCTTTTGCTAGTAATACCATCTCCTGAGATAGGTATTGAAGCAGCTTCAAACAACCTCGTCATGAGGGATCCATAGGCCAAGGTGCTGACCACCTTAAAATTCTTCATCTGCCTAATTATCATAGCAGGAAAGTTAATCTTCTTCTTGTTCATGAGATGATACATGGACACCCTCTCTCTATTCGAAACACAATTGACTCCCCTAGACTTTGGTAAAAAGACACTGGTAGTCAAGTAGTGTGCCCACCTATGATGCTGTGAAAGCCATGTGGCATATGTTTCCTTAGCTTCAAGATCAGGTCTTCCCCAGTTCACCTCAGTGAAACCTTCAACAGATCCATCATCCCCAATGATGATCCCTTCATCTGAAATGCTGATATCTTGTGCAATAGAGGTTCTGGAAACTTCAAAGTCCACACCCCCAATGGATAAACGCACAACATCTTCTTCATCAGATTAAAAGTGAAGATTCTGGTAAAACTCAGTCACAAGTGCAGGGTAGATGAATTCATCCAGAGAGACGAATGAATTCCAGTTTTGAGCACTTAACCATTTTGAGATGGGGTCAGTGAGTTTAACGTCATTGTCTAACAACCTAGAGGTAAAAACCCTAGACTCACTCAAAACATCTTCAGGTTTAGAGGAGAAGAGATAAGTAACAGTGATTTGTGGAGCTTGATTTTGTTCTTGAGCCATTTTGAGAAATTAGGTCAAAGTAGAGAGAAAGTAGGAATTGCAGAAATTGCTATGTAAATTCTAATTGCAAATAAAACTCAGGTGAAAATTTTTTAAGTATGGAAATCCCTTATTTATACCCAACAATTAAACCGTTCCAATTCAAAAAGTACATAACTACCGTTAAAATAGGGAACCAGTTACCGTTAACAATAGAAAGCGCAGTAATAGCATTAAATGTAGGCATGCTTTAAAGAGAGAGAATAAACATCATGATTAGCATTAAGCACGATTAACAACTTAAAACGGCTAGCAGTTAAGTTAGAACTTAATGAAAATTACTGAAGAGGATAAGTCATACATATGCCTTCTCTCAAGCTTCTGAAAGGAGTACTAGCTAGAGGCTTAGTAAACATATCAACAAAGTTGTCTTCAGAGGGGAGATAAGTAAGAATGATATCTTTCTTCAGAACACGATCTCTCAGAAAATGATGCCTAATATGAACATGCTTCATCCTGCTGTGTTGTATGGGATTCTTTGAAAGGTCAATTGCACTCTCGTTATCACAATTAATGGTAATTGTTCCAGGAGTAACACCATAGGCAGCAATTTGTTGCTTTATCCAGAGCATCTGAGAAACACAACTTCTAGCAGCAACATACTCAGCTTCAGCAGTTGACAGAGCCACAGAGGTTTGCTTCTTACTATGTCAGGAGACTAAGCACTCCCCCAGAAAATGACAACCACCAGAAGTGCTGACTCTCTTCAATTTATCTCTACCATAATCAAAACACTTAGGGTTCAACAAATTTGTTCTCTAATTTTGATGACAACCCAAAACGTAACTGGGCCTGACCAGGCCCAGTTGGCTGTCATTTAGACCAAAGCCCAACAATTGTTATAAGGTGCGGTATCTGCTTCCCGTTTTCGCCGTGTAATACATGGGGGAAGGGTGACCAAAAACAGTGGTCCCTGGGCTAAGGGGACAATATCTTTTTTTTGGCCCACATGTCAGAAAAGGACGGATATTGTCGGATTCCGTTATTACTTGGGCACCAATCTCGAGGGTATTATGGAGAAATAACCATGTTAGGGCATCAACCCAAAAAGGGGTATAAATATCCCTTGTGTCACTCCTAAAAAGGTATCTTTTTCGCACACTATTTCATTGGCAAGTTATCTTTTTATTCTTATCCAAAATCCCTATCTAACTTGATCGTCGAAGTTGAACCGGGCGTCCCAACGCCAACTTTTCATAGGTTTCTGATGATTCAAGGGAGCATTTTGGCAATGAAAATATCAAATTCTTATTCTTAAGTTTCAGTTTTAGAGTTTATGCTTCTTAATTTGTGTTCTTAATTTGTATAGTTTTTGTTCTCAATTGATAGTCGACTTGTTAATATATTTTAATATTTGTTCTTAATTTTTTTCTCTAATTTTTTGTTCACAAATACAATTTTTTGTGTATATTTGTATCTGATTATAGTTCACATATGATAGTTCTTGAAGTGTATATGGATTCATAATTTTTGTTCTTTAGTTACTAATCATATATACGTCTTCTTGCGATATGAACTTAATTTAAGTGATATTCAACTTGATTGTATTAGGAACATGCTCTATTTCTACGATTCAACTTATTTAATAATGTTTTGATTTTCATTATAAAGATAATGGGTAGGATAACTTGGGATGATGAAAAAACAAGAAAGTTGCTCACTACTTTAGCTGAAGCGAAAGACAAAGGAACTAGCAAGTTTAGCTGGCCATGTATTGCCAAACTTTACAATGCACATAGAGGATGTGATATCAATGCTAAGCAAGCGAGTAATCATTTTTCGGACTTGAAAGATAAGTTCAAATCTTTGGAGGAATTACAATGTCTGACTGGCATAGCTTACGATCATACAACAAGCGGCGTAGATGTCTGGAGAGATGGGATGCTTACTTGCAGGTATGTAACTTTAGTTTTATTATATGACTAGAATGATACATTCACTTTATTTGGATAAAAAAAATCAATGTATTAATAAATCTTGTAACAGTGACATATTATTCAGATTTTTGAAAATTAAATGAGAATATTATATTTGGTGTCTACTTGTTTGAGCATGCAGATACAAAAATTGTTAGATGTACATTATATTAACGTAATTGTGAGCGCAAGTGGACCCTCATAGCTGCTTTAGCCTTCTTTGACTAGAGTCGCCACCCGGCCGACCGGGAAAATGTACGAATCGGCGTATGTACCAATTGTTTTGTAAACCAGAGATTCTTATTTACGTTCATGGATACAACTTATTAATTTCGACATTCTAGGCCCAGACGATCTTTAATGCAACCTAATTGTTTATTATCTTGATTTATATCATTATCACACAAGAGTATTTAAATACACAAACATTTGTACAGTAAACCGTCGGGTGACACGGTACAAAACCCTCAGAAGCTTACCCTCGTCGCGTGCCAGTGATTGCTCGCAGACTAATACTCGTCAAAGAACGGAGCTTTTCAGGGAGGAACCTTGGGGCCGGAGTTGCATAGGGCGTTCTCCGAATATTTTAAAAAGGGCTTAGTTAGCTCTAGCGGGGCTGCGAGTAATGCCTGTATTGAACTTTTAGTGATTGAGGCAAATATTTTTGGTGGTCTTGAGGACCTTTTGGGGAGTAGGAGTATTTTTGGGGAATAGCTCTCAGAACTCAGACTTAAGCAATTCTCTTTGAATCAGAGGCAACCTTAGGCAACAACAGAGGCAACTTTATCAGAGGCAACTTTTATCAAGTCAAGAATTGCTTTAGAACAAGTTAGAGAGGGAGGAGAATGAGTGTTTGTTGGTGAATTTAATGAGAAATCCGGAGGGTATTTATAGAGTAGGTTGTGACCGTACGGTCACATGAACGTCCGTCTCAGATCCAAATTTGAATTTGAGACGGGCTTTACCCAAAGACCGGCCGGGTCTTTGAAGGCCCGGCCAAAGTCGTTTGTCCACATATACACGTGGCAACTTCTGATAGACCGCTTAGCCACATGGCAGATAAGGATTGGATAGCTGTCTGCCACGTGGCAGTGACCGTACGGTCAGAAGGGTTGTGACCGTACGGTCACAACAAACAGTGTAGTGACCGTAAGGTCAATTATAGGTAGGGTATTTACCGTACGTCGTTTTTGTAAAATAGGATTTTGTCATAAGCGTGAAGGTGTCAAACTTATGGTCCTGAGACGTGGGTGGAAGAGGTTATGGCCCTAGAAAGGGGATCCGTTCTCTGACGAGTATTAGTATTTGACCGACTGGCGGGACGAGGAGCTCGTAGATTGCTTTCATCATTGGGTTTGAAAACCAGTGCTTACAGTTTTCCCCTCGCTTCTTTGGGAGTGCCTGGGGTGATTACATTGCCTTGTAAGACCCGTTTGGGTAGTCTCAATGAACCGAAACGAGTAATACTGCGTGTGTGCGTTCGTGTTTTTGAAAGCAGGTTTAGGGACTTACCTGCATTCTGGGCCTCCGTCTGCTTGCTTCGGATGGTGTCCGGCGCTTTGTCCTACTAGTCTTATCTGAGCGGTGATGGTTCTGTCCTAAGGCCGGTCAACTGTTTTCCGCGATTAGCGGTTTAAGACTTCTGCAACTCCTCGAGTGTGGTCCGAGGGTTCGATAACATTTGTAGTCTAGACCTCTGTCTTCTTGCTTCGGATGGTGTCTGGTACTTTGTCTTACCAGTCTTATCCGAGCATTGATGGTTTTGTCTTGAGGTCGATCAACTACCTTCCGCGACTAGCGGTTTTAAAACTTCTGCTGCTCCACGAGTGTGGTCCGAGGGTCCGGTAACATTTGCAGTCTGGACCTCCATCTTCTTGCTTCGGATGGTGTTTGGTACTTTGTGTTACAAGTCTCATCTGAGCATCGATGGTTTTGTCCTGAGGTCGATCAACTATCTTCCGCGATTGAAAACTTCTGCAACACCTCGAGTGTGGTCCGAGGGTCCGGTAACATTTGCAGTCTAGACCTCCGTCTTCTTGCTTCGGATGGTATCTGGTACTTTGTCCTACCAGTCTTATCTGAGCATCGATAGTTTTGTCCTGAGGTCGATCAACCATCTTCTGTGTCCTAACATCCTTTTGTTGGCCTTAACAAGATCAGAATCACCTAGAGGGGAGTGAATAGGTGTCTAAGTTGAAAACTGATAATTTTAAGTTTTTAGAGAAACTTAATTTTTCAGAGTCAAATTTCTTCAGAGTCAGAGGCAAGCTTAGTGAAGTGGCCTCTGAGAGAAATTCTGCCTTCTCACAGTTTAAATGTTTTCAGCAACAGAAGCTCTGAGTTAGAGAACTTCTGGACAGTCTTCTGAACAAAGACAATGATATAAAGAGTAAATATGTTTCAACACTAAACAATAGCAAGTACACAAAAGCAAGATAACAAGTTTAAGGAAGGCAGAAAGAGATTCAGAAGGTCCTGATGAACAGTTCGATTTATCCAGGTTCACCACAGAAGTCCTGTGACTACGTCCTGCCCTCTATGATCGCAGTCACCAGAGATTTTAAATCCACTATTCATAACTTGTATGGCAAGTTCAGAAGCTCCTTTACATCAACATAACTTAAGATAATTTCTCACTTAGTTCTGACTAGCCTAGAATGAGTTAAAGGATTTCCACCAGAACAACAACAACCCTGTTTTCTGAAATTCTCAGCAAACTCAAACCTTAACTAGATGTGAGCGTAAGTGGTCACTCATAGTGGCTTTAGCCTTCTTTGACTAGAGTCGCCACCCGGCCGACTGGGAAAATGTACGAATCGCTGTTTGTACCGATTGTTTTGTAAACCAGAGATTCTATTTACGTTCGTGGATACAACTTATTAATTCCGACATTCTAGGGCCGAGAGGATCTTTAATGCAGCCTAACAGCTTATTATCTTGACGTTTAGGATTATCACACAGAAATATTTAAATACACAAACATTTGTACGGTAAACCGCCGGGTGACACGGTACAAAACCCTCAGAAGCTTACCCTCGTCGCGTGCCAGTGATTGCTCGCGGACTGATGCTCGTTGAAGAACGGAGACCTTTTTAGGGAGGAACCTTAGGGGCCGGAGTTGCGTAGGGCGTCCTTCGAACAGTAGCTAAGAACAGGACTTAATCAGCTCTAGCGGGGCTGCGAGTGATGCCTAGGTTTGGAATATATTTTTGGTGGTCGTGAGGACCTTTTCTGGGAATATTTTTTAGGAAAATACTCTCGAGTTCGGACTCTAGCAATTCTTTTCTTGTATGAGAGGCAACTTTAGGCAACTTTATCAGATGCAACTTATATCGGGTCAAGAATCGTTTTAGAAGGAGCTAGAGAGAGAGAGGAGAATGAGTGTTTGTTGGTGAATTGAATGAGAAATCCGGGGGGTATTTATAGGGTAGCTTGTGACCGTATGGTCCTATTTTAGTGACCCTACGGTCAGTTGTTTGCCCGTCTCAGATCCAAATTTGGATCTGAGCCGGGCTTTCCACAAGGGACCTTACAAGGCCCGGCCAAAGTTATTTGGATTTTAGTACACGTGTCAAGCTCTGATTGGACCACCCGCCACGTGGAAGATAAGGATTTGATTGCTATCTGCCACGTGGCAGTGACCGTACGGTCGGAGGAGATGTGACCGTACGGTCACAACAAACAGTGTTGTGACCGTACGGTCCCTAGTGAATAGTGTTTTTGACCGTACATCATTTTGTGGAAAATGATTTTCTCATAAACATGAAAGTGCCACACTCATGGTCTCGAGGAGTGGGTGGAAGAGGTTATATCCCTGAAAACGTGATCCGTTCTCCAATAAGCATCAACGTTTGAGAAGCTGGCGCGACGAGGAGCTCATAGATTGCTTTCATCATCGGGTTCGAAAACCAGTGCTTACAGTTTGCCCCTCACTTCTTTGGGAGTGCCTAAGGTGATTACATCATCTTGTAAGACCCATTGGGCAGTTTCAATGAAGCGAAACAAGACATACTGCGTGTGTGCTCGTGTTTTTCGAAAGTGAGTTTAGAGAACTTACCTGCAGTCTTGGCCTCCGGCGTGGTGTTTTCTATAATCTTACCATAAGGCCGAACAACTGTTTTCCACGAGTAACTCCTACAGTCTGGGCCTCCGGCGTCGTGTTTTCTATAATCTTACTGTAAGGCCGGTCAACTGTTTTTCACGAGTAACTCCTGTAGTCTGGGCCTCCGGCGTCGTGTTTCTACAATCCTGCTCTAAGGCTGTTCAACTACTTCCATAGTACCTCGAGTTTGATCCGAGGATTTTTTCGTAACTTCTTATAGCACCCCGAGCATAGCTCGAGGATTGGATAACCTCCGTAGCACTCCCTCAAGCATGACCCGAGGATTTAGTAACCTCTCATAGCACTCAGTAACCTTTCATAGCACCTCGAGCGTGATCCAAGAATTTAGTAACCTCTTCAGTACCTTGAGCATGACTTGAGGATTTAGTAACCTCCGTAGCGCTCAGTAACCTTTCGTAGCACTTAGTAACCTTTCATAGCACCTCGAGCATGATACGAGGATTTATTAACCTCTTCAGTACCTTGAGCATGACTCGAGGATTTAGTAACCTCTCGTAGCACTTAGTAACCTCCGTAGCGCTCACTAACCTTTCATAGCACCTCGAGCGTGATCCGAGGATTTTAGTAACCTTTCGTAGCGCTCAGTAACCTTTCATAGCACCTCGAGCGTGATCCGAGGATTTAGTGACCTTTCGTAGCACTCAATAACCTTTCATAGCACCTCGAGCGTGATCCGAGGATTTAGTAACCTTTCGTAGCACTCAGTAACCTTTCATAGCACCTCGAGCGTGATCCAAGGATTTAGTGACCTCTTCAGTTCAGTTCTCTGCTCTCTTTCTTTGGATGGTGCTCGATACTTTGTCCTACCAGTCTTATCTGAGTGCTGGTGGTTTCGTCCTGAGGTTGATCAATTGTGTCCCAATATCTTTCCTCTTTCGCTCTTGATCTTTAGTTGATTCGGGGTTCCTGACAGCATTCTCCTTTGATCCAAGTCATGCCCCATTGTGGTATTGCCCCGGTGAAGTTCTTAGTTCCTAACATTCTTGATAAGCCCGAGGATGCCCCAATGTGCCAGTGGTCCGATGATGCCCCAGTGTACTGCTTCTGTGGCCGTTGGATATGCTCCTGCGTCCTTTGTAGTCCTTCGGGGTGAGTAACATCTTCTTTAACGCCTTCTGTGACGCCTTTTGTAACGCCTTCTGTAACGTCTTCTGTGACGCCTTCTGGAACGCCTTTTGTAACGCCTTCTGGAACACCTTTTGGAACGCCTTCTGGAACGCCTTCTGTAATGCCTTCTGTAACGCCTTTTGGAATGCCTCCTGTAACGCCTTCTGGAACATCTTCTATAACGGCTTCTGCAACGCCTTATGTAACGCCTTTTGGAACACCTTTTGTGACGCCTTCTGCAATGCCTTCTGCAACGCCTTCTGTAGGTGTGAGTATTGATCTCCGGAGCTGCTTCAGGAGTGTTAAGTCTTCATTAGGTCGGACGCTTCTAGCCGTGGAAGCCGGGTGAGTTTCTGTGCTTTTTGTGGTCTGTCGGGGTTCTGAAAGGTTGTTGACATCGTCTGATAGGTGTTGTGCCTAGACTATCTCCGCATGACGAAGGTCCTATTTATCGTCGCCTTTCATGACCCCTATAGGGGTCCTGCACAAACAAAGACACACATCCTTTCTCGGGGTGAGATGGCCAATGGGAAATAAACATTTTTATGATGACTAGCCATGTTGCATGATTATAAGTGATCAAAGAAGATACCCTATTTTAAGGATGCATGCAGGTTTACACCTATGAACTTAGGCTGGATAATACACAATGCGTGCGACTAGATGTACAGACACATGATAAGGGATGCTTTTACTACATGAACTCATGTGATATGTACTCTAGCTAGACCACATAAAACATAGGGTATGCATGTGTGTGACTTTGGTGTAAGTGAAGGGACGCCCTATTAGATGGACTCCTAACCACTTATAATGATCTAAAACCCAAAGTGTGTGTGACTCAATGTGTGTGTGCACGAGGAGATGTCCTACTTATATCTTTCATAGATTTCAGCTAGATGACCTAAGTGTCTAATGTGTGCGTGTAACTAGACTTGTGGACATGTGATTGTGTGCAAACTAGGGGGGCTATCTCATCTTGTGACTCGGGTGGTATTATTTTGTGGGTTTTTTGTTGGACGACCTAGGACATGTGGTATGTATGAGTGAGTGTGTGGACACGTGACTGGGCGACTTAAAACGACTCTTGGTTCTCAATAAAGTGCGTCCCGTGTCAATGGGTGACCCCAAGGTTTTTGTTATATGTGAGGTGGTTTTATGGGGGTAGGTTCGTGGTCTTCCTTTTGGAGGATGTGGGTGAAGGTTTTGGGTTAGATGGAGGAGCTGAGGTTTTCGTGGGTGTTTCAGGGATGTTGGGATAGTTTTGTGAGGAGAGAAAGGGTTTGGGTACGGATGGTGGAAGCGAGGGTTTGTGAGGTTGTAGGGTAGGTTTCGTAAAGGGTGCAAGGATTTAGGGTTGGATGATGGAAGCGAGGGTTGTGGAGGTTCTTTGATGAGGATAGGGTGTGAGAGACCATCAAGAGTTCGTGTAGCTTCTAGGTTGTCACGGTTGGAATCAAGATGTTCAACTGCAACTTCCGATGACGTTTTCGTGATTGCCCCTAGGTTGAGGTGTTTTATTGCTCTAACTGTTGCCTAAGATGACTCTATGGCTTGTCAACTTGGCGAGCTGCCTTTATTGTTGCCTAGGTCGCCCTCTCGGGTTTTCAACCTAGCAGGCTTTCTTTCTTTGGCCCTGAATGTTGCCTAGATCTATTCTTGAGATTTTTCGATCTAGCGGGTTTTTTCTGTCTTCTCAAACCCTATGGGAGTTGGGTGATGTTCTGAATGAAGTGTGCCTATTCTATTTCTCTAAGTTCCTGATTTCTCTATTCTAGAATATGTGTAGCCGATAGACTCTTGAAACAGGCATTTAGACTCACTAACATAAGCATATAGACTAGTTAACATAGGCATAAATGGTTCATGCAGGACTAGTATGAATGTGCACTCATTATCAACTGGTCCTGGTAAACGTCTTTGCTCTGCCTGTGACGATGATTTGCCCCTTGTACTGAGGATTCTTCCGTGGCGTGGGATCGTCATTTTTTGTGGGGATGGAACCACGTATCCTAGTGCCGCCATCTTGTTCTCGGAAGTGTGTAAGTGATTCTTATGATGAAATCTTAGTGTCTCCATTGTTATCCTTGGTGTAGGTCCTGTCACGACCTTCTGCTTGGATTGCGCCTTCGTGTGGTGATCTCTTCATAGCTTTGGGACCCCGTCCGCTTCGTCTTTTGCATGAAGCTTTAATATGGAAATGTTGCCACGCCCTTCGATGTTTTGTGGGTGCGATCTATTTTCAAGCTATAAGCTTCTCCGAAAGATGGCTCCTTCTCTTTCTTACTTCTCCTTTCGTACATGGGAACATTCGTTGTAGAGTGTCGGAAGGGATTTCTGAGGACTTCATGGGTTTAGTTTCGAAGGCTGATGGACCTTAGTTCATGGAGACACTTCGGGTACTTGGACGCTCTATTTTCACTTCCGCGTACTGTCCTCATTCCTTAGAGCGAGATTTCTTCTTTTGCAGGGCTTTGGTGGAGAGGTTCTTCTACATTGATCCAGTAATTCCCCCTCCTTATGTTGCTTATCCGTCTTGCAAGGTACGTCCTGGTAAGGCCACTTGTCTGGTCGTGGTTCTCTCTCTTACAATCGAGGGCATATTCGTACTAGACACACATGCTCTAATTATGCCTATGTCTTCTTAATGTCTATTTGAAAGATGCAAACGAACGTAGACACGAGTGAGATAAACGCTTTTTCTATCCAAGCACATGTCCGTAGACACGTGGATAGGATAAGTGGAATAGAGCCTAGTTCATGCCTGACGATGTTGCTCCGTTCTTTGCTGTTGGGATGTCCTTGATGCGACGCTTGCGACTTAAAGCTTCTCCATGAATCCTCTTAGGGGTGTATTCTTAATGTTTCGAACCATTAGGTATTAACCGATTTTGGGTCCGAATAAGGTCTTTTGCTTATTCTGAAGTGAGATGGGGTGTGGTATATGTCGGGGTAGTTCGGCAAAATTTGGGGTAATGTCTTAGGGAGCGATTTGTTTGTGAGGTAGGTTAAGGGTAGAGGCTTGCGTCATCTCTGGTTCGAGAGGATATCACAGAGAACTTTCTCTGGTCGTTTCACACTTCGTGTGAGGGCTTGTCCCTATGTTTGATTCCTCCTTGTTGATCTAAAGGTCTCCTTGATGGAAGCTGGATTGGGTTCAGGTGTGTTGTGGCTTTGTGAAAAGAGGAGGCGTTCACATATAGGTGAGGTTTCTGACGTTTGGACAACTTGCGTGTGTGCCCTAGCCTAAGTGTGCCTATGACATCTAAACGAATTACACTTGCGGGATGCACCGTTAAGGCACGTGATAACAACAATGTGCATGCATGTGGTCCCTATTCTGTAGGATGATGCGAAACAAGTGACCTAACTTATGACATTCCAAGGGTAGACACACCTGAAGGAGACAAATCTAGTCGGGTGAGGGGATACGTGCCTTTATGCTTTGGACATCGTGTGTGTGTGTGCTACACGTTTAGGTAAGATGACGGTGGTGTCATAGTTCCCATTTTAGCCTACCATGAGTATCCTATTTGTGGTTCGACGATGTATACTTATTTGTACGGGTAATGCATATCATGCTTTAGACTCTAGACTGATGATTATATACACGACTCTTGACTCTAGGGTATAAGTGATAACAAATACACACATATAGGTTTTGAGCAACTCGGTGATGGACTGTTGTGTATTTATACGTGAAAGCAGACAAGACCTGTTTTTTACATAGAGACAGGAGGACGCATACTGTATATAGGAGTGATGTTTGTGTTGGCCCTAACAAGAACAGAATCACCTAGAGGGGGGGGGGGGGGGGTGAATAGGTGTCTAAGTTGAAAACTGAAATTTTCTAAGTTTTTCAAGAAACTTAAATTTCAGAGTCAAATTTCCACAGAGTCAGAGGCAGGCTTACAGAAGCAGCTTCTGAGGGAAATTCTGCCTACGTGCAGTTTAACTGCTTTCAGCAACAGAAGCTCTGAGTAAGATAGCTTCTGGACAGTCTTCTGAACAAAGACAATGATAAAGAGAGTAAAATCTGTTTCAACACTAAATGTAAGCAAGTACACAGAAGCAAATTAACAAGTATAAGGAAGGGAGAAAGAGATTCAGGAGGTCCTGATGAATAGTTCAATTTATCCAAGTTCGCCACAGAAGTCCTGTGACTACATCTTGTCCCCCGTGGTCGCAGCCAACAGAGATTTTAAATCTACTATTCAGAACTTTTATGGCAAGTTCATAAACTCCTTTACATCAACAGAACATAAGCTAATTTCTCACTTAGTTCTGACTAGCCTAACAAGAGTTAAAGGATTTCCACCAGAACAACAAAAACTCTGTTTTCTGGATTTCTCACCCAACTCTAATCTCAACTAGATTTCTCTCTAAATCTAACTGAATATCATATCAGTTTACAAGATTCCTATTATGAACTTGTTTTTCTTCACTCTCTCACTTTAACTAAAGCTATGCTAAGAAAGATTGAGAATGGAAAATGGTGCTCTGTTTTTCTTGTTCAAACAGTGCGTTGAGATTTTGCTCAATAATCACGCGCGTAGCTGATGCAGTGGAGCTCAGCTACTATTTATAGTGTAAGGAGATGACCGTTGGTGAAGTTTGAATCTTCAAGGGAGATGACATCAGTTGTTGTAGTCGTTAATTTGTCACATCTTCAAACGGTCTTCAAAACACTTTGATTCCGTTAACCTTGTTCTTTAACCAAATCCGGTAAATGATTTGAAATTGAAGATAAGGTTGACTGGAAATATTCTTCAATTGGATCAACAAAGGGTAGACAAGGAAAAACTGGTTTCGCTTTGAGTAGACAAGCGCGCTCCTTCAAAACAGCTTTTTGAACTTTTGGCGCCTTGCATTAAATGCAATTGTCAGAGCAATAAATGCTCAGCAGAACCCGTGACTTAGCTTCTGAAGGCTAATTTCAATTGTCTATACTTCTGATCGAATTGGAAGAAACTTCTGATTGCAAAGAACCTCTGAGAAGAGCTTTAACAGACTTCACAGCATTAGAGCGGAGTATCCAGCTTCTGATCATTGAAACACTGTCTTCAGCTTTCTGAACTTCTGAGTTTTCCAGGCAATCCAGAAGTATTTCATTCAGCACCTGTTGAGTAACTTACATACAATGCTTAAACAAAAATTGTCAGTCAACATTAAACAGTATGTAAGTGAATTTTAACTTTCATCTTCTGAAACGTTTGGACATAATCAAAACACTTAGGGTTCATCAGTTTGACTCTATGCTAAAGAACATTATTAACATGTCGCTTATTTCTCTAATAGAGAACGTTCGTGCGACGACCCTACCTTACATTGATTTGGAAGACTCAACATGATAATGAACCATGTAGACTCGTGGGACAATGTGCCCCTACCTTGGTTCAGACAACATTTATGACACGCAGTGGGACTTCAAGCGCCTCTTCCGAAGAGTAATGATTCCAATGTCCCACTCCACTTTACAAACTCCAAAACTCCTTTTTGGAGGAGCAGAAGACAGTGTATGTTTGATCTAATTGGTCATATTGTTGTGATGGTATCACCCCATTTTACATGAAATAACTAAAGGGTTCCTTGCAATAAGGAACGGACAGTGTAACGCCGTATTTCATGTATAGGTATCATACGTTATGTCTTTTTAGGTCTTCATGATTATCTCAAGGTGACATTTGTTTGGTTTAAGGAATGGACCTTTGGGGTCGTAGAACTTTGTCATGTGAAATAGAATAAGTTTCTTCTCGAACCGAAATAAACGCCGTGATGACGTATTTCACATGACAAAGTGAGTGACAACAATGGTTGATTCGTTAAACCCTACAAACGATACGACTGGACCTAGCAGGACAAACTTAATATTTGTTTGGTTTAAGGGATTGACCCTTGGGGCGGTAAAACTTTTGTCATGTGAAGATAAACTAAGTTTCTTCTTGAATGGAAATAAACATCGGGATGACATACTCCACATAACAAAGTGAGGAGCAACATTGGTCGATTCGTTAAACCTTACAAATGGAGTGATGACCTGATGTGGTTTGATATATGACGTTGTACTTAATCCACTCGGGGATTTTGTCGTTGTGGTCTTTTCCCTATGCAAGATTTTATATTTTTTTTTTAGTCCGAAACGATATTGACCTGTGTGGACTGACGAGGCGGTGTAGCCTTAGACTCAAGACAAACCCTAAACTCCTTTTTGGGAGGAGCACAAGACAACGTACGTTTTATTTAACAGGTTAAACCATTACCCTGGCATGGCCCTATCCTACACGAAATCATTAAAGCATTTTTTTGTAATCTGTGAAAGGCGGCTCTGTATGACACTCGTTTTGACTTAAGGGGATGATATTTGTGACGCCATGATTTTATCTCACGAGATTGAGTTTATTTACGAAATGAAACATGTGACATAACGTCGTGTTTCGTGTGATAAAATGTCTGGCGTAACAGGATGACCCCTTACTTCAAAAGAATGTCATAAAAACTAGATTCTTTCCTAGGTTAAGGCTACATATGATATATGTACAAGTAGAGGTAAGCGATCGAACAGTTAGTGCAAACATTCAGGCGTACACGAAACTCCCTCTCAATCTTCACGTGGTACGTCTCTGTCCTAGGTGGGTTTCTTTTAACATATTTCCTTTCGATGTCAAAACGCTCTCGACAAGCGTGATTTACATGATGTTTGGGGGTAGTTCCTAGGGGAGATATCTAGGCTGACTATATGAGGCTTCGGTCTCGTTTGATAATACAAAAGGGTTCCAACAACAAGATATAGCTAGCGCCTCCCCATTTAAGGGTTTTCAGCAGCGTGTCGACGGTACAAGGCTGTAGGTGGTGTTACAGATCGACCTATGCGTCCCTTAAAGGAAACGACAGTAAGCACGACCCATAACACACGTTGACCATTCAAGATTTTTTTTTTATGCAGTATGAGAAAGCAATAACTCCGTATATAGCCATGGACTGTCATAATGCTTTAGTTATACCCATTTTTTACTTTTTATAAAAATAATTTAAGAAATAATTTTACAAAAAGTAAAAACCAAACTTACATCCTTCTATTAATAAATTAACTTCAAGAAAAATCGTACGTTGAAGTCAACTTATAATAGCAGAATATATTTTTGCTCCCCAGCAGAGTCCCCACTGTGAGTGTAAGTGGTCGCTCATAGCGGCTTTAGCCTTCTTTGACTAGAGTCGCCACCCAGCCGACCGGGAAAATGTACGAATCGGTGTTTGTACCGATTGTTTTGTAAACCAGAGATTCTATTTACGTTCGTGGATACAACTTATTAATTCCGACATTCCAGGGCCTAGAGGATCTTTAATGCAGCCTAACAGCTTATTATCTTGACGTTTAGGATTATCACACAGAAATATTTAAATACACCAACATTTGTACGGTAAACCGCCGGGTGACACGGTACAAAACCTTATGAAGCTTGGGGGCCGGAGTTGCGTAGGGCGTCCTCTGAACAGTAGCTAAAAACAGGACTTAATCAGCTGTAGCGGGGCTGCGAGTGATGCCTAGGTTTGGAACTTTTGATAAGGGGGGAATATATTTTTGGTGGTCATGAGGACCTTTTCTGGGAATATTTTTTAGGAAAATACTCTCGAGCTCGGACTCTAGCAATTCTTTTCTTGTATCAGAGGCAACCTTAGGCAACTTTCAGAGGCACCTTTATCAGAGGCAACTTATATCGGGTCAAGAATCGCTTTAGAAGGAGCTAGAGAGAGGAGAATGAGTGTTTGTTGGTGAATTGAATGAGAAATCCGGGGGGTATTTATAGGGCGGTCACAAGCTTGTGACCGTATGGTCCTATTTTAGTGACCATACGGTCACTTGTTTGCCCGTCTGAGATCCAAATTTGGATCTGAGACGGGCATTCCACAAGGCCCGGCCAAATTTGTTTGGATTTTAGTACACGTGTCAAGTTCGGATTGGACCGCCCGCCACGTGGCAGATAAGGATTGGATTGCTATCTTCCACGTGGCAGTGACCGTACGGTCAGAGGAGATGTGACCGCATGGTCACAACAAACAGTGTTATGACCGTACGGTCCCTAATGAATAGTGTTTTTGACCGTACATCATTTTGTGGAAAAGGATTTTCTCATAAGCATGAAAGTGCCACACTCATGGTCTCGAGGAGCGGGTGGAAGAGGTTATATCCCTGAAAACGTGATCCGTTTTCCAATAAGCATCAGCATTTGAGCAGCTGGCGCGACAAGGAGCTCATAGATTGCTTTCATCATCGGGTTCGAAAACCAGTGGTTACACTAGATTTCTCTCAAAATCTAACTGAATATCACAAACGATATCAGTTTACAAGATTCCTATTATGAACTTGTTTTTCTTCACTCTCTCACTATTATAAAGTCTAAACTAAGAAAGATTGAGAATGGAAAATGAGTGCTCTGGTTTGCTTGTTAAAACAGTGCGTTAAGATTTTAGCTCGATAATCGCGTGTGTAGATGCAATGGAGCTTGGCTAATATTTATAGTGCTTTGGAGATGACCGTTGTTTGAATTTGAATCTTCAATTGATGACATCAGTTTGTTGTAGCCGTTAATCTGTCATTTCTTCAAATGGTCTTCAAACACGGTCTTCAAACACTTTGATTCCGTTAACCTTGTTCTTTAACTTAATCTGGTAAGTGATTTGAAATCAAAGATAAGGTTGACTGGAAATTTGCTTCATTTGGATCAACAAAGGGTAGACAAGGAAATGCTGGTTTTGTTTGAAGTGGACATGCGCGCTCCATCAAAACAGCTTTTTGAACTATTGGCGCCTTGCATTAAATGCTTAGTAAGACCCGTGACAAGCGATTCTGAGTTCCTTATTCCTTTTGTCGAAGCTTCTGATCAAATGGGATTACTTCTGGTTGCTTCTAAACTTTTGAGGCGAGCTTTAACAGTCTTCAGAAAATCTTCTGAGCGGAGCATCCAGCTTGTGAGCTTCATCTTCTGTCTTCAGCTTTTCTTCTCTTCTGAGTCTTCTAGGAAATCCAGAGTTTCTTCATTCAGCACCTGCTGAGAAAAACTTATACAATACTTAATAAAAATTGTTAGTCAACATTGAAAAGTATATAACCAGAAACTAAATTACATCTTCTGAAAACGTTTGGACATAATCGAAACACTTAGGGTTCATCACCTTTCTCGTTTATGATCCAGAGATTTAGTAATGTTCTTCATCTTCAATTGATCTGGGGACCTGGTAACGCTTTTTTCCTTTGGTAACGCTTTTTTCTTCAATTGGTCTGTGGACCTGGTAACGCCTTTTTCCTTTGGTAATGCCTCCAAGTAGGGTCGGGCTACATCCTGGTATGATCCTGGTCCGATGAAGTGTGGCCATACAAGATTCAGTGATCCTGGGATTCAGTGATGCCCCCGGGGTTTTAATCTTCTAACAATCTGGAAACCGGGTGGTGCCTCAGCCTAGCGCTAGTCGGGCGATGCCCCTGTATACTGCTGGCCCAGTGATGCCCCATCATACTGCTGGTCGGGTAATGCTCTTAGAATAGCATGATAACTTTTCTTGGGCAAGTCAGAAGCGTCGTGGGTTTCCTTTGGAGCGGGTGCCCCGAGAGTCAGATATCTTCTTTTGTGGCCATCGGGTAGGTTCCTACGCTTTCATTGATTTTCATGACTCCTATGAGGATCCTGCCCAAACAAAGACATACATCTTTTCTCGGGGTGAGATGGCCAATGGGAAATATGCGTTTTTATGACGGCCGGTCATGCTACGTGATTGCAAGTGATCTAAGGGAATGCTCTATGGATGCACGTAGGTTCACACTTGCGAACTTTGACTGGGTAACACACAATGCATGCGACTAGACATGTGACTTATATGTGAAAGAGGGGGTGCCCTATTAGGTGGACTCGTTTGAGTGGGTTTTGTCCAAATGACAATCTATAATGACCTAAAACCCATAGTGTGTGTAACTCAATGTATAGGCAGGTGGTTCGTGCGTGCACGAGGGGGATGTTCTACTCTTGTGATATTTTTCATAGATTTCGGCTAAATGACCCAAGGTGTTTAATGTGTGTATGCAACTAGTCATTTGGACATGTGATTGTGCGCAGACTTGGGGGGCTATCTCATCGTATGACTCGTGTGGTATTATTTTTGTGGATTTTGGTTGGACAACCTAGGACACGTAGTATGTATGAGTGAGTGTATGGACACGTGATTGGGTGAACAAAACGACTCTTGGTTCTTAATGTCAGTGGTTGACTCTAAGGTTTTGGTTATATGCGAGGTGGTTTTATGAGGGTAGGTTCATGGTTGTTCTTTTGGAGGATGTGAGCGAAGGTTTTGGGTTAGATGGAGGAGGCGAGGTCTTCGTGGGTGTTTTAGGGATGTTGGGGTAATCTTTGTGGGGAGAGGTTTTGGATATGGATGGTGGAGGTGAGGCTTATTGAGGTTGTAGGGTAGGTTTTGTATAGGGTGCAAGGATTTAGGGTTGGATGATGGAAGCGAGGGTTGTGGAGGTTCTTTGATGAGGATAGGGTGTGTGAGGCCATCAGGAGTTCGTGTAGCTTCTAGGTTGTCAGGGTTGGAGTCAAGATGTTCGAATGCAACTTCCGATGATGTTTTCGTGATTGCCCCTAGGGTGAGGTGTTTTATTGCTCTAACTGTTGCCTAAGATGACTCTACGGGTTGTCAACTTAGCGAGCTGCCTTTATTGTTGCCTAGGTCGCCCTCTCGAGTTTTCAACCTAGCTGGCTTTCTTTCTTTTGGCTTTGATTGTTGCCTAGGTCTCCCTCTCGGGTTTTCAACCTAGCAGGCTTTCTTTCTTTTGGCCTTCATTGTTGCCTAGATCTATTTTTGAGTTTTCTCGATCTAGTAGGTGTTTTTACGTTTTCTCAAACCCTAGGGGAGTCGGAGTGTACATATCCTATTGTCTAAGTTCTTGATATCTCTATGTCAACATGACTTATGAGACTCTAGAATATGCATAGCTGATAGACTCTTGAAACATACATTCACACTCATTAACATAAGCATCTAGGCTATAAGCATAAATGGTTCATGTATGTCTAGTATGAATGTGCACTCGTTATCAACCAGTCCTAGTTGACTTTCTTTTTTGACGATGATTTTCCCCTTGTAGTGAGGATTCTTCCATGGTGTGGGATCGTCGTTTTTCGTGGGGATGGAACCACGTATCCTAGTGCCGCCATCTTGTTTTCGGAAGCGTGCAAGTGATTCTCATGATGAAATCCTAGTATCTCCATTATTCTCCTCGGTGTAGATCCTGTCACAACCTTCTGCATGGATTACGCCTTCGCGTGATGATGAGTAAGATGTCTTCATGGCTTCGGGACACCATCCGCACTGTCTTTTGCATGCAGCTTTGATATGGAAATGTCATTGCTCCCTTTGAGATTTCGTGGATGTGATCTATTTTTGAGCTATAAGCTCCTCCGAAGGATGGCTTCACTTCTCTTTTTTTCTTCTCCCTTCGTCCATGGGAACATCCGTTGCAGAGTTTAGGAAGGGAATTCTGAGGAATTCATGGGTTTAATTCTGAAGGCTGATGGACCTTGTTTCATGGAGACACTTCGAGTACTTGGACGCTCCATTTTAACTTCCGTGCACTGCCCTAATTCCTTAGAGTGAGCTCTCTTCTTTTTGCAAGGCTTCGAAAGAGATGTGCTTCTATATTGGTCCAGTAATATCTCCTCCTTATGTCGCCTCTTCATCTTGCGGGGCACGTCCTAGTCGGGACCGTTTCTCTAGATGCGGTTGTCTCTCTTACAGTCAAGAGCATATTCATACTAGATACACATGCTCTAATTATGCCTATATCTTCCTAATGTCTATTTGAAAGATGCAAATGAATGTAGACACGGGTGAGCTAAACGCTTTTTCTATCCAAGCACGGGTCTGTAAACACGGGGATAGGATAAGTGGGATAGAGCGTAGTCAATGATTGATGATGTTGCTCCGTTCTTTGTCTGCAGGGATGTTCTTGATATGACTCTTGTGACCTAGAATCCTCCATGAATCCTCTTAGGGGTGTATTCTTAGCTTTTCGAGCCACTAGGTATTAACCGATTTTGGGGTCAAATAAGGTCTTTAGTTGGCTCTGGAATAGGTCATGAGGAGGTGGTTAACTGAAGTGAGATGGAATGTGGTATATGTCGGGGTAGTTTGGTGAATTTTAGGGTAATGTCTTTTGGAGTGTCGGGTAATATGTGTGAAGTGGTTCGTTTGTGAGGTAGGGTAAGGGTCAAGGCTTGTGTCGTCTTCAATTTGGATTAGGGTTTGAGAGGATATCACAGAGAACTTCCTTTGGTCGTTCAACACTTCGTTTGAGGCTTGGTCCCTATTTCTGATTCCTCCTTGTTGATTTGACAGTCTCCTTGATGAAAGCTGGATTGGGTGATGATGTGTTGCGGTTTTGTGGTTTCGGGTTGGGTTAGGTAGTGATTTGGGAATTTTGGATAAAGAGAAGGCATTCACGTATAGGTGGGGTTTCTGACGTTTGGACAACTTGTGTGTGTACCCTAACCTAAAGTGTGCCTATGACATCTAGACGAATTATACTTGTGGGACTTATGGTACCTTGTTGACATTCTCCCGTTTTTTCCTTGACATGGCACCGATGCGTATGTACACCTAAGACACGTGATAACGACAATGTGTATGTGGCCTCTATTACGTTGGGTGGTGTGAAACAAGTGACCTAACGTATGACACTCTAAGGGTAGATGCACATGAATGAGACAAACCTAGTCAGGTGAGGGAATACGTGCCTGTATGCTTTGGACATCATGTGTGTGTGACACGTTTGGGTAAGATGATGGTGGTGTTACAGTTCCCATTTTAGCCTATCGTTCGTACTTTATGTATGTTTTGACAATGTATACTAATATGTATGGTTAATGCTTGACATGTATATTAAATGGATGCATATTACACTTTAGACTCTAGACTGATGACTATATACACAGACGATATTCGCGACTCTTGATTCTAGGGTATAAGTGACGACAAATATACACATGTAGATTTTGAGTGACTCGGTGATGGACTATTATACGTGAAGACAGACAAGACCTAATTTGTACATGGAGACGATGGGACGAATATTGTACACAGGAGTGATGTTTGACTCTATGTTGAAGGACATTATTGACATGTCGCTTATTTCTCGAATGGAGAACGTTCGTGCGACGATCCTACCTTACACTGGTTTGAAAGACTCAACGTAATAGTGAACCATATGGATTCACGGGACATCGTGCCCCTACCTTGGTTCAGACAACATTTATGACATGAAATGGGAATTAAAGCGCCTTTTTCGAAGCGTAATGATTCAATGTCTCGTTTCATTTCACAAACTCAAAACTCCTTCTAGAGGAGATTGTGTGTGATTGATCTAACAGGTCGTATCGTTATGATGGTATAGCCCCATTTTGCACAAAATAATTAAAGTGTTCCTCGGACGGCGTAACAACGTATTTCATGTGTATGGACGGGTATCATAATGTTATGTCCTTTTAGGTCTATGAAGTCCGACATTGTCTTAAGACAACATTTGTTTGATTTAAGAAATTGACTTTTTGGGCGGTCGAGCTTCACCGTGTGAAATAAATCAAGCAAGACGTCATGATGACATACTTCACACAACAATGCGGACTGCGTTGACAAGTCGACTTGTTAAATCCTACAAATGACATGACTGTTTGGCACGACTGGACCTAGCACATATAACCTTACTATTTGTTTGGTTTAAGGAATTGACCTTGGGGTCGTAGAATTTCGTCATGTGAAATAGAATAAGTTTCTTCTCAAACCGAAATAAACGCCGTGATGACGTATTTCACATGACAAAGTGAGCGACAGAATTGGTTGATTCGTTAAACCCTACAAACAACATGACTGGACCTAACCTTAATAACACTTGTTTGGTTTAAGGAATTAACCCTTGGAGCGGCAAAATTTTGTCATGTGAAGATAGACTAAGTTTCTTCTTGAATTGAAATAAACGTCGGTGTAAGCACTGGTTTTCGAACCCAAAGATGAAAGCAATCTATGAGCTCCTCGTCGCGCCAGCTGCTTAAATACTGATGCTTATTGGAGAACGGATCACGTTTGCAGGGATATAACCTCTTCCACCCGCTCCTCGGGACCATGAGTGTGGCACTTTTATGCTTATGAGAAAATCCTTTTCCACAAAATGATGTACGGTCAAAAATACTATTCACTAAGGACCGTACGGTCACAAAACATCTGACCGTACGGTCACTGCCACGTGGCAGACAGAATCCAATCCTTATCTGCCACGTGGCTGGGCGGTCCAATCAGAACGTGACACGTCTACTACAATCCAAACAACTTTGGCCGGGCCTTGTAAGGTCCGGTCGGGCCTTGTGGGAAGCCCGGCTCAGATCCAAATTTGGATCTGAGACGGGTAAACAAGTGACCGTACGGTCACAAAAATGGGACCATACGGTCACAAGCTTATGACCGTACGGTCACAAGGAATCCTATAAATACCCCTCGGATTTCTCATTCAATTCACCAACAAACACTCATTCTCCTCTCTCTCTCTAGCTCGTTCTAAAGCGATTCTTGACCCGATATAAATTGCTTCTGATAAAGTTGCCTATGAAAGTTGCCTAAGGTTGTCTCTGATACAAGAAAAAAATTTCTAGAGTCTGAGTTCGAGGGTATTTTCTAAAATATTCCTAGAAAAGGTCCTCACGACCACCAAAAATATATTCCCCCCTTTTACCTAAAGTTCCCAATCCTAGGCATCACTCGCAGCCCCGCTAGAGCTGATTAAGTCCTGTTCCTAGCTACCATTCGGAGGACGCTGATAAGTCCGTTCTTTACGTGTTTTTAGCATGCATTTCATATTTGTTTATCATTGTTTGTTCATGTTTTACTTGTTTTATTATTACTTTAGGATGTTATTACTTCTTGTTTGCCTATTTGTGTGTTAGGACTTGATCCTTGGCGATTCAGAATGATTTGGAGCATAAACGAGGTTGAAAACGAGCAAAGAGAGCTTTATTGGATGACTGCCACCAGTTGCGGGCGCGAGCTTAGGACTTGCGGGCGCGAGATTCCCTGGTTCTGCTTGCGGGCGCGACTCCTGGACTTACGGGCGCGACCTGGGTAATTCCCACCTCCGAACCATTGCATTCTTTCGCTTTATCTTGGCAACTCTTCGCCACTATCTCATCCGAATTTCTCCCAAGCTTTGTGTCCCTTCACTTATGGATAGAAGCAACATTTCATTATGGATAAATACAACACTTCTTGAGGATAGAAACATCCCTTCACCAAAGATTGCAACTCTCCATAACACACCTCTTGGAGAATTATAAATAGAAGGCTTGTATCATCATTTAAGTTGTTGTTGAACATATGAGAATATTTTGACATACAAATCTATTCTATTTCAAGTAGTTTATCTTTTTTTTTATTAAGTGTATCAAAGTTGATCCGAAAGGATAACTTATCGTAGAGAAACGACGAGAAGGTGCAAGCGATAGCGACTTGAGGATTGACAAACCTCCAAGGAAGAGTAAAAGGATTCACAACCCCGACCCCTTCTTTGCTTTGCATTTTCAATTGTATCGTTCTTGTTGAACTCGGTTATTTATGTATTGAACTTGAATCGTAAATCAATGAATGATTTCTGTTATGCTTAACATGATTTCTATTTTAAGTTTGCTTCCAAAGAAGACTCTTTTAGTAATTAATTGTGGCGTTTATCCAAGTTCGATTGACGCAAAGAGATTTGGGAATCGAATTAGATAAACATTGGTAATCGACTCAAGTAAACTTGGTTTTTACTCTAACTCGTGCTTTAACTTGACTAGTTGGTTTAAGAATTGATTTTCGCTTAAGTTTCTAACTCTGAATGTAACAATTAGATTTAGGTGGATTACTATCTTAGAGGAAACGCTTTGATTTAACCGTTTGAATACCTCCTTAGATAATTGTGTTCAAAGTCGCGTCTTTATTGGTACATTAGATATTAACTTAGTTAGTCTATTTGTTTGTAGCTTAGTTTAGATTAGAATTCAAACCCAATTTGATAATTGAATTAACTATAGACTTAAGAGAAAACGAATCTGTAATTCGGGTAAGTAAGATACTGCGTGTTAACAATGTTTTGTTCCCTGTGGGATCGATAATCTTTTATAACTACAAAGCGGACACCGTACACTTGCGGATTTCGCATAACAGACGCCCTACACAACTCCGGCCCCCAAGGTTCCTCCCTGAAAAGGTCTCCGTTCTTCAACGACCATCAGTCCGCGAGCAATCACTGGCACGCGACGAGGGTAAGCTTCTGAGGGTTTTGTACCGTGTCACCTGGCGGTTTACCGTTCAAATGTTTGTGTATTTAAAAACTTCTGTGTGATAACCCTAAATGTCAAGATAATAAACTGTTAGGCTGCATTAAAGATCCTCTGGGCCCTAGAATGTCGGAATTAATAAGTTGTATCCACGAACATAAACAGAATCTCTGGTTTACAAAACAATCGGTACAAACACCGGTTCGTACATTTTCCCGGTCGGCCGGGTGGCGACTCTAGTCAAAGAAGGCTATGTTGGCCCTATCAAGAACAGAATCACCTAGAGGGGGGTGAATAGGTGTCAAAGTAGAAAACTGAAAATTTCTAAGTTTTTCGGGAAACTTAATTTTCAGAGTCAAATTTCCTCAGAGTCAGAAGCTAGCTTACAGAAGTTGCTTCTGAGGGAAATTCTGCCTAAACACAGTTAGACTGTTTTCAGCAACAGAAGTTCTGATTTGAGAACTTCTGGACAGTCTTCTGAATAAAGACAATGATACTTTAGAGAAAATCTGTTTCAGTACTAAATATGAACAAGTACACAGAGGCAAAAATAACAAGTATAAGAGGGAGAAAGAAGTTCAGGAGATCCTGATTGAACAATTCGATTTATCCAAGTTCGCCACAGAAGTCCTGTGACTACGTCTTGTCCCCTGAGGTCGCAGCCTACAGAGATTTTATAAATCCACTATTCAGAACTTTTATGGCAAGTTCAGAAGCTGCTTTACATCAACAGAACTTAAGCTAATTTCTCACTTAGTTCTGACTAGCCTAAAAAGAGTTAAAGGATTTCCACCAGCACAAACAACAACTCTGTTTTCTGGATTTCTCACCCAACTCTAATCTCAACTAGATTTCTCTCTTTTAAAACTAACTGAAGATCACAAACGATCTCAGTTTACAAGATTCCTATTATTAACTTGTTTTTCTTCACTCTCTCACTTTTACTAAGACTATGCTAAGAAAGATTGAGAATGGAAAAGATGCTCTGTTTTTCTTGTTAGAACAGTGCGTTGAGATTTTACTCGATGATCACACACACGTTGATGCTTTGGAGCTTGGCTACTATTTATAGTGAGTGAAGATGACCGTTGGTGAGTTTGAAACTTCAAAGGAGATGACATCAGTTGTTGTAGCCGTTAATTTGTCAAATCTTCAAACGGTCTTCAAACACTTTGATTCCGTTATCCTTGTTCTTTAACTAAATCCGGTAAGTGATTTGAAATCAAGGATGAGGATGACAGGAATCATTCTTCAATTGGATCAACAAAGGGTAGACAAGGAAATTCTGGTTTCTTTTAAACAGACAGGCGCGCTCCATCAAAACAACTTTTTGAACTTTTGGCGCCTTGCATTAAATGCACTTGTCAGAGCATTAAATGCTATCCAGAACCCGTGACTCTAGCTTTCAGAAGCTAATTTTCAGTTGTCTAGACTTCTGATCAAATTGGCAAAACTTCTGATTGCAAGGAACTTCTGAGGAGAGCTTTAGCAGACTTCGGCTTCAGAGCGAAGGAATCCAGCTTCTGAATTGTTGAAACTCTGACTTCAGCAACTGATCTTCTGAGTTCTTTAGGCAATCCAGAAACGATTCATTCAGCAACTGCTGAGAAACTTACACATAGACTAAAGCAAAAATATTAGTCAACAATAAACTATATGTAAGATAGTATTAGATTATCATCTTCTGAGACGTTTGGACATAATCAAAACACTTAGGGTTCATCATTCTCCCCCATTTTGGTTATGGACAAACCGTGGTCAGAAGGTAACAGAAAACATGAGGTTTAGAAAATGACTTCCTGATGCAAATGTTTCATAACTTCTGAGTAAATTAACTCCCCTATTTTAGTGTAAATGGTGAACTTCAGCAATCTGTATAAACTTAAAGAAAGACTTAAGATCAAGTTGTTAGATTTGATGAAGTGTAGTTTACTAAGTCAAAAAGAAACATAAGCAAAAAGTAAGAAGTCAGATACGCAAGAGAGTATAAGAAAGATTCAGTGTGTATAAATTCATTCAGAAGACAGCATAAGAAACAAAATAATCAGAAGAGCAGAAAAAGTCCTAAGACAAAAACTACCCAACCCAGAACCTAGCTAAGAAGCATAAGTCCTAAAAGATTACAAGTTCCTAGGTTTCTTCTGAGGAGGAGGAACAACACTAGAACCTTCGGCAGCACTTGATCTCTTCTGACCAGACTTCTCCCCCGTTTGACCAGAACCAGGAGCAACACCCAGAGCACCTTGAGATTTCAATTTTTGTTGAACATTCAGTGCAGTCTGATATTGCTGAGGAGTTGGTCTCACAGTATTGATCAGATCCATTCTTCTTCTGAAGTCATCATCAATGGTCTTCATATGATCAAAGGTCTGACCAGACATAGGTCGCTGTCTCTGAACATCTTCCAGAAGGAGCTTGATCAACCTATTGTTAGCATACACAGCAGCAGTAAGATGCTCATTCTGAATATAAGTCTGTCCACGAACAAACCTATAACAATTGTGAAGAGTCTTCTCTTGTTCACGTGCTTGAGTGTGCATAACCTTCAGAAGTTCAGTAAGCTCAGCAATCTGTGCGTTCTGTGCAGATACAGCAGACTCAATGTTGGAGAGTCGATTGTTGAGATCAGGAGTGATGTCATATACTATCTTAGCAGCCCCGGAAGATGATGAACCTTGAGCAGCAGATTTCACTTCTCTCAGAATGTGATTTGCAGTACTTTGCAGGTCATCAATCTTACTTGGGAGCATCTTCTCATGAGCCTCATAATGCTCGTTTGCTTCCTTGACTTCTTCTGTCAATATCTCCAGATTCTCATTGACCTTCTGAGAAGAAGCAAGAGCAATATTATCCAATGAAGGAAGAGTCAGAGCTAATTCTCTTAATTTGTACAGCTCTTCATAGGTAGCTAGATGAAGTGTAGAAAGATTGCGTATGTAGACAGAAGGATCCTGCATTTGAAGCATAGTCATGAGCTGCATGTTCTGAGCTTTCAAAGAATGCAATTCTTGCAGCACAATGCCCTGAGCATACATGTCAGCAGCAGAGGTCCTTTGCCCCATACCAGCAAATCTATTCAGCAGTTCATCAGAGCCACTCTGACTCATTCGTCTCAACTCTTCAACACTGGGGGCACCTCCAGCTTCAAAAATACCAGAAGCTCTGCCCATGAAACCAAAACTACCAAACCTGGTATCCAGATCATCCCGATTCATGTGTTTGCGCAGGAAGTCATAGTTGGATGACAACCCAGCAAAACAAGAAGTAGTGGAGGAGGTAGTTAAAGGATCACACACAGGAGGTGTATGTCCAGAAGTTGAGAGAGGAGGAATTTGAGTGTTTGAGGAAGGGATGGCATTGGTGGTAGAGGAAGAAATGGTAAGGGAAAAGGAAGGTAAAGGAGATGGTAGTGAGAAAGATGGAGCAGTAAATCCAATTGATGGACTTACAGAGGAGGAAGGAATAGAAGAGGTAGTGGATGTGGATATAGAGTCTGTGAAAATGGGAGCAATGTTTAAATTCACTTCTGAAAAGGATCCAGAAGGAGGAATGATTGAAGGAGGTACAACCTCAGAGGTTGAAGTTGTAGGAGGAATGGAAGTTTGGGAACCACTCACTTCTGTGACAGAAGGGAGTGAAGGAGATTGATGAGGAGTAAGAGTGGGAGAAGAGATGACCTGGTCAGAGTTTGGATCAAACATTGAGATGGGCTCAGCAAAGATGTGAGCCATCCTGATCAGTGTTTCAGAGGCGTCCCTTTCACCAGGGTTTCTTCCTTGATTCAGAAGAATGTTGTCAATGAAGTTTTCATCATCAACATTCTCAACAAAATGTTTTGCATTCTGAAGAACCTCTTCATCTTCTGGTTCACTCTCTTCTGACAGCTCTTCAATCAGAGGAGCATCAACATTCTCTTCATCAGACATTTCTGACAAGTCTTTATCAGCATCTTCCGGTTCCTGAGTAACAGGATCTTCTAATTCAGCACTGGAGGCAACAACGAAGTCCTTTTTCCTCAGCAACCTTCGTTTTGCAACAGCCTTCTTCCCAATCCTGGTAGAGAGAGAGATATTCTCAAATATCCGAGAGGACAGAGAGATATTCTCAAGATTATCTCCTTCTTCTGAAGCCTCAACTTCCTTTGAGAACTCCGCATCCTGAAGTTCAGCAGCACATGCTATAAGTCTTGCATCGGCCTTAGCCTTTGCAGCAATTTCTCTTTCAGCAGCTAACTGATCCTCCGCTTCTTTCTTCTTTCTTTTCTCTTCAGCAAGAGCCACAACTCTTGCAACTTTTTCAGCTTCAGCAGCCTTTTCTTTCTCAGCAAGGCGTGCTTCCTCAGCATCCTAAGCTTCCTTCTCAGGAACATCCTTTGGCTTCTCAGCAACAATCTTGCCAGAGGGTTCAACATTGATTGTTGTTTGAACCATCGTGGGAAGAGGTTATGAGACAACCACCTTCTCAACAGTCAGGTTCAACTTACTTGATCCCTTCTTTCCCTTGCCCTTCTTGGCAGCATTCTTTCCTTTCTGCACAGTAGCTTCCATAATTTCCTTCTGAGCAATACTCACAGAGGAGCCCTTCTCAATCTTCTTCGGAGTCACACCAAAACTCAGGTTCCTGAAGGTATGCATCTTCAGAACCGTACTCCTACTAGTAACACCTTCTCCTGAAACAACAACAGAGGCTGCCTCAAACAACCTCGTCAGGAGTGAGCCATATGCTAATGCACTCACGGTTGTTACATTCTTCATCTGCCTTATCAGCATGGCAGGTAAATTAATTTTCTTCTGGTTGACCAGATGCCACATGAAAACCCTTTCCCTGTTGGAAACCCCATTGACTCCTCCAGCCTTCGGAAGAAAGACATTTGTAGTCAAATAGTGTGCCCACCTCTGGTGCTGAGTCAACCAGGTGGCATACGTTTCCTTGACATTCAGATCTGGCCTAGCCCAGTTGGCTTCAGTAAAACCATCTGCTGAACCATCATCACCAATGATGATTCCTTCATCATCAATCCCTATCACTTGAGAAATGGAAGCCCTGCTGACTTCGATCTCAACTTCCCCGACTACAGAATGCAAAACATCCTCCTCATTAGAAAAGAAATGAAGGTTCTGATAGAATTCTATAACTAACTTAGGATAAATGAATTCATCGAGAGAGACGAATGAATTCCAGTTTTGAGCGCTAAGCCAGTGAGAAATAGGTTCAGTCGATTTAACTTCATCATCTAGGAACCTAGAGGTGAATACCCTAGATTCGCTAACCTTCTTTTGTGATTCAGTGGAGAAGATGTGAGTGACAGTGATTTCTTGAGCCATTTTTGAAGATATAAGAAATTAGGTTAAGATTTTAGAGAGAAGAGAACACAGAAAAATCTATGGAAATTCTAATGGTCAAAGAAAATGAGAGTAAAAACTTCTAAGTATGGAAAACCCTTATTTATACCCAAACACAGAAACCGTTCCAATTCAAAAAGCAAATGCACACCGTTTAAAAGGGAACAGATAACCGTTAACCACAGAACAGCGCCGTAATATGCAGTAGATAACGCATGCTTAAGTGTCAAATCATGATTAGAATTAATTATAACTTAATTATCTCAAACGATTAATCACTTAAGACATACAGAAATAATTAATCTAAGTTATTGAAGTGGATAAGTCATACCAATGCCTTCTCGTAAGTTGCTGAAAGAATTACCAGCCAGAGGCTTAGTAAACATGTCAGCAAGATTTTCTTCAGAGGGAACATGAGTAATGATAATATCTTTCTTCAGAACATGATCTCTCAGAAAGTGATGCCTAATATGAACATGCTTCATCCTGCTGTGCTGAATAGGATTCTTTGAAAGATAAATTGCACTCTTGTTATCACAGTAGATTGTAATTGTTCCAGGGATGATTCCATAGTCAGCAATTTGTTGCTTGATCCAGAGCATCTGAGAAACACAACTTCCAGCAGCCACATACTCAGCTTCAGCAGTTGAGAGAGCCACAGAGGTTTGCTTCTTGCTATGCCAGGAGACTAGGCACTCCCCCAGAAAATGACAACCACCAGAAGTGCTGACCCTTTTCAATTTATCTCTACCATAGTCAGAGTCCGTGTATCCTATAGGAGTGAAGTCAGAACTACAGGGATACCACAAACCAGCTTCTGGTGTGCCTTTAACATATCTGAGAATTCTTTTGACAGCAACATCATGAATTTCTCTTGGCTTTGATTGATATCTAGCACAAAAACACACAGCAAAATGTATATCTGGCCTGCTGGCGGTTAGGTATAAAAGAGAACCAATCATACCTCTGTAGGTTTTTATATCTACAGGTTTACCAGCTTTCTCTTCATCATCAATGTCTTTGCTGACATCCATTGGAATATCAACAGCATTAGAGTCCATCATGCCAAATTTCTTCAGCACTTCTCTAGTGTACTTGGCTTGATTGATAAACACACCATCATTACTTTGCTTGATCTGAAGTCCTAAGAAGAAGGTTAATTCTCCCATCATAGACATTTCAAACTCAGCCTTCATGTGGTCACTGAACTCTCTGCACAAAGATTCGTTAGTAGCACCAAATATAATGTCATCAACATATACCTGAGCTATAAGGATATCCTTGTTCTTCTTCAGAGTGAACAGAGTTGTATCAACACAGCCTCTGACAAATCCCTTAGACAGAAGGAACTTTGTCAGTCTCTCATACCAAGCTCTGGGAGCTTGTTTCAGTCCATACAATGCTTTCTTCAGCTTAAATACATGATCAGGAAACTTAGGATCTTCAAAACCAGGAGGTTGAGACACATAGACTTCCTCATCAATGTAACCATTCAAGAATGCACTTTTCACATCCATTTGAAAAAGCTTAAAACCTTTGTATGATGCAAAAGCACATAAGATTCTAATGGCTTCTAATCTTGCAACAGGAGCAAAAGTTTCACCATAATCTATGCCTTCTTGCTGACTGTAACCTTGAGCAACAAGTCTTGCCTTGTTCCTCACAACATTTCCAAATTCATCAAGCTTGTTCTTCAGAACCCATCTAGTTCCAACAACCTTTATGTTGTTAGGTCTGGGAACCAAAGTCCAAACTTCTGACCTTTTGCACTGGTCAAGTTCTTCTTGCATTGCCATTAACCAGGAGTCATCATCAGCAGCTTCATAGAAGTCCTTGGGTTCCAGAAGTGACACAAAAGCCACATTCCCCATGTATCTTTTGAGCTGAGCTCTGGTCATGACAGGATTATGAACAGAGTCAATAATGTTCTCTAAGGAATGATTCCTATGAGTTCTAACTTCTCTTGGTACATCCAATGAGTCTTCTGAAACCTGTTCATCATTTGTTGAATCATATATAGGAGCATCTTCTGGAAGGAAGTTGACTTCTGGAGTAGGATTCTCATCTTGAGCTTGTTCAGCAACAGGAGGAACCACTTCAGCAGCTCTGGGAGAAACATCTTCTTCTTCAACAGGAGATGTAACTTCAGGAGCTTGAACTACATCTTCATCAGGAGCTCTACTATCTGCAGGGTTAGTCTCATCAAACTGTACATGAACAGATTCATCTAAAGTTTGAGTCCTCTTATTAAAAACCCTATATGCTTTACTATGTGTTGAGTAACCAAGAAAAATGGCCTCATCTGCCTTTGAATCAAACTTTGAAAGATATTCTTTTGTATTCAAAACATAACACTTACAACCAAAGGTTCTGAAATAACCTATTTTAGGCTTTCGACCTTTCCAGAGTTCATAAGGGGTCTTGTTCAGAATGCTTCTGATTAGCACTCTATTCAGAACATAGCAAGCTGTGTTCACAGCTTCTCCCCAAAAGTACTTAGGAAGCCTTCTTTCATTGATCATAGTTCTGGCTATCTCAACCAGAGTTCTATTCTTCCTTTCAACTACCCCATTTTGTTGAGGAGTTCTGGGAGCAGAAAAGTTATGATCAATTCCCTTGGTTTCACAGAATTCTTCAAACCTAAAGTTTTTGAATTCTCCACCATTATCACTTCTGATATGGACAACCTTTTCATTCCTTTCATTCTCAAGTTTCTTTATCAGAACTGAGAAACATCCAAGTGACTCATCTTTGCTAGACAGCAAGATGACCCAAGTGAATCTTGAATAGTCATCTATAATGACAAAGGCATACTTCTTTCCACCCATGCTCATTGGTTGAACAGGGCCAAAAAGATCCATATGAAGTAATTCCAAAGGTCTTTTAGTTGAAATGACTTTCTTAGTTTTAAAAGAGCTTCTAGATTGTTTACCAGATTGGCAAGCATTGCATAAATGGTTCTTTTTAAAACTAATTTCAGACAGACCCTCAACCAATTGATTTCTAGCTACTTTGGCTAGAAGATCCATGCTCACATGAGCAAGTCTCCTATGCCAGAGCCAGGAGGTATCCTCTTTGGACATCAAGCATATATTTTTGCAAAGATTCTCAAGATTCAGCATGAAAACATTTTCAACTCTAGGAGCAGTTAGAATAACTTCCCTTGACTTACTGTCCAAGATTTTACATCCAGAGGAGCTGAAGACAACATCTCTACCTTTATCACACAGTTGTGCAACACTCAGGAGATTGAACTTCACGCCTCTGACTAGGGAGACATCTTCGATCGGAGGATTAGTTCCTATGGATCCAGAACCAAGTATCCTTCCTTTCTGAGCATCTCCAAAGCTGACTTTTCCACCTCTTTTAGGATCAAATGTGATGAATGCTTTTTCATCACCTGTCATATGCCTTGAGCACCCACTGTCAATGTACCACAGCTTTGACATTGATGGAGCACTCAGAGCCACCTGCAACACAATCAATTAGTGACAGGTACCCAATCCTTATTGGGTCCTTCAGAGTTAGATTTCTCTTCAGCAGGATTTAATGATATCTCAGATTGCAAGAGGTTTTTAATATGGTACTTGCAATCCTTCAACCAGTGACCATCACTCTTGCAAAGTTTGCAAAAGAGAGGGTTCTTGGATCTTTCCCTTTGCTTCCTGGGAGATTTCTTCTTCTTCTGAGAAGGACCAATATCTTCAGAGGCTATACCAGCACTCTCAGAGGTACCAACATCAGGAGGAGAAGCTATCTCTTTCAGAAGAGAGGGAGTGACAGATTTCTTCTTCTTCTGGGGTTTATCACTTCCCAGAGGCAGCTTTTCCTTGCCTTTGACTTTAGAGCCATCAGCAGAAGTGCTGAACTGTTTACACAGTTTTTCTTCTAACACTTTCATGTCAGAATAAACTTGAGTAAACCTAAGAAACTTGTCAGCCTCACTCTTGTCCAATTTCCTTTTCAGGTACTTGAACATACTATAGAGTTCTTCAAGAGAATCAAAGATATTTTGTTCAGAAGATATGTTTACCTCAGAATCATAAGTAGCTTCAGGAGGTGCGGAAGTTTCTCCTGTGACATCTTCAGAGGTTGGCTCATCAATAGCCATAAAACAAATCTGAGCTTGCTCTTCCTTTTCTTCAGGATCACTGCTGGTCTCAGAGTCTGACCAGGCAGCCAGCATAACTTTCTTGAACTTCTTCTTATCTTTCTTCAACTCCGGGCAGTTAGGCTTAATGTGCCCCGGTTGCTGACATCCATAGCACACAATTGGCTTGTTTGGATCTCTCTTGAACTTTTCACCAGAATGAGGAGTTTTCTTATCAAAGCTCCTGAAAGGCTTCTTGTAGTTTCCACCTCTGCCTTTCCTAAAGGCCTTCTTGAACTTCCTGGTCAGCATAGCCAGTTCCTCATCTTCAGAGGATTCTTCAGAAGATTCTGCTTTCAGGACTACTCTTTTTCCTTCTGACCTTTCTCTTAGGTCATGATTTTTTAATGACATCTCATGAGTAATTAGAGACCCAATGAGCTCATCATACAGGTAATAGCTCAAATCCTGAACTTCTTCAATAGCAGTCTTCTTGGCTTGCCAAGACCTTGGTAAGCTTCTGACAATCTTCTTCACTCGATCAGATTCTTCAATATCCTTTCCTAAACTCTTCAAGTCATTGACTATCTTGGTGAATCTAGAGTTCATATATGAAATAGATTCTTTATCAAGCATTTCAAATAACTCATATTCTCTCATGAGTTGGTTGACTTTAGATTGCTTCACTTTTCCAGTTCCTTCATATGTGACTTCTAGCTTGTTCCAAATATCCTGTGCAGTTTCACAAGAAGAAACTTTGTTATATTCAGTGGCTGTAAGTGCACAATGCAACATATTTATTGCTGAAGCATTAGTTTGAAGTTTTTTTAGAATGTCATCTGTGTATTCTCTCTGAGGAATAACAACATTCCCTAAACCTTGTTCCATTCTGGTGGGAATGAAATCACCATCAGTGATGACATACCAAGCACTCATGTTCTGAGCATGGATGAAATACATCATCCTTTTCTTCCAGTATGAGTAGTTGTTGCCATTAAATAATGGAGGTCTAGTAGTAGAAGAACCTTCTGGAACTATGAAGTGAGAAGAATTCTCAGGCTGGTGTCTACTAGCCATCTCTATTGATTCTGATAGGATCTTACACTTAGATTGTTAGATCTTTAGTAAATATGCGAAGTGACCTTCGCTCTGATACCACTTGTTGGCCCTATCAAGAACAGAATCACCTAGAGGGGGGTGAATAGGTGTCAAAGTAGAAAACTGAAAATTTCTAAGTTTTTCGGGAAACTTAATTTTCAGAGTCAAATTTCCTCAGAGTCAAAAGCTAGCTTACAGAAGTTGCTTCTGAGGGAAATTCTGCCTAAACACAGTTAGACTGTTTTCAGCAACAGAAGTTCTGATTTGAGAACTTCTGAACAGTCTGCTGAACAAAGACAATGATACTTTAGAGAAAATCTGTTTCAGCACTAAATATGAACAAGTACACAGAGGCAAAAATAACAAGTATAAGAGGGAGAAAGAAGTTCAGGAGATCCTGATTGAACAATTCGATTTATCCAAGTTCGCCACAGAAGTCCTGTGACTACGTCTTGTCCCCTGAGGTCGCAGCCTACAGAGATTTTATAAATCCACTATTCAGAACTTTTATGGCAAGTTCAGAAGCTCCTTTACATCAACAGAACTTAAGCTAATTTCTCACTTAGTTCTGACTAGCCTAAAAAGAGTTAAAGGATTTCCACCAGAACAAACAACAACTCTGTTTTCTGGATTTCTCACCCAACTCTAATCTCAACTAGATTTCTCTCTTTTAAAACTAACTGAAGATCACAAACGATCTCAGTTTACAAGATTCCTATTATGAACTTGTTTTTCTTCACTCTCTCACTTTTACTAAGACTATGCTAAGAAAGATTGAGAATGGAAAAGATGCTCTGTTTTTCTTGTTAGAACAGTGCGTTGAGATTTTACTCGATGATCACACACACGTTGATGCTTTGGAGCTTGGCTACTATTTATAGTGAGTGAAGATGACCGTTGGTGAGTTTGAAACTTCAAAGGAGATGACATCAGTTGTTGTAGCCGTTAATTTGTCAAATCTTCAAACGGTCTTCAAACACTTTGATTCCGTTATCCTTGTTCTTTAACTAAATCCGGTAAGTGATTTGAAATCAAGGATGAGGATGACAGGAATCATTCTTCAATTGGATCAACAAAGGGTAGACAAGGAAATTCTGGTTTCTTTTAAACAGACAGGCGCGCTCCATCAAAACAGCTTTTTGAACTTTTGGCGCCTTGCATTAAATGCACTTGTCAGAGCATTAAATGCTATCCAGAACCCGTGACTCTAGCTTTCAGAAGCTAATTTTCAGTTGTCTAGACTTCTGATCAAATTGGCAAAACTTCTGATTGCAAGGAACTTCTGAGGAGAGCTTTAGCAGACTTCGGCTTCAGAGCGAAGGAATCCAGCTTCTGAATTGTTGAAACTCTGACTTCAGCAACAGATCTTCTGAGTTCTTTAGGCAATCCAGAAACGATTCATTCAGCAACTGCTGAGAAACTTACACATAGACTAAAGCAAAAATATTAGTCAACAATAAACTATATGTAAGATAGTATTAGATTATCATCTTCTGAGACGTTTGGACATAATCAAAACACTTAGGGTTCATCAGGCTAAAGCCGCTATTAGCGAGCACTTACGCTCACAGTGGCGACTCTGTTGGGGACGAAAAATATATTCTACTATTATAAGTTGACTTCAACGTATGATTTTCTTGAAGTTGATTTATTAATGGGGGGATGTAGGTTTGGTTTTCACTTTTTGTAAAATTGTTTCTTAAATTATTTTATAAAGAGTAAAAAATAGGATACAACTGAAGCATTCTGACAGTCTAGGGCTATACACAGAGTTACTACTTTCTCATACTGCATAAAACAAAAATCCCGAATGGTCAACGTGTGTTATGGGTCGTGCTTACTGTCGTTTCCTATAAGGGACGCATAGGTCGATCTGTAACACCACCTACAGCCTTGTACCATCGACACGCTGCTCAAAACCCTTAAATGGGGAGGCACTAGGTATATCTTGTTGTGGGAACCCTTTGTACTATCAAACGAGACCGAAGCCTCATGTAGTCAGCCTAGATATCTCCATTAGGAACTACCCTCAAACATCATGTAAACTACGTCTGTTGAGAGCGTTTCTGGCATCGAAAGGAAAGATGTCAGAAGAAACCCACCTAGGACAGAGACGCACCACCCGAAGAATGAGAGGGAGCGACGACCTTGTGTGTTGACTACTCATTGATTGCTTGATCATACATACTTGAGAGCATATAGAAGGTCTGAACCCCGCCGTCTAGATGTTTCTTTGATTCAAAAGAACACTCTGTCACAATCCCGCAAATAGCATTGTCCTGAATGTCCACTCCGAATAAGGAAAGGGTTGCAAAGAATGTGACAGAGTGCGATTTGAATCAAAGGAACGTCCAGACCGATAAAATATCGGCTGAAAGAGAAGCGAAAGAACGACCCACGGCTAAAATAAAACCTCGTGAAAACATGTCGTGATTCGATCTCTCGTGTCTACACAAGCCAGAGACCCCGCCCAGGGATATTACCTTCATTACCACATCCATAAGGTAATATTCTCGAACGGAGTCCAACAAGCCAAAGAACGGGAGAAAGACTTATAGGACCATGCATACATACATCTCACGAACCGAGAATAACGGGAGGCTCGTACCATTTTTCCCGTATAGAGCGACCGTGGACAAGGGCAAACCGAAGGTTGGTTAGGGCAGACCAATCACGGAGCCCGAAGACGTATTAGTTGAAAGCGCGTCCGATTCAGAAGAGGACATGGCAGAGCCAAACAACGCCCCTGACGTTGCTACCGAGATCGCCAAAGCATTGGCGACCATGCTCCAGTCCCCCGAATACCAGATGATGATGGACTTGGCCATTGAAAAAGGGTGCCAGAAGGTCCTGGCCAAACACTTGGAAAGTGGAGAAAAACCTGAGTCTGAATCAGGGGGATCTCATGAGATGGAGAAGCCAAAAGACTCGAATGACTCAGAAGGAAAATTGGACTATATCATCGGACACCTAGAAAGTAAGGCCGGAAGCGCCGCTACCCCAACTAGCAAGACATTGGCATCTTATCTAAGGCCCAATGGACAAGGGCTTCCCTCAGGGTTTGTGATCCCAGCATTTATCCGGTTCAGCGGGAAGGGAGATCCCGCTGGGCATATCAAACACTTCGCCAATCTTATGAATCTGTCCCCCTTAGACATGAAACAGGCAACCGGTTTGTTCGCCTTCTCGCTCGAGGGTAATGCCTTGGAATGGTACAACGGGCTAAAGTTTAGCATCCAAGGGAATTGGGATGAACTAGTAGCAGCATTCACCAAGCAATACGAAATCAACACTCTGCAGAAATACACGTGGGCAGACCTGGCGGCCCTCAGATAGAATGTAGGAGAAAGGTTCGACACCTACTATGACAACAGATGGTTGCCGGTGGCTGGAAAGTTGGTTGTCAAGCCTCTAGAGAGTGATTTGATAGAATGCTTGGCCAGCGGAGCATTGCCCAGAATCAGGGAAGTAATTCAATATCAAACTTTCAAAACATTTGAGGACCTGTTCCAGACGGTCCGAAAAGTCGAAAGACAGGTCATCAACCAAGTCCCTAGGACCACATATGGAAGAGGGAACAACGCGTGAGTCATCGAACCAGAACAAGCTCCCGGGGGGCGAGGGACCCAATCCATCGAATACCGAGGAGCCTCCTCAGGAGTTAACGCAATCCACCTAAATGTTAACCTCAAGAAGGCATTCGACCGCCTAGCTCATGAAGGGAAAATCTCTCCTGTCAGGCCGCCCATAATTATCAAACCAAGCGATAATCTGGAGAGATTCTGTGACTATCATCAGGTCTTCTCGCACCCTACCGCCAAATGTGAAGCGCTGCATAGAGAAATCATGAGACTGATTGAACAAGGAGAGATAGAAGGTCCTAAGGCCCCGAGCACCAAGAAAAACCCCCTACCGGACTACCGCGACGTTCCTCCCCCACGGACTATGATGATCGACTCAGGATTCACAGAAAGAGAAGTCCTAAAACGTGTCGACAGGACACCGAGGGCACGCACCCCGATGGGTTATTTCTCCCCGTGCCTTTCGGTCAACATGATGCAATCAGGGTGTACCCCGGCTCAGATTATGGCCTGCCTCGGAGGAGGAATCAGAAGGTCTCCGGACGAAGCCAGCAATTGGTGGTCAGATTCGTCGGATGACGAGCCGACAAAAGAAGAAGCTAGGGCCACGATAAACCATGTCACCAGGTCAGGACGGGTATTTCAACCCGCGCCAAGAACACAAGAGCCAGAGTCGACCACGAACGGGAGGGATGGAAGTGGCCAAGACCCTAACAGAAAGGGGATGGTGGCTAAGCAACTGGCAAAGACCCCGATGCAAATGTCTGTGTGGGAACTCCTAGTATCATCCAAGGAACACCGGGATGCGTTAATTGAAAATCTCTCAGATGTGCCTACGATAGCAACAATAACCCCAAACGAGCTATGCTGCATAGTGCAAGGAATGCGGGAACCGGTGGCAAATATATCTTTCACAAAAGAGGACCTTCCCGCTGAAGGAGCAATTCAAAACAACGCCATGTTCATACAAGTAGAGGTCAAAGGAAAGCGTATGTCATGTGTTATGGTAGATGACGGGTCGGCCCTCAACATATGCCCCAAGAAAATGTTGGGACGGCTCGGGCTAACAATGGAGGACATCAAGCCCATAGGAATGGTTATCCGGGCCTATGACGACTCGAAGAGGGAAGTGTTGGGCGTCTTTGAAACAGAAGTTGTAACAGGGCCCATCAGGTCGATGGTAGAATTCGTGGTGATGGATATACCCGTCACATTTGCCCTGCTACTCGAGCGACAATGGTTCCACCCCTTGGGAGGAGTCTCATCCACCCTACATTAGAAGATCAAGTTCCCGATGGGAGACAAAGTTGTCACCATCCCCGCTCATGACGACCTCATGGTAGCCATAATCACCTCGGACTTTCCTCCCCGAGGTGGGTTCCAAGCAGCCATGATATATGAAGAAGAAATGCCCGTATCGGTCGCAAACTCGCTAAAGAAGATGCGCTTCATGCCAGGAATGGGCCTGGGGGTAAACCAACAGGGGCCGCCCACTTTCAACATCCCCTGCGAAGCTAAAAGAGGGAGAGGAGGGTTAGGATATTCTGTAAAAAGGGACGGGGGCACGTCCAGTGGAACAAAATGGGTCACTCCAAAGAAAAGGCTGGAGGAAGCCGATGAGGAAACTGAAAGGGAACCCGACATGACGAAATGGTAGAAAACTCGCACGACCGAGACAAACGCGCCAATCCCTGCCCCAGAGAGGCGCATCCAAGACCTCGCAGATAAACTAGCCAAGATGAAAGTCAACAAGGGAGAAATGGAGGTCAAGATAAGAGAAGCTGTAAAGCGAGTGTTTGAAGAAGTCATGAGAGGGAAGAAAAATGAAGACGTGGGGATGCCTCCGGGAGATGCCAAGGACGTAAAAACGACCCATGAGATCAAGGAAGACCCAGATCTTGTGAGCTTGCTAGATTCGGTCCTATACGACGATGACGTCGTGTATAATTGTGATTTCATGTTTCAAAATGATGTATTCACTTCAAAACACGATGCAATGAAATCCCAGTTTGCTTACTTGTGTGACTTGTCTGAAGATGGCACCGTGTATTCATTAGATCATTTAACTAGTGAATTTAGCATACATAACACCGCATTACATCATGTTAACCTAGGAACGAAGGATGAACCAAGGTTAGTATCGATTTCGCCTGACTTATCCCCTGCGGAACGTAGTCAAATCGAAGCAGTCTTAAGATGACATCAAAAGTGTTATTCTAACATCTTATTTTGATGACTTAAATAAATAGTTTTTATATATTATGCTCCATGTGTGACAAAATGACTTTTATCATATACTATATACTTAAATGATTTATATAACTCTAGATGTTATTAAATGATATTTCAAATAAACTTTAAAAAGAAATATCTAGAGTTATCCTAAAAAGTATATGATCTTAACTCTTGATCTTACGTGCTCTAAACTATGCCATATTTTACTCGAGATCAAAAGTTTTATGTATGTATGCCATGAACTTAATTGTGTGAATATGAGATATATTATGGACTATTTAATCATGACATGATCTTAATTAAAACATACTCTTGCCATGATTATTTTACGAAGTTCATAATTATTACGACATCTCAACTTCACTAAACACTTTCGGTTTATACATACTTGCCATGATGTGTGATCAAGACATTTTATCATCTACACTTACACGAATTTGATACATTAATTTGATGATAATATGTATGTTTATATGGTATTAATTCATGGTGATTAACATTGTTCAACAAAGAAGAAAACTCAAGTTAATCTACACCATCCATCTACCATCCTTGATCTTCATCCTACGGCCAAAAAATTGAACTTGATGAGCAAGTTTGATGTCTCTTCCATGACAACTCATGTTGTACTTTCAAGTGCTTCTCCACCTCTCCTTTAATGCACCAAAACCGAGATATCAAAAGGAGAAGAAGAGTTTGTGGTTAAGAAGAAGAAAGTACACTTACAACTTGACATAAAGTGAAAAGTGAAAGACATAAAGTTGATGGATGAGAAAAATCTTCCCCAAACGGCTACATGAAGAGATGTCACGAAATTGATTCAAATTTGAATCTCCAACAGCTCTATTTTCGACTATAAATAGCCCGGGAAGTTGACAGTTGAAGATAAGGAAAAACATCGAGAATTAAAGCTATCATACGAGAGAAATTGTCAAAGCTTTAGTTAATATTTCCTTCAACTGTATCGTGAGAGTTTGATGATGAACCCTAAGTGTTTTGGTTATGTCCAAACGTTTCAGAAGATGAAAATGAAAATTAACTTGTATACTTTTCAATGTTGACTAACAATTTTCGTTAAGTTATTATGAGTTTTCTCAGCAGATGCTGAATCAAGAATTCTTGTTTGCCTATTGAACTCAGAAGATTAAAAAGCTGAAGACTGAATCACTTTCTCAGAAGCTGGATGAACCGCTCTGAAGTCTTGATTGTCTGCCTAAAGCTTTTATCAGTAGTTCTCTTTTGCAAACAGAAGACTAAGGTTGTTTTAGTTCAGAAGCGCTAAGAAGGAATACGAACATCAGAAGTTCGTTATCACGGGTTTAGTTAAGCATTTAATGCTTTGTCAGTTGCATTTAATGCAAGGCGCCAAAAGTTCAAAAAGCTGTTTGAAGGACGCGCCTGTTCACAACAAACAAAACCTGCTCTCTTATCGTTTCCCTCTAAATCAATCTTCAAGTTCAGTCAACTCCATCACCTTTATTTTAATCCCATACCGGATTAGATTAAAGTACAAAGTTGACAGAGTTGAGTGGTTTGAGACCGTTTGAAGAAGTTGACAAGATTAACGGCTACTTTCATCCTTGTCATCCTTGAAGATTCAAATATCCTCAACGGTTATCTACTCAACACTATAAATAGTAGCAAAGCTCCACTGCATCAACTACGTGTGTGATCATAGAGCAAAAATCTCAACGCACTGTTATATCAAGAAAACAGAGCACACTTTCCATTCTCAATCTTTTCTTAGCTTAGCTATTGTAATTGTGAGAGAGTGAAGAAAAACAAGTTCATAATAGAAATCTTGTAAACTGAGATCGGTTGTGATCTTCAGTTAGATTTAAAAGAGAGAAATCTAGTTGAGATTTGAGTTGGGTGAGAAATCCAGAAAACAGAGTATTGTTGTTCTGGTGAAAATCCTTTAACTCATTTTAGGCTAGTCAGAACTAAGTGAGAAATTAGCTTAAGTTCTGTTGATGTAAAGGAGCTTCTGAACTTGCCATAAAAGTTCTGAATAGTGGATTTATAAAATCTCTGGAGGCTGCGACCTCAGAGGACAAGACGTAGTCACAGGAACTCTGTGGCGAACTTGGATAAATTGAACTGTTCATCAGGACCTCCTGAATCTCTTTCTCCCTTCTTTATACTTGTTAATTGCTTCTGTGTACTTGTATCATATTTAGTGCTGAAACAGATTTCCTCTTAAAAATCACAAGTCTGTGTTCAGAAGACTGTCCAGAAGTTCTTTACTCAGAACTTCTGTTGCTGAAAAGATAGAACCTGTCTTAAAGCAGATTATCCCTCAGAGGCTACTTCAATAAGCTTGCCTCTGACTCTGAGGATTATTGACTCTGAAAATTGAATTTTCATTAAAAGTTTGAAAATATCAGTTTTCGTTTGAAACACCTATTCACCCCCCTCTAGGTGATTCTGATCTTGTTAGGGCCAACAAGTGGTATCAGAGCGAAGGTCACTTCGTATATTTACTAAAAAGATCTAACAATCTAAGTGTAAGATCCTATCAGAATCAATAGAGATGGCTAGTAGACACCAGCCTGAGAATTCTTCTCACTTCATTGTCCCAGAGGGATCCTCTACAACTAGACCTCCATTATTCAATGGTGACAATTACTCCTACTGGAAAAAGAGAATGATGTATTTCATTCAAGCTCAGAACATGAGTGATTGGTTTGTCATCACAGATGGAGATTTCATTCCCACCAGAATGGAACCAGGTCTAGGGAATGTTATTATCCCTCAGAAAGAATATTCAGATGAAATTCTGAAAAAGCTCCAAACAAATGCTTCAGCAATAAATATGTTGCATTGTGCACTTACAGCCACTGAATATAACAAAGTTTCTTCTTGTGAAACTGCACAGGATATATGGAACAAGCTGGAAGTCACATATGAAGGAACAGGAAAAGTGAAGCAGTCCAAAGTCAACCAACTCATGAGAGAATATGAGTTATTTGAAATGCTTGACAAAGAATCTATTTCAGAAATGAATTCTAGATTCACCAAGATAGTCAATGACTTAAAGAGTTTGGGCAGAGACATTGAAGAGTCTGAAAGAGTGAAGAAGATTGTCAGAAGCTTACCAAGGTCTTGGCAAGCCAAGAAGACTGCCATTGAAGAAGTTCAGGACTTGAGCTTTTATATGTATGATGAACTCATTGGGTCTCTAATCACCCATGAGATGTCACTAAAAAATCATGACCTAAGAGAAAGGTCAGAAGGAAAAAGAGTAGTCCTGAAAGCAGAATCTTCTGAAGAATCCTCTGAAGATGAGGAACTGGCTATGCTGACCAGGAAGTTCAAGAAGGCCTTTAGAAAAGGCAGAGGTGGAAACTACAAGAAGCCTTTCAGGAGCTTTGACAAGAAAACTCCTGATTCTGGTGAAAAGTTCAAGAGAGATCCAAACAAGCCCATTGTGTGCTATGGATGTCAGCAACCTGGGCACATTAAGCCTAACTGCCCAGAGCTGAAGAAAGATAAGAAAAAGTTCAAGAAAGCTATGCTGGCTGCTTGGTCAGACTCTGAGACCAGCAGTGATCCTGAAGAGAAGGAAGAGCAAGCCCAGATATGTTTCATGGCTATTGATGAGCCATCCTCTGAAGATGTCACAGGAGAAACTTCCGCACCTCCTGAAGCAAACTATGACTCCGAGGTAAACATATCCTCTGAACAAAATATCTTTGATTCTCTTGAAGAATTGTACAGCATGTTCAAGTACCTAAAAAGGAAGTTGGACAAAAGCGAGGCTGACAAATTTCTTAGGTTTACTCAAGTCTATGCTGATATGAAAATATTGGAAGATAAACTAAGTAAACAATTCAGTTCTTCCTCCGATGACTCAAAAGTCAAAGGTAAAGAAAAACTGCCTCTGAGGAATGATAAACCTCAGAAGAAGAAATCTGTCACTCCCTCTCTTCTGAAAGAGATCTCTTCTCCTCCTGAAGTGGGAACCTCTAAGAGTGCTAATGCCTCTGAAGAAGTAGTACCTTCTCAGAAGAAGAAGAATGCTCCTAAGAAGCAAAGGGAAAGATCCAAGAATCCTCCTTCTTGCAAGTTGTGTAAGAAAGATGGACATTGGTTGAAAGATTGCAAGTATCACATTAAGAACCTCTTGCAATCTGAAATATCAGAAAAACTTGTAGAAGCTAAATCTAACTCTGAATGACCCAATAAGGATTGGGTACCTGTCACTAATTGATTGTGTTGCAGGTTGCTCTGAGTGCTCCATCAATGTCAAAGCTGTGGTACATTGACAGTGGGTGCTCAAGGCATATGACAGGTGATGAAAAGGCATTCATCACATTTGTACCTAAAAGAGGTGGTAAAGTCAGCTTTGGAGATGCTCAGAAAGGAAGAATTCTTGGTTCTGGATCCATTGGAACCAATCCTCCGATCGAAGATGTCTCCCTAGTCAGAGGTCTGAAGTTCAATCTCCTGAGTGTTGCACAATTGTGTGATAAAGGTAGAGATGTTGTCTTCAGCTCCTCTGGATGTAAAATCTTGGACAGTAAGTCAAGGGAAGTTATTCTAACTGCTCCTAGAGTTGAAAATGTTTTCATGCTGAATCTTGAGAATCTTTGCAAAAATATATGCTTGATGTCCAAAGAGGATACCTCCTGGCTCTGGCATAGAAGACTTGCTCATGTTAGCATGGATCTTCTGGCCAAAGTAGCTAGATATCAATTGGTTGAGGGTCTGCCTGAAATTAGTTTTAAAAAGAACCATTTATGCAATGCTTGCCAATCTGGTAAACAATCCAGAAGCTCTTTTAAAACTAAGAAAGTCATTTCAACTAAAAGACCTTTGGAATTACTTCATATGGATCTTTTTGGTCCTGTTCAACCAATGAGCATGGGTGGAAAGAAGTATGCCTTTGTCATAGTAGATGACTATTCAAGATTCACCTGGGTCATCTTGCTCTCTAGCAAAGATGAATCACTTGGATGTTTCTCAGTTCTGATTAAGAAACTTGAGAATGAAAGGAATGAAAAGGTAGTCCATATCAGAAGTGATAATGGTGGAGAATTCAAGAATTTTAAGTTTGAAGAATTATGTGAAATCAAAGGCATTGATCATAACTTCTCTGCTCCCAGAACTCCTCAACAAAATGGGGTAGTTGAAAGGAAGAATAGAACTCTGGTTGAAATAGCCAGAACCATGATCAATGAAAGAAGGCTTCCAAAGTATTTTTGGGGAGAAGCTGTTAACACAGCTTGTTATGTTCTGAATAGAGTGCTAATCAGAAGCATTCTGAACAAGACCCCTTATGAACTCTGGAAAGGTCGAAAGCCTAAAATAGGTTATTTCAGAACCTTTGGTTGTAAGTGCTATGTTTTGAATACAAAAGAATATCTTTCAAAGTTTGATTCAAAGGCAGATGAGGCCATTTTTCTTGGTTACTCAACACATAGTAAAGCATATAGGGTTTTTAATAAGAGGACTCAAACTTTAGATGAATCCATTCATGTAAAGTTTGATGAGACTAACCCTGCAGAAAATAAAGCCTCTGAAGAAGATGAAGTTCAAGCTCCTGAAATTTCATCTCCTCATGTTGAAGATGTTATTCCTAAAGCTGCTGAAGTTGATTCTCATGTTGAACATATTCCAGAAGAACATCCAACTACAGAAGTTAACTCTCTTCCAGAAGATGCTCCTATATATGATTCAACAAATGATGAACAGGTTTCAGAAGACTCATTGGATCTACCAAGAGAAGTTAGAGCTCATAGGAATCATTCCTTAGAGAACATCATTGACTCTGTTCATAATCCTGTCATGACCAGAGCTCAGCTCAGAAGATATATGGGGAATGTGGCTTTTGTGTCACTTCTGGAACCCAAGGATTTCTATGAAGCAGCTGATGATGACTCCTGGTTAATGGCAATGCAAGAAGAACTTGACCAGTTCAAAAGGTCAGAAGTTTGGATTTTAGTTCCCAGACCTAACAACAAGAAGGTTGTTGGTACAAGATGGGTTCTGAAAAACAAGCTTGATGAATTTGGAAATGTTGTGAGGAACAAGGCTAGACTTGTTGCTCAAGGTTACATTCAGCAAGAAGGCATAGATTATGGTGAAACTTTTGCTCCTGTTGCAAGATTAGAAGCCATTAGAATCTTATGTGCTTTTGCATCATACAAAGGTTTCAAGCTCTTTCAAATGGATGTGAAAAGTGCATTCCTGAATGGTTACATTGATGAGGAAGTCTATGTGTCTCAACCTCCTGGTTTTGAAGATCCTAAGTTTCCTGATCATGTGTACAAGCTAAAGAAAGCCTTGTATGGACTGAAACAAGCTCCCAGAGCTTGGTATGAGAGACTGACAAAGTTCCTTCTGTCTAAAGGATTTGTCAGAGGCTGTGTTGATACAACTCTGTTCACTCTGAAGAAGAACAAGGATATCCTTATAGCTCAGGTATATGTTGATGATATTATATTTGGTGCTACTAATGAATCTTTGTGCAGAGAGTTCAGTAACCACATGAAGGCTGAGTTTGAAATGTCTATGATGGGAGAATTAACCTTCTTCTTAGGACTTCAGATCAAGCAAAGTAATGATGGTGTGTTTATCAATCAAGCCAAGTACACTAGAGAAGTGCTGAAGAAATTTGGCATGATGGACTCTAATGCTGTTGATATTCCAATGGATGTCAGCAAAGACATTGATGATGAAGAGAAAGCTGGTAAACCTGTAGATATAAAAACCTACAGAGGTATGATTGGTTCTCTTTTATACCTAACAGCCAGCAGGCCAGATATACATTTTGCTGTGTGTTTTTGTGCTAGATATCAGTCTAAACCAAGAGAAATTCATGATGTTGCTGTCAAGAGAATTCTCAGATATCTTAAAGGCACACCAGAAGCTGGTTTGTGGTATCCCTGTAGTTCTGATTTCACTCCTATAGGATACACAGACTCTGACTATGGTAGAGATAAATTGAAAAGGGTCAGCACTTCTGGTGGTTGTCACTTTCTGGGGGAGTGCCTAGTCTCCTGGCATAGCAAGAAGCAAACCTCTGTGGCCCTCTCAACTGCTGAAGCTGAGTATGTTGCTGCTGGAAGTTGTGTTTCTCAGATGCTCTGGATAAAGCAACAAATTGCTGACTATGGAGTCATCCCTGGAACAATTACAATCTACTGTGATAACAAGAGTGCTATTGATCTTTCAAAGAATCCTATTCAGCACAGCAGGATGAAGCATGTTCATATTAGACATCACTTTCTGAGAGATCATGTTCTGAAGAAGGATATTATCATTACTCATGTTCCCTCTGAAGAAAACCTTGCTGACATGTTTACTAAGCCTCTGGCTGGTATGGCTTTCAGCAACTTACGAGAAGGCATTGGTATGACTTATCCTCTTCAATAACTTAGAATTATTGCCTCTGAGTATCTTAAGTGCTTGATCATTTAAGATAATTAAGTTATACTAAATTCTAATCATGATTTGACTTGAAAGCATGCGTTATCTACTGCTTATTACGGCGCTGTTCTGTGGTTAACGGTTATCTGTTCCCTTTTAAACGGTGTGAAGTTACTTTTTGAATTGGAACGGTTTCTGTGTTTGGGTATAAATAGGGGTTTTCCATACTTAGAAGTTTTTTTACTTTCACTTTCTTTGCCATTAGAATCTCCATAGATTTTTCTGTGTTCTTACATTTCTCAGAAATCTTAACCTAAGTTCTCATTTTCTCAAATGGCTCAAGAAATCACTGTCACCCACATCTTTTCCGATGATGCACGAAAGAAAGTTAGTCAATCTAGGGTTTTTACCTCTAGATTTCTAGATGACGAAGTCAAATCGACTGAACCTATCTCTCTTTGGCTTAGTGCTCAAAATTGGAATTCTTTCGTATCTCTCGAAGAATTCATCTACCCTAACTTAGTTACAGAATTTTATAAGAACCTCCATTTCTTTTCTAATGAGGAGGATGTCCTTCATTCTGTGGTCGGGGAAGTTGAAATCGAAGTCAGCAGGGCTTCCATTTCTCAAGTGATAGGAATTGATGATGAAGGAATCATCATTGGAGATGATGGTTCAGCAGAAGGGTTTTCAGAAGCCAACTGGGCTAGGCCAGATCTAAGTGCCAAGGAAACTTATGCCACCTGGTTGAGTCAGCACCAGAGGTGGGCACATTATTTGACTACGAATGTCTTTCTTCCAAAGGCTGGAGGAGTCAACTGTGTTTCCAACAGAGAAAGGGTATTTATGTGGCATCTGGTCCACCAGAAGAAGATAAATTTGCCTGCCATGCTGATAAGGCAGATGAAGAATGTAACTACTGTGAGTGCATTAGCTTATGGCTCACTCCTGACAAGGTTGTTTGAGGCAGCCTCTGTTGTTATGTCAGGAGAAGGTGTTACTAGTAGGAGTACGGTTCTGAAGATGCATACCTTCAGAAACCTCAGTTTTGATGTTACTCCAAAGAAGAATGAGAAGGGCTCCTCTGTGAGTATTGCTCAGAAAGAGATTATGGATGCAACAGTTCAGAAAGGAAAGAATGCTGCCAAGAAGGGCAAGGGAAAGAAAGGATCAAGCAAGTTGGTCCTGAATGTTGAGAAGGTTGCTGTCTCAGAACCTCTTCCCATGTTGGTTCAAACAAAGATCAATGTTGAATCTTCTGGCAAGATTGTTGCTGAGAAGCCAAAGGATGTCCCTGAGAAAGAAGCTCAGGATGCTGAGGAAGCACGCCTTGCTGAGAAAGAGAAGGCTGCTGAAGCTGAAAAAGTTGCAAGAGTTGTGGCTCTTGCTGAAGAGAAAAGGAAGAAGAAAGAAGCTGAAGATAAGTTAGCTGCTGAGCGTGAAATCGCTGCAAAGGCTAAGGCCGATGCTAAACTGTTAGAAAGTGCTGCTAATCTTGAGGGTGCTGAGTTCTCCAAGGTAGGTGAGACTTCAGAGGAAGAGGATAATGTTGCTCTATCCTCTCGAATTGCTGAAACTGTCACTCTCACTACCAGAATTGGGAAGAAGGCTGTGGCAAAACGAAGGGTTCTGAGAAAGAAGGACTTCGTTATTGCTCCAAGTGCTGAATTGGAGGAACCTGCTGCTCAGGAATCAGAACCTGCTGCTCAGGAACCAGAAGCTGCTGATAAAGAGCTGTCAGAGATTTCTGATGAAGAAGATGTTGAAGCTCCTCTGATTGAAGAGCTATCAGAAGAGAGTGAACCAGAAGATGAAGAGGTTCTTCAAGGTGCTAAACAGTTCGTTGAGAATGTTGACGATGAACACTTCATTGACAACGTTCTTCTGAATCAAGGAAGAAACCCTGGTGAAAGGGATGCCTCAGAAACGCTGTTCAGGATGGCTCATTTATATGCTGAGCCGATCTCAACTTTTGATCCTAATGCCTCTGAACAGGTTATCTCATCTCCTGTTTTTACTCCTCATCCATCTCCTTCACTTCCTTCTGTCACAGAAGTAAGTGAATCTCAGAATTCCATTCCTCTGACAACTTCAACATCTGAGGTTGTCCCTCCTCCATCTACTCTTCCTTCTGGATCCTATTCAGAAGTGAATCTGTCTTCTGGACCAATTTTCACAGACTCCATTTCTACTTCCACTACTTCTTCTTTATCATTTTTTGCTGTTTTTCCATCAATTGGAATTACTGCTCCTCCTCCTTCCATACCTCTGTCCATACCTTTTTCAATTCCTTCAACTTTACCTTCCTGTACAAATTCTTTTTCCTCCTCCTTTCCACAAACTTTCTCCTCTCCTCAAACTTCTGTCCCTCCTCTTTCAACCTCTGGACATACACCTCCTGTGTGTGATCCCTTAACTACCTCCTCCTCTCCTTCAGGTTTTGCTGGATTGTCATCCAATTATGACTTTCTACGCAAACACTTGAATCGTGAAGATCTGGATAACAGATTTGGAAGTTTTGGCTTCATGGGCAGAGCTTCTGGTATTTTCGAAGCTGGAGGTGCCCCAAGTGTTGAAGAGTTGAGAAGAATGGGTCAGAGTGGCTCAGATGACCTGCTGAATAGGTTTGCTGGTTTAGGACAAAGGAGTTCTGCTGCTGACATGTATGCTCAGGGCATTGTGCTGCAAGAATTACACTCTCTGAAAGCTCAGAACCTGCAGCTCATGACCATGCTCCAAATGCAGGATCCTTCTGTGTATATACGCAACCTCTCTACACTTCATCTAGCTACTTATGATGAGCTGTATAAATTAAGGGAATTAGCTCTGACCCTTCCCTCTCTGGATAATATTGCTCTTGCTTCTTCTCTGAAGGTCAATGAAAATTTGGAAATATTGACAGAAGAAGTCAAGGAAGCAAACGAGCATTATGAGGCTCATGAGAAGATGCTTCCTAGTAAGATTGAAGACCTGCAAAGTACTGCAAATCACATTCTGAGAGAAGTAAAATCTTCTGCTCAAGGTTCTTCATCTTCAGGAGCTGCCAAGATTGTATATGACATCACTCCTGATCTCAACACCCGACTCTCCAACATTGAGTCTGCTGTATCTGCTCAGAATGCACAGATTGCTGAGCTCACTGAACTCCTGAAAGTTATGCATAATCAAGCTCGTGAACAAGAGAAGACTCTTCACAATTGTTATAGGTTTGTTCGAGGACAGACTTATATTCAGAATGAGCATCTCACGGCTGCTGTGTATGCTAACAACAGGCTGATCAAGCTCCTTCTGGAAGATGTTCAGAAACAGAGACCTATGTCTGGTCAGACCTTCGATCATATGAAGACCATTGATGATGACTTCAGAAGACGAATGGATATGATCAATACTGTGCGACCAACTCCTGTGCAATATCAGACTGCTCTGAATGTTCAACAAAAATTGAAGTCTCAGGGAGCTCTTGGTGTTGCTATTGGTTCTGGTCAAACGGGGGAGAAGTCTGGTCAGAAGAGATCAAGTGCTGCTGGAGGTTCCAGTGTTGTTCCTCCTCCTCAGAAGAAATCTAGGAACTTGTAATCGTTTAGGACTTAAGCTTCTTAGCTAGGTTCTGGGTTGGGTAGTCTATGTCTTAGGACTTTTTCTGCTCCTCTGATTATCTTGTTTCCTATGTTATCTTCTGAATGATCTTATATACACTGAAACTTTTTGTTATACTGTCTTGCATAACTGACTTCTTATTTCTTGCTTCTGTTTTGCTTTAGCTCAGTAAATTACACTTCATTATATCTAACAACTTGATCTTAAGTCTTATTAAGTTTATACAGATTGCTGAAGTTCACCATTTATACTAAAATGGGGGAGTTAATTTACTCAGAAGTAATGAAATATTTGCATCAGGAAGTCACTCTCTAATCCTCATGTTTTTCTTTTACCTTCTGACCACGGTTTGTCCATAACCAAAATGGGGGAGAATGATGAACCCTAAGTGTTTTGGTTATGTCCAAACGTTTCAGAAGATGAAAATGAAAATTAACTTGTATACTTTTCAATGTTGACTAACAATTTTCGTTAAGTTATTATGAGTTTTCTCAGCAGATGCTGAATGAAGAATTCCTGTTTGCCTATTGAACTCAGAAGATTAAAAAGCTGAAGACTGAATCACTTTCTCAGAAGCTGGATGAACCGCTCTGAAGTCTTGATTGTCTGCCTAAAGCTTTTATCAGTAGTTCTCTTTTGCAAACAGAAGACTAAGGTTGTTTTAGTTCAGAAGCGCTAAGAAGGAATACGAACATCAGAAGTTCGTTATCACGGGTTTAGTTAAGCATTTAATGCTTTGTCAGTTGCATTTAATGCAAGGCGCCAAAAGTTCAAAAAGCTGTTTGAAGGACGCGCCTGTTCACAACAAACAAAACCTGCTCTCTTATCGTTTCCCTCTAAATCAATCTTCAAGTTCAGTCAACTCCATCACCTTTATTTTAATCCCATACCGGATTAGATTAAAGTACAAAGTTGACAGAGTTGAGTGGTTTGAGACCGTTTGAAGAAGTTGACAAGATTAACGGCTACTTTCATCCTTGTCATCCTTGAAGATTCAAATATCCTCAACGGTTATCTACTCAACACTATAAATAGTAGCAAAGCTCCACTGCATCAACTACGTGTGTGATCATAGAGCAAAAATCTCAACGCACTGTTATATCAAGAAAACAGAGCACACTTTCCATTCTCAATCTTTTCTTAGCTTAGCTATTGTAATTGTGAGAGAGTGAAGAAAAACAAGTTCATAATAGAAATCTTGTAAACTGAGATCGGTTGTGATCTTCAGTTAGATTTAAAAGAGAGAAATCTAGTTGAGATTTGAGTTGGGTGAGAAATCCAGAAAACAGAGTATTGTTGTTCTGGTGAAAATCCTTTAACTCATTTTAGGCTAGTCAGAACTAAGTGAGAAATTAGCTTAAGTTCTGTTGATGTAAAGGAGCTTCTGAACTTGCCATAAAAGTTCTGAATAGTGGATTTATAAAATCTCTGGAGGCTGCGACCTCAGAGGACAAGACGTAGTCACAGGAACTCTGTGGCGAACTTGGATAAATTGAACTGTTCATCAGGACCTCCTGAATCTCTTTCTCCCTTCTTTATACTTGTTAATTGCTTCTGTGTACTTGTATCATATTTAGTGCTGAAACAGATTTCCTCTTAAAAATCACAAGTCTGTGTTCAGAAGACTGTCCAGAAGTTCTTTACTCAGAACTTCTGTTGCTGAAAAGATAGAACCTGTCTTAAAGCAGATTATCCCTCAGAGGCTACTTCAATAAGCTTGCCTCTGACTCTGAGGATTATTGACTCTGAAAATTGAATTTTCATTAAAAGTTTGAAAATATCAGTTTTCGTTTGAAACACCTATTCACCCCCCTCTAGGTGATTCTGATCTTGTTAGGGCCAACATTTGAGTGTTATTCTTATCATTCAAAAACGATATTGTAAAGATTAAAGGGTGGGGTTTAATCTTGGGTTTAACACTAGATCCCGATAAAAGTGTAAAGGTTCTTAAGCACCCGTAAGCTTAGGAGAGGTTATCACTGAGCCTTGAAAAGTGCCATAAGTTTCTTAGTTGAGCTTGAGAAAAACTAAGAGAAGTCACTCGACGCTTGGAGTTCGAGAGAGTAAATACTGGTAGAGGTATTTGCTGGCAGTGTCTCGGATTGTGAGAACTGTCTCAGGCTTGATTTCTGCCCGTAAAGAAATCATAGTGGAAAATCTCGAGAGGTTCTCTCGGGGACAGGATTAGGCTCACAAGGAGACCGAACCTGGATAAATAACTGTGTCAAAATCTCCTATTCCTACTCTCCTTAATTATTGCTATTTAATCACTTGCTTGCATTTATTTATTTATCTATTTGCTAGTGATTAATTGTGCTTAATTCTTCTATACTCTTATTTTCTATAAACAACTGTTTCTTCCGCAAAACTTATTTGAGCTGTTGTTTATTAAAATAGGCAAATATTTTAAGAGTATTTAAAAGTATTTTTAAAAGCAATAAATCCTATTCACCCCCCCCCCCTCTAGTCTTTATACAGTCATATTTGGGCCAACAATTGGTATCAGAGCCAATCTCTTTGCCTATAAAGTCTAACAACTTTAGAGGGATTCGTAAATGACTAATAAGACTATTAATTTTCCAGGGAACATGTGTACACAGATGATTCCTGAGGGACAGTCTACAGTTAGACCGCCCCTATTTTATGGAGTAAATTACTCCTACTGGAAAAATAGGATGAGAAATTTTATTCAGTCTACAGATATTTTTGTTTGGAAAAATATCAGAGATGGTTCAACTATTCCCACAAAAATAGTTGACGGTGTCAAAATAGAAAAGACTGAATCTGAATACACGGATGAGGACTGGAAACAGTTGCAATTAAATGCTAAAGCTATTAATATTTTACATTGTGCTTTAGATACTAATGAATATCATCGTGTTTCAGGATGCGCAAATGCGAAGGAGATTTGGGATAAACTCGAGGTCACCTATGAAGGGACACAAAAACAAAAGGATCTAAGGGTAAATTTGTATATGCGCGAATATGAATTATTTAAGATGGAGGTAAACGAAACAATTTCAGAAATGAATACGAGGTTTACCGCCATCATAAATAATTTAAAAACCCTTGGAAAAACCTTTCAAGATGAGGAGCTAATTAAAAAATTAATGAGAACAATGCCCTCAGTCTGGGATCCTAAATTGACAGCTATTGATGAAGCTAGAGATCTATCCACTTATGCTTATGATGAGTTTATTGGATCTTTGCTTACTCACGAAATAAAAATGTCTTCTGTCAATGATAAAGAACCCGAGACAAGAAAGCTTAAGTCCACAGGATTAAAAGCTAAGGTAGTAAGTGAAAGCTCAGATGATGAGTCTGAAGAGGAAATTGCTTTACTCACTCGAAAATTTAACAAATTCTTAAAGAAAAAGAATTTTCGAAAATTTCCTAAAAATAACTTTCACAAAGAGCCCAGAACTTCTGATAAGTTCAAAAAGGACTCTTCTCATGATGTTGTCTGTTTTGAGTGTGATAAGCCAGGACATATCAAACCAAATTGTCCTAACTTGAGGAATCAAAACAAGAAAAAGGAGAAGGGTAAACGGGCTATGGTGGCAACTTGGAGTGATAGTGATGAATCTTCAAGTGATGAAGAAGATGATGAAGTTGCTCACATTTGTTTCATGGCAAAAGAAGAACTATCTGAAAATTCATCAGACGACTGTGAAGATGAATCCCCCGAGGTAACTTTCAGTCTTATGTCTAAAGATGAATTAATTTCTGTTTGCTGTGAATTGTATGATACCTCCATTGAGACTCTAATGAAATTCAAAAAATGCAAGAAAGAGAATAAGAGTCTTAAAAGAGAAAACTCAGAATTACTAGACAAAGTAAAATTTCTAGAAACGAGTAATTCTGGAATTCTCAGTGAGGTACAAACCCTGAAAAAACCAGAAAATAAAAGATGATCAAATCATAAAAGGTTTTTCAAAGGGTAAGGAAATCCTTCATGATATCATAGAATCCCAAAGAAGTTATAATGACAGATCTGGGATTGGATGTTATAGTGAAAATCATGAAAGATTTGCTAAAGATAAACTAAAGAAAAAGAAGGATTATAATAAACAGTTGAAGGCTAAAAAGGTCAAGAACTGTTATTATTGTAATCATACTGACCATACTATTAAACATTGCAAATTTAAAAATGGTCAATATAAAGGAAAGTTTATCTGGGTTAAGAAAGTGTCGAGATTGTCTGCTGCTAACTTACCAGGACCCAAAATTAATTGGGTACCTAAGTCTAACTGATTAATTGCAGGGACACGTGAGAGGCACACAAAGGTCAAAACAGTGGTATGTTGACAGTGCCTGCTCAAGACACATGACTGGTGATAAAAATGCATTCACCTCAATTAAATCTTATAGTGGAGGAAGTGTTAGTTTTGGAGATAAAAGAAAAGGACAAGTAATAGGAAAAGGTCAAGTCGGCAATCAACCATCCATTGAAGATGTATCTTTGGTCGACGGGCTAAAATACAATCTTCTGAGTGTAAGTCATTTATGTGACAAAGGTATGAAGGTAGTTTTCAACTCTAAAAGCTGTGAAGTTTTTGATGCAAAATCTGACAAGGTTTTATTCACAGTTCCAAGAGTTGAAAATGTTTATATGCTTAATCTTGATAAAGTATCTTACGATAAATGCCTTGTTTCACATAATGATGAGAGTTGGTTGTGGCATAAAAGGTTAGGACATGCTAGTATGCACTTAATTTCGAAATTATCTAAGAAAGAACTTGTAAAAGGTCTTCCTAAGATAAGTTTCAACAAAGATCACATTTGTGATGCATGTCAAAAGGGTAAACAGACTAGAAGCTCTTTTAGCTTAAAAGGAATTGTATCAACTAATAGACCACTTGAATTACTTCACCTAGATTTGTTTGGACCAATCCAACCATCGAGCCTAGGAGGAAAGAAGTATGCTTTGGTAGTAGTTGATGACTATTCTAGATTTACCTGGACCTTATTTCTAGCATCTAAGGATGAAACCTTTGACCAATTTGTTCAACTTGTCAAGAAACTCCAAAATGACAGAAATGTCAAATTATCCTCTATTAGAAGTGATAATGGTGGTGAGTTCAAAAATCAGTCTTTTGAACAGTTTTGTAATGAGTCGGGGATTAATCATATGTTTTCTGCCCCAAGAACTCCACAACAAAATGGAGTTGTAGAACGTAAAAATAGGACGTTGGAGGAAATGGCTAGAACTATGATAAGTGACAGTAATCTTCCTAAATACTTTTGGGCCGAAGCTACTAACACAGCTTGCTATATCTTGAATAGAGCTTTGATCAGGCCCATTTTGAAAAAGACTCCTTATGAGTTGTGGAAAGGAAGAAAGCCCAATATAAGCTACTTTCACATATTTGGTTCTAGATGTTTCATTCACAATAACAACAAAGACCAACTAGGAAAATTTGATGAAAAATCTGATGAAGGAATATTTTTAGGATATTCTTTATCCAGCAAGGCTTATAGAGTTTTTAATAAGAAAAACCTAGTTGTAGAAGAGTCTATTCATGTTGTTTTTGATGAAAATAATTTAACTGTGGAAAGAACAAATGATGATTCATTATCTATTGAAAGTCCTCAGTTGAATGCTTCTACGTCTGAACAGTCTGTACCTAGGGATGAGAATAATGTTCTTCCAAAGGAAATTAGAGTTCCAAGAAATCACTCTAAGGAAGACATTATTGATGACCCTTCTGAAAAGGTCATGACTAGAGCCCAGTTCAGGAAATACTTTGGGAATGTTGCCTTTGTATCTGAACTTGAACCAAAAAGCTTCAAAGAAGCTGAAGATGATGAGAATTGGATTCTCGCCATGCAAGAAGAACTAGACCAGTTCAAGAGGAACAATGTGTGGACATTAGTTCCTAGACCAATAGGAAAGACCATCATAGGAACCAAATGGGTCTTTAGAAATAAGTTAGATGAGTCCGGTTGTGTCACTAGAAATAAAGCAAGGTTAGTTGCACAAGGGTATAACCAACAAGAAGGTATAGATTTTGATGAGACTTATGCTCCAGTTGCTAGATTAGAGTCTATACGTATGCTTTGTGCTTTTGCTTGCTACAAAGGTTTTAAACTCTATCAAATGGATGTCAAAAGTGCTTTTCTAAATGGCTTTATTTCCGAGGAAGTTTATGTTAAACAACCTCCTGGTTTTGAAGATTCTGACTTTCCGGATCATGTTTTTAAACTCTCAAAAGCTTTATATGGTTTGAAACAAGCACCTCGTGCTTGGTATGAAAGATTAAGTACTTTCTTGATTAAACAAAATTTCCAAAGAGGAAAAGTTGATATCACTTTGTTTACTAAATATGAAAATGATCATTTGTTGATTGTGCAAATATATGTCGATGATATTATTTTTGGATCAACTAATGAATATTTGTGTGAAACCTTTGCAAGAGAAATGAGCAAAGAATTTGAGATGTCCATGATGGGCGAGTTAAATTTCTTCTTAGGTTTGCAGATTAAACAAAGTAAAAGAGGTATCTTCATCAATCAAGGAAAGTATGTCAGAGAGCTTTTGAGAAAATTTGATTTTGACAACTGCAATGAAGAAAATGTTCCTATGAGCACTGCTGTGAAGATTAAGAAAGATGAAAATGGCAAGAGTGTAGACATAAGAAAATACAGAGGAATGATTGGGTCTTTACTGTATCTTACAGCTAGTAGACCTGATATTCAATTCAGTGTATGTCTATGTGCCAGGTATCAATCTAATCCTAAAGAATCTCACTATGCAGCAGTAAAAAGAATTTTCAGATATCTCAAAGGAACACAAAATGTCGGTCTGTGGTATCCACGATGTAAAGATATAAACCTAGTTGGATATAGTGATGCTGACTATGCAGGTTGCAGGTTAGAAAGAAAGAGTACCTCAGGTACGTGTCAGTTTTTGGGAAATGCTTTAGTCATGGTCCAGCAAAAAGCAAAACTCTGTAGCAATCTCTACCACTGAGGCAGAATATATTTCTGTGGGGAATTGTGTTGCTCAGATTTTATGGATGAGACAACATTTAAAGGATTATGGTCTAACTTTCGAACATGTCCCCGTTAAATTTGATAATACTAGTGCAATTAATTTGGGTAAAAATCCCAGTCAGCATTCAAAGGCTAAGCACATAGATATTAAACACCATTTCATACGGGACCATATTCAAAAGGGGGATATTAATCTTGAATTTGTTCCTACGGAAGATCAAATCGCTGACATTTTTACAAAACCATTAAGCTCAGAGCGATTTGCTATCTTACGTAATGAATTAGGAATGACTAATCCTATTCTTGAATAATATGTTATGTTATGAAGATCAAAAATGTTAATTGAATAAATTAACCTCTTTTAATCTTAACCATATATTAGTCAAAAGTAGGAAAAGAATTGATTTGATTTGTGTAAGATAGTAGGTGTACTTAACCTATTCTCTAACTAAGCCCATTAGCTTAAGTCTCCACAAAACCGGCCCAGTTTTCTCAAAATTAAATCTTAAGGCCGTGTTTTAGCTAAACCGTACAAGCTAATTAGGGATACAATCATAGAGAATTTAAGAGAATAGGGATTGAAAGTGATATTTGTCTTCCCTCTAAAACTGAAATAACTTGAATAGTCATCTATGTCTGTTCGTTGCACCTTCTCGGGAAGAGAAGCGATCACTTCAGCCGTCTGAAGTACCTATACCTATACTTTCACAATGATCACTTTTCTGATCACATCCTTTCCTACTTCCAAAGACAAATCCCCTCAACTTTCTGTCAAGATGAAAAACAAACCGGAATTCAAACCTCGATCATCCGCCATCAGAACTCGATCTAGAGGAATTAGGATTAACGAAGGATCTTTGACGGAAATCATGTCGAGGAGTGACCGGTTAAGAGATCACATAACTAACCACATTAACTTAAATGACGGCAATGAGGTAATTCTAAACCCCTTTATTTCAAGTAAGAAACCTGTCTATAATGATATACATGATAGAAGGATTCTGAAATCCAACTACTTAGATTTAGGGTTCCTGAAATCTCTGAACTTGTCTCTAAAACACTGGTTTAAAAGTCAAGATTGGTTGCTGTTAATGTCTCAAAGGGATAACATATATCCCAACCTCGTACATGAGTTCTATGAGTCTCTAACTGAGATTGATAGTGGAACTTTTTCTGCTAAGGTGAAAGGAAAAGAACTCATAATTGATGAAATCATATTAGGATCAATTCTGAACATATCATACTCTGGAAAAAGGATTTCCAGACACACTCATGCATTAAACATAGGAAATTACAACTATCATGCTGTTGTCAGAAAGATGTTTAAGTTTAGTTGTGATGAACAAATTCCCTATGTGCTTAGAAGAACCAAATTAGAACCTAACTTGGAAGCCCTGCATTATGTCCTGTCCAGAATCATAACTCCAATTAGGAGTAATGTAGGTCTCTTAACTGCATTTGATGTTCACTTGATATGGAATATAACACATTATGTCAATGTTAGTTTACCATATATCATGCTTGAACATATGTCCAGTCTTAGGAAGAAAGATGAATTGCCATATGCTATGATCCTAACTTCTGTGTTTAGATACTTTGATATCAACCTTGAACCTGAACCTCAGTTTGACCTCTCTAAATGCATATCTAGACAAGAATTTCACAAAATGTTCTCAAGGAACAAAAACAGAGATGAGAGGAGAGAGTTCATTAAGAAAATGCATGTTCCAAAACTTGCCAAGGTCAGAATAACAAGTGCATCTAAAACCAGAACCATTAGAAGTCTGATAGAGTCACCAAAATCCATAGTATCTATTGATTCTGAGTCAGCCATAGAGTTAAGAGAATTATCTCCTTGTTGTAGTTTAAATTCTCTTTATGAACATGAGTTATTTTTGCAGAGAAAGAAAGGGAAGATGTCTGATTTGGAGAAAGAGGAAGCTGAGCAGAATCCCCTGCTCACAAAGGAAGAAATGAAGTTACTAAAGAGCATGTCCTCTAACTTGGATTCTTCTGCAGGGAAGTCTGATTTTGTGCTGCCTAACTGTCCTGTTTATGTTGATGTTGATGATTATCAGCAGGTTCAACAAGAGACCACTCCATTGTTCTACTCACACTGCAATCTAAACTCAGATTTCTTGGACAATGTTGAACCCAGGACTGCATCCCCTCCTTCTCCTGAGCAGCTGATAAAGCTTGGAAATCAATTGGCTGAAATGTTCAAAGCAGTGAACAACACAGTGCACACATTGGATTCTCACTCCAAGTTCTTGGCATCAACAATGGCTCAAGCAGACATTGTCTCTCAGAGGATTGCCAAGCAGCAGCTTGAGATGGAAGGAGCTTTTCAGAATCTATATGTAAGAATTGACTCCATGTGCACTTACATGAAAGAAAGAAACCAGATTCAAGAAGCTGCAATGAGGGAGATGGCCGGGCAGCTAGATAGTCAGAACACCAGGATTTTTGCAATTCAGAAGGATGTTCGAATGACTTTAGCTGATGTTGACAAGTTGGATTCCGATCTTCAACACATCAAAGCTGAACTTGTTAATCAGAACGAGGCTCTTGCTACTATACCTGGAATCACCATGCCTACATATGATGAGCCTCCTACTTCTTCTGATAGTCCTTCATCTGCATCCGCTAACTCTGGCTCTGCCTCTGTCCATCCTCAGATTTCATGATCAGTCATCCTATCTCTATCTTCCTCTACTATCTATCTATCATCATCATGCACTTTAGATAATTTTAAAACTGCTATCTAACCACATACAGTTTAAGTAGTTTTAGAAGTATCTGTTTTGGATATTCATACATTGGATGATGCTTTTTGTTTTTGTAACCTATGGAAGGTTACTCTGATATTTATGCATGAATGCTTGTGCCCTTGCTGTTTTTTTATTTTTGCAGGTACATCAGACAACACTTATGACATACGAAAACTGTCATTAACTATCTTCTGATAGTTACTTGTTTTGACAGGGTAGCTATGCATGCTAGGATATAATGGTTGCTTCAAATCAACTATGTTTTACGCTTGATTCCATGAATCTGACCTTCTAATTGCATGAATCAGTTCACTTAAACTCTTTTTGGTGTCTTTCAAAAAGGGGGAGAAGTTAAACTGTTTTTATATGAGATTCAATGGTTTGCTGAAAATAGTTTTATGCCATGCTGCCATGCTTAGCTCGAAATGCTTGATGATTTAGGCTAGAATTGCTTAAGGCTTTAGTTTAAGTATAAACTCTGATTTAAAGAAAGCCTTTTTCATTTCTGTGGGCCTAACTATTTGCTGTCACATAAAAAGCCCAAACTTTTTAAAATGGATCTACATTTTAGGGGGAGCCTTTTAAAATGGATCTATATTTCAGGGGGAGCCCATTTATAAAAACCGTGCTATTTTTCAAGCCATCAAAAAGGGGGAGATTGTTATTCTAACATCTTATTTTGATGACTTAAATAAATAGTTTTTATATATTATGCTCCATCTGTGACAAAATGACTTTTATCATATACTATATACTTAAATGATTTATATAACTCTAGATGTTATTAAATGATATTTCAAATAAACTTTAAAAAGAAATATCTAGAGTTATCCTAAAAAGTATATGATCTTAACTCTTGATCTTACGTGCTCTAAACTATGCCATATTTTACTCGAGATCAAAAGTTTTATGTATGTATGCCATGAACTTAATTGTGTGAATATGAGATATATTATGGACTATTTAATCATGACATGATCTTAATTAAAACATACTCTTGCCATGATTATTTTACGAAGTTCATAATTATTACGACATCTCAACTTCACTAAACACTTTCGGTTTATACATACTTGCCATGATGTGTGATCAAGACATTTTATCATCTACACTTACACGAATTTGATACATTAATTTGATGATAATATGTATGTTTATATGGTATTAATTCATGGTGATTAACATTGTTCAACAAAGAAGAAAACTCAAGTTAATCTACACCATCCATCTACCATCCTTGATCTTCATCCTACGGCCAAAAAATTGAACTTGATGAGCAAGTTTGATGTCTCTTCCATGACAACTCATGTTGTACTTTCAAGTGCTTCTCCACCTCTCCTTTAATGCACCAAAACCGAGATATCAAAAGGAGAAGAAGAGTTTGTGGTTAAGAAGAAGAAAGTACACTTACAACTTGACATAAAGTGAAAAGTGAAAGACATAAAGTTGATGGATGAGAAAAATCTTCCCCAAACGGCTACATGAAGAGATGTCACGAAATTGATTCAAATTTGAATCTCCAACAGCTCTATTTTCGACTATAAATAGCCCGAGAAGTTGACAGTTGAAGATAAGGAAAAACATCGAGAATTAAAGCTATCATACGAGAGAAATTGTCAAAGCTTTAGTTAATATTTCCTTCAACTGTATCGTGAGAGTTTGAGTGTTATTCTTATCATTCAAAAACGATATTGTAAAGATTAAACGGTGGGGTTTAATCTTGGGTTTAACACTAGATCCCGATAAAAGTGTAAAGGTTCTTAAGCACCCGTAAGCTTAGGAGAGGTTATCACTGAGCCTTGAAAAGTGCCATAAGTTTCTTAGTTGAGCTTGAGAAAAACTAAGAGAAGTCACTCGACGCTTGGAGTTCGAGAGAGTAAATACTGGTAGAGGTATTTGCTGGCAGTGTCTCGGATTGTGAGAACTGTCTCAAGCTTGATTTCTGCCCGTAAAGAAATCATAGTGGAAAATCTCGAGAGGTTCTCTCGGGGACAGGATTAGGCTCACAAGGAGACCGAACCTGGATAAATAACTGTGTCAAAATCTCCTATTCCTACTCTCCTTAATTATTGCTATTTAATCACTTGCTTGCATTTATTTATTTATCTATTTGCTAGTGATTAATTGTGCTTAATTCTTCTATACTCTTATTTTCTATAAACAACTGTTTCTTCCGCAAAACTTATTTGAGCTGTTGTTTATTAAAATAGGCAAATATTTTAAGAGTATTTAAAAGTATTTTTAAAAGCAATAAATCCTATTCACCCCCCCCCCCCCTCTAGTCTTTATACAGTCATATTTGGGCCAACAAAAAGGTCTTCGCCTGGTCGTATGAGGATATGCCAGGAGTAGAACCCTCCATAGCTGAACATGCCATCCCGTTAAAGCCTGGAGCGTGCCGGTTAGACAGAAATTAAGGAGGCTAAGACCAGAATGGGCCCAACTAGTCAAGGATGAGATAACAAAGCAGATCAAGTCAAAATTCCTCGAGGTGGTTGACTACGCGGAATGGGTAGCAAACGTGGTTCCTGTAGGGAAAAAGGATGGAAAGGTGCGGGTGTGTGTGGATTATCGGGATCTCAACCGAGCATGCCCAAAGGATAACTTTCCGCTACCACACATAGATGTGCTCGTAGACAGTGCTGCGTCGGCCGTAATGTATTCTCTTATGGACGGTTTCTCAGGGTACAATCAAATCCTCATGAAGATAGCCGATAAGGTCAAAACCTTATTCATCACATAGTGGGGAACGTATTGCTATAAGGTAATGTCGTTCGGATTGAAGAATGCAGGGGAAACTTATCAAAGGGCCGCAACAACATTACTGCACGACATGATCCATAAAGAAGTGGAAGTTTATGTGGATGACATGCTGGTAAAGTCGGACACAAGAGAGGGACACCCCGCGGCATTGGAAAAGTTCTTAACACGGATAGAGAAATACAACTTGAGGCTCAACCCAAAGAAATGCGTGTTTGGGGTAACCACCGGAAAATTGCTAGGACACATCGTCAGCGATAAGGGCATCGAAATTGACCCCGAGAAAGTTAAAGCCATCACTGAAATGCCACCCCCAAGAACGGAGAAAGAAGTTCGGGCATTCCTCGGAAGTATCCAATATGTTAGTCGCTTTATAGCAAAGCTCACAACTGTATGCGAACCTATCTTCAAGTTGCTCAGAAAAGACGAGATGAACCAATGGAATGATAATTGCCAACTCGCCTTTGATAAAATCAAGAAATGCCTGGCAAGTGCGCCCGTCTTAAAGCCACCTCGACCTGGGAGCCCCCTCACACTATATCTGGCAATGGAAGATGCGTCGATAGGGGCAATGTTAGTCCAAACCCAAGACGACGGAGTAGAGAATCTTATCTACTATCTCAGCAATAAACTACTCCAGTATGAATGTAAATATGATTTGTTAGAACGAACTTGTGTTGCTATGATCTGGATCACTCGAAAGCTGAGGCACTACTTTCAATCCTACGAAGTCCTAGTTGTCTCAAAAGTAGATCCTATGAGACACCTCGCCACGGCACCCACGCTAGTAGGTAAACTTGCTCGATGGGCGTTATTGTTATCTGAATTTGACATCAAGTTTGTAAACTCAAAAGTAGTCAAAGGAAAGGTCGTCGCTGAGTTTCTGGCCCGACAACCGTTGCCCGAAACCGAAGATGAACCTTGGCAATTCGAGTTCCCGGACGAAAACTTGGGGGTGATTACTATTCAGGGGTGGAGAATGCACTTCGACGGAGCCCAAAATAGGAACGGGGCTGGAGCAGGAGTGGTGTTAGTTTTGCCAACGGGACTGACCATACCACTAGCAAAGAGATTACAGTTCAAGGCCACGAACAATGCCGCGGAATATGAAGCCTGCCTCTTCGGAGTAGAGACGTTGATAAGCCTGGGGGCACGTGAAGTAGAAATCACTGGAGATTCGCCGTTAGTGCTATGTCACGTGACTGGAGAATGGGGGGTACGAGAAGAACGCTTGCGACCTTACGTCAGAAAGCTACACGCAATGATTTGGAACTTCAACACGTGTACGTTCCACCATATACCGCGAGAAGAAAATTAAATGGCCGATGCGTTAGGCACACTAGCATCGAATTGGGAGGGGATGCAAGCGGCACCCATAAAACCACTGGTTATGACATCGTCCCACTTCCCGATCCACCTAGAGGAGTATGTGCTTCATATCCACGACACGGAACCATGGTACGTGGACATCCAGCGATTTATAGTAAGTGGCACGTACCCATCAGAGGCGACAAAAAGCGACAAGCTGGTCATCAGGAGAATAGCATCTAAATGCCGAGAAGTAGGAGGGGTATTGTACCGGCGATCCGCCAGTGGTATGCTGCTAAAATGCCTATCTGAGGATGAAGCGAGGAAAACCATGGAAGAAATACACCAAGGACTCTGTGGACCGCACATGAACGTAGATTCCATGGCCAAGAAGATCACGAGACAGGGGTTTTGGTGGCCTACCATGAGAGACGACTGTTATAAATTCACGAAAAGATGTCTTCAATGTCAATTCCACGCAGATCACGTTCATGTACTGCCTACGGAATTGCATAATCTAGCCACACCATGGTCGTTCGCCGCATGGGGCATAGACATGATAGGTGAAATCAGACCCCCCGCGTCCAATGGCCATCGCTTCATTGTAGTAGCCATAAACTACTTCTCGAAGTGGGTGGAAGCTGAGTCCTTCATGACAGTCACAGCGTGTACCATGGCCAGATTCATAGAGAGGAACATCATATGTCGATACGGAATACCCCATCATGTGATAACTGACAACGGCGTACAATTCCAAGGAGCTACCCGAGAAATGCTGGCGAGGCACCAAATAGAACATCATCGTTCATCCCCGTACCGACCTCAGTCAAATGGGGCGGTCGAGCCACTAACAAGACAATCAAGCAGATGCTCATGAAGATCTCGGATAGGAGTAGAGATTGGGTGGAGAAATTACCCTTTGCAATCTGGGGATATTGAACGACTGTCCGCACACCGACGGGAGCGACACCCTATTCTTTAGTTTACAGAATGGACGCAGTATTACCGGTAGAGATAGAGATGCGATCTTTGCGAGTGATCCTAGAGGAACACATCCCAGAAACGGAATGGATAAGGGACAGGGTCGGCCAGCTAGATCTGTTGGACGAAAAGCGGCTTCGGGCCCTGGACCAGCTACAAATGTACCAGCAGAGATTGGCAAACACGTACAACAAGAAGGTAAGAACTGTGTCCCGACGTATAAAGGTAGGTGACCTAGTGCTCAAACAATTGCGTCACTCGACCGTCGATCCCCGGAGAAAATTCCAACCAAAGTGGGAAGGGCCATTCGTCGTCAAACGAATGTACTCGCGTGGAGGAGTCAAGCTAACCGACATGGAAGGAATAGAATTAGCAGAACCAATCAATATAGATAGACTTCGATATTTCCATGTATGACTAGGAAAATACAAACCCGAGAATTTATCCCTAGGTTAAGATCTTGGTTCATCCTTGGTTAGGACATGCTGTAAAACGAATGTTGTTTATGTTATTGCTTTAGTAAAATGAAATAAAAATGTGTTGTGCCATCCCTCATGAGAAACATTCAAGAAATAAAAGCCGAAAATAGGAAAACCGGTAAAAACGCATAAACCACTATGACAAGGATCACGAAAAAGGAACTTGGCTTCCTCGTCCTTCTAAAACACACAAGGCCCGCTTATAATATTTCATTATCCCAGGATAGCCGACAGACTAGGCGTGGTAGCACTTCAGAATCTTGACAGGTCACTCGGATGTTTCCGCACTATGAATAGTATAACGTCCCAAGCATGAAGAAGTACAAAGCGAAACACAAACATGCATACACACACGCACACGCGTGCACGTATACATGCATACATGCACACCTGCATACGCACATACACGCATATTACTTAGGTAAAACGATCCGCAACACCCCGAAGCTATATATCGCTACGCCAGAGGTTCACGTGACGAATCAAGGTTAACCCCAGAAGAACTACAAAGGACATAGGGGCATATCTGACGACCGCCGAAGCAGCACACTGGGGCAACGTCGGACCACCGGCACACTGGGGCACCCCGGAACTTATCAAGAGTGTCAGGAATCAAGAACTTCACCGGGGAAACACCAAAATGGAGCATGACTTGGATCAAGAAAGAATATTGCCAGGAACCCCGAATCAGTTGAAGATCAAGAGCGAAAGAGAAAAGATACTGGGACACAGTTGATCAACCTCGGGGCGAAGCCACCAGCATTCAGATAAGACTGGTAGGACAAAGTGTCAAATACCATCCGAAGCAAAGGGGCAGAGAACTGAACTAAAGAGGTCACTAAATCCTCGGATCATGCTCGAGGTGCTATGAAAGGTTACTGAGCGCTACGAAAGGTTACTAAAATCCTCGGATCACGCTCGAGGTGCTAAGAAAGGTTACTGAGCGCTACGGAGGTTACTAAGTGCTACGAGAGGTTACGAAATCCTCGAGTCATGCTTAAGGTACTAAAAAGGTTACTAAATCCTCGGATCACGCTCGAGGTGCTATGAAAGGTTATTGAGTGCTACGGAAGGTTACTAAATTCTCGGATCACGCTCGAGGTGCTATGAAAGGTTACTGATTGCTACGGAGGTTACCAAATCCTCGGGCTATGCTCGGGGTGCTATAAGAAGTTACGAAAAAAATCCTCGGATCAAACTCGAGGTACTATGGAAGTAGTTGATCGGCCTCAAAGAAGGATTGTAGAAACACGACGTCGGAGGCCCAAACTACAGGAGTTACTTATGTAAAACAGTTGATTGGCCTTACAGTAAGATTATAGAAAACACGACGCCGGAGGACCAGACTGCAGGAGTTACTCGTGGAAAACAGTTGGTCGGCCTTACAGTAAGATTATAGAAAATACGACGCCGGAGGCCAAGACTGCAGGTAAGTTCTCTAAACTCACTTTCGAAAAACACGAGCACGCACGCAGTATGTCTTGTTTCGCTTCATTGAGACTGCCCGACGGGTCTTACAAGATGATGTAATCACCTTAGGCACTCCCAAAGAAGCGAGGGGCAAACTGTAAATACTGGTTTTCGAACCCGATGATGAAAGCAATCTATGAGCTCCTCGTCGCGCCATCTGCTCAAATACTGATGCTTATTGGAAAAGGGATCACGTTTTCAGGGATATAAGCTCTACCACCCACTCCTCAGGACCATGAGTGTGGCACTTTCATGCTTATGAGAAAATCCTTTTCCACAAAATGATGTAGGGTCAAAAACACTATTCACTAAGGACCGTACGGTCACAAAACATCTAACCGTACGGTCACTGCCACGTGGCAGACAGAATCCAATCCTTATCTGCCACGTGGCTGGGCGGTCCAATCAGAACGTGACACGTGTACTACAATCCAAACAACTTTGGCCGGGCCTTGTGGGAGGCCCGGCTCAGATCCAAATTTGGATCTGAGACGGGCAAACAAGTGACCGTACGGTCACAAAAATAGGACCATACGGTCACAAGGTATCCTATAAATACCCCCCGGATTTCTCATTCAATTCACCAACAAACATTCATTCTCCTCTCTCTCTAGCTTGTTCTAAAGCGATTCTTGACCCGATATAAGTTGCCTCTGATAAAGTTGCCTCTGAAAGTTGCCTAAGGTTGCCTCTGATACAAGAAAAGAATTGCTAGAGTCTGAGTTCGAGGGTATTTTCTAAAATATTCCTAGAAAAGGTCCTCACGACCACCAAAAATATATTCCCCCCTTTTACCTAAAGTTCCCAATCCTAGGCATCACTCGCAACCCCGCTAGAGCTGATTAAGTCATGTTCCAAGCTACCGTTTCGAGGACGCCCTACGCAACTCTGGCCCCCATGGTTCCTCCCTGAAAAGGTCTCCGTTCTTCAACGAGCATCAGTCCGCGAGCAATCACTGGCACGCGACGAGGGTAAGCTTCTGAGGGTTTTGTATCGTGTCACCCGGCGGTTTATCGTACAAATGTTTGTGTATTTAAATACTTCTGTGTGATAACCCTAAATGTCAAGATAATAAACTGTTAGGCTGCATTAAAGCTCCTCTGGGCCCTGGAATGTCGGAATTAATAAGTTGTATCCACGAACATAAATAGAATCTCTGGTTTACAAAACAATCGGTACAAACACCGGTTCGTACATTTTCTCGGTCGGCCAGGTGGCGACTCTAGTCAAAGAAGGCTAAAGCCGCTATGAGCGACCACTTACGCTCACAGCCGGGATGACGCACTTCACATAACAAAGTGAGCGACAACATTGGTCGACTCATTAAACCCTACAAATAGAGTGATGACCTGACGTGGTTTTGACATGTGACATTGTACTTAACCTACTAGAGGAGTTTGTCGTTAAGGTATTTTCCCTATGCAAGAATATATATATATATATATATATATATATATATATATATATATATATATATATATATATATATTATATGGGTCCAACGCGATATTGACCTGCGTGGACTGATGGGGCGGGGTGCCTTTAGACTCAAGATAAACCCTAAATTCCTTTTCGTGAGGAGCACAAGACGATGTATATTAGATTCAACAGGTTAAACCGCTACACCGGTATGGTCCTATCCTACAGGAAATTGTTAAGGCGTCTTTCATAATCTGTGACACGTAGCTCTGTATGAAACCCGTTTTGACTTAAGGGGTGATATTTGTGACGCCATGATTTTATCTCACGAGATTGGGTTTCTTTACGAAACGAAACAGACGACATAACGCCTTGTTTCGTGTGATAAAATGTCTGGCGTAACGGGATGCCCCCTTACTTCAAAGGAGTGTCACGGAAACTGAACTCTTTCCTAGGCAAAGGCTACGTCTAATATATGTACAAGTAGAGGTAAGTGATCAAACAGTTAGTATAAACTTTCATACGTACACGACACTCCCTCTCAATCTTCACATGGCGCGTCTCTGTCCTAAGTGGGTTTCTTTTGGCATCTTTCCTTCAAAAGACGTGATTTAATTAATGTTTGGGGGTAGTTCCTAGGGAGATATCTAGGCTGACTATATGAGGCTTCGGTCTCGTTTGATAGTACAAAAGGGTTCCCACAACAATATATACCTAGCGCCTCCCCATTTAAGGGTTTTGAGCAGCGTGTCGACGGTACGAGGTTGTAGGTGGTGTTACAGATCGACTTATGCGCCCCTTAAAGGAAACGACAGTAAGCGCGACCCATAACACACGTTGACCATTCGGGATTTTTGTTTTATGCAGTTTGAGAAAGTAGTAACTCTGTATATAGCCATAGACTGTCAGAATGCTTCAGTTGTATCCCATTTTTTTCCTTTCATAAAATAATTTAAGAAATAATTTATCAAAAGTGAAAACCAAGCATACATCCTTCCATTAATACATAAACTTTAAGAATTCAGACGTTGAAGTTAACTTATAACAGTAGAATATATTTTTGGTCCCCATCAGAGTCGCCACTGTGAGCGCAAATGGACGCTCATAGCGGCTTTAGCCTTCTTTGACTAGAGTCGCCGGGAAAATGTACATATCAGCGTATGTACCGATTGTTTTATAAACCAGAGATTCTTATTTACGTTCGTGGATACAACTTATTGTTGGTCCTATCAAGAACAGAATCACCTAGAGGGGGGTGAATAGGTGTCAAAGTTGAAAACTGAGGATTTCTAAGTTTTTCGAGAAACTTAGTTTTCAGAGTCAAATTTCCTCAGAGTCAGAGGCAAGCTTATAGAAGTTGCTTCTGAGGGAAATTCTGCCTAAACACAGTTAGACTGTTTTTCAGCAACAGAAGTTCTGATTTGGGAACTTCTGGACAGTCTTCTGAACAAAGACAATGATACTTAGAGGAAATCTGTTTCAGCACTAAATATAGGCAAGTACACAAAAGCAAAAATAACAAGTATAAGAGGGAGAAAGAAGTTCAGGAGATCCTGATTGAACAATTCGATTTATCCAAGTTCGCCACAGAAGTCCTGTGACTACGTCTTGTCCCCTGAGGTCGCAGCCTACAGAGATTTTATAAATCCACTATTCAGAACTTTTATGGCAAGTTCAGAAGCTCCTTTACATCAACAGAACTTAAGCTAATTTCTCACTTAGTTCTGACTAGCCTAAAAAGAGTTAAAGGATTTCCACCAGAACAAACAAAATTCTGTTTTCTGGATTTCTCACCCAACTCTAATCTCAACTAGATTTCTCTCTTTAAATCTAACTGAAGATCACAAACGATCTCCGTTTACAAGATTCCTATTATGAACTTGTTTTTCTTCACTCTCTCACTTTACTAAGACTATGCTAAGAAAGATTGAGAATGGAAAGTATTGCTCTGTTTTTCTTGTTAGAACAGTGCGTTGAGATTTTGCTCGATGATCACGCGTATGTTGATGCTTTGGAGCTTGGCTACTATTTATAGTGATTGAAGATGACCGTTGGTGAGTTTGAATCTTCAAAGAAGATGACATCAGTTGTTGTAGCCGTTAATTTGTCAAATCTTCAAACGGTCTTCAAAACACTTTGATTCCGTTATCCTTGTACTTTAACTAAATCCGGTAAGTGATTTGAAATCAAAGACGAGGTTGACTGGAATCATTCTTCAATTGGATCAACAAAGGGTAGACAAGGAAATTCTGGTTTCTTTTAAACAGACATGCGCGCTCCATCAAAACAGCTTTTTGAACTTTTGGCGCCTTGCATTAAATGCACTTGTCAGAACATTAAATGCTATCCAGAACCCGTGACTTTAGCTTTCAGAAGCTAAGATTCACTTGACTAGACTTCTGATCACAATTGGCAAAACTTCTGATTGAAAAGAACTTCTGAGGAAAGCTTTAGCAGACTTCGTCTTCAGAGCGGAGTATCCAGCTTCTGAGTAATTGAAACTCTGACTTCAGCAACTGATCTTCTGAGTTCTTTAGGCAATCCAGAAAAGATTCATTCAGCACCTGCTGAGCAACTTACACAAAGACTAAGTACACAAAAATTATTAGTCAATAGTAAACTATATGTAAGGAAGTATTAAGTTTTCATCTTCTGAAACGTTTGGACATAATCAAAACACATAGGGTTCATCACTTATTAATTCCGACATTCTAGGCCCTAGAGGATCTTTAATGCAACCTAATTGTTTATTATCTTGATTTATATCATTATCAAACAAGAGTAAACCGTCGGGTGACACGGTACAAAACCCTCAGAAGCTTACCCTCGTCGCGTGCCAGTAATTGCTCGCAGACTAAAACTCGTCGAAGAACGGAGCTTTTCAGGGAGGAACCTTGGGGCCGAAGTTGCGTAGGGCGTTCTCCGAATATTTTAAAAAGGGCTTAGTTTAGCTCTAGCGGGGTTGCGACTAATTCCTGTATTGAACTTTTAGTGATTCGGGGAAATATTTTTGGTGGTCGTGAGGACCTTTTGGGGAGTAGGAGTATTTTTGGGGAATAGCTCCCAAAACTCAAACTTAAGCAATTCTCTTCGTATCAGAGGCAACCTTAGGCAACAACAGAGGCAACTTTATCATAGGCAACTTTTATCGGGTTAAGAATTGCTTTAGAACGAGTTAGAGAGGGAGGAGAATGAGTGTTTGATGGTGAATTTAATGAGAAATCCGGAGGGTATTGTGAGCGTAAGTGGTCGCTCATAGCGGCTTTAGCCTTGTTTGACTAGAGTCGCCACCCGGCCGACCGGGAAAATGTACGAACCGGTGTTTATACCGATTGTTTTGTAAACCAGAGATTCTATTTACGTTCGTGGATACAACTTATTAATTCCGACATTCCAGAACCCAGAGGATCTTTAATGCTGCCTAACGGTTTATTATCTTGACTTTTATTGTTATCACACAAGAATATTTAAATACGCAAACATTTGTACGGTAAATTGTTGGGTGACACGGTACAAAACCCTCAGAAGCTTACCCTCGTCGTGTGCCAGTGATTGCTCGCAGACTGATACTCGTTGTAGAACAGAGACCTTTTCAGGGAGGAACCTTGGGGGCCGGAGTTGCGTAGGGCGTCCTCCGAATAGTTTCTAGGAATAGGACTTAGTCAGCTCTAGCGGGGCTGCGAGTGATGCCAGGAATTTGGAACTTTTGATAATAGGGGGAATATTTTTGGTGGTCGTGAGGACCTTTTTTGGGAATATTTCGGGAAAATACTCTCAAGCTCGTGCTCTAGCGATTCTTTTCTTAATCAGAGGCAACCTTAGGCAACAACAGAGGCAACTTTTATGGGGTCAAGAATCACTTTAGAACGAGCTAGAGAGAGATGAGAATGAGTGTTTGTTGGTGAATTGAATGAGAAATCTAGGGGGTATTTATAGGGTAGCTTGTGACCGTACGGTCACAAGCTTGTGACCGTATGGTCCAACTTTTGTGACCGTATGGTCCACCTTTTGTGACTGTACGGTCACTTGTTTGCCCGTCTCAGATCCAAATTTGGATCTGAGACGGGCTTTACCCAAAGCCCGGCCGGACCTTAGAAGGCTCGGCGAAAGTTGTTTGTCCACTAGTACACGTGTCACGTTTTCATTGGACTGCCCAGCCACGTGATAGATAAGGATTAAATTTATGTCTGCCACGTGGCAGTGACCGTACGGTCAGAAGAGATGTGACCGTACGGTCACAACAAACAGTGTTGTGACCGTACGGTCCTTGGTGAACAGGGTTTGTGACCGTACGTTATTTTGTGAACGAGCATTTTCTCATAAGCATGAAGGTGCCACACTCATGGTCCCGGGATGCGGGTGGAAGAGGTCATGTCCCTGGAAAGGTGATCCGTTCTCTCACAAGTATCAGTATTTGAGCAGATGCGCGACGAGGAGCTCATAGATTGCTTTCATCATCGGGTTCGAAAACCAGTGCTTACAGGTACTTATAGAGTGGGTTGCGACCGTACGGTCACATGAACGTCCGTCTCAGATCCAAATTTGAATCTGAGATGGGCTTTACCGAAAGCCTGGCCGGGTCTTTGAAGGCCCGGCCAAAGTCGTTTGTCCACATGTACACGTGGCAACTTGTGATTGGACCGCCTAGCCACATGGCAGATAAGGATTGGATAGTTGTCTGCCACGTGGCAGTGACCGTACGGTCAGAAGGGTTGTGACCGTACGGTCACAACAAACAGTGTTGTGACCGTACGGTCAATGGTAGGTAGGGTATTGACCGTTCGTCGTTTTTGTAAAAGAGGATTTTCTCATAAGCATGAAGGTGTCAAACTCATGGTCCCGAGACGCGGGTGGAAGAGGTTATGGCCCTAGAAAGGTGATCCGTTCTCTAACGAGTATTAGTATTTGAGCGACTGGCGGGACGAGGAGCTCGTAGATTGCTTTCGTCATTGGGTTCGAAAACCAGTGCTTACAGTAATACTATAGTTTTATTATTAAAAAGAGAAAGAAAAAGATATAAAATTTAAAAATGAGATTTTGAAAAGTGAACAAGAAGAGCAGAGAAGAGTTCCGTTCTGTATTTTTTCATCTGCGGTGGGTGATCATGTTGCCGTTTTTTTGTTCGGACTACAGTAATTATGGGTGCAATAAGTTGCAATTTTATTCCATCATTGTTATGATAGCACAATTTTACTTTTGGGGTTATTTATTTCTAACATTTCAAATTCCTACAAATTTAAATTTAAGTACCCAAAACTATAAAATAGAGACTTGGAATTACCGTTTCTCCTATTTTCTATACATTAGTATAAATTATATATTTAAATATAACATTAAGTATGAATTTTGAAATGTGCAATTTGTTTATCACAGAAGAATAGCAAATATGGATTAGCATTGGCTAAGAAGGAGTTGGCGAATGTTGATTTGTTGCGTATAAATAATTGTTGGTCAAACTGCTCATGGTGTTGGTGGCTACTTTTCACCCGCAATGGCAAAATTAGAATCATTTTTCACAAAAAAGGTGGAGGATCTAACCCTCAATAAAGAAGAAGATTCTGGTGACAATGGAATGCATAATATTGAAGATAATAACATATTATTTCCATCATTTGCTACCGACAGTCGATCCCCTCCAAAATCTGTCGGGCAAAAAGTATCTCGCAACACCTCCTCCAAACCAAAAAGTGAAGAAATTATGAATGTTGTTGAAGTTAAAAGACGAGAAACTAGTTTTGATTTTGTCATTGAGTTATTATCTAGTAGTGGTGTTGGTTTATCCAGTGGCTCTTCAAAGGCTCAAATGGTCAGTGATGCTCTAGAAGTAATGTGAGTCTTTAAGAAACAGGGAGATGAGTTCTATGTTTATGTAATTAAGTACTTACGTGAGGAGAAACATGCTGAAAGTTTCTTAGCACTCAGAAATGATCATCGAAAGTGGATTTGAAAGATCTTGACGTGGATCATGTTCAACATTAGTTTGATGATTATGTTGGAAGTTTGAGTTTCGTTCTTTATTTTAGTTGGACTTGTTTGAGTTTTGTTCTTTATTTTTTGTTTTTAGTTGGACGTCATTTATTTGAATTTGAACTTTGTGTTATGATTTTTATTTTAGTTGGACTTATTTTATGTTTTTTTTTTTAGTTTGAACTTTTTTTTATAGGATTTATTTTAATTATAGAACTTTGTTTTGAATATTTTGATTTATTTTATTTATTTCAAATTGTGTTAGCACATTTTAAAACTCTTACATGTTAATTATTTGTGGACATAGAATGGATGATAAAAATTAGGCGAGCAGCTACAATTATTGAATTAGAGGAGCTAAGGAGATCACTCCAACCACCTCTTGAATCATCAACACCAAGACAACCTAATAGAACTGGAGGAGAAAGTGGTGTTGAATACATACATAGGTTGTTGAATGAAACTCCTATATCATGTAAAGAGCAGTTGCGACTTGATAGAGATAAGTTTATAACACAAGTGAATTTGATGGTTGAAAGAAATTTGTTAGTAGATGGTAAATATATAACTGTGGCAGAACAAGTCGGCATTTGTTTATATATATTAGACCACATCTTGATTTGTTAGAGATTCCTCCAGAAGTAGCGGACAACCCAATTTATTGGCCTTATTGTAAGGTAATATCTACATTATGTGTATAAGTTATATTAAAATAGTAAATCACATGTAAATTTTCTCCGTTAAAACACCTATTGTAATTTTTTAATATTATTGGTTAGGATGCTATTGGGGCTATAGATGGAGCTCATATACAGGCAATTGTACGCGATGAGGAAGGTGTACCATTTCGAGATCCGCATGGACACAAAAGTTGGAATGTCTTGGCTTGTTATTCATTTGACAGGATTTTCACATTTATTAATATGGGATTGGAAGGACGTGCTCATGATGTTACAGTATGGAAAGATTCTTTAACCGATTCAAAGTATAATTTCCGCATCCCCCTGAAGGTAAAGTTATATTTCTTTAACCGATTTAAAGTATAACTTGTACTTACAATATGCCTTAAATGTCACAAAAGTATCAAATGGCGATCGTTGTTTCTACTTTCACGCTTCATAATTTTATAAGGTTGTGCACGCTTGAGATACCGATTATACAACATGGTCTGAATGTTAATGGAATGGTAGATTCAGATATGTTTAATACAGATCGTAAAAACGCCATGTTTGCAGTGCCGAATGTTATAGCACACCAAATTTGGGAATTGCAGGGAGAGGATGACGATAATGATGATGAAGCTGAACAAAATGATGAGATCATGAATCATATGGAAGAAGATGATTAGAAAAATAGAATGAGATAATGCTATTAGTGAATTTTTGAATTTGCTCCTAATTAGCTAATTTTAATTTCTTATACAAGATTTTTGTATTTTTTTTTTAATTGATGTTGATTTGCTCCTAATATTATATAACTGACTATTATAAGATTTTTGAATTTCTTTAATTGATGCTAATTTGCTCCTAATAATACACGGCACTGTTACAAGATTTTTGAATTTCTTATTACAATACATAAGCAAAATCGGAAATTTTGTATATTAAATCCAAATTTATATAGTAGAAATTATTAAGTTGGTAGAACATTGTAACGTATATTAGTAATAATATTTACTTACATCCAGCAACTTTTGTAAACAAATTGAATCAACTAGTTAAAATTATAATAAATATTAACGTATTATATATAAATAATAAATATTTATTTGTAATTTATTAACCTGAACCGAATTGAATGTTGTTGAATTGAACTGAACTGAACTGAACTGAATATTACTGAAATGAACTAAATTAAATGATGTTGAAAATTGAACTGAATGTTGCTGAATTGAACTGAACTGAACTGGACTAAACTTAAAATAAGTGCTGATAAGTTCAAAAGAACAGGGCCTTATTCTAGAAGGATTCTAGAAACCCTAATTAGTATATGTTTGATATATTAATTGGAATAGAATAATTAATTAAATAAAATATATAGTCCTATTGTAAATATGACTGTCTAATTTATGAGGTGAAAAATAAACTATATAACCCCATATAGGGGTTCGGTCATAGTGCTACTTTTTCCCTCGAGATTTTATTTTTATCCGACTAAATTTTTCTCTATTATTTTTTGCCCCTATAACCAAATCCCTATGAGGGATTTCTGATTCCATTTTAGCTTTTCCTATTCGTGTGGATCGTCTTTAGAGGCAATCTACTTTGATTGCTTGAAGAGTCGATCGAATTAGTTTCGTTCAAGTTGGTGGATCACTTCATCAATAGTAGATAGACTAAAAGATGTAATTCGTTTAACCTAAACTAATTGCCAATGATATCAGTTTATGGATGAACGTGATCTTGGTAAATTGAATATAAGAAAAAACTTTGTTTTCCGCTGCGTCTATATATCGTATATATATTCTTATGTTACAACAAAAAATAACATCTGATTACCCGTAGAACCAATCAGACCAACTAGTTTTTGTTTCGTTTACATTTTATTTGCAGAGGTTGTAGTCAGAATTAGGAGGTTCCTCCCCGTCATTCCTCAATTATTAGTTCATCTGCAAAACACCACAGGAAATTGTCGGTTGTGGGCACCAAATCCACAAATCAAGATCGGATTTAACCGGAGCGATATTCAAGAAATAGAGAAAGTCACCATATCTGTTAATAAACTCGTCGTCGACCATTATCCTCCTTAGAATCTAAAAAAATGGAAAACAAATCAGAAATAGTAGAACCTTACCGATGGTCAAAACCGGAGAAACCTCAATAAAGAGAATACCACCGACTTGCGCAGTTGGGGTGCGTTGCTATAATAAATGAAATCTCCACACTTCGCCTTTAAATTAGCAAGCAACCATATAGTTGGCGTTTTGATCTAGAGTATGATTACAAATGGGACAGGGTGGTGATGGGGACTACCCCTCTCGTCTCTATCCCCGTGTAGATGAGAATTCTGTACGTTGAAAATATGGAGTAAAGTTGTCCCATTCCCGTTTGCATGGGTATTCAGGTCCCTGTGAATATCCTCATGTTTCATTATCCCTTTTCTAAATAGTTTCTACGTAACTTAATTTGGAATTTTATCAGATAATATCATTAGAAATATAGTATACTATAATAATTACTATATCTTTTATATTTTCTCAATACGAGTTTCTTAAAAATTAAGTCCTTATTATATACTTCATCGGTTTCATACTACATGTATTTCTAGAGATAACTTTTTGTTTTATAATACATATCATTTTTATGAGTGGTGCTCACATGGTCAATGATTGACCAAATACAATTTGGTCAATCACCGTTAGATCAAAATCTAAGGGTGGAGATTAGATACTAATGAAACCACAAAACTGATCTTAACCCTTAGATTTTGATCTAACGGTGATTGACCAAATTGTATTTGGTCAATCATTGACCATGTGAACACAACTGTCATTTTTATTATAACTATGCATATTAATTGACTTTTAACAAATATACCCTATTTAAATAGCCTATTTTGTCTTGAAATTTGTGAAAATAACTAAAGTAAGGGTAATAAAGTCTTTTGTACTAGTAATAATTGTTTTTCTTAATCTTTGTACATTAACCTTAAAAGACATTTATTATGAACAAAGATTCTACGGTACATAGCATGTCTCGCTATGTACCAAACACAAATTTCTTTTGGTCCTTAAAAAATTTATAAAGTCTTTTTTTTTCTTTTCAATATTCTTCTCTCAATTTTTTATTCTTTACTCTCTTCAACTACGGTCCAAATCAAAATTAAAATCACACTCACCATCATTAGCACGCAGTTCCTCTTCATCCAATTTCTTCTTTTTTCCTCTCCTCCATCATATCCAAATGAAGCAAAATAAATAAATAAATAAAAATTTAATTGAATCGAAATCAATCTTATTTTGAGTAAATAAGATCATTTCAATGTTGATTCTGATAAATTGAAATATGAGAAGTGCTAGAGGAGGAATATAAAATAGAGATTTAGTCATTTTTCTTGAGCTAGAATAAATCAATAACTTTTGAATTTTCAATGAATGTTTGACAAATACATGGAACAATTAAAAAATCAGAAATGGGGAAGATAGATGAAGAAGAAAAGAAGAAATGAGAAGGATTGAAAAAAATGTAATTTAACCAGTAACTGATGTACTCAGTACTGATCTGGATTGAATCTTTTGATATGTTAATATTATTGGAATTAAAAGAAAATCTTTTACAAATCAACTACTACAACAAATTCAATCATTTTTTTCTTCCTTTATTTTGTGTTTATCTTCATATAAATGTAGTTTTGGTTTATATTGCAAAGTTTTTAATAGTTTAGAAATGTATTTGCTAATTTCAATGGTAACCCCTATAAAGTTCATTTAGATTAATTTAAATGGGTTTTAGAGACTCAAAAGGGTCTCACTAATTTTCTTTTTCATTGTTGGTTTTGGATAATTGGAGTGTGATGGACGAGAATAGAAGAAACGAGATGATGAGAAATAGTGTTAAAATGGTGATTGTGATTGCGATTTTGATGGTGGTTGCAGTAAAATAGAAATATAAGGTGTTATTGAAAAAAATAAAATAAAAAAATAGATATTTTTTAAAGACTAAAATGAATTTAGTTACATGTTGTGTATTATAGACTATTTTTGTATTATGAAAAGGATGAAGTACAAAATAAACAATTATATATTTAGCAATTTAGGATTTTATTACATATAAATATAACTTTATTTTTTTGTCATTATATATAAAATTCCTCTTAGGAGTGGGGATGTGGATTCCATGGGTGGAGAGAAAGATCTTGTGCCCACCTCATCCGCGTCTTAGGGTTTGCTTGGATCATGGTTTTTGGAGGTTCATTAAAGGGAGGTTATATAGCTCACCTTGCTTGGATAGAAGTTTATAATTTTAGTAAGGTTAAATGAAGGTTATAAAACCATGATTTAAACTCCATATCAGTCCCACCAAATCGGTGGGATCCGGAGGTTCTATAAGAATTACATGTAAATCGATTGAACCATCTTTAAAAAAACCATCAAAACAAGCAAGGGTTCTTAGGAAGGATTTTATATTAACCTCCCCTCCCCACACCTCCCCTCCCCTCCCTCTACTTTAATGAACCTCCTAAAACCTCCATCTAAGCAAACCCTTAGAGTTTTTTTTGTTTCTCCTCATTCCAACTTTCATTAGATAAATTACACCAATGGTACCCAAACTATATCGACTTTTTCAAAGTGGTACCCAAACAAATTTTTGTCCCAAACTCATACACAAACTATCAGTGACCTTCCAACGAAGTCCCTATTACCTTCTATAGATTGTCAACATGCGGTCAACGCCGGTCAACTCAAGCTTGACCAACTTTTTGAAGACTTCTTTTGTAAAATGACCAAATTGACTTTCTTCCATTATCCTTCCATTGCCTTCTCTCTCCTCACTTTCTCTCACCATAATTTTCTTTTCTCCTCATCCTTTCTCCTTCTCTCCTCCTTTTTCTTTCTTCTTCTCTCTTCCGCTTCCTTTCTTTTTCTTCCTTCCTGTCTTTCACATAAATCCAGATTTCGGCGGAATCTGGATTTTTCCAAATCCCAGCCGGTTCCAAACCTTATAATCGGGCCTAACCCATGTCCCAGACAGGCCCATCAAATTGGGAATACCTGTGAGCCCATGAGGTGCCTTCCAAATAAGGCTTAGAGGGGCGGATGGCCTCTAAAATAAGCAAGGAGTTGAAGTCCTTACCCAAGACATCTCCCAATTGGATTAGAAAGAGGAGTCTCATTCCAAGTAGGAAACGAACTCTCCCAACGGGTATATAAACCCATTATACGGTACAATTAACTCAACTTTTCTCACTTACTTGCAACACACTTCTCAGACAAGTAACTGACTTAGGCATCGGAGAATTACCCGGCGACATAGTCGTCGGTTCTGTTTTTTAGGTTACGAGAGGAGGAGCTTGCGCGGCGAATTCACATAATTATCATTGGTGCGGTGAGCGTGGACCTTTTGATCCCAACCTAAGAGTTGTACGAGTATAAAGGTTCACCGGAATACAAGCGAACACAACCCTCAGAATGTCACTTGTCATCGGGGACACGAATGTTGTCTCAAGCACAAGTTCAGTAGGAACAGCCGCGACATCGGAAGCTATGCCAGTGTCAACTGCGGCCACGGTTCAATTCTCCACGTCGCAGCGGTCCCAAGCGGCATGGGATGGTCCAATCTTGGTGGAAGATGAAACACACTTGTTCGATCCGCCGGAAACGGATGCTCAGTTCTTGGCAAGTGCGGGAGATATCCTGGCTAAAAATATGAGTCAGGCATCGGGGGATCGTTTGATCGCCTTGCTATCTCGCCTTGTCGAAGGAGATAGGGGCAAACAAGTGGGCGGAACACAGCCAACAACCTTTCGCGATTCGCAGATCACTCCAGCCCCACCCTTGGAGCAGTCGCATCCGCAGGTGATTCCCATCCGGCCTCGGCGATTGTTCCCAGAATCTAGCGCCCGGCGGTCAAACGTCACAACCAGTCAAAGCGGGTTGTTCATCTCCCCCAGCCTCTTGACCCCTGAAGATTTGTACCTACAGACCACTGGCCGACCCTATAAAGGTTTTCCGCAGGATACCATGCGGCAAAGAAAAGAGCCAAACCAAAAGGCGAGTGGATCTCGATCAAAGGCGAGCAAGGAGGTAGTAGATTGGCTATTTGACCCTTACACTGGTCAGCGTTTGGCCAAACGAGCGGCAATGACTAACCAGTCTACCCCCGAAGAGAGCGAGGCCGAGGAAGACGAGATCCATCCTGATAGGGAAGCGGAATCCCAGTTGCAGCGGATGTTGACCAGGCTAGGTTACGCGCCTAAACAAGTGGAGACCACGAAGAGCGACTCGCCATTCTCGGAGAAACTACGGGCTTCGAGACCTGATAGTAGATTTAAGGCGAACCAGATTCAGATCCCGAGGCCCACGTACGAAATTATAAAGAGTTAATGGACATTAGCGGCGCATCGGAAAGTATTCTGTGCCACCTGTTCTCAACCACCTTAGGTGGATCAGCGGTGAGATGGTTCAAGTCACTACCATCAGGATCTATCCATAGTTGGGAGCAATATAGCCGAGATTTCTGCGCAAAGTTCGTAGGGTGCAAACCAGCTGAAATCACAGATAGAAAGTTGGCTGATATCAAACAGCGAGATTTCGGTTCTTTACGAGAATATGTGGCAGCCTTTAATAACATTTTGGTCCAACTGGACGAAATTGACATCTCTTTAGTGAGAAACAAGATGGTTGATGGGCTGATGGATTCCAGTATGCGAGAAGAGATTATCCGCACAAAGCCTAGAACTGTAGCCGCATTGATGAACATTGCGAAGCAGTTTGTAGAGGTGGATGATGTCAATCGCGAGCACAAAGCAGCATATCGCAAAGATAAAGACCAGAGTAAGAATAACTCGGACGATAGAAAGCGCAATGCAGGGAGAAACTCCAGACAAGGAGGACGTGGCAGTAATTTTGGTGGACGGTTAACCGAGTTGAACGCCAGACGAGAAGAAGTACTGCTGTGGATTGAGAAAAATGCGGTTAAGCGAGATGTGCATTATCCAGACGCTAAAGGAAGAACGAGCGTAGGACGGAGCATGAATCGTTACTGCAAGTTCCACAAACTTCAGGGCCACGATACGGATGACTGCTTTGAGTTGAAAAGGGAAATTGAGAAATTGATCGAAAGGGGTAAACTGGATCACTTCCTCAAAAAGGAGGAACCCAAAAAGGATGAGAAGCGAGAAGCACCTCGCGAAGGAGTAGATAAACCAGATAACAAGAAACAGCGGAAAGGGGTCATAAACATGATTAGTGGAGGCTTATAAGAACCTCAAGTCAAAAAGGCGCGTCGTGAACAACGCAGGAGCAATACCAAATATGGGGACGCAATTAATTACCCATTTGTCCGCATACACGAGCCGCATGCTCATGCGCTTGTCATAACCGCAAGTTTGGAAGAATATGATGTAAAGCGGGTTCTGATCGACACAGGCTGCAGTTGCAACATCATCACTCAGAAGGCTTTTAACCAGCTAAATGTCCACGAGGCAAGAGTGGAGCAAGTATACATGGATGTGCTAGGTTTTAATGGCCATACCTCGCAAACGAATGGCCAGGTTGTTCTGGAGGTAGAAATGGGTGACAATGGGGTAAAATGGAGAGGCGGACAAGAGTTCGCCATTGTAAATGTGCCGCTAGCATATAATGTGATTTTGGGCCGGCCTTTCTTGTCAGAATCGGAATCACTGATATCCATGAGACACCTAGCCCTCCATTTACCAACGCAAATCGGGCGGGCCATTGTAGAAGGAGATCCAGCTATCTCGCAATCCACATACCTAACCTCTATGGAAATTAAGCCACAGGAGGAAGAGGATGAGGATACAACTGAAAAGTCGCCCGCAGAGGCGTTAGACGAGACGGAGGTCTTATCCATAACAGCAGAAAAACAAGTCAAGATTGCGAAAGGGCTGGAAGCAAACATCCGCCAGGAAATATTAAAGGTGCTCATAGAATGCGAACAAGTATTCGCAGGGCCGGATGAGGTATTGATAGGGATCAGCCCGGAAATCGCAACCCACAAGCTAAATGTGGACAAAAATGTTACCCCCGTCCAGCAAAAGAGGAGAAACCAGGCGCCAGAGCGCCAGAAGATAATTGAAGCTACTGTTGCAGACTTATTAAAAGCGAAGGCGATTAAGGAAGTCACCTACCCGCAGTGGCTGGCGAATGTGGTACTGGTAAGAAAGCCGAACGGATCCTTCCGAATGTGCGTGGATTTCACCAATTTAAACAAAGCTTGCCCAAAGGACATGTACCCGCTGCCCAATATCGATGTTCTAGTAGATGCGACTGCCGGATACGAGGCGTTATCCTTCACAGATGTGAAATCTAGTTACCATCAGATCCCTATGGAGCCGGCGGATGAGCTGAAAACCGCATTCATCACGCATCAAGCAACTTACTGTTTTCGTGTAATGCCTTTTGGTTTAAAAAATGCAGGTGCTACGTACCAGCGAATGATGAACAAAATCTTTTCGGACAAAAAAGGCGACAATTTCTCCATCTATGTGGATGACATGGTAATCAAAAGCAAAAAGATGGAAGAGCATGCAAGAGACATCCGCGAAGTTTTGGAAGTGTTGCTAAAATATGGGTTGAAGTTAAACCCTGAAAAATGTACCTTTGGCGCCAGGTCGGGCAGGTTCCTGGGATTTATGATCAGTCAACGAGGGGTGGAAGCTAATCCCGAAAAAATAAAGGCTGTGATGGACATGAAAACCCCAAAGACAGTTAGGGAGGTACAAAGACTGAATGGGCGGATAATCGCGCTAGGACGTTTTATAAGTTGCTCAGCCCGGAGATGTTTGCCTTTCTATGCAGCGATCAAGAAGTCCAAAGCTTTCGAATGGACACCAGATTGTCAAGAAGCATTTGAGGGGATCAAGCGACTTCTTTGCTATCCGCCGTTGATGAGTCGACCGGTTCAAGGAGAAGATTTATACCTATACATCTCCGTCACAGACACTGCCATTTGCACAGTAATGGCTAGAGAGGAAGGAACGCAACAATACCCCGTCTATTACGTCAGCAAGGTACTGAAGGATGCAGAAACTCGATACACGAAGATTGATAAAATGGCACTCGCGATCATTGCGACGGCGGAAAGACTGCGTCCGTATTTTCAAGCGCATACAATAGTTGTTCGCACGGGGGTGCCTGTGCGCAAAGTTTTGCAAAAGCCGGATATCTCAGGAAGATTGATGGAATGGGCAATCCGCCTAGGAGAATTCGACATACGCTATGAAAACAGACCAGCCTTAAAATGTCAAGTTTTAGCAGATTTCATCAATGAATTTACATGGGACGAAGAAAAGCAGCCCAAGGATCAAGAAGAAGAGTGGTCCATGCACACCGATGGCGCTTTGTGTCAAGAAGGTGCAGGAATTGGGATCGTGGTGAAGGGGCCAGAAGTCATCACCTTGTATCATGCGGCAAAGTTGACATTCAAAACCACAAATAATGCCGCCGAATACGAGGCTTTGATCAGCGGAATGAAAATGATACGGGAAATCGCCCCAACGCGCGTTGTCATATACAGTGACTCGCAGTTGATGGTCAATCAAATCACCAAGAACTTTTTGGTAAAAGATGAGAAGATGGTCAAATACATCAGTGTCATCGAAGAACTAAGCAGAGACTTCCAGGCGAAAGGCGTAAAGTGGGAGCTGGTGCATGTTCCACGAAGTCAAAATACAATGGCGGATGAATTGGCCAAAGCGGCTGCAAGCAGTGAGCCTTGGAACAAGACATCCTGTGAATTGGAGCTGCGATCATCGCCTGCCTATGAAAAACTAGAAGTCATGACAATTGGCGAGCTGGAAGATGATGAAGATTGGAGAGATCCTATTCGACAATACCTCTGAGATGGGACTGTTCCGGATGATAAAATGAAGGCAGGCAAGGTTGTACGACAGTCGGCAAGATATGCTGTCAGAGACAATACGTTGTATAGAAAATCTTACACGTGTCCATGGCTAAAGTGCATTAGCCGAAGCGAGGGAGATTACGTGCTAAGAGAAATACATGAGGGGATCTGCGGAGCCCATGAGGGAAGTCTGGCAGTTGTAAGAAAAGCGAGATTAAGGGGCTATTACTGGCCGCGAATGGAAGAGGACGCTCAAAAACTTGTCGCAGAATGTCACAGTTGCCAAATCCATGCGAATGATAAGGCAACCCCAGGTTCCAACCAGATTAAAATACTCGAAGCATGGCCCTTCTCCACTTGGGGAATCGATTTGGTAGGCCCGTTCCGAGAAACAACAAAGAAGAGAAAATACTTAATCGTGGCGGTTGATCACTTTACTAAATGGGTGGAGGCAAAAGCAATCCCAACTCAAACTCCCGAGCGAGTAATAGAATTCGTCCGCGAAAGCATTGTGGTAAGATTCGGCATTCCCCGCGTAATCATAACTGATAATGGCACACAGTTCAATTGCGAGAAATTCAAAGATTACTGCGAACAGATGGGAATCAAGAACCGTTTTTCAAGTGTGAACCACCCTCAATCGAATGGGATGGCGGAAGTCACCAATCGTGCTATGGTGAAAGGCATCAAAAAGCGGTTGGGAGAAAGGAAAGAAGGCTGGGCAGATGAAATTCCAAGTATGTTATGTGCTTATCGCACCTCGGTCAAAACGGCCACAAAAGAGAGTCCATTCGCATTAGTATATGGCGTGGAAGCCCTGATTCCCGTGGAGATCCAGTCGCCTACTACTGCGATAGTCAAAATGAGCTAAACTTAAGGCACTCGCTGGATTCGGCGGAAGAGATGCGAGAAAAAGCATATGTGCGCATGGCAGCTTATAGGCAACGGATCGCAAAGTACCACGACAGGCGAGTAAAGGCTGTGCTACTCCAGGAGGGCGATCTAGTTCTCAAGAAAGCTGATAAAGCCCAATCTCACGAAGGGAAGGGAAAATTGGGAGTCAACTGGATAGGACCTTACAAGGTTACCAGGAAATTGGGTCCCGCGACCTTCAAGATAGAAGATGTTAAAGGGAAAATACTCCCGAGAACATGGAACTTAGCAAATCTAAGACTGTACAAAAGGGCGAATGTATAAGGACACGGAAAGGACGGGTACTCTTTTCCCTTGGTGTGGTTTTTTCCCATCGGGTTTTCCCGCCAAGGTTTTTTAATGAGGCCTAGATCTCTGTCCCATATGCATCTCATTCCTTAGAAACATCATTGTATTATTTCAAGTGCTATAATAAAATCAGACTTCTTTATAAATATTATGATTGTTATTGTTAACCTTGCATAATTCAAGATACTGATACAACACATGAATGTGTTTTACCCCTCATTGAGGGCAGGCGGGCACCCCGAACCGCGTACATATCTTCATTGACCAAGAATATCCGACGCAAAAGTAAATTCAAGCGGATAAAAGTGCAGTTTGTCCATGAAAAGGCATACGACTCGCCATCCGCACTGAGAATTAAACCGAGTGTTGTTAAGGCATAAAAGAATGTACACCAGAAGGATATCCGTATAAGAAACTCACGCGTGAAGTAACAAAGCATTATAGAGGGATTGGCCCCCCAGATATAATGACTAAAGAAGTCACAACAATGATTTCACATACAAAAACTTATGTATAAAACTGCGGCAAGCAACCGTACGAATGAACTTAAAATGCTAGAAAGCATTCGAAAGTTACAAAATTGCAACTACTCAGAAGACAGAGAAGTCGCTCAACCATTAGGCATCAAAATAATTGCCAAAACTCGAGATTGAGATGATAAATAAAACAACAAACTCCTTATAGAGACAGAAATAACGTTTTCATAGAGAAAGCGCACGAAAGCGCAAAGAAAGTACAAAAGATGCTATAAAAAGCAAGGGAGAAATACAAAAAGAGAAAAGGAAAATCTAAAATCAATCCTCCTTCTCCAGGCTAATCACTGGAGCCTCTGGCAAAGGCGCATCCGCGGCAGGGACATCTTGAGGAGGCGACTTGGCGGGAGCTACCCCATAAAGGGCCTCCCAATCCTTCCTCAGGACTTCATCCATATCCGCCTCTTCAGCTGCATCCATGGCATCCCACTTCAAGGCCAACTCCTTGGAAGGAATGGGAACCTTAGTAGCGTGGAGGCCTAAGGTGGGATGATTGAACTCATAACCGGCATGGAGGCGGCGGCCATACCAAAAGATGCGAGAAGCGCAAACTTCTTGCACTTCCTTAATCCGCTGCTCGCAGTCCGCCGCGGCTAATTGCAACCTCTCAGCTGCCAAAGTTTCAGCTTTCTGCTTATCTTCAGCTGAAACTACCAGTTCCGCCTCCAGAGCGGCCACCTTCTCCTTCTCCTTGGCCAAGTCAGCCTGGAGGCCCTCCGAAACCTGGAGCTGGTTGTTAAAAGCACAAGTGGCCGCTTCGCCCAGGTTGAGAATCTGAGGTTCAAAAGGAGAAGCCGGTTAGGAACACGGAAAACAAGAAGCATGCCACTAGGAAAAGCCCGCTTCTGAAGACCTTCCGCAGCAACGTGATGCGGAATCTCCCTCTGGCGAAGAGCGGATGGTACCTTGGAGAGGGCGTCAACAATGCTCTTCACCACCTCGCGGACAGAATAATTAACCACGAGGCCCAATTTGGACACCCACCAGCTGCCTAGGTCGGGTTCCGTCTAGAATCAACAAAGCACAAACTTTATGAGTAGCCTTCCTCCTAAAAAGGAAAAACCTGAAACGAAAGGTAAATAAATACCAGGGAGGAGGAAGCAACCGCCACAGGAGTGGCTGGAGGAGCGGAAGGAGCTTTCTGCGAACGTTTGGGGTCCACAGCATCTGTAGAGGCTCCCGCAGGCCTCTTCTCTACGGCGGATGGCGCGACCACCGTCATCACCGCCTGTTTGGATCCCGTCGCTCCCGTTTTGACAGCCGCCTTCTTCAACCGCCTCGCCTCTTCCCGCCTCTCTCGCTCTGCAGTTATGAGGGCGACGTTATCAATATCCCTGCACGGGAAAAAGAAAGGAAGTAAGGAAAGAAGAACACAAGAATCACTATACCTAATACCCACGCGCGGTAAGGCCAGAGTCGAATATCCCTTCCATTCCTATCCGCAATCGCGATACGACAGCGCATCATATCAAAAGCTTGGCCATACGTCCACATCATGGAATCCACCCGCCCAAGGCAATCCAAGGCGAATTGCTCAGTAGGGTTGGGCTGTTCCCTCGTCGTCTGTGTAGGCGGATAGGTGAAGGCGCGTTGGAAATTCACCTCCACTTCATCGGGAAACTCCACGAAAAAATACGCCATATCCCAACTATGGAACTTGTTGGTTTTTTCGTGAAAAGGAGAATACTTTTTTAACCGCAGGAACGTGTAAGTCCCGTCTTTGTTTCGCTTCAGCGAATGAAAATGGGAAAAGACGCGGTAGTTGAAGGGGATATCCAAACACTGGCAAAGGAAGCAGTTTAGGGTGATGTCCGCCCACGCGTTAGGATGGAGTTGGGCGGGAGCCAGGTTCGAACAGTTGAGCAGCGAGGCAACATCATCCGGTAGCGGAAAAGTGAATCCCATCTCGACTTGGGCGAAGTAGATGGGGAAGCTGTTCCGCGGGCACAGTTCCGGGGTTACATGTGCGGGTGGAACTTTACAAGCTAACCCCTGCATCCAAGGGTGAAAAACGCACAACTGATGAAGCGCCTTCTCGGTCACCCAGGATCCTTCCTTGCATTTTTTATCTAGGGGATAATCCGGCAAGGGAGGAGGCGTGAGATCCACCTCTTTCTGTCGTTCGGATGACGTCTTATCAAGACGGATGCGTGTGATCGGATCAATACTGATGGGAAGAGAAGAAGAATGGCCAGAGGGCGAAGACTCAAACATTTCTGATACCTCCATAGCCACACAACGGTCGTGGGAATCACTCGAACTTTCTGACATGATAGAACAGAACGACGAGGAGCGAAACGATAGACGAATATGAAAACGCAGGTCGAAATCACAGAAACAATGGTTAGCAAGAAAGATTGAGTACTCACATGAGAATGAAGGTCGAACTAAGACGGAAACGGAGGAATGGAGATACAGAAAGTAATTCTCGTCTGAAAGAGGAAAGAAAATGAAGAGAACACAGCTTTTTTGAAGCTAGTTTAAATAAGAAGGGGGAATTAAATGTCCCGAAAAACGAGGCCTTACAGGAAGCCACACAAACGTGGGAGATCAAAGGTCCATCCCTAAAGCAATGGACATGGGCTTGAGGGGAGGCATCTGATAACAAGCTAAATCTTATTATGGGCCTAACCCATGTCCCAGACAGGCCCATCAAATTGGGAATACCTGTGAGCCCATGAGGTGCCTTCCAAATAAGGCCTAGAGGGGCGGATGGCCTCTAAAATAAGCAAGGAGTTGAAGTCCTTACCCAAGACATCTCCCAATTGGATTAGAAAGAGGAGTCTCATTCCAAGTAGGAAACGAACTCTCCCAACGGGTATATAAACCCATTATACGGTACAATTAACTCAACTTTTCTCACTTACTTGCAACACACTTCTCAGACAAGTAACTGACTTAGGCATCGGAGAATTACCCGGCGACATAGTCGTCGGTTCTGTTTTGTAGGTTACGAGAGGAGGAGCTTGCACGGCGAATTCACATAATTATCATTGGTGCGGTGAGCGTGGACCTTTTGATCCCAACCTAAGAGTTGTACGAGTATAAAGGTTTACCGGAATACAAGCGAACACAACCCTCAGAATGTCACTTGTCATCGGGGACACGAATGCTGTCTCAAGCACAAGTTCAGTAGGAACAGCCGCGACATCGGAAGCTATGCCAGTGTCAACTGCGGCCACGGTTCAAGTCTCCACGTCGCAGCTGGAGAGAAGAAGAAGAAAAAAAGGGAAGGAGGAGGAGAAACAATTATGGTGGAAGAGAGGTGAGAGAATATGAAGAGAGAGAAGGTAGTGGGAGAAGGAAGAAGAATGTCAATTTAGTCATTTAACATAGAATGGTCAATGGAGTTTTCAAAAATTTGGTCAACTTTTCGTTGACCGACATTGACAAGGCGTTGACTGGGTATAAGAGGTCATTTGGACTTAAATGGGAGGTCACTGATAATTTGGGTGTGAATTTTAAACAAATATTTGTTTAGGTACCATTTTGGAAAAGTTGATATAGTTTAGGTACCACTGATGTAACTTATCCTACTTTCATCCCATAAAAAAAATTAATAAAATTCTTGGTCAACATTGGAATGGATAGCTATAAATATGGGGAATTTCCGTCCAATTTGTAAACTCTAATATAGGGAAAGAAAAGAAGACGGAGGCAGGCAATAAATTAGGGTCGAATCCACAAAGGCCAAAACTCTTAAATACCTCCTATCAATCATATCTAAAAGGCCAAAACTCTAACTGTTTTATTTTTATTTTTTTTTATGAAAGGCCAAAACTCAACTCTAAAATACCTCCTATCAATCCAAATTAAATGGATCAACAGGCCCAACTAAATTCAGTTAACCCTTTTTATTTCATTTGCTTGTAAATACATATACCATGTTAACTTGTGACTAATTATTTGTTTTTTTCACATACATATTTTGTTTACCTCTATTCATATTTTGTTTATTTTATGACTAGTATTGACATCATTAGTTACATACAAGTAAACCTTTTTAAAATAATATCCTTAGAATTGAGAAAAAAAATTTACTTTATCGATTAATTACTTTATTGAAGCGAGAATGATGCGGTTATGGAATCACTTACATATAAAGAAAGTTTTGAGTTCGTAATGAACAATAATACAAAGACTGATCCTTAACCGAATGATAGCAATGTCATCATAAGCGTGTTATTAGAGAAAGCATTTCAAGAAGAAACAATCTACTTTAAATTCATATTTTAAAAAGAATTGAATTTTGTAATTCATACATATTATATATATAATTTTGGAATTATTACTTTACATATTACTTGTGCTCTTATTGGCTTTCTAATTTTTTATTATCTTATAATTTTAGCGAGAATATTATTTTACAACATTGGTCTAAGTTGGAACCGACAAAATTTATTACTTAAATGAGGTTATTACTACAAATATAACTTAATCCAAGTTGTACATGACATAAGTCATTAATTAGAGGTATCAATTAATTGATTGTTGAAAACATATATCTCGTTGTTTCTAATTTTAATTTCAATTAGACTAATTTGGTAATTTTTAGTTTTTTGGTAATTGTTAGTTACTTAGTTAATGTTGATGAAGTTTCATTTCCTTGATTCTTATAAATAACTCTTATTGACTTTTTAATTTTTTATTATCTTATTCTGTTAGTGAGAATATTATTTTACAACACTGATCTAAATTGGAATCGACAAAATTTATTACTTAAATGAGGTTATTACTACACAGTAATGTTCAAGTGGTCCTTGAATGTCCAAATTGAATTTGGACATTGACCATTAGATCTAACAATTTTGATTATATTCACATTAAAAACTAAACCCTAGACACTAAAAACTAAACCCTAGACCCTAAATCGTCGACCCTAGACACTAAAAACTAAACCGTAGACCCTAAATCATCGACCCTAGATGATGTGATACTCCGGACTAATAATTCGCATGATAGTATCTAGGGTTGATGATTTAGGGTCTAGGGTTTAGTTTTTAGTGTCTAGGGTCGATGATTTAGGGTTTAGTTTTTAGTGTCTAGGGTTTAGTTTTTAATGTGTATATGAACGAAATTGTTAAATTTAGAGTCAATGTCCAAATTCAATTTGGACATTCAAAGACCACTTGAACACTACTGTATTACTACAAATATAACTTAATCCAAGTTGTACATGACATAAGTCATTAATTAGAGGTGTCAATAATTGATTGTTGAAAACATATATCTCGTTGTTTCTAATTTTAATTTCAATTAGACTAATTTGGTAATTTTTATTTTTTTGGTAATTGTTAGTTACTTAGCTAATGTTGATGAAGTTTCATTTCCTTGATTCTTATAAATAACTGGTGGGCTTTCATGTGAATTAATCTAATATTTTAAGTAACCAGTTTGTTCATTCTCATTTTTTATTTTTTTTTAATTAATTTGACGTGTAATTTTAGCTTGGTTAGCTGGTGCTTATTAAGTTCATTTTCATAAAATCTTGGCCTTGTTTGGGAACGAGCTTGGCCTTGTTTGGGAACGAGCTGTTAGCTGTTTGAATTAGCTGTTAGCTGTTTACCTTTTTGCATTAGCTGTTTTGACTAGCTGTTTGTAAACATGTTTGGTAAAATTTAGATGTTTGTAAATTAGCTGTTTGGGTAAAATGACAACTAAGGACATTGATATTATTGTATAATATATGTGGTTAAAAGAGTAACAAATATTATAAAGTCTTTAACAATATAGAAAAATAAAAGAAAAAATAAGAAATAAATAACCAATTCATATTAAATTACATAATTGTAACTTACAAACCACATTTCAAATAATAATAAAGTTACATAATTATATCATTAATCCATAAACAAAACATTAATACATGTTTTATTTTTTAAAAAGTCATAAATAAAGTTGCTAAAAAATATTAAATCAAGTAACTTCAAGAAATAGTGGAAATAGCTAATTTTCAAAAAATGTTAAATAGAGAAGTTGTAAAATAAAGTTGTAAAAAATATTAAATAGAGATATAAAATTAAAAGGGTAAATGAGGGTATTTTAGGGTTAGGGTATTTTAGCCATTTATAAAAAATAGGAGAAAAAGCTAATTCAAAAAGCTACATTTAGGAGCTTTTTTTAAAAAGAGCTTTTTAGCTATTTGCCAAACACAATAAAAATTGTTCAAAATGCTAATTGAGCTCAAAAAGCTCTTTTTAGGCTAAAAAGCTCTTTGCCAAACACCCCCCTTGTGTCCATATAGATAAAAATATTGCTTACCTTATGTAATTTTAGGGTGCTTTGGTTTAAATTTTGGAATCGCAATTGGAATCGGAATCAGAATCAGAATGCTATAATCTTAAAATCGAAATGACTATTTATCACTTCTGTTTGATCTGGTTTGGAATCGAAATCAATTTATTCTAAGAAATGTTTGATTTAGATTTTGAAACTGGAATCGAGATGAAACAAAATTAAAATCTATTATATAACAATAAAAAAGTAAAAATATATAAATCCAAACACGAATACAATACACAAATCAGAATTGTACAATTTATTATCAAAAATATTTTTAAAAGGTCTATCTCAATAATTTCATTATTGAGACTTCTAGAAAGAAAAGTTTGCTAAGACTTGCCTAGAATAGCAATATATTCAACGGAAATGTATGAAATAGAAATAGATTACCTAAATAATGTAAACAATATATTAGAGGTAAATAGTAAATTAAATTATTTTAAAAACCCACCATGTACACAACGTGGGAAAGGGGAAAGTTTTCTTTAATTGATGTGGGCTAGGAAGGGAATGGATTACTCATAATCAATGAGAAACATAATTCCATTCCATGTTAATTTTAGTTAACCAAACATTAAAAATGGGAATAGTTCAATCCCATTCCGTATATGCATATCAAATTTCGAAGTTTTATGTGTTGGATGTAATTACATTTTTGGTGGATAAAGTTTAACATTTTTACATTTTGATATTAAAATTTTATATTCGCAGAAACAATTTTAAAAATAATGTTTGTGGTTTGCTACTTTTTTAAATAAATGTCTGTAGTTTCAACGTTTGCAATTAAATGTATGAGATTTCGTTCCATTTGCAAAAAAAGTATTTCTACTAACACCGTTTATTATTGTTGACGTGGCACTTTGACCACAATTTGACAAAAAGGCAATTTTGTCTTTAAAAAATAATAAAAAAAATAAAAAGTAAAAAAAAAAATCTGTAGTTTGAATTTTTTTTGCAAATAACAGCATGTGGTTTAACATTTTATTAAAAAAGATGTATGAGGTTTGATTTGATTACCAAATACAGTTTTTACATTTTTATAAATTAAAAAACATTAACAAACGTTCATTTAAAAAAACAAAACAATAATTTTGCAAATGGATATAAAAATAGTACTAAAAAAATTGTATAATTTTAATTCTAATCAAAATAAAATATCGATAATAGTACTGTTTAGTCCTCGTGTTTTCAATAATACATTACAAGGTCTTTAATTAAGGTTTGCTTTATGCAACAGTTTAGTCTCTCCAATCATTTAAATTACTGATTTACTATTTACATATTATGTGCAAATTACATTTTCATGCATGAACCTTTGCATGTTTACATTTTAATACCTAAAATTTATATTTACACTTCAAACTGATTATTTATGTTATTCATTTTAATCGTGATCGAAATTATTTTACATTTATTATTTTATAAAATTATATATAAAGAAATACTACATATAAAATTCAATTTTATTTTATTAAATAATTTCAAGATTTTTTTAAAAAATAACAATTCTAGATGTAAAATAAATTTATTATATTATTATTACATATGAATTTTAATAAATGAATTTTAATTTTATTTTAAGGATCTTGTAATGTATTATTAAAACAGAGAACTAAACGGTGTGTTTTGTCATACAATAGAGACTATTAAATTATATAACAATGTAAAAATCGTATTTGGAATTAAATCAAACCTCATACCTCTTTTTTAATAAAATATTAAACCACAGGCTGGTATTTGCAAAAAAACTCAAACCACAAACCTTGTTTTCTATTTTTTTTTTCAATGACAAAATTGTCCTTTGGTCAAATTTTAGTCAAAGTGCCACCTCAGCAATAATAAACGGTGTTAGTGGAAATACTTTTTTTTGCTAACAGAATGAAACACCATACCTTTAATTGCAAACTTTGAAATCACAAACCTTATTTACAAAAGTAGTAATCCACAATCATTATTTTTAAACTTTTTCCAAGAAAATATTAAAAGTATAAAACGGTTGTAATTTCTTAAAAAAAAACTACACTTGTATATGGTTAATTCAACTAATAATTTATGTAAAAAAACTAAAACAAATCCCCAAATAAATAATTTTATGAAAAAACTAAAATGAAAATATATGTTAATATGTAAAGTAATTGTTTTTAATTGTAAGCCCACAATGTTTGTGTTAAAATGAAATATGTTAGAGATTATGTGTCAAAGATGTAATTGAAACTTAATTTCTTTTTTCCGATGGAATGTAATTGAAAATTAATAAATAAAGATAAATTTGTAATTTAAAGGGATTAATTATTAAACTAGACTACTTGTTATAGCGTCTTAACGTTTTTAGACTAGTTTGACTAACTTTTACTAAACTAGACACTTTCAAGATTTAAAGGCAAAAATACCCTTCATTCTACAAAACCACTTAACGTTATCTCCATTTCTCCTTCTTTCTCTCCATCTTCTTCATCTTTTTCCATTTCCGGCCAACCACAGAGAACACATGCATCATTTCATCTCCAGAACTCCATCATTCTTCATCTCCATCTCCTTTCATTTCCGACCAACCACAGAGCACGTCCTTTCATCTCCAGAACTTTCATCTCCAAAACTCCATCCTTTTTCATCTCCGAAACTTCATCTCCTTCATCTCTTTCATCACCAAAATTTCATCCTTCTTTATATCCTTCCATTTCCGATAACGCACATATCACGTCCTTTCCCGATTCATCTCCAAAAGTTCAAAAAGGTCAGTCATAATGGCTTTAATGGTGAATGCTCTGCCATTGTCCCTTAATTGCTCAAATTTTCTTCTTCATCTTGTATATTCTCATCTCAATTTCAAACCCTAGACGTTTTTCTTTCCGATTTCGGTGAGTATTGATAAACAATATGAGATTTGTGAGGTTTATTGTGAAATAATGCCCATATCAATTCCTTTGACATGAAAATCCACTTCGTCATCAACTTAAGCTTTAAATCTGCAAGACAGCACAAAAAACAACGAAAAAACCTGTCGTGCGGCACGACAACACGATATGTTTTTTCATTATTTTTTATGCTGTCAAAGTTGTCTTGGTGTCGTGCCGGCACGACAACGACAAGTTTTTTTCATTTTTTTTGATGTCGTGAGCACGACAAGACGACAACTTTGACAGTAGAAAAAATAACGAAAAAACATGTCGTCATATCGTGCTGCACGACACCACGACAGGTTTTTTCGTTGTTTTTTGTGCTGCATTACAAATTTAAAGCTTAAGCAAATTACAGAGTGAGTTTCCATGTCAAAAGAAATTGATTTGGGCATTATTTCACCAAAAATAAACCTGACAAATCACATATTGTATATCAATACTTGCCGAAATCGGAAAATATATTTCGGTGGAAAAGAAGAAGAGTGAGCGGGTAAGAGTAGGAGTAGAATGAGGAAGAAAAACACTAGATTTTTAGATCGAGATGAGGATACACAAGATGAAGAAGAAAAATTGAGCAATTGAGGGACAATGGCAGAGCACTCACCATTAAGGCCACCATGATTGACCTTTTTGAACTTCTAAAGATGAAGGGGATTTATTGGAAAAGGACGTGCTCTGTGCGTGACCGGAAAGGGAAAGAGATGATGAAGATGAAGAGGAAGAGGAAGAAGGATGAGATTCTGGAGATGAATCAAGAAAAGACATGATTTGTGCGTCGATCAGAAAGGGGATGAGATGAAGGATGCAGATCTGGAGACGAAGGGATGAAGTTCTGGAGATGAATCTGTTATGTGGTTAGTCGAACATGGACGGAGATGGAGAAGATGGAGAGAAAGAATGAGAAATAAGAATGGAGGTATCATCAAGGTATTTTGTAGAAGGAAGAGTGTTTTGGTCTTTAAACCTTGAATGTGTCTATTTTGATAGACGTTAGTCAAAGTGATCTAAAAACGTTAAGGCGCTATATCAAGTAATTTAGTTTAGTAATTATTCCTAACTTAAATGGATATATTAAATTGTTGAATAAAACAGTCGATAATGACTTTATCATGTATTATTAAAATTGCGAGGATAAATAATGTGGGGAAAAGTTTAAAAAGAATGCTTGTGGTTTCCAACTTTTGTAAATAAAAGTTTGTGGTTTCAGTGTTTGCAAATAAAGGTACGAGGTTTCATTATGTTAGCAAAAAAGGGTACGGCCACTAACATCGTTTATTTTTGCTGACGTGGCACTTTGACCACAATTTGACCGAAGGGTAATTTTGTCATTAAAAAAATAAAAGTAAAAGAAAATGTTTGTGATTTGATTATTTTGCAAATAACAACCCGTGATTTGATATTTTATTAAAAAAGAGGTATGAGATTTGATTTAATTATCAAACCAACAAATTAAAAATTAAAAATTAAAAATTACCAACAGTAAAAAACAAAACAACAAATTTTCTTATAATGTACTTGGATATTTTGGATTCATACCATTTTCATGAATTTGGGTATTTTCTTTTTCTTGAAGGAATTTTAATTTGGTTGAATGCACATAAATATTGAAACTTCACTATTGACCTTATAATCAATTTATTATTTTGAATTATAGTTTTGTCGATGATTTATTTTCATTAAAATTAAGATTTTGCATAAATGGATTAACTTTTAAGTACTAGTTTACATTATAAGAAAATTTGTTGTTTTATTTTTTACAATAATATTTGTTGGTAATTTTTAATTTATTAATTAGTCTAAAACCGTATTTGGTAATTAAATCAAACCTCGTACCTCTTTTTTAATAAAATATCAAATCACGGGCTGTTATTTGCAAAAAAATCAAACCACAAACATTTTCTTTTACTTTTACTTTTTTTAATGACGAAATTACCCATTGGTCAAATTGTGGTCAAAGTGCCATGTCAGCAAAAATAAACGGTGTTAGTGACCGTACCGTTTTTTGCTAACGGAATGAAACCTCATACCTTTATTTGCAAACATTGAAACCACAAATCTTTATTTGCAAAAATTAAAAACCACAATATTTTATAATATAAGTATACATGAGTCTATCTATATTGTTCAAATATTGTTAAAATTTTCTGTTCCATTAAATTATTAAAAGTCAAATTTATGATAAAGAGGTAATATTTTTTTTTTGTTATTTTTATGTATAAAAAAGAGGCAATAGTTTGAGAATAACTGTTGGTGGATATTTTCCCCAAGTTCGGCCATGTTTAATAAATGACTTAGACACTTCAATGAAAAGATTAAGTACCTATTTATTTTGCAATTTAATATTTAATCGGACAGGCCCTTAGATAGAGTATATGGGTAAATTATATACATGAGGCAGAAATGTTAACAAGTAAAGGGTAGGAAAATTATTCAAGTATGTCATCACAACAAAAAAGGGAAAGAAAATAATAGTACTCAAAAGGTTTTGATGAATCCTTTAGTGATTTTGGTTGTGTAACAAGAATGAAATCTTTGAGGCAAAAAGAATTGAAGAAGACAAAGAAGCACTCACTCATCATAATCATAATATATATAAAAACAAATCAAAGAAAAGAAAAATGAATCTCTACGTTAAGGTATAGTAATAGAAGAATGGTATGCAATGGCAAATGAGGACGTGAGCAAAGAGCATTAGCAAGAAACAAACGTCATGACAGAGTGGGTTGGTGTCATCATCACCATTACCATTTTACCAGGCACAAATGTTAGTGCTAGTGCTTCAATCATCAATTCTTTCTTTGAATTTTCTTTTATTTTCATTCACAGTTTTTATTATTATAATTAGTTATTGATTTATGTAGAAGAAAGACTTGTAAAAGATAAAAAGTAGTAATATAAAAGAATGGGGGACCGAAGTGGCCATGCGTGTGACCACATAAGGCCCTTCAAAATCATATTATATAAGTTGCAAAATTGAAATCTTTCTCTTATAACTTCATTTCTTATACCCTATATCTACCAACCTATCACACATATATGAACAAGGAATTGTCCCAAAACAATTAAAAGGACACATTATCAGGAATAAGCTTCTTAATTATATATTCCTATGCATATAACTAATTACCTCAATTATTTTTATTCGTTTGAGGGGAGGGTGTCAAGGAATTAGAGGTTGAACCTGTTAGCGAGAAATCGTAACTTGAATTCCACGTAAGCTAAGCTTCCTGAAAAATAGCAAACGTTAGCCTACAGGAGGCCGCTGACCGGCGACCCCTCTCCGATGCTAAAGTCAGTATAGAACTTGTGATCGGAAAAGCAATTTACTCAGAGTATGAGTCTAGAATAATGTACCTTAGATTGTAGTAAGTCCCATGTATTTATAGTTGTTTGATCATGAATCTTAGTCCTAGTTGTATTAGGACTTCACTTGAATTACTCCTCTTTAGTCTTAGAATTATAATCCCAATTAGCTTGTATTGTCCTAATTGGATTAGGAGACCTAAAGAGGAATACTTTCTTCGTAGGAGAGATATTCTCCTTACTTTGACTATTCAACGCACGTCTATGTGGACATTAAGACTATTCAACATAGTTTAACCGTCCTACGTGTTTAAAAGCTAAATGACTATTGGTCCACGTGTCATACGAAATATTAGGTGATAACAGAAGCCCCCCCAAAAGGATAAACAAGATCCTTTAGGACTTATGCCTTTCAAATCCTCCAAAATTAATACGGCCCAAACTGCAGACCCAAGAGACAAACATGGTTTGTGGCCCAACAACTTTACCATCAAGTCCAACTACCCAATTTGCACGCCTCTCTCAAAACTCCACACTTGTCTTCAAGCGTGGTCTCAAACTTAAACTCCCTCCAAGCATACGAAAGGGTTTTAAATTTCGAAAAACTCCCATTTCACTTATAAATAGCACTACAGACCACTGCATTCCTCACGCTTTCAAACTCTCTAAATTTCCGGCAGCCTGTTTTCCAGAATTCTGCTAAGTGTAAGTCATTTGTCATTCTTCTTTATCTTTTCTTGATTTCGTTCACAACGAATGGCCTCTTCATCGCAAAACCCTACCTCTTCAAACGAAACATCCCGCTCTTCCGATTTAGAACCTAATCACCCACGACGGCGAATCATAATGGATTGGTCCGAAGAAGAATTAACCCCTCCCAGACCACAAAATCCAAACTCCAATGCCACACAACGCACAAACCCTAGAAACCCTAACCCTCCGATCCAAATGCCAGCACGTGCCCCACATCCGTAACAGGGCCATTGGGGGACAGCTCTTCCTCACGAAGCGACCAAGATCAATACGATTGAAGCACTTCGTGAATTGAAGAAAAAGTTCCCCTGTCTAAGGGACTTCGACTGTGCGGTCCCCACGCCCGAAGATAGGATGTTCAAAGGGAAAATCCACAAGGTGGCCGTTCTCGAGAGGCATCTTGAATATGGGATGAGGTTTCCGTTCCCAGAAGTGGTGAACGACATCCTTAACGAGTTCAATCTTTGCCCTGCACAGATCGTTCCCAACTCGTAGGTTGAGATGCTTGCTCTTGTACGTGTATGCCAGGACCTCGGCGTTTTGCTAACTGGAAATCTCTTCAAATATTTGAGGACTCCCATCAAGGCTCTAAAACATCCCTGCGTCTCATTCAAGGAGGTTCACGAGCCCAAAGGGCTGGTGGGTGGCAAACCTTCGTCACACAGTGGTCATCGCTCTAGATGGATCTGGGTTGGTCCCGAGGATGGCAACCTCCGATGGCCCTGGAGGATCGATTTCAATGAATTTCCAACCGATCCGAGCACGTGGAGGCACCCTTCAAAGACCGTGACCCTCAACGAGGAGGAAGAATGCTCCCTTAGGAAACTCCAAAAATATAAACCCCCCAATCCCATCTCCCTCGAGCAATTCTTAACGCGCTATCGAGGCAACATGCCGATTGCTACAGTGGGGGGAGGATGGAACCATATTTTATTTTCCTGCTCCCGAAGTTAATCGGGCTCATCTCGGGGAGCCCATTTCTCTTCCAAAAAATCCTCGTAAGCTTTCTTGATTTTAACTATGAATTTGTTATTTGCAGGCATTTTATCATGGCCCCTAAGTTATCTTACAAACAACGCCTTGCAGCTGCTCGCCTAAAGGCACTAGAAAATGAGAGCCTAGTTCCCGCTGTCATCGTACCTCCGAAAGGTCCTCGCGCTACGACCAAGAAAGTCCGTGCTTCGTCGATTGGCAATGTTGCCTCGAACGAAGTCAGTGAGCCCGAGGTAGCCCTAACGGAGGAAACACATGCACCGGAGCCCCAAACCCAAGATGAGACTCCAGGTAACCTCACCGACTTCTCAATGCAATTGTCATTTTTCATGATTCTTTCTTCAAACTAATGTTTGACAATTTCTTTATAGAAATCCAAATCCTCTCATCAGAAGACGATCCCGAGGCCAAAGATCCCGAGGTCCCAGTTCCTAACTACCCCAAAATCCAAAGCCTCGAAAACCAAGGGGTCCCGAAGCAGACTCGTTCGAAGAGGAAAGCTCCCTCCACCTCTGTCGATACCTCGACTCCCGAGGACGGAAATGCCATGGAGACCGGAAATCCTGAAGGTCCCCAGGCTAAACGTGTTCGAGAAATCGAGGGCACGAGCTCACCCCCTCACCCATCGGCCTGGGATCCCAACTGGCATCCTTATTCCAACTGTCCCGAGATGACCAATGCCAAGGGCAGGGTGCCACCTGAGGCCTCGTTGGACGGCTATGAGAGATATAAACTCTATAACGTAAGTTTCTCTACTTGTGCCATTGAATTTAAGACATTTCAGCGTCCTAAACTTTTGATCTTGAACAGTTCTGGACAGAGCGCTTTCCTCAAGTTTCTCTCAGCGTCCCTGCGATCGCGGAGGACGTTGCTCAAGCCTGCCTCGTTCCCGAGGAGGTTAAACTTGCCGAGAAGCTAACTGACGAGGAGTTGGCTAAACTCGTACATGTCAGACAGGCTAAGGTAACGATCTTTCTCGTAATCTTCACATCGTTCTTAAAATTGTCTTGACCTGCTTCTCATCCTTGATTTCTTCGTTTATACAGGCCATGGCTGCGACGGAGATTATGTCTTACCGCTATCTCCAAAAATCTGCGTCTCTTGAAGACTACCGTCATAAGTGGGCGGTAGTTTCCGACAAACTTGATACGGCAGAAGATGCTTTGAGTGCCCAAACGGAAATCCTTAAGTCCGCTCAACACATCGGAAGGGAAAAAACCTTTGAGTGTGAGAGACTGAAGGTCGATTGCATTCAACTAAACAAAGCCCTCGAGGCCTCGAAGAAACGAGTACGGGACCTCGAGGATGAGATCCGGTCGCAGTGGCTTGATTCCTGCTTTGCACTGGCAGGTCTTCATCAGGGGGCGCGAGCCCAACTTGCCTTGGAAAAGATTGATCAGGCGACCTGGAGAGCTCGAGGAAGGGAGGTATCACAAAAACTCCGATCTCAACTCGAGGCTTCCGAGAAAGCCAGACAGGACCAAGATGCTGCTCACGAGGAAACTATTGCAAAAATGGAGGAGAACGAGATTTGGCGTATGTCCAGATTCAAAACTCGTTTCGTTATGTCCATTAGAGAAAGGTTCCCTGACATCTCCTTGGAAGATCTCAAATTCTTCGTGAATGTGAATCCTCCCGAGGACGACGAAGAAGCAGATGTTGTCCTCGACGATTCCTTTCCCGAGCCGGATTCTCCCAAGGAAGGGATCCCTGTTGATCCAATATCCGCAGTTGAACCTAATGAGTAGTTTTTAATTCTGTTTATCTTGTAACCTGTATTGACTCCAATGAATATAACAACCTTTTCCTTATCTTGTCTCTGTATATTACGTCTAATACGCTCGTACAAGTTCTTTGTTTGGAAGTTATACTAAGTATCACGAATTTTATCGAAAATCTTTATGTTATTTTTCTTATTTGAACTTTGATTGTTCGCAGCCCTCGTCGTAGCCCCCCCTTTGCTTTCTGGTCGGGCTAACTCTTGTAGGGTGGATTCTTACCACGACGTTCTTAGATTTGGTTTTAATCGAAGCCTTCTAGCATGCATAAGCTTGATTTTAATACATAACCAAATTGTCCAGTGTTGAATACTTAGAACAAAACTTACGAAATAAGACAAACTCTTTATAATGAATTTCTTACGATCCGAGCATTTTTCATAAGCAAATAACTCCAAAGTAATATCTGAATTAAAAGTCATAGATGAAAACGATGCCTCGTGGGCCTTTATTCATAATAACTCCTAAGTTGAATTCTGAGTTACATGTCATCCAAAAGTAAAAGAAAATAACAAAAAGCTAAAAATAATATTTCCTGAGAGAGATTGCATTCCAAGTCCTCGGAACCTCAGTGCCATCAAGATGCTGCAAACGATAAGTATGTGTTCCGACGCATTCTATGATCCGAAATGGTCCTTCCCACTTAATTCCCAGTTTACCTTTGCCTTGTCTCGAGCTCGAGGCTGCTGTACTACGAAGGACAAAATCCCCTTTGAAAAATTGTCTCGGTCGTACACTTTTATCATATATTCTCTTTGTTCTGGCTTTATACGCCTCAATCCGTGCAAGCGCCATTTCTCTTTTTTCTTCGAGATCGTCCAAGTTGTCTCGTAAGTTCAGTTCATTCCTTTCTTCAGTATAATGGAGAACCCTCGTACTTGGTACCTTAATCTCGACCGGAATAAAGGCTTCTGTTCCATAAGTTAAAGAAAAAAGGGTTTCTCCAGTGGCTGTCTTTGGCGTCGTTCGATACGACCACAACACATGATACAGCTCCTCGACCCAATTTGTTAACTTCTCGAGGTGAGTTAAGCGCCTTTTATTCCTTCCATGATCGTTTGATTAGTTCTCTCGGTCATTCCATTTGTTTGTGGGTGGAAGACAGAACTAAACCTTAGCTTGATCCCTTCTCTCTCGCAAAAGTGTCTAAACAGAACACTGTCGAACTGTTTGCCATTATCTGTGATTATCGTATTTGGGACCCCAAAACGATATACAATGCTATTCTTGACAAATTTCACAATCTGTTGGGCTGTTATCGAGGACACTGCTTCAGCCTCGACCCACTTTGTAAAGTGATCGACGGCTACGATAACATACTGTCTTTGATTAGTTGACATCGGAAACTGTCCTACGATATCAATTCCCCAGGTCGCAAATGGCCATGCCACTTTTATACCTTCTAATCCCGAGGCCGGGCTTTTCAAAACTGGAGCGTGAGCTTGACACGCAACACATTTCTTTACAAACTCCGCAGCATCATTGTTCATCTGAGGCCAGTAATAACCTAACAACCTCGCCTTTCGAGCCAGAACATTCCAGCCCTCATGAGCCCCGCATGATCCTTCATGGATTTCCTCTAAAATCTTGGCTCCTTCCTCGATCCCAACTGCTTTGAGCCATGGTTGGGAATACGATCTTCGGAATAAATTTCCATCCACGACTGTGTATCTACTTGACTTTCTCACGATCTTCTGATGTTGTGACTTATCTTCCAGCAACTTTCCCTCGTACAGATATTCAAAAATTGGCCAGTACCATTCGTTGCCTCGATCGAGGGCAAAAACCTCCTTGGCATCGATACTTGCACATGGAATTACCTGCACATCGCAAGGACACAAATTTAGGTTAGTAGGATCAGAAGCTAATTTTTCCAGGTGATCAGCCTCCATGTTTTCCTCCGTCGGGATTTGCACAATCTCAACTTTACACCCCACGAGCTCACACTCCTCAATTGTACGTTTTACCAACTCCTGATACTTTTTCATTCGAGCGTGCTTGGTTTCCCAAGAATTCCTTATCTGATTGGTTGCTAGGCCTGAATCACTTTTAATGACTGCTTTGTCTGCCCTGATAATTTTAACCAAACGCAGCCCAAGTAATATCGCCTCGTATTCTGCAGCGTTATTTGAGGAATCAAAGCCCAAAGTCGCAGCGTGTCTGAACACCAACCCATCTGGACTTTTGCAAAAAACTCCGATTCCCGATTGACTCTTATTGGCACTCCCATCTACGAAGATTTCCCAAGTATTTAATACTGGCTCAGTTTCTTCTTCGGGTGGGACCTCGATCAAAAAGTCAGCGAGGACTTGAGCCTTTTTTGATGGCCTTGGCTCGAATCTTACATCAAACTCCGTGAGTTTTATGGACCATTCCGTCAGTCTCCCCGAGGCCTCAGGTCGTGAGAGAATCTTCCTGAGTGGGGTGGCTGTACGAACGACGATCGTATAACTCAAGAAATAATGTCTCAATTTCTGAGCAGGAATATACACCCCGAAAGCCAGTTTCTCCATTTTAGGGTATCTCGATTCTGCCCCTCGAAGCACTCTGCTTACATAATAAACCGGATATTGAACTTTTCCTTCATCTTCTTCTCGAATTAGAACCATACCAATGCACTCCTCTCCCACGCTTATGTACAAATACAAATCTTCGCCTTTCACAGGCTGACTTAAGAGAGGTGGAGATGATAAAAATTTCTTGAGATCCTCGAACGAAGTTTGACACTCATCAGACCACACGAAGTCCTTAACTCCTTTAAGACTTTTGTAATAGGGCATGCATCGTTTGGCGGAGTAAGAGATAAAACGACCCAGAGCATTGATCTTACCGTTTAAAACTTGTACCTCGCGTATACTCTTTGGTGGCTGGAGATCAACAATAGCCTTAATTTTGTCTGGGTTTGCCTCGATGCCTCGCTTAGAGATCATGAAACCCAAAAAATTTCCAGAATTGATCCCAAAGGTGCACTTTTCAGGATTGAGCCTCAAATTATACTCTCTCAGAATCTTGAAAACCACCTCGAGGTCCCTAGCATGTTCTTCCGCCTTCTTGCTTTTTACAATCATGTCATCAACATAGATCTCGACATTTTTCCCAATGAGATCTTTGAACATCTTGTTGACTAGTCTTTGATAAGTTGCTCCAGCATTTTTCAGACCAAAAGGCATCACTTGATAACAATAAGTACCTTCTGGTGTAATGAAACTGGTTTTTTCCATGTCCTTCTCGGCCAACGGGATTTGATGAAAACCCTCCTTTGCATCGAGGAAAGAATATACCTCGTATCCGGCAGTTGAGTCGACCAACATGTCTATACATGGCAACGGATAAAAATCCTTAGGGCAAGCTTTATTCAAATCGGAAAAATCGACGCACATTCTCCATTTTCCATTTGCTTTCTTGACTAAGACCACATTTGAAATCCACTGTGGGTAATGAACTTCCTTGATTCTCCCGAACTCAAGCAGCTTTTCAACCTCGCTCTTGATGAACTGCTGTCTTTCCGCCCCTTGGTTTCTCTTCTTCTGTTTCACAGGAGTGTATTCTGGGTCAATGTCTAGCGTGTGCTCCATGACCTCACGAGATACTCCTACGATATCTGCCGATGTCCAGGCAAAGACATCTTTATTCTCCTCGAGCGCGGCGATAACAATCTTCTTCGAATTCTCTTGCAACTCTGCTGAAACATGTACTACCTTTCCTTCTCCCAAGGTTACAGCTTCAATTGCATCAACTGGTTCGCCACGCTCCTTAACTTCCTCAACCAAGACACTTTCTTGAGGAACTATTTCCAACGAGGTCATATAAGTATGCCTCGCAACCGATTGACTACCAAGTGCCACTGCCATTCCTCGCTCCGTCGGGATCATCCAAGCTAAATAATAAAGGGATATGGCACCCCGACTACCCGAAATCAAAGGCCTGCCAATTATCAAATTGTAAGCGATCGGTGTGTCAATCACTAAAAAATCAGTAACAGTTCTCCACTTGCTCGTGGTATTCCCTATTTCGACCTCGAGCTAGGTTTCTCCCAACAGAAGTACGGGATGTCCACTTATACCAACTAAAGGTGACGCTAAAGGTGTCAAACGTGCCCGCTCCAAGCCAAGGGCCTTGAAAGCCTTCCTCGTGATGATATTTATTGAGCTTCCTGTATCTAGCAAGGCTCTTCTAACCGTAAAACCTTCTACGTGCATATCAATCACCAAAGCATCATCATGTGGATCACTTGGACGGCCCTTTAATGACCCGAAATCAAAAATTTTCGAAATCTCCTCAATTCGTACTCGCTCAGCAATGTCCCGTTTTCTTTTAACATTCCTGTCAACGGGAGAACCTCCCATAATCATATTAATGACACCCCGAGGAGTTTTTGCCCCCTCTCGATCTGGGAATTGATCTTTATATTTCTCGAAGAGGTTTTTTAACTTTCCTTTAGCTGCCAATTTATCCAACTCCTTTGCCAGCTGTTCACAATCTTCTGTATCGTGACCCTGTAATTTGTGGAAAGCACAATACTTGCCATTATACTTTGGCTTCCCACCTTTAGGTGGATATCTGATTTGCTCCTTTTGTTCTTCAACCCACATAAGAACCTGAGCACGATGGGCTGGGAATGGGATTCGGTCTCTTTTATCAAAAGGCTTCCTTGGAACTTCACGAGTCCTTTCCCACCTATCCGAGCTCCGGCCACTGCCCCGATCTCTTTCTTGCACCTCAGACTTGATTGCCTTTACTTTCCTCGTGGGATCATCTTGGTGCTCATCCCACACCACAAACGATTTTGCCATTGTCATCAGGGCATGAAAATCGTCCGGTCGTTCAGTCATAAGTTTCATCTGAAGATCCCGATTTCGGCAATTTTCCGCCAGTGTCTTCCGCGCTGAGGATACAATCAAGGGTTCAACTTTTAAAGCCACATTATTAAAATTATGCAAATATGATTCTAAGGTCTCGTTTTCTCCTCGTCGTACCCTCATCAGATCATCGACCGTCTTCTTCTCTGGTATGGCCGTGACAAAATGTGCTTTAAAGGATTCTGAAAGTTGGTTCCAACTCTTGATTGAACCAGTAGGGAGACAATCATACCATTGTGCCGCCGTTTCTTTCAAAGTTGTTGGAAATAATTTACACATAAGTGCCTCGTTTACTGGACTCGCAAGGAGCGCCCTTCCAAAACTTTTGACGTGCATCACATGGTCAGAATCTCCACAATATTTATCAAAATTGGGATACTTAAAATTGTTCGGATAAGGAGCTGCCAGGATCTTAGCACAGAGTGGACTGTCTTTATCCTGTATAGGTCCTTCCTCGCCCCGTAAAGTTTCATCAGAATAGTCCCGATTCCGATTTCTTCTCCTGTGTCTCTTCCCTTCTCGGGACCCCACATTCTTAGTTCCCGTAGCCTCATCTTGCTCCTTAAGAGCTTTAGCAATTCCTTCGGCTAAACTTCTGTCGAACGTATCGACAAGTCTTTTATGTTTACGTTTAAGTTCTTCAACCTCAGAATTATCTCTTCGGGACCGCCGATGTTTAGGGTATCTACTTCCCGAGGATCTCCTCGAAGACGCCGATCCATCCTCGTAAGACAGTCTCCTTACAATCCCTGGTGAGACTTTTCTTGCTTGTGACTTTATACGAGGCTTGCGCCTCGGAGGAGTTGGGGATCGTTCTACAGACCTTCCTCGAACTGGAGTTTTTTCGCGATCCGCGGTTCGAGTTCTTCCAGCTGAATATGCTGTATAACTCCGAGAACGCTCCGAATTCCGAGATCGTTTTACACCCCGAATTTCGCTTCGTGGTCGATCTGGGGGAATTCGCTTACTCAACTCCTCTAATTGTTGTTGCAAACGATCTATGGTCGATCGGTCATTAACTGTTCTGACTGCCACCTCGGCTGCGACTCTATCCATCCATTTTCTTTGCTCTGGATCCACAGTTCCTGACCACTCGAACATTCGGTGTAAAGCAACTTCTTCGTCTAGAGCCATTGTGTCATCATCATGGTCCATGTCTTCTTCCTGAGCATTCGTGGCCTGATTTTCCTCTAAGATCACCATGTTCTTTGATTAAATCTTTTAAAGATTCCACGCTCACCGCACCAATTTGTTACCGAGAAATCGTAACTTGAATTCCACGTAAGCTAAGCTTCCTGAAAAATAGCAAACGTTAGCCTAAAGGAGGCCGCTGACCGGCGACCCCTCTCCGATGCTAAAGTCAATATAGAATTTGTGATCGGAAAAGCAATTTACTCAGAGTATGAGTCTAGAATAATGTACCTTAGATTGTAGTAAGTCCCATGTATTTATAGTTGTTTGATCATGAATCTTAGTCCTAGTTGTATTAGGACTTCACTTGAATTACTCCTCTTTAGTCTTAAAATTATAATCCCAATTAGCTTGTATTGTCCTAATTGGATTAGGAGACCTAAAGAGGAATACTTTCTTCGTAGGCGAGATATTCTCCTTACTTTGACTATTCAACGCACGTCTATGTGGACATTAAGACTATTCAACATAGTTTAACCGTCCTACTTGTTTAAAAGCTAAATGACTATTGGTCCACGTATAATACGAAATATTAGGTGATAACAGAACCATTACCTGATCATATGCCTCTTTTACGGCTTATTTCTCGTTGTCATTTTTTTTTGGTAAAATTCCTCGTTGTTATTAATACTATATTGTTATGTTGAAACTTGAAATTCTAACAAGAGAAAACAGCGAAGGCAATATTATATATGTATGACAGCTTCGCCTCGAAATCTTCTTTTTGCGTCTTCGTAAACCTGCAAAACAAAATCGGCGAGATGATCGTCGTAGACTCTTCGACACTCAAGTTAATAGGGGAAAAACTTATGTCGTAAGTAGAATACTAGATTTTGAATGTTACCTTTAGGGTTCACTTCTTATGTTTATTTATAGGGATTTATGAGACTGTATCCTAGTAGGATTAGGTCACCCTATAGTCGGTCTCTATAAGAAATATACTTTTGGTTTAGATAGGAGCTCCTTATTAGGGAAGATCTTGGAGAAGATTTGTGATTGCTAATTATATGGAATCACCGACTTACCTCTTTCATTCCTATATAGCGTATTCCCTTACTGGGGTAGCATTCGCCCTTAGTAGGAAGCTTCCGCTATATACAGATAAGATTGTGGGCCTACAAACGGATAACACGGGACATCATAGGGGCCTCCAATTGGACCTCATCAACTATGGACCTTCATGGGCCTCACATTTACCTTCCGCTGTTATCGGAAGCCCCTCCCCCCCCCCCCCCCTCATAAGGCGAGTACAAACCCTTCAATGTTTGTCTTTGGCATCCGAAAATTGGGATAATTCTGGAAAATTCTAGTTTCCGGCCAAAAAATGGAAAATTTCAGAAATTCGAACGTAAACTGGATTTTTCTAGATTTTTGTTGGAAACTTGAAAATTCCAGATTTTATTCGAAAATTGAGCGAATTCTGAAAAATTTGGGATTTCGGACAAAATTTGGAATTTGCCAGTTTTCGGTTGGATTCTGGAATTTTCCAGTTTCCAGCATGAATCTGGAAAATTCCAGATTGCAGTCCAAATTCCGATCTGAAATTGAAATTTTTCAATTTCCACCCGGATTCAAATTCGACGGTATCTCATTCAATTTTTTTAATTAGAAGAAGAGAAAGAAATTGAAGAAAAAAGAAATTAGAAAAAGTACATGGACCAGTTTTGTAAGTTTGAGAGGATCAATTTTGTAATTTTGGAATGAGTGTAGTACACTCTCCTAAGTGAAACCAGGTGTGAGCTTTTGACTTGCTAAGAGTAGGTAAAAAGTGCCCTCTAAGTTTGGGTGACAAAGTGAAAAAAGAAAAGTTTAGGAAGAACGATAAATATTAAAAAGAAAAAAGTAAAGTTATAGTTACAAAGAAGGTGATGAAAATTTGTTCGTGAAATATGATAATTTGGTAAGAATGGTGGAAACTTATCTAAATATATAAATTGATTTATTTTATAACTAACCATTATGTATATTATGCTAGAGATATGATCAGGTGAGACAAGGTCATTATGGATAGACTTTTCTAGTTGAGACAATTAAAAAGTGGTGGCATTTTTGAAATTTTAAAAACATGGAGGGGCATTATTGAAGGGAAGAGGAGGTGATGTCAGCGTTGATGTCACATCTGGAGAGAGAAAAAGTTTTTATTATTTTATTTAAAATGCATTTTCCCGCTCTTTCCGAACTCATTTTTCAAAAACAATTATACCACAGAACTCGTATTAATTAAGCGGTCATTTTGAGATCCATTGTTGTTATTTATAGACGATTTTTATTTTTTTTTATTTTTGTTCCAAATTGGATACTCGGTTGTTCCAGCAGAATACTACATTTGTTCCACCAGACTACTACATTTGTTCCAGCAGAATATTTTCATTATTTTTTTTTAAATGCACTCTGGGAGTGTAAAAAAAATGTAGTATTATGATGGAACAATTGGAGTAGTCCGATGGAACAAATATAATATTTTGCTGGAACAACCATAAAAAAAAATCGTCTATAAACAACAAAAATGGATCTCAAAATGACCGCCTAATTAATACGAGTTCACTGGTATAATTTTTTTTGAAAAATGAGTTTGGAAAGAGCGGGAAAATGCATCTTAAAGAAAATAATTAAAACTCTTTCTCTCTCCAGAGGTGACATCAGCGCTGACATCACCTCATCTTCCTTCCCTTCAATTCACGCATGAGGGGTGTTCCTTTAATTACAAGTTTGCCACCTTCCCCTATTGAATTACAAAAGTACCCCTTATCTCACCATAAAAACTAGTCTCATTCTAAACCGTTGTCTCATTTGAACTTGACTCATATATGATTTCGAGTAGTTAATTTCTTTTCCCTCTCATTTTAATCTACTAAAACTCGCTTAACATATCTTATTTCAGTTCATTTTATATTTGTCTCCTTTTCTTTTTTTCGTTTTTTTTTTTCGTTTTTGATGGAATTTTATATTTGTCTCCTGATAAATTTTAAAATACTTCTGGAGTACGGGTGACGTGGTATTTCGGACTAATAATTCAATGACACGTCACGTATATTAGTATCTAGGGTCGATGATTCAAGGTCTAGGGTTTTTATTTTAGGGTCTAGAATTTTATATAAATTATTAACTAAAAATAAATTTTTAATCAATTACATGTTGCCAAAATCTTATTGGTTGATGTAACATATGTCAATCATTTATTGGTTAGGAGTACCACGCCATCGTGCTCTAGGGGTATACTAAAATCTATCTAGACAAATAGAATATGGATGAGAAATTTTAGAATACTCCTAAAGTATGGGTGACATGGTACTCCGAACCAATAATTCGACGACATGTCATATCGGTTAATATCTAGGCTTCATCGGATTAGGGTACATTTTTTAGGTTCTAGAGTTTTTATTTTTGAATCTAAATATTTTTTTAAATAATTAACTAAAATATACATTTTAACTAATTATATCTTGTCAAAATTTTATTGGTTAACATAACATGTGTCAACCATTTATTGACTTGGAGTATCACGTTATCGTGCTCAAAGAATATCAACAACCTCACTCATTTCCAAATGATATATTTTTATACTAATTATTTAATATGACTACATACAAATTCACAAATATATAAAAAGAACTACAACATAAATTACAAACGTGAAATATCGTTAAATTGTTTCCTTTTTCTTTTATTTGGGATGACGTTTCTTTTTTCTTTTGTTAGGAAAACATATTATTAAATTGTTAACTTATGGAAAATCTAGAATGTAGAATATTACATTTCTCATTTTTGATTTTCTTTTTCTAGTTTTTAGTTAAACTCATAAATTTCATTAATTCTTTAAGAAAGAAAAACCTGTATCTTTTGTTCATATCTTCTGTATCTTGTTGTGAATCAGTTCCTCTTTCTTCTATATATATTTATAATCTTTGGCTAATGTAATTAACAATGATCATGATCAATTCAATACAGAGAAACCTTTTTCAATATTTATCTTCTTTTAATTATTAACAAAACCAACTTGTATTGATAGCAGTAAACACTCGTTTAGCATTGAGGATCAAACGATGGATATGTTTACCAAACCATTGAATCGGAGTCGTTTCTAAATTTTGCGAGATAAGCTGATAGTTTGCCTTCTTCCTGTACAACTCTGGAGGGGGAGGGGGTGTGATAAGAGTATTCGGCATAAGAGTTCTTCGACATCATTAGGAAGTTTGGGTCCTTAGCTTTCAAGTAAAGCTATTAGGGAGTTTATAATTCGCACGGTTTGGGAAGTCGTGCACGTGTGTGCATATATATATGTATAACTATTTCTCCACCATCTTAGAACAAATAATTAATAATAAATTAAAAGCTGATGTACGATATTGAAAGTTAGGCTCTGATTTGTGATATTGCATTAATAAATGACATGTTAATTAACTAAGATTAATTCCCTAGGATGGGCTTAAAATAAGCTATCACTTTGTAAGAACTCAAATATATTAGAGATAAAAAGCACCTTTTGGTCATACAAGACAGCAATGTGGGACTGTGCGAGCACTACATACTCTTATATGAAGATTAAAATTAAAAACAAGAACCAGAAAATAAAAAATAAAAAAATAGCACCACTCTTAACATGCACAAATGAGAAAAAGGATATATTAATTTGAGAAAACTAGTAAAGAAAAACATATAGAAACTTTTGAGTGTCCCAAATGAAAAGGGACCAACCCCTCCCTAGTCTCCATTGTATCCATAAATATTAGAGGTACCCAAAATATTCCCCTACGTACCTACCCACAATATATGTAACTGAAGCACAAAGAGAGAGAGATAGAGAGAGATGGAGTATGTTCCAAGACACAATGATTACATAGTCTTGGGAAAACAGAAAAAAGGGTGGCGTGGATATTACTATCATACGTATATATATATATATATGTATATATATATAGCCTCCTAGTTATTAGTAACACTTTGCATTTGTGATTGTGAACAACAATTTAATCTCCTAAGAAAAGAGAAGAAGATGAACCATTTCATTTCATTTCATTTAATTAATTAAGTCTCTCCTCTTTATTATCATCATTATGCTATCAGCCTTTTGGGTTTTTGGTCGGTCGACAATATGTGGGTTTCTGTCTATTTTATGCTCTCTATATTGCACTCCCTTACTACTCTAATTATACACTTGAAATCAATTCATTTCATAATGACATAAAAGGGATTAGCTATAACTTCTTGGAAGTATAAGGATTTTCCATATGAAGTTGGAATACATGTGTTTTTAAGCATTTTTTAAAAGCTTCAGAAGTTGTTTTCTAAAAAAAAAAAAAAATCTACAAATTGATACATTTTTCTGAAAACAATCATTATAATTTCTTTTAATGTCTTAAGAAAAATAATTTTTCAATCACCAAACAATATTTGAATTTTCTAAATTTTAAAAGGAAATCAACTTTCTAATTATTGAAAGTTGTTTTGGCCGTAGTTGTAAAATTGAATTCTAACTCGTGAATTGAAATCCTCATTTTGTGTATCGTGACAAGTGAATTGAATTGTAAGATTCGGTATGAATTCATAATATTATAAAAATAAAATATTATCATGTTAAATCTCAAAATTATTATCAAATATTATTAGTCTAGCATGAGTTTTTAGTGTTATTGAAACTTTTCATGAATGATTATGAAGATAGTTTGGTGCTGCTGATCAATTGTTATTGCACCACGACAAAGTAAAGATGTTTAATCGATTGATGGTACTTGAGTACTGAAATTGAAAAATCATGTTAATATGTTTGGTTGTTAATCTTCTTCTTTAATTTTTTTTTGGGTCGATTCTCGAATAATTTATCTTCATAACTATAGTTTTATTTTTTTTTCTAATTAATAATTTTAGGTTTGTGATAACCTAGATTCATTTTATAGTTTCGGCACGAAATAGAGCTAAATCAAATAGAATCATAAATTGTAAGATATTGTGCAATTTAGATTCGTCCTAGAGATTTTCATAGAAAAATGGTTGAATTGATCGTGTATATCGTAAGATTCTAACAATTATGGTTTTAACCAAAAGAGCTAAACTAATTTTAAATTTTGTGGAAGTAATGGAAAGCTGACTCCTAGTCTTAATGAATGAGTGCATTATATACTTGGATCAAAAAATCAAGGGTTAATTTCAAATAAGTGCTTTGTAGTTTCGCGTTCTTGCTAATAAAGGATCGTGGTTTGACTTTAAGCAAATAAAGGTTTATATGTCTTATCATATAACTTCAGGAAATTTAAACAGCTAACAAGACATCATTAAAGCCGACTGAGCAAACTGGTTTGTTTGAGATGGGAATGGATCCAACCAAAATATGTATGGAGGTGAGAGGAAGAGAGAGAGAGAGAGAGAATGGCGTAAGAAGAAAGGAAAGGAGGGTAGGATAATAGTAGAGTACTTGGGAGCTCTATACATTTAGAGTGGTGGAGGGGCAGAAACATGAATAAGAAAAGTAGACCAAAAAGCTAAAAACAAAAGGAAACTCTTACTTTAATAGTTCAATAAAAACCCCTCCCTTGGGAGGACCCTCATCATCTTCCATTCCTAACTCTTAACTTAAACTGAAAGAGACTCTTTCCTTCATTGTCATTCTTATAAAACTTGCAATTTTTCTTCTTTCTTTCTTTCCCACTATCTCAATAGATAAGAAGTAGTAGTAGAAGAAGAAGAGTATATTGGAGCACTTAAATTATTTTATTTCATTATTCATCCTTCCCTTTTACCAACATCTCTCTATCTTAATTCTCTCACTTTACTCTCTCATTCCTTCCTTTACTATAACCCACTCACCTTCCCATTTTTATCCTTGTTTTTTGTCCTTTCTTCTTCTTCTTCTTCATTTTATTTTTCATGGTATAGAGATTAATAACTTTTATATAATATATAGACATATATACATCATGTGTGGATTCAAAGAAGAAGATCAACCACCAGCTGAATGCTCTCAAACACTTCCCAACTTTCAAGCCTATCAAGAAGAGCTATTCTTCCAGCAAATGCAACACCACCAAAACAGTGAAATATACGGCGGAGTTAGGGGTACTTCTTCCGGATTTATTTTCCCCGAAGTTTCACCAATCTTGCCTTGGCCGGTTCATTACCCTATTCGAGACCACAACGATCCCTTTCTTATCCCTCCTCCTCCGTCCACCTCCTCATACGGGGGACTATTCAACCGGAGACCTCCTGGTTTGCAGTTTGCGTATGATGGTTCATCTAGCAACCATCACCATCATCATCTTAGAATCCTATCAGATATGGTTCAACCCGGTTCAGCTCCTTTCGGGTTGCAGTCTGAGATTGGGAAAATGAGTGCTCAAGAAATCATGGATGCTAAAGCCCTCGCTGCTTCTAAGAGTCATAGTGAAGCCGAGAGGCGGAGAAGGGAGAGAATTAACAACCATCTTGCTAAACTGCGCAGCTTGTTACCTAGTACTACCAAAGTAAGTCATTCATTTCTCTTGATCTCTTTCAAAAATAATCCATAATCATCTTGCCTATCTAGCTACAAATTCAGTCTTGACAATTACACCTACAAAAGAGTGTAATCCTATGTCTAAAAATGTCCAATTTTACATTTGACCACTATGCAAAATCTAGACTTGAAATTTAATATCATTTCCTTTGTCAATTAATGAGAAAAGGCTCATTTGAAATTCTACTTTTTAAGAAACATTCTCTCAATTTATATGTTTTGAAATATGAAAGTTATGAAGCACATGCATTTATTGTTCATGTAATATGGGAGTCAAATACTATTATTATTCCTTATTCCTTCAAAGGTTTGTGTCAAATCTTATTAAAGATTCTAATTCCATACCTACCAAGCCAATAGATTTAGGAGAAATTATGAGATGATATGAAAGGTAGTCACATTTTTATCTTTGTTTCCTTTTTGCTTTACTTTTTGTTTTTATGTTTGATATTTGTTTGGAGATGCGTTAGTTCCGAGGAAAAAAGATATTAAGTAAGAAAGAAAATCAAAAGAGAATAAGTGGTAATGTCTCCTACTTGATCTCATAAAGACAAACCAAACACAGTTCTAAAGCTTCCTTAGAAATTTCTTGCCGGATATAACCAATTAAGTGAATGATAGAAAAAGTAACACAAAACATAACATTTTTGTCAGTCATTAGCCATGCCCTAATCCCCCTATTTTATCCTACTTCTAATTTCATGCTTTAATCATCAATTTAATCTTATCTTCTTTTCATACACAAAAATATCATTTCCTTTCTTTTACCATATTTTATTGTTGATTTTGTGTTGTAGACAGACAAAGCTTCTTTGCTAGCAGAAGTAATCCAACATGTAAAAGAGTTAAAACGGCAGACTTCATTGATAGCCGAAACAAGTCCCATACCCACCGAAATCGATGAATTAACAGTAGATACAAGTGATGAAGATGGTAAATTTGTTATAAAAGCTTCACTTTGTTGTGAGGACAGATCTGATCTTATACCAGACTTGATAAAAACATTGAAAGCCTTACGCTTAAGAACTCTAAAAGCTGAGATTACAACGCTGGGAGGGCGAGTAAAGAATGTATTATTCATAACCGGGGAAGAAGATTCGTCAAATGATAATAGCAACGAGCAAGAGCAGTATTGTATAAGTTCAATTCAGGAAGCATTGAAAGCTGTAATGGAGAAGACAGGTGGAGATGAATCTTCTTCAGGCAGTGTTAAGAGACAAAGAACTAATAATGTCAACATTCTTGATCAACAACAGCAACAACAACACAGGTCTTTGTGATTTTTGACAAATTACTACAATAGAGTTTTTTTTTTTTTTTTTTGGCCCTCAAGTTCCGGTTTCTTCCGCCAGTTATTATACGTACTTACAAGTGTGTTTTGAAAGAAAACCCGATTTTTCAATTTTTCTGTCCTTTTTTCTTCGGTCTATCGTTCAATTTGTTACACTCGGCATAATTATCCTACTTTAATCAAGATTAACGAAAATAGGCTAATGATGTCACGTGCTACTAATTGAACGAGAGAGATGGAGAGTAGGATAGGAAAATGAAACATCAGTTGTCTAGTTTTGTGTGTTTTGGTGTAATTGCTTGTGTTTTGAGGCAGTGAAATTAAGGAAGGAAATGATGGTGTGTGTGTTTGTGTGTACTTGTTACATCACTCTAAAAATAGAGAATATATAAAAATTGATAGCCGAAATGGATTGTGGTTGGTAATATATATTACTATTAGATGGTAGGGTTTCTAAGTTGCAATTTTATTGTGAATTATTGGGCCATATATTTCTCAAGATATCAGAGAAGTAGCAGGAATAACTTAATAAGACAAGAAAGAAAGATGACAAGTAGTGCATTCATTTTGATAATGTTAGAGGAAGCAAGCAGGGAAAAGGAAAACAAAGTCCAAATTGTTTCCATCTTAGGTTTTAAAATAAGGCATTTCTCTTCCCACGAAAAAGATTTTTTTCCCACCAATACCTATATCCAAAATTCTCTCTCTATACATCTGTGATTTCGTCATTTTTTTTTTGGGAATTTATTCATAATTACAAGGATGGTGACGACGATGATATTCTTCTTGTCACATGTTTCTAGCTACCCACTTATATACTTATTGTCGCTACAATCTTGTTTTTGTGCTGTATTAATTTCATTCTGCTATTTCTTGTTTTTAAGTCCAAACCTAAAAACTATAAACCCTAATTATATCCTTTCTCCTTTTTTTTTTTATTGTTAAATTCATCCAACAAATCGATTTCAAGTTGAATACAATATAGATGACACTCCTGAGATTTGAAATTGCTACAACACGTCGCACTCTCAGTAACATGTATTGGAAACAATCTCATATTTCTTAAATGACTCCGACATGGTTGGGTGAAGATCTCGAGGGGTTTTTAGGGTTTTGCAGTAAATGATGGAGTTATAGATGAATCGTAACCGGCAAATTGATAAGTTAGAAATAGAAATGCAAGATGCAAATGGGCAAACTTACATGTATGATAAACGTATATAGATGCGACGACAAAGGGCCAGTTTGGCATTGCTGTGGTTAAAAGCAGCTGATGTAGAAAAAAGTGCTGTAGGAAAAAGTGCTGTTGAGAAAAGCTGATTAGTGTTTGGTAAATACATATTATAAGCTGTGAAAGTTTGAAAAGCAGTTTATCAGGTGTTTGGTAACATTGCTGTACGAATTTACTTTAATATGTTAAATGACAAAAAAGGACAATGCATAACACATAAAACTTACTTTTCTAAAAGATATCAATTTTGCTCCCTAAGAAAAGCGTCAATAAATTAAATATATTTTTTCAAATTCAAAAAAACAATTCGTTAATGTGAAGTTAATTTATGAACTTAGACTTTGATTTTAATATACATGAAAAAAGTAATAATTATAATATGAGTTAACTAATTAATAATCATCGGTTTAATGTTAATGTAAGTAATAGTAGAGTTACATAAAAATCAAGCATTTTAAAAATAAATGTATTCCTAGTAAACATTGCTATAATTTTTTTCAAACAACTACAATACATATAACACCATTTCATTTTAATGGCTATTACGATTTCTTCGTGCCATTAAAGAAGCAGCAATCTTATCTCGAATATTATCCATTTCAATCCTTCTTCCTGTAGAAGCACTTCCAATATCAAAAGAATTAATTTCAGTATCTTCGAAATTATCCGACGGCACAAAATCAGGATTCTCATCAAGCCTTTGAAAAGCTGGATCATTTCTTGAAAATCTTCGAATGAAATTATGCAGTGCCATGGATGCAACTACGATATCCCTCTGAGTTTTAAATGGATATGTAGGCATATCCCTCAAAAATTTCTATCTTTGTTTCCAAACCCCAAAAGTTCTCTCAATGCAACTTCTAAGCGATGAATGGGCACTATTAAAAATTTCTTCATGTCCTCTAGGTCGCTCACCACGCCTAAAATCTGGAAGATGATACCTAACACCTTTGTAAGGCTTAAGAAACCCTTACAATTGTGGATAACCAGCATCTACCAAATAATATTTTCCTGTACATGGTATTTGTTGGCCCAATTTATAACTATATAAAGACTAGAGGGGGGTGAATATGATTTATTACCTTTAAAAATACTTATTTTCTCTTTAAAATATTTTGCCTATTTAAATAATCAACTATAAAAGATTTTGCGGAATATAAAGTTGATTAAGAGATGAGAGAAAATGATCAAGTTTAAGCACGAATAATCACAAGCAATTAAAGATAAAAGCTTAAAGCAAAGCAAGTGATTAAAAGCAATAAGTAAAGAGAGTAGGGATAGAAGGATTAGACGAGCATTTATCCAAGTTCGGTCTCCTTGTGAGCCTAGTCCTGTCCCCGAGAGCACCTCTCGAGATTTTCCACTAAGGATTTCTTTAAGGGCAGAAATCAAGCCGGTAGAGTAGTTCTCACAATCCGAGACACTACTAGAGCTGAACACCTCTCCCAGTATTCACTCCCTCAAACTTCCAAGTGTTTGAGCAACTCCACTTAGTTTTTCTCAAGATCAACTAAGAAACTTATGGCACTTTTCAAGGCTCAGTGATAACCTCCTAAGCTTGCGGGTGCTTAAGAACCTAAATGCTTTTCAAGGCTAAGCAAGAACCTCTCTTACACTTTTATAAGGATCTAGTGTAAAACCCAAGATTAAACCCCACCGTTTAATCTTTTACAATGATCTTTGAATGAAATAAAACACTCAAACTCTCGTTGTAAAGTTGAAGGAAAAATATAATCAAAGCTTGCTTGAATATCTCGTGTTGAAAGCTATGATTCTCGGTTTAATTTTCCTTGCTTCAACCTTCTCTTCTCCTTGCTATTTATAGGCGAAATCTTCACCTCTTCAAGTTGTAGCCGAAATGGAGAAGCTTGAGTAGTCACATCAAATCTTTATCTTCTTACATTAGGAAATTTACTTACATTAGGAACCTTATCTTCTTCCATTAGGAAACCTACTCTTTCTTTAGTAACCTTATCTCTTACATTAGGAAAGAGATCTCTTACATTAGGAAATGACAAGATTCCATACGAAATGGGAGTTTTGTAGGAAGATTGATGAGACATTACACTTTGATGATTTCGAGAAGTTCATGGCCGTAGGATGAAGATGTAAGATTGAATCCTAGCCATTCATTTATACTCAACTTAAATCACCAATTAACTTATATCATTTGCATTCATCTAAGCATGGATATCATATGAGTTCATTTAATTCATATCACATGCATTCATCATCGTAAACATGGTAATCACATACGTAACATAGATGATGATATCATAGATGGCAATATGACATAGTTTGTGTGTATGCAAGCATCTTAACCATGACATAGCTTATGATAAATATATTAATCATTTTAAGTTTGTATCATAAGACTTCAATGAAGAACATGTTAAGATATGTCATTTTGATCACATAGAAATGCCATAATTCATAGGATAAAAAGAATGTTTTATCATGGCATAACTTTTTAGCTTGTGGCATAAATATCATTTAGACATAATTTAGATTCATGTGAGCATGTGATATTTAAGCCATAAAAGATGTGATCATGATATGCATACATATTCTCATTTAAGCATTTCTAGAGTTAATTATATTTTTAGCACATAAAGTATATAATTAAATTACTTTGTCACAAATATATATATATAAAGTATATTATAAAAACACACACACACATATATATATATATATATATATATATATATATATATATTTATATTTATATATATATAAAGCATATTATAAAAACCATATATTAAATCAAGTAATCAAAATCAACTAGAGTGAAAATAACAATCTCCCCCTTTTTGATAACTTGCAAAAATATGCTCGGTGGTTTTTATAAAGATACTCCCCCTGAATTTAAGGCTTCCCCTATGTGAGAGACTTCTCTAAACGTATAGGGCTTTTGTGACAAAGAAACAATAAGTAAATGGGCTTGAGTTTTAAAACAAAAAGGATTTGGCCCACTTAACTTATTACTTAATTTTAAAACAGAGGCCTTAATTAAAAACTCTTAAGATCATTAGGCCCAAAAACAGTTTTGAAATCTGATTTGTTATATGATTTAGGCCCAAAAGATTATCAACAAGTTAAGCATTTAACAGGGCCGAGCAAATCAACATTTCATCAATGAATTCAAGAACACAGTTCATATGATTTCGCAGATTTCAGATTTCATATTTTTCCTAACATGCATAACTTCTCCCCTAAGGACTTATAAACCACCAAATAATAACTTCTCCCCCTTAGTTTTGGAAGTAATCAAAAAACATGAAGTACAACAGGGTAGACAGAAGTGAAAAGCACATATCGAAGGCATGAACATTTCCTGTAGCATTTTGAACAAAATACAGCAGGAAAAACAGAGCACAACATGCCAGACAAATATGAGGTGGTACTACACATGTATAGGTCCTATATCCAGCTCAGATTCCATCTAGCTAAGGTCAATTCAAATCAGCATATTGTCAGCAAAGACAACTCATGAAGTTTCAGAATTACAAAGAATTCTAGAGAATTGTACCTGCAAAGGATTAGTGGATATATATATATATATATATATATATATATATATATATATATATATATATATATATATATATAATAGCAGTAGAGCAATGTATCAGCTCATAACAAAACAATCACCACAAATATTCAAAATAAACTATCCTAAGATAATTTAAAAACTACTTAAGATTGTACCGGACAAAAGTAGTTTCAACAACTATCTAGAGCTGTGGTGATGGAGGGTAGATAGATAGATAGTTCATGATTCAGGCAAGATATCAGGAGGATTCACTAATCTGAGTGAGGTGGACTTGGTTCAGCAGCCATGGTAACTCCAGGTATACTCTTAACAGCGGATTTCAACTCATCTGTTTCATTCTGGAGACCTCTCAGGGCTATCAGGACATCTTCTTGCCTTCCCAAAAGGAACTGCTGGTTGTTGTGTAGTGTGAATACACGTCCATGTTGATCATCCAGCTTATTGTTAAGTTCCTTGAGTGCTAAACTCTGCTTGGTCATCCTATCCTGCACAAAACAACACAAAGAATCCATCTTTGTAGTCAAGTTAGAAATATGTCCCTCCAAGTTCTGTGACTGCTTAGTCATCCTTTGTGACATTTCATCAACCTGTGCCATTGTGCTTGCAAGAAATTTTGAATGGGAGTCCAGATTATATGCAGTGTTGTTTACTTCCCCAAACATGTTTCGCAGGTGACCTTTCAGATTCACTATCTGTGCAGCAGTGAACTTATATGGAAAACTTGGCTCTACTTCATCCAAGAAATCAGACTGCAAGTTCTGCTGAGTGAAAAACAAGGGTGTGGTCTCCTGTTGTGCAGGCTGGTATGCATCAGCATCGATATACACAGGGCAGTTAGGCATGACAAATCCTGAGGAGCTTGGAGGTTTCTCCATACTGTCAGCAATGGAGTTCATAATGTCCAATTCCTCCTGAGTAAGCTCTTGATTCTCAATAGCAGAGTCAGCCTCCTGTTCAGTCATGATCCCCTTCCTCTTCTGCAAATTCAACTTATTAACATACAAAGAATTTATGCTCAAACATGGTGAATCTGTCCTAAACATGTTTGAGTCTGATGAGATGGATTGGGGTAATGATATCAATACATCATCTAAGGATGTTCTAGAGGAATTTTGCCTAACAAACAACTTGAATCTGTATGGATCTCCTTGGTTGAGTACAGAAAATTTCTCTAGATATCCTAACCCTTTCATTTCTGTCCTTATACCTTACCAACATCTTATAAACCTCAGTTTTTCCTAGACACCTTGAATAATTCAATGTAGGTTCTTTCTCAAAGTTAATCTTAAAGTGTCTAAAAACAAAGGTCAGGATCATGCTATATGGTAAGTCATCCTGCATCCTAAGGTTTGACATATGTTCTAACATGACAGAAGACAAATTGATGTTTATGTAATGCATAACATTCCAAATGAAGTGAATGTCAAATGATGTCATGGTTCCTAAGTTGCTTCTAATGGGAACTATCACTCTTGTCATGAAATAATGCAGAGTTTCTAACTCAGGGTCTAATTTGCTCCTTCTTAGCACATATGTGATCGGTTGATCATCTTTAATCTTAAAGATCTTTCTAACAAAACCATAATAGTCATAGTTATCTATCTGTGATGCATGAACTTGTCTGGAAATATGTTTTCCAGTGAATGGAATGCCTAGAATAGATCCTAATATGACATCATCAATAAAGAACTTCTCACCTTTTATACTAAACATAAAAGTTCCTTCATTGATTTTTGTTAGAGTCCTATAGAACTCATGAACAAGATCGGGATATATTTTATCCCTGAGAGTTAGGACTGACAACCAGCCTTGGCTCTTAAACCAATGCTTCAGAGGCAGATTTAGGGTTTCCAGAAACCCTGAATCTATGAACATAGCAGTTAGAAGAACTTTGCTAGCACCGTTTTGATAAACGAGTCTATCTCTAAAGATATAGGGATTAAGTGTTACCTCTTTGTTGTCACTATTTAACATGCAGTTTGGATTTTGGGATTTGGTCACGATTGCCTTCATCCTAATCGCACGATCCATTGCTTCCAGTTCAAATAGTTTCTTGATTTTTCTGGTTTTGGATCGAGTTCTGATAACGGTGGTTCTGGTGGCTTTCTTTTTGTCTTTCATTTTTCTGGATCAATAGAAAGCTTGAAGAAGGGCTTTCTGATTTGATGGTGATAGATAGTCTATCATTTTGGCAAAGATAGGGGATGTATAGGGTGAATCAACCGTCAGTTTCTAATGAAGCGATCTCAGGAGATATTACACCTTTCCCTATGAAGGTACATGAACAGGCGAAGCCTCTTCGCATTCTTTATGAATTGGAGGGAAAGATAAATTACATACCTGGTCCTTATTGTTTGCAACACTTCAAATTCCGCCCATCGTTTAGCATTTAAGATTGATTAACACACGGCAATTAATGAAGAATGAAAAGAATGGGCCGGTGTTTCAATAACTTATTGGGCTTGGTGGATTGATTTAGAATTTTACCAGATTCAGGCCCACACATCTATCTCTTGTCAAATCAAAAAGTATGGTGTACTTGATTTACATTTTAATATATGGTTGAGATTAATTTTTCATTAATCAAACATTAAGCTTATTTAATCTTAACCATATCATTAAAGCTCTTTTAATCAAGTATGGGGTTGGTCATTCCCAATTCGTTACGTAAGATAGCAAATCGCTCTGAGCTTAAAGGTTTAGTAAAAATGTCAGCGATTTGATCTTCCGTTGAAACGAATTCTAGATTAATGTCACCCTTTTGAATATGATCTCGTATGAAGTGATGCTTAATATCAATGTGCTTTGCACGTGAGTGCTGACTGGGATTTTTACCCAAATTAATTGCACTTGTATTGTCACATTTTACGGGAACATGTTCAAAAGTTAGACCATAATCTCTCAAATGCTGTCTCATCCACAAAATTTGAGTAACACAATTACCTACAGAAATATATTCCGCCTCAGCGGTAGATAGTGCTACTGAATTTTGCTTTTTGCTAGACCATGAGACCAAAGCATTTCCAAGAAAATGACACGTACCTGAAGTACTCTTTCTTTCCAATCTACATCCAACATAGTCTGCATCACTGTATCCCACAAGATTGATTTCTTTGCACTTTGGATACCACAGACCTACATTTTGTGTTCCTCTCAAATATCTGAAAATCCTTTTGACTGCAGCATAGTGTGATTCCTTTGGATCTGATTGATATCTGGCACATAGACATACACTGAATTGAATATCAGGTCTACTAGCTGTAAGATACAATAGTGACCCAATCATCCCTCTGTATTTCCTTATGTCTACTCTCTTGCCTTTTTCATCTTTCTTGATTTTCACAACTGTGCTCATTGGAGTGCTCTCCTCATTGCAGTTCTCAAAATCAAACTTTTTCAGAAGCTCTCTGACATATTTTTCTTGATTAATGAAGATGCCTCGATTACCCTGTTTAATCTGTAATCCTAAAAAGAAATTTAATTCGCCCATCATGGACATCTCAAATTCTTCACTCATTTCTTTTGCAAAGGATTCACACATAGATTCATTAGTTGATCCAAAAATAATATCATCGACATATATTTGCACAATCAACAAATGACCTTTTTCATATTTAATAAACAGAGTAATGTCAACTTTTCCTCTTTGAAATTCCTTTTTAATCAAGAAAGAGCTTAACCTGTCATACCAAGCTCTAGGAGCTTGCTTCAAACCAGATAAAGCTTTTGACAGTTTAAACACATGATCCGGAAGATCACAATCCTCAAAACCAGGAGGTTGTTTGACATAAACCTCTTCAGAAATAAAACCATTTAAAAATGCACTTTTGACATCCATTTGATATAGTTTAAAGTCTTTATAACAAGCATAAGCACAAAGCATACGAGTAGACTCTAACCTAGCAACTGGAGCATAAGTCTCATCAAAATCAATACATTCTTGTTGGTTGTAACCTTGGGCAACCAATCTAGCCTTATTTCTGGTAGCATTTCCGGACTCATCTAACTTATTTCTAAAGACCCATTTAGTTCCTATGATAGTCTTTCCTATTGGTCTTGGAACCAATGTCCATACATTGTTCCTTTTGAACTAGTCTAGTTCTTCTTGCATGGCAAGAATCCAGTTTTCATCATCTTCAGCCTCTTTGAAGCTTTTTGGTTCAAGTTCAGATACAAAGGCTACCTTTCCAAAGTACTTTCTGAACTGGGCTCTAGTCATGACCTTTTGAGAAGGGTCATCAATAATGTCTTCCTGAGAGTGATTTCTCGGAACTCTAATTTCCTTTGGAAGTTCATTATTCTCTACTTTCTCTTCCCTAGGTACAGACTGTTCAAATGAAGATACATTTAACTGAGGATTTTCAACTGATAATAAATCATCATTATCTTTTCCACAGTTAAGTTGTTTTCATCAAACACTACATGAACAGACTCTTCTACCCCGAGGTTTCTCTTATTGAAAACTCTAAAAGCTTTGCTAGATAAGGAATATCCTAAGAAGATTCCTTCATCAGACTTTTCATCGAACTTTCCTAGTTGGTCTTTATTGTTGTTGTGAATGAAACACTTAGAACCAAATATGTGAAAGTAGCTTATGTTGGGTTTTCTTCCTTTCCATAATTCATATGGAGTCTTTTTCAAGATGGGCCTGATCAAAGCTCTATTCAAAATATAGCAAGCTGTGTTAGTAGCTTCAGCCCAAAAATATTTAGGAAGATTACTTTCACTTATCATAGTTCTAGCCATTTCTTCCAACGTCCTATTCTTACGTTCTACAACTCCATTTTGTTGTGGAGTTCTTGGGGCAGAAAACTCATTGTTTATCCCCGACTCATTACAAAAAAGTTCAAAAGACTAATTTTTGAACTCACCTCCATTATCACTTCTAATAGAAGAAAGTTTGACATTTCTGTCATTTTGGAGTTTCTTAACTAAGTGGACAAATTGGTCAAAGGTCTGATCCTTAGATGCTAGAAATAAGGTCCAGGTAAATCTGGAGTAGTCATCAACTATTACCAAAGCATACTTCTTGCCTCCTAGACTTGATGGTTGGATTGGACCAAACAAATCTAAGTGGAGTAATTCAAGTGGTCTACTAGTTGATACAACTCCTTTCAAGCTAAAAGAGCTTCTAGTTTGTTTACCCTTTTGACATGCATCACAAATGTGATCTTTGTTAAAGTTTATCTTAGGAAGACCTTTTACAAGTTCTTTCTTAGATAGTTTCGAAATTAAGTGCATACTAGCATGTCCTAACCTTTTGTGCCACAACCAACTCTCATCATTATGTGAAACAAGGCATTTATCATAAGATACTTTATCAAGATTAAGCATATAAACATTTTCAACTCTTGGAACTGTGAATAAAACCTTGTCAGATTTTGCATCAAAAACTTCACAGCTTTTGGAGTTGAAAACTACCTTCATACCTTTATCACATAGATGACTTACGCTTAGAAGATTGTATTTTAGCCCGTCGACCAAAGATACATCTTCAATGGATGGTTGTGAGCCAATTTGACCTTTACCATTGACTTGCCCTTTTTTCTTGTCTCTAAAACTGACACTTCCTCCATTAAAGGCTTTAATTGAGGTGAACGTACTTTTATCACCATTCATGTGTCTTGAGCAGGCACTGTCAACATACCATTGTTTTGACCTTTGTGTACCTCTCATGTGTCCCTGCAATTAATCACTTAGATTTAGGTACCCAATGAATTTTGGGTCCTGGTAGGTTAGCAGTAGACAATCTCGACACTTTTACTTTCCAGATAAACTTTCCTTTATATTGACCATTTCTAAATTTACAATTTTTGATGACATGGTCATTATGATTACAATAATAACAGTTCTTAATTTTTGGAAGTTTTAACTGTTTATTATTATAATCCTTCTTTTTCTTTGGTTTATCTGAAGTAAATCTTTCATGATAGCTAGTGGAGCATCCAATTCCCGATCTATCATCACAAGATCGTTGGGAGTTAATAATATCATGAATGATTTCTTTTCCCTTTGAAAAACCCTTTATTATATGATCATCTTTTGCTTTTTGGTTTTTCAAGGATTCTACCTCTTTAAGAACTTCATCATTGCTAGTCTCTAGATTTTCAAATTTATCTAGCAATTCTGAATTCTCCTTTTTGAGACTTTTATTTTCTTTCTTGCATTTTTTGAATTTTAGCAAAGTCTCAATAGAGGCATCATATAAATCACAGCAAACAGAAATTAATTCTTCTTTTGTCATAAGACCAAAAGTTACCTCGGGAGATTCATCATCTCCATCATCTGAGGAATTTTCTGATTCATCTTTTGCCATGAAACAAATGTGTGCAACTTCATCATCTTCTTCATCACTTGAAGATTCATCGCTATCACTCCAAGTTGCAACCATAGCCCTTTTTCCCTTCTCTTTCTTCTTGTTGTCATTCTTCAAGTTTGGACAGTTTGGCTTGATATGTCCTGGCTTATCACACTCAAAGCAAACAACATTTTGAGAAGAGTCCTTCTTGAACTTATCAGAAGTTATGGGCTCTTTGTGAAAGTTATTTTTAGGAAATCTTTTAAAATTCTTCTTTTTCAAGAACTTGTTGAATTTTCGAGTAAGTAAACCTATTTCCTCTTCAGATTCATTTTCTGAACTTTCACTTACAATCTTAGCTTTTAATCCTGTGGATTTAAGCTTTCTTGCTTCGGGCTCTTTATCATTGACAGATGACATTTTTATCTCATGAGTAAGTAGAGATCCAATAAACTCATCATAAGCATATGTGGATAGATCTCTAGCCTCATCAATAGCTGTAAATTTAGGATCCCAAGCTGAGGGAATTGTTCTCATTAATTTTTTAATTAGCTCCTCATCTTGAAAGGTTTTTCCAAGGGTTTTTAGATTATTTATGATGGTGGTAAACCTCATATTCATTTCTGAAATGGTTTCATTTACCTCCATCTTAAATAACTCATATTCGCGCATATATAAATTTACCCTTAGATCCTTCTGCTTTTGAGTTCCTTCATATGTGACCTCAAGTTTGTCCCATATCTCTTTGGCACTCGTACACCCTGAAACACGATGATATTCGTTAGTATCTAAAGCACAATGTAGAATGTTAATAGCTTTAGCATTTAACTGTAATTGCTTCCAATCATCATCGTTGTATTCAGATTCAGTCTTGTTTATTGTTACGCCATCAACTATTTTTGTGGGAATAGATGATCCGTCTTTAATTATTTTCCAAACGAAAATATCACAAGACTGAATAAAATTTCTCATCCTATTTTTCCAGTAGAAGTAATTTACTCCATAAAATAGGGGCGGTCTAACTGTAGACTGTCCCTCAGGAATCTGTGTAGACATATTTCCTGGAAAATTAATCACCCTATTGGTCATATTGAATCTCTCTAAAGATGTTAATCTTTATAGGCAAAGAGATTGGCTCTGATACCAATTGTTGGCCCAATTTATGACTATATAAAGACTAGAGGGGGGTGAATAAGATTTATTACCTTTAAAAATACTTATTTTCTCTTTAAAATATTTTGCCTATTTAAATAATCAACTATAAAAGATTTTGCGGAATATAAAGTTGATTAAGAGATGAGAGAAAATGATCAAGTTTAAGCACGAATAATCACAAGCAATTAAAGATAAAAGCTTAAAGCAAAGCAAGTGATTAAAAGCAATAAGTAAAGAGAGTAGGGATAGAAGGATTAGACGCAGAGCATTTATCCAAGTTCGGTCTCCTTGTGAGCCTAGTCCTGTCCCCGAGAGCACCTCTCGAGATTTTCCACTAAGGATTTCTTTAAGGGCATAAATCAAGCCGGTAGAGTAGTTCTCACAATCCGAGACACTACTAGAGCTGAACACCTCTCCCAGTATTCACTCCCTCAAACTTCCAAGTGTTTGAGCAACTCCACTTAGTTTTTCTCAAGATCAACTAAGAAACTTATGGCACTTTTCAAGGCTCAGTGATAACCTCCTAAGCTTGCGGGTGCTTAAGAACCTAAATGCTTTTCAAGGCTAAGCAAGAACCTCTCTTACACTTTTATAAGGATCTAGTGTAAAACCCAAGATTAAACCCCACCGTTTAATCTTTTACAATGATCTTTGAATGAAATAAAACACACAAACTCTCGTTGTAAAGTTGAAGGAAAAATATAATCAAAGCTTGCTTGAATATCTCGTGTTGAAAGCTATGATTCTCGGTTTAATTTTCCTTGCTTCAACCTTCTCTTCTCCTTGCTATTTATAGGCGAAATCTTCACCTCTTCAAGTTGTAGCCGAAATGGAGAAGCTTGAGTAGTCACATCAAATCTTTATCTTCTTACATTAGGAAATTCACTTACATTAGGAACCTTATCTTCTTCCATTAGGAAACCTACTCTTTTATTAGGAAACCTACTCTTTCTTTAGTAACCTTATCTCTTACATTAGGAAAGAGATTTCTTACATTAGGAAATGACAAGATTCCATAAGAAATGGGAGTTTTGTAGGAAGATTGATGAGACATTACACTTTGATGATTTCGAGAAGTTCATGGCCGTAGGATGAAGATGTAAGATTGAATCCTAGCCATTCATTTATACTCAACTTAAATCACCAATTAACTTATATCATTTGCATTCATCTAAGCATGGATATCATATGAGTTCATTTAATTCATATCACTTGCATTCATCATCGTAAACATGGTAATCACATACGTAACATAGATGATGATATCATAGATGGCAATATGACATAGTTTGTGTGTATGCAAGCATCTTAACCATGGCATAGCTTATGATAAATATATTAATCATTTTAAGTTTGTATCATAAGACTTCAATGAAGAACATGTTAAGATATGTCATTTTGATCACATAGAAATGCCATAATTCATAGGATAAAAAGAATGTTTTATCATGGCATAACTTTTTAGCTTGTGGCATAAATATCATTTAGACATAATTTAGATTCATGTGAGCATGTGATATTTAAGCCATAAAAGATGTGATCATGACATGCACACATATATACTTTAATCATATACTTTAACTAAAGTAACTCTAGATAGTATAATATTCTCATTTAAGCATTTCTAGAGTTAATTATATTTTTAGCACATAAAGTATATAATTAAATTACTTTATCACAAATATATATATATAAAGTATATGATAAAAACACACACACATATATATATATATATATATATATAAAGCATATTATAAAAACCATATATTAAATCAAGTAATCAAAATCAACTAGAGTGAAAATAACAGTATTATTATTTTGTAAAAACGAACAATTATAATAATGTACAAGTTAATTTGCTTGTAATTTACTTATAGGTGGTTTAGGAAAATTTAAATTGGTCGAGTTGATTGCCTTAAAGAAAATACGAGTATCGTGTGCGGTACCCTCCCAACCTGCTAAAACAAAAGTAAACTGCATATCGAAACTACTTGCTGCCATCACATTTTGCGTAGGTATTCCTTTTCTACCAATAAATCGTACTTGGTCTTCAGGTTTTACATGAGCATGCACGTGTGTACCATCTATTGCTCCAATACAATCCTAAACGTTTCAATATTATCTATTAGTAAATAAAAATTATGTAAAATATAGAAAACAAATAAAATAAAGTAATATAGTACCTTAAAGTAAGGCATATATCTCTGATCATGCTTGATCTTTGGTGAAATATTTGTAAATTCAGGATCAACTGGTCTTATCACATCTTGTGCAAGTGAGCAAATCGAATCCAATACTTCTTTGAAAATCCTACTAATTGTTTCTCCAGAATGTTGAAAACGCTCTTGAGCATGTCGATTTGATGCACCTTGAGCTAATATATATAAACAAATACAAACTTTTTCAAGAATCGACATATTCCTTGAGGTCTTCAAATTATGCTTAACTTGAAGTTCTTCGCACAACAAAAGAAGTGTGTCTTTCTTTATTCTAAACATGTCCAAACATCGTGTTTCATGACCCTCCATTATGTCATTCAGCCACAAAAATCCGGTTTGATACGAAATCATACACGGACTCTTGTGTATATATGTCTCATAATATAATGCAATAGCAATAGTAGCAGTAGCCACAATATTCAAAAAATCTTTTTCTTCATCGTCAGATGAAGTTTCATTCATGTTAATATCATCACCATGCAGGAAGTGCACCCTAAAAAAAGAGTAAACATATTCCTTAGCAATATAAACAAACAATCCACATATTTATAAATAAATTACTCCGAAAAACAACGAAGTTATCACATGAAATCTCAAAATAAAACACATAACAAATCCAAACAGAAATATTTAAAGTAACTTCATGAACTACAATCACAATCCAACCCCAAGAACTTAAACTTATCCTCTTCAATTTGCAGGTTTGCCTTTAATCATTTCATATTGAAAGTTTAACCATCTTAGTTTTGCTTCCGGAGTTTTCATAGTAGCATATCCATCTCTTTTAGCCTTTTGCTCAAACAAATATGCAGCGAAGTAATACAATTCAGATTCTGTTGTCACACCCGACAAAAGATTCCACATCTGTCATAACCTTACTTAAACTTGTACCCAAATCTTTCACTTTAGTAGCCCTACTTTCAACTGCATCAACCAATCTAGATATATCTCCTCTTAACTTTGCAGCACCGCCTAAATTCTTTTTAAATTTTCTTCCTTTAATTCCAACTTTCGATTGTGAGCTACAACCATCATTTCCTTTTTGCTTCTTATTGTTCTGTTTAGCCTCAAGTGGTGTATCACCCAAGCTTGCATTACCACTTTGCATAAAAACATCTAAACTCTCGCCAAAATCCTCAATTGAGTATCCATTACTTCCTTGTTCAAGATTATCTCCATCGCTCAACGGATGAACAATGTGCTCACTCGTTTGTATATCGACTGAAGATGGTGCCCAAACAAATTCTCCAGTGGCCACGGTGTCGCTAAACATTATATCCAACCATGCAACAAGATCAGGATCAAGACCTTCTTTATGAAATTTTGAGGCTCCGGGTACAACCTATAAACATAAACAATAAAGTGTGTCTACACAATTGTTCTAATCAAATCTTAAAAAAAAAAAAATAACACTATCAAAATTTATAAATTTGTTACTAACTCGGATCTTTTCTGCCCACCATTCTGGAGACGCATCAATAGTTTTCTTTTGGGGATCCCATCCTAGCTCCGTCTCTTTGCCTATCAGTTCTTTCCAAATCTTCCAATCTCTTTTTAGTTGATCCCATCTATTTTTTAGTTGAAGTTTATCATAATTGTACCCAGTTTCCTTAGCAAAATTATGAATAACAAAATTCCATCCTTCTGTAGAAAGATGAGTTCCAGGTCTCATACTCTTCTGAATTGCTTGCAAATGTCACAATACACCGTGGTTAGATTTTTACTCCAATAAGCCTTCACAACCCTTCTTTTTATGCCTTGACTTGCTTCAGTGTTCATATTAGTAACTGAAGTGTCATAATAAGAGAAAGAAAAAATACACTCTCTTATAATCCAAGTGTCCAAATTAATATGAAGATAAATAAAATACAAACGCATAAACAAGTCTCAAAATTCAATAAAGAGAAAGAAACAAAATATGAACATACCAACATCATTTATAATATACCATTTATTTTTTTTCAACAAGAGACTTATCTGTACATCAAGTGACACCACTAGATTCGAAATTTGATTGATTATAGACATTAAAATATACAATCATCATATGAATATAATATGCCAAAAGAAAAATAATAGTACAAAAATAATTAAGATTAAAAATGTCTTGTTTATAGCCGCAAATCTCCACCCAGAAAAAAAATTACAGTAAAAAAGAACTCTTTCATCACATCAGTTAAAGAAAAAATTAACAAGTAAAAATTTCAAAGACAAAATTCAATCACAAATCCACCGTCAAAAGATCTAATCAAGTTATTAAAAAAAAAAACTCAACTTGAAGTTTTTAAAAAAATAGAAGTGAAAACTCAACAAATTTGACCATGTCCTTAATTCTACAAACAATGCAAAACACGTTTTTTTTATTTGCTCAAAGTCTTTTATTTGCAAAACTGCGAAATCACAGAGCAATTATTTGAAATTAATCCTATTTTTAATGGTTAACCAAGTCATATGTACTATGTTGTGTGCATCTTAAGTTTGGATATTTTATTGTGTAAAAATGAAGTCTAGATACCAAAATAAGGATAGAATAAAGTTTAGGAAAAATGGTTGCACTTTTTTCATTTTCATGACGAAACCAAAGTATTGATGCAAATAAGCTAAGTGGCTCGCGTTCGCCTCGATAAAAGCTGCGTTCGATCAGCTCTATTTGTAAGTGAGTTGCTCATAAGTATGATTTTAAGGCTCGATTCATAAATGAACTGAACCTGAATAGACAAAAGCTCTACTCATGAGCTCAAATATAGACTTGTGAAAACAATTACTCAATGTTTTATTTAAGAAAAAAACTCTATAATAGTTTGATATGTATTTTGTTTACAACTATGATAATTGATATATTCAAATTCTAAGTAAAAAGTGTTATTTTGATTTATTCTGTCATAATATCTCTACCACTCTTTAAATTTGGCCACTTTTTCACTTAACTCCTAATTGAAGGTAGCCGCATAAATATAAATATTAATTAAGATAGTGGATAACTTATCTCTAGTTGAGAGGTTAAGTGAAAAAAATGGACAAATTTAAATGGTGGCCAATATACAAAACCATTTATTTATTTGTAATATTGAAAATTAATATTCTACCACCCAATAATGAAATCACAATATAAACTGTACAATAACTCAGAAAAATAAAATAAAAACGGATATATATTTCTTTTTCGCATTATAATTGTTTTTTGTCTTAATACATTTCTAGATCCTAAACTTGTTCAATTTTCACTTAGCCAACTGAACTTAAGGAGCCTCTTGCAATTATAATGTTTTTTCCATTTGGTTCCATCAACCTTGTAATTTCTTTTCTTTTTGCCCTTCAACTTGACAAATGTGACCCATTTTGCTCATTTTGTGATGATGTGGCATGAATTTTTTATTACCACTTACATTGTGCCATGTCAGCACAAAGGGTCAAAATGTGTTATACTTGACAAGTTGAGGGGGCCAAATGGAAAAACATTACAAGTTTAAGTGGCTAGTAGGTTGTCCATTAAGTTGAGGGAGCTAAGTGAAGAAAATTGACTATTTATATATTAAATTGTTTTTTCTAAAGAATTCACATTATAATTGTTGAGATCTATTTATCTATACTACTATAATTTCTAAAGGCTTAAACCATATGCATGTCCTTAAAGTTGTCCTAAAAGATCATTTTAGTCTCTCAATGTTGGAGACTTTCATATGCTTTAAGCCATTTCTAAAGGAGAGAGAAATTTATAAATGAATTTTTGTACACATTTACAATATTTAAGTTACTATTTGAACTATTTTGTAAAAGATTTAAACAAGCTACAATTAGAAGGATTTACAAAGGAGGAATTTGAAGATATTGTGAGTTGACATATTAAGACCATCTCTGACTCAACATAATTTTGATGTGAAAAAGTAAAGTTGATGCTATTTAACCCTCATATCCAACACCAAACCCTACAACACTATTTTGATGCAACATCAAATACACATAAATTTCATCAAATTTGGTGTTACATCAATTTTTTTAATGAAATAATACTACTTTTTACTTTAACCTTTATTTATTTTTAACATATCAACTCATTTTGTATGAATATTAATTTAATAATGATAAAGTATTTTTATTTTAATGAAATCTTTTAATTTAAGGTAAGAAGTGATGAAATAGGTTGTTGTAGTAGCAACACAAAAAAGATGATGCAAAATACCATTTGATGTTACCAATTAGGTGTAATGGGTTGGAGATGATTTAAGAATTAAAAAGAAGGATTTTGGAGCCATCATTTTGTTGAGTGTCAAAGCAGTTATAGTGGTTGGAAGGTTTTAGACTCTCCAACCATTGACATCTCATCCAAAATATATTATTATAAACATACCTTCTAAGTTTAAACACTCTTCATATAATGATCTCTAATGGTTTGAGTATTCTTCCTTATTTTATTGGAACCCACATATTATAATATAAATTTTTTGCTTCAATTAATGTTTTGACATCAAAGTAAAGTATGAGTTTTTATTGTGGGCTCCATGTCAAATTATCATCTCTCTTTTCATCCAAGGTGAGACTCACACACTAATCATGATGAGACACATAAGTATGGAGAATACCCGCCAAATTTGTTGGGTGAACAAAAATAAAAGGTGATCAAATTAACTTCTTTAGTGATTAATAGGTCTTTTCTATTTCTTTTAGATTGCTAGTTAGAAATACTCTCATATTAAGAGTTAAATAGAAATTAAATAAATTATGTGGATTGCTATTTACAGCTCACTTTTTTCAAACTACAGCCCACTTATGCCCAAAATACCTCCCCAAATTTCCTTCTTAATTTTGATGTTTAAAACGTCTTCACAACCTCTTTTTCAAAATTAAACTTTTTAACTTCAAAATCTCACTTTTTGCTATCAATTATGGACAAAAACACGAATAAGGTACGAAAATAAACTCCAAAACGGTTATTTTAATCAAAAATTTTAAAAAGTGGATTGATTAGAGTTAGGAGGCCGTTTTTATAGAGAAACAGACATGGCCACTGTAGTCGTTCTCCTTAAAAACGGTCTTGGTGGCCGTTTCTCCATAGGGAGAAACAACCACTCTTTCCCCAAACGGCGAGACCGAAAAAAAAGCTCCATAGCCGTTTAGGATTTCAAGTTTCGTTTTGCGGATTAACGTGTTTGATAAATATGTTGGTGTGCCATAGTTCTAGGCATAGTTATTTTGTTATTGTATTGTACTTTTGTTGATTGTACTATACAATTGTTTTATGGAATAAAAGGCATTAATTCATTCAGTTAATATATCTTGTATTATATGTACTGCATGAAGTATCCATTGATTGTATATCATAAATAACCAGAAGCTAGTTCTACTCATGGGAATGAATAGAATGTAAAGCTTTTACGAACAGGACATGTACACGTGTACAAGATATGTTTGTAGGTACGTATGACCAATACGGGACTTGGTCGATCCGCTTTAGAAGGCACATGATGGAAGTGTCATTGCCCTTCTATAAATGTAGATCTCTTTTATCTGTCGACCTGATTTCAATATAGTATTGCATGAGGAATCTGATTAGATTTGACATACGCCTAACAGGTCTGTAAAAGGATGCCAAATACGGGTATGATTGGTCTAGTCAGTGAACTCATTCCTACTGATAGTTGAAGTGAAGGGATTACCACTCACTCCATAAGTGAGATGATATCATTAGGCCACTCGTTGAGTTGAACTGAGAAATGTGTGGCCACACTCAGATAAGCTGGTTACTTATCTGTTCTTCAGTTAACTCTAGATCGAGAAATATCTCAAGTTGTAGAGGATGACGTCCACCATGCCTCATACTTGATATATCGATATGCTTGGTAAGAGATATTAGAGAATACTACAGGGTATCTATCTGTATGAGATGGACTAACACTGTAATCAATTGGTGACTGATATGGTCTAGGCAACTCTCTATCAGTCGTTGAGCTAATTGATTATGGCCCACAGGATCGTGCACACTAGACACTGAGACTTGTACTCGGAGAACTAATACATGTAGTGTATTTGTGATGAACTTATTATTAGTTGTTAACTGATAATGTTAATTGATTAATTGTTCTAAATGGAACAAGTTAATTAATTGTTTGGAGGGATTAATTATTCAATCGGGTTAATTAATTAAGCGATTGATTAATTAGATTTTCTTTAGGGGTTAGTGTGTGATTAATTATAACCTAATTGATGTTAATTGAATCGATTGTATTCTATTGTGGTACAATCAGATTAATTAAATTAATGCAGGTACTAAAACTGTAATTAGTCGACACACTATAAATTAATCCTAATGGATTGAAACCCTGGACTTGCTGACACAGAAATCAGAGAAACCCTAAATCCCTCTACCCCTATTCGGCCGAACCCCCTTTGGTGGTGTTCCCGGAGTTATCGTTCATCGTTCTTCGTGCCTCTTGCGAGTACCTGATCACTGGAGGTGTCGTGCACGTGAATTTAGAGGAATCACCGATCGTGCGGTTCGTCCATCTCTCTCAGAGGGATTCCATGTGAGTGACTAATGTAGTAATCACGTTAGTTAAATAAATGACATTGAGGCAATGATAAAGATCAAATGTAATCTGATCAATGATGTTTAAATCGTTTTTCTCGCTTCCGCTGCGCGACTCTGATCGTTGATCAGATTCCAACAGTGGTATCAGAGCCGTTGGTTGAATCATTGATTAATGTTATTTTTAGTTGAATCCGGTTTTTGCTATTTTTCCCGATATAGGAATTTAATCTGATCATATGGCATGTGTTTAGATCGATGGATTTATTTTTCTATGTCGTGTGGTTGCTGAATTATTTTTCTGTTTTAATTGTTTTATTAAAAAAAAATAAAATTGGATTTTAGGGTTTTTGGGGACGGTGGCCGGAACCACCGCCCCCGGCGGCGCTTGCGGCGGCCGATCACTGGCCAGCAGCCTTTTCGGGGCTGCTGGCCAGACGCCGGCGTCGCCGGCCACAGGGAACTGCAGGAGCAGTTCCCGGCCGCTGGGGAGCTGCTGTTTTACATCAGCTCCCCGCTGCTCATGGCAGCAGTCCGGCAGACTGCTGGCCATGGCAAGCGGCGGCCGGCGAAGGCGGCGCCCTGCGAGGGGCGGCCGCCGGCCACCTGCTGGCCAGACGCAGCAAGGTGGCTGCTGCAAAGCAGCAGCCACCATGGGTTCGGGGTGACCCGAACGCCCCCGAAACCCTAATTTTTGAAAAATTGGTCTCAGGGCACGGGTCGGATCGGGAAACGGGTCGGGTCCGGTATATTTGGGGGCAATTTAATTTTTTATTTTGTTTGAATTAAAACTTGTTTTTACTAAAAATTAATTTGGCCCAAATACAATTAATTAATTAATTAGCTTAGGTTAAAATTAATTAATTTGAAAAGTTTGTGTCGTGCCATGCATTTGTATATCTTAGATTTATTTTCGACGATATTAAATTGAATATGGTATGATGATAAAATTAATTTAATGGATCGAGACACCGGTGGCATTAAATGTGTTTAGTTTTCGATTGAGTAATTCCCAAAGTTCAGTGGGAGCAATGATTTAATCATTGGGCCTTCACGGGCTAATTTACTGGTTGAGAAAACTGAAACGATTTTATCAAATTGGGTTGGCTTAATTTAATTAAAATGTGAATTAGGATTACCATAGTCATGCATTTATTTTATTCTGTATAACGTTCTTTTGCAGCAACTTGATATAGAATCTTATGGGCTTTTAATTGAAGTATGGAATGTAAATTTTGGATTTTAAATTTTCATTACTTTTGCTTAGACAAATTGTATAGGTTTTTATTTTGATGTAATCATAAGAAGACCGAAGAGAAGTTCCTGATGAGCCCAAGCCCATGGAGGAAGCCCGAAGATTTCATTTCTGTTTTTCAATTAATAGTCCTATAGGATGTATTAGAAAAGCCCATAGGATGTCTATTTTATTTTTGTATTATTATATCTTATATAATATGTAATATGGACTATTAAAACGAATCTAATAAGTTGCATCGCTATTGATCACCAGATCAATTCTTTTTCACATGTTAAGCCGATCACCCAATGTAATCTGTTAAAACAAAATATCGGGTATTTTATAAATGCTTTACCTAAACCTCACCTCTTCCTCCCAGGTGGTGCTACACTATATATCATGCCCTAGCAGAATATATTGTAGTAACTGGTGTGCCGTTAAGGGTTAAGATACTTTCTTTTGAGAGTGTGGTTAACAGAGATTGTAGGTTTTACTCGAAGAAGGAACATCATTAAGCTTATTGCGGGTTCCTAAGCATGGATAGGTAAAGTGTCAATAGACCTATCAAACCAAGAGTTCTCTAGGTGGGAGAATTGAGTAGGTTGCTCTACCAAATACGCTAATATAAGATACAAGCCCTAGCTTGATCAATTATTAATGGGATTGTGGATCTTGGTATAACGAAGTCAATATAATCACCAAAAGAAATTAATTTAACAGATATTAATTTGTTTATTGACATTAAAGTCCTTATTCTAATTCTCTCTCTCTTTCTGCAGAATCTACTTAAAACTTAAACTTGATTAAGAAAAGAGATGGCAACTAACAATCCTCTCAAACCACTGTTGGAAAAGGAGAAGTTGACGAGGTCAAACTTCCTAGATTGGGCTAGGGCGGTGCAAATCGTCCTAAGGCACGAGGCTAGGGAGTATGTGCTGACAACTCCTATTCCAGCTGCTCCTACTGCACGTGCCACTGCTGCAGTCGTCCAAGCTTATGAGAAGCATATTAAGGATGACAGAGAAGTGGCATGTGTAATGCTTGGTACAATGACTGCTGAGTTACAAAAGCAGTTCATGGATCAGGGTGCCCGTCAAATGAGGACCAATCTTAGAACTATGTTCCATGACCAGGCTCGTCAGGAGAGGTACCTGACCACCAAGGCATTGAGCACCACTGTGATGCAACCTGAGACTTCTGTTAGCGCTCATGTGCTAAAGATGAAGGGCTACATTGACAGGTTGGCAGGTCTCAACTCTGCTGTGCTTGAGACCACTGCAGTGGACATGATCCTCAGTTCACTCCCTCCTTCCTTCGACGCTTTTATCCTGAACTACAATATGCAGGGTCGGGATAGAACAGTTATGGAGTTGCATGGCCTGCTAAAACAGGCTGAGCAGACTATGACTAAGGGTAGGAAGGTGGAAGTGAATGTGGTGAGTGGTGGCAAGGCTAATGGGCCTAAGAACAAGAAGACGTTCAAGAACAAGGGTAGGAAGCCCGCTGGCAAAGGCAAGAAGAAAGCCTTCAAGCCTCACCCATTAGACATATGCCACGAGTGTGGTGAAAAGGGGGACTGGAAGAGTGCATGTCCTAAGCTAAGGGGAAATGTGAAGAACAAGCAAGCTGCTTCATCTTCAGGTATTTATATTGTTGAGATTAATCTCACTATTTCTTCATCTTGGGTTTTAGACACAGGATGTGGTTCTCACATTTGTTCTAATGTGCAGGGGCTGAGAAATAGGAGGAGCTTGAGTTCGAGTGATGTGGATCTCCGCGTCGGAAATGGTGCCAGAGTGCAGGCATTAGATGTAGGAGATTATTACTTATGTTTCCCACTGGGCTGGAACTCGTTTTGAGAAATTGTTACTATGTACCTGCGATGCGGATGAATATTATTTCAGTTTCTTGTTTGGATGATTTGGGATTTTCCTTTAATATTATGCATGGAACTTTTAGTATCTTATGTGGTAATATTTTGTATGGAACAGGCGTTCTTCAGAACGGGTTGTATGTCCTAGATTTATCAAATCAATCTCATGTATACAATGTAAATAAAAGGATTAAAATAAGTGATTATAATAATCCTACATATGTCTGGCATTGCCGTCTTGGGCACATAAACGAGAGACGTATCGCTGAGCTCCACTCAAGTGGAATTTTAGGATCTTTTGATCTACAGGCTCTAGATACTTGTGAATCTTGTTTACGTGGCAAGATGACAAAAGCACCTTTCAAGAAGATTGGTGAAAGATCAACTGAGCTATTGGGGCTCATACATTCAGATGTATGTGGACCAATGAGCACACAAGCTAGACAAGGTTTTCAGTATTTCATTACTTTCACAGATGACTATAGCCGTTTCGGCTATGTGTATTTGATGAGACACAAACCTGAGACACTTCAAAAGTTCAAGGATTTTAAGAATGAAGTTGAAAACCAGCTTGGTAAGAAGATTAAAGCACTCCGGTCTGATAGAGGGGGTGAATATCTGAGCCAAGAGTTTGACGAATTCTTGAGTGAGTGTGGGATAGTATCCCAACTTACTCCTCCTGGTACACCTCAATGGAATGGGGTTTCAGAGAGGAGAAACAGGACCTTGTTAGACATGGTCCGCTCAATGATGAGTCAGGCTAATCTCCCTATATCCTTTTGGGGATATGCTTTAGAGACTGCTGCTTACATTCTAAACAATACACCCAGCAAGGCAGTTAAGGGAACACCATACGAGCTATGGAAGGGCAGGAAACCCTGTGTATCCTTTATGAAGATCTGGGGCTGTGATGCTCATGTCAAGAAATTGATTAGTAGCAAACTAGAGTCCAGAACTGTCAAATGCCAGTTTGTAGGTTACCCTAAGGAAACTAAGGGTTACTATTTCTACAATCCATTAGAGAACAAAGTTTTTGTTGCTCGAACTAGAGTCTTTTTGGAAAAGGATTTCATTTCCAAGAAAGACAGTGGGAGCAGTATTGAACTTGGAGAAGTTCAAGAACCGCAAACTCCTGCAGCAACTGCTGAGGAAGCTGAGACAATTGTTCCTGATGTTCAGGTTGATGAACAGGTAGAACATATTGTACGGGAACCTAGAAGGACTGGTAGGTCACGTCAAGGGCCTGAGAGGTATGGATACCTGGTCACCCAAGACGAAGAGATCATGGTTGTGGAACAAGATGATCCAAAATCCTACAAGGAGGCTATTGAAGGACCACAATCAGATAAATGGCGAGGAGCCATGGAATCTGAAATGCAATCTATGTATGACAATGAGGTCTGGCGGTTGGTTGATCCCTTCCCTGGAGTCAAAGTTGTGGAGAGCATGTGGCTTTTCAAGCTAAAAGCTGACAACACCTTCAAGGGGCGTCTGGTGGCAAAAGGATTCAGGCAAATTCATGGAATTGATTATGATGAAACCTTCTCACCAGTAGCTATGCTCAAATCCATAAGGATATTGCTTGCTATAGCGACATGGTACGACTATGAGATATGGCAAATGGATGTCAAGACCGCTTTCTTGAATGGAGAGCTAGAGGAGGATGTCTATATGGCTTTGTAAATCCAGAATATCCTAACCGAATATGCAAGCTTCAAAAGTCCATTTATGGACTTAAGCAAGCATCTAGGTCTTGGAACAAGAAGTTTAATGAATCCATAAAGGAATTTGGATTCATTCAGAACCTCGATGAGCCCTGTGTGTATCGTAAGAATAGTGGGAGCTCGGACACTTTCCTAGTGCTCTATGTCGATGACATTTTGTTGATAGGAGGAAACATTTCAGAGCTGCAAGCCACAAAGCAGTGGCTGAACAAATGTTTTGCAATGAAGGACCTTGGGGAGGCTGAGACTATCTTGGGGATCAGAATCCATAGAGATAGGGCAAAACGCCTGCTGGGGCTTTCTCAGGCAAAGTACAGAGACAAAATCCTTAAGAGGTTCAACATGTCCAACTCAAAGAAGGGATTCATCCCTATGGCACATGGTTTGAAACTGTCTAAGAAGGAACACAGTCCTAAGACTGAGAAGGAGAGGCGCAAGGTCTCCAAGTACTCTTATGCTTCTGCTATAGGGTCGATTATGTACGCTATGCTATGTACCAGGCCTGATGTTGCTTTTGCCCTCAGTATGACTAGCCGTTTCCAGTCTTGATTCGGTGAGAAACACTGGAAGGCAGTCAAGGCAATTCTGAAGTACTTGAGACGTACTAGAGATCTTTTCTTGGCTGTGTCCAGTTACATTGACTCAGGATTCCAGACTGATCAGGATGAACAACAATCCCAATCTGGTTTTGTGTTCCTCTTGAATGGCGGTGCCATTAGTTGGAAGTCCACTAAACAGCCAACAGTTGCAGATTCTACAGCAGAAGCTGAGTACATTGCTGCTTGTGAGGCTTCTAAGGAAGCGGTCTGGATGAGGAAATTCATTTCTGATCTTGGAGTAGTACATTCTATCCAGGATTCAGTAGTGCTCTTCTGTGACAACAAAGAAGAATCATCATGTACTCAGGAAGTTTCACCTTATCCGGGAGATTATCCAAAGAGGTGATGTTAGACTACAGAGAGTTGATACAGATAACAATGTTGCTGATCCGATGACGAAGGCTCTTGCTGAACGCAAGAACAATGCACATGCTAGATCTATAGGAATTAGGGCTATGCCTGCTTGGACCTAGGTCAAGTGGGAGATTGTTGGTGTGCCCTAGTTCTAGGCATAGTTATTTTGTTATTGTATTGTACTTTTGTTGATTGTACTATACAATTGTTTTATGGAATAAAAGGCATTAATTCATTCAGTTAATATATCTTGTATTATATGTACTGCATGAAGTATCCATTGATTGTATATCATAAATAACCAGAAGCTAGTTCTACTCATGGGAATGAATAGAATGTAAAGCTTTTACGAACAGGACATGTACACGTGTACAGGATATGTTTGTAGGTACGTATGACCAATACGGGACTTGGTCGATCCGCTTTAGAAGGCACATGGTGGAAGTGTCATTGCCCTTCTATAAATGTAGATCTCTTTTATCTGTCGACCTGATTTCCATATAGTATTGAATGAGGAATCTGATTAGATTTGACATACGCCTAACAGGTCTGTAAAAGGATGCCAAATACGGGTATGATTGGTCTAGTCAGTGAACTCATTCCTACTGATAGTTGAAGTGAAGGGATTACCACTCACTCCATAAGTGAGATGATATCATTAGGCCACTCGTTGAGTTGAACTGAGAAATGTGTGGCCACACTCAGATAAGCTGGTTACTTATCTGTTCTTCAGTTAACTCTAGATCGAGAAATATCTCAAGTTGTAGAGGATGACGTCCACCATGCCTCATACTTGATATATCGATATGCTTGGTAAGAGATATTAGAGAATACTACAGGGTATCTATCTGTATGAGATGGACTAACACTGTAATCAATTGGTGACTGATATGGTCTAGGCAACTCTCTATCAGTCGTTGAGCTAATTGATTATGGCCCACAGGATCGTGCACACTAGACACTGAGACTTGTACTCGGAGAACTAATACATGTAGTGTATTTGTGATGAACTTATTATTAGTTGTTAACTGATAATGTTAATTGATTAATTGTTCTAAATGGAACAAGTTAATTAATTGTTTGGAGGGATTAATTATTCAATCGGGTTAATTAATTAAGCGATTGATTAATTAGATTTTCTTTAGGGGTTAGTGTGTGATTAATTATAACCTAATTGATGTTAATTGAATCGATTGTATTCTATTGTGGTACAATCAGATTAATTAAATTAATGCAGGTACTAAAACTGTAATTAGTCGACACACTATAAATTAATCCTAATGGATTGAAACCCTGGACTTGCTGACACAGAAATCAGAGAAACCCTAAATCCCTCTACCCCTATTCGGCCGAACCCCCTTTGGTGGTGTTCCCGAAGTTATCGTTCATCGTTCTTCGTGCCTCTTGCGAGTACCTGATCACTGGAGGTGTCGTGCACGTGAATTTGGAGGAATCACCGATCGTGCGGTTCGTCCATCTCTCTCAGAGGGATTCCATGTGAGTGACTAATGTAGTAATCACGTTAGTTAAATAAATGACATTGAGGCAATGATAAAGATGAAATGTAATATGATCAATGATATTTAAATCGTTTTTCTCGCTTCCGCTACGCGACTCTGAGCGTTGATCAGATTCCAACAAAATATGCTAATAGAGTTAATTTTGTGATTTGTAATTCATTATGTTCAGGATGATCGTCGGACGAAAAAATGAGGGGGGAAAAGTTTGACCGTTTTAAAACGGATGAAAAAAAGTTTGGGTGTGCGGATAGAACCTGATATTACACCCGGGCACTGAGAAACTACTATATGCAGTGTTACTGCATCGGCTCGAAGGGCGAGGGACAAGAGTCATGTTCGCGGTAGCAGGCACGAGGAGGTTGATGTGCGTACGGAGACTGTTGATGAGGTAACAATATTTCAAGATGATCATGATACTCATATGGCGGATACACAGGACATTCCGAGTGTTGATAATGTGCGTGCTAGTGTGTCTCATCTACGTAAGAAACATAATGTTGCCATTATGCATGGAAGTGATGGTCGGTTCAAGCCTGGTGGAGAGTCATCAGGTACAAATCAACATTGTAATTACTCGAATTAGATGATTTTGAATTATGCAATTTATAATTTAAATTTTTTTTATCAAATATAGGAGGGCCAACAGACGATAGTGTGATACCGAGCTTTCTTGGACACAGAGGTTCTATTATATGGTGGGGAGAGGACGATAAAGTTATAGAAACAATTTTGAAAGTCCATAGTAAAGCTCAAGCTTGTGAGAAGCTTGGAGATTGGTACGACAATATGCCGGAAGAGGTGAGTTATCTTATTTATATCATTTATGATTAGTAATACAGAGTCAAGTTCAAATGAGACAAGGGTTTAAGATGAGACTAGTTTCTATGGTGAGACAAGGGAAGGTGGAAAAATTAAAAGAAACCTCTCATGCGTAGAATTGGAGGGAAGGGAGAGGAGGTGATGTCGGCGCTGATGTCACCTCTGGAGAGAGAAAGAGTTTTAATTATTTTATTTAAAATGCATTTTCCCGCGCTTTCCGAACTCATTTTTAAAAAAAAATTATACCACTTAACTCATATTAATTAGGCGGTCATTTTGAGATGTATTGTTGTTATTTATAGACGAATATTTTTTATTTATTTTTTTATAGTTGTTCCAAATTGGATAATCGGTTGTTCCAGCAGAATACTACATTTGTTCCAGCAGAATACTACATTTTTTTACACTCCTAGAGTTCATTTTTAAAAAAATAATGAAAATATTCTGCTGAAACAAATGTTATTTGGTGGAACAAATGTAGTATTCTGCTGGAACAACCGAGTATCCAATTTGGAACAACCATAAAAAAATAAAAATCGTCTATAAATAACAACAATGGATCTCAAAATGACCGCCTAATTATTACGAGTTCAATGGTATAATTTTTTTTTGAAAAAATGAGTTCGGAAAGAGCGGGAAAATGCATTTTAAATAAAATAATGAAATTTTTTTCTCTCTCCAGCTCCAGAGGTGACATCAACACTGACATCACCTCCTCTTCCCTTCAATAATGCCCCTCCATGTTTTTAAAATTTCAAAATTGCTCCCACTTTTTAATTGTCTCACACTAAAAATCAGTTTCGCCATAGTTACCTTCTCTCACCTGATCCTATCTCTAGTAATACATATAGGGGATGGATCACACACAAACAAGGTTTAAATTGAAAACACTTAGTTATATGAGAACAACACTGAAACGACGCCGTTTTGGACATATGGGACGCGGTGGCAATCTGGTAATTAACCAGAATTTCACATTTATTCATCAATTAATCAGTAAAATGCCAATAACAAGATTCGAACCCACACCACCTGACTACATGGTTGGTGCAAGCAACTGCCCTCACCGCTGGGGCAAGCTGTTGCTGTTGTCATGTATGATATTTTAATTAATATATAATTTAATATTTGTTTGGTAGTTTTGCACTTTATTTTATATTTTTTTTTGGCTTTTTTCCCACACTTTTTAACCTAATTTAAAATACAAATTTACAAATAGTAAACATTCAAAATTTTACTTTTACAATTAAAATTCTCTAAAATAAATTGGTTATGAAAATTTTAATTTAGAGTATTATTTCTTAAATTTTTTATATTTTTTTTATTCAAATTAGGTTTAAATCCTAAAATTGAACCCTAAACTACAAATTCTAGACCCTAAATCGAAATAGTTGAACCTAAAACCCTAAAATTGAACCTTAATTCTAATTATTCATCACTGACACGCAACGAGGGTAAGCTTCTGAGGGTTTTGTACCGTGTCACCCAACGGTTTACCATACTAATTTTATTTTATTTAAATTCTTTTTTTGTGTGATAATAATAAATAAAAAACAATAATGAATTAGGTTAAAGATCCTCTAGGTCCTAGAATATCAGAATTAATAAGTTGTATCCACGAACGTAAATAGAATCTCTGATTTTCAAAACAATCGGTACATACACCGGTTCGTACATTTTTCCGGTCAGCCGGGTGGCGACTCTAGTCAAAGAAGGCTAAAGTCGCTATGACCGGCGGAATAACTTCAACATCTCTAGGAGAATCATCTTCAACATCAGCAGGAGATGTTACTTCAAGAGTTTGAACTACATCTTCATCAGGAGCTCTACTATCTGCAGGGTTAGTCTCATCAAACTGAACATGAACAGATTCATCTAAAGCTTGAGTCCTCTTATTAGAAACCCTATATGCTTTACTATGTGTTGAGTAACCAAGAAAAATGGCCTCATTTGCCTTTGAATCAAACTTCGAAAGATATTCTTTTGTATTCAAAACATAACACTGACAACCAAAGGTTCTGAAATAACCTATCTTAGGCTTTCTACCTTTCCAGAGTTCATAGGGGGTTTTGTTCAAGATACTCCTTATGAGTACTCTATTCAAAACATAACAAGCTGTGTTAACAGCTTCTCCCCATAACTACTTTAGAAGCCTTCTGTCATTGATCATAGTTTTGGCAATTTCAACCAGAGTCTTATTCTTCCTTTCAACTACCTCATTTTGTTGAGGCGTTCTAGGAGCAGAAAAGTTATGATCAATGCCCTTGGTTTCACATAATTCTTCAAACTGAAAGTTTTTGAATTCTCCACCATTCATTTCTGATATGGATTACCTTCTCATTCCTTTCATTCTCAAGTTTCTTTACAAGAACTGAGAAACATCCAAGTGACTCATCTTTGCTAGCAAGCAAGATGACCCAAGTGAATCTTGATTAGTCATCTACTATGAAAAAGGCATACTTCTTTCCACCCATGCTCATTGGTTTAACAGGACCAAAAAGATCCATATGAAGTAACTCCAAAGGTCTTTTAGTTGACATGGTTTTCTTTGTTTTAAAAGAGCTTCTGGATTGTTTACCAGATTGACAAGCAGTACACAAATGGTTCTTTTTAAAACTAATTTTAGGCAGACCCTCAACCAATTGATATCTAGCTACTTTGGTCAGAAGGTCCATGCTCACATGAGCAAGTCTTCTATGCCAGAGCCAGGAGGTATCCTCTTTGGACATCAAGCATATATTTTTACAGAGATTCTCAAGGTTCAGCATGAAAACACTTTCTACTCTATGAGCAGTTAGAATTACTTCCATTGACTTACTATCCAAGATTTTACATCCAGGGGAGCTGAATACAAGATCTCTACCTTTGTCACACAGTTGTGCAACACTCAGGAGGTTGAACTTCAGACCTCTTACTAGGGATCTTCAATGGGAGGATTAATTCCAATTGATCTAGAACCAATGATCCATCCCTTCTGAGCATCTCCAAAGGTACATATGTGATGAATTCCTTTTCATCTCCAAAGGTTGACTTTTCCACCTCTTTTAGGTACATATGTGATGAATTCCTTTTCATCACCTGTCATATGCCTTGAGCACCCACTGTCAATGTACCACATCTCTGACATTGATGGTGCACTCAGAGCCACCTGCAACACAATCAATTAGTGACAGGTACCCAATCTTTATTGGGTCCTTCAGAGTTAGATTTATCTTCAGCAGGTTTTAGTGATATCTCAGATTGCAAGAGATTTTTAATGTGATACTTGTAATCCTTTAACCAGTGACCATCACTCTTGCAAAGCTTGCAAAATGGAGGGTTCTTGGATCTTTCCCTTTGCTTCTTGGGAGCTTTCTTCTTTTTCTGGGATGGTGTAACATATTCAGAGGCAATAGCACTCTCAGAGGTACCCACATCAAGAGGAGAAGAGATCTCCTTCAGAAGAGAGGGAGTGATTGATTTCTTCTTCTGAGGTTTATCATTCCGCAGAGGCAGCTTTTCCTTACCTTTGGCTTTTAGACCATCAGAAGGAGTGCTGAACTGTTTACTTAGTTTTTCTTCTAATATTTTCATATCAGCATAAACTTGAGTAAAGCTAAGAAATTTGTCAGCCTCACTTTTGTCCAATTTCCTCTTAAGGTATTTGAACATACTATAGAGTTCTTCAAGAGAATCAAGGATGTCTTGTTCATGAGAATTGTTTACCTCAGAGTTATATGTCACTTCAAGAGGTGCAGAAGTCTCTCCTGTGATATCTTCAGAGGTTGGCTCGTCAATAGCCATGAAACAAATCTGAGCTTGCTCTTCCTTCTCTTCAAGATCACTGCTTGTCTCAGAGTCTGACCAAGCAGCCAACATTGCTTTCTTGAACTTTCTTTTATCCTATTTCAGCTCTGGGCAATTAGGCTTAATATGCTCTGGTTGCTGACATCCATAGCACACAATGGGTTTGCTAGGATCTCTCTTGGATTTTTCACCAGAATCAGGAGTCTTATTATCAAAGCTCCTGAAGGACTTTTTGTAGTTTCCACCTCTGCCTTTTCCAAAGGCTTTCTTGAACTTCCTGGTCAGCATTGCCAGTTCCTCATCTTCTGAGGACTCTTCTAAAGATTCTGCTCTCAGGACAACCCCTCTTTTTCCCTCTGACTTTTCTCTCAAGTCATGGTTCTTCATTGATATTTCGTGGGTTATCAATGAACCAATAAGTTCATCATAAACATAGAAGCATAAGTCCTGGACTTCTTCAATGGCAGTCTTCTTGGCTTGCCAAGACCTTGGTAAGCTTATGATAATCTTCTTCACTCTTTCTCGTTCTTTAATATCCTTTCCCAAACCTTTCAGATCATTGACTATCTTGGTGAATCTTGAGTTCATGTCTGAAATCGATTCCTTCTCAAGCATTTCAAATAACTCATAGCTTCTCATGAGTTGGTTGATCTTGGATTGCTTCACTTTGCATGTTCCTTCATAAGTAACTTTCGGCTTGTTCCATATGTGTTTAGCTGTTTCAGAAGAAGAAACTTTATTATACTCACTAGCAGAAAGTGCACAATGCAACATGTTTATTGCTGAAGCATTAGCTTGGAGTTTCTTGAGGATATCGTCAGTATATTCCCTAAGAGGTATTATAACATTCCCTAGACTAACTTCCATTCTGGTTGGAATGAAGTCACATTCTGTGATAACATTCAAAGAACTCATGTTCTGAGCTTGAATGAAATACATCATCCTCATTTTCCAGTAGGAGTAGTTCTCACCATTAAACAGTGGAGGTCTAGTTGTGGAAGCACCCTCTACAATCATATAGTAAGAGGAAGTCTCAGGTAGATTTCTACCGGCCATCTCTATTGATTCTGATGGATCTTACACTTAGATTGTTAGATCTTAGTAAATAAAATGAAGTGACCTTCGCTCTGATACCACTTGTCGGCCCTAACAAGATCTGAATCACCGAGGGGGGGGGGGGTGAATAGGTGTCTAAGTGGAAAACTGATATTTTTAAGTTTTTTTTGGAAAACTTAATTTCTCAGAGTCAAATTTCCTTAGAGTCAGAGGCTAGTTTAATGAAACAGCTTCTGAGGGAAATTCTGCCTTTTCACAGTATTAACTGCTTTCAGAAACAGAAGCTCTGAGTTAGAGAACTTCTGGACAGTCTTCTGAACAAAGACAATGATATAAAAAGTAAATTTGTTTCAGCACTAAACAAAAGCAAGTACACAGAAGCAAAATAACAAGTATAAGGAAGGGAGAAAGAGATTCAGGAGGTCCTGATGAACAGTTCGATTTATCCAGGTTCACCACAGAAGTCCTATGACTACGTTCTGTCCTCTGTGATCGCAGTCACCAGAGATTTTAAATCCACTATTCAGAACTTTTATGGCAAGTTCAGAAGCTCATTTACATAAACAGAACTTAAGCTAATTTCTCACTTAGTTCTGACTAGCCTAGAAAGAGTTAAAGGATTTCCACCAGAACAACAACACTCTGTTTTCTGGAATTCTCACCCAACTCAAACCTTAACTAGAATTCATGTCTGATATAGATTCTTTATCAAGCATTTCAAATAACTCATAGCTTCTCATGAGTTGGTTGACTTTAGATTGCTTCACTTTCCCTGTTGCTTCATAGGTTACTTCCAGCTTGTTCCAAATATCCCTAGCTGTTTCACAAGAAGAAACCTTATTATACTCAGTAGCAGAAAGTGCACAGTGCAATATATTTATTGCTGAAGCATTGGTTTTGAGTTTCTTAAGAATATCATCAGTATATTCCCTTGGAGGAATTATAACATTCCCTAGACTAGCTTCTTCCCTTGTTGAATGAAGTCACCATCAGTGATAACAAGCCAAGCACTCATGCTCTCAGCTTGAATGCAATACATCATCCTCTTTTCCAGTAAGAGTAATTATCACCATTAAAAAGTGGAGGTCTAGTTGTGGAAGAGCCCTTTGGGATCATATAATGAGAGGTGTTCTCAGGTATGTGTCTACCAGCCATCTCTATTGATTCTGATAGGATCTTACACTTAGATGGTTAGATCTTAGTAAATATCTGAAGTGACCTTCACTCTGATACCACTTGTTGGCCCTAACAAGTCAGAATCACCTAGAGGGGGGTGAATATGTGTCTAATTCAAAAACTGAAAATCTTAAGTTTTTAAAGAAACTTAGTTTTCAGAGTCAAATTTCCTCAGAGTCAGAGGCAAGCTTAATGAAGGAGCCTCTGAAGGAAATTTCGCCTTTAAACAGTTTACTGTTTTTCAGCAACAGAAGTTCTGTGTTAAAAGAACTTCTGGATAGTCTTCTGAACAAAGACAAGAGATAAAGAGCAATACTATTTTTAGCACTAAATAAACAGCAAAATGCACAGAAGCAAATAACAAGTTAAGGAAGGGAGAAAGAGATTCAAGAGGTCCTGATGAATAGATCGATTTATCCAGGTTCGCCACAGAAGTCATGTGACTACGTCCTGTCCACTGTGATCACAGTCAGCAGAGATTTTAAATCCACTATTCAGAATGTTTATGGCACGTTCAGAAGCTCCTTTACATCAACAGAACTTAAGCTAATTTCTCACTTAGTTTTGACTAGCCTAGAAAGAGTTAAAGGATTTCCACCAGAACAACAACAATCCTGTTTTCTAGAATTCTCACCCAACTCAAACCTTAACTAGATTTCTCTCAAATCTAACTGAGTATCACAAACGATACCAGTTTACAAGATTCCTATTATGAACTTGTGTTTCTTCACTCTGTCACTAAGAAAGATTGAAAATGGAAAATGATTGCTCTGTTTTGCTTGTTAAAACAGTGCGTTAAGATTTTAGCTCGATAATCGCGTGTGTGATGCAATGGAGCTTGGCTACTATTTATAGTGCTTTGTAGATGACCGTTGTTTGAGTTTGAATCTTTAATGGATGACATCAGTTTGTTGTAGCCGTTAATCTGTCATTTCTTCAAACGGTCTCCAAACACTTTGATTTCGTTAACCTTGTTCTTTAACTTAATCTGGTAATTGATTTGAAATCAAGGATAAGGTTGACTGGAAATTTGCTTCATTTAGATCGGCAAAGGGTAGACAAGGAAATGTTGGCTTTGTATGTAGTAGACATGCGCGCTCCATCAAAACAGCTTTTTGAACTTTTGGCGCCTTGCATTAAATGCAACAGTCAGAGCATTAAATGCTAAGTAAGACCCGTGATAAGCGCTACTGAGTCCATAATTCCTTTAGTCTAAGCTTCTGATCAAATGATCAGACTTCTGGTTGCACTTAAACCTCTGAGGAGAGCTTTAGCAGACTTCAATAAATCTTCAGAGCGGAGCATCCAGCTTCTGAGCTTAATCTTCTGTCTTCAGCTTTATCTTCTCTTCTGAGACTTCTTGATAATCCAGAGTTTCTTCATTCAGCACTTGCTGAGAACACTTATACAATACTTAACAAAAATTGTTAGTCAACATTGAAAAGTATATAAGTAAAATTAGAATTTCATCTTCTGAAACGTTTGGACATAATCAAAACTCTTAGGGTTCATCAACTTTATCAGAGGCAAATTTTATCGGGTCAAGAATTGCTTTAGAACGAGCTAGAGAGGGAGGAGAACGTGTGTTTGTTGGTGAACTGAATGAGAAATTCGGAGGGTATTTATAGAGTAGGTTGTGACCGTACGGTCACATGAACGTCCTCTCATATCCAAATTTGAATCTGAGACGGGCTTTACTCAAAGCCCGGCCGGGTCTTAGAAGGCCCGACCAATGTCGTTTGTCCACATATACGCGTGTCAACTTCTAATTGGACCACTTAGCCACATGGCAGATAAGGATTGGATAGCTGTCTGCCACGTTGTAGTGACCGTACAGTCAGAAGGCTTGCGACCGTACGGTCAATGGTAGATAGGGTATTCACCGTATGTCGTTTTTGTAAAAGAGGATTTTCTCATAAGCATGAAGGTGTCAAACTCATGGTCCCGAGACGCGGGTGGAAGAGGTTATGGCCCTAAAAAGGTGATCCGTTCTCTGACGAGTATTAGTATTTGAGCGACTGTCGGGACAAGGAGCTCGTAGATTGCTTTCGTCATTAGGTTTGAAAACCAATGCTTAAAGTAACGCTATTGTAACATCCTAGTAACGCTATTTAAACATCCTAGTAATGCTAGTGAAACTTCCTTAGTAACACTATTGAAACCTCTTAGTAACGCTAGTGAAACATCTTCAAGTGGGGTGGCCCGAGGGCCTAGTAACGCTATTGTAACATCCTTTGGTAACACTTTTGAAACTTCCTTAGTAACGCTATTGAAACCTCTTCCACTGCTGTTTTTATTCGGTAATCAGGGGGTCGGACAATGCCCCAACAAGTAGTGTTCTACATCTTGCTGTCCGAGTGATCCATGGACTAGGTGATACCTTGATGCGGGGGTCGTTGAAGGACCAAATGATGTCTTGATGCACTGCCGGTCTTCGTGATGCTTCTGTCTGTGGAGGACGGGTGAGTTTCTGCGCTCTTCGTGGTTTATTGGGCTTAATTTTGATTCACTTGGGGATTTTGGTTGATCGATGTAGGTTTTTGGGGTGAGTGCTGATTTTGAGAGCGACTTCAGGGATACTGGCTCTCTGAGAAGTGGATGCCATGGGGACCGGACATCTTTGTTTCTGATGGTTGGATGGATTTTTGCACTTCTCATGGTCCGTTGGGCTAGGTTCTGAAAGTTTGTTGATATCGTCTGATATGTGATGTGCCTAGACTATCTCTGCGTGACGAAGGTCTGATTTGTCACCGCCTTTCATGACTCCTATGGGGATCCTGCACAAACAAAGACATGCATCCTTTCTCGGGGTGAGATGGCCAATGGGGAATAAACATTTTTATGATGACTGGTCATGCTACACGATTACAAATGATCGAGGGGATGCAGTTTGATCTTCTTGGGGCGTATGTTGAGTGATGATCTGTCGTCTACTATGATGCAGGATAAGGGTTTGCCTTTTATTTCTACTTGTATAAATAGGGCTTTGTTGTGAATTGGCCCTTCAGCTGGAAGTGTTGGTGTGCCCTAGTTCTAGGCATAGTTATTTGTTATTGTATTGTACTTTTGTTGATTGTACTATACAATTGTTTTTATGGAATAAAATGCATTAATTCATTCAGTTAATATATCTTGTATTATATGTACTATATGAAGTATCCAATGATTGTATATCATAAATAACCATAAGCTAGTTCTACTCATGGGAATGAATAGAACGTAAAGCTTTTACAAATCGGATATGTACACGTGTACAGGATATGTTTGTAGGTACGTATGACCAATACGGGACTTGGTCGATCCGCTTTTAGAAGGCACATGGTGGGAGTGTCATTGCCCTTCTATAAATGTAGATCTCTTTCATCTGTCGACCTGATTTCAATATAGTAATGAATGAGGAATTTGATTAGATTTGACATACGCCTAACAGGTCTGTAAAAGGATGCCAAATACGGGTATGATTGGTCTAGTTAGATAACTTGTTCATACTGATAGTTGAAGTGAAGGGATTACCACTCACTCCATGAGTGAGATGATATCATTAGGCCACTCGATGAGTTGAACTGAGAAATGTGTGGCCACACTCAGATAAGCTGGTTACTTGTCTGTTCTTCAGTTAACTCTAGATCGAGAAATATTTCAAGCTGTAGAGGATGACATCCACCATGCCTCATGCTTGATATATCGATATGCTTGGTAAGAGATATTAGAGAATGCTACAGGGTATCCATCTGTATGAGATGGACTAACACTGTAATCAATTGGTGACTGATATGGTCTAGGCAACTCTCTATCAGTCATTGAGCTAATTGATTATGGCCCACAGGATCGTGCACACTAGACACTGAGACTTGTACTCGGAGAACTAATACATGTAGTGTATTTATGATGAACTTATTACTAGTTGTTAACTAATAACTAGTCGAAGACCTGCGCGTTGCGCGGAATATATCATATAGTATTTAACATTTTACTATCATATGCTTAGAAGATGACAATAAAAACGTAAACTAAATTTAAAAAAACTCAATTGTTTTGGTCATAGTTGAAAGGATACTAAAATTATATGGACCATATGCAATTGATCAGATTAACTATCACTTAGCATGTGAAAGAAATATAATATAATCATCATATTTCTATTGGAAGATATATTTGATTGGATCCTAATAGAATTCATGCAAACAATAAATTTAGAGAAATTTGATGAACCCTAAGTGTTTTGGTTATGTCCAAACGTTTCAGAAGATGAAAATGAAAATTAACTTGTATACTTTTCGATGTTGACTAACAATTTTCGTTAAGTTATTATGAGTTTTTCTCAGCAGATGCTGAATGAAGAATTCCTGCTTGCCTATTTTAACTCAGAAGATTAAAAAGCTGGAGACTGAAGCACTTTCTCAGAAGCTGGATGAACCGCTCTGAAGTGTTGATTGTCTGCCTAAAGCTTTTATCAGAAGTTCTCTTTTGCAAACAGAAGACTAAGGTTGTTTTAGTTCAGAAGCGCTAAGAAGAAAAACGAACATCAGAAGTTCGTTATCACGGGTTTGGTTAAGCATTTAATGCTTTGTCAGTTGCATTTAATGCAAGGCGCCAAAAGTTCAAAAAGCTGTTTGAAGGACGCGCCTGTTCACAACAAACAAAACCTGCTCTCTTACCGTTTCCCTCTAAATCAATCTTCAAGATCAGTCAACTCCATCACCTTTATCTTAATCCCATACCGGATTAGGTTAAAGTACAAAGTTGACAGAGTTGAGTGTTTTGAGACCGTTTGAAGAAGTTGACAAGATTAACGGCTACTTTCATCCTTGTCATCCTTGAAGATTCAAATATCCTCAACGGTTATCTACTCAACACTATAAATAGTAGCAAAGCTCCACTGCATCAACTACGTGTGTGATCATAGAGCAAAAATCTCAACGCACTGTTATTCAAGAAAACAGAGCACACTTTCCATTCTCAATCTTTTCTTAGCTTAGCCTTTGTAATTGTGAGAGAGTGAAGAAAAACAAGTTCATAATAGAAACCTTGTAAACTGAGATCGGTTGTGATCTTCAGTTAGATTTAAAAGAGAGAAATCTAGTTGAGATTTGAGTTGGGTGAGAAATCCAGAAAACAGAGTATTGTTGTTCTGGTGAAAATCCTTTAACTCATTTTAGGCTAGTCAGAACTAAGTGAGAAATTAGCTTAAGTTCTGTTGATGTAAAGGAGCTTCTGAACTTGCCATAAAAGTTCTGAATAGTGGATTTATAAAATCTCTGGAGGCTGCGACCTCAGAGGACAAGACGTAGTCACAGGAATTCTGTGGCGAACTTGGATAAATTGAACTGTTCATCAGGACCTCCTGAATCTCTTTCTCCCTTCTTTATACTTGTTAATTGCTTCTGTGTACTTGTATCATATTTAGTGCTGAAACAGATTTTCTCTTAAAAATCACAAGTCTGTGTTCAGAAGACTGTCCAGAAGTTCTTTACTCAGAACTTCTGTAGCTGAAAAGACAGAACCTGTCTTAAAGCAGATTATCCCTCAGAGGCTACTTCAATAAGCTTGCCTCTGACTCTGAGGATTATTGACTCTGAAAATTGAGTTTTCATTAAAAGTTTGAAAATATCAGTTTTCGTTTGAAACACCTATTCACCCCCCTCTAGGTGATTCTGATCTTGTTAGGGCCAACAAGTGGTATCAGAGCCAGGTTACTTCGTATATTTACTAAAGATCTAACAATCTAAGTGTAAGATCCTATCAGAATCGATAGAGATGGCTAGTAGACACCAGCCTGAGAATTCTTCTCACTTCATTGTCCCAGAGGGATCCTCTACAACTAGACCTCCATTATTCAATGGTGACAATTACTCCTACTGGAAAAAGAGAATGATGTACTTCATTCAAGCTCAGAACATGAGTGCTTGGTTTGTCATCACAGATGGAGATTTCATTCCTACCAGAATGGAACCAGGTCTAGGGAATGTTATTATCCCTCAGAGAGAATATTCAGATGAAATTCTGAAAAAGCTCCAAACAAATGCTTCAGCAATAAATATGCTGCATTGTGCACTTACAGCCACTGAATATAACAAAGTTTCCTCTTGTGAAACTGCACAGGATATATGGAACAAGCTGGAAGTCACATATGAAGGAACAGGAAAAGTGAAGCAGTCCAAAGTCAACCAACTCATGAGAGAATATGAGTTATTTGAAATGCTTGACAAAGAATCTATTTCAGAAATGAATTCTAGATTCACCAAGATAGTCAATGACTTAAAGAGTTTGGGCAGAGACATTGAAGAGTCTGAAAGAGTAAAGAAGATTGTCAGAAGCTTACCAAGGTCTTGGCAAGCCAAGAAGACTGCCATTGAAGAAGTTCAGGACTTGAGCTTTTATTTGTATGATGAACTCATTGGGTCTCTAATCACCCATGAGATGTCACTAAAAAATCATGACCTAAGAGAAAGGTCAGAAGGAAAGAGACAAGTAGTCCTGAAGGCAGAGTCTTCTGAAGAATCATCAGAAGATGAAGAATTGGCCATGCTGACCAGAAAGTTCAAAAGAGCCTTTAGAAAAGGCAAAGGTGGAAACTACAAGAAGCCATTCAGAAGTTTTGAGAAGAAGACTTCTGACTTCGGTGAAAAGTTCAAGAGAGATCCAAACAAGCCCATTGTGTGCTATGGATGTCAGCAACCTGGGCACATTAAGCCTAACTGCCCAGAGATGAAGAAAGATAAGAAAAAGTTCAAGAAAGCTATGCTGGCTGCTTGGTCAGACTCTGAGACCAGCAGTGATCCTGAAGAGAAGGAAGAGCAAGCCCAGATATGTTTCATGGCTATTGATGAGCCATCCTCTGAAGATGTCACAGGAGAAACTTCCGCACCTCCTGAAGCAAACTATGACTCCGAGGTAAACATATCCTCTGAACAAAATATCTTTGATTCTCTTGAAGAATTGTACAGCATGTTCAAGTACCTAAAAAGGAAGTTGGACAAAAGCGAGGCTGACAAATTTCTTAGGTTTACTCAAGTTTATGCTGATATGAAAATATTGGAAGATAAACTAAGTAAACAATTCAGTTCTTCCTCCGATGACTCAAAAGTCAAAGGTAAAGAAAAACTGCCTCTGAGGAATGATAAACCTCAGAAGAAGAAGAAATCTGTCACTCCCTCTCTTCTGAAAGAGATCTCTTCTCCTCCTGAAGTGGGAACCTCTAAGAGTGCTAATGCCTCTGAAGAAGTAGTACCTTCCCAGAAGAAGAAGAATGCTCCTAAGAAGCAAAGGGAAAGATCCAAGAATCCTCCTTCTTGCAAGTTGTGTAAGAAAGATGGACATTGGTTGAAAGATTGCAAGTATCACATTAAGAACCTCTTGCAATCTGAAATATCAGAAAAACCTGTAGAAGCTAAATCTAACTCTGAAGGACCCAATAAGGATTGGGTACCTGTCACTAATTGATTGTGTTGCAGGTTGCTCTGAGTGCTCCATCAATGTCAAAGCTGTGGTACATTGACAGTGGGTGCTCAAGGCATATGACAGGTGATGAAAAGACATTCATCACATTTGTACCTAAAAGAGGTGGTAAAGTCAGCTTTGGAGATGCTCAGAAAGGAAGAATTCTTGGTTCTGGATCCATTGGAACCAATCCTCCGATCGAAGATGTCTCCCTAGTCAGAGGTCTGAAGTTCAATCTCCTGAGTGTTGCACAACTGTGTGATAAAGGTAGAGATGTTGTCTTCAGCTCCTCTGGATGTAAAATCTTGGACAGTAAGTCAAGGGAAGTTATTCTAACTGCTCCTAGAGTTGAAAATGTTTTCATGCTGAATCTTGAGAATCTTTGCAAAAATATATGCTTGATGTCCAAAGAGGATACCTCCTGGCTCTGGCATAGAAGACTTGCTCATGTTAGCATGGATCTTCTGGCCAAAGTAGCTAGATATCAATTGGTTGAGGGTCTGCCTGAAATTAGTTTTAAAAAAGACCATTTATGCAATGCTTGCCAATCTGGTAAACAATCCAGAAGCTCTTTTAAAACTAAGAAAGTCATTTCAACTAAAAGACCTTTGGAATTACTTCATATGGATCTTTTTGGTCCTGTTCAACCAATGAGCATGGGTGGAAAGAAGTATGCCTTTGTCATTGTAGATGACTATTCAAGATTCACTTGGGTCATCTTGCTGTCTAGCAAAGATGAGTCACTTGGATGTTTCTCAGTTCTGATTAAGAAACTTGAGAATGAAAGGAATGAAAAGGTAGTCCATATCAGAAGTGATAATGGTGGAGAATTCAAAAACTTTATGTTTGAAGAATTCTGTGAAATCAAGGGAATTGATCATAACTTTTCTGCTCCCAGAACTCCTCAACAAAATGGGGTAGTTGAAAGGAAGAATAGAACTCTGGTTGAGATAGCCAGAACTATGATCAATGAAAGAAGGCTTCCAAAGTATTTTTGGGGAGAAGCTGTGAACACAGCTTGCTATGTTCTGAATAGAGTGCTAATCAGAAGCATTCTGAACAAGACTCCTTATGAACTCTGGAAAGGTCGAAAGCCTAAAATAGGTTACTTCAGAACCTTTGGTTGTAAGTGTTATGTTTTGAATACAAAAGAATATCTTTCAAAGTTTGATTCAAAGGCAGATGAAGCTATTTTTCTTGGCTACTCAACACATAGTAAAGCATATAGGGTTTTTAATAAGAGGACTCAAACTTTAGATGAATCCATTCATGTAAAGTTTGATGAGACTAATCCTGCAGATAGTAAAGTCTCTGAAGAAGATGAAGTTCAAGCTTCTGAAATATCATCTCCTCCTGTTGAAGATGTTATTCCTAAAGCTGCTGAAGTTGGTTCTCCTGTTGAACATGTTCCAGAAGAACATCCAACTACAGAAGTTAACTCTCTTCCAGAAGATACTCCTATATATGATTCAACAAATGATGAACAGGTTTCAGAAGACTCATTGGATCTACCAAGAGAAGTTAGAGCTCATAGGAATCATTCCTTAGAGAACATCATTGACTCTGTTCACAATCCTGTCATGACCAGAGCTCAGCTCAGAAGATATATGGGGAATGTGGCTTTTGTGTCACTACTGGAACCCAAGGACTTCTATGAAGCAGCTGATGATGACTCCTGGTTAATGGCAATGCAAGAAGAACTTGACCAGTTCAAAAGGTCAGAAGTTTGGATTTTAGTTCCCAGACCTAACAACAAGAAGGTTGTTGGTACAAGATGGGTTCTGAAAAACAAGCTTGATGAATTTGGAAATGTTGTGAGGAACAAGGCTAGACTTGTTGCTCAAGGTTACAGTCAGCAAGAAGGCATAGATTATGGTGAAAATTTTGCTCCTGTTGCAAGATTAGAAGCCATTATAATCTTATGTGCTTTTGCATCATACAAAGGTTTCAAGCTCTTTCAAATGGATGTGAAAAGTGCATTCCTGAATGGTTACATTGATGAGGAAGTCTATGTGTCTCAACCTCCTGGTTTTGAAGATCCTAAGTTTCCTGATCATGTGTACAAGCTAAAGAAAGCTTTGTATGGACTGAAACAAGCTCCCAGAGCTTGGTATGAGAGACTGACAAAGTTCCTTCTGTCTAAAGGATTTGTCAGAGGTTGTGTTGATACAACTCTGTTCACTCTGAAGAAGAACAAGGATATCCTTATAGCTCAGGTATATGTTGATGATATTATATTTGGTGCTACTAATGAATCTTTGTGCAGAGAGTTCAGTAACCACATGAAGGCTGAGTTTGAAATGTCTATGATGGGAGAATTAACCTTCTTCTTAGGACTTCAGATCAAGCAAAGTAATGATGGTGTGTTTATCAATCAAGCCAAGTACACTAGAGAAGTGCTGAAGAAATTTGGCATGATGGACTCTAATGCTGTTGATATTCCAATGGATGTCAGCAAAGACATTGATGATGAAGAGAAAGCTGGTAAACCTGTAGATATAAAAACCTACAGAGGTATGATTGGTTCTCTTTTATACCTAACAGCCAGCAGGCCAGATATACATTTTGCTGTGTGTTTTTGTGCTAGATATCAGTCTAAACCAAGAGAAATTCATGATGTTGCTGTCAAAAGAATTCTCAGATATCTTAAAGGCACACCAGAAGCTGGTTTGTGGTATCCCTGTAGTTCTGATTTCACTCCTATAGGATACACAGATTCTGACTATGGTAGAGATAAATTGAAAAGGGTCAGCACTTCTGGTGGTTGTCATTTTCTGGGGGAGTGCCTAGTCTCCTGGCATAGCAAGAAGCAAACCTCTGTGGCCCTCTCAACTGCTGAAGCTGAGTATGTTGCTGCTGGAAGTTGTGTTTCTCAGATGCTCTGGATAAAGCAACAAATTGCTGACTATGGAGTCATCCCTGGAACAATTACAATCTACTGTGATAACAAGAGTGCCATTGATCTTTCAAAGAATCCTATTCAGCACAGCAGGATGAAGCATGTTCATATTAGACATCACTTTCTGAGAGATCATGTTCTGAAGAAGGATATTATCATTACTCATGTTTCCTCTGAAGAAAACCTTGCTGACATGTTTACTAAGCCTCTGACTGGTATGGCTTTCAGCAACTTACGAGAAGGCATTGGTATGACTTATCCTCTTCAATAACTTAGAATTATTGTCTCTGAGTATCTTAAGTGTTTGATTGTTTAAGATAATTTAGTTATAATAAATTCTAATCATGATTTGACTTGAAAGCATGCGTTATTTACTGCTTATTACGGCGCTGTTCTGTGGTTAACGGTTATCTGTTCCCTTTTAAACGGTGTGAAGTTACTTTTTGAATTGGAACGGTTTCTGTGTTTGGGTATAAATAAGGGATTTCCATACTTAGAACTTTTTACTCTCATTTTCTTTGCCATTAGAATTTTCATAGCTTTTTCTGTGTTATCATCTCTCTTAGAAATCTTAACCTAATTTCTCATTTCCTCAAATGGCTCAAGAAATCACTGTCACTCACATCTTTTCCGATGATTCACGAAAGAAAGTTAGTCAATCTAGGGTTTTTACCTCTAGATTTTTAGATGATGAAGTCAAATCAACTGAACCTATCTCTCTCTGGATTAGTGCTCAAAACTGGAATTCTTTCGTCTCTCTCGAAGAATTCATCTACCCTAACTTAGTTACAGAATTTTATAAGAACCTCCATTTCTTTTCTAATGAGGAGGATGTGCTTCATTCTGTGGTCGGGGATGTTGAAATCGAAGTCAGCAGGGCTTCTATTTCTCAAGTGATAGGAATTGATGATGAAGGAATCATCATTGGAGATGATGGTTCAGCAGAAGGGTTTTCAGAAGCCAACTGGGCTAGGCCAGACCTAAGTGCCAAGGAAACTTATGCCACCTGGTTGAGTCAGCACCAGAGGTGGGCACATTATTTGACTACGAATGTCTTTCTTCCGAAGGCTGGAGGAGTCAACTGTGTTTCCAACAGAGAAAGGGTTTTTATGTGGCATCTGGTCAACCAGAAGAAGATAAATTTGCCTGCCATGCTGATAAGGCAGATGAAGAATGTAACTACTGTGAGTGCATTAGCTTATGGCTCACTCCTGACACGGTTGTTTGAGGCAGCCTCTGTTGTTATGTCAGGAGAAGGTGTTACTAGTAGGAGTACGGTTCTGAAGATGCATACCTTCAGAAACCTCAGTTTTGATGTTACTCCAAAGAAGAATGAGAAGGGCTCCTCTGTGAGTATTGCTCAGAAGGAGATTATGGATGTAACGGTTCAGAAAGGAAAGAATGCTGCCAAGAAGGGCAAGGGAAAGAAAGGATCAAGCAAGTTGGTCCTGAATGTTGAGAAGGTTGCTGTCTCAGAACCTCTTCCCACGTTGGTTCAAACAAAAATCAATGTTGAACCTTCTGGCAAGATTGTTGCTGAGAAGCCAAAGGATGTCCTTGAGAAAGAAGCTCAGGATGCTGAGGAAGCACGCCTTGCTGAGAAAGAGAAGGCTGCTGAAGCTGAAAAAATTGCAAGAGTTGTGGCTCTTGCTGAAGAGAAAAGGAAGAAGAAAGAAGCTGAAGATAAGTTAGCTGCTGAGCGTGAAATCGCTGCAAAGGCTAAGGCCGATGCCAAACTTTTAGAAAGTGCTACTAATCTGGAGGGTGCTGAGTTCTCCAAGGTAGGTGAGACTTCAGAGGAAGAGGATAATGTTGCTCTATCCTCTCGAATTGCTGAGACTGTCACTCTCACTACCAGAATTGGGAAGAAGGTTGTGGCAAAACGAAGGGTTCTGAGAAAGAAGGACTTCGTTATTGCTCCGAGTGCTGAATTGGAGGAACCTGCTGCTCAGGAACCAGAAACTGCTGATAAAGAGCTGTCAGAGATTTCTGATAAAGAGGATGTTGAAGCTCCTCTGATTGAAGAGCTATCTGAGGTTAGTGAACCAGAAGATGAAGAGGTTCTTGAAGAAGCTAAACAATTTGTTGAGAATGTTGACAATGAGAACTTCATTGACAATGTTCTTCTGAATCAAGGAAGAAACCCTGGTGAAAGGGATGCCTCAGAAACGCTGTTCAGGATGGCTCATTTATATGCTGAGCCAATCTCATCTTTTGATCCAAATGCCTCTGAACAGGTTATCTCATCTCCTGTTTTTACTCCTCATCCATCTCCTTCACTTCCTTCTGTCACAGAAGTAAGTGAATCTCAGAATTCCATTCCTCTGACAACTTCAACATCTGAGGTTGTCCCTCCTCCATCTACTTTTCCTTCTGGATCCTATTCAGAAGTGAATCTGTCCTCTGGACCAATTTTCACAGACTCCATTTCTACTTCCACTACTTCTTCTTTATCTTCTTTTGCTGTTTTTCCATCAATTGGAATTACTGCTCCTTCTCCTTCCATACCTTTGTCTATACCTTTTTCAATTCCTTCAACTTTACCTTCCTGTACAAATTCTTTTTCCTCCTCCTCTTCACAAATTTTCTCCTCTCCTCAAACTTCTGTCCCTCCTCTTTCAACCTCTGGACATACACCTCCTGTGTGTGATCCCCTAACTACCTCCTCCACTCCTTCAGGTTTTGCTGGATTGTCATCCAATTATGACTTTCTACGCAAACACTTGAATCGTGAAGATCTGGATAACAGATTTGGAAGTTTTGGCTTCATGGGCAGAGCTTCTGGTATTTCCGAAGCTGGAGGTGCCCCAAGTGTTGAAGAGTTGAGAAGAATGGGTCAGAGTGGCTCAGATGACCTGCTGAATAGGTTTGCTGGTATAGGACAAAGAAGTTCTGCTGCTGACATGTATGCTCAGGGCATTGTACTGCAAGAATTACACTCTCTGAAAGCTCAGAACCTGCAGCTCATGACCATGCTCCAAATGCAGGATCCTTCTGTGTATATACGCAACCTTTCTACCCTTCATCTAGCCACTTATGATGAGCTGTATAAATTGAGGGAATTAGCTCTGACCCTTCCCTCTCTGGATAATATTGCTCTTGCTTCTTCTCTGAAGGTCAATGAAAATTTGGAAATATTGACAGAAGAAGTCAAGGAAGCAAACGAGCATTATGAGGCTCATGAGAAGATGCTTCCTAGTAAGATTGAAGACCTGCAAAGTACTGCAAATCACATTCTGAGAGAAGTGAAATCTTCTGCTCAAGGTTCTTCATCTTCAGGAGCTGCCAAGATTGTATATGACATCACTCCTGATCTCAACAACCGACTCTCCAACATTGAGTCTGCTGTATCTGCTCAGAATGCACAGATTGCTGAGCTCACTGAACTCCTGAAAGTTATGCATAATCAAGCTCGTGAACAAGAGAAGACTCTTCACAATTGTTATAGGTTTGTCCGAGGACAGACTTATCTTCAGAATGAGCATCTCACGGCTGCTGTGTATGCTAACAACAGGCTGATCAAGCTCCTTCTGGAAGATGTTCAGAAACAGAGACCTATGTCTGGTCAGACCTTTGATCATATGAAGACCATTGATGATGACTTCAGAAGACGAATGGATTTGATCAATTCTGTGCGACCAACTCCTGTGCAATATCAAACTGCTCTGAATGTTCAACAAAAATTGAAGTCTCAGGGAGCTCTTGGTGTTGCCGTTGGTTCTGGTCAAACGGGGGAGAAGTCTGGTCAGAAGAGATCAAGTGCTGCTGGAGGTTCCAGTGTTATTCCTCCTCCTCAGAAGAAATCTAGGAACCTGTAATCATTTAGGACTTAAGCTTCTTAGCTAGGTTCTGGGTTGGGTAGTCTATGTCTTAGGACTTCTTCTGCTCCTCTGATTATTCTGTTTCCTATGTTATCTTCTGAATGATCATATATACACTGAATCCTTTCTATACTGTCTTGCATATCTGACTTCTTAAATGTTTGCTTATGTTTCTTTTTATCTCAGTAAATTACACTTCATTATATCTAACAACTTGATCTTAAGTCTTATTAAGTTTATACAGATTGCTGAAGTTCACCATTTATACTAAAATGGGGGAGTTAATTTACTCAGAAGTAATGAAATATTTGCATCAGGAAGTCACTCTCTAACCCTCATGTTTTTCTTTTACCTTCTGACCACGGTTTGTCCATAACCAAAATGGGGGAGAATGATGAACCCTAAGTGTTTTGGTTATGTCCAAACGTTTCAGAAGATGAAAATGAAAATTAACTTGTATACTTTTCGATGTTGACTAACAATTTTCGTTAAGTTATTATGAGTTTTTCTCAGCAGATGCTGAATGAAGAATTCCTGCTTGCCTATTTTAACTCAGAAGATTAAAAAGCTGGAGACTGAAGCACTTTCTCAGAAGCTGGATGAACCGCTCTGAAGTGTTGATTGTCTGCCTAAAGCTTTTATCAGAAGTTCTCTTTTGCAAACAGAAGACTAAGGTTGTTTTAGTTCAGAAGCGCTAAGAAGAAAAACGAACATCAGAAGTTCGTTATCACGGGTTTGGTTAAGCATTTAATGCTTTGTCAGTTGCATTTAATGCAAGGCGCCAAAAGTTCAAAAAGCTGTTTGAAGGACGCGCCTGTTCACAACAAACAAAACCTGCTCTCTTACCGTTTCCCTCTAAATCAATCTTCAAGATCAGTCAACTCCATCACCTTTATCTTAATCCCATACCGGATTAGGTTAAAGTACAAAGTTGACAGAGTTGAGTGTTTTGAGACCGTTTGAAGAAGTTGACAAGATTAACGGCTACTTTCATCCTTGTCATCCTTGAAGATTCAAATATCCTCAACGGTTATCTACTCAACACTATAAATAGTAGCAAAGCTCCACTGCATCAACTACGTGTGTGATCATAGAGCAAAAATCTCAACGCACTGTTATTCAAGAAAACAGAGCACACTTTCCATTCTCAATCTTTTCTTAGCTTAGCCTTTGTAATTGTGAGAGAGTGAAGAAAAACAAGTTCATAATAGAAACCTTGTAAACTGAGATCGGTTGTGATCTTCAGTTAGATTTAAAAGAGAGAAATCTAGTTGAGATTTGAGTTGGGTGAGAAATCCAGAAAACAGAGTATTGTTGTTCTGGTGAAAATCCTTTAACTCATTTTAGGCTAGTCAGAACTAAGTGAGAAATTAGCTTAAGTTCTGTTGATGTAAAGGAGCTTCTGAACTTGCCATAAAAGTTCTGAATAGTGGATTTATAAAATCTCTGGAGGCTGCGACCTCAGAGGACAAGACGTAGTCACAGGAATTCTGTGGCGAACTTGGATAAATTGAACTGTTCATCAGGACCTCCTGAATCTCTTTCTCCCTTCTTTATACTTGTTAATTGCTTCTGTGTACTTGTATCATATTTAGTGCTGAAACAGATTTTCTCTTAAAAATCACAAGTCTGTGTTCAGAAGACTGTCCAGAAGTTCTTTACTCAGAACTTCTGTAGCTGAAAAGACAGAACCTGTCTTAAAGCAGATTATCCCTCAGAGGCTACTTCAATAAGCTTGCCTCTGACTCTGAGGATTATTGACTCTGAAAATTGAGTTTTCATTAAAAGTTTGAAAATATCAGTTTTCGTTTGAAACACCTATTCACCCCCCTCTAGGTGATTCTGATCTTGTTAGGGCCAACAAAATTTTCATTTACCTTCTAAAAGTTGTACAATAATAGCAAATAGTTTTTCTTTTTTCATAAAATTAGGTCACCATGTAAAGAATTTGGCAATTTCTTCAATAAAAAACTAATACATAGTCCATGCTACCAATTCCTTTTTGTTGGAGGTATTTTATACTAACATTATTTTCTATGGTTATTTTGGAGTAGTTATTATCATGTCTTTAACACCACTATTAAATCAAATTTCGTATTACTTGTCAAACTCCATACGACTTGTAAAGTTCAATACTCAACCTATAAAAGAGAGAGTATATATAAATAAAGAGTAATATAATCAGTCACCTATTTAAAAAATAAAAAAAACACATATTAAAGAAACAAAAATTGAGATTACAAATTGAAATTGTATATATATTTAAACTTTTTCTCAAAAATATGAAAAGGGAAGAAACATTGTTGATTTTATTTTAGTGAATCTAAGGATTAGAATAGACATGGAACATGTAGTGGTGGTTCACCTTTTGTTCTTTTGTACGATGTGGTGGTGAAGTTACATTTGAGCCAATCCCTTTTTGTTCAAGTATGAAGATCATCAAATTGAAGTAGTCTTTCTTCCCATTCCAAATATGAATTCTTAATGCTAAATAAAAGATCAACTGATGATAGAAGAAGTTACAAAGTTGCAAATGAAAGATTGCAGATTGATAACTGTATATAAAAGGAAGATGAAGATTGATAACAAAATCCATAAAAAATATAAAAAAACGTCTTACAAAAATAGCAAAAAGAGCAGGAAAATACATATAAAACTTAATTAAGCTCACAAAATTTTGTTGGCTGGATGATTTTTCTGCTGCTTTGTCATCACACCATCAACCAAGCAAACAAAAATAACTACAAATGTCTAATAGAAAAGAAAATTAAGACACTATTGCTTACGATTAACATGTAAATGAGTAATTTTTCTATTATATAGGATTGTAGCATCTCTTGAGTTTCCTTTCGCATACATTGGATAGTTTAATTTGTAGTCATTATTTTGAATTCATTGTGAGTCTTTAATGCATAGCGGCTAACTGTTTGATAAAGGAATACCAAGAGAAGGTTTTAAATTATATGATTTGGTAACTTACTTCTACCATTAATTTGGAGTATAATATATATATATATATATATATATATATATATATATATATATATATATATATATATATAATTAACATAAATAATTTTTCTAATTTTAAAATACATTATTTCTAATTTTGACACATAAGCTGTTTTGCTTATGTGGCACTCTCCTATCAATCTTAGTGCTTAGCTTTTATATATTTATAGATGTTAATTGATTAATTGTTCTGAATGGAACAAGTTAATTGATTGTTTGGAGGGATTAATTATTCAATCGGGTTAATTAATTAAGCGATTGATTAATTAGATTTTCTTTAGGGGTTAGTATGTGATTAATTATAACCTAATTGATGTTAATTGAATCTATTGTATTCTATTGTGGTACAATGAGATAAATTAAATTAATACAGGTACTAAAACTGTAATTAGTCGACACACTATAAATTAATCCTAATCGATTGAAACCCTGGACTTTCTGACACAAAAAATCAGAAAACCCTAATCCCCTTGAACCCCTATTCGGCCGAACCTATGCTGGTGGTGTCTGGAGTTTTTGGTTCATCGTTCTTCGTGCCTATTTCGAGGACTCGTCGTCTGAAGTGTCGTGCACGTGAACTTGGCGGAACCTCCGATCGTGCATAGGGGTGAGCATGGACCGGTTCGGATCAAAAACCAAACCGAACCGAATTGATCCTAACCTAACAAGGAGAAATTTTATTATCCTAACCAATCCAAATTTATTTCGGTTTGGATCGGATTTGAACCGAAATAATTCGGATTGGTTCGGTTAGGTTCGGATAAAAACCAAATTGAAAATTTATTAATTTTTTTTTCTATTTTTTTACAACTAATAAAAGGTTTAATACTAAATATGTTAATTCTAAGTCAATAGTATTTAACATTTGTATTAAATTATGGCTAATAAATATTGTTGGGTTATTACACAAAACAAAACAAATAAAAGATATTAAAAAAAATTAATATATCATATAAAATACTAAAACTCAATAATATTATAATGTAGTTCGGATTGTTCGATTTGTTCGGTTTTCATCCGAACCAAACCGATCCGAACCGAAAACCGAATTACTCCAAAAATAAAATCCTAACCTAACCAAACAAAATATGGTTCGGATTGGTTCGGTTTGGTTCAGATCGGTTTTTTCGGATTTCGGTTTACGGTTCGGATTTGCTCACCCCTAATCGTGCGGTTAGTCCATCTCTCGCAGAGGGATTCCATGTGAGTGACTAAAGTAGTTTAATCACCTTAATTAAGTAAATAACATTGAGGCAACGATAAAGATCAAAGTAATCTAATCAATGATATTTTAAATCGTTTTTCTCGCTTCCGCTGCGCGTCTCCAATTGTTGATCAGATTCCAACAGGAAGGTCTTCGTTCGTGAAAGATATCTCGGCCGCTGGTTCTCGCATTCCTTGAACTACACAACATAGCTCTTTCAGGGTTATTGTCGCGACTGTGGGCACGGTTGAGAGATTCTCGACCAACGCGTCCCGGTGCTTTTTTGATGACACCAGGAGTTCCCACACTGACATCTGCATCGGAGTCTTGGCAAGCTGTTTGGCTACTATCCCTTTCTCATTCATGCTTGGGTTACTTTCTTCCCCCGAGTTTGTGGTCGGGTCAGGTTCTGGCGTCCTCGACGCCGGCTGGAATACTCGCCCAGACCTGGTGACATGGCTTACTATTGCCCTTGCTTATTCTTCTGTCGGCTCGTCGTCTGACGAGTCCGACCACTAATTGATGGCTTCTTTAGGGGACCTTATAATCCTTCCCCCGAGACAGGCCATGACCTGGGCCAGGGTACATCCTGATTGCACCATATTTACAGATAGACATGGGGAAGAGAAGCCCGTTGGAGCGTGCGTCCTGGGCACCTCATCGATACGTCTTAGGACCTCCTCCTCTATGAGTCCTGAGTCAATTATCATAGTTTGTGGAGGGGGAACTTCACGATAATCTGGCAGAGGGTTCTTCTTGGTGCTAGGGGTTTTACGGGCTTCTATTTCCCCTTCTTCAATCATCCTCATGATCTCCCTTTGTAATGCTTCACATTTGACAGTGGGATGTGTGAACACTTGGTGGTAATCGCAGAATCTTTCCAGGTTATCTGTGGGCTTGATGGCTATTGGTGGTCTGACAGGGGAGATTTTTCCGTCGTGGGCTAGGCGATCGAATGCTTTCTTGAGATTAACGTTTAAATGAATCGCGTTAACTCCTGAAGAGGCTCCACGATACTCGATGGACTAGGGTCCTCGTCCTCCCGAGGTCTCTTCTGATTCATTGTTTCGAGTGTTGCTCGCCCTCCCGTACGTGGCCCTAGGGACTTGATTGATGACTTGTCTCTCGACCTTCCGGACCGTCTGGAATAGGTCTTCAAACTTCTTGAAAGTCTGGTACTGGATCACCTCCCTGACTCGGGGTAATGCCCCACTGGCCAAACACTCGATCAGGTTGCCTTTTGGGGGTTTAACAGCCAACTTTCCTTCCACTGGCAACCATCGGTTATCATAGTAGGAGTCAAATCTTTCCCCCACATTCTGCTTGAGGGCGGCTAAGTCAGCCCATGTGTATTTCTGTAGGGTGTTGATCTCATATTGTTTGGTGAAGGCTACCACCAGTTCATCCCAGTTTCCCTGGGTGCTAAATTTCAAACTGTTATACCACTCCAGGGCATTGCCCTCACGCGAAAAGGCGAACAACCCAGTTGCTTGTTTCATTTGCAGGGGAGACAAGTTCATGAGGTTGGCGAAATGCTTGATATGTCCATCAAGATCTCCTTTCCCGCTGAATCTGATGAAAGTCGGGACAACAAAACCCGAAGGCAATCCTTGCCCATTGGGCCTTAGATAAGATGCCAGCGTCTTGCTAGCCGGGGTGGCAGAGCTCCCTCATTTGCCCTCTAGGTACCCGATGATGTAATCCAGTTTTACATTTGAGTCGTTTGGGTCTTTTGGCTTTTCCGACCCATGCGATCCTCCCGATTCTGATTCGGATTTCTCACCATTTTCAAAGTGTTTGGCTAGACCTTTCTGGCACCCCTTCTCGATGCCCTGATCCATCATCATCTGATATTCTGGAGACTGTAGCATGGTTGCTAAAGCTTTGGTGATCTCAGTAGCAGCGTCGGAAGTGTTGTTTGCTCCTGCCATCTCTTCCTCTAAATCGAATGAGCTTGCGATACGTACTTCTTCGGGTTCAACGATCGGCTCTACCCTAATCAGTCTTTGGTTTGCCCTCGTCCACGGTCATTCTATATGAGCAAAGATCGTATGAATTTTTTGTCCCGTTTGGTTCTTATAACACCCAAATCCGTATGAAGTGTTATCCAAAAGGCTTACGACGCGCGATCAGCCCATTAAGGGGTCTATAACTTCTAAGGGCACGATCAGCCCATTAAGAGGTGCGTAAGCCCATATGGCACGGTCAGCCCGAAAAGGCCCACAACGTCCACAAGAGATTTCAATATCCTTGTCTAATGAGGGAAGGGTATTTTAGGGGTTTCACCCCAACTTGGGTTTCCAAAGGAACCCCTATATAAACCTTAACGGGGTGTTTGTTTAGAATTGGGGATGAGATGAGATGGAGAAGGGGGTTGAGATGAGTTTAAAATAAGGGGGTTGAGATTAAATGGTAAATAAAAATTGTTTAGAGACTTGTTTGTTTATAGGGATGAGATGGGAGTTAAAACATTGGATATTACCTTATTAACCCCAATTCATTTTAAAATGGGTATTTGAAAATAAAAAAACAAAAACTTCCCCCTTCTCCTTCTGCCTCCATTTACACGACCTCCCCTAACCTCCATTCTGCCTCCACTACTCACCGCCATTATGCAATCTCCGGCCGACTAGTATTGCCGGCGTACTCCCCAATCCGGCGACCTCCATGCTTCAATATCCATTATTTTTTCCTTGAAATAAACCAATATTCTCAAACATAGTTGTTTATAATGGGGAAACGAAGGCACCCAATCAACCCCGAAGCCTCGGGTGGTTCTGGTAAACGGTTGAAGAAATCAGATGACAATCCTAATTTGAAGACGTCTACAGAGGTAAGTTTCTTCAATTTCTTATTTAAATAATTTTCATAGATGAAAATAGCAAACCCAATTGAACCAAGTATAGGAATTTGAACCTAATTTCCATAGATAAAAATAGCAAACTCAATTGAACCTCATTTCCATTGATGAAAATAACAAAGTCAATTGAACCCAATTTCCATAGATGAAAATATCAAACCCAATTTTCATATTGTATCGTATTGTATCGCATTTTAGAAATTGTACATATATAATATTAGGAATTTGATCATTTGTTAATGTTAATTGCACAGGACGTTCTAACTACAACCCCTGTTAATTACAAGTACCGTTATGCCATCAATACCCGTGCGCAAGTGAATGTTAGGTGTAATCTGAAATTTGGTATAATCGTGAATAAGGTTTTGACGGAAAATCAAAGGATGCTATTTTCCAAAGGTTGCTTCGGAGCATACCTTAACATGGATCTGGCTCCGTTTGCTGGTGTGCTTTGCCATGCCTTATTAAGTAGAGAGGTGGTCTCAGATGATGATACGAAGATGGCTTTTAATGTTAGGGGAGTTGATATGGTATTTGGAGAAAGAGATTTCGGCCTAATCAGTCAGCTACGGTTAGGGGATGTGGAAAGAGCTGATGATTTGTTTCAATCTGTTAAGGCGAATAAACGCAAAGGGAAAGGCCCAACCTTCCGCGAAAAGTATCTACAAATTGAATCCCCAATTCAAAACCGAGAGATAGTGAAGGCATTTAACGAAACTAAGGGTTGGTCGGACAATGATGCAGTGATGATGGCGAATTTGTTTTTTGTTGCCGGGTGTATTCTTGAACACACCAAAAACCGACACATTCCAGATCACATAGTAGACATGGCTGATTTTCCTTCATTCTTCAATGATTACCCATGGGGTTCGTTGGCTTATAAAAAGCTACTGTATACGATGAAGATTGCTATACCGAAGAGAAAAGAAGCTTTAATGCAAATGGGAAAGGCAAAAAAGGGGAAGCAGTCCAAAACGGTTACGAAGCGGAAGAAGGTGACAACTAATAAGCTTGTTTCAAAAGGGAAGAAGGAGAAGATTGATAAGCTGGATAAAAAGTCGAAGAAGGATAAGAAGAAGAACATTGATAACATACCATCCTATCAACTTTTTGGTTTGCCTCACGTTTTTCAGGTATTGTGAATACTCGTTTAATTCCCTCAATTACCGATATATTACAATGTGTCTTATAGATTTGTTTTGGTCACAGAGTTGGCTTTTAGAAAACTGGAATGCCACAAGTGTTTTCTACAGGAAGAACAATGTTGTTGGGGTTCCACGTGTTTTGACTTGGAAAAGCGTAGATCCTACACCAACTCGAGAAACCGTCTCTACCCTTTTCAATGTAAGTTGGCTAATGTCAACTTCTTCATATGTTTCTATGTTGTACGTGGCTTTTTTAACTCATGCTATAGAATGCCATTGAATATTCGATCACTTCATTCTTTCTGTTTTAAAGTCTTATAATATTCTGAAAAATCCTATTGCATACGATCACTTATTCTATTTCTGTATTAAAACATTATCGTATTCTCGAAAATACTATGGAATACGATAACTTATTATTTCTGTGTTAAAATCTTATCGTATTCAGTAGCATTTTACAGAATACGATCACTAATTTTTTCTGTTTCAAAATCTTATCGTATTATGTAAAATGCTACTGAATACAATACCTTATTATTTCTGTTTTTAAAGCTTATCGTATTCAGTAGCATTTTACAGAATACGATCACTAATGTTTTTCTGTTTTAAAATCTTATCGTATTCTGTAAAATGCTACTGAATACGATCACTTATTTTTTGTGTTATAAAATATTATTGCATTATGTAATCATTTTTGTAGGATGGTTCTCCACCAAAAGATACCCCGCTCGAAGCGAATGATGATGAGATCGAAACTGATTGGTACAAGAAAATGTTGGCGTTTCTTAACGGAGGTGGCTCAGAAAAAGTAAATAAAGGCGAGGACGAGGAAATGAAAGACAAGGGGAGGGAAGATGATGAATATTGGGATGGTGATGGTGAAGATCATGATGACGATGAATTGGATAATCTGAATAAAATTTCTTCCCCACCCCATATGTCAGATAATGCAGGGACTCATCGTAACATGGATTTGAATTATTCCGAATTGAGAGCGTTATTTACTTCTCATGAAGAATTTTGTAGGAAACAATTTGCTCAACTTCAGGAACAAATGTCATGTGTAGGTACCCGGTTAGCAATTTTAGAAGCTGATGTTTCTAGTTTGAAGAAAGATGGGAATGTAAATCCAGAGAAAGAAAGTGATGGTCGAAGGGAGGAAGAAGACGAGAGTCATGTGTTTGTTGCTCCTGACTTTGATGTAGATGATGCGGGGGATAAAAGAAAAAATGATAGAGAGGCTGAGGGGAAGAATGAAGCAACGAATATTAGTGAAAACAAGGAAGGTGATGTTGAATACGATCCATTTTATTTAGCTATCGTCCCTTTTGGTTGGGTAAGTATGCTTACATTGATTTGCTTTCATATAAAGTTTAACTGGATATGACTTAATTGCTTGTTGTATTTTATCGTTGTTTACACAGGACTTCTCAATACACACCAATGCGTACTTAGAAATGCTTGATAAAAAGGAGGAGTCTATTGTGAATATCCAACCATTGTACAAGCGATTCAAAAAGCAAAGCCATTTTTGTATGTCGCCATACACCGATCCCATTAGGCCGAAGAAGAAAAAAAACAAGGGTAAAGAAGATGGTCCTGTGAAACTTGATTATGACCCAAGGGCAACAATTAATGAGTACACGCAGTGGTTGAAGAAAAAAACTTTGAATGAGTCAATCCCAATTCCTGGGAAATTGGGTTACAAAATGACAAAAACATGGTGGACTGATTTAGAGAGTTCTCGGAAGTTTGTTGAAAACTCGGTAAGACATATATAATTTTGCTTTTGTATTATATAGATGTACTAGGTGTTGTTGTTAAACCATCCTTTTTTTTCAGCACATCAACGCTTGGTTCTGGATGTTGCGCTCATTCTATTCGTTAGACAGACCTACATGGACCACAGTTGATGCTGATTTTGTTGGGAATTTGGGCCAGCCGAACATGATTGAAGGATGGAACAGCTCGGAAGGTTGGAGAGCGTCTCCATTTTTCATTGAAAGGATTGTTGGAAGTAAGGAACAACTCTATAAGCCTTGGAATCAGGTTGAAAGGGTGCTACTCCCTTTGTGTAATCAATATCACTGGTTCTTGGGTGTTTTGGAGTTGGGAGAGATGCACATGTATGTATATGACAGTCTCTTTGCCAATTCTGAAACTTGGTTGAATGAAGATTTCGTAAGGGATCGGTTAGTAATGGTCGAAAAAGTGATGGAACTCGCCCGCTATCAGTGGAAGTCTGACAAAAAATCCATAACTTTTTCTAGGGTTCCTGATGTTCCTCAACAAAATCGGGATTCAAATGATTGTGGGGTGTTTATTTATGAATTTGCCCGGTTTTTGTTTTCGTTTTGTGTCACAGATCACAAGAAGACACAAGGTTGGTGGTTTACAGGAGCAGATGGTCGGAATTTTAGAAAGAGAATTGCAATGGAGTTGCACAATGATCGTTTACTAGATAGTTTGGCTCGGCCATCATAGTTAGTGGTATTTTTTGATGTAGGTGCTGTAAAGGGGTTTTAGGTGTTTCATATTATCTTGTTGAACCATAGACATTTTCAATGTTTAGGTCACTTTTTGAACTATAGTCATTTCCAAATTATATGATATATTAGCTACAAATTTTGTATTGATTCGAATTTTCCATCATGCTATTATCGTATTAGGTTGTATTTTTGATAATGAGAAAGTCATTCAAAACAGAATATCAAAGATGATCGTATTCTGTCGTATTTTTGATAATGCGAAAGACATTTAAAACAAAATAGCAAAGATGATCGTATTGTGTCGTATTTTTGATAATGCGAAAGACATTCAAAACAGATTAACAAAGATGATCGTATTCTGTCGTATTTTTGATAATGCGAAAGACATTGAAAACAGAATAGCAAAGATGATCGTATTCTGTCGTATTTTTGATAATGCGAAAGACATTGAAAACAGAATAGCAAAGATGATCGTATTCTGTCGTATTTTTGATAATGCGAAAGACATTCAAAACAGAATAGCAAAGATGATCGTATTCTGTAGTATTTTTGATAATGCGAAAGACATTCAAAACAGAATAGCAAAGATGATCATATTCTGTCGTATTTTTGATAATGCGACAGTCATTCAAAACAGAATATCATTATGATCGTATTCTGTTGTATTTTTTATAATGCGACAGACATTCAAAACAGAACAGGAAATAGGCTGGTATTCTGTAAAACTTTCTATAACACGAAACAAAATCATAACAGCAACCATTCATACAACAAATAAACATAGTAGAAATGTACATCATTTCATCTACCAATACTTACAAAATGATCCTGTTTACATTTCAGCTGTTACTACTTACAAAAGGACCATGTTTACATTACAGCTGTTAATACTTACAAAATGACCATGCTTACCTTACCCCTGAACACTACTACTTACAAAATGACCATGCCAACTTTGTCGATTTTCACCATTGGATGATGCACATGGAATTCTTTTTCCAATGGGGAACTAGACAAAGTGCAAAATAGGATTTTCACCCTTCGAGTTGTTGTGCTATAAAGTTAAGTTAATTACATATAATTATCCAAAAAACATGGCATACCATATTACCCAAAAAAAATAGGATCACCACTTGCCACTTCCCAAACATAGCTACACATGGCCAAGTTCTTGGGATACAAAGATCAACTTGGAATCATCATCGGGCATTGAGAAAAACATGATTACTTTTGCTGGATCTTGCCCAATCAGACGTGTGGCCTTGATCACATCCGCACTAGTCAGTTGGGCCCCGAGTGCATCGATCACAGAGTGCAAACTGTTAACTCGCTGCGCATTTGGGTCATCAGTGGCAGCAGATGCATTCGCCTTCTCTGATTCCATGAATGAACACAATGTCTTTGAAAGGAGCCTCAAATCTTCTTGCATTGGGTCAACTTCGACTGCTTTTCTTTTGAGGTTGGTCTTCCTAGTACGTGCTTGTGAATGCGATACAGTCTCATCATTGGGTTGTGTTTGTTGCCTGCTTTAAGTAGGTTGGAAATTAACATCTATGGGTTCACGCAGCATGCTACTGATATCCATATCATCCAAGTCGATTGTAGCCTCCCCTCCTACAGGTTCATTATGACTACTATTGTCTCCTGGACCCCTGGCATTTGACCCCTTAGCCATGTCCAATGCATAAATTTCAACAAGTTTCAAGTAGTGAGGCATAGGCTTCATATATAGTTGTGCCGCCCCTTCTCGGCTCTATAGGATATTTAAAATGAACATAAAAGTTAGTAATGCAACTAAAGAATATTATTCAAGGAGATTATAAAAAAGTATGAAGAATAAGATACCTTTGCCCAACCCATAAACGTTTCTCTATCACCGAGGACCATGCTTTTCTCATCATCCCAACCGAAACCGCTACCGTTCCTTTGAATATCTAGAATATATGCAAGTTGTTTCTTCATGGTCTTAAGCTTGGATTTGATGTGAGGACTACCTTTGATATTTGAATTAGGCAACAACTTAAACATTTCTTTCTCAACATGGAGCAAATATCCAGTTTTATGACCGGTATCGACCTTCCAAGCTGTGTTATTCAGATTGTACATGATATCCACAAGTACCCCCTCTTCTTCAGGGGTCCAAAACCTTCTATCTCGCTTCGGAGTTGATATAAGTTTAGGTACTTTCTTCTGTTTCTGTTTTCTCTTCTAGTATTGACAAACACCAAAATAAAACACTTCATAAGGAACAAAATCATAGACACAATAGTAATATACAAAGCATTATAATCACCAAACTCAACACACATAATAATATACAAATTGAAGAGGAAACATACAAGTCAAACAAAAGGAGTAATTTAATTGGAGATGATAATGTAAAACAAAGTGCAATAGAAATGTATTAAGGAAACATTGAGTTCTCACATAACCTAAAACCATGATATTAAATTTCAATGAAATTGAAAGCTAAAGTGTTTGAAACCTAAAACTAGGATTAAAAATGTCACTCATTTGGATGACTCGCCAACCAATCATTCCACATTTCTTGGGCAAGTTGGTCTCTCCATGTAGTCCATTGAGTAGTCGATTCGATAGTATCGATATTATCGACTTCTTGCTCATCAGATTGCAAAAATTGATCTAACTCATCTTCTAGAGGTTCATAAATCATTTGTTGTCTAATGAGGTTATGAAGATAACAACATGCTAAAATTATGTATGTATGTGTCTCAACGGCATAATAAGACGGATTTCTTAATATCGCCCATCGCATTTTTAGCAAACCGAATGTGCGTTCAATGACATTCCTAGCAGATGCGTGCCGCATATTAAACAGCTCCTCCCTCCTAGTTGGTGGATTTCTCCATTCGTGTAAATGGTACCGCTGTCCTCTATATGGAGCAAGAAAGCCTTCACAGTTTTTGTATCCAGCATCAACCAAATAATAGCAACCTATACATGCCAAATTTATATATAAAATCAGATAATATGTACACAACCCGCATAAACTTACATAGATAATGACAATATGAAATTAATTTTTTCAGCTCGAGGGACCTTAAGACTGTTTGGTCTTGATATAGCATCTCGCAATATCCTTCCGTCTGCGGCTGAACCTTCCAAACCGGACAATACGTAGATAATTTGCATGTCCGGTTCACATACTCCAAGCATGTTTGTTGCAACTTCATTCTTTCTAGTACGATAGCGTATCAACTGCACGCACATTCACTTTCACGTAGGTTCCATCTAAGGCACCAATGCAATTCTGTAATATACAAATAGGTGTTACCAACTTATCAATTTTCTAAGCAATGTCGCTTAGTTATTATCGTATTCAATCGTATTGTATAGAATGCGATGACAATTTCTACACAGATTATAGTTCGTTATCGTATTGAGTAGTATTTCCAGAATACGAAGAGGAATGAAAACAGAATACAATTTGTCATCGTATTCATACGTATTTTTCAAAATGCGATTACTTAGAAATCCAGATTATTTATTTTCTTCGCATTTTAAATAATACGAAATAGCATGGTAATCTAAAAATAGCATGAAAGAGGAATAAGGAAATTTACCTGGAAACATTTCCACCTTGGTTCTGTACAATCATTAGTGATCGGTTCAGGACTTTTCAACAACACTCTCCATAGCTTCAACACAGCTCTCAAGACATTATGAAAATGTCTACTTATTGTCTCTTGCGATCTTTGGAAGTCAAATTTTATCTCTCGATTTTTCTCATCAAAAGCAAGTATATGTAAAAAATTGGCTACCATTTCTTCCACACTGATATTCTTAGTATCTTTTAAGCCACCCGTTGTTCGAACCAAGGAACACAAAACCTTAAAACAACTTCTATCCATCCGAATTTGTTCAATACACAACTTATCACTTCTCTCTAACATATTAAACAAGTGTTGATTCCGAGATATAGGATCATACCAACGGGGCTGCCTAAGTGTTCTAGATGCACGTCTACGGATCCTAATATAAATCATCATGATACACACATACAAGGCGATAACAATAATTTTTTTCACTCTACGACGTCTCAATGATTTGCGGATCAAAATAACCTCTCGGCTAGATGGTGGACGAGCCATTGCTGTAAATGAATATTATAAATTAGAGAAATCAATGTCCAACACATAGTAGGCAATCACAATTAACATGTACACATGGCCCCCCTAAGCATTCAAACAATTCCACATCAAACACAACAAATCAAGCAATTCAACACTTAGCACATATAAATGTTTTCACACGTAAACACATTAAACATCATAACAAGCATGGAATGTTAATAACTTATATACCTTTGCCATTGGATCCCCCGCCACTCCTTCGACAACAATGGGTGTATTCTCACCAACACCTTGCTCATGTCTTGCTCTTGATCTTGCTCTTGAAAATATAGATCAAGGTAACTATCCCCATGACTCACGTCCACCATTTTCCTAACGGATTCCTCATTATAGTATGGAATGAGATCAGCTCCAGTGTCCAATGTAAACCCCGGAATGAGATAATATATCTTTACATCTTTTCCATGTCCAACTTCTTTGCTAATATCGACAAGATTTGAATAAGATAGAAGTGGCTTCGAGATGTTTCGGTAATTTGTGATTTCACCTCCATCATATGTTAGGGGAGGAACCGTTGAAAACTTACCGCCGTGATGTACTCTTAAGTTCAGTGTACCGACCATTCTCTATAGACATAAGCGGACATATGGTTTCACAAACTTTATTCATACAATTTATACAAAACATATCGTATACCATAATATAAACAAATTTAACCAACTCGGTGAATATCCATAACATAGCACATCAATTTCAAAGACTTTACCCTAAACCTAATAGCATATATGTAAGTTTTAGGTAATTTAACATGCCATACTCACACATCAGAGACCCAAACCATATAATTTCGCATTCAATCATATTACAAACCCTAATCACACAAACAACACATCAAACCCCATAAAAAGGTGAGATTAAGAAAGACTAGTGGATAATAACATATCATATCACCATCACTGACCTAAATCGAACCTCAACACTTCCCTAATGCTAAATAAGAGAAATAATTAACAAAAGGATGATAGGTTACCTACAAATCGCAGAGAATACAAGATGACGGCAAGAGGCCGTTAACAAATCGCAGGTGAGTCGGACCAATCGCCGTTTTCTGTTGAGAGGCGAGCTCAGATAAGATGAGGTGAAGAAAAACGCAGTCAAATGTGAAGGAGCAGACATAACCCTAGTTTTGTTTCATGTGGGACATGGATGGAATTTTTTAAATTGTGTAAGGGTAACTTGGCAATTTCCATTGTTTGCTCACCTCCATCTCAACTCCAAAATCCTGTAACACCCCCCCCCCCTGGGTATGGATTTTGAGGGATGAGATGGAAAAAAAAGTTCATCCCCAACCTTCATCCCCTCAAACAAACATGGGATAAACTCTTTTTATCAACTCATCCCTAAAAATTCCATCCCATCCCCCTAAACAAACACCCCGTAAATGGAAACTTGAAAAGACACTTTTTTACTATTCACAAATATGCTCTAACAATATAGCTATTTTCCTTATTGTTCTGACGTATTCATTAAACAAATTCTGACTTAAGCATCGGAGTGTGTGCAGGCGGTGGATCGCTGACGACGGTTAGCCGAATATTCCGAGAAGAGTCAGCCGGACTTCAAGACCAAGTTACCAAGTGGTGCGGTGAGCGTGGACCCTAGTTAATCGGAAGCCCATTCTGGTTCACGTAGGGTTCACCGAAATGAGCGAGACCTCAAATCTTGCGGGCGTATCCTCAACGGCGCCGGCAGCTTCTATACCGGTCTCTCTTCCGGCCTCCCTTCCCCTTGTCAACATGGACTCTGATCCAATCGTTACGGACATCTCCGACGCTTCGCCACGCATGTTTATGGAGGAGGAGACGGATGTCCTACGAACCCACCTGGACCATAATGCTGGGGAGTGATTAGCCGTGATGTTCCAAAGCATGATGGATCGGATGGCGATGGAGGTTCAAACCCTAAACGTTCAAACTCAAAGGAACCTCTTGACGGAGTTTGGATCCCCATCAGTGGACAATGTTAGATCCATTATCAATCCCCCAAACACTTTGCGCATTGGTAGTAGTGGCGGACCGGGAGCACCCAAACCAACGGATCCCCTCCAGTCTACCACAACAACCACATCCGCCGGGCTAGGTGCGGGAAGTAATGTGGGAGCGTTTATCTTCGACCCATTCACGGGGAAAAGGCTGATCCCGGAGCTTGTTGAGAGCGGACAACTCGTTATTCAACCGGGATCCGCCATCCTTTACGAAGAGAGTAGGGATGAAGAGTTGCAACGACGAGTCCGGGAGGTATTAAAAGAGGCGTGATACACTCCGGTTTCACTGGCCTTAACCACAAAGGATTCGCCGTTCACTGAACAAATCCTTAGTTGCCCGAAGGACAAGAAGTTTCGGATGCCCATGATCCCCAAGTATAAGGGCGATTCAGATCCAAACGTTCATGTTCACCAATACAAGGAACTGATGGACATTGCTGATGCTAATGAGGGAACCATGTGTCGATTATTCTTGACCACCCTTAGTGGACCTGCTTTCACTTGGTTCCACTCGATTCCTCCTAATACCCTTGATAGTTGGGACACACTAAGCAAAGATTTTTGTGCTAAATTTGCAGGTAGCGCGCCCGAGTAGTGTGCCATGCATTATATGACCTTCCACATGGGGAGGATCAGCCATTGCGGGAGTACATTGAAAAATTTAATCGGCTTTGTGTCCAAATTCTGGATTTGGAGGTAGGAACCGCCATCCAAGCAATGGTCACCAATGTTAATAATGCTGAACTTCGATCAGAAATCACCCAGAACCGACCCACGAGCATCAATGAACTCATTGCTCCAGGAAAGCGGTGGATGGAGGTCGATGACGTGGAGCGTGATCGGGCTCGGCGAAAGGTCGCTCTTGGATCGTCGGCGAATCGAGACAAAGGGACGGACGATTGCCGACCATGGAGTAAGGATGTATTCAATCGCCCAAAAAGGCAGACGTTTGACAAACCTCGTTATACCCCTTTGAATACCACGAAGAAGGAGGTGCTGATGTGGGTAGAGAAAAATAATCTTAAAAGAGATATCACTTATCCATCCACCAAGCAAGGGGAGAATGTGGGGCGCAATCCTAAGGCATATTGTCGCTTTCATAGGGCGGATGGTCATGATAAAGAAGCTTGTTGGGAGTTATCCAAAGAAATTGAGAAGTTGGTCACTCGGGGAAAATTGAACAACTTTGTGAAGAAGGATCAAAACGAACAGGCTGATCAGACCGATAAGTTTGATGATGATAAGCCGGAGCCTAAAAGGCAAAAACATAAGGGGGTGGTCCACGTGATATCCGGCGGACCAGACTATGTACCGCCAAACAAAAAGTCCAAAAAATCTCATGGGCGAAAAAGTAACACCAAAAAGAACCACGAAATGAACTATCCATTTGCAGCACATCGCCATGTCTCGGGTCCGCATTCACACGCCATCGTCTCAACTATTAACGTTGAAGGCTGGCAAGTGAAGCGGGTTCTTCTTGACACGGGGAGCTATTGTAATCTGATCACGAGAAATGCCTTTGCGAAACTCGGAATAGCAGAAATTCGGGTAGAACAGACCATGGTTCATTTATTGGGCGCTACAGGGCACACTTCGAAGACAAAGGGGAATGTGGTTCTTGAATCTTCCATGGGCGAAGGGGACCTAGTTTGGCGCGGCGACATCGAGTTTGTTATCTGGGACGCTCCGTTCGCTTATAATATGATCCTCGGGCGACACTTTATCAACGAATCTGAAATTTTGATCTCTCCAAGGCAATTTGCTTTCATATGCCAACGCACAAGGGTATCGTGACGATATTGAGGGATCAAGCGGTGGCGTAAGAGACTTATGCTCTATCTCTAACTTTGAGACCTGAGGAGCAGGAGGAAGCGAAAGAAGAGGAACGTGTGACCGAAGCTGATGGTGACAGAGAATTGTTAACAATCGCAACGGGGAAGGAGGTTAAACTTTCTAAGGGTTTGGCACTAGAGATAAAAGAATCCTTAGCTAGCATCCTCAAGGAATGCCATGAGGCCTTCACCGGTGAAGGGGAAATTCTGAGTGGAGTTAGTTCAGAGGTGGTCACACATCAGCTTAACGTTTCAAAGGATGCCACCCCCGTATCACAAAAGAAAAGGTGCCATGCGCCTGAAAGGCAGAGGGCTATTGAGGAGGAAGTAGCTAAGCTATTGAAGGCGGATGCAATTCGGGAAGTTCGATACACCGAGTGGTTGGGTAACATAGTTTTAGTCAAGAAACTAGGGGGTACCTATCACATGTGTGTCGACTTCAAGGATTTAAACAAGGCATGTCCTAAGGATAAATATCCGCTTCCGAACATTGACATTTTGGTAGATGAAACAGCGGGTTACGCCGTATATTCTTTCACAGATGTACAATCAAGTTATCACCAAATCAAGATGGAACCGGTTGATGTGATTAAAACCTCGTTCATCACCCATCAGGCGACTTATTGTTTCAAAGTCATGCCTTTCGGGTTGAAGAACGCGGGCGCGACTAATCAACGGCTAATGAACCAAATATTCGCTGATAATGTTAATGAGAACTTTTCAGTATATGTGGATGACATGATAATCAAAAGTGCAACCATGGAGCGTCACGCTCAGGATGTCAAAGAGATTCTCCAAGTATTGCAAAAATACAACGTCAAGCTCAGTCCTAAGAAATGCACCTTTGGCGCTACATCTGGAAAATTCTTGGGGTACATGATCAGCCAGCAGGGTGTTGAGGCGAACCCCGACAAAATTAAAGCGGTACTTGAAATGAAAACGCCAAAAACTGTGCGAGAAGTTCAAAGGTTGAATGGACGTCTCATTGCTTTGGGGCGATTCATCTCATGCTCCGCCCGTCGATGTTTTCCCTTCTATGTGGCGATTGTTGTGTACAAATGAGTGGATGACACTAGCAAGTGCACTAGACAAGTAATAAAGTGATAAGTTATCGTCTCCACAGGGATAGAACAGTTTCAAGCTGGTCTCTTTACTGAAACAGAACAGTCGGGTGATTGGTCTAGATTGATTAATTGATTTTAAACTAACTATATCTATTATTAAACTAAGGTTGTCACAGAGCATGAAAGTAAATTAAGAGATAAGAATAATAAAGAAGCAGGTGTAAAGCACAACCAGAACTGATGGCAAACAAGCACACATTCCCTTTATACAAATCCACCATGTTTATTATAAGTCTAAGGTATCTTCACTAGAATCACTCAAGTCAGATGGTCACATGTTCCCAAGATTCTTTATACTTATGCAAAATTAGTTTCCATTAGATTACACAAGCACAAGCGTTAAGCACAGGAAGCATCTTATAAATAAGAACCCTTAGCACACATTTTATCCTTATTGGTCCCGGTATAAAACATATGTGTTCAATCAGTTTATCTATTGCTTGATCCGAGTTGGTCCCTACAACATCAAACAACTGAAAATACAAGTTAGCTAGACTTATATATGAATGGAGATTCTATTGAACAAGCTGAATAAACATGATTTCATTGAATAAAAGGAAAGTGACGCTTACAAACCACCAGCCAGAAGGCTGGCTTTCCACCTTGAGTGACTACTCACTCATTGTCATGGTTACAGCGTTTGAAGGAATGGAAAACTAAGAACAGGTTCTGCTTGGCCTCAGATGAGACTTCCACAGAAAACTGCTATAACTACTAAACTGAAAGTGAAACTAATGTCTACTAAACTAAGATAATCTGATGCATTCTAGGATGATAAACAATACTCTCGCAGGAGTATTTATACAAGAAAGAAAGGGAATAAAACAAAGTGAAGATGCTTTCTCGGAATCTGGCTGTTCTTGGGCAGATTGTTCTCCAGCAGAAGAAGACAACTGCATAATAGGACAAGTCAACCTACATAAAGAGACAAATGCACAAGAAGACAACTTCACATCCCAATGCCTTCACAAACCTCCAAAACCTTGCTTTTTCTCTTCCCCACATCACAAAACCGAGAACATGTGAGGAGAGGGTATCTTTGACCTGATTTTCTGTAGATTCAACCGTAAATACAAGCTGTTCAGACTCAACTAAGCACATGCAGACTAAATGGAAGCACAAGCTGAACTTGTGCCTTAAAGAACAATCTCAGGCTGTTCGAAACACAGTTTTGGCACGAAAATACTATGGAAAACCCTTGATTTTATAGACACAAATTACACCCAACAGCGATCAAAAAAGCAAGTCTTTCGAATGGAAGGATGAGTGTCAACATGCTTTCGAGGAAATCAAAAAATTCCTAACTCGTCCACCCTTAATGAGTCGTCCAAACTCTGGTGAAGACCTATACTTGTACATCTCAGTTTCGGAACACATGGTTTGCACGGTCATGGTAAGAGAGGAAGAGGGGCAACAATTTCCTATCTATTACGTTAGCAAAGTGTTAAAAGGGGCAGAGATCCGGTATTCCAAATTGGAAAAGATGGCTTTGGCAATGGTAACCACGGCATTGCGCCTTCGTTCGTATTTCCAAGCACATACAATTGTGGTACGAACGGGTATACCAATGCGAAAAGTTCTTGAAAGTCCTGAGGCCTCTGGGCGGCTGATGGAATGGTCTGTACGCCTTGGGGAATTTGATATCCGATACGAAGGACGTCCCGCTCTCAAAAGCCAAGCATTGGCAGATTTTATTAATGAGTTCACCAGCGGCGCGGCATCGCCTCTAGAAATTATGAAAGAAGAATGGACCATGTATACTGACAGGGCTTCCTCCTCTGAAGGTGCCGGCGTCGGAGTTTACATCAAGGGGCCTGATGTTATTCGCCTAAGCTATGCCGCTAAGCTCGCCTTTGCAGCAACCAACAATGCGGCGGAATATGAGGCTTTGGTTATTGGCTTAAATTTGCTAAGAGAGATTGCACCTTCAAAAGTCATCATCTATAGCGACTCTAAGCTCATGGTCAACCAAGTCGCCGAAACCTATACCGTCAAGGGTGTAACTCTGGGGCTGTACATTGACGAAATTCGGCGATTAGCCAAAGAGTTGGCCGCGAAAGGGGTCGCATGGGAGATAGTGCATGTACCAAGAGGATCTTACACAATAGTTGATGAACTGGCGAAGGCCGCGGCTAGCCTTGAAGGATGGAAGGATCTGATATCCCCATTCGAAGTAAAAGAAAATCCGGCATTCGTTCATCATGAAGTACACTCGCTCGAACTATCCGACAAAGAGGATTGGCGAATAGCTATCCACCAATATCTTGAAAGCAGCACATTACCGGCGAACAAGGTAGAGGCCCGGCGGGTTGTGAACAAATCTGCCCACTATGCCATCATGGGGGAATAGTTGTATCGAAAATCTTATACTTGTCCTTGGCTCAAGTGTATACGTCATGACGAAGGGATCGAAATTTTGAGAGAAGATCGTGAAGGGGTTTGCAGCGCCCATGAAGCATCCGCGACCCTCCTGAGGAAGGTCCGGTTAGCCGGATTCTATTGGCCCACGGCGGATGAAGATGCAAAAGAACTCGTGTCAACTTGTCGAAATTGTCAAGTTCACGCTAAAGATGTCCATTTAGCAATGAGTCATCAGCGACCCATCATGGAAGGTTGGCCGTTCGCCACATGGGGACTCGACCTCGTCGGGCCCTTCCCCCGCACGACCAATCAGATGCGCTATCTCATTGTGGCGATGGACCATTTCACAAAATGGGTGGAAGCCGAAGCATTATCTTCTCAAACCCCGGAACAAATAATTCAATTCGTTGGATCTCACATTCTATCCCGTTTCGGTATACCCTACTCCTTCATCGCAGACAACGGTACTCAGTTCAATTGTGTTAAGTTCAAAGAGTATTGCCAGAGTTTCGGGATCAAGAATCGGTTCGCTTCCGTCTACTACCCCCAATCTAATGGTATGACTGAAGTCACCAATCGAACCATGGTAGATGGCATAAAGAAACGGTTGGGTGAGAAGAAGACCGGATGGGTGAATGAGATCAACAGTATGTTATGGGCTTATCGCACCGTGCCAAGGACTGGAACGAATGAAACCCCATTCTCCTTAGTTTATGGGGTGGAAGCAGTGGTACCCATCGAGGTCAATCCACCAAGTGATAGGGTGTTATACTACACCGAAACCCAAAATGAGTTATACCTCCGCCACCATCTTGATAATGCTGAAGAAAGGCGCGAGCGCGCCTACAAACATATGGCGGCTTACAAACAGCGTATCGCTTCCTACCATAACAAACGAGTCAAAGAGGTCCATCTCGAAGAAGGCGATTTGGTGCTGAAAAGAGCTGACAAGAATCAATCCCTTGAAGGCAAAGGGAAGTTAGGAATCACGTGGACCGGTCCATTCATCATTTCTAAGAAGATCGGACCTCCCACATTCCAGCTTCAGACCATGAATGGAAAAGAGGTGCCTCGAACGTGGCACATCAAGAATCTTAGAAAGTATCACATTCGCCAATAGGCATATGTAAGCATCCGCCCAGACTATGTACTCTTTTTCCTCAATTCGGTTTTTTCCCACTGGGTTTTCCGTATTGAGGTTTTAACGAGGCATAGTTAGACGGTTTGCAAGTTATCATTTACTCTTTTGTAACGTTTTTCCTATTAATACAAGAACTTTTTATGGAAAGTATCTTTGCACAATTGTCTATTCGCCCAAACATTTGGGAACATGGTCTTACAAACATTTACCCTGAACAAACATAAATATTCGTATTAATTTTTCGAGGGTACACACGTACGCCATCTATCAAGGCGAACCCATGACAATCATTTACTTAGTAAATAAAATTGTCCCAAAAACTAAAGCATGCAAGCATATGCCCAAGGTAGGCAAATTAAAAATCTTCGAAGTACAAAACGAAAAATCCAAAGTATAAACATACATGTACGGCGGATCGATAAAAATGATTCAAGGGTTGGCCACCCAAATAACGATTCACAAAAATGATAAGGATGAATGAACACCAAAAAGTTCACTTCATAAAACATGGCCGAAACGCCCACAAACATTTAATACAGAGCGCGATGCGCCAGAAATAAAAACAAAGAAAAGGAAAACAATGCAAGACGCGATGCATCGGAAACAAGACAAGGGCGCGATGCGCCAAACACAAACATAAAAACAACAACAATAAACATGGTCCCTGGCTAATCATAGTGTTCGGCTGAGGGGGCCACGTTCGCGTTAGTACTCGGCTGACCATGAGCGTCCTGATAGAGTGCACGCTTCCGATCCTCAGGATCTATTTTCTCCCAATAATCCGCTAACTCATAGAAAGGGATGTCGACATCAGGAATGTTCAAACGGGTGCTAGGGTTGTCACGTTGGATGGCCATGGTTAGACTCTCGTCGTAGTAATATGTCCTAAGAGAATCCGCCTTCCTAGCCATGCTTAGCTTGGCTAAGCACTCATCCAACTTGTTATGAGCAATTTTAAGATCATCGATGAGTCGGCCGCGTTCCTCTCGGAATTTTTCCCGTAGCGCGCACTTCTCACTCCTTGCGGCATCAAGGTCTGACTTACATTGGTCAAGCTCCACCTTCGCCGTCATGCTCTCCTCCACCGCCCGGATGTTGAGCTGAATGGAGTTAAAAACCTACAAGGAAGAAAAAAAGTTAAAGGAATTCCTAAAAACATAAAAGTAACAAAGCGTAACCAGAACCACTTACTTGAAGAGCCTGGCTCGAAGCCATCTCGAGTTGGGCCACCGGACCACCTTCCGTGCGGTGATGCACCTCTTGTGGAAGCTGAGAAAACATGTTGCGCAAGTCCGCCACAACGTGGGGGGATTCGACCACAACATCATCCCCATGTTGAGTGCACCAATGACCCACAACATGGGAAAACGCTGAATCGGCTGATCGAGCCAGCTGTGGTACAGATGACCTCCTTGGAACCCCTGATTGGTCCTCTTGAAGGGTTAACACGTTCGGAGGAGGAGCGCTCGATCCGCCCGCCGGGGAGGAGACCTTCTTCCTCTTCTTAGCCAACGCGTCTTTCTTCTTCCTTGCTGCCAAGAATTCCGCCATAGAATCAGTGGGTAAGGAAGAATCCCTGAAAAGGGAAAAACAAAGAAAAATAATAAGTACCTTCTTCTCTAGATCGATTACAAGAATAAACGGTGAACACTTTAGACTCTTGATCATAGTGCGCCATACGACGGCTGCGATCCCTGAAAAATATAACGTCTAGCATAGGACCAAGACTCAGTTGGGGCGCGCAGGAGAAGATCAAGCGCGACCGTGTCAACATAGGTCATGGTAATGTCAATCCGCCCACGGCGGAGAGGTCCCCTATTCCACCTAACTGAAACATTACCAGGATGTTCACGGGGATCAGACCGGATAAAAAAAATACTTATCATGCCAAACATGAACATTATAAATCCTTCCGGTGAAAGGGCGATACGTCACACCCGCGATCTTGGCAAAAGAATAGAGGCTAAAGAACAGAGCCGAGTTGAGGGTTAGCCTCAAACTCCGACATAGCCAGTAAGTGCAGGTCAAGTCTCACCAACCGTTGGCATGAATCTGACCAGGTGAAAGTCGAAGATGACGCAGAACACGTGCCATCTCCTCTAGAAGGGGGAACGTGAACCCATGTTAAATTTGGCTCGCGTAAATACAAAAACACCCGTCGGGGGGATCATGGGGACGTTGGTCAGCATTAGCCGGAATCCAGTTCACCGCGGTTAGCCAAGGGTGACGATCTTGTAGTTCCCTTATATCATTTTTGTTTAAAACGGATGCCACTTTGGCTAACAAAGAGGACTCGACATCATCCGCGGTAATTGGGGCAGACCTGCTCCACCGACGCCTTCTTGGCGGATCGTCGACCACGTCCCCCAAAATCTCTTCCTCTTCACTTTCCACTTCGGGAGCGGCAACATTTTCGGGCGAATCGGCGCGCTCGGAAGAGTCACCTCCATCGGGCGAACCATAAAAAGGTTCGGATGAATCAACGTCATCAGCACCATAATGATATAAACACTGTCGTGGTAAGGCGAACTCATAATCAACTATTTGGTGAAAAAGATTAAGTGGCTAAGCGTAAACTTCACTTACATATATGACAAAAGTGGGAAGGAAGGTGTCGCCGGAATTCAACGTGGTTCCCCGGATTTTAGAGAGAGAAAGTAGTGAGGGAAAGGAAATATGAACAAATGAAGATGATGGAGCAAGCTCCATACTTATACCTTTTTGGAGAAAATATCTGTGTAGACTCAGAAAATTATTAGTGTTTGAAAACTAAAGATATGGCACACAATTAAAGAAAATAGAGTCTGTAAAATGAAAGAGGTACAAAAAATAGACTCTGCAAAAGTGGAAAGCGGCACCCATTTCAAAGAAAACAAAAATGAAATGTTGGTGTTGCAGAAAAGAAGAAGGCAGAGATGGAACGCCGGAGCTCCGGCGACAACGAAAGGGGTCGCCGGCCGCGCCTAGAGCCGACCAGGCAGACCTAGTGCTGCCACCGGTGGCTCCGGTCGAACGCCCGCCTGAACCGGAAGGACAAGATCCGCCGGGACTAGGCAGAGCGAACCTAGTCCGCAGAGTCCAGGCGAAACACGTCCGCCGATCAGCAGGCGAGATGCGTCCGCCGGATCCAGGAAGGGACACGTCCGCCCGGTCCAGGCGAAAAACGTCCGCCAGGTCTGAGCGAAACCCGTCCGCCGGTCCGCAGGCAGGACCCGTCCACCTGGTCCAGGCGGAACACGTCTGCAAGTCCGCAGGCGGGACGCGTCCGCCAGATCCGGGCGGAACACGTCCGTCGGACCGCAGGTGGGACACGTCCGCCGCATCCAGGCGGAATGCGTCCGCCGCACCAGGCGGAACGCGTACGCCCAACCCCGGTACGACCGACAAAAACGGACCGTTGACATCCCTCCGATCATGACGTGTCATCGAAAAAAAAAAAAAGATTTCTGTCGATCAACGTGCTTTGGCGGATCAATCGGTCATCGTAATTTGCCTTCAATATTGTAATCGGGTGCTTCTAGTTGGAAATCAAACTGCATATTATTAAAGACAAACTCTAAAGAGCTTGAATTCATTTTTAAGGGGGGCTTCTGATAACACCACAATCCGTATTAAGTGTTATCCAAAAGGCTTACGACGCGCGATCAGCCCATTAAGGGGTCTATAACTTCTAAGGGCACGATTAGACCATTAAGAGGTGCGTAAGCCCATATGGCACGGTCAGTCCGAAAAGGCCCACAACGTCCACAAGAGATTTCAATATCCTTGTCTGATGATGGAAGGGTATTTTAGGGGTTTCACCCCAACTAAGGTTTCCAAAGGAACCCCTATATAAACCTTAAATGGAAACTTGAAAAGACACTTTTTTACTATTCACAAATATGCTCTGACAATATAGCTATTTTCCTTATTGTTCTGACTTATTCATTAAACAAATTCTGACTTAAGCATCAGAGTGTGTGCAGGCGGTGGATCGCCGACGACGGTTAGCCGAATATTCCGAGAAGAGTCAGCCGGACTTGAAGACCAAGTTACCAGGTTCGTATGAGGTATGTATGCATGGTCGTGTAAGTTTTTTCTGCTTTTTGGCTTTGTTGGACCCAATTTGGAAATATCACCTCATAGATGCACAATGAATGAGGTAATTTTTCCAAATGGGGTCTCTGGACTATGTGAATACGAGGAGTCGAGTCACTGTGTACTTCCATGAGCATTTTCATTTTGACAGTGAGTCGTCCCTTCGTCTCTTATTAGCTAGTATGTTCTTGTCTATGCATTTTTCGATTCAGATTAATATCCCGTCGCGTCCTTTGAAACCATTTCCTATTTCTTAGAAGCAGATGTTTGTGACAACGTTCTTCGTTGGGCTACAACGGGATACTCTCCTGAATCGAAGAAATTTCCGGACAACAGTATTTGGACTGTCTATATTCTTTGAATATGCATGGATTATCGGTTAGTGAAAAATCAACACATAAAATCGTCACTCCCTCTCAATCTTCACGTCGTACGTCTTTGTCCTAGGTGGGTTTCTTTTGGCATCTTTCCTTTCGATGCCAAAATGCTCTCGTAGACGCGATTTTAGTTTATGTTTGGAGGTAGTTCCTAGGGGAGATATCTAGGCCGACTATATGAGGCTTCGGTCTCATTTGATAGTACAAAGGGTTCCCATATCAAGATATACCTAGTGCCTCCCCATTTAAGGATTTTGAGCAGTGTGTCGATGGTACGAGGCTATAAGTGGTGTTACAGATCGACCTATGCGTCCTTTAAAGGAAACGACAGTAAGTGCGACCCATAACACACGTTGACCATTTGGGATTTTTGTTTTATGCAGTATGAGAATCACACACCCAAAAAGCAGTAACTTCGTATATAGCCATATACTGTCAGAACGCTTCGGTTGTATCCCAATTTTTACTTTTCATAAAATAATTTAAGAAATAATTTTATAAAAAGTGAAAACCAAATATACATCCTTCCATTAATAAATCAACTTCAAGAAATCGTACGTTGAAGCTAATTCATAATAGTAGAATATATTTTTGGTCCCCAGCAGAGTCGCCACTGTGATCGTACGTTGAAGCTAAATTCTTTAAGGCCCAACAAATTCCAACTTGATGCTGCTATCAAAGATCAACAAAAATTAATGGCACAAGGTGCACTGGGGGAAGATGTTGTTTATGGCCAAACGGGGGAGAAACCTGAAATGCAAGGTGGTCCAAGTTCTGATATAGCTGGCTCAACTGGTGTCAAGAGGTCAAGTGAGAATATAAGTTCTGGAAGTTTTCATCCTCTTCAGAAGAAACCTAGAAAGCCTCCATCAAATCCATAGAGCTTTAGAATCTCTTAGTTAGGTTCTGGGTTGGGTAGCTTTTGTTAAGTTATCTATTTGCTCTGATTTATGTTTGCTTCTGTGTTTTCCTCTGACTATTTATATGAACTTCAGAATTTTTCACATAAACTGTCTTATTGTTTGTTGCTGATAATAACTGTTTGCTTATATGCTTTCTGAACTTAGTAACTTCTGCTTCACAAAAATCTAACAACTTGATCTTAAGATTATCTTTAAGTTTTCAGATTGATGAAGTTCACCATTTACACCAAAATGGGGGAGTTAAGTTATTCAGAAGTTATAGAAGCTATAACCAACAGGAAGTTACTTTCTAAACTCTTAAGTTTTCTAAGTAATTTTTTTTTTCCTTCTGGACCACGGTTTGTCCATAACCAAAATGGGGGAGAATGATGAACCCTAAGTGTTTTGATTATGTCCAAACGTTTCAGAAGATGAAAAATTAAATTTATCCTATATACTTTGCATATTGACTAACAATTTTGTTAAGTGTTGGATAAGTTTTTCTCAGCAGGTGCTGAATGAAATATCCCTGGTCGCTTGCTTAACTCAGAAGATATCAGAAGCTGAAGACAGAAGATGTTGATCAGAAGCTGGTACAACCGCTCTGAAGCTCTTGTAGTCTGTTTCTACTATCTCAGAAGTTTGCTCAAGTAACCAGAAGATAAAATTGATAAAGATCAGAAGCGCTAATGTAGATTTGAGAACTTTCAGAAGTTCGTTATCACGGGTTTTGTTTAGCATTTAATGCTGTGTCAGTTGCATTTAATGCTAGGCGCCAAAAGTTCAAAAAGCTGTTTGAAGGGCGCGCTTGGTTCACTAAAGAACAAAACCTGTCTCCTAACAGCGCCGATCGAAATCAAATAAGTCCAAGTCAACTCCATCCTTTTCTTCATCTCGTTCAAGATTAAGCAAAAGTACAGTTGACAGGATAAAGTGTTAGTGACCGTTTGAAGAAGATGACAAGAATAACGGCTTCTCTCCTCCATGTCATCTGTGAAGATTCAAATCCTCACAACGGTCATTTCCAAGACACTATATAAAGAAGCCAAGCTCCACTGCATCAACTATCAATGATTCAAGAGAGCTGAAATCTCAACGCACTGTTAATATCAAGAAAACAGAGCACAATTTCCATTCTCAATCTCTACTTAGCTTAGCTATTGTTTTAGTGAGAGAGTGAAGAAAAACAAGTTCATAATAGGAATCTTGTAAACTGGTATCGTTTGTGATACTGAGTTAGATTAAAGAGAGAAATCTAGTTGAGATTAGAGTTGGGTGAGAAATCCAGAAAACATAGTTGTTTGTTGTTCTGGTGGAAATCCTTTAACTCTTTTTAGGCTAGTCAGAACTAAGTGAGAAATTAGCTTAAGTTCTGTTGATGTAAAGGAGCTTCTGAACTTGCCATAAAAGTTCTGAATAGTGGATTTATAAAATCTCTGGAGGCTGCGACCTCAGAGGACAAGACGTAGTCACAGGACTTCTGTGGCGAACTTGGATAAATTGAACTGTTCATCAGGACCTCCTGAATCTCTTTCTCCCTTCCTTATACTTGTTAAATTAGTTCTGTGTACTTGTTATATATTTAGTGCTGAAACAGATTTACTCTTTAAAATCACAAGTCTTTGTTCAGAAGACTGTCCAGAAGTTCTCATATCAGAACTTCTGTTGCTGAAAAGACAGAAACTGTCTTAAAGCAGAATATCCCTCAGAGGCTACTTCAATAAGCTTGCCTCTGACTCTGAGGATTTTTGACTCTGAAAATTTGAGTTTCCTTAAAAACGCAAAAATATCAGTTTTCTGTTTAAACACCTATTCACCCCCCTCTAGGTGATTCTGTTCTTGTTAGGGCCAACAAGTGGTATCAGCGCGAAGGTCACTTCGTATATTTACTAAAGATCTAACAATCTAAGTGTAAGATCCTATCAGAATCAATAGAGATGTCTAGTAGACACCAGCCTGAGAATTCTTCTCACTTCATTGTCCCAGAGGGATCCTCTACAACCAGACCTCCATTTTTCAATGGTGACAACTACTCTTATTGGAAAAAGAGAATGATGTATTTCATCCAAGCTCAGAATATGAGTGCTTGGTTTGTCATCAAAGATGGTGATTTCATGCCTACCAGAATGGAACCAGGTCTAGGGACTGTTGTTATTCCTCAGAGAGAATATTCAGATGATATTCTGAAAAAGCTCCAAACAAATGCTTCAGCAATAAATATGTTGCATTGTGCACTTACAGCCACTGAATATAACAAAGGTCTTGTGAAACAGCACAGGATATATGGAACAAGCTGGAAGTCACATATGAAGGAACAGGAAAAGTGAAGCAGTCTTGAGAGAATATGAGTTATTTGAAATGCTTGACAAAGAATCTATCTCAGAAATGAATTCTAGATTCACCAAGATAGTCAATGACTTGAAGAGTTTGGGCAGAGACATTGAAGAGTCTGAAAGAGTGAAGAAGATTGTCAGAAGCTTACCAAGGTCTTGGCAAGCCAAGAAGACTGCCATTGAAGAAGTTCAGGACTTGAGCTATTACTTGTATGATGAACTCATTGGGTCCTTAATCACCCATGAGATGTCATTGAAGAATCATGACCTAAGAGAAAGGTCAGAAGGAAAGAGACAAGTAGTCTTGAAGGCAGAATCTTCAGAAGAATCATCAGAAGATGAAGAATTGGCCATGCTGACCAGGAAGTTTAAGAAAGCCTTTAGAAAAGGCAGAGGTGCAAACTACAAGAAACCATTCAGAAGTTTTGACAAGAAAACTCCTGAGTTTGGTGAGAAGACCAAGAGAGATCCAAGCAAACCAATAGTATGCTATGGATGTCAGCAACCAGGACACATTAAGCCTAACTGTCCTGAGCTGAAGAAGGATAAGAAGAAGTTCAAAAGAGCTATGCTGGCTGCCTGGTCAGACTCTGAGACTGGCAGTGATCCAGAAGAAAAGGAAGAGCAAGCTCACATATGCTTTATGGCTATTGATGAGCCATCCTCTGAATATGAACAAGGAGAAACTTCCGCAACTCCTGAGGCTACATATGACTTTGAGGTAAACATATCTCCTGAACAAGATATCCTTGATTCTCTTGAAGAACTATATAACATGTTCAAGTATCTGAAAAGAAAGTTGGACAAAAGCGAGGCTGACAAATTTCTTAGGTTTACTCAAGTTTATTCTGATATGAAAATATTAGAGGATAAACTAAGTAAACAATTTAGTTCTCCTTCTGAAGGCTCAAATGCCAAAGGAAAGAAAAACTGCCTCTGAGGAATGATAAACCTCAGAAGAAGAAATTTGTCACTCCCTCTCTTCTGAAAGAGATTTCTTCTCCTCCTGAAGTCGGAACCTCTAAGAGTGCTTCTGCCTCTGAAGATGTAGTACCTTCTCAGAAGAAGAAAAATTCTCCTAAGAAGCAAAGGGAAAGATCCAAGAATCCTCCTTCTTGCAAACTTTGAAAGAAAGAAGGACATTGGTTAAAGGATTGCAAGTATCATATTAAAAACCTCTTGCAATCTGAACTATCAGAAGAACCTGTAGTAGCTAAGTCTAACTCTGAAGGACCCAATAAGGATTGGGTACCTGTCACTAATTGATTGTGCTGCAGGTAGCTCTGAGTGCTCCATCAATGTCAAAGCTGTGGTACATTGACAGTGGGTGCTCAAGGCATATGACAGGTGATGAAAAGGCATTCATCACATTTGTGCCTAAGAGAGGTGGTAAAGTCCGTTTTGGAGATGCTCAGAAGGGAAGAATAATTGCTCTGGATCTATTGGAACCAATCCTCCTATTGAAGATGTCTCCCTAGTCAGAGGATTGAAGTTCAATCTCCTGAGTGTTGCACAACTGTGTGATAAAGGTAGAGATGTAATCTTCAGCACCTCTGGATGTAAAATCTTGGACAGTAAGTCAAGGGAAGTTATTCTAACTGCTCCTAGAGTAGAAAATGTTTTCATGCTGAACCTTGAGAATCTTTGCAAAAATATATGCATGATGTCCAAAGAGGATACCTCCTGGCTCTGGCATAGAAGACTTGCTCATGTTAGCATGGATCTTCTGGCCAAAGTAGCTAGATATCAATTGGTTGAGGGTCTGCCTGAAATTAGTTTTAAAAAGAACCATTTGTGTACTGCTTGTCAATCTGGTAAACAATCCAGAAGCTCTTTTAAAACTAAGAAAGTCATTTCAACTAAAAGACCTTTAGAATTACTTCATATGGATCTTTTTGGCCCTGTTCAACCAATGAGCATGGGTGGAAAGAAGTATGCCTTAGTCATTGTAGATGACTATTCAAGATTCATTTGGGTCATCCTGCTCTCTAGCAAAGATGAGTGTAACCCCCTCACTGGGATCACATTACGTGTCACATAACAACAATTCCACGTATACATTCAAGTCTCAGTCATTTTCATATAAAATAATGATCTCAAATTTCGATTGAAATCTTAATTTTAATCTCATATTTAATAAAAGAAATCACGTAGATAGTTAATATCATATAAATACACATCATTCTTTACATATCAAACTATATACATCACTTGTCATTTACAATACATATTTCAGTCATTAGTTTATACATGAAATATACAAAATAAAATACACTCAAAATGCTCCAAAATGCATAGGTGAGAACGGACTATCGCTGCCGGTGCGATCCTAACAAAAAGAACTCAACTATCCTGAAAAATGGTGGCAAGGGGTGAGCTGCCTACTCAATAAACATATAGCCATATATGTATACAAATATAACATGAAAGAATACAAGTAGAGTTATATCATCAATATCAATTTAATTGCATATAAATCTCACTACACAGTCACACGCACGATTCATTTATTATGCTCATCATTATTTAATCAATTAGGGCCCTGCTATACTTAAATGACATATGTAAAATGGTCTGTGGGTCCACTCTGTATTCCGTCTCACATATCGGAATACAATCACCTGTGGAGGAGTAAAACTCAACTCACGCAGTCCGCTACGGATATATCTCAACACTGTGCTTCCGGCTCCAAATTTCGGATAGCACTCTCAACAACATGGACCATTTAACATATTTCACTTAAGCATGCTCACAATCCTTTCTCATTACTCATTATCCCATCCACACATCAATCATACAGCTCACAATGTCACCAATAGTTCCATCTCCACATTTCACAACCATCACAACATTCCATAATCATCACAACATTTCACAAACCAACACATATCATATATCACATATTCACATCAGAATCAATCATGTTCCATACTCAACAAGTTCCAATCACATCACATTTCTAGACATATATAAGCACTATGCTTACCGTTCACTCGACGAGATCTATTCAACAGCTCGGGTGCTCTTTCACTTGCACCTTGTCCTCCTAATATCACATAAAATCATACAATTAGACTCAATTAAACTATATGGAAATGTATGCTTATGCATGACATATGATTCTCACAACTCACTAGCTTCACATTATAGACTAAACTTCATTCTTTGGTCTTAGTTGTTCATATGACCTATGTGCCTAGATTCTACCATAACTCTCTCAATACGTACACAAATACCCTGATTCTTGTTGCTACTGAAACTAGACATATATATGTTAAACATATCCAAAATTCACATTCATAGCATCTCTGGATCATAAATGACAAGCCAAACGATTGTGTTCTATTTCTAGCAAGAAAACAGACTAGTCAGCTTTCCATCGCACATGGTAATGTCAATGGTTCTCTCAAACCACACACTTTCTACACAAACCCTTTGACAGGGACATACTTCCAAATGTTATAAACAACTTTGTAAGAATATGGATTCCCTAAATATGAGCTTAAGAGCCTCAAATGAGCATCACAAGATTGCTGCCTCACATACAATTCCATTTCGAGGCAGTCATGTTCACACCAATATAACGTCTTCCACACAATGAATTAGAGACCCATATTTTACAGGAATCTAGACAACATATAGGGTTAAATGGTTGCTTCTTTGTGTTTTTGCCAATTCGATCTCTATCATGATGAAAACGAGGCCATAAGGTGACTGAAGAGAACTGCCTACAATTCAGCCTATGACACCTTATGCATACCTTTCACTAAAACAACACATAACCAATTCAAACAACACCAAGCCACCACAAACATCACCATAACTAATTTATAGTCAATCCCATCACTATACTTAGGGTTTTCAGAACTTCAAATCCATGGAAACTATGCTAAAACAACTTACAAACCTTAACTTGATGCCTTTCCTTTGCTATGCTACCTATCTCCACTTGTTTGCCTTGGAAATGGTTGGAATTGAATGAGACTTCGTTTGGGGTTCTTAAGGTCTGAAAATGGAAGGTTAAGAGAGGTTTTTTTTGTGTATTTGTTGCTGAAGAAAACGAGTTAAGGATATAAAAGAAAGAGGTTATATTTGTCTTATAAAGGGTGACACCTCGTGCTTAAGTGAGGTGCTTGCTTCCAAACTTCACAATCAATCCTCCATACTTCTAATTCAACCAATTAGGTCCAGGTTTCTTCAATTGATATGTGTACTAATTCAACTCACTCTCACTAACCATTCATTACGGCTTAACACATCGCTAATCGCCTACTAATCGTACCTTAAACGTTGTTCGTGTGTAAAACTTGTTTGTAATTGAAATGAAACTGAATGTAGTCTTATGGAGAAGTGTAAATATATATCTAAAAAATCTATAGGTTAGGGTTTAGGGATGTTACAATGAGTCACTTGGATGTTTCTCAGTTCCGATTAAGAAACTTGAGAATGAAAGAAATGAAAAGGTAGTCCATATCAGAAGTGATAATGGTGGAGAATTCAAGAACTTTAAGTTTGAAGAATTCTGTGAAATCAAAGGCATTGATCATAACTTTTCTGCTCCCAGAACTCCTCAACAAAATGGGGTAGTTGAAAGGAAGAATAGGACTCTAGTTGAAATTGCCAGAACTATGATCAATGACAGAAGGCTTCCAAAGTATTTCTGGGGAGAAGCTGTTAACACAGCATGTTATGTTCTGAATAGAGTACTCATCAGAAGTATTCTGAACAAAACACCCTATGAACTCTGGAAAGGCAGAAAGCCTAAAATAGGTTATTTCAGAACTTTTGGTTGTAAATGTTATGTTTTGAATACAAAAGAACATCTTTCAAAATTTGATTCAAAGGCAGATGAAGCTATCTTTCTTAGCTACTCAACACATAGTAAAGCATATAGGGTTTTTAATAAGAGGACTCAAACTTTAGATGAATCTATTCATGTACAGTTTGATGAGACTAACCCTGCAGATAGTAGAGCTCCTGAAGAAGATGAAGTTCTTGCTCCTGAAGTAACATCTCCTGCTGATGAAGATGTTATTCCTAAAGCTGCTGAAGTTATTTCTCCTGTTGTTGAACAAGTTCCAGAAGAAAACTCAACTACAGAAGTTAACTTCCTTCCAAAAGATGCTCCTATATATGATTCAACAAATGATGAACAAGTTTCAGAAGATACATTGGATGTACCAAGAGAAGTTAGAACTCCTAGGAATCACCCCTTGGAGAATGTAATTGACTCTGTTCACAATCCTGTCATGACCAGAGCTCAGCTCAGAAGATACATGGGGAATGTGGCCTTTGTGTCACTACTGGAACCAAAGGACTTCTATGAAGCTGAAGATGATGAATCCTGGTTAATGGCAATGCAAGAAGAACTTGATCAGTTCAAAAGGTCAGAAGTTTGGACCTTAGTTCCCAGACCTAACAATAAGAAGGTTGTTGGTACTAAGTGGGTTCTGAAGTGTAGGGTTTCAGAAAGATCGATCAGAGCCGCGCAGCGGAAGCAGCAAACTTATTAGTTAAACGGTGAATTCGATCTAACCTGAACCAATTGTCCCATTGATCTTAATCTTTAAACCTCAGTTAAATTTTAACAAAACTGTTATCTTAATCTATGGATTAAGAAAACCTACTTGGATATCCTTTCAAGGATAGACGAGAGCCTCAGATGTTGCTCCTCCTAGTTCACGTGCAGACACGAGCAAGAACCGAGATCAGCTACTAGTCGGCTTACTCCAAGTACGCGAAGAACGAGGAACAAATTCACCGGAATCCTCTAGAGAGGGGTTCGGTCGAATTCAGCTAATGGAGGCTAGGGTTTTCAGTTTCCGATCCTGAATAATGAATTGACAATTCACTTATATAGTGCAATTAATTAACTTTAAGTTAATTATTAATTTGACCCTTAATTAATTTAATTTTATCAATTAAACACCGTAGTATTAAATCGATTCAATTAACATCAATTAGGTTAAATTAATATTACACTTTAACCCATAAACAATTAATCGCTTAATTAAATTAACCCGATTAATTAATTAGCCGTTCCATTTACTAATTAACTTGTCACATAACAAATAATTAATACGTTCTTCAAATAATCAATTCATCAATTGATCATTTAATCTTGGAATTAATTAACACAATTCATGTATCAATTAATCTTCTCGATTACCGTGTTGCACGATCCTTAGGGTCTGAAATCAATAAGCTGTGAATTAACAATTCACTGATCGACAGAGGTCCTAGTAAACTATGTCAATCACATATTGATTACAGATGAATGCTATCCATGTTAGACAGAAAACCCTGTATGATGCTCTACTTATCTCTTACCAAAAGCATATCGATTAATCAAGCTGGAGGCATGGTGTAGTCATCCTCTATTGCTAGATTAATTTCTTGATCATCGAGTATTACTGACAAACAAACAAGTCACCTGCTTGTTTCAGTACGGCCGTACATTTCTCAACTAATACTCATCAAGTGGCCTATGATATCAACTCACTTAAACAGTGAGTGGTAATTCCATCACTTCAACTATCCGCAGTAATAAGTTCAGAGATTGAACCAGTGTATCCATATTTGGCATCCTCTGGCGGACCTGTTAGAAATACACCAAATTCAATCTGATTCCTTATTGACTGCTATACTGAAATCAGGTCAGGAGATAAAAGAGATCTACATTATTAGAAAGCTTAATGACTCTACCACCATGAACTTTCTAAAGCGGATCGACCAAGTCTCGTGTAACGCACACGCACCTATATCCATATTCACATACACTAAGCAACCTACAGAGTGTCATGTGAATCCTAGATATAAAAGCTTATGCCATAATCATTCCCATGACTATGACTCACTTCTGGTATATTTTATGATATACAATCAATGGATACTTCATTTAGTTACTATAGTACAAGATATATAACTCAAATGAATTAATGCCTTTATTCATAAAACACCAATAACATAGTATGTAATCATCATCAAGTACAATCTCATAAAACAACGCCTAGGGCCTAGGGCACACCAACAATCTCCCACTTGACCTAGGGCCTAGGGCACAACAACAATCTCCCACTTGACCTAGGTCCAAGAGGGCATATCCCTAATCCTTATAGATCTAGCATGACTATTGTTCTTGGCTTGAGCAAGAGCCTTCGTCATCGGATCTGCGACATTGTCATCTGTGTCAACTCTCTCGATCCTCACATCTCGTCTTTCAACGATCTCTCTAATCAGATGAAACTTCCTGAGCACATGTTGGTTCCCCTTTGTCAACTGGGGCTCTTTCGCTTGTACAATAGCCCCATTGTTGTCACAGTAGAGGTCAATAGGATGCTGGATAGATGGAACTACTCCAAGATCCCCAATGAACTTCTTCAACCAGACTGCCTCCTTGGCAGCCTCACATGCAGCAATGTACTCAGCTTCACAAGTAGAATCAGCAACAGTGGGCTGTTTCCGGGACTTCCAAACTATGGCACCGCCATTGAGAACAAACACAAAACCAGATTGGGATTGCTGCTTGTCTGCATCAGTTTGGAATCTCGCATCAGTGTACCCCGATACTATCAGCTCATCATCACCTCCAAAAACCAAGAATTAATCCCGAGTACGTTTCAAGTACTTGAGAATGTCCTTGACAGCTTTCCAGTGTTCCTCTCCGGGATCGGATTGGAAACGGCTGGTCATGCTCAACGCAAAAGCAACATCAGGTCTAGTACATAACATGGCATACATGATAGAACCTATAGCCGAAGCATATGGTTTCTTCTTCATTTTCTGCCTAGCCTCATCAGTCTTAGGACTGTGATCTTTCATGGAGAGTTTGTCACCTTTCTTCCTATGGACCATAGGGATAAATCCCTTTTTAGCATGTTCCATACAGAATCTCTTCACGATTTTGTCAATGTACTTGGCTTGACTCAATCCCAGCATCCTCTTGGATCTATCTCTATAGATCCTGATCCCAAGGATCGTTTCGGCTTCTCCGAGATCCTTCATTGAGAAACACTTGTTCAGCCACTGCTTTGTAGAAAGCAACTCTGATTTGTTTCCTCCAATGATCAATATGTCATCGACATACAACACCAGAAAAGTATTGGATCTCCCACTAAATTTTCTGTACACACAGGGCTCATCAGGATTTTGTATAAAACCAAATTCTTTTATGGCTTCATTGAATTTCCTGTTCCAAGATAGGGATGCTTGCTTCAATCCATAAATGGATTTCTGAAGCTTGCATATCCGATTAGGGTACTTGGGATCGACAAAACCTTCAGGTTGAGCCATATAGACTTCTTCCTCTAGCTCTCCATTCAGAAAAGCGGTCTTGACATCCATTTGCCATATCTCATAGTCGTGCCATGCAGCTATAGCAAGCAGTATCCTTATGGATTTAAGCATAGCGACTGGTGAAAAAGTTTCATCATAATCCACACCGTGGATTTGCCTGAATCCTTTTGCCACCAGGCGCCCCTTGAAGGTATTGTCAGCTTTCTTCTTGAATAGCCACATGCTCTCCACTACTTTGACTCCAGGATATGGGTCCACCAATTCCCAGACGTCATTGTCGTACATGGACTGCATTTCAGAATCAGCGGCTCTACGCCATTCTCTTGAATTCAGGCCAGACATAGCTTCCTTAAAAGACCTGGGATCATCCTGCTCTGTGAGCATAAGTTCCCCATCATGCGTGACCAGGTACCCATACCTCTCAGGCGGTTGATGTGTCCTTTGCGACCTTCTAGGTGCATGTACGACTGGTTCAATCTGTTCAACTGGTTGAACATCCGGTACAGCCTGTTCAACTGGTTCAACATTTGTAACAGTCGTCATAGTAACCTCAGCTTCTGCTGCAGGAGTTTGTGTCACTTGAACTTCCTCAAGTTCAACGTTGCTCCCACTATCTTTCACAGATAAGAAATTCTTTTCCATGAACGTCCCATTTCGAGCCACAAAAACTTTGTTCTCTAATGGGTTGTAGAAGTAATAGCCCTTAGTTTCCTTAGGGTATCCCACAAACTGGCATTTAACAGATTTGGACTCCAGCTTGCCACTTGTCAATTTCTTGACAAAAGCATCGCATCCCCAGATCTTCATGAAGGACACATTGGGTTTCCTGCCCTTCCACAGTTCATGTGGTGTTCCTTCAACTGCCTTACTAGGTGTATTATTTAGTATTTGAGCTGCCGTTTCCAAAGCATATCCCCAAAAGGATACAGGGAGATTAGCCTGACTCATCATTGAGCGGACCATGTCTAGCAAGGTCCTGTTTCTCCTCTCTGAAACTCCATTCCACTGGGGTGTACCAGGAGGCGTGAGTTGAGATACGATCCCACACTCGCTCAAGAAATCGTCAAACTCTTGGCTCAGATATTCACCCCCTCTATCAGACCGGAGTGATTTGATCTTCTTGCCAAGTTGGTTCTCTACTTCGTTCTTAAAATCTTTCAACCTTTGTAGGGTCTCAGATTTATGTCTCAACAAATATATATAGCCGAAACGACTATAATCATCTGTAAATGTAACGAAGTACAAGTAACCTGATCTAGCAGCTGTACTCATCGGTCCACAAACATCTGAGTGAATGAGTTCCAATAGTTCAGTGGCTCTTTCACCTTTCTTCTTGAAAGGAGCCTTCGTCATCTTGCCACGTAAACAAGATTCACAAGTATCGAAAGCTTGCAGGTCAAGAGACCCCAGTACACCACTTGCGTGGAGCTTAGCGATACGCTTCTCATTTATGTGCCCAAGGCGACAATGCCAGACATAAGTAGGATTATATTCATTTAATTTAATCCTTTTAGCATTTATGTTAAATATATGAGATTCATTGGATGTATCTAAGACGTATAGCCCGTTCTGAAGAACGCCCGTTGCATACAAAATATTGCCACACATAACTTTGAAAATTCCATGTCCAAAATCAAAAATAAATCCAGAATGATCCAAACAAGAAATCGAAATAATATTCCTCCTCATGGAAGGCACATAATAACAATCTCTCAAAACTAGTTCAAGCCCACTGGGCAAAGACAAGTAATAATCTCCGATCTGCAATGCTTCCACACGGGCTCCATTGCCAACTCGGAGATCCACATCACCTGCTGCTAGCTTTCTCCTATTCCTTAGCCCCTGCACATTTGAAACAAATGTGAGACCCACATCCTGTGTCTAAAACCCAAGATGATGAAATAGTGAGGTTTATCTCAACAACATAAATACCTGAAGTAGAAGTATCCTGCTTCCTCTTCACATTTCCCTTCAGCTTCGGACAGGCACTCTTCCAATGACCCTTCTCGCCACACTCATGGCACAAGTCTAGAGGGTGAGGCTTGAAGGGCTTCCTACCCTTAGCCGCGGGCTTCTTGCCCTTTGCCTTGAACTTCTTGTTCTTGGCTCCCCCTACGCCCTTGCCCTTACTCACAAGGTTCACCTCAGTCTTCATGCCCTTGTTCATGGCCTGCTCGGTTTGCTTGAGCAAACCGTGCAACTCCATGACAGACTTGTCCTGACCCTGCATGGTGTAGTTCAGGACAAAAGGGTCATAAGTATCTGGAAGTGACCTCAGGATAATGTCTACTGCCATGGTCCCTATGACAGCTGAGTCAAGACTAGCCAGCCTATCAATGTATCCCTTCATCTTCAGCACATGTGCACTGACAGAGGATCCAGGCTGCATCTTTGTCTCAACCAATGCCTTGGTAGTCATCTGGAAGTGACCTCAGGATAATGTCTACTGCCATGGTCCCCATGACAGCTGAGTCAAGACTAGCCAGCCAATTCATGTATCAATTAATCTTCTCGATTACCGTGTTGCACGATCCTTAGGGTCTGAAATCAATAAGCTGTGAATTAACAATTCACTGATCGACAGAGGGTCCTAGTAAACCATGTCAATCACATATTGATTACAGATGAATGCTATCCATGTTAGACAGAAAACCCTGTATGATGCTCTACTTATCTCTTACCAAAAGCATATCGATTAATCAAGCTGGAGGCATGGTGTAGTCATCCTCTATTGCTAGATTAATTTCTTGATCATCGAGTATTACTGACAAACAAACAAGTCACCTGCTTGTTTCAGTACGGCCGTACATTTCTCAACTAATACTCATCAAGTGGCCTATGATATCAACTCACTTAAACAGTGAGTGGTAATTCCATCACTTCAACTATCCGCAGTAATAAGTTCAGAGATTGAACCAGTGTATCCATATTTGGCATCCTCTGGCGGACCTGTTAGAAATACACCAAATTCAATCTGATTCCTTATTGACTGCTATACTGAAATCAGGTCAGGAGATAAAAGAGATCTACATTATTAGAAAGCTTAATGACTCTACCACCATGAACTTTCTAAAGCGGATCGACCAAGTCTCGTGTAACGCACACGCACCTATATCCATATTCACATACACTAAGCAACCTACAGAGTGTCATGTGAATCCTAGATATAAAAGCTTATGCCATAATCATTCCCATGACTATGACTCACTTCTGGTATATTTTATGATATACAATCAATGGATACTTCATTTAGTTACTATAGTACAAGATATATAACTCAAATGAATTAATGCCTTTATTCATAAAACACCAATAACATAGTATGTAATCATCATCAAATACAATGTCATAAAACAACACCTAGGGCCTAGGGCACACCAACAATCTCCCACTTGACCTAGGGCCTAGGGCACAACAACATGAAGAACAAGCTGGATGAATATGGGAATGTTGTGAGGAACAAGGCTAGACTTGTTGCTCAAGGTTACAGTCAGCAAGAAGGCATAGACTATGGTGAAACTTTTGCTCCTGTTGCAAGATTAGAAGCCATAAGAATTCTATGTGCCTTTACATCATACAAAGGATTCAAGCTATTTCAAATGGATGTGAAAAGTGCATTCTTGAATGGTTACATTGAAGAAGAAGTGTATGTTTCTTAACCTCCTGGTTTTGTAGATCCCAAGCTTCCAAATCATGTATACAAGCTGAAGAAAGCCTTGTATGGACTGAAACAAGCTCCTAGAGCTTGGTATGAGAGACTGACTAAATTCCTTCTGTCTAAGGGATTTGTCAGAGGCTGTGTTGATACAACCCTGTTCACTCTGAAGAAAAACAAAGATATCCTTTTAGCTCAGGTATATGTTGATGATATTATATTTGGTGCTACTAATGAATCTTTGTGCAGAGAGTTCAGCAATCACATGAAAGCTGAGTTTGAAATGTCTATGATGGGAGAATTGACATTCTTCTTAGGATTTCAAATCAAGCAAAGTAATGATGGAGTGTTTATCAACCAAGCTAAGTATACCAGAGAAGTTCTGAAGAAATTTAGCATGTTGGAATCCAATGTTGTTGACACTCCCATGGATGTTAACAAAGACTTTGATGATGAAGCAAAAGCAGGTGATCCTGTAGATATCAGAATCTACAGAGGTATGATTGGCTCTCTTTTATATCTAACAGCCAGTAGGCCAGATATACATTTTGCTGTGTGCTTTTGTGCTAGGTATGAAGCTAAACCAAAGGAGATTCATGACATTGTTGTCCAAAGAATTCTCAGATATCTAAAAGGTACTTCAGAAGCTGGTTTGTGGTATCCTTGTAGTACTAATTTTACTCATGTAGGATACACAGACTCTGATTATGGTAGAGACAAATTGAAAAGAGTCAGCACTTCTGGTGGATGTCACTTCCTGGGGGAGTGCTTAGTCTCCTGGCATAGTAAGAAACAAACCTCTGTTGCTCTCTCAACTGCTGAAGCTGAGTATGTTGCTGCTGGAAGTTGTGTTTCTCAGATGCTCTGGATAAAGCAACAAATTGCTGACTATGGAATCACTCCTGGAACAATGACTATCTTCTGTGATAACAAGAGTGCAATTGACCTTTCCAAGAATCCCATACAACACAGTAGAATGAAGCATGTTCACATAAGGCATCACTTTCTGAGAGACCATGTTCTGAAGAAAGATATTTTCATCACCCATGTTCCCTGTGAAGACAACCTTGTTGATATGTTTACTAAGCCTCTGGCTTATAATCCTTTCAGAAGTTTGAGAGAAGGCATTGGTATGACTTATCAACTCCAGTAACTTACTTTAACTGCTTTATTAATTTTAACTGTTATATGTTTCAAATTAATTAAGTGTGATTAAGGTTAATCATGGTTTTTGTTTAAGGCGTGCCTACATTAAATGCTATTATTGCGCCGTTCTATTATTAACGGTAACTGGTTCCCTGTCAAACGGTAGTTAGTTGCTTTTTGAAATTGAACCGTTTACTGTTTGGGTATAAATAAGGGGTTTTCAACACTTAGCTATTTTCACTCGAAAATCTTTTGCTATCAAGATTTCACAGCTAGAAATTACTCTGCAATTTTTTTTCTGCAATCTCTCTACTTAACCTAAAATTTCTCAACTTCTTTCTCAAAAATGGCTCAAGACAACGCTCCTCAAGTCACTATCACCCACATTCTGTCTAGTGATGAGAAACTTAGTGAATCTAGGGATTTCACATCTAGATTCTTAGATGATGATGTCAAATCCTCCTTACCCATCTCTAAATGGATAAGTTCGCAAAACTGGAACTCCTTTGTTTCCTTGAATGAGTTTATCTATCCCAAGATGATAACAGAGTTCTATCAGAACCTCCACTTTAGATCTGATGAAGAGGATGTGTGCATTCAGTAATTGGTGGTGTTGATTTTAAGGTCAGCATGACTTCAATCACTCAGGCTATAAGCATAGATGATGAGGGAATCATCATTGGGGATGATGGTTCTGCTGAAGGATTTTCAGAAGTAAACTGGGCGAAGCCAGTTCAGAGCGCAAAAGAGACCTATGCCACATGGTTAACTCAGCATCAGAGGTGGGCACACTATTTGACCACAAATGTGTTCCTTCCGAAATCTGGAGCTGTCAATGGGGTCTCAAATAGAGAGAGGGTATTCATGTACCATTTGATGAACGAAAAGAAGATCAACTTACCTGCCATGATTATAAGGCAGATGAAGAATGTGAAGGTGGCCAGTGCTTTGGCTTATGGTTCCCTTCTGACCTGACTGTTTGAATCTGCTTCCATAGAGATTTCTGGTGAAGGGGTTACTACCAGAAGTACTCCACTTAAAATGAATACTCTGACCAAATTGCAACACAGTGTTGTACCAAAGAAGTCAGAAGCTCCTAGTTCTTCTGTGGCTGCAGGTCAGAAAGAAACAGTGAAAGCTCCTGAGCAAAAGACAAAGATTGTTGTCAAAGGAGGCAAAGGAAAGAAGAAATCCACTAAGGTGGTAATGAATGTTGAGAAGGTGGCTGTTTCAGAACCTCCTACCACTTTGGTTCAATCAACTATAAGTATTAAACCATCTGGGAAAGTGGTTGCTGAGGAACCAAGGGCTGTTGATGCAAAGAAGGCATCAGAAGAAGAAGCAGAGGAGAGCAGACTTGCTGCATTAGCAAAGGCTGCTGAGGATAAGCTGAATGAGGAAAGAATTGTTCCTCTGGAAGAATTGCACAGAAGAGATAGAGAAGCTCAACAACTTAGTGCAAGTTTGGAAGCTGAGAGAAAAGCTTTGGCAGAAGCTAAGGAAAAAGCCAGATTAGAAGAAGCTGCTGCTAAACTGGATGACAATGTGATTTTGTCAGAAGTTGCTGGTGAGGAAGAAGATGCTGAGAGAGAAATTCCACTCTCAAGAGGCATGAGAAGGAAAACAACAGCAGTCAGAAGGATCTTGAACAAGAAGGACTTCTATGTTAAGTCTGCTGAGTTGGAAGAAGAGATTCCTGAAGAAGAATCTGCTGATGAGGACATGATTGATATGTCAGAAGAGAATCTTGATGCTCCTACTGTTGAAGATGTCTCAGAGGATAGCGACCAAGAGATTGACAATATCATTCAGGATGTTGTTCAAATGGCTAGAGACATTGAGACAGATGATTTTCTGGACAATGTGCTTCTGGGTCAAGGAAGGAACCCTGGTGACAAGGATGCCCATGCAACCATTGAGAAGATGGCTCATCTTTCTTCCACTCCAATTGCATCCTTCAATCCAAATGCTCCTGAAGAACAGGTTGGTTCTGATCATGTTTTCCCATCTCCATCTCCCATACATACTTCCCTACCATCTTCTGCACCTACTCCTGTCTCAGAAGTAAGTGCCTCTGAAATTTTCACTAATCCTACATCTTCACCTTCTGAAGATGTATCTCTTAAAACTACTCTTCCTTCTGGATCCTATTCAGAAGTTCACATTTCTACAACTCCATTATTTTCAGACTCCATCCTAACCTCTACTCACTCTCTTAATCCTGAGGCTGTTTTTCCATCCTCTGGAATTCCAACCTCTACCTTTACACCTCCAACTACCTTACCTAAAACTCCTCCTCCTCCTCCTCAAACCAATTTTACTCCATCTTTCACAACTACTTTACCTCAACCTTCAATCTCTGGACATACACCTCCTGTGTGTGATCCCTTAACAACCTCTTCTGTATCCACTCCTCTCACCTATGCTGGTGTACATTCGAACTACAACTTCCTGTTCAACCACATACATAGAGATGAGATGGCTGCCAGTTTTGGAAATTTTGGGATTCCTACAAGAGCTCTTGTTGTCTCAAAAGCTGGTGGTGTTCCCACTGTTGAAGATTTGAGAAGGATGAGTCAAAGTGGCTCTGATGGATTGTTGAACTATCTTGCTGGTCTTGGAAGAACTCCTGCTGCTGACCTTTATGCACAAGGAATGGTGCTCCAAGAACTTCAAGCTCTGAAGGCTCAGAATCTACAGTTGATGACAATGCTTCAGATGCAAAATTCCTCTGTATTCATTCAGAACCTTTCAACACTTCATCTGGCTGCTTATGATGAATTTTACAGACTAAGGCAATTGGCTCTGACCCTTCCTACTCTAAAGAATATTGCTCACGCCTCTACTAGCAACGTGAATGAGAATTTGAACATTCTCCAGCTAGAGGTTAAAGAAGCAAATGAGCGTTTTGAGGCTCAAGAGAAGGTTCTACCTAGTAAGATTGATGATCTCCAAAGTACAATAAATCATGTTTTGAGAGAAGTGAAAGCTTCTGCTCAAGGCACATCATCTTCTGGGGTTGCCAATGTTGTGTGTAATGCTCATCCTGACCTTGACAATCGTCTCCAGACCCTTGAATCCACTGTAAACGCACAGAATGCACAGATTGCTGAATTGACTGAGTTTATTGTTCTGACTTATTCATTAAACAAATTCTGACTTAAGCATCAGAGTGTGTGCAGGCGGTGGATCGCCGACGACGGTTAGCCGAATATTCCGAGAAGAGTCAGCCGGACTTGAAGACCAAGTTACCAGGTTCGTATGAGGTATGTATGCATGGTCGTGTAAGTTTTTTCTGCTTTTTGGCTTTGTTGGACCCAATTTGGAAATATCACCTCATAGATGCACAATGAATGAGGTAATTTTTCCAAATGGGGTCTCTGGACTATGTGAATACGAGGAGTCGAGTCACTGTGTACTTCCATGAGCATTTTCATTTTGACAGTGAGTCGTCCCTTCGTCTCTTATTAGCTAGTATGTTCTTGTCTATGCATTTTTCGATTCAGATTAATATCCCGTCGCGTCCTTTGAAACCATTTCCTATTTCTTAGAAGCAGATGTTTGTGACAACGTTCTTCGTTGGGCTACAACGGGATACTCTCCTGAATCGAAGAAATTTCCGGACAACAGTATTTGGACTGTCTATATTCTTTGAATATGCATGGATTATCGGTTAGTGAAAAATCAACACATAAAATCGTCACTCCCTCTCAATCTTCACGTCGTACGTCTTTGTCCTAGGTGGGTTTCTTTTGGCATCTTTCCTTTCGATGCCAAAATGCTCTTGTAGACGCGATTTTAGTTTATGTTTGGAGGTAGTTCCTAGGGGAGATATCTAGGCCGACTATATGAGGCTTCGGTCTCATTTGATAGTACAAAGGGTTCCCATATCAAGATATACCTAGTGCCTCCCCATTTAAGGATTTTGAGCAGTGTGTCGATGGTACGAGGCTATAAGTGGTGTTACAGATCGACCTATGCGTCCTTTAAAGGAAACGACAGTAAGTGCGACCCATAACACACGTTGACCATTTGGGATTTTTGTTTTATGCAGTATGAGAATCACACACCCAAAAAGCAGTAACTTCGTATATAGCCATATACTGTCAGAACGCTTCGGTTGTATCCCAATTTTTACTTTTCATAAAATAATTTAAGAAATAATTTTATAAAAAGTGAAAACCAAATATACATCCTTCCATTAATAAATCAACTTCAAGAAATCGTACGTTGAAGCTAATTCATAATAGTAGAATATATTTTTGGTCCCCAGCAGAGTCGCCACTGTGATCGTACGTTGAAGCTAAATTCTTTAAGGCCCAACAAATTCCAACTTGATGCTGCTATCAAAGATCAACAAAAATTAATGGCACAAGGTGCACTGGGGGAAGATGTTGTTTATGGCCAAACGGGGGAGAAACCTGAAATGCAAGGTGGTCCAAGTTCTGATATAGCTGGCTCAACTGGTGTCAAGAGGTCAAGTGAGAATATAAGTTCTGGAAGTTTTCATCCTCTTCAGAAGAAACCTAGAAAGCCTCCATCAAATCCATAGAGCTTTAGAATCTCTTAGTTAGGTTCTGGGTTGGGTAGCTTTTGTTAAGTTATCTATTTGCTTTGATTTATGTTTGCTTCTGTGTTTTCCTCTGACTATTTATATGAACTTCAGAATTTTTCACATAAACTGTCTTATTGTTTGTTGCTGATAATAACTGTTTGCTTATATGCTTTCTGAACTTAGTAACTTCTGCTTCACAAAAATCTAACAACTTGATCTTAAGATTATCTTTAAGTTTTCAGATTGATGAAGTTCACCATTTACACCAAAATGGGGGAGTTAAGTTATTCAGAAGTTATAGAAGCTATAACCAACAGGAAGTTACTTTCTAAACTCTTAAGTTTTCTAAGTAATTTTTTTTTTCCTTCTGGACCACGGTTTGTCCATAACCAAAATGGGGGAGAATGATGAACCCTAAGTGTTTTGATTATGTCCAAATGTTTCAGAAGATGAAAAATTAAATTTATCCTATATACTTTGCATATTGACTAACAATTTTGTTAAGTGTTGGATAAGTTTTTCTCAGCAGGTGCTGAATGAAATATCCCTGGTCGCTTGCTTAACTCAGAAGATATCAGAAGCTGAAGACAGAAGATGTTGATCAGAAGCTGGTACAACCGCTCTGAAGCTCTTGTAGTCTGTTTCTACTATCTCAGAAGTTTGCTCAAGTAACCAGAAGATAAAATTGATAAAGATCAGAAGCGCTAATGTAGATTTGAGAACTTTCAGAAGTTCGTTATCACGGGTTTTGTTTAGCATTTAATGCTGTGTCAGTTGCATTTAATGCTAGGCGCCAAAAGTTCAAAAAGCTGTTTGAAGGGCGCGCTTGGTTCACTAAAGAACAAAACCTGTCTCCTAACAGCGCCGATCGAAATCAAATAAGTCCAAGTCAACTCCATCCTTTTCTTCATCTCGTTCAAGATTAAGCAAAAGTACAGTTGACAGGATAAAGTGTTAGTGACCGTTTGAAGAAGATGACAAGAATAACGGCTTCTCTCCTCCATGTCATCTGTGAAGATTCAAATCCTCACAACGGTCATTTCCAAGACACTATATAAAGAAGCCAAGCTCCACTGCATCAACTATCAATGATTCAAGAGAGCTGAAATCTCAACGCACTGTTAATATCAAGAAAACAGAGCACAATTTCCATTCTCAATCTCTACTTAGCTTAGCTATTGTTTTAGTGAGAGAGTGAAGAAAAACAAGTTCATAATAGGAATCTTGTAAACTGGTATCGTTTGTGATACTGAGTTAGATTAAAGAGAGAAATCTAGTTGAGATTAGAGTTGGGTGAGAAATCCAGAAAACATAGTTGTTTGTTGTTCTGGTGGAAATCCTTTAACTCTTTTTAGGCTAGTCAGAACTAAGTGAGAAATTAGCTTAAGTTCTGTTGATGTAAAGGAGCTTCTGAACTTGCCATAAAAGTTCTGAATAGTGGATTTATAAAATCTCTGGAGGCTGCGACCTCAGAGGACAAGACGTAGTCACAGGACTTCTGTGGCGAACTTGGATAAATTGAACTGTTCATCAGGACCTCCTGAATCTCTTTCTCCCTTCCTTATACTTGTTAAATTAGTTCTGTGTACTTGTTATATATTTAGTGCTGAAACAGATTTACTCTTTAAAATCACAAGTCTTTGTTCAGAAGACTGTCCAGAAGTTCTCATATCAGAACTTCTGTTGCTGAAAAGACAGAAACTGTCTTAAAGCAGAATATCCCTCAGAGGCTACTTCAATAAGCTTGCCTCTGACTCTGAGGATTTTTGACTCTGAAAATTTGAGTTTCCTTAAAAACGCAAAAATATCAGTTTTCTGTTTAAACACCTATTCACCCCCCTCTAGGTGATTCTGTTCTTGTTAGGGCCAACAAGTGGTATCAGCGCGAAGGTCACTTCGTATATTTACTAAAGATCTAACAATCTAAGTGTAAGATCCTATCAGAATCAATAGAGATGTCTAGTAGACACCAGCCTGAGAATTCTTCTCACTTCATTGTCCCAGAGGGATCCTCTACAACCAGACCTCCATTTTTCAATGGTGACAACTACTCTTATTGGAAAAAGAGAATGATGTATTTCATCCAAGCTCAGAATATGAGTGCTTGGTTTGTCATCAAAGATGGTGATTTCATGCCTACCAGAATGGAACCAGGTCTAGGGACTGTTGTTATTCCTCAGAGAGAATATTCAGATGATATTCTGAAAAAGCTCCAAACAAATGCTTCAGCAATAAATATGTTGCATTGTGCACTTACAGCCACTGAATATAACAAAGGTCTTGTGAAACAGCACAGGATATATGGAACAAGCTGGAAGTCACATATGAAGGAACAGGAAAAGTGAAGCAGTCTTGAGAGAATATGAGTTATTTGAAATGCTTGACAAAGAATCTATCTCAGAAATGAATTCTAGATTCACCAAGATAGTCAATGACTTGAAGAGTTTGGGCAGAGACATTGAAGAGTCTGAAAGAGTGAAGAAGATTGTCAGAAGCTTACCAAGGTCTTGGCAAGCCAAGAAGACTGCCATTGAAGAAGTTCAGGACTTGAGCTATTACTTGTATGATGAACTCATTGGGTCCTTAATCACCCATGAGATGTCATTGAAGAATCATGACCTAAGAGAAAGGTCAGAAGGAAAGAGACAAGTAGTCTTGAAGGCAGAATCTTCAGAAGAATCATCAGAAGATGAAGAATTGGCCATGCTGACCAGGAAGTTTAAGAAAGCCTTTAGAAAAGGCAGAGGTGCAAACTACAAGAAACCATTCAGAAGTTTTGACAAGAAAACTCCTGAGTTTGGTGAGAAGACCAAGAGAGATCCAAGCAAACCAATAGTATGCTATGGATGTCAGCAACCAGGACACATTAAGCCTAACTGTCCTGAGCTGAAGAAGGATAAGAAGAAGTTCAAAAGAGCTATGCTGGCTGCCTGGTCAGACTCTGAGACTGGCAGTGATCCAGAAGAAAAGGAAGAGCAAGCTCACATATGCTTTATGGCTATTGATGAGCCATCCTCTGAATATGAACAAGGAGAAACTTCCGCAACTCCTGAGGCTACATATGACTTTGAGGTAAACATATCTCCTGAACAAGATATCCTTGATTCTCTTGAAGAACTATATAACATGTTCAAGTATCTGAAAAGAAAGTTGGACAAAAGCGAGGCTGACAAATTTCTTAGGTTTACTCAAGTTTATTCTGATATGAAAATATTAGAGGATAAACTAAGTAAACAATTTAGTTCTCCTTCTGAAGGCTCAAATGCCAAAGGAAAGAAAAACTGCCTCTGAGGAATGATAAACCTCAGAAGAAGAAATTTGTCACTCCCTCTCTTCTGAAAGAGATTTCTTCTCCTCCTGAAGTCGGAACCTCTAAGAGTGCTTCTGCCTCTGAAGATGTAGTACCTTCTCAGAAGAAGAAAAATTCTCCTAAGAAGCAAAGGGAAAGATCCAAGAATCCTCCTTCTTGCAAACTTTGAAAGAAAGAAGGACATTGGTTAAAGGATTGCAAGTATCATATTAAAAACCTCTTGCAATCTGAACTATCAGAAGAACCTGTAGTAGCTAAGTCTAACTCTGAAGGACCCAATAAGGATTGGGTACCTGTCACTAATTGATTGTGCTGCAGGTAGCTCTGAGTGCTCCATCAATGTCAAAGCTGTGGTACATTGACAGTGGGTGCTCAAGGCATATGACAGGTGATGAAAAGGCATTCATCACATTTGTGCCTAAGAGAGGTGGTAAAGTCCGTTTTGGAGATGCTCAGAAGGGAAGAATAATTGCTCTGGATCTATTGGAACCAATCCTCCTATTGAAGATGTCTCCCTAGTCAGAGGATTGAAGTTCAATCTCCTGAGTGTTGCACAACTGTGTGATAAAGGTAGAGATGTAATCTTCAGCACCTCTGGATGTAAAATCTTGGACAGTAAGTCAAGGGAAGTTATTCTAACTGCTCCTAGAGTAGAAAATGTTTTCATGCTGAACCTTGAGAATCTTTGCAAAAATATATGCATGATGTCCAAAGAGGATACCTCCTGGCTCTGGCATAGAAGACTTGCTCATGTTAGCATGGATCTTCTGGCCAAAGTAGCTAGATATCAATTGGTTGAGGGTCTGCCTGAAATTAGTTTTAAAAAGAACCATTTGTGTACTGCTTGTCAATCTGGTAAACAATCCAGAAGCTCTTTTAAAACTAAGAAAGTCATTTCAACTAAAAGACCTTTAGAATTACTTCATATGGATCTTTTTGGCCCTGTTCAACCAATGAGCATGGGTGGAAAGAAGTATGCCTTAGTCATTGTAGATGACTATTCAAGATTCATTTGGGTCATCCTGCTCTCTAGCAAAGATGAGTGTAACCCCCTCACTGGGATCACATTACGTGTCACATAACAACAATTCCACGTATACATTCAAGTCTCAGTCATTTTCATATAAAATAATGATCTCAAATTTCGATTGAAATCTTAATTTTAATCTCATATTTAATAAAAGAAATCACGTAGATAGTTAATATCATATAAATACACATCATTCTTTACATATCAAACTATATACATCACTTGTCATTTACAATACATATTTCAGTCATTAGTTTATACATGAAATATACAAAATAAAATACACTCAAAATGCTCCAAAATGCATAGGTGAGAACGGACTATCGCTGCCGGTGCGATCCTAACAAAAAGAACTCAACTATCCTGAAAAATGGTGGCAAGGGGTGAGCTGCCTACTCAATAAACATATAGCCATATATGTATACAAATATAACATGAAAGAATACAAGTAGAGTTATATCATCAATATCAATTTAATTGCATATAAATCTCACTACACAGTCACACGCACGATTCATTTATTATGCTCATCATTATTTAATCAATTAGGGCCCTGCTATACTTAAATGACATATGTAAAATGGTCTGTGGGTCCACTCTGTATTCCGTCTCACATATCGGAATACAATCACCTGTGGAGGAGTAAAACTCAACTCACGCAGTCCGCTACGGATATATCTCAACACTGTGCTTCCGGCTCCAAATTTCGGATAGCACTCTCAACAACATGGACCATTTAACATATTTCACTTAAGCATGCTCACAATCCTTTCTCATTACTCATTATCCCATCCACACATCAATCATACAGCTCACAATGTCACCAATAGTTCCATCTCCACATTTCACAACCATCACAACATTCCATAATCATCACAACATTTCACAAACCAACACATATCATATATCACATATTCACATCAGAATCAATCATGTTCCATACTCAACAAGTTCCAATCACATCACATTTCTAGACATATATAAGCACTATGCTTACCGTTCACTCGACGAGATCTATTCAACAGCTCGGGTGCTCTTTCACTTGCACCTTGTCCTCCTAATATCACATAAAATCATACAATTAGACTCAATTAAACTATATGGAAATGTATGCTTATGCATGACATATGATTCTCACAACTCACTAGCTTCACATTATAGACTAAACTTCATTCTTTGGTCTTAGTTGTTCATATGACCTATGTGCCTAGATTCTACCATAACTCTCTCAATACGTACACAAATACCCTGATTCTTGTTGCTACTGAAACTAGACATATATATGTTAAACATATCCAAAATTCACATTCATAGCATCTCTGGATCATAAATGACAAGCCAAACGATTGTGTTCTATTTCTAGCAAGAAAACAGACTAGTCAGCTTTCCATCGCACATGGTAATGTCAATGGTTCTCTCAAACCACACACTTTCTACACAAACCCTTTGACAGGGACATACTTCCAAATGTTATAAACAACTTTGTAAGAATATGGATTCCCTAAATATGAGCTTAAGAGCCTCAAATGAGCATCACAAGATTGCTGCCTCACATACAATTCCATTTCGAGGCAGTCATGTTCACACCAATATAACGTCTTCCACACAATGAATTAGAGACCCATATTTTACAGGAATCTAGACAACATATAGGGTTAAATGGTTGCTTCTTTGTGTTTTTGCCAATTCGATCTCTATCATGATGAAAACGAGGCCATAAGGTGACTGAAGAGAACTGCCTACAATTCAGCCTATGACACCTTATGCATACCTTTCACTAAAACAACACATAACCAATTCAAACAACACCAAGCCACCACAAACATCACCATAACTAATTTATAGTCAATCCCATCACTATACTTAGGGTTTTCAGAACTTCAAATCCATGGAAACTATGCTAAAACAACTTACAAACCTTAACTTGATGCCTTTCCTTTGCTATGCTACCTATCTCCACTTGTTTGCCTTGGAAATGGTTGGAATTGAATGAGACTTCGTTTGGGGTTCTTAAGGTCTGAAAATGGAAGGTTAAGAGAGGTTTTTTTTGTGTATTTGTTGCTGAAGAAAACGAGTTAAGGATATAAAAGAAAGAGGTTATATTTGTCTTATAAAGGGTGACACCTCGTGCTTAAGTGAGGTGCTTGCTTCCAAACTTCACAATCAATCCTCCATACTTCTAATTCAACCAATTAGGTCCAGGTTTCTTCAATTGATATGTGTACTAATTCAACTCACTCTCACTAACCATTCATTACGGCTTAACACATCGCTAATCGCCTACTAATCGTACCTTAAACGTTGTTCGTGTGTAAAACTTGTTTGTAATTGAAATGAAACTGAATGTAGTCTTATGGAGAAGTGTAAATATATATCTAAAAAATCTATAGGTTAGGGTTTAGGGATGTTACAATGAGTCACTTGGATGTTTCTCAGTTCCGATTAAGAAACTTGAGAATGAAAGAAATGAAAAGGTAGTCCATATCAGAAGTGATAATGGTGGAGAATTCAAGAACTTTAAGTTTGAAGAATTCTGTGAAATCAAAGGCATTGATCATAACTTTTCTGCTCCCAGAACTCCTCAACAAAATGGGGTAGTTGAAAGGAAGAATAGGACTCTAGTTGAAATTGCCAGAACTATGATCAATGACAGAAGGCTTCCAAAGTATTTCTGGGGAGAAGCTGTTAACACAGCATGTTATGTTCTGAATAGAGTACTCATCAGAAGTATTCTGAACAAAACACCCTATGAACTCTGGAAAGGCAGAAAGCCTAAAATAGGTTATTTCAGAACTTTTGGTTGTAAATGTTATGTTTTGAATACAAAAGAACATCTTTCAAAATTTGATTCAAAGGCAGATGAAGCTATCTTTCTTAGCTACTCAACACATAGTAAAGCATATAGGGTTTTTAATAAGAGGACTCAAACTTTAGATGAATCTATTCATGTACAGTTTGATGAGACTAACCCTGCAGATAGTAGAGCTCCTGAAGAAGATGAAGTTCTTGCTCCTGAAGTAACATCTCCTGCTGATGAAGATGTTATTCCTAAAGCTGCTGAAGTTATTTCTCCTGTTGTTGAACAAGTTCCAGAAGAAAACTCAACTACAGAAGTTAACTTCCTTCCAAAAGATGCTCCTATATATGATTCAACAAATGATGAACAAGTTTCAGAAGATACATTGGATGTACCAAGAGAAGTTAGAACTCCTAGGAATCACCCCTTGGAGAATGTAATTGACTCTGTTCACAATCCTGTCATGACCAGAGCTCAGCTCAGAAGATACATGGGGAATGTGGCCTTTGTGTCACTACTGGAACCAAAGGACTTCTATGAAGCTGAAGATGATGAATCCTGGTTAATGGCAATGCAAGAAGAACTTGATCAGTTCAAAAGGTCAGAAGTTTGGACCTTAGTTCCCAGACCTAACAATAAGAAGGTTGTTGGTACTAAGTGGGTTCTGAAGTGTAGGGTTTCAGAAAGATCGATCAGAGCCGCGCAGCGGAAGCAGCAAACTTATTAGTTAAACGGTGAATTCGATCTAACCTGAACCAATTGTCCCATTGATCTTAATCTTTAAACCTCAGTTAAATTTTAACAAAACTGTTATCTTAATCTATGGATTAAGAAAACCTACTTGGATATCCTTTCAAGGATAGACGAGAGCCTCAGATGTTGCTCCTCCTAGTTCACGTGCAGACACGAGCAAGAACCGAGATCAGCTACTAGTCGGCTTACTCCAAGTACGCGAAGAACGAGGAACAAATTCACCGGAATCCTCTAGAGAGGGGTTCGGTCGAATTCAGCTAATGGAGGCTAGGGTTTTCAGTTTCCGATCCTGAATAATGAATTGACAATTCACTTATATAGTGCAATTAATTAACTTTAAGTTAATTATTAATTTGACCCTTAATTAATTTAATTTTATCAATTAAACACCGTAGTATTAAATCGATTCAATTAACATCAATTAGGTTAAATTAATATTACACTTTAACCCATAAACAATTAATCGCTTAATTAAATTAACCCGATTAATTAATTAGCCGTTCCATTTACTAATTAACTTGTCACATAACAAATAATTAATACGTTCTTCAAATAATCAATTCATCAATTGATCATTTAATCTTGGAATTAATTAACACAATTCATGTATCAATTAATCTTCTCGATTACCGTGTTGCACGATCCTTAGGGTCTGAAATCAATAAGCTGTGAATTAACAATTCACTGATCGACAGAGGTCCTAGTAAACTATGTCAATCACATATTGATTACAGATGAATGCTATCCATGTTAGACAGAAAACCCTGTATGATGCTCTACTTATCTCTTACCAAAAGCATATCGATTAATCAAGCTGGAGGCATGGTGTAGTCATCCTCTATTGCTAGATTAATTTCTTGATCATCGAGTATTACTGACAAACAAACAAGTCACCTGCTTGTTTCAGTACGGCCGTACATTTCTCAACTAATACTCATCAAGTGGCCTATGATATCAACTCACTTAAACAGTGAGTGGTAATTCCATCACTTCAACTATCCGCAGTAATAAGTTCAGAGATTGAACCAGTGTATCCATATTTGGCATCCTCTGGCGGACCTGTTAGAAATACACCAAATTCAATCTGATTCCTTATTGACTGCTATACTGAAATCAGGTCAGGAGATAAAAGAGATCTACATTATTAGAAAGCTTAATGACTCTACCACCATGAACTTTCTAAAGCGGATCGACCAAGTCTCGTGTAACGCACACGCACCTATATCCATATTCACATACACTAAGCAACCTACAGAGTGTCATGTGAATCCTAGATATAAAAGCTTATGCCATAATCATTCCCATGACTATGACTCACTTCTGGTATATTTTATGATATACAATCAATGGATACTTCATTTAGTTACTATAGTACAAGATATATAACTCAAATGAATTAATGCCTTTATTCATAAAACACCAATAACATAGTATGTAATCATCATCAAGTACAATCTCATAAAACAACGCCTAGGGCCTAGGGCACACCAACAATCTCCCACTTGACCTAGGGCCTAGGGCACAACAACAATCTCCCACTTGACCTAGGTCCAAGAGGGCATATCCCTAATCCCTATAGATCTAGCATGACTATTGTTCTTGGCTTGAGCAAGAGCCTTCGTCATCGGATCTGCGACATTGTCATCTGTGTCAACTCTCTCGATCCTCACATCTCGTCTTTCAACGATCTCTCTAATCAGATGAAACTTCCTGAGCACATGTTGGTTCCCCTTTGTCAACTGGGGCTCTTTCGCTTGTACAATAGCCCCATTGTTGTCACAGTAGAGGTCAATAGGATGCTGGATAGATGGAACTACTCCAAGATCCCCAATGAACTTCTTCAACCAGACTGCCTCCTTGGCAGCCTCACATGCAGCAATGTACTCAGCTTCACAAGTAGAATCAGCAACAGTGGGCTGTTTCCGGGACTTCCAAACTATGGCACCGCCATTGAGAACAAACACAAAACCAGATTGGGATTGCTGCTTGTCTGCATCAGTTTGGAATCTCGCATCAGTGTACCCCGATACTATCAGCTCATCATCACCTCCAAAAACCAAGAATTAATCCCGAGTACGTTTCAAGTACTTGAGAATGTCCTTGACAGCTTTCCAGTGTTCCTCTCCGGGATCGGATTGGAAACGGCTGGTCATGCTCAACGCAAAAGCAACATCAGGTCTAGTACATAACATGGCATACATGATAGAACCTATAGCCGAAGCATATGGTTTCTTCTTCATTTTCTGCCTAGCCTCATCAGTCTTAGGACTGTGATCTTTCATGGAGAGTTTGTCACCTTTCTTCCTATGGACCATAGGGATAAATCCCTTTTTAGCATGTTCCATACAGAATCTCTTCACGATTTTGTCAATGTACTTGGCTTGACTCAATCCCAGCATCCTCTTGGATCTATCTCTATAGATCCTGATCCCAAGGATCGTTTCGGCTTCTCCGAGATCCTTCATTGAGAAACACTTGTTCAGCCACTGCTTTGTAGAAAGCAACTCTGATTTGTTTCCTCCAATGATCAATATGTCATCGACATACAACACCAGAAAAGTATTGGATCTCCCACTAAATTTTCTGTACACACAGGGCTCATCAGGATTTTGTATAAAACCAAATTCTTTTATGGCTTCATTGAATTTCCTGTTCCAAGATAGGGATGCTTGCTTCAATCCATAAATGGATTTCTGAAGCTTGCATATCCGATTAGGGTACTTGGGATCGACAAAACCTTCAGGTTGAGCCATATAGACTTCTTCCTCTAGCTCTCCATTCAGAAAAGCGGTCTTGACATCCATTTGCCATATCTCATAGTCGTGCCATGCAGCTATAGCAAGCAGTATCCTTATGGATTTAAGCATAGCGACTGGTGAAAAAGTTTCATCATAATCCACACCGTGGATTTGCCTGAATCCTTTTGCCACCAGGCGCCCCTTGAAGGTATTGTCAGCTTTCTTCTTGAATAGCCACATGCTCTCCACTACTTTGACTCCAGGATATGGGTCCACCAATTCCCAGACGTCATTGTCGTACATGGACTGCATTTCAGAATCAGCGGCTCTACGCCATTCTCTTGAATTCAGGCCAGACATAGCTTCCTTAAAAGACCTGGGATCATCCTGCTCTGTGAGCATAAGTTCCCCATCATGCGTGACCAGGTACCCATACCTCTCAGGCGGTTGATGTGTCCTTTGCGACCTTCTAGGTGCATGTACGACTGGTTCAATCTGTTCAACTGGTTGAACATCCGGTACAGCCTGTTCAACTGGTTCAACATTTGTAACAGTCGTCATAGTAACCTCAGCTTCTGCTGCAGGAGTTTGTGTCACTTGAACTTCCTCAAGTTCAACGTTGCTCCCACTATCTTTCACAGATAAGAAATTCTTTTCCATGAACGTCCCATTTCGAGCCACAAAAACTTTGTTCTCTAATGGGTTGTAGAAGTAATAGCCCTTAGTTTCCTTAGGGTATCCCACAAACTGGCATTTAACAGATTTGGACTCCAGCTTGCCACTTGTCAATTTCTTGACAAAAGCATCGCATCCCCAGATCTTCATGAAGGACACATTGGGTTTCCTGCCCTTCCACAGTTCATGTGGTGTTCCTTCAACTGCCTTACTAGGTGTATTATTTAGTATTTGAGCTGCCGTTTCCAAAGCATATCCCCAAAAGGATACAGGGAGATTAGCCTGACTCATCATTGAGCGGACCATGTCTAGCAAGGTCCTGTTTCTCCTCTCTGAAACTCCATTCCACTGGGGTGTACCAGGAGGCGTGAGTTGAGATACGATCCCACACTCGCTCAAGAAATCGTCAAACTCTTGGCTCAGATATTCACCCCCTCTATCAGACCGGAGTGATTTGATCTTCTTGCCAAGTTGGTTCTCTACTTCGTTCTTAAAATCTTTCAACCTTTGTAGGGTCTCAGATTTATGTCTCAACAAATATATATAGCCGAAACGACTATAATCATCTGTAAATGTAACGAAGTACAAGTAACCTGATCTAGCAGCTGTACTCATCGGTCCACAAACATCTGAGTGAATGAGTTCCAATAGTTCAGTGGCTCTTTCACCTTTCTTCTTGAAAGGAGCCTTCGTCATCTTGCCACGTAAACAAGATTCACAAGTATCGAAAGCTTGCAGGTCAAGAGACCCCAGTACACCACTTGCGTGGAGCTTAGCGATACGCTTCTCATTTATGTGCCCAAGGCGACAATGCCAGACATAAGTAGGATTATATTCATTTAATTTAATCCTTTTAGCATTTATGTTAAATATATGAGATTCATTGGATGTATCTAAGACGTATAGCCCGTTCTGAAGAACGCCCGTTGCATACAAAATATTGCCACACATAACTTTGAAAATTCCATGTCCAAAATCAAAAATAAATCCAGAATGATCCAAACAAGAAATCGAAATAATATTCCTCCTCATGGAAGGCACATAATAACAATCTCTCAAAACTAGTTCAAGCCCACTGGGCAAAGACAAGTAATAATCTCCGATCTGCAATGCTTCCACACGGGCTCCATTGCCAACTCGGAGATCCACATCACCTGCTGCTAGCTTTCTCCTATTCCTTAGCCCCTGCACATTTGAAACAAATGTGAGACCCACATCCTGTGTCTAAAACCCAAGATGATGAAATAGTGAGGTTTATCTCAACAACATAAATACCTGAAGTAGAAGTATCCTGCTTCCTCTTCACATTTCCCTTCAGCTTCGGACAGGCACTCTTCCAATGACCCTTCTCGCCACACTCATGGCACAAGTCTAGAGGGTGAGGCTTGAAGGGCTTCCTACCCTTAGCCGCGGGCTTCTTGCCCTTTGCCTTGAACTTCTTGTTCTTGGCTCCCCCTACGCCCTTGCCCTTACTCACAAGGTTCACCTCAGTCTTCATGCCCTTGTTCATGGCCTGCTCGGTTTGCTTGAGCAAACCGTGCAACTCCATGACAGACTTGTCCTGACCCTGCATGGTGTAGTTCAGGACAAAAGGGTCATAAGTATCTGGAAGTGACCTCAGGATAATGTCTACTGCCATGGTCCCTATGACAGCTGAGTCAAGACTAGCCAGCCTATCAATGTATCCCTTCATCTTCAGCACATGTGCACTGACAGAGGATCCAGGCTGCATCTTTGTCTCAACCAATGCCTTGGTAGTCATCTGGAAGTGACCTCAGGATAATGTCTACTGCCATGGTCCCCATGACAGCTGAGTCAAGACTAGCCAGCCAATTCATGTATCAATTAATCTTCTCGATTACCGTGTTGCACGATCCTTAGGGTCTGAAATCAATAAGCTGTGAATTAACAATTCACTGATCGACAGAGGGTCCTAGTAAACCATGTCAATCACATATTGATTACAGATGAATGCTATCCATGTTAGACAGAAAACCCTGTATGATGCTCTACTTATCTCTTACCAAAAGCATATCGATTAATCAAGCTGGAGGCATGGTGTAGTCATCCTCTATTGCTAGATTAATTTCTTGATCATCGAGTATTACTGACAAACAAACAAGTCACCTGCTTGTTTCAGTACGGCCGTACATTTCTCAACTAATACTCATCAAGTGGCCTATGATATCAACTCACTTAAACAGTGAGTGGTAATTCCATCACTTCAACTATCCGCAGTAATAAGTTCAGAGATTGAACCAGTGTATCCATATTTGGCATCCTCTGGCGGACCTGTTAGAAATACACCAAATTCAATCTGATTCCTTATTGACTGCTATACTGAAATCAGGTCAGGAGATAAAAGAGATCTACATTATTAGAAAGCTTAATGACTCTACCACCATGAACTTTCTAAAGCGGATCGACCAAGTCTCGTGTAACGCACACGCACCTATATCCATATTCACATACACTAAGCAACCTACAGAGTGTCATGTGAATCCTAGATATAAAAGCTTATGCCATAATCATTCCCATGACTATGACTCACTTCTGGTATATTTTATGATATACAATCAATGGATACTTCATTTAGTTACTATAGTACAAGATATATAACTCAAATGAATTAATGCCTTTATTCATAAAACACCAATAACATAGTATGTAATCATCATCAAATACAATGTCATAAAACAACACCTAGGGCCTAGGGCACACCAACAATCTCCCACTTGACCTAGGGCCTAGGGCACAACAACATGAAGAACAAGCTGGATGAATATGGGAATGTTGTGAGGAACAAGGCTAGACTTGTTGCTCAAGGTTACAGTCAGCAAGAAGGCATAGACTATGGTGAAACTTTTGCTCCTGTTGCAAGATTAGAAGCCATAAGAATTCTATGTGCCTTTACATCATACAAAGGATTCAAGCTATTTCAAATGGATGTGAAAAGTGCATTCTTGAATGGTTACATTGAAGAAGAAGTGTATGTTTCTTAACCTCCTGGTTTTGTAGATCCCAAGCTTCCAAATCATGTATACAAGCTGAAGAAAGCCTTGTATGGACTGAAACAAGCTCCTAGAGCTTGGTATGAGAGACTGACTAAATTCCTTCTGTCTAAGGGATTTGTCAGAGGCTGTGTTGATACAACCCTGTTCACTCTGAAGAAAAACAAAGATATCCTTTTAGCTCAGGTATATGTTGATGATATTATATTTGGTGCTACTAATGAATCTTTGTGCAGAGAGTTCAGCAATCACATGAAAGCTGAGTTTGAAATGTCTATGATGGGAGAATTGACATTCTTCTTAGGATTTCAAATCAAGCAAAGTAATGATGGAGTGTTTATCAACCAAGCTAAGTATACCAGAGAAGTTCTGAAGAAATTTAGCATGTTGGAATCCAATGTTGTTGACACTCCCATGGATGTTAACAAAGACTTTGATGATGAAGCAAAAGCAGGTGATCCTGTAGATATCAGAATCTACAGAGGTATGATTGGCTCTCTTTTATATCTAACAGCCAGTAGGCCAGATATACATTTTGCTGTGTGCTTTTGTGCTAGGTATGAAGCTAAACCAAAGGAGATTCATGACATTGTTGTCCAAAGAATTCTCAGATATCTAAAAGGTACTTCAGAAGCTGGTTTGTGGTATCCTTGTAGTACTAATTTTACTCATGTAGGATACACAGACTCTGATTATGGTAGAGACAAATTGAAAAGAGTCAGCACTTCTGGTGGATGTCACTTCCTGGGGGAGTGCTTAGTCTCCTGGCATAGTAAGAAACAAACCTCTGTTGCTCTCTCAACTGCTGAAGCTGAGTATGTTGCTGCTGGAAGTTGTGTTTCTCAGATGCTCTGGATAAAGCAACAAATTGCTGACTATGGAATCACTCCTGGAACAATGACTATCTTCTGTGATAACAAGAGTGCAATTGACCTTTCCAAGAATCCCATACAACACAGTAGAATGAAGCATGTTCACATAAGGCATCACTTTCTGAGAGACCATGTTCTGAAGAAAGATATTTTCATCACCCATGTTCCCTGTGAAGACAACCTTGTTGATATGTTTACTAAGCCTCTGGCTTATAATCCTTTCAGAAGTTTGAGAGAAGGCATTGGTATGACTTATCAACTCCAGTAACTTACTTTAACTGCTTTATTAATTTTAACTGTTATATGTTTCAAATTAATTAAGTGTGATTAAGGTTAATCATGGTTTTTGTTTAAGGCGTGCCTACATTAAATGCTATTATTGCGCCGTTCTATTATTAACGGTAACTGGTTCCCTGTCAAACGGTAGTTAGTTGCTTTTTGAAATTGAACCGTTTACTGTTTGGGTATAAATAAGGGGTTTTCAACACTTAGCTATTTTCACTCGAAAATCTTTTGCTATCAAGATTTCACAGCTAGAAATTACTCTGCAATTTTTTTTCTGCAATCTCTCTACTTAACCTAAAATTTCTCAACTTCTTTCTCAAAAATGGCTCAAGACAACGCTCCTCAAGTCACTATCACCCACATTCTGTCTAGTGATGAGAAACTTAGTGAATCTAGGGATTTCACATCTAGATTCTTAGATGATGATGTCAAATCCTCCTTACCCATCTCTAAATGGATAAGTTCGCAAAACTGGAACTCCTTTGTTTCCTTGAATGAGTTTATCTATCCCAAGATGATAACAGAGTTCTATCAGAACCTCCACTTTAGATCTGATGAAGAGGATGTGTGCATTCAGTAATTGGTGGTGTTGATTTTAAGGTCAGCATGACTTCAATCACTCAGGCTATAAGCATAGATGATGAGGGAATCATCATTGGGGATGATGGTTCTGCTGAAGGATTTTCAGAAGTAAACTGGGCGAAGCCAGTTCAGAGCGCAAAAGAGACCTATGCCACATGGTTAACTCAGCATCAGAGGTGGGCACACTATTTGACCACAAATGTGTTCCTTCCGAAATCTGGAGCTGTCAATGGGGTCTCAAATAGAGAGAGGGTATTCATGTACCATTTGATGAACGAAAAGAAGATCAACTTACCTGCCATGATTATAAGGCAGATGAAGAATGTGAAGGTGGCCAGTGCTTTGGCTTATGGTTCCCTTCTGACCTGACTGTTTGAATCTGCTTCCATAGAGATTTCTGGTGAAGGGGTTACTACCAGAAGTACTCCACTTAAAATGAATACTCTGACCAAATTGCAACACAGTGTTGTACCAAAGAAGTCAGAAGCTCCTAGTTCTTCTGTGGCTGCAGGTCAGAAAGAAACAGTGAAAGCTCCTGAGCAAAAGACAAAGATTGTTGTCAAAGGAGGCAAAGGAAAGAAGAAATCCACTAAGGTGGTAATGAATGTTGAGAAGGTGGCTGTTTCAGAACCTCCTACCACTTTGGTTCAATCAACTATAAGTATTAAACCATCTGGGAAAGTGGTTGCTGAGGAACCAAGGGCTGTTGATGCAAAGAAGGCATCAGAAGAAGAAGCAGAGGAGAGCAGACTTGCTGCATTAGCAAAGGCTGCTGAGGATAAGCTGAATGAGGAAAGAATTGTTCCTCTGGAAGAATTGCACAGAAGAGATAGAGAAGCTCAACAACTTAGTGCAAGTTTGGAAGCTGAGAGAAAAGCTTTGGCAGAAGCTAAGGAAAAAGCCAGATTAGAAGAAGCTGCTGCTAAACTGGATGACAATGTGATTTTGTCAGAAGTTGCTGGTGAGGAAGAAGATGCTGAGAGAGAAATTCCACTCTCAAGAGGCATGAGAAGGAAAACAACAGCAGTCAGAAGGATCTTGAACAAGAAGGACTTCTATGTTAAGTCTGCTGAGTTGGAAGAAGAGATTCCTGAAGAAGAATCTGCTGATGAGGACATGATTGATATGTCAGAAGAGAATCTTGATGCTCCTACTGTTGAAGATGTCTCAGAGGATAGCGACCAAGAGATTGACAATATCATTCAGGATGTTGTTCAAATGGCTAGAGACATTGAGACAGATGATTTTCTGGACAATGTGCTTCTGGGTCAAGGAAGGAACCCTGGTGACAAGGATGCCCATGCAACCATTGAGAAGATGGCTCATCTTTCTTCCACTCCAATTGCATCCTTCAATCCAAATGCTCCTGAAGAACAGGTTGGTTCTGATCATGTTTTCCCATCTCCATCTCCCATACATACTTCCCTACCATCTTCTGCACCTACTCCTGTCTCAGAAGTAAGTGCCTCTGAAATTTTCACTAATCCTACATCTTCACCTTCTGAAGATGTATCTCTTAAAACTACTCTTCCTTCTGGATCCTATTCAGAAGTTCACATTTCTACAACTCCATTATTTTCAGACTCCATCCTAACCTCTACTCACTCTCTTAATCCTGAGGCTGTTTTTCCATCCTCTGGAATTCCAACCTCTACCTTTACACCTCCAACTACCTTACCTAAAACTCCTCCTCCTCCTCCTCAAACCAATTTTACTCCATCTTTCACAACTACTTTACCTCAACCTTCAATCTCTGGACATACACCTCCTGTGTGTGATCCCTTAACAACCTCTTCTGTATCCACTCCTCTCACCTATGCTGGTGTACATTCGAACTACAACTTCCTGTTCAACCACATACATAGAGATGAGATGGCTGCCAGTTTTGGAAATTTTGGGATTCCTACAAGAGCTCTTGTTGTCTCAAAAGCTGGTGGTGTTCCCACTGTTGAAGATTTGAGAAGGATGAGTCAAAGTGGCTCTGATGGATTGTTGAACTATCTTGCTGGTCTTGGAAGAACTCCTGCTGCTGACCTTTATGCACAAGGAATGGTGCTCCAAGAACTTCAAGCTCTGAAGGCTCAGAATCTACAGTTGATGACAATGCTTCAGATGCAAAATTCCTCTGTATTCATTCAGAACCTTTCAACACTTCATCTGGCTGCTTATGATGAATTTTACAGACTAAGGCAATTGGCTCTGACCCTTCCTACTCTAAAGAATATTGCTCACGCCTCTACTAGCAACGTGAATGAGAATTTGAACATTCTCCAGCTAGAGGTTAAAGAAGCAAATGAGCGTTTTGAGGCTCAAGAGAAGGTTCTACCTAGTAAGATTGATGATCTCCAAAGTACAATAAATCATGTTTTGAGAGAAGTGAAAGCTTCTGCTCAAGGCACATCATCTTCTGGGGTTGCCAATGTTGTGTGTAATGCTCATCCTGACCTTGACAATCGTCTCCAGACCCTTGAATCCACTGTAAACGCACAGAATGCACAGATTGCTGAATTGACTGAGTTTATTGTTCTGACTTATTCATTAAAAAAATTCTGACTTAAGCATCAGAGTGTGTGCAGGCGGTGGATCGCCGACGACGGTTAGCCGAATATTCCGAGAAGAGTCAGCCGGACTTGAAGACCAAGTTACCAGGTTCGTATGAGGTATGTATGCATGGTCGTGTAAGTTTTTTCTGCTTTTTGGCTTTGTTGGACCCAATTTGGAAATATCACCTCATAGATGCACAATGAATGAGGTAATTTTTCCAAATGGGGTCTCTGGACTATGTGAATACGAGGAGTCGAGTCACTGTGTACTTCCATGAGCATTTTCATTTTGACAGTGAGTCGTCCCTTCGTCTCTTATTAGCTAGTATGTTCTTGTCTATGCATTTTTCGATTCAGATTAATATCCCGTCGCGTCCTTTGAAACCATTTCCTATTTCTTAGAAGCAGATGTTTGTGACAACGTTCTTCGTTGGGCTACAACGGGATACTCTCCTGAATCGAAGAAATTTCCGGACAACAGTATTTGGACTGTCTATATTCTTTGAATATGCATGGATTATCGGTTAGTGAAAAATCAACACATAAAATCGTCACTCCCTCTCAATCTTCACGTCGTACGTCTTTGTCCTAGGTGGGTTTCTTTTGGCATCTTTCCTTTCGATGCCAAAATGCTCTTGTAGACGCGATTTTAGTTTATGTTTGGAGGTAGTTCCTAGGGGAGATATCTAGGCCGACTATATGAGGCTTCGGTCTCATTTGATAGTACAAAGGGTTCCCATATCAAGATATACCTAGTGCCTCCCCATTTAAGGATTTTGAGCAGTGTGTCGATGGTACGAGGCTATAAGTGGTGTTACAGATCGACCTATGCGTCCTTTAAAGGAAACGACAGTAAGTGCGACCCATAACACACGTTGACCATTTGGGATTTTTGTTTTATGCAGTATGAGAATCACACACCCAAAAAGCAGTAACTTCGTATATAGCCATATACTGTCAGAACGCTTCGGTTGTATCCCAATTTTTACTTTTCATAAAATAATTTAAGAAATAATTTTATAAAAAGTGAAAACCAAATATACATCCTTCCATTAATAAATCAACTTCAAGAAATCGTACGTTGAAGCTAATTCATAATAGTAGAATATATTTTTGGTCCCCAGCAGAGTCGCCACTGTGATCGTACGTTGAAGCTAAATTCTTTAAGGCCCAACAAATTCCAACTTGATGCTGCTATCAAAGATCAACAAAAATTAATGGCACAAGGTGCACTGGGGGAAGATGTTGTTTATGGCCAAACGGGGGAGAAACCTGAAATGCAAGGTGGTCCAAGTTCTGATATAGCTGGCTCAACTGGTGTCAAGAGGTCAAGTGAGAATATAAGTTCTGGAAGTTTTCATCCTCTTCAGAAGAAACCTAGAAAGCCTCCATCAAATCCATAGAGCTTTAGAATCTCTTAGTTAGGTTCTGGGTTGGGTAGCTTTTGTTAAGTTATCTATTTGCTTTGATTTATGTTTGCTTCTGTGTTTTCCTCTGACTATTTATATGAACTTCAGAATTTTTCACATAAACTGTCTTATTGTTTGTTGCTGATAATAACTGTTTGCTTATATGCTTTCTGAACTTAGTAACTTCTGCTTCACAAAAATCTAACAACTTGATCTTAAGATTATCTTTAAGTTTTCAGATTGATGAAGTTCACCATTTACACCAAAATGGGGGAGTTAAGTTATTCAGAAGTTATAGAAGCTATAACCAACAGGAAGTTACTTTCTAAACTCTTAAGTTTTCTAAGTAATTTTTTTTTTCCTTCTGGACCACGGTTTGTCCATAACCAAAATGGGGGAGAATGATGAACCCTAAGTGTTTTGATTATGTCCAAACGTTTCAGAAGATGAAAAATTAAATTTATCCTATATACTTTGCATATTGACTAACAATTTTGTTAAGTGTTGGATAAGTTTTTCTCAGCAGGTGCTGAATGAAATATCCCTGGTCGCTTGCTTAACTCAGAAGATATCAGAAGCTGAAGACAGAAGATGTTGATCAGAAGCTGGTACAACCGCTCTGAAGCTCTTGTAGTCTGTTTCTACTATCTCAGAAGTTTGCTCAAGTAACCAGAAGATAAAATTGATAAAGATCAGAAGCGCTAATGTAGATTTGAGAACTTTCAGAAGTTCGTTATCACGGGTTTTGTTTAGCATTTAATGCTGTGTCAGTTGCATTTAATGCTAGGCGCCAAAAGTTCAAAAAGCTGTTTGAAGGGCGCGCTTGGTTCACTAAAGAACAAAACCTGTCTCCTAACAGCGCCGATCGAAATCAAATAAGTCCAAGTCAACTCCATCCTTTTCTTCATCTCGTTCAAGATTAAGCAAAAGTACAGTTGACAGGATAAAGTGTTAGTGACCGTTTGAAGAAGATTACAAGAATAACGGCTTCTCTCCTCCATGTCATCTGTGAAGATTCAAATCCTCACAACGGTCATTTCCAAGACACTATATAAAGAAGCCAAGCTCCACTGCATCAACTATCAATGATTCAAGAGAGCTGAAATCTCAACGCACTGTTAATATCAAGAAAACAGAGCACAATTTCCATTCTCAATCTCTACTTAGCTTAGCTATTGTTTTAGTGAGAGAGTGAAGAAAAACAAGTTCATAATAGGAATCTTGTAAACTGGTATAGTTTGTGATATTCAGTTAGATTAAAGAGAGAAATCTAGTTGAGATTAGAGTTGGGTGAGAAATCCAGAAAACAGAGTGTTTGTTGTTCTGGTGGAAATCCTTTAACTCTTTTTAGGCTAGTCAGAACTAAGTGAGAAATTAGCTTAAGTTATGTTGATGTAAAGGAGCTTCTGAACTTGCCATAAAAGTTCTGAATAGTGGATTTATAAAATCTCTGGAGGCTGCGACCTAATAGGACAAGACGTAGTCACAGGACTTCTGTGGCGAACTTGGATAAATTGAACTGTTCATCAGGACCTCCTGAATCTCTTTCTCCCTTCCTTATACTTGTTAAATTACTTCTGTGTACTTGTTATATATTTAGTGCTGAAACAGATTTACTCTTTAAAATCACAAGTCTTTGTTCAGAAGACTGTCCAGAAGTTCTCATATCAGAACTTCTGTTGCTGAAAAGACAGAAACTGTCTTAAAGCAGAATATCCCTCAGAGGCTACTTCAATAAGCTTGCCTCTGACTCTGAGGATTTTTGACTCTGAAAATTTGAGTTTCCTTAAAAACGCAAAAATATCAGTTTTATGTTTAAACACCTATTCACCCCCCTCTAGGTGATTCTGTTCTTGTTAGGGCCCACAGAATGCTTGCAAGCTAGTACTCGTCAAGAATGGAGCCAGGTGAACGAAGCTTTTGGGGTCGGAGAGGCGTCGGGAACGTGCTCTTAATAACTGGAAGGGAAGGATTTCGAGGGAATCTTCCGAGTTTGGATGATTATATACTTACTCTAGCAGGGCTGAGAATAACGTTAGGATTCAGATTTTTAGTGATTGAAGATATATGTTGGTGGCCGTGAGGACCTTTTGGGGAGTGGGGATATTTATGGAGGAAGAGCTTTCAGGATCTCGGATTTAAGCAATCTATACTAAAGGCGACTTATAGGCAACTTTCAGAGGCTACTTATAATAGACAACTTATATCGGGTCGAGAATAGCTTAAATCGAGCTAGAGAGGGGAGAAGAGAAGGAATTGTTGATGAAAATGAATGAAATCCGGACTCCTTATATAGAAAAAGGGGGAGACCGTACGGTCTCTGTAAAAGCCCGTACGGTCTTAGTTGTGGAGCCCGTAGGGTCTCCATAATCCCCGTCTGAGATCTATTTTCAGAACTCAGACAAGCCTTTGACAAGGCCTAGACGGGTCTTTAAAGACCCGTCCAAAGTCCACTGCCGTTTAGCGACACGTGGCAGATAAGGATAGGGCCCATTTGAACATATAAGCAGCTCGTATGGTCTTAGAGGAGGAGACCGCACGGTTCAGGGCATGTAGACTGTACGGGCTCCATTGGAAAGGTGGAGCCCGTTTGGCGTTGAGGAGAGAGAGAGAGAGAGAGAGAGAGAGAGAGAGAGAGCTTTTTCACAAGTTCGAAGGTGTCAATCTTGTGTTCCCAGGATGCGGGTACAGAGAGTTATGACTTCCTGAAGTCCTTCTGTTCATTAGCGAGTACTGGCGCTTGTGCGACTGGCGCAACGAGGAGCTCGGAAATTGCTTTCGTCATTGGATTCGAAAACCAGTGCTTAAAACTATTTTTTTAATCTCATATTCATTACTTAACCAGAAATTGAAGTATTCAGATGAAGTTGTTGTTTCATTGACACTTCAAGGCACACAAAGGAAACTAAAGGCATTATCAAAGTCTACTAGAAGCTAATCCTCTTTTCCGCGATAAAACTTCAGTCTCCAACATTGAAGTTCAAGATTGAGAACTGTTATTAATGAGAGGTCCCTTGGAAATTCTTTTTTTCCTTTCTCTTTACTTGAATTCTCATATTTATTATACTTACTCAAGATTTTGTTGTTCCAATTATTTATGTCTCATTCTCATCATTGGATTGCAACTTAAATTGGCAACATCAACTTTGTACGAATCGGAAGAATAATCCATTGTTAAGTCCAAAATGTACTTAATTTAGCTATGTATTTCATATATATTTTTGTAACATTTCATATAGTTTTTGCTCATTTAGCTTAGAAATATCTAGGATAGGGGCAATTTCACTACTTTGTGTTTGTTTTGATCTCCAGAGCTTAATCTTATGAAAACATAGCAATTTGATGTTAGTTCGAGCCAAAAACGAGCAATAGAAGACATTTGAGTTCATACAAGTTCATGCAAGGCCATGCGAAGAAGTTACGTGCAAGCTAAGATGGAAAATCGAAGAAATAATTCGAGGCGTGCAACCTACAGGTCGCGCGCTAGAGGCAAGAATTGCCTCTGGCGCGCTAGGTTCATTTTTGGCCTTGTCTCGACAGAGGCAATTCTTGCCTCTGGCGCGCCGGGTGACAGAATGTTCAGAATTGGATTTTCTTCGTCGTTCTTATCCACACAACCCTTCCGAAAGGTCGTACGCCTTCCCAATGGACACGACCGCTCCTTAAAGGTTGTAACCCTTCGAAACACACCTCTTGATGCCTATAAATACACCATCCTTCTCTGAAATTCGGATGGTTGTACAATCTTACAAAGAACGAAACACTAAATACATACTTACATTTCCCGTAAACCTTTACCCGTAAATTCACCCTTCGTTAACTAATTGTTCCAGCCGTGTATTCAGATCAGAAACACGGTAAGATTTCGTTCCTTTCATAAGGCATAGTAGTTAGATCGAGAGATCAACTTTGTTCATCCGTTCATCGAAGGAAATCCGAGCAAGAACGCCCCGAGGCTTTGACACGCCTTACGAGTAGAGTAAAAAGGATTGACGCTCCTGTTTCCTTATACTTGTTTATGTTCTGTCCAACTTAGATTTTATGTTTACATCTTGTATGAATACGATATTGAGTTTATAAAGAGATTTATGTTCTTCATATGCTTATGTTCTTGAATTGATAGTTTGCATGCTAAGTAATTAATTTGGATCAAGAATAGTTGCCTAGTATAATAACTTGTGTTTATCATTAACTTATAATCTTGTGATACGAATAGGTTCGGTTGCTTAGGTTATAATCTAGTTTTACATGTGTGATTGTAGTCGGTTATAATATTGATACGAATAGGTTCGGTTAGTATATAGTTGATTTGTTCATATGTGGTTAACTTGTTTGCATGTATCGAGAGATCGGAATAAGTTATATCGAGATTAGATTAAGTATATCAAGTTTATTCAATATTGTGTTTACGTGCTTAAATGAATTGTTGTCTTTGCCTTAGAACGAATAGAAATCCAAACATGTGCATTTGGTGACTTGAAGTATATGTTATACGTGAATGGTACAGTAAGTTGTGTTTTATCAACCAAATCAATAAGGATTATCGTTTTATCTATTTGTGAAAAGAAAACGAACGCGAATAAGAGAAAGTTTAAGTATATTGTTCCATCTCTGTGGGTACGATCTTTTTATTACTATATGCGAATCTGTGCACTTGCAGAAAAATCGCAACATCCATATATAAGGACCTTATTTGTGGATCATAGTTTTGGACAACCAAATGGGGTAGAAGTCCCTTCCTCTGTCACTATCTTCATCAAAATAGCTCATTTATGATTTTGGTTTTCTTTATTAAACAAAGAAGAGACATCTATCCATACAGGTGGAGCATTGTGATATGCTGAAGCCACGAGCTGGAGAAAAACAAATATGAGACCTAGAAACCATAACCGAACACACAGGGGGTACAAGACAGACGGGAACTTCGGTAAGTTTTAAGTTTTGTATTTCACAGTTTGATTTTCATTAGTTTTTTTCATTTTCCTTGATTCTGAAAGAGAGGTAAGAGCACAAAAAAAATGTGGGCCATTTTTAAGTTGATACCCCTATGCTTAATACACTTCACCGTGGCATTCAGAACTAGAGAGAGTATGGTTGTGAAGTTTTTTTCTTGCAGTCTATGCTCAATAATCTAATGATCATGTCCAAGTTTTAACCATCAAATTTTATAGTTTCGATGAAAATGACATTTCACCTTTCCTTGGAAGATTTTGTTCCTTAACACTTGAAAAATTACAAGAAGATAAGAAGTAACTAAAAAACATATAATAATAATTTATTATTTATTATTATATTAAATTTACAATGAAATATTCCTAGAATTAGTTAGCTTCTAATCATTTCGACTCACATATCATATGGACTTTGTATCAATTTTGCTCTTTTAACTATAAAACATACAATTTGTAATTGTTCATTCAGTACATGTATATATGTAAAATATAAGAGATATGTTAGTCCAATAATAATATCAGTAACCCTCCAATCACATCCCAAGCATTCCTAGGATCTAACCTTTTCAAGAATTCATGTTTCCATATTTATAATTTGTCAAAAATACTTTGACATCTATTACTGAGTTTGGTGTTGATTTTACTCAAAAATCCCTATTCGCATTTCCTGTTAGATACAAAATTGTAAGGGAATCATTTAAAGTGATTAAATTTTGGATCCATTTGTATTTTTGTTTTTTGGTTTCTTTAAACCTTGGAGATATCTCATTCAATGATTTCCTTTACTCCAAAATGGTTTATTCCCTAATTATAAAGATTTTGTGCTCTTATTATTAGCCACTTCATGTCTTGGATTTCGTACGATTAATGTCCAGTTCACATGGGCAGGAATTCAGATTCAGAATGCTTTATACGATGCCGTCATCCTTCGGCTCTTGGTAAGGTACTTATTTCAACAACATCCATAGAAAGAGATCATAGCTCTTTTTCCCGTTTTCAGGTGTCCAATCCTTTGTCTAGATCTATGTTGTTATGAACTTATTCTTTCAAGAATTCGACTGATCTACAAAGGAAAATCTGAGACACCAATTCCATTGAGTATATTTGTGATGTGAAAGATATTCCAATACTCAGCTACAGTGAGTTCTTACTGCCAACATTTTCCTCTTCATTATTATGCATTGTAGTCTATTTGAATAAGATTTCTTTAGATATTTTCTTATCTGCAATTAATATGTTGTTCTTCAATTGTGTTTCATGTTCTTTCTCTTTTTCGTATCGTGATAATAGAAATCTTTGTACTTATGTTAATTATGTTAATGATTTAGGCTATTGTTTTGGATTTAGTTTAAAGATTTTTATTTGTACTGTTTTTCATGCCCAAACATGATACTTCTAGCTTTGCTAAGGTTGGATTCTCCAGCTGTTGGATATATGCAACAGTTTGGATCGACTAATGACCGGTACATTAAGAGGAGTACTATGTGTGACTGTTTGCTGCAAATTGACAGAAGTTGATTTAGAGGCATTAAGAGTCTGATTCAGAGGCATAAAATTTCAATTATAGTTCATTCGGATCTTCACAACTATAATTTGTTTTATATTAAGTAAAGTCATCTTCATGTGTATTTTGAAGATACAAATTTGGAGCCTCATGTCCTTATATATGTGCTAAATATGTTTTCCTGAGTGGCAGAATTTGAAACATGCCTTGATATACTTCTAAAAAACGAATGGTGTTCTCTTGCATTTTTATGCTTTCAGTTCCAACAAATGATCTAAGTTATTTATACTATGAAAAACTAACTGCGGAGTATCATACTTCAAAATTCTTATAAATTTAATAGTCTATTTCTGATAATAAATTATTCTTTCTCCATTTGACAATTGATTTTCATGTGCAAGCACATCAACCAGATAATTCTTGGACTTCCAATTATATGTATGGTGCAATTTAAGAAGCATGGATACTTTCCGGAGGTCGGCGTGTCCGTATTTGATTCTCTAGATTCGCGATGAGATCTCATGCATCCTCCTAATTGCTTATTCTTCAATCGCTTTTGCTCCCTCTTTATTCTTCAATCAGTTTTTGTTCTTCTAGGTCAATCCACCTAGGATTTAATTGGTTTTATTGAACTTTGAAGTATTAGATGTTTGTTTTTTGACGAATTAACGACTTATTACGGATGTTTTGATGGTTTGTAATGACTTGAATGGATTCTATGGATAATTTGTGATGAGTTTTAATTTTTTATGTATTATTTATAAATTTTATATCTTTCAATATCATATGTATGGATATATAAAATTAGCGTATCCCGCTACACCCGTATCACACATTTTTTAAAATATTTGTCTAATTCAAAAACCGCACCATGATCATATATCTGTGCTTCTTACTAGGGCTGGACACGGATCCATGTGATTCAATCTTGGATCAAATATTAAAAGAAAAATATTCACATTTGTAACTGTTTTTGATTGAATAGGACCGAATTCAGTCAAACCAAGTCAATACCATAGTTAAATTTCAGGTTCATCTTACTTAAATATTTGATCAAAATGAATAAATTTAGTATCCGTGTCTAACCCTACTTCCTAGTCCTATATACATTATTATGCTACCGTGAATGGATTTGAATCCATGGATTTGGGTAAGAATTCGAAAATACTCGAATCTATTAATTAGGATAAATTTAAGAACATTCACATGTGGTCAGATGTGTTAAGTGGAAAGTAAGAAAATAATTTGGATTAAAGGGAAAATTATTTGCAATAAGATAAATATAAGTTGCTGTCACATATATTAAATTCCGAAAACCAATCAAAAGCTATAATATATATATATATATATATATAGGGGAGGGATCACACGCAAACAAGGTTTAAGTTGAGAACACCTCTTAAAGTGAGAACAGATACAAAACTACGTCGTTTTGGCTGATGGACGCGGTGACATTACTGTAAATAACCAACATACACATTTAATACACTTTAAAAAAAGCCTACAAAGAGAATCGAACCTGGGTCTTTGGCATGGAGAGGCGCGCTACTCCACTTATCGCTAGGACACTTGGTTTTTTTTGTTTATGTAACTATCAGTGTGTATATATACAATGGGTCTTGTTGGGCCTAGTTTCTTTTTATTTGTTTCTCCATAAAAAGTAAAAACTGCAGTTATCTAGACACTAGATTTAATTAGAATTCTTTTTAGCATATATGTTAGATATAATATTGATTTATATTAGAGATTTTTTATTAAATTTTATCTATTTTGTTTTATTTAATTTAGGTTTATAATTAGAATCTATAACAAATTTATGAGCATTTGGGATTTACTTTTAATGCAAAAAGTAGAATCTAAGATTTATAAAGCACAATACTGTGGTTTACTTTTTAAAATGCAAGATCTATAAATTAGAATATAGAGATACAAATTCAATGATTATTATCTAAATCATTTAGGACAAGATTTATATTAACATAATCTCTACATTCTAATTTTATAAACCGTGTGTTCTATTGTATAAACTCTGCATTCTAAATTAATAAACTCTGTGTTCTAGGATATAACTCTCCATTGTAATGCCTTATATTCTAATTTAAAAATAATATGACATGTATAAAAAAAATTTTATGTGAATATAAAATTAGACCGATCATTGTATATAAATAAAAAAGTTAAATCAAATTTTATTAAAAAAACTTTCATTTTAATATAATTTTAAATAAAGTATCATATAAAATTGAGGTGATACTCGAAACCCTAAATTGGTGAACCCGAAACCCTAAATTGGTGAACCCGAAACCCTAAAGTAGTGAACCCGTACTCCAAGTTTTTAAATTTAAATCCTAAAATTGAACCCCCAAACTACAAACTCTAACGGGGTGTTTGTTTAGAATTGGGGATGAGATGAGATGGAGATGGGGGTTGAGATGAGTTTAAAATAAGGGGGTTGAGATTAAATGGTAAATAAAAATTGTTCAGAGACTTGTTTGTTTATAGGGATGAGATGGGAGTTAAAACATTGGATATTACCTTATTAACCCCAATTCATTTTAAAATGGGTATTTGAAAATAAAAAAACAAAAACTTCCCCCTTCTCCTTCTGCCTCCATTTACATGACCTCCCCTAACCTCCATTCTGCCTCCACTACTCACCGCCATTATGCAATCTCCGGCCGACTAGTATTGCCGGCGTACTCCCCAATCCGGCGACCTCCATGCTTCAATCTCCATTATTTTTTCCTTGAAATAAACCAATATTCTCAAACATAGTTGTTTATAATGGGGAAACGAAGGCACCCAATCGACCCCGAAGCCTCAAGTGGTTCTGGTAAACGGCTGAAGAAATCTGATGACAATCCTAATTTGAAGACGTCTACAGAGGTAAGTTTCTTCAATTTCTTATTTAAATAATTTTCATAGATGAAAATAGCAAACCCAATTGAACCAAGTATAGGAATTTGAACCTAATTTCTATAGATGAAAATAGCAAACTCAATTGAACCTCATTTCCATTGATGAAAATAACAAAGTCAATTGAACCCAATTTCCATAGATGAAAATATCAAACCCAATTTTCATATTGTATCGTATTGTATCGCATTTTAGAAATTGTGCATATATAATATTAGGAATTTGATCATTTGTTAATGTTAATTGCACAGGACGTTCTAACTACAACCCCTGTTAATTACAAGTACCGTTATGCCATCAATACCCGTGCGCAAGTGAATGTTAGGTGTAATCTGAAATTTGGTATAATCGTGAATAAGGTTTTGACGGAAAATCAAAGGATGCTATTTTCCAAAGGTTGCTTCGGAGCATACCTTAACATGGATCTGGCTCCGTTTGCTGGTGTGCTTTGCCATGCCTTATTAAGTAGAGAGGTGGTCTCGGATGATGATACGAAGATGGCTTTTAATGTTAGGGGAGTTGATATGGTATTTGGAGAAAGAGATTTCGGCCTAATCAGTCAGCTATGGTTAGGGGATGTGGAAAGAGCTGATGATTTGTTTCAATCTGTTAAGGCGAATAAATGAAAGGGAAAGGCCCAACCTTCCGCGAAAAGTATCTACAAATTGAATCCCCAATTCTAAACCGAGAGATAGTGAAGGCATTTAACGAAACTAAGGGTTGGTCGGACAATGATGGAGTGATGATGGCAAATTTGTTTTTTGTTGCCGGGTGTATTCTTGAACACACCAAAAACCGACACATTCCAGATCACATAGTAGACATGGCTGATTTTCCTTCATTCTTCAATGATTACCCATGGGGTTCGTTGGCTTATAAAAAGCTACTGTATACGATGAAGATTGCTATACTGAAGAGAAAAGAAGCTTTAATGCAAATGGGAAAGGCAAAAAAGGGGAAGCAGTCCAAAACGGTTACGAAGCGGAAGAAGGTGACAACTAATAAGCTTGTTTCAAAAGGGAAGAAGGAGAAGATTGATAAGCTGGATAAAAAGTCGAAGAAGGATAAGAAGAAGAACATTGATAACATACCATCCTATCAACTTTTTGGTTTGCCTCACGTTTTTCAGGTATTGTGAATACTCGTTTAATTCCCTCAATTACCGATATATTACGATGTGTCTTATAGATTTGTTTTGGTCACAGACTTGGCTTTTAGAAAACTGGAATGCCACAAGTGTTTTCTACAGGAAGAACAATGTTGTTGGGGTTCCACGTGTTTTGACTTGGAAAAAGCGTAGATCCTACACCAACTCGAGAAACCGTCTCTACCCTTTTCAATGTAAGTTGGCTAATGTCTACTTCTTCATATGTTTCTATGTTGTACGTGGCTTTTTTAACTCATGTTATAGAATGCCATTGAATTCGATCACTTCATTCTTTCTGTTTTAAAGTCTTATAAAATTCTGAAAAATCCTATTGCATACGATCACTTATTCTATTTCTGTATTAAAACATTATCGTATTCTCGAAAATACTATGGAATACGATAACTTATTATTTCTGTGTTAAAATCTTATCGTACTCAGTAGCATTTTACAGAATACGATCACTAATTTTTTCTGTTTCAAAATCTTATCGTGTTATGTAAAATGCTACTGAATACGATACCTTATTATTTCTGTTTTTAAAGCTTATCGTATTCAGTAGCATTTTACAGAATACGATCACTAATGTTTTTCTGTTTTAAAATCTTATCGTATTCTGTAAAATGCTACTGAATACGATCACTTATTTTTTGTGTTAGAAAATATTATTGCATTATGTAATCATTTTTGTAGGATGGTTCTCCACCAAAAGATACCCCGCTCGAAGCGAATGATGATGAGATCGAAACTGATTGGTACAAGAAAATGTTGGCGTTTCTTAACGGAGGTGTCTCAGAAAAAGTAAATAAAGGCGAGGACGAGGAAATGAAAGACAAGGGGAGGGAAGATGATGAATATTGGGATGGTGATGGTGAAGATCATGATGACGATGAATTGGATAATCTGAATAAAATTTCTTCCCCACCCCATATGTCAGATACTGCAGGGACTCATCGTAACATGGATTTGAATTATTCCGAATTGAGAGCGTTATTTACTTCTCATGAAGAATTTTGTAGGAAACAATTTGCTCAACTTCAGGAACAAATGTCATGTGTAGGTACCCGGTTAGCAATTTTAGAAGCTGATGTTTCTAGTTTGAAGAAAGATGGGAATGTAAATCCAGAGAAAGAAAGTGATGGTCGAAGGGAGGAAGAAGACGAGAGTCATGTGTTTGTTGCTCCTGACTTTGATGTAGATGATGCGGGGGATAAAAGAGAAAATGATAGAGAGGCTGAGGGTAAGAATGAAGCAACGGATATTAGTGAAAACAAGGAAGGTGATGTTGAATACGATCCATTTTATTTAGCTATCGTCCCTTTTGGTTGGGTAAGTATGCTTACATTGATTTGCTTTCATATAAAGTTTAACTGGATATGACTTAATTGCTTGTTGTATTTTATCGTTGTTTACACAGGACTTCTCAATACACACCAATGCATACTTAGAAATGCTTGATAAAAAGGAGGAGTCTATTGTGAATATCCAACCATTGTATAAGCGATTCAAAAAGCAAAGCCATTTTTGTATGTCGCCATACACCGATCCCATTAGGCCGAAGAAGAAAAAAAACAAGGGTAAAGAAGATGGTCCTGTGAAACTTGATTATGTCCCAAGGGCAACAATTAATGAGTACACGCAGTGGTTGAAGAAAAAAACTTTGAATGAGTTAATCCCAATTCCTGGGAAATTGGGTTACAAAATGACGAAAACATGGTGGACTGATTTAGAGAGTTCTCGGAAGTTTGTTGAAAACTCGGCAAGACATATATAATTTTGCTTTTGTATTATATAGATGTACTAGGTGTTGTTGTTAAACCATCCTTTTTTTTCAGCACATCAACGCTTGGTTCTGGATGTTGCGCTCATTCTATTCGTTAGACAGACCTACATGGACCACAGTTGATGCTGATTTTGTTGGGAATTTGGGCCAGCCGAACATGATTGAAGGATGGAACAGCTCGGAAGGTTGGAGAGCGTCTCCATTTTTCATTGAAAGGATTGTTGGAAGTAAGGAACAACTCTATAAGCCTTGGAATCAGGTTGAAAGGGTGCTACTCCCTTTGTGTAATCAATATCACTGGTTCTTGGGTGTTTTGGAGTTGGGAGAGATGCACATGTATGTATATGACAGTCTCTTTGCCAATTCTGAAACTTGGTTGAATGAAGATTTCGTAAGGGATCGGTTAGTAATGGTCGAAAAAGTGATGGAACTCGCCCGCTATCAGTGGAAGTCTGACAAAAAATCCATAACTTTTTCTAGGGTTCCTGATGTTCCTCAATAAAATCGGGATTCAAATGATTGTGGGGTGTTTATTTGTGAATTTGCCCGGTTTTTGTTTTCGTTTTCTGTCACAGATCACAAGAAGACACAAGGTTGGTGGTTTACAGGAGCAGATGGTCGGAATTTTAGAAAGAGAATTGCAATGGAGTTGCGCAATGATCGTTTACTAGATAGTTTGGCTCGGCCATCATAGTTAGTGGTATTTTTTGATGTAGGTGCTGTAAAGGGGTTTTAGGTGTTTCATATTATCTTGTTGAACCATAGACATTTTCAATGTTTAGGTCACTTTTTGAACTATAGTCATTTCCAAATTATATGATATATTAGCTACAAATTTTGTATTGATTCGAATTTTCCATCATGCTATTATCGTATTAGGTTGTATTTTTGATAATGAGAAAGTCATTCAAAACAGAATATCAAAGATGATAGTATTCTGTCGTATTTTTGATAATACGAAAGACATTTAAAACAGAATAGCAAAGATGATCGTATTCTGTCGTATTTTTGATAATGCGAAAGACATTGAAAACAGAATAGCAAAGATGATCGTATTCTGTCGTATTTTTGATAATGCGAAAGACATTGAAAACAGAATAGCAAAGATGATCGTATTCTGTCGTATTTTTGATAATGCGAAAGACATTCAAAACAGAATAGCAAAGATGATCGTATTCTGTCGTATTTTTGATAATGCGACAGTCATTCAAAACAGAATATCATTATGATCGTATTATGTTGTATTTTTTATAATGCGACAGACATTCAAAACAGAACAGGAAATAGGCTGGTATTCTGTAAAACTTTCTATAATACGAAACAAAATCATAACAGCAACCATTCATACAACAAATAAACATAGTAGAAATGTACATCATTTCATCTACCAATGCTTACAAAATGATCCTGTTTACATTTCAGCTGTTACTACTTACAAAAGGACCATGTTTACATTACAGCTGTTAATACTTACAAAATGACCATGCTTACCTTACCCCTGAACACTACTACTTACAAAATGACCATGCCAACTTTGTCGATTTTCACCATTGGATGATGCACATGGAATTCTTTTTCCAATGGGGAACTAGACAAAGTGCAAAATAGGATTTTCACCCTTCGAGTTGTTGTGCTATAAAGTTAAGTTAATTACATATAATTATCCAAAAAACATGGCATACCATATTACCCAAAAAAAATAGGATCACCACTTGCCACTTCCCAAACATAGCTACACATGGCCAAGTTCTTGGGATACAAAGATCAACTTGGAATCATCATCGGGCATTGAGAAAAACATGATTACTTTTGCTGGATCTTGCCCAATCAGACGCGTGGCCTTGATCACATCCGCACTAGTCAGTTGGGCCCCGAGTGCATCGATCACAGAGTGCAAACTGTTAACTCTCTGCGCATTTGGGTCATCAGTGGCAGCAGATGCATTCGCCTTCTCTGATTCCATGAATGAACACAATGTCTTTGAAAGGAGCCTCAAATCTTCTTGCATTGGGTCAACTTCGACTGCTTTTCTTTTGAGGTTGGTCTTCCTAGTACGTGCTTGTGAATGCGATACAGTCTCATCATTGGGTTGTGTTTGTTGCCTGCTTTGGGTAGGTTGGAAATTAACATCTATGGGTTCATGCAGCATGCTACTGATATCCATATCATCCAAGTCGATTGTAGCCTCCCCTCCTACAGGTTCATTATGACTACTATTGTTTCCTGGACCCCTGGCATTTGACCCCTTAGCCATGTCCAATGCATAAATTTCAACAAGTTTCAAGTAGTGAGGCATAGGCTTCATATATAGTTGTGCCGCCCCTTCTCGGCTCTATAGGATATTTAAAATGAACATAAAAGTTAGTTATGCAACTAAAGAATATTATTCAAGGAGATTATAAAAAAGTATGAAGAATAAGATACCTTTGCCCAACCCATAAATGTTTCTCTATCACCGAGGACCATGCTTTTCTCATCATCCCAACCGAAACCGCTACCGTTCCTTTGAATATCTAGAATATATGCAAGTTGTTTCTTCATGGTCTTAAGCTTGGATTTGATGTGAGGACTACCTTTGATATTTGAATAGGCAACAGCTTAAACATTTCTTTCTCAACATGGAGCAAATATCCAGTTTTATGACCGGTATCGACCTTCCAAGCTGTGTTATTCAGATTGTACATGATATCCACAAGTACCCCTCTTCTTCATGGGTCCAAAACCTTCTATCTCGCTTCGGAGTTGATATAAGTTTAGGTACTTTCTTCTGTTTCTGTTTTCTCTTCTAGTATTGACAAACACCAAAATAAAACACTTCATAAGGAACAAAATCATAGACACAATAGTAATATACAAAGCATTATAATCACCAAACTCAACACACATAATAATATACAAATTGAAGAGGAAACATACAAGTCAAACAAAAGGAGTAATTTAATTGGAGATGATAATGTAAAACAAAGTGCAATAGAAATGTATTAAGGAAACATTGAGTTCTCACATAACCTAAAACCATGATATTAAATTTCAAGGAAATTGAAAGCTAAAGTGTTTGAAACCTAAAACTAGGATTAAAAATGTCACTCATTTGGATGACCCGCCAACCAATCATTCCACATTTCTTGGGCAAGTTGGTCTCTCCATGTAGTCCATTGAGTAGTCGATTCGATAGTATCGATATTATCGACTTCTTGCTCATCAGATTGCAAAAATTGATCTAACTCATCTTCTAGAGGTTCATAACTCATTTGTTGTCTAATGAGGTTATGAAGATAACAACATGCTAAAATTATGTCTGTATGTGTCTCAACGGCATAATAAGACGGATTTCTTAATATCGCCCATCGCATTTTTAGCAAACCGAATGTGCGTTCAATGACATTCCTAGCAGATGCGTGCCGCATATTAAACAGCTCCTCCCTCCTAGTTGGTGGATTTCTCCATTCGTGTAAATGGTACCGCTGTCCTCTATATGGAGCAAGAAAGCCTTCACAGTTTTTGTATCCAGCATCAACCAAATAATAGCAACCTATACATGCCAAATTTATATATAAAATCAGATAATATGTACACAACCCGCATAAACTTACATAGATAATGACAATATGAAATTAATTTTTTCACCTCGAGGGACCTTAAGACCGTTTGGTCTTGATATAGCATCTCGCAATATCCTTCCGTCTGCGGCTGAACCTTCCCAACCGGACAATACGTAGATAAATTGCATGTCCGGTGCACATACTCCAAGCACGTTTGTTGCAACTTCATTCTTTCTAGTACGATAGCGTGGCTTATCAACTGCACGCACATTCACTTTCACGTAGGTTCCATCTAAGGCACCAATGCAATTCTGTAATATACAAATAGGTGTTACCAACTTATCAATTTTCTAAGCAATGTCGCTTAGTTATTATCGTATTCAATCGTATTGTATAGAATGCGATGACAATTTCTACACAGATTATAGTTCGTTATCGTATTGAGTAGTATTTTCCAGAATACGAAGAGGAATGAAAACAGAATACAATTTGTCATCGTATTCATACGTATTTTTCAAAATGCGATTACTTAGAAATCCAGATTATTTATTTTCTTCGCTTTCTAAATAATACGAAATAGCATGGTAATCTAAAAATAGCATGAAAGAGGAATAAGGAAATTTACCTGGAAACATTTCCACCTTGGTTCTGTACAATCATTAGTGATCGGTTCAGGACTTTTCAACAACACTCTCCATAGCTTCAACACAACTCTCAAGACATTATGAAAATGTCTACTTATTGTCTCTTGCGATCTTTGGAAGTCAAATTTTATCTCTCGGTTTTTCTCATCAAAAGCAAGTATATGTAAAAAAATGGCTACCATTTCTTCCACACTCATATTCTTAGTATCTTTTAAGCCACCCGTTGTTCGAACCAAGGAACACAAAACCTAAAACAACTTCTATCCATCCGAATTTGTTCAATACACAACTTATCACTTCTCTCTAACATATTAAACAAGTGTTGATTCCGAGATATAGGATCATACCAACGGGGCTGCCTAAGTGTTCTAGATGCACGTCTACGGATCCTAATATAAATCATCATGATACACACATACAAGGCGATAACAATAATTTTTTTCACTCTACGACGTCTCAATGATTTGCGGATCAAAATAACCTCTCGGCTAGATGGTGGACGAGCCATTGCTGTAAATGAATATTATAAATTAGAGAAATCAATGTCCAACACATAGTAGGCAATCACAATTAACATGTACACATGGCCCCCCTAAGCATTCAAACAATTCCACATCAAACACAACAAATCAAGCAATTCAACACTTAGCACATATAAATGTTTTCACACGTAAACACATTAAACATCATAACAAGCATGGAATGTTAATAACTTATATACCTTTCCCATTGGATCCCCCGCCACTCCTTCGACAACAATGGGTGTATTCTCACCAACACCTTGCTCATGATCTTGCTCTTGAAAATATAGATCAAGGTAACTATCCCCATGACTCACGTCCACCATTTTCCTAACGGATTCCTCATTATAGTATGGAATGAGATCAGCTCCAGTGTCCAATGTAAACCCCGGAATGAGATAATATATCTTTACATCTTTTCCATGTCCAACTTCTTTGCTAATATCGACAAGAGTTGAATAAGATAGAAGTGGCTTCGAGATGTTTCGGTAATTTGTGATTTCACCTCCATCATATGTTAGGGGAGGAACCGTTGAAAACTTACCGCCGTGATGTACTCTTAAGTTCAGTGTACCGACCATTCTCTATAGACATAAGGGGACATATGGTTTCACAAACTTTATTCATACAATTTATACAAAACATATCGTATACCATAATATAAACAAATTTAACCAACTCGGTGAATATCCATAACATAGCACATCAATTTCAAAGACTTTACCCTAAACCTAATAGCATATATGTAAGTTTTAGGTAATTTAACATGCCATACTCACACATCAGAGACCCAAACCATATAATTTCGCATTCAATCATATTACAAACCCTAATCACACAAACAACACATCAAACCCCATAAAAAGGTGAGATTAAGAAAGACTAGTGGATAATAATATATCATATCACCATCACTGACCTAAATCGAACCTCAACACTACCCTAATGCTAAATAAAAGAAATAATTAACAAAAGGATGATAGGTTACCTACAAATCGCAGAGAATACAAGATGACGGCAAGAGGCCGTTAACAAATCGCAGGTGAGTCGGACCAATCGCCGTTTTCTGTTGAGAGGCGAGCTCAAATAAGATGAGGTGAAGAAAAACGCAGTCAAATGTGAAGGAGCAGAGATAACCCTAGTTTTGTTTCATGTGGGACATGGATGGAATTTTTTAAATTGTGTAAGGGTAACTTGGCAATTTCCATTGTTTGCTCACCTTCATCTCAACTCCAAAATCCTGTAACACCCCCCCCCCCCCCTGGGTATGGATTTTGAGGGATGAGATGGAAAAAAAAGTTCATCCCCAACCTTCATCCCCTCAAACAAACATGGGATAAACTCTTTTTATCAACTCATCCCTAAAAATTCCATCCCATCCCCCTAAACAAACACCCCGTAAACTCTAAACCGAAATAAGTGAACCCAAAACCTTAAAATTGTACCTTAATTCTACTTAATGAACCCTACAATCGATATCCTAAACATAAATTCTAATTATTGAACCCTAAAATTGCGATCCTAAACGCTAAACTCGAAATTAAAATATAAACTTTGTACTTTAAGATATAAACTATGCATTCCAAATTTATAAACTGTGTGTTCCATTGTATAAACTATGCATTCTAAACTTATAAACTCTGTGTTCCAGGATATTTATCTCTGCATTGTAATTGTTTTTTCGACTCATTTTTTTAATAACAGTATGCTTAACATTTAAAACAGAGACTACAAAATTCAGAATGTACATAACATTACCGTACAAAAAATAAAACTAAAATCAACATACCTCCCAAACTCGAAAGCGGTATGTTCCAAATTCTAAAACTTCGTTTTTACCTGGGCATGATGGATCTTAAAATGAGCGCCTCGACAATACCAGTCCAACGGTATAAAAAAATTTGAAATCGGAGTTCAGGATAGCCGGGAAAACGTTTTTGAATAAAAAGTAAACAAATGATGAGTCATCAACCCACTTTTCTCTCTCCTGAGTACCACACGCATAAGATGAATTAAATGGGTAAATTCTCTTTTAGTCCCTCCCCTTTAATGAAACTACGTAGTTTTAATGTGTTCTCACTTTAAAGAGTGTTCTCAATTTAAGGAGGTGTTCTCACTCGATCTCTCTCCTATATATATATATATATATATATATATATATATATATATATATATATATATATATATATATATATATTATCTAATTTAATTCACACTCCTTGAATAAAAATATTAATCTGATCCTATTTCAATTTGTAATTGCTAATTGCATATGAATTAGAACTTAACCCTATTTCAATTTGGAATTTCTAGTTGCATATGAATTAGGACTTACGTAGCCTATATAAATGAATTAAAATAGAAAGTCATTCAATGTGTTGAAATATTGACTATAAACATCGGCGGTCTTTAATGAGACAAGTAAAAGATTCGAAAGAGGTTTTTGATTCAACGGGTTTGGTGAGTTTTATTCAATTTTGTAATGTTTTATTTTCTAAAATCATATTTCTCTTCTCTCTCGTTTTTTATCCCTTAGCAATAATTTATTTCAGTCTAGCTCAATATTACTCAGTTCAGTTTAGTAATGTTACTTCAATAAATGCACTGAAACTTCAATTGTTTATATGTCATCTTGATATGGCATCTTGAGCTGCATGTATGTTTATATGCAACAATTTACATGTGTGTAAAAAATTATTTTAATGAAATTCCAAATCAACAACTTATAAATCTAGCACAACATTCACAATCCTGCATAAATCTGTCCAAATCAATCACTCATCTGCTACAATGAATAGCTAAATGTATATAATTAAAATGGAACTACTATAGTTGTAGCTAAAATTAATATATAAGTTTATAAGTGTGCACTTTCTATGATTATTTATTTATTTATTTATTTGCGTTGTTTTGTTTGTTACATACAAATTATTAATTAATATATATTTTTCATGTGTTTGTGATTAGATGGCAATGATTGGTTGGTTGATAATCATCTTCTTGTTTCCTACTGTTGCTTCCTCTTCTAGGTACGTTCATAGTAATAATTATGGACATTAACTTTAATTTTATTCTGAAAAAACTATTAATGAAATAAAGATAATTCGTAAAAATTAACATTTGAATTCTGATTTGTTGGTTAATTAAAGCTTCAGGGAAATTTCATCTATGAATTCTTGCTCATCTCCTTCGGTTCGGTTCTACAAGAAGAAGCACACAGTAATTACTTGTTTTATATATATGATTTATCTAATTACATATATAATCAAGGTTTAAAATACTAAAATAGATTAATGAATGATTTGCAGACAATGATGGTGTTGGATAATGGGATTGTGCAAATAAGTTTGTCGAATCCAGCAGGCGATATAAGTGCAATAAAATACAATGGAATTGATGCTCTCGAGTATCGTAATAAAGAAGATAAGATAATAGAGGGTATTCAAATCTACACCTTCCATTTCCATTTATATTCGATGATGCACGTATAATGATCTTAGAACATATGTCAAGCAGTAACGGATTTATCATTCATTAATAAGAACATGTATATAAAGTTAAGCAGTGATTTATGGATACTCAATCGACTATTTTTTGGTGTTTTTGCACATAAAATATTAAAACGGCTAGTTAATAGATTTTTATGGATACACCTTTTATAGTCTGTTGGTATTTTGCAGTGACCAATGAAACTTCAATCGAACATTTAAATAATATTAAAACGGCTAGTTAATAGATTATGTTTGCTAATTAATTTGAACTGTTATACATTGCTAGGTATTGGGATATTGTTCAGCACAAGAAAGGCTAAGACAGGTAATTAATTAACTAATTTATTATTTGCTAATTAAGTTAGTTTCATTCTTTTATATTTAATTGTATGAATATCTAATAATAACAAATAAATTAAAAACAACAAAACATAGTGTGATAATGGAAAATGAAGACCAAGTGGAAGTATCATTTACCAAAATATGGGATGGAAATATCTCTATAACCCCTCTAAGTGTAGACAAAAGGTAATTCAGTTAATTAAATAATTTCTGATCAAGTTTCCAATTTTGTTGCTTCTCATTTAAAGCTTATTTTTATATAATACTCTCTTTATAGCTAACAAGAGAAATTTGTTTGAGAACTATATAATGCAGACAATTATGTCAATGAAATAAGGTTATAACTTCCGTCTTTTTCTCCCGAAGCAACGCGAGGGGTTCTCCTAGTTGTAAAATAACACGAAGGTGAGTGGCTAAAGAGGTTGAAATTACAACAATATGAAGCCTAATGTTTACCAAATACTTGATTTCAAGTGCCATTAACGAGATAAGAGTAAGGTGTCTCATTAATGAGGTTGGAATTACATATCTGGTAAATATTATGCTTAAGATCAGAATGTTTTGTACGTCAAGTCTAAATCCTCCCACAATTAAACAAAAACAGCATACAATTATCAAATCTGGCTAAAAAAGAGCATACCATTTCATTGAAAAGCAGTTCTACTGGCACAGTTCCCACTTTTCTTGTGAAAACATGGAAGCATACCATACAATTATCAAGAAATGGAAGTTGAATCTTGTGAAAACATGGAAGCTGTAGTTGATGAGGAAAGTGTAAATGAGCAGGACAACAATGAAGTTATTGAATTCCTTCAGTTGAGGTCCTTGAAGTTAAACGATCTACCAAATCTCATAGGCTTTTGCAAAAGAAAAGTGGGAACTGTACCAGTGGAACGGCTTTCAATGAAATGGTATGCTCTTTTTTTATCCAGATTTGATAATTGTATGCTGTTTTTGTTTAATTGTGGGAGGATTTAGACTTGACGTACAAAACATTCTGATCTTTAGCATAATATTTACCATATATGTAATTCCAACCTCATTAATAAGACACCTTACTCGTATCTCGTTAATGGCACTTGAAATCAACTATTTGGTAAACATTAGGCTTCATATTGTTGTAATTTCAACCTCTTTAATCTGACTGGTGATATCTGACTCATACCTTGGAAATTTCACCAAATTATAAAGGTGAATGGCCAAATGCACAAATTTGAGATATGTTAGTGGCTAAATAATGTCTTTTGGCTTTAATAAATACTAGTAATAACCTAATTAAGGAAAAAAAATCGAGTTTTGGCCCAAACGATGTTCCATTGGGTACTTCAATTCTAAAAATCGTTACCTTGTTGTCACACAATAAGAGATGTGTCTCACACACTATGGGGATGTCTCACCCTGAACCTGACTCTATGGAAGTTAAAGGTAAAATTGTAAAAAAGTATGGTCAAAAGTCATAGTTACCAAAATGTTACAATGAGGAAAGTTCAATGCTTACTATGTTAAGTTTCAAAGTTTAGTGGCCATTGTTGGCCCAAATAATGACTATATAAAGACTAGAGGGGGGTGAATAGGATTTATTGCCTTTTAAAAACTATTATTGTCTCTTTAAAATAATTTGCCTATTTAAATAATCAACTATAAAGGATTTTGCGGAATGATTAGTTGATTAAAAGATGAGAGAAAATAATCAAGTTTAGCACGATTTAATCACAAGCAATTAAAGATAAAAGCTTAAAGCAAAGCAAGTGATTAAAAGCAATAAGTAGAGAGAGTAGGGATAGAAGGATTAGACGCAGAGCATTTATCCAGGTTCGGTCTCCTTGTGAGCCTAGTCCTGTCCCCGAGAGCACCTCTCGAGATTTTCCACTAAGGATTTCTTTAAGGGCAGAAATCAAGCCGGTAGAGTAGTTCTCACAATCCGAGACACTACTAGAGCTGAACACCTCTCCCAGTATTCACTCCCTCAAACTTCCAAGTGTTTGAGCAACTCCACTTAGTTTTTCTCAAGATCAACTAAGAAACTTATGGCACTTTTCAAGGCTCAGTGATAACCTCCTAAGCTTGCGGGTGCTTAAGAACCTAAATGCTTTTCAAGGCTAAGCAAGAACCTCTCTTATGATGAACCCTAAGTGTTTTGATTATGTCTAAACGTTTCAGAAGATGAAAGTTAAAATTCTCTTACATACGGTTTAATGTTGACTAACAATTTTTGTTTAAGCATTGTATGTAAGTTACTCAGCAGGTGCTGAATGAAGAATTTGTGGATTGCCTAAAGGTCTCAGAAGAATCGAAAGTTGAAGACAATATTCCTTCTTTTAGAAGCTGGATGCTCCGCTCTAAAGTTATCGAAGTCTGTTAAAGCTCTCCTCAGAGGTCCATTGCAATCAGAAGTTAAACTCTACCAATTCGATCAGAAGTCTAGACAATTGGAATTAGCTATCAGAAGCTAAGTCACGGGTTCCGTTAGCATTTATTGCTCTGACAATTGCATTTAATGCAAGGCGCCAAAAGTTCAAAAAGCTGTTTTGAAGGTGCGCGCTTGTCTACTCAAAGCGAAACCAGAATTTCCTTGTCTACCCTTTGTTGATCCAATTGAAGAATGTTTCCAGTCAACCTTATCTTCAATTTCAAATCACTTACCGGATTGAGTTAAAGAACAAGGTTAACGGAATCAAAGTGTTTGAAGACCGTTTGAAGATTTGACAAATTAACGGCTACAACAACTGATGTCATCTCTTTTGAAGATTCATTTTCTCCAACGGTCATCCTCATTCACTATAAATAGTAGCTGAGCTCCACTGCATCATCCACGCGTGATTATTGAGCAAAATCTCAACGCACTGTTTGAACAAGAAAAACAGAGCACCATTTTCCATTCTCAATCTTTCTTAGCATAGCTTTAGTTAAAGTGAGAGAGTGAAGAAAAACAAGTTCATAATAGGAATCTTGTAAACTGATATCGTTTGTGATATTCAGTTAGATTTAGAGAGAAATCTAGTTGAGATTAGAGTTGGGTGAGAAATCCAGAAAACAGAGTGTTGTTGTTCTGGTGGAAATCCTTTAACTCTTGTTAGGCTAGTCAGAACTAAGTGAGAAATTAGCTTATGTTCTGTTGATGTAAAGGAGCTTCTGAACTTGCCATAAAAGTTCTGAATAGTAGATTTAAAATCTTTGTTGGCTGCGACCACAGGACAGGGGACAAGACGTAGTCACAGGACTTCTGTGGCGAACTTGGATAAATTGAACTGTTCATCAGGACCTCCTGAATCTCTTTCTCCCTTCCTTATACTTGTTAATTTGCTTCTGTGTACTTGCTAACATTTAGTGCTGAAACAGATTTTACTCTCTTTATCATTGTCTTTGTTCAGAAGACTGTCCAGAAGCTATCTTACTCAGAGCTTCTGTTGCTGAAAGCAGTTAAACTACACGTAGGCAGAATTTCCCTCAGAAGCTGCTTCTGTAAGCCTGCCTCTGACTCTGTGGAAATTTGACTCTGAAATTTAAGTTTCTTGAAAAACTTAGAAAATTTCAGTTTTCAACTTAGACACCTATTCACCCCCCTCTAGGTGATTATGTTCTTGTTAGGGCCAATAGGTGGTATCAGAGCGAAGGTCACTTCGTATATTTACTAAAGATCTAAAAATCTAAGTGTAAGATCTTATCAGAATCAATAGAGATGGCTAGTAGACACCAACCTGAGAATTCTTCTCACTTCATAGTTCCAGAAGGTTCTTCCACAACTAGACCTCCATTATTTAATGGCAACAACTACTCATACTGGAAGAAAAGGATGATGTATTTCATCAAAGCTCAGAACATGAGTGCTTGGTATGTCATCACTGATGGTGATTTCATTCCTACCAGAATGGAACCAGGTTTAGGGAATGTTGTTATTCCTCCGAGAGAATACACAGATGACATTCTGAAAAAACTCCAAACTAATGCTTCAGCAATAAATATGTTGCATTGTGCACTTACAGCTACTGAATATAACAAAGTTTCTTCTTGTGAAACTGCACAGGACATTTGGAACAAGCTGGAAGTCACATATGAAGGTACTGCAAAGGTGAAGCAATCAAAAGTCAACCAACTCATGAGAGAATATGAGTTATTTGAAATGCTTGATAAAGAATCTATTTCAGATATGAACTCTAGATTCACAAAGATAGTCAATGACTTAAAGAGTTTAAGAAAAGACATTGAAGAATCTGAACGAGTGAAGAAGATTGTCAGAAGCTTACCAAGGTCGTGGCAAGCCAAGAAGACTGTTATTGAAGAAGTTCAGGATTTGAGCTATTACTTGTATGATGAGCTCATTGGGTCTCTAATTACTCATGAGATGTCATTAAAAAATCATGACCTGAGAGAAAGGTCAGAAGGAAAAAGACAAGTAGTCCTGAAGGCAGAATCTTCTGAAGAATCATCCGAAGATGAGGAATTGGCTATGCTGACCAAGAAGTTTAAGAGAGCTTTTAGAAAAGGCAGAGGTGCAAACTACAAAAAGCCGTTCAGAAGTTTTGATAAGAAAACTCCTGATTTTGGTGATAAATCTAAGAGAGATCCAAACAAGCCCATTGTGTGCTATGGATGTCAGCAACCAGGACACATCAAGCCTAATTGTCCTGAGCTGAAAAAGGATAAGAAGAAGTTCAAGAAAGCTATGCTAGCTGCTTGGTCAGACTCTGAGACTGGCAGTGATCCTGAAGAAAAGGAAGAGCAAGCTCAGATATGTTTCATGGCTATTGATGAGCCATCCTCAGAAGATACTGCAGGAGAAACTTCCGCACCTCCTGAAGCTACATATGATTCCGAGGTAAACATATCTTCTGAACAAAATATCTTTGATTCTCTTGAAGAACTATATAGCATGTTCAAGTATCTGAAAAGAAAGTTGGACAAAAGCGAGGCTGACAAATTTCTTAGGTTTACTCAAGTTTATGCTGATATAAAAATATTAGAAGATAAACTAAGTAAACAATTCAGTTCTCCTTCTGATGACTCAAAAGTCAAAGGTAAGGAAAAACTGCCTCTGAGGAATGATAAACCTCAGAAGAAGAAATCTGTTACTCCCTCTCTTCTGAAAGAGATCTCTTCTCCTCCTGAAGTGGGAACCTCTAAGAGTGCTTCTGCCTCTGAAGATGTAGTACCTTCCCAGAAGAAGAAGATTGCTCCTAAGAAGCAAAGGGAAAGATCCAAGAATCCTCCTTCTTGCAAATTGTGTAAGAAAGATGGACATTGGTTAAAAGATTGCAAGTACCATATTAAGATCCTCTTGCAATCTGAAATATCAGAAGAACCTGTAGAAGTTAAATCTAACTCTGAAGGACCCAATAAGGATTGGGTACCTGTCACTAATTGATTGTGATGCAGGTGGCTCTGAGTGCTCCATCAATGTCAAAGCTGTGGTACATTGACAGTGGGTGCTCAAGGCATATGACAGGTGATGAAAAAGCATTCATCACATTTGATCCTAAAAGAGGTGGAAAAGTCAGCTTTGGAGATGCTCAGAAAGGAAGGATACTTGGTTCTGGATCCATTGGAACCAATCCTCCGATGGAAGATGCCTCCCTAGTCAGAGGCCTGAAGTTCAATCTCCTGAGTGTTGCACAACTGTGTGATAAAGGTAGAGATGTTGTCTTCAGCTCCTCTGGATGTAAAATCTTGGACAGTAAGTCAAGGGAAGTTATTCTAACTGCTCCTAGAGTTGAAAATGTTTTCATGCTGAACCTTGAGAATCTTTGCAAAAATATATGCCTGATGTCTAAAGAGGATACCTCCTGGCTCTGGCATAGAAGACTTGCTCATGTGAGCATGGACCTTCTGGCCAAAGTAGCTAGATATCAATTGGTTGAGGGTCTGCCTGAATTTAGTTTTAAAAAGAATCATTTATGCAATGCTTGTCAATCTGGAAAACAATCCAGAAGCTCTTTTAAAACTAAGAAAATCATTTCAACTAAAAGACCTTTGGAATTACTTCATATGGACCTTTTTGGCCCTGTTCAACCAATGAGCATGGGTGGAAAGAAGTATGCCTTTGTCATAGTAGATGACTATTCAATATTCACTTGGGTTATCTTGCTGTCTAGCAAAGATGAGTCACTTGGATGTTTCTTAGTTCTGCTAAAGAAACTTGAGAATGAAAGGAATGAAAAGGTTGTTCATATCAGAAGTCATAATGGTGGAGAATTCAAAAACTTTATGTTTGAAGAATTCTGTGAAACGAAGGGCATTGATCATAACTTTTCTGCTCACAGAACTCCTCAACAAAATGGGGTAGTTGAAAGGAAGAATAGAACTGTGGTTGAAATCGCCAGGACTATGATCAATGAAAGAAGGCTTCCAAAGTATTTTTGGGGAGAAGCTGTTAACACAGCTTGCTATGTTCTGAATAGAGTGCTAATCAGAAGCATTCTGAACAAGACCCCTTATGAACTCTGGAAAGGTCGAAAGCCTAAAATAGGTTATTTCAGAACCTTTGGTTGTAAGTGTTATGTTTTGAATACAAAAGAATATCTTTCAAAGTTTGATTCAAAGGCAGATGAGGCCATTTTTCTTGGTTACTCAACACATAGTAAAGCATATAGGGTTTTTAATAAGAGGACTCAAACTTTAGATGAATCTGTTCATGTACAGTTTGATGAGACTAACCCTGCAGATAGTAGAGCTCCTGAAGAAGATGTAGTTCAAGCTTCTGAAGAATCATCTCATGTTGTAGAAGAAGATGTTTCTCCCAGAGCTGCTGAAGTGGCTCCTCCTGTTGCTGAACAAGCTCAAGAAGACAATTCTACTCCAGAAGTCAACTTCCTCCCAGAAGATGCTCCTATATATGATTCAACAAATGATGAACAAGTTTCAGAAGATACATTGGATGTACCAAGAGAAGTTAGAGCTCATAGGAATCATTCCTTAGAGAATGTCATTGACTCTGTTCACAATCCTGTCATGACCAGAGCTCAGCTCAGAAGATACATGGGGAATGTGGCTTTTGTGTCACTTCTGGAGCCCAAGGACTTCTATGAAGCTGCAGATGATGATTCCTGGTTAATGGCAATGCAAGAAGAACTTGACCAGTTTAAAAGGTCAGAAGTTTGGATTTTGGTTCCCAGACCTAACAACATAAAGGTTGTTGGAACTAGATGGGTTCTGAAAAACAAACTTGATGAATTTAGAAATGTTGTGAGGAACAAGGCAAGACTTGTTGCTCAAGGTTACAGTCAGCAAGAAGGCATAGATTATGGTAAAACTTTTGCTCCTGTTGCAAGATTAGAAGCCATTAGAATCTTATGTGCTTTTGCATCATACGAAGGTTTTAAGCTCTTTCAAATGGATGTGAAAAGTGCATTCTTGAATGGTTACATTGATGAGGAAGTTTATGTATCTCAACCTCCTGGTTTTGAAGATCCTAAGTTTCCTGATCATGTGTACAAGCTGAAGAAAGCCTTGTATGGACTGAAACAAGCTCCCAGAGCTTGGTATGAGAGACTGATTAAGTTCCTGCTGTCTAAGGGATTTGTCAGAGGCTGTGTCGATACAACTCTGTTCACTCTGAAGAAGAACAAGGATATCCTTTTAGCTCAGGTATATGTTGATGATATTATATTTGGTGCTACTAATGAATCTTTGTGCAGAGAGTTCAGTGACCACATGAAAGCTGAGTTTGAAATGTCTATGATGGGAGAATTAACCTTCTTTTTAGGACTTCAGATCAAGCAAAGTAATGATGGTGTGTTTATCAATCAAGCCAAGTACACTAGAGAAGTGCTGAAGAAATTCGGCATGATGGATTCTAATGCTGTTGATATTCCAATGGATGTCAGCAAAGACATTGATGATGAAGAGAAAGCTGGTAAACCTGTAGATATAAAAACCTACAGAGGTATGATTGGTTCTCTTTTATACCTAACCGCCAGCAGGCCAGATATACATTTTGCTGTGTGTTTTTGTGCTAGATATCAGTCTAAACCAAGAGAGATTCATGATGTTGATGTCAAAAGAATTCTCAGATATCTTAAAGGCACACCAGAAGCTGGTTTGTGGTATCCCTGTAGTTCTGATTTTACTCCTATAGGATACACAGACTCTGACTATGGTAGGGATAAATTCAAGAGGGTCAGCACTTCTGGTGGTTGTCATTTTCTGGGAGAGTGCCTAGTCTCCTGGCATAGCAAGAAACAAACCTCCGTGGCTCTCTCAACTGCTGAAGCTGAGTATGTTGCTGCTGGAAGTTGTGTTTCTCAGATGCTCTGGATTAAGCAACAAATTGCTGACTATGGAGTCATCCCTGGAACAATAACAATCTACTGTGATAATAAGAGTGCAATTGATCTTTCAAAGAATCCTATTCAGCACAGCAGGATGAAGCATGTTCATATCAGGCATCACTTTCTGAGAGATCATGTTCTGAAGAAAATCTTGCTGACATGTTTACTAAGCCTCTGGCTGGTACTCCTTTCAGCAACTTACGAGAAGGCATTGGTATGACTTATCCACTTCAGTAACTTAGTTTTTATTATATCTTCTTCTATCTTAAATGTTAAATACTTAAGATAACTAAGTGTGATAAAATCTAATCATGATTTTGACTTTAAGCATGCGTACATTTACTGCTCTTTACGGCGCTGTTCTGGTTTTTAACGGTTATTTGTTCCCTTTTAAACGGTGTGTATTTACTTTTTGAATTGGAACAGTTGCGTTTTTGGGTATAAATAAGGGTATTCCATACTTAGAAAACTTTCACTTGCATTTTCATTGCTTTTAGAATTTCCATAGCCATTTGTCTGTGTTTTCCTTTCTCTCAAACACTTAACCTAATTTCTTTAAAACTCCTTCAATGGCTCAAGATCATCCCATTGAAATCACTGTCACTCACATCTTTGATACCGATAAAAAGAAGAAAGTTAGCGAATCTAGGGTTTTCACTTCTAGGTTCCTAGACGATGAAGTCAAATCCACTGAACCCATCTCTAAATGGCTAAGTGCTCAAAATTGGAACTCGTTCGTCTCTTTGGATGAGTTCATCTATCCAAAATTAGTCACTGAGTTCTATCAGAACCTCCATTTCTTTTCTAATGAGGAGGATGTTATTCACTCGGAATTTGGAGAAGTTGAGATTGAGGTCAGCAGGGCTTCTATTTCTCAAGCTATTGGTATTGATGACGAGGGAATCATCATTGGAGATGATGGTTCTGCTGAAGGTTTTAATGAAGCCAACTGGGCTAGGCCAATCTGAGTGCCAAGGAAACCTATGCCACCTGGCTCACTCAGCACCAGAGGTGGGCACACTACTTGACCACTAATGTGTTCCTTCCGAAGGCTGGAGGAGTTAATGGTGTTTCCAACCGGGAACGGGTTTTCATGTGGCATCTGGTAAACCAGAAGAAGATCAATCTTCCTGTCATGCTGATTCGGCAGATGAAAAATGTGTCTGTGGTTAGTGCACTTGCTTATGGTTCTCTTCTGACTAGGCTGTTTGAAGCAGCCTCTGTGGTCGTTTCGGGAGAAGGTGTAACTGTTGGCCCTAACAAGAACAGAATCACCTAGAGGGGGGTGAATAGGTGTCTAAGTTGAAAACTGAGAATTTCTAAGTTTTTAAAGAAACTTAAATTTCAGAGTCAAACTTTCCAGAGTCAGAAGCAAGTTTATAGAATTTGCTTCTGAGGAAAATTCTGCCTATACACAGTTAGCCTGCTTTCAGCAACAGAAGTTCGGTAAGAGAACTTCTGGACAGTCTTCTGAACAAAGACAATGATACTTACAGAAAATCTGTTTCAGCACTAAATATAAGCAAGTACACAGAAGCAATAATAACAAGTATAAGAGGGAGAAAGAAGTTCAGGAGGTCCTGATTGAACAATTCGATTTATCCAAGTTCGCCACAGAAGTCCTGTGACTACGTCTTGTCCCCTGAGGTCGCAGCCTTCAGAGATTTTATAAATCCACTATTCAGAACTTTTATGGCAAGTTCAGAAGCTCCTTTACATCAACAGAACTTAAGCTAATTTCTCACTTAGTTCTGACTAGTCTAAAAAGAGTTAAAGGATTTCCACCAGAACAAAACAATACTCTGTTTTCTGGATTTCTCACCCAACTCTAATCTCAACTAGATTTCTCTCTTTAAATCTAACTGAAGATCACAACCGATCTCAGTTTACAAGATTCCTATTATGAACTTGTTTTTCTTCACTCTCTCACTTTACTAGGACTATGCTAAGAAAGATTGAGAATGGAAAAGTTGCTCTGTTTTCTTGTTTAAAACAGTGCGTTAAGATTTTGCTCGATGATCATGCGTGTGTTGATGCATTGGAGCTTGGCTACTATTTATAGTGATTGAAGATGACCGTTGTGGAGTTTGAAACTTCAAAGGAGATGACATCAGTTGTTGTAGCCGTTAATTTGTCAAGTCTTCAAACGGTCTTCAAACACTTTGATTCCGTTATCCTTGTTCTTTAACTAAATCCGGTAAGTGATTTGAAATCAAGGATGAGGATGACAAAATCATTCTTCAATTAGATCAACAAAGGGTAGACAAGGAAATTCCGGTTTCTCTTGAACAGACAAGCGCGCTCCATCAAAACAGCTTTTTGAACTTTTGGCGCCTTGCATTGAATGCAAGTGTCAGAGCATTAAATGCTCAAACAAATCCGTGACTAAGCTTTCAGAAGCTTATTTCCAGTTGTCTAGACTTCTGATCAAATTGGCATAACTTCTGATTGCAAGGAACTTCTGAGGAGAGCTTTAGCAGACTTAGGCTTCAGAGCGGAGGAGTTCCAGCTTCTGAATCGTTGAAACTCTGACTTCAGCAAACAAAACTCCTGAGTCCTTTAGGCAATCCGAAAATGATTCATTCAGCACCTGCTGAGTAACTTACACATAGATTAAAACAAAAATATTAGTCAACAATAATCTATATGTGAGATAGAATTAAGTTTTCATCTTCTGAAACGTTTGGACATAATCAAAACAATTAGGGTTCATCATTCTCCCCCATTTTGGTTATGGACAAACCGTGGTCAGAAGGTAAAAGAAAACATGAGTTTTAGAGAAAGACTTCCTTATGCACATGTTTCAAAAACTTCTGAGTAAATTAACTCCCCCATTTTAGTGAAAATGGTGAACTTCAGCAATCTGTATAAACTTAATAAGACTTAAGATCAAGTTGTTAGATTTAATGAAGTGTAATTTACTAAGTTAAAAAGAAACATAAAAAAAGAGTAAGAAGTCAGATATGCAAGAAAGTATAGAAAAGATTCAGTGTATATAAGATCATTCAGAAGATAACATAAGAAGCAAAATAATCAGAAGAGCAGAAAAAGTCCTAAGACACAAACTACCCAACCCAGAACCTAGCTAAGAAGCTTAAGTCCTAAACGATTACAAGTTCCTAGGTTTCTTCTGAGGAGGAGGAACATCACTAGAACCTTCAGCAGCACTTGATCTCTTCTGACCAGACTTCTCCCCCGTTTGACCAGAACCAACAGCAACACCAAGAGCACCCTGAGACTTCAATTTTTGTTGAACATTCAGAGCAGTCTGATATTGCACAGGAGTTGGTCGCACAGTATTGATCATATCCATTCGTCTTCTGAAGTCATCATCAATGGTCTTCATATGATCAAAGGTCTGACCAGACATAGGTCGCTGTTTCTGAACATCATCAAGAAGGAGCTTGATCAACCTATTGTTAGCATACACAGCAGCAGTGAGGTGCTCATTCTGAATATAAGTCTGTCCTCGAACAAACCTATAGCAATTGTGAAGAGTCTTTTCTTGTTCACGTGCCTGAGTGTGCATAACCTTCAGAAGTTCAGTGAGCTCAGCAATCTGTGCATTCTGAGCAGTTACAGCGGACTCAATGTTGGAGAGTCGATTGTTGAGATCAGGAGTGATGTCATATACAATCTTTGCAGCTCCTGAAGATGAAGAACCTTGAGCAGAAGATTTCACTTCTCTCAGAATGTGATTTGCAGTACTTTGCAGGTCTTCAATCTTACTAGGGAGCATCTTCTCATGAGCCTCATAATGCTCGTTTGCTTCCTTGACTTCTTCTGTCAATATCTCCAAATTCTCATTGACCTTCAGAGAAGAAGCAAGAGCAATATTGTCCAGAGAAGGAAGAGTCAGAGCTAATTCTCTCAATTTGTACAGCTCATCATATGTAGCTAGATGAAGTGTAGAAAGATTGCATATATAAACAGAAGGATCCTGCATTTGAAGCATAGTCATGAGCTGCAGGTTCTGAGCTTTCAAAGAATGTAATTCTTGCAGCACAATGCCCTGAGCATACATGTCAGCAGCAGAAGTCCTTTGCCCTATACCAGCAAATCTATTCAGCAGTTCATCTGAGCCACTCTGACCCATTCTTCTCAATTCTTCAACACTGGGGGCACCTCCAGCTTCGGAAATACCAGAAGCTCTGCCCATGAAGCCAAAACTTCCAAACCTGTTATCCAAATCTTCTCGATTCAAGTGTTTGCGCAGGAAGTCATAGTTGGAGGACAACCCAGCAAAACCTGAAGGAGTGGGGAAGGAAGTTAAGGGATCACACACAGGAGGTGTATGTCCAGGGGTTGAGAGAGGAGGAACAAAAGTTTGTGTGGAAGGAATTGTATGTGAGAAAGAGGAAGAGAAAGTATTTGTACAGGGAGGTAAGGTTGAAGGAATTGAAAAAGGTGTTGAAAAGGGAGGAGCAGTAATTCCAGTTGATGGAAGTACATCAGAAGATGATAGAGAAGAAGTAGTAGAAGTAGAAATGGAATCAGTGAAGATTGGTCCAGAGGACAGATTCACTTCTGAATAGGATCCAGAAGGAAGAGTAGATGGAGGAGGAACACCTTCAGATGTTGAAGTTGTTGGAGGAATGAAAGTCTGAGATTTACTTACTTCTGTGACAGAAGGTAGTGAGGGAGATGGATGAGGAGTAAGAGTAGGAGATGAGATAACCTGTTCAGAGGCATTAGGATCAAAAGTTGAAATGGGCTCAGCATATAAATGAGCCATTCTGAACAGCGTTTCAGAGGCATCCCTATCACCAGGGTTTCTTCCTTGATTCAGAAGAACGTTGTCAATGAAGTGTTCATCGTCAACATTCTCAACAAACTGTTTAGCACCTTGAAGAACCTCTTCATCTTCTGGTTCACTCTCTTCTGACAGCTCTTCAATCAGAGGAGCATCAACATTCTCTTTATCAGAAATCTCTGATAAGTCTTTATCAGCATCTTCCGGTTCCTGAGTGACAGGTTCCTCTAATTCAGCACTTGAGGCAATAACGAAGTCCTTCTTCTTCAGAACCCTTCGTTTTGCAGCAGTCTTCTTTCCAATTCTGGTAGAAAGGGAGACATTCTCAACAATCCGAGAAGATAGTGAGACATTCTCAAGATTCCCTTCTTCCTCTGAAGTCTCAACTACCTTTGAGAACTCCGCATTCTCAAGTTCAGCAGCGCATTCTAAAAGTCTTGCATCGGCCTTAGCCTTTGCAGCAATTTCTCGCTCCGCAGCTAACTTGTCCTCTGCTTCCTTCTTCTTTCTTTTCTCTTCAGCAAGAGCCACAACTCTTGCAACCTTTTCAGCTTCAGCAGCCTTCTCTTTCTCAGCAAGGCGTGCTTCCTCAGCATCCTGAACATCCTTTTCAGGAACAACCGTTGGTTCGGAACCAACCACTTTCTCAACAGATAGGACCACTCTGCTGGATCCTTTCTTTCCTTTGCCCTTCTTGGCAACATCCTTTCCTTTCAGCACACTTGGCTTCACAATCTCCTTCTGAGCAGCGCTCACAGAGGGAGCATTCTCCTTCTTCTTTGGAGTTACACCAAAGGAAAGGTTCCTGAAGGTATGCATCTTCAGAACCGTACTTCTACTGGTTACACCTTCTCCTGAGATAACCACAGAGGCAGCTTCAAAGAGCCTCGTCAGGAGGGAACCATAGGCAAGAGCACTAGAAGTAGTGACATTCTTCATCTGCCTTATCAGCATGGCAGGGAGATTAATCTTCTTCTGGTTGACCAGATGCCACATGAAAACTCGTTCTCTATTGGAAACACAGTTGACTCCTCCAGCCTTTGGAAGAAACACATTAGTAGTGAGATAATGTGCCCACCTCTGATGCTGTGAGAGCCACGTTGCATACGTTTCCTTGGCACTCAGATCTGGTCTAGCCCAATTCACTTCAGAAAACCCATCAACAGAACCATCATCACCAACGATGATTCCTTCATCATCAACACCAATAGCTTGAGAGATAGAAGCCCTGCTGACCTCAATCTCAACATCCCCAACAACCGAGTGAAGAACATCCTCCTCATTAGAAAAGAAATGGAGGTTTTGGTAGAATTCGGTGACTAACTTAGGGTAAATGAATTCATCGAGAGAAACGAATGAATTCCAGTTTTGAGCACTAAGCCAGTTTGAGATAGGTTCAGTAGTTTTAACTTCGTCATCTAGGAACCTAGAAGTAAAAACCCTAGATTCGCTAACTTTCTTTTTGCTCTCAGAAGTGAAGAGATGAGTGACAGTGATTTCTAGAGCCATTTAGGAGAAATAGGAAATTAGGTTAAGATTTTGAGAGGAGAAAAGCACAGACAACAATGGCGATTCTAATAGCAATGAAAAAATGCAAGTAAAAATTGCTAAGTATGGAAAACCTCTATTTATACCCAAACAAGAAACCGTTCCAATTCAAAAAGCAAGTAAACACCGTTTAAAAGGGAACAGATAACCGTTAAACACAGAACAGCGCCGTAAAATGGCAGTAGATAACGCATGCTTACAAGTCAAATCATGATTAGAATTAATTATAACTTAATTATCTCAAACGATTAATCACTTAAGACATACAGAAATAATTAGTCTAAGTTATTGAAGGGGATAAGTCATACCAATGCCTTCTCGTAAGTTGCTGAAAGACATACCAGCCAGAGGCTTAGTAAACATGTCAGCAAGATTTTCTTCAGAGGGAACATGAGTAATGATAATATCCTTCTTCAGAACATGATCTCTCAGAAAGTGATGTCTAATATGAACATGCTTCATCCTGCTGTGCTGAATAGGATTCTTTGAAAGATCAATAGCACTTTTGTTATCACAGTAAATTGTAATTGTTCCAGGGATGACTCCATAGTCAGCAATTTGTTGCTTGATCCAGAGCATCTGAGAAACACAACTTCCAGCAGCAACATACTCAGCTTCAGCAGTTGAGAGAGCCACAGAGGTTTGCTTCTTGCTATGCCAGGAGACTAGGCACTCCCCCAGAAAATGACAACCACTAGAAGTGCTGACCCTTTTCAATTTATCTCTACCATAGTCAGAGTCTGTGTATCCTATAGGAGTGAAATCAGAACTACAGGGATACCACAAACCAGCTTCTGGTGTGCCTTTAAGATATCTGAGAATTCTTTTGACAGCAACATCATGAATCTCTCTTGGTTTAGACTGATATCTAGCACAAAAACACACAGCAAAATGTATATCTGGCCTGCTGGCTGTTAGGTATAAAAGAGAGCCAATCATACCTCTGTAGGTTTTTATATCTACAGGTTTACCAGCTTTCTCTTCATCATCAATGTCTTTGCTGACATCCATTGGAATATCAACAGCATTAGAATCCATCATGCCAAATTTCTTCAGCACTTCTCTAGTGTACTTAGCTTGATTGATAAACACCCCATCATTGCTTTGCTTGATCTGAAGTCCTAGGAAGAAGGTTAATTCTCCCATCATAGACATTTCAAACTCAGCCTTCATGTGGTCACTGAACTGTCTGCACAAAGATTCGTTAGTAGCACCAAATATAATATCATCAACATATACCTGAGCTATAAGGATATCCTTGTTCTTCTTCAGAGTGAACAGGGTTATGTCAACACAGCCTCTGACAAATCCTTTAGACAGAAGGAACTTTGTCAGCCTCTCATACCAAGCTCTGGGAGCTTGTTTCAGTCCATACAAGGCTTTCTTTAGCTTGTACACATGATCAGGAAACTTAGGATCTTCAAAACCAGGAGGTTGAGACACATAGACTTCCTCATCAATGTAACCATTCAAGAATGCACTTTTCACATCCATTTGAAAGAGCTTGAAACCTTTGTATGATGCAAAAGCACATAAGATTCTAATGGCTTCTAATCTTGCAACAGGAGCAAAAGTTTCACCATAATCTATGCCTTCTTGCTGACTGTAACCTTGAGCAACAAGTCTTGCCTTGTTCCTCACAACATTTCCAAATTCATCAAGCTTGTTCTTCAGAACCCATCTAGTTCCAACAACCTTTATGTTGTTAGGTCTGGGAACCAAAGTCCAAACTTCTGACCTTTTGAACTGGTCAAGTTCTTCTTGCATTGCCATCAACCAGGAGTCATCGTCAGCAGCTTCATAGAAGTCCTTCGGTTCCAGAAGTGACACAAAAGCCACATTCCCCATGTATCTTCTGAGCTGAGCTCTGGTCATGACAGGATTATGAACAGAGTCAATGATGTTCTCTAAGGAATGATTCCTGTGAGTTCTAACTTCTCTTGGTACATCCAAAGAGTCTTCTGAAACCTGTTCATCATTTGTTGAATCATATATAGGAGCATCTTCTGGAAGGAAGTTGACTTCTGGAGTAGGATTCTCATCTTGAGCTTGTTCAGCAACAGGAGGAACCACTTCAGCAGCTCTGGGAGAAACATCTTCTTCTTCAACAGGAGATGTTACTTCAGGAGCTTGAACTACATCTTCATCAGGAGCTCTACTATCTGCAGGGTTAGTCTCATCAAACTGTACATGAACAGATTCATCTAAAGTTTGAGTCCTCTTATTAAAAACCCTATATGCTTTACTATGTGTTGAGTAACCAAGAAAAATGGCCTCATCTGCCTTTGAATCAAACTTTGAAAGATATTCTTTTGTATTCAAAACATAACACTTACAACCAAAGGTTCTGAAATAACCTATTTTAGGCTTTCGACCTTTCCAGAGTTCATAAGGAGTCTTGTTCAGAATGCTTCTGATTAGCACTCTATTCAGAACATAGCAAGCTGTGTTCACAGCTTCTCCCCAAAAGTACTTTGGAAGCCTTCTTTCATTGATCATAGTTTTGGCTATCTCAACCAGAGTTCTATTCTTCCTTTCAACCACCCCATTTTGTTGAGGAGTTCTGGGAGCAGAAAAGTTATGATCAATTCCCTTGGTTTCACAGAATTCTTCAAACCTAAAGTTTTTGAATTCTCCACCATTATCACTTCTGATATGGACAACCTTTTCATTCCTTTCATTCTCAAGTTTCTTTATCAGAACTGAGAAACATCCAAGTGACTCATCTTTGCTAGACAGCAAGATGACCCAAGTGAATCTTGAATAGTCATCTATAATGACAAAGGCATACTTCTTTCCACCCATGCTCATTGGTTGAACAGGGCCAAAAAGATCCATATGAAGTAATTCCAAAGGTCTTTTAGTTGAAATGACTTTCTTAGTTTTAAAAGAGCTTCTGGATTGTTTACCAGATTGACAAGCATTGCACAAATGATTCTTTTTAAAACTAATTTCAGGCAGACCCTCAACCAATTGATTTCTAGCAACTTTGGCCAGAAGGTCCATGCTCACATGAGCAAGTCTTCTATGCCAGAGCCAGGAGGTATCCTCTTTGGACATCAAGCATATATTTTTGCAAAGATTCTCAAGGTTCAGCATGAAAACATTTTCAACTCTAGGAGCAGTTAGAATAACTTCCCTTGACTTACTGTCCAAGATTTTACATCCAGAGGAGCTGAAGACAACATCTCTACCTTTATCACACAGTTGTGCAACACTCAGGAGATTGAACTTCAGACCTCTGACTAGGGAGACATCTTCGATCGGAGGGTTGGTTCCTATGGATCCAGAACCAAGAATCCTTCCTTTCTGAGCATCTCCAAAGCTGACTTTTCCACCTCTTTTAGGAACAAATGTGATGAATGCTTTTTCATCACCTGTCATATGCCTTGAGCACCCACTGTCAATGTACCACAGCTTTGACATTGATGGAGCACTCAGAGCCACCTGCAACACAATCAATTAGTGACAGGTACCCAATCCTTATTGGGTCCTTCAGAGTTAGATTTCTCTTCAGCAGGTTTTAATGATATCTCATATTGCAAGAGATTTTTAATATGGTACTTGCAATCCTTTAACCAATGACCATCACTTTTACAGAGCTTGCAAAAGGGAGGGTTCTTGGATCTTTCCCTTTGCTTCTTGGGAGATTTCTTCTTCTTCTGAGAAGGACCAACATCTTCAGAGGCTATAACAGCACTCTCAGAGGTACCAACATCAGGAGGAGAAGCTATCTCTTTCAGAAGAGAGGGAGTGACAGGTTTCTTCTTCTTCTGGGGTTTATCACTTCCCAGAGGCAGCTTGTTCTTGCCTTTGGCTTTAGAGCCATCAGCAGGAATGCTGAACTGTTTACACAGCTTCTCTTCTAACACTTTCATGTCAGAAAAGACTTGAGTAAACCTAAGAAACTTGTCAGCCTCAGTCTTGTCCAATTTCCTTTTCAGGTACTTGAACATACTATAGAGTTATTCAAGAGAATCAAAGATATTCTGTTCAGAAGATATGTTTACCTCGGAATCATATGTAACTTCAGGAGGTGCGGAAGTTTCTCCTGTGACATCTTCAGAAGTTGGCTCATCAATAGCCATAAAACAAATCTGAGCTTGCTCTTCCTTTTCTTCAGGATCACTGCTGGTCTCAGAGTCTGACCAGGCAGCCAGCATAGCTTTCTTGAACTTTTTCTTATCTTTCTTCAACTCCGGGCAGTTAGGCTTAATGTGCCCCGGTTGCTGACATCCATAGCACACAATTGGCTTGTTTGGATCTCTCTTGAACTTTTCACCAGAATCAGGAGTTTTCTTATCAAAGCTCCTGAAAGGCTTCTTGTAGTTTCCACCTCTGCCTTTCCTAAAGGCCTTCTTGAATTTCCTGGTCAGCATAGCCAGTTCCTCATCTTCTGAGGATTCTTCAGAAGATTCTGCTTTCAGGACAACTCTTTTTCCTTCTGACTTTTCTCTTAAGTCATGATTCTTTAATGACATCTCATGAGTGATTAAGGACCCAATGAGTTCATCATACAAGTAATAGCTCAAGTCCTGAACTTCTTCAATAGCAGTCTTCTTGGCTTGCCAAGACCTTGGTAAGCTTCTGACAATCTTCTTCACTCGATCAGATTCTTCAATGTCTTTTCCTAAGCTCTTCAAGTCATTGACTATCTTGGTGAATCTAGAATTCATATCTGAAATAGATTCTTTATCAAGCATTTCAAATAACTCATATTCTCTCATGAGTTGGTTGACTTTAGATTGCTTCACTTTTCCTGTTCCTTCATATGTGACTTCTAGCTTGTTCCAAATATCATGTGCTGTTTCACAAGAGGAAACTTTGTTATATTCAGTAGCTGTAAGTGCACAATGCAACATATTTATTGCTGAAGCATTAGTTTGGAGTTTTTTCAGAATGTCATCTGTATATTCTCTCTGAGGAATAACAACATCCCCTAAACCTTGTTCCATTCTGGTAGGAATGAAATCACCATTAGTGATGACATACCAAGCACTCATGTTCTGAGCTTGGATGAAGTACATCATCCTTTTCTTCCAGTATGAGTAGTTGTTGCCATTAAACAATGGAGGTCTGGTAGTGGAAGAACCTTCTGGAACTATGAAGTGAGAAGAATTCTCAGGCTGGTGTCTACTAGCCATCTCTATTGATTCTGATAGGATCTTACACTTAGATTGTTAGATCTTTAGTAAATATGCGAAGTAACCTGGCTCTGATACCACTTGTTGGCCCTAACAAGAACAGAATCACCTAGAGGGGGGTGAATAGGTGTCTAAGTTGAAAACTGAGAATTTCTAAGTTTTTAAAGAAACTTAAATTTCAGAGTCAAACTTTCCAGAGTCAGAAGCAAGTTTATAGAATTTGCTTCTGAGGAAAATTCTGCCTATACACAGTTAGCCTGCTTTCAGCAACAGAAGTTCGGTAAGAGAACTTCTGGACAGTCTTCTGAACAAAGACAATGATACTTACAGAAAATCTGTTTCAGCACTAAATATAAGCAAGTACACAGAAGCAATAATAACAAGTATAAGAGGGAGAAAGAAGTTCAGGAGGTCCTGATTGAACAATTCGATTTATCCAAGTTCGCCACAGAAGTCCTGTGACTACGTCTTGTCCCCTGAGGTCGCAGCCTTCAGAGATTTTATAAATCCACTATTCAGAACTTTTATGGCAAGTTCAGAAGCTCCTTTACATCAACAGAACTTAAGCTAATTTCTCACTTAGTTCTGACTAGTCTAAAAAGAGTTAAAGGATTTCCACCAGAACAAAACAATACTCTGTTTTCTGGATTTCTCACCCAACTCTAATCTCAACTAGATTTCTCTCTTTAAATCTAACTGAAGATCACAACCGATCTCAGTTTACAAGATTCCTATTATGAACTTGTTTTTCTTCACTCTCTCACTTTACTAGGACTATGCTAAGAAAGATTGAGAATGGAAAAGTTGCTCTGTTTTCTTGTTTAAAACAGTGCGTTAAGATTTTGCTCGATGATCATGCGTGTGTTGATGCATTGGAGCTTGGCTACTATTTATAGTGATTGAAGATGACCGTTGTGGAGTTTGAAACTTCAAAGGAGATGACATCAGTTGTTGTAGCCGTTAATTTGTCAAGTCTTCAAACGGTCTTCAAACACTTTGATTCCGTTATCCTTGTTCTTTAACTAAATCCGGTAAGTGATTTGAAATCAAGGATGAGGATGACAGAATCATTCTTCAATTAGATCAACAAAGGGTAGACAAGGAAATTCCGGTTTCTCTTGAACAGACAAGCGCGCGCCATCAAAACAGCTTTTTGAACTTTTGGCGCCTTGCATTGAATGCAAGTGTCAGAGCATTAAATGCTCAAACAAATCCGTGACTAAGCTTTCAGAAGCTTATTTCCAGTTGTCTAGACTTCTGATCAAATTGGCATAACTTCTGATTGCAAGGAACTTCTGAGGAGAGCTTTAGCAGACTTAGGCTTTAGAGCGGAGGAGTTCCAGCTTCTGAATCGTTGAAACTCTGACTTCAGCAAACAAAACTCCTGAGTCCTTTAGGCAATCCGAAAATGATTCATTCAGCACCTGCTGAGTAACTTACACATAGACTAAAACAAAAATATTAGTCAACAATAATCTATATGTGAGATAGAATTAAGTTTTCATCTTCTGAAACGTTTGGACATAATCAAAACACTTAGGGTTCATCAGTAACCAGCAGGAGTACTGTTCTAAAGATGCATACCCTTAGGAATCTTTCCTTTGGTATGATTCCAAAGAAGAAGGAGAATGCTTCCTCTGTAAGCATTGCTCAGAAGGAGATTGTTGAAGCTTCTGTGTAGAAAGGAAAGAATGCTGCCAAGAAGGGCAAAGGAAAGAAAGGATCAAGTAAGTTGGTCCTGACTGTTGAAAAGGTGGTTGTCTCAGAACCTCTTCCTACTATGGTTCAAACAACAATCAGTGTTGAACCTTCTGGGAAGATCGTTGCTGAGAAACCAAAGGATGCTTCTGAGAAAGAAGCTCAGGAAGCTGAGGATGCACGTCTTGCTGAAAGAGAGAAGGCTGCTGAAGCTGAGAAGATTGCAAGAGTTGTAGCTCTTGCTGATGTGAAAAGGAAGAAGAAGGAAGCTGAAGATAAGTTAGCAGCTGAGCGTGAAATTGCAGCAAAGGCTAAGGCTGATGCTAGAATTGCTGAATGCGCTGCTGAAGAAGTTGGGAATGTAGCGTTCTCAGGAAATGTTGAGGCTACGGGAGAAGAAGAGGATTCTGAAGATATTCCTCCCTCCAGATTCCCCAGGAAGAAGATGTCAGCAAATAGAAGGTCTCTGAACAAAAAGGACTTCTATATTGCTCCGAGTACTAAACTGGATGAATCAACTCCTGAAAAAGAGGACTTGGTTGATGACGAAGACATGATGGATATGTCTGCTGAAAAGGATGCTGATGCTCCTGTTATTGCAGAACTGTCAGAAGATAGTGATCAAGAACCTGATACTATCATTCAGGATGCCATAAAGTTTGCTGAAAACATCAACACTGATGATTTTCTAGATAATGTTCTTTTGGGTCAATGGAGAAACCCTGGTGAAAGAGATGCCTCTGAAACTCTGTTCAGAATGGCTCATGTGTTTGCTGAACCTATCTCCACGTTTGATCCAAACCTCTCTGATCAGGTTATCTCATCTCCCACTCATATTCATTCATCACCCCTTCGTACTTCTCATCCATCCTCTCCTCATACTCCTCAAACTTCCATTCCTCTTACAACTTCAACCTCTGAAGTTGTACCTCCTAAAACTGCTCCTCCTTCTGGATCCTATTCAGAAGTGAATATAAATTCTGGACCCATTTTCACAGATTCCATATCTACTTCCACTACCTCCTCCCAATCTACTTCCTCTGTAATTCCATCAATTGGATTTACTGCTCCATCTTTCTCACTACCATCCACACTACCTTCCTTCACCCCTACAATCTCTTCCTCTACCACACATACAATCCATATTCCTCCCCTCTCAACCTCTGGACATGCACCTCCTGTGTGTGATCCCTTAACTACTTCTTCCTCTAACTCTTTCTTTGCTGGGTTGTCATCCAACTATGACTTCCTACGCAATTCAATGAATCGAGATGATCAGGAGACCAGATTTGGTAGTTTTGGTTTCATGGGAAGAGCTTCTGGTGTATCCGAAGCTGGTGGTGTTCCCAATGTTGAAGAGTTGAGAAGAACGAGTCAAAGTGGCTCTGATGAATTGCTGAATAGATTTGCTGGTTTATGGCAACGGTCTTCTGCTGCTGACATGTATGCTTAGGGCATTGTGCTGCAAGAAATTCAATCCTTGAAAGCTCAGAACCTGCAGCTCATGACTATGCTTCAAATGCAGAACCCTACTGTTTACACTCGCAATCTTTCTACACTTCATCTGGCTACTTATGATGAACTTTACAAGTTGAGAGAATTGGCTCTGACTCTGCCAACTCTTGAAAACATTGCTCTTGCTTCTTCTCTGAAAGTTAATGAAAATCTGGAGATTTTGACAGAAGAAGTTAAGGAAGCAAATGAGCATTATGAGGCTCACGAGAAAATTCTTCCAAGTAAGATTGATGATCTGCAAAGTACTGCTAATCATATTCTGAGAGAAGTGAAATCTTCTGCTCAAGGATCATCATCTTCAGGGGCTGCTAGGATTGTATATGACATCACTCATGATCTCAACAATCGTCTATAGAGTATTGAGTCCGCTGTGACTGCTCAGAGCGCCCAGATTGCTGAGCTTACTGAACTTCTGAAAGTTATGCACACTCAAGCACATGAACAAGAGAAGGTTCTTCACAATTGTTATAGGTTTGTTCGTGGACAGACTTATATACAGAATGAGCATCTCACTGCTGTTGTGTATGCTAACAATCGGTTGATCAAGCTCCTTCTGGAAGATGTTCAGAGACAGCGACCTTTGTCTGGACAGACCTTTGATCATATGAAAACCATTGATGCTGATTTCAGAAGAAGAATGGATATGATCAACACTGTAAGGCCTACACCTCAGCAATATCAGACTGCTTTGAATGTTCAGCAGAAATTGGACTCTTAAGGTGCTCTGGGTGTTCTTGTTGGTTCTGGCCAAACGGGGGAGAAGTCTGCTCAGCAGGGTGGTCTCAAGTCTGGATTGAAGAGACAGAATGTTGATGAAAGTTCTAGTGGTGTTCCTCCTCCTCAGAAGAGATCTAGAAACTTGTAATCACTTTAGGACTTAAGCTTCTTATCTAGGTTCTGGGTTGGGTAGTCTTGTTTTAGGACTTTCCTTCTGATTATTTCGTTTGTTGTTTCTTCTGACTATCATATACACTAAACTTTTCTTATACATATTAATTGTCTCTGATTAATTTCTTACTGTTTATGTTTCTTTTAACTTAGTAACTTTATCTTCACTAAAAATTTAACAACTTGATCTCAAGCCTATCTTAAGTTTATACAGATTGATGAAGTTCACCATTTACACTAAAATGGGGGAGTTAAGTTACTCATAAGCTAAAACAAACATTTGTATCAGGAAGTTAATCTCTAAACCTTGTGTTTTCTTAAGAATTGTTACCTTCTGACCACGGTTTTTCCATAACCAGAATGGGGGAGAATGATGAACCCTAAGTGTTTTGATTATGTCTAAACGTTTCAGAAGATGAAAGTTAAAATTCTCTTACATACGGTTTAATGTTGACTAACAATTTTTGTTTAAGCATTGTATGTAAGTTACTCAGCAGGTGCTGAATGAAGAATTTGTGGATTGCCTAAAGGTCTCAGAAGAATCGAAAGTTGAAGACAGTATTCCTTCTTTTAGAAGCTGGATGCTCCGCTCTGAAGTTATCGAAGTCTGTTAAAGCTCTCCTCAGAGGTCCATTGCAATCAGAAGTTAAACTCTACCAATTCGATCAGAAGTCTAGACAATTGGAATTAGCTATCAGAAGCTAAGTCACGGGTTCCGTTAGCATTTATTGCTCTGACAATTGCATTTAATGCAAGGCGCCAAAAGTTCAAAAAGCTGTTTTGAAGGTGCGCGCTTGTCTACTCAAAGCGAAACCAGAATTTCCTTGTCTACCCTTTGTTGATCCAATTGAAAAATGTTTCCAGTCAACCTTATCTTCAATTTCAAATCACTTACCGGATTGAGTTAAAGAACAAGGTTAACGGAATCAAAGTGTTTGAAGACCGTTTGAAGATTTGACAAATTAACGGCTACAACAACTGATGTCATCTCTTTTGAAGATTCATTTTCTCCAACGGTCATCCTCATTCACTATAAATAGTAGCTGAGCTCCACTGCATCATCCACGCGTGATTATTGAGCAAAATCTCAACGCACTGTTTGAACAAGAAAAACAGAGCACCATTTTCCATTCTCAATCTTTCTTAGCATAGCTTTAGTTAAAGTGAGAGAGTGAAGAAAAACAAGTTCATAATAGGAATCTTGTAAACTGATATCGTTTGTCACAGGACTTCTGTGGCGAACTTGGATAAATTGAACTGTTCATCAGGACCTCCTGAATCTCTTTCTCCCTTCCTTATACTTGTTAATTTGCTTCTGTGTACTTGCTTACATTTAGTGCTGAAACAGATTTTACTCTCTTTATCATTGTCTTTGTTTAGAAGACTGTCCAGAAGCTATCTTACTCAGAGCTTCTGTTGCTGAAAGCAGTTAAACTGCACGTAGGCAGAATTTCCCTCAGAAGCTGCTTCTGTAAGCCTGCCTCTGACTCTGTGGAAATTTGACTCTGAAATTTAAGTTTCTTGAAAAACTTAGAAAATTTCAGTTTTCAACTTAGACACCTATTCACCCCCCTCTAGGTGATTTTGTTCTTGTTAGGGCCAACAGAAACCGCATCAATCTAGGTACATATGAACCGGCCAACGTGAACACATTTGAGAAAGAGGACTGCAAATAAATCAATAAGGATGAAGGAAAAACCGTAAACAGGTGAAAAGACCAGCGAAAAGAGAGTGGGCCAAATACATACCTTCTCAAATCTACAGAGAAAGGTAGATAGAGACGACCCCTCAATACTTTGGCTGTCTGAAGGGAGGGAGAACAACCAAAAAATCCAGGCCCTGCACATGCAAACCCTAGTAAGTGTAGATCTTGTTAGACACAGGGAAGAGAAGATAAAATGCTTCCCAAAAGCTAGTAACAACCGATTCAGATGCAGCGATTTGTAAGATTAAAATGAAAGGCATATCTGATAGGAGAAAATAACCGGAAGGGCGTTTGGCCGGAAATGTGTGAAGTGAAATAGAGAAGCGCAGGTGGAGTCCGAAATGAAGTAGAAAATCGCAGGCGTAAATGAAGACAATTACTTTTTTTGCAAGGGTCGATCCTGGCCACATGCAAAACGTAGAGAAGCCGTAGAAAAGGTAGACGACGGCGAAGAATCTAAACTGACCTAAGAGAGAGGAAGAGGCGGAGGTAGAAGGAGAAGGAGAAGAATTTCGTGGGCGGTGTAGAAGGAAGCAACAAAGCTGAAAATACCATAATATCCTCCTACATACTGATACAGTGTCGTTTTCTATGCGGAGGTAAAGGGCTGTTAAATTAATGAAGCCCAAACGTGCGAGGGAAGCCCATGAAAAAGCCCTTCAGAAGGCCTTAAGACCAGATGAAAGAAGACATGAATACCTCTTGGCTGAAAAAGCCAAATACGAAAACACCCCTCAAAAGCAAAGGAACAGTGATGAAATTGCAGGATAAATTGGGAAGAAGTGGAAAAGTAGCTCCAATTTGGATGCTCACTTCATTCCATTTTAAAAGCTTTAGATTAATGCAAACATTAAATACAAGACAATATTCTCTTGCATTTCATGCTTATATGCAACTCTAAAGACTGCATAAAGTCCCTCTCACCTACACCTTAATGACCAAACTATATTTTGGTATTAAGTATTAAATATAAATTTATGTTTATTATACCCTAAGTAGTCCCCTTATGAACATGTTGTCCTTTATATTTTCAAGAAGTATCATAATCTGAGTGAATCTTTTTCCTTAATTATAAGGTCGTAGGATGAAATCTAATGTCTACTTTTCAAATATAATTTGGGGTAAGCTTGAAGATGAAGTTGCATATATCAAAAATCTAACGGGGCGTTTGGTTGGAGGTATTGGGTGAGATTGGGTGATATAAGAATAATTAAAAGCTAATCTCATCTAATACCTAGTTTGTTTAGAGAGATGGAGAGGTGAGCTTGGAGACCTAATCTCAACCAAACTCAAAAACTAATACCTGGGGGGGGGGGTGGTATTGATTTTCAGAGATGAGATTCGATCATTTAAATGGGGAAAAGACTAAGTAGTCCTTGATCATTTTACAAAATTCCAGCCATATCCCCTCTCTCAACTTCTCCTCCATCTTCGTTCACATTCTTCCTCCTCCGCCCTCCATCTCCGTTCAATCCTCCTACTCTGCTCTCCCTCTCTGTTCACTCCTCGTTGATCCTTCGCCCTCCATCTCCGTTCAGTCTTCGCTCATCCTCCGCCCTCTATCTCCGTTCAGTCCTCCTCATTTGCCCTCTATCTCCGTTCACCCGTCGTTGGTCCTCCGCCCTCCATCTATGTTCAATCCTCGTCCTCCTTCGCCCTTATGCGGGGGACAATTGATTTTTGTTGGATTGAATTTGTTGGTGTAAGTTTCGTCTTTGTAGTTCATTTTTGCAGGAAGGTAGGATCTTTAATGAGTTGTCGTTTTTTTTAGTTTTGTGTATGGATTGCATATACCCTCCATTGTGTTTTTTAATTCAATATGTTGTGTTTGATAGTATGCACTGTGTCGCGCCTCGAAAAACGTCGCACGGGTGGGGCGTGAGGCGTACTCGTTTTGTTTAAAAATGGGGTTCTAATTAACGCGTGAAAAGAGCCATTAGATAGCTCAATTCACGATTCAGACGAGTCGCCACCAATCAGCTCAGTCCGATGTGATTGGATACCGTATAAAGTGAAAGTTTGACTCTATTTTAGGATAAGTGTTACCTAGGTTCTTTATAGGTTTCGTTTATCTATTTATTATTTCGTTCGAGTTATAACATAACTTTGGATTATGAACTTTAAGGGGTAAAAAGGTTATTACATGACATTTTCATCTTAATTATTACATAAGCGTTTCAAAACTTTTGACTTTAAAAGGTTTATTCATACCTATAACATAGATATGAACGGACGTATTTGACTCAATAAAGATTAATTAAATAAACGTTTTACTAAAATAATTAACGAAATTAACAATCCCGATTTTATGATTTAGATACATATTTAGTAAAATTAAGATATTTTAATAAGTAATTTAACGAGCGATATTAAATTGACGTTTATCAATAATTTAGTTCTAAATATCTATCGTCTATACTAAACTAAAGTTTCTCGCATTATTATACGTTTAAACTCGGCCGAGATTCTGGATCCGTCGCTTCTGACCGTTTGATGGTGTGGATCATTATTCTGACGACTATCAGACACCAGCAGTGACTCAAGAGGTGACTCGTACGTTTTCCAGCGTCTGGAGATTCTCGGAAAGTAAATCTGGCAGTTGGTTTTGCACCGCTGAGATGAAAAGGGGTGTTTGGCTCTCTAATCTCGATTCTATGGCCTTTGATTTCTAGATTTGAGGTTTATTGAACCTAGGGTTTGAATCGTAAATATCATCGGCATTGTTGTTTGGCAGGTTTAAAGCGATTCTTAAAGCTATGGTTCAGTGTGTGTGTTTTGAGGGTTCGGGAAGGGCTCTTCAATTTCGGTTTTGGGCTCGGCCTTTTATCCTCGAGTAAATTACAGGGAAGTTTTGATGTTCTTATTACCCCTATTCTCTATCTATTCTCGGTTCTGAACTCTAATCCTGAGTTTGCTTGATTTTGTTCCCTAAAATACCCTTGTCTCCTCTTTAACAAGTTTGCATGATGTTCTTAAGATTCTAATCTGGTTTTGGGTGCTACGGGTATGAGTTTTAACTCAATTTGAGGTCTGCCCGGAAACAGATAGGTCGGAAAATTTTCCGATGACTTCCGGCGTCGAAAAATGGCTGTCAGTCTTGGTATTCCGTTTCTTTGACTCTATTATCAACATTTGTGTTATTCTTGATGTTGTCTATGATGCTATTGATATATATGGTTTCGATTTTGTGTTTAAGTGCTACTATTTTTCTGGTGATTCTGGTCGGATGTCGGATATTGTGGTTATGCTGATTTTCTGGTGTCTTTGCGATTTGTTGGCTGTTTTGTCATTATATGGACTTTGGTCTGAATTTGGGTACTGCCTAATGCTATCTTTGTGTATATGGGTGTATGTTGGTTGTTTTGTGGTGGTGATTTTGGGGTATTTTGTTATAATGATGTTGGGTATGTTAGAGGTTTGATACCTACTGCCTATTTCGAAATTCATAAAAAAAAGAAGGTAAAAACCACAAATTACTTGTTTGATAAGAACAGATATTTAACACTAAAATGTTCGACTAATCTAGGTTCGGCTTCTACGATTTATCCCCAAATGGGATTTTCGATCATTGAAACCCCTAGATTAGTCGTCCAAAAGGGCGATGACAAAAAGAAAGATAATATGGAGTGAGTTAAAGAAGATTCGTCCTCTAGGATTCAAAGTAGCTTCGTTTAACTAATATAGACAAACCAATCTTTGATTCGGGTGGTAATCTTAGTTAAACTAAACTCGACCTAATTCTATTGACGCGTGGATCCTATAAGCTAAAAGAAAAAAAGAAATTCTGAGCCCTCTCCCGAACACCCTAAAATCTACCTTACTATGATGAACATGATAAAGGCATACATTTTGACTAATAAAAGAACAATTGATGAACCCTATGTGTTTTGATTATGTCCAAACGTTTCAGAAGATGACAACATAATATTCTCTTACATATAGTTTACTGTGGACTAATATTTTTCTACTTAGTCTATGTGTAAGTTACTCAGCAGGTGCTGAATGAAGAATTTCCTGATTGCCTAAAGAACTTCGAAGTCTTGATTGTTGAAGACAGAGTTTCACTCTCAGAAGCTGGATGGTCCGCTCTGAAGCTTGTAAAGTCTGTTAAAGCTCTCCTCAGAGGTCCTTTGCAATCAGAAGCTTATTTACCAATTTGATCAGAAGCTTAGTCACGGGTTCTGGATAAGCATTTATTGCTCTGACAAGTGCATTTAATGCAAGGCGCCAAAAGTTCAAAAGCTGTTTTGATGGAGCGCGCGTGTCTACTCAAAGTGAAACCAGAATTTCCCTGTCTACCCCTTGTTGATCTTATTGAGGAAAGTTTCCGGTCAACCTTATCTTCAATTCAAATCACTTACCGGATTTGGTTAAAGAACAAGGATAACGGAATCAAAGTGTTTGAAGACCGTTTGAAGACTTGACAAATTAACGGCTACAACAACTGATGTCATCTCTGTTGAAGATTCAAATTCACCAACGGTCATCCTCATTCACTATAAATAGTAGCCAAGCTCCAAAGCATCAACTACGCGTGATCATCGAGCAAAATCTCAACGCACTGTTCAACAAGAAAAACAGAGCATTCCTTTTCCATTCTCAATCTTTCTTAGCATAGCTTAAGTTTAAGTGAGAGAGTGAAGAAAAACAAGTTCATAATAGGAATCTTGTAAACTGATATCATCTGTGATATTCAGTTAGATTTAAAGAGAGAAATCTAGTTGAGATTAGAGTTGGGTGAGAAATTCAGAAAACAGAGTTGTTGTTGTTTTAGTGGAAATCCTTTAACTCTTTTTAGGCTAGTCAGAACTAAGTGAGAAATTAGCTTAAGTTCTGTTGATGTAAAGGAGCTTCTGAACTTGCCAGAAAAGTTCTGAATAGTGGATTTATAAAATCTCTGTAGGCTGCGACCTCAGGGGACAAGACGTAGTCATAGGACTTCTGTGGCGAACTTGGATAAATCGAATTGTTCAATCAGGATCTCCTGAACTTCTTTCTCCCTCTTATACTTGTTATTTTTGCTTCTGTGTACTTGCTTATATTTAGTGCTGAAACAGATTTTCTCTAAGTATCATTGTCTTTGTTCAGAAGACTGTCCAGAAGCTGTGAAATCAGAACTTCTGTTGCTGAAAATAGTCTAACTGTGTTTAGGCAGAATTTCCTTCAGAAGCAACTTCTGTAAGCTTGCTTCTGACTCTGAGGAAATTTGACTCTGAAAATTAAGTTTCCCGAAAAACTTAGAAACTTTCAGTTTTCAACTTTGACACCTATTCACCCCCCCCCCCCCTCCCCCCTCTAGGTGATTCTGTTCTTGATAGGGCCAACAACAATAACATAATCCGACTTATATATAATAAATACCTCTTTTGAAGCAAATGCATGAAACTTTACAAATGATTAATGTATTTTAACCCTTAATTACACACCCTCACTTTCACTCAACTAACCTCCATTGTCGATTCCTTCGAAAATGTTGATTTCTCCCTTTACTTTCCTTCTTGAGATGAACTTTTTGAGAGCTTTTGTGTTGATGTTGATGATGATGTTTATGGGAATTCATTTCTTCATTTGTTGTTGATGAAATGGTGCTTCTTTTATAAAGAAAATTTAACTTGGGCACCAAGTTTGGTTGGAGTGCAAATTTTGGTTAACTCACTACAAGAAAAAACGTTATCACCGACACCTAATTACGTCGGTGATTCATGGATTTGCATCGGAGATCAGCTTCGCCGACGGAACACCGACAAAAGACTCGGTGTCGGTATAGGGCTCGTAGGGAGGTCGTTACGACACCTTTTCATCTCCGTCGGAGATTTCACCGACACTTTTGCCGTAGGAAATTTGTGTAGGTATTTCCGACCCATATTGGTAGGTGAATTGGGTCGGACTTACCGACATCTTCACCGACACTTTGTTGTAGGAAACTGATTTTCCAAATATTAAAATGAATCAGTTTGCTACACAATCTCCTACCATTTTCCCTCGGTGGTTATTTTCTAAAATATATAAATATTAGTTTCTTTTCGATTTGTTTTTTTTTTTTTTGGATTGAAGGGAACTCATGAGAATATCATAATGCGAATTAGTCTAACTACATAAGCATGCAAATATTTATTTAAATAAGCAAAATACTATAAAAGTCGTAGCTTGAGAAGTTTATTCGACAACATACCCTACTGTTCTGGGATACATGGTCTCAATAATGCATATAACTTTGGCAAGGGAACATAAGATATTTTAGACATTCAATCTTGGTTGAAAATGCAAGCTCAATGAAGTCAATATATTCTACCAACTACAAGTTATTGAACTAACCTGTGTCAATAATGCAGATATAGTTTATCTCCCTAAGAGATACAACAAAATTACTAAGCAAAGAAACTCAATAATTATGATATGGAGCATATATAAAAAATGTACAATCGACAACAAAAGACATTTGAAAACTGCTATATATAACTTAACCTTGCAAATGCAAGATGAGCAAAACTGGATCCTATAATGCCCATTACACTAATTGCACATAGTGAGCAAATAATCCTCAACTTGCATCATGTACTAGACTCAAAATGTAATATAATAAGATGAACAGAAGAAAATATGAAAGTAAAATCATGTGAATCAAGATATTGTATCCAAGTCATAGTTTCCTAGACTTATCAAACTATTTATTTGAGGCATAACAAAAAAAAAACATTGCAAATTAAGACACTGAAGTGGGAAATAAGCCAATGTATTCAACTTAATTACCCCTTCAAGATTGTTAATCCCAATCTCCAAATTAAATCGACTTTCTAGAAAGAAACCTCTTGCTTGATGGAGTAGACCAAACTTCAAATGCCCATGTTCCCCTCCATCGGAATTCTCCTTCAGTAGTTCATCCATCTTCCTTGCTATATTAATCTGCAAATTCAAAACAAAATAGGAATTAACTATATTGAATACATTGGATTAATTTTTGCTGCAATTTTTTTTCTAATTTAAATCAGTCTTACATATATGAATTCATACTTAGCTACTCTTGACATGTGACATCACATGGTCATTATTATGAATAGATTTGGAAACATCCACTCTAGACAAAATTTGGGAGTTAAAATGGCCAATATTTGAGTAAGATTTCATTCTTAACATACAATACAAGTATAGCAATATTACAATTTCGTATGATGACAGCAGCTTCATAATTAATTAGAAAGAGGATCATAAGCAACATGAATATCCAATTTCAATTCTATTATCTCCAACAACACCTAAAGCAGAGAAACAAGTCTCATGATCATCTCCGATCAGTGAGAGATGGATATTCAAAAGAGTTACAGATGTTGATCTCGTTAAGTCTTAATCATGAGGCAGTTATGTCAAATTACATATGCCACTTGATTTACTGTAATTAATGTCCAACAAGCAATACTGTCAATTAACCATATATAATTAATTAGAAACAATAAGCAGTTGTCCTAAAAAGCTTAAGCAAGCCTCCCAAACACATGAACTCAAGGATCCCCCTACTAAACATAAATGCAGAACTAAACTAGTCATAAACAAAACTTGCCCTTTCAGTGACAGTACCGAAATGCTATATTTACCATTGAAATGGAATCAAAGGATTGCAACTAACAATAGCCCATAACATTCCTAATTCAACATAGCTAGAAGTGCAAGAATAAGATTCATTTCATAAAATTCAATCCTTAGCTTTCATGAGAAAAGAGATATAAGCAGAGTGGCCAATTTTAGTAAAGAAGAAATCTTATGATCATAAATCTGTCGCCTAAACTGAAATATTGATCCTTGTTTAAAATAGATGGAAAAAAGGATATAACGATTTTGTATATACTAGTTCATTAGATAGAAAAGCAAAGCAAATGGTGTCCATCTCCAAATAAAGTCCAATAGCACATGTCTTGTAACTAAAACTTTGACATTACTGAACACTCAGTACAATTTATACCACAAACACAGCAAGTTCTTGTATTTTGAGTAAGGCATCCAAAGCAATATGGTGAATATGAGTCTTAAATTATTAGACAAACAAAAAATAAAAACAATATATGACCTGAAATTCTGGACGGACTCCACTGCAAATGTTATCCATGAGTTGAATAACTGAGCCTTTCATGACGAGGCCGCTCGTGACTCGGTATTCAATTGAGTAGCAAGCATAGTCTGCTGCCTCACTACAAAATCAGAGATGAGGGGGAGATCTCTCTCTTGAGCAGTTCATATCTGCTTTAAATCGACATCCTAAATCACAGAAATGGAGGTTAGCGTCAAATTCAGAGGCATGGTTTCTAATCTGAATAAAATTAAACGATTGTAAGGAGAAGTTGAAGGTAGTTTATGAACCCTAGAAACTGGAAAGCAACTGGTCATCATAGATCGTTAGATCTAAACTGAAATAGAGTTATAAAGACAATGGTTAGAAGGGAAACCTTGAGATTAGCCGCCGCCGTTTGGAGATCGATGCCTCTGTCTTCGCAGTTGAGTGGAAAAGTAACGCCTAAAGAGGAGGCATCAACGACATTTAAGATTGGGGGAAACATCACTGATCGGAAAATTGAATGAGAGGAAGAAACATTTAGGGTTAACAAGCTCGAGAGGGAGAGATGGTGCGGCTCAAACTTTGGTTTTGGAATGAAAGGGGACAAGTAGGGTTTCTACAAATACAAAATAAAATATTTTATAATGGAGTTATATTCATTTTTATTAATTTATTTAATAATAACTATGCATTTATATTTATATTTTATATATTATTATATTCACCTACACTTTTTGAGTAGGTGCATAAACTAGTGTTGTAGGTGTCATTACCGACACTAAAAATCACCTACAGTAAATATCGGAGATGAAGGCGGGATTTATCGCGCCCAAAACCACCTACACAATTTTTAGATGTGTAGGCGAAAGAGTAGGTGATCACCTTCACAGACTATGTGTCGGTGTTCCGTCGGTAACTCCGACACAAATTCTTTCCGTCGGTGCATTCCGTAGGTGTTCGGGTATTTTCTTGTAGTGACTTGAGGATTTGGATAAGGTTAGGATAAGATTATGGTAATATTTTTGGTTTTGTTCCATGTTAATTTCTAAGCATTAAGACTTGATCTCCAAGTTTAAAGACTTGGTCCCCAAAACTTGTTTTTTGGATTCAAATTGGTAATTTGGAGAGTTTGGGGACTGTTTTTGATTTTTTCCTAGAACTGGGCTTAATGGGCCTGACTGGGACTGCTGGGCCGAGAATCACGGGCCTGAAACTGATGTCTTGAATTTTGTTGAGCTTGAATTGTTGGGCCGAAATTTACGGCCCTGAAATTGCTGTCTTGAATTTTGTTGAGCTTGGGACTGTTGGGCCGAAATTTACGGGCCTGAAACTGTTGTCTTGAATTTCCCTTGAAAATAATTTGTCGGAAAGGTTGATGAACCCTAAGTGTTTTGATTATATCCAAACGTTTCAGAAGATGTATTTTAAATTATACTTATATACCTTTCAATGTTGACTAACAATTTTTGTTAAGTGTTGTATAAGTTTTTCTCAGCAGGTGCTGAAAGAAGAAACTCTGGATTGGCTAAAAGACTCGGAAGAGAAGAATAACTGAAGACAGAAGATAAAGCTCAAAAGCTGGATGCTCTGCTCTGAAGACTGTTAAAGCTCGCCTCAGAAGTTTAGAAGCAACCATAAGTCATTCCATTTGATCAGAAGTTTAGACAAAAGGAATAATGAGCTCAAAACCGCTTGTCATGGGTTTTGCTAAGCATTTAATGCTCTGACACTTGCATTTAATGCAAGGCGCCAAAAGTTCAAAAAGCTGTTCTGAAGAAGCACGCATGTCTGCTACAAACAAAACCACAATTTCCTTTTCTACCCTTTGTTGATCTAAATGAAGCAAATATCCAGTCAACCTTATCTTTGATTTCAAATTACTTACCAGATTAAGTTAAAGAACAAGGTTAACGGAATCAAAGTGTTTGAAGACCGTTTGAAGAAATGACAGATTAACGGCTACAACCAACTGATGTCATCAATTGAAGATTCAAATTCAAACAACGGTCATCTACAAAGCACTATAAATAGTAGCCAAGCTCCTTTGAGAAAATACACGCGATTATCGAGCAAAAATCTCAACGCACTGTTTTAAACAAGCAAAACAGAGCACTCTTTTTCCATTCTCAATCTTTCTTAGTTTAGACTTTGTAATAGTAAGAGAGTGAAGAAAACACAAGTTCATAATAGGAATCTTGTAACCTGATATCGTTTGTGATATTCAGTTAGATTTTGAGAGAAATCTAGTTAAGGTTTGTGTTGGGTGAGAATTCCAGAAAACAGGATTGTTGTTGTTCTGGTGGAAATCCTGTAACTCTTCCTTGGCTAGTCAGAACTAAGTGAGAAATTAGCTTAAGTTCTGTTGATATAAAGGAGCTTTTGAACTTGCCATAAAAGTTCTGAATAGTGGATTTAAAATCTCTGCTGACTGCAACCACAGGGGACAGGACGCAGGACTTCTGTGGCGAACCTGGACAAATCGAACTCTTCATCAAGACCTCCTGAATCTCTTTCTCCCTTCCTTTAACTTGTTATTTTGCTTCTGTGTACTTGCTGTGTATTTAGTGCTGAAATAGATTTACTCTTCATCCCATTGTCTTTGTTCAGAAGACTGTCCAGAAGTTCTCTAACTCATAACTTCTGTTGCTAAAAAGCAGTTTACTGCGAGAAGGCAGAATTTCCCTCAAAGGCTACTTCACTAAGCTTGCCTCTAACTCTGAGGAAATTTGACTCTGAAATATTAAGTTTCTCTAAAAACTTAAAATTATCAGTGATTCTGATCTTGTTAGGGCCAACAAAGGTTGCCTTTGACCCGCTTTTGAATTGAATAGATGTCTTGACCCTTTCATTTAGGAAATTCAACTTGAATGTGGGCTTGACCCGGCTCGTCGAAATTCCTTTGGTTGCCTCCAACTAAAAATAAAAAGGAGAGATAAAATTTGCGACATTTAAAATATAGAGTTCAAATCCCGTGACATTTTCATTTCTGCGAAATAGAGTAGAGTTAGTGGTAAAAGAAATTGTATTGTATTTTCATTATTTATTTATAAATTGTAATACATTTGATTAATTAATAAAAATAAGTAGTTCTTTTTTCCTTATGTCTAATTTATCATGGCATTATCCTGTTTAAACGTTGAACTTTCTCGATGATTAATCGACAAAAGCCGCTTAAATAGAATTCTAATTCAATACTAAATTTTCATCCCATAATCATTTAGTACTAACATAGAGAAAAACTTGAAATGAATAAAATTTGTAAAATCAATCAAAAATGTTCATAACATAGACTATTTTAGAAGAAATCAATTTTAAATAAAAAGAAATGTTAAAATAAATATCAGTTATGGAAAAATATTTATTACGCTACGTACCGTATCGTAAATAAAATATAGTCTAGAAATTTATATTTTTGCAAAAAATATGTATTTACAAACCGGACAAAAATGGATATCTACACACCACAAGAATTATACTTAGGGAACCCAATCGCTTTTCTGAAATGCGATAAGTGCGTTCCAATATAATTTTGTTCCATTTAAGGAACCCAATTGTTTTTTTGAAATGCGATTAGAGCGATCAAAATGCAATTTTGTTCTAGTTCAGGAACTAATTGTTTTTCTCAAATGCGATCAGTGCGATCAAAATGCAATTCTGTTCCAGTTAGGAGCTAATCGTTTTTCTGAAATGCGATCAGTGCGATCAAAATGCAATTCTGTTCCAGTTAAGGAACTAATTGTTTTTCTCAAATGCAATCATCGCGATCAAAATGTAATTCTGTTCCAGCTAAGGAACTAATCGTTTTTCTGAAATAAGATCAGTGCTATCAAAATGCAATTCTGTTCCAGTTAAGGAACCCAATCATTTTTCTGAAAAATGCAATTATGTTCCAATTGAGGAACCCAATTGTTTTTTCTGGAATGCGATCAGTGCGATGAATGTAATTCTGTCTCCATAAATGCATGCAATCGCATTCAATTGTATTGTATTTTGAAAATGGAGGATGCCGAAAAAAATGGAAGACCGCTGGAGATAATGGAGGACCGCAGGAAAAAATAAAGGATGTCGGAGGAAATAGAGGACGCCAGAAATGATGGAGGACACCAGCGATAATGGAGGACGTCGAAGATGATGGAATGATGTCGGAAACTCATTCGATTGTGAAAGAATCACGATGAAGAAGAAGATGAAAGGGGAATGGGTGGTTAATATTATATTCAAACTAGTCATCTACCCGCACTTTGTGCGGTTTTTTTCTTTGGGGTTTTTTTTGTTTTTATAATTATTATTCTAGCTTTTTTTTAAATCTTCTTTTAGTATTTTTGTATATAAGATTATATTTTTTTATAGGGAGGGGTTCATGTGTGACACTTTTGAGGTGGTGTGACAAGAAATTTAGTGTGTGACAACATGTGGCAATTGTGTAATTAAATGGAAAAAGATGGCATAATATGAGGGGCATACACGTGTATGGTGAGGGAATGTGGGCTGATGATGTCAGCGCTGATGTCATCAAAGGAGAGAGAAATGTCTTTTATTTCTTTTCTTTGAAATACATTTTTCCGATGATCCCGAACTCGGTTTTCGAAAAATTTTATACCGTTGGACTCGTATTAATTAGCCAGTCATTTTGAGATCCATTGTGGTCAAATAAAAACGATTTTTTTTTTTTGGAAATATTCCAAAATACAAACCAGAATATTCCAAAAGGCATAGTACAATATTCCAAAACACATACTACAATATTCCAAACATAACATAAAACCACATCAAACAAAAAACACTCCTAAACACGACGGGTTGATACGATACTACCTAGGGTATAATAAAAAAATAAAAAAAGACTCCTAAACACGACGGGTTGATACGAGACTACCTAGGGTATAATAAAAAAAACAAAAAACACAAACAAAAACGATTTGAGATCCATTGTGGTCAAATAAAAACGATTTTTTTCATTTTGGAATATTCCAAAAGGCATATTACGATATTCCGAAACTTATCAACGATATTCCAAAACTTATCAACGACTTGAGATGCATTGTGGTCAAATAAAAACGATTTTTTTCATTTTGGAATATTTGGTAATGACTTTTGGAATATCCGCATGTTTTGTTTGGAATATTAGTGTATTCTGATATCAACATGTTTTTTGGAATAGTTTTTTTTTAGACATTTAGGATCTGATTTTGGAATATTAGAGAGATACAGACATAACATGTCACCTTTTTTCTTTTTATAAACCGTCTTGAATTGTAGAAATTTTGATAAAAAAAATTCAAAAATTGCTCAGAAAATTCTAGAAAAATTCCAGAAAATGTATATTGTAATTCTAAGAAACTTTAATTCTCGGACTAAATCCAAATTCCGCACAGTTTAGTCCCAATAAATTATGAAAGTTATTAAATGGATAAAAATAAAAGAAATTTGAAAAAAAAATCGTTTTTATTTGAACACAATGGATCTCAAAATGACCGGTTAATTAATACGAATCCAACGATATAAAATTTTTCGAAAACCGAGTTCGGGATCATCGGGAAAATGTATTTTAAATAAAAGAAATAAAATTTTTTTCTCTCTCCTGTGATGACATCAGCGTTGACATCACCTTCCTCCTCCTCCCTTTTTTTTATGCATGTAAGACTTTTCTATATATTTACAAGTTTGCCACATTCCCCTAGTCAATTACTAAATTGTCCCTATTGTCACACCATAAAAGTTGTCACTCCAAATGACCTTGTCACACTTGATCCCTCCCCTTTTTTTATATAATTTTTTTTAGAAGAACGTTTTTAGAATCTAAGATAAAGTAAATGAATATAGTTTGATGAGTAGAAAATGTATAAATTTATACATTAATGTAATTATTTTTAAAAATAGCTACGAAAGATTAATCGTATGACCAAAGTTTCTTGAGGCATAATCGGGAAATACACTCAAGGTATATCTATCTTGGACAAACCCACTCGAAACCATATCTAAAAACAAACCGATAGCATCTCGGGGACGACCCAATTGTTGAAACCTAGTTATAATCAAAGGCCAAGTAACAACATTTTTCTCATACATTTTATCAAGCACTTTATAAGCAGCCTCAAAATCTTCAGACCCGTTTACAAACATGTCGATTAACGCGTATCCCACACACACATGAGCATCTTGGTACCCACTTTTATTAACAGAACCAAAAACAACTTCGCAAACCGAAACATTCCTTGCGTTCGAGCAAGCACGAATAACAACAGAATATCAATATGATTAAACCCAGAAGAAAGCATATCTAAATAGATATGAATAGCTTCAAATTCCATGTGATTTAAGTAATTCAGATTTTATGACACATGAATGTAAATACAATTAAACCTTATTACATTATTATATATGTTAATAACACGTCTAATGATCGACCCGACTTCTTAGTTACAACCTATTTGTATGCAGTCCCCAAGCTGGAATACAGCAGAAATCTTGGCGTTGAACTTGGTTACCGACATAGTGTTCTCAAAGGGTAGGATCAGCTTTCTAAGTAGAAAGTACAAAAAGATTATATTGAATTTCTTTGCTATGATAATTTGCAATGATTTGAGGAATAACCAAATTAGCAAACTGGGTATTATATGTGTCAGAAAGCGTTATAATCGCAATAAAGAAAAACTTTTTACCTTAGACCTTATGATATCGGGCAAACAGATCCTAAACAACTAAATTAGTCCAGAGTCCCACATGTGTTGTTGATATCTATATGCTTCATATCATTAAGGCAATTCACATTGGCACTGCCCTTCAAAAAACAACTAATTTAATATCATACGCATCAACAATTACAACAATCCGCAAACATATAATACATACTCATCATACCTCATTATCATTTAGGAAGAAAAATTTCTAGCCATGAAGATGAGCACGAACAACAATATACATGTTCTCAACAGTGGTCCTCTCGAGCCACCCTACGGAGTTATCAACATTCACCTCAATTAAGATTACTCATTTGTCTTGAAAGTAGAACTGTTTTACCACCCAAAACAATATTGGGGTTGGATTGCATGTTATAAACAAAAAAATGGTAAACTTCACACCCATTGAAACTCAGTTTATACTTTCAATTATTTGTTCAAATTCAGAATGAAAGTAATTGTGATATGGTGTAATGAGTTGACAAAGTTACAGCAAATCCATTTACGTTGAGAAAATACAATATAAAGATATCAAATCACAGCGGAAAATGACATAGTATTCCCATATAAATCAATTAGTATTCCCATGTAGCTAAAAAAATGCAGATTCCAATTGCAATACTAAAAATTCTATTTTATTTACCTTTTTTTTTATCATTTTCCCTGTGTAAAACAACCGAACCTTCCTTCAACAACTTTGTCTCTCCTCTTCTTCTTGAACATAACTTTTCTATTTCTTCCTCTATTTCCGTTCGGCAAACCCAGACCCTACCACCTCATGCTCTTCTTTCTCTCCTATTTTTTTTTTTTTTGATCGATGCCGGCGGTGACAGTTAGTCGGGATGACTCCGATTGCAGCAGCTCGTCGAGGCGGAGATGAAAGGTTGACGACCACACAACCCTGATTTGATTTGATTTATATTCTGAGGTTGACGATGCGGGTTCAAATTTTGCGGGTGATTTTTTTAAAAAAAAAATAAAAATTCCAAAAAATGAGAGAGTGACACCTTAGATTTGGGTGAGGTGGCAGCATGTGGTGAGGTGGTTTTGGTTCTCCTTTTTATATATAAACTAGACGTGTACCCGCACGATGCGTGGGTTTAATATATTAAAGCTAAAATTATAATTTCTTATTGACAAAACCATGCTAGGTAATTCATTGCTATCAAAAATAAAAACAAAGACTGTATGCAAAGTTATGAATTTACCGAGCTTCCACCTTATCATAAAATATTTGGTTCATAGAACTACTAATAATATCACAAAATATTTGTACTTATTGTTAGCGCAGTCTAAATCCAAAACCTATCTACCTCCATCCTTGTCTAACTTCATAGTTCATCCCGTATACTTTTTGCTACTATTATTGCGCATGAAATAACATTGCCCACATCATACTCCGTGATCATTGAATTTTATGTTCTCTTGAATTACATTTGTTAATTGACTTCTTGATTAAAAAATATTTCGCCTTTTATAAAAAAAATAAAATATTTCGCCTTCCTCTGCTATGATAAAGTAATAGAAAGGATCCTGCAAAAAGAAAAAAAAAACCATAAAAACTCAACAAACTAAAAAAACTCAATCCAACATATCCTTATCAAAAAATTGAATCAATAGCAAGATTTTAAAATTGAAGCAGCTAATAAGAGAGAGGAAAAGGAAGTTGTCTAAACATGAGTGATTAGACATCAAATTTATAGAACTTTTTCGGGGGGAGAGACATAAGACGTTACATTGGAAATGAAGAGGCAGTGAAAATGGATAGGTGAAGAGGGCAAGACATTGGGGCCAATTAAATGCTGCTATAATTAGGAAATTATAAATTTAACTTACCATAATTGTACTTTATTGAGTAAAATGTAACATCAAGTTTGAAATCAAGTTTACCAAATACTTTCAAATTTGGATTCTGTAAATTTGAATTTCTTATAGCTTGACAACTCATATTTTAGACTGATGTGGCATTATTCTAGGCATTGCAAGTCTCAGCTTTATTAATAATAATTCAATAATTTTGATAATTCAAAGACTAAAGTAAGGAAAAGTTTTGATGTTCAAAGATCCATAACATTTCAATTCGTAGTCATGTTAAAATTTAGAAACAAATGACATCTTATCAAAACTTGAAATTTAAAATTCAGAACAAAACCAATATTCCATCAAACTTAATAAGATTATATTTTAATCTCTATCAAAAAAAAATTATATTTTAATCACTTACAAACTTTGCATCTCGTTTTATCCTTAATCCACAAAATTATAACGCTCCAAAAAGAACCATAGATCTTGTGTTCGAATCCTAAAATTGATAAATGTAAAAACTAAAAAAAGAAAAACATAATTTGGTCATCAAACTTTATTTAATTTATTAACCATCTTTAAGTCTCTAAATTTTGATCTATGTAAACTTAAAAACTAAAGTTATAATTTAAAATGTTTAATATTTCATCGAACTGTTTAAAAAAGTAAAAAACAATAATCTAAACTCCTAATTTTTTAGATAGGCAAAAATAATTCCCACTTTCTCATATTCTCACTTTATATATATGTTTCTCCTTTTTTTTTCTTAAATATAGGCAAATATATTTTGTTGTCCTAATTTTTTAGACTAATTACAATCATATGCAGCTTGTTGTCAATCCCCTAGCCACCTTTATGAATTTGACACTGTTATGCAAGCTCTTCCCTTTCTCCTTTTTCACAGCTGCAACCGCAACATATCTGACTGATCTCGATTTAATATAGCATAGCTTTAACTCTCTCAAAATTTATGACAAAATAAACTCGATCGCGTTGCAATTAGAAAACCAACCTTTATATCGGAGAAACCATCTTCGCCTACAAAAATACAGAAAACAAAGAGAGAATGAGAGATCAGCCAAAACTCCAAGAAATTTAAGAAAATAATCAACTAAGAAAAGCTAAAATATGAGTTACAGCTATCCCCATAGAGAATGAATCCTGAATAAGCAGAATCTGAAGAAAAGAAAGACTAACATATATTAAAACACAAACAATCATTGAGATAAAGACTACTAATGAAAATTCTATAAACATTTATATTACAAAAGAAGAAGAATACATGTATGGATCTACAGTGAAGGGAGACTAATAGTATCTGGCTTTATTCTCCTTTTATCGTCCCCGGAAATCTCCAGATGAACACCATTAATCTTGGTATCAAGTAAACTTAAAACAAAAAATCCACAAAATCTCGTCAAACGAAGAGATTAAACTTTATTACTTGCATATAAATGCTTACAGACGTAGAAAATAAAAACATGCCACTTGCCAATCAAATCGGGTATGCTTGAATTCGACTTCTCTGCTCAAAAATTAGGGATGATCCGGTTGATAGTATTGATGCCGATTCATGTGAGTTTTCAAATGGAGATGATTTGGTTGATAGAGAAGGGCTTAGGCTTTATATTCAATCAGGCATGTTGCCCAAAAGAGCTTGCTTTAAAGATTACATTTGATAACATAATAAGAAGAGCAAACGTTTGAGGGTATGGGAAGGGTCACATTTTCAGATTTCCAGATTTTGTATTTATTTTTTAAGAATTATTAAATAGGTTTAAAACAAAAAATTTCTTAGTTTGACAGCTCAGCAAATATGTTGACATGGTAGCATTCTAGCAAAAGCTTTTCTCAGCTTTTAGGTATTTAAAGACTAGTCGAATACCCGTGCGATGCACGGGATGTTAAATTTATGTGTATAAAATCTTTAATAATAGAAACCATTTCTAGTTTTTTAATCCAAATTCTTTTTTGCTAGCTAATTTTTTGAGTAAAAATTGTATGAGGGTTTAGAAAAAAAAAATATTAATGATAAGATTACTTTGAGCTGCAGAATCGAAACATGTAGATAAAATAGAATTATAGCTGATTATATATAAAAAATGCTTAGAAATTCGGGAAAATAGTTAGGGATAATTTCAAAGTTGAGCCCCTAGGCGAATTTAAATAGTCCAAGTCAGATTTTCAATTTGAGCATCTAAATTTTCATATAATCTTCGTCGACAATACTAACTAAGTATGATGATTATCAATCTTAGAAAATTCATCCAAAGCCATCTTCCATGAACATTTTTATGAAGTTGTATCTATCTTTTCTTAAACTACTGTACCTATTTCATGGAAAAAACTAAAACTATCATTATTTGGATTTGGTAAGTTTATTTTATTTTTCCTTCCAAAATCATAAAATGAATTCATGAAAGAAAGGAAAGACTAAATTATATTGTCTCATAATGAAGCATATGGATTATTAAAAGAAAACTAACTCCATCAATAAATTTACCAAACTAATTGTGTTTAACTCTTAATTGATACACACATCGACTTGTGGGTTCAAAATTCGGTGTTCGAATCTCCCTTCAACAATACATTTTAAAAAACAAAAAGAAACCAAAAGAAACCAAAGCCAAGTATCATACCATTATGCATATTCATTTGTAACAGTTAACATTGAAATTGCAATTAGAGTTCTAATTAAATTAGAATTGATATCTACTGCTTTGTTTGTACGATGAAGTAACTTAATAAATTGAGCCCATCGAGTTATGATGTGTCAGGTGCCAATCTAATTGTGATGCTCAGTCTCTTATTTCCAATAACTTCTCGCGTTTATTAAGAAAAATGTTGTGGTAACGCCTTTGGGCTCATATAGTTACCAAGAGGAGTAGATAACTGGAAATATGAAAAGAAAAAAATTAACTTTGGAAGCGGAGAGGAATAAACAACTTATAGACTAGTTTTGCAATTTGATTGACAAAGATAGGATAAGGTGAGACAATGTCATTATGGAGAGACTTTTTTTAGTGTGAGACAATTAAAAAGTGGTGGCATTTTTGAAATTTTAAAAACATGGAGGGGCATTATTGAAGGGAAGAGGAGGTGATGTCAGCGCTGATGTCACATCTGGAGAGAGAAAAAGTTTTTATTATTTTATTTAAAATGCATTTTCCCGCTCTTTTCGAACTCATTTTTCAAATAAAATTATACCACTGAACTCATATTAATTAGACGGTCATTATGAGATCCATTGTTGTTATTTATAGACGATTTTTATTTTTTTTATTTTTGTTCCAAATTGGATACTCGGTTGTTCCAGCAGAATACTACATTTGTTCCACCAGACTACTACATTTGTTCCAGCAGAATATTTTCATTATTTTTTTTTTAAATGCACTCTGGGAGTGTAAAAAAATGTAGTATTCTGGTGGAACAATTGGAGTAGTCCGGTGGAACAAATATAGTATTCTGCTGGAACAACCATAAAAAAATAAATAAAAAAAATCGTTCTTTAAATAAAGAAAATGGATCTCAAAATGACCGCCTAATTAATACGAGTTCACTGGTATAATTTTTTTTGAAAAATGAGTTCGGTAAGAGCGAGAAAATGCATTTTAAAGACAATAATTAAAACTCTTTCTCTCTCCATAAGTGACATCAGCGCTGACATCACCTCCTCTCCATTCCCTTCAATTCACGCATGAGGGGTGTTCCTTTAATTACAATTTTGTCACTTTCTCCTATTGAATTACAAAAATACCCCTTATCTCACCATAAAAACTAGTCTCATCCTAAACTCTTGTCTCATTTAAACTTACTCTTGATTGACATATATAAAGAAAAAGAAAAACCATAAAATAGCTGTCTCCATAACAGCCCTTGTGTTAATAAAGCAACTCCTCCTTCATAACGTGCTTTCTAATTGTTCTTCAATCCCAATATCCAAATTTCTTTACTTCGATGGATGGAGGACCTTCTATAAAATTTATAGATTTTTTTAAGAGAGCAAGTAAAATACTGTTACAGAACCCAAGAGGTGAGAAGATGATGAGCCCCAAAAAAAATGCTTCAATTAATACCCAGAAATCAAATTAATTTGATTGAGAAAGGTTTCAATATAGTATTAATGTTTTGGTGGTGTATTTTATTTTAGAACTACAAATCATGTTGATTTGACACATCAGCAAAAAAGCTGATGTGTCATCTCTAGAAAAAAGCCAAAGCCAATGTCTCTGCTTGTAAATATTCTAATAGATATATAAATTTAATTTAAATTGATGGCAAATTGAACATTTCCATCTTTTTCTACTAAAACATAATCTCACTAATCCCTCCAAATAACCAAGCTCTCGACAAGTCCAACTTTAAAAATTAATTTCATCTCAATTTCTTCCATCTCAAATTTAAGTCTAAATTCATCTCATCTCATCTCATCTCCAATATTTGTCATACGTCCCTAAAATAAATAAGATGCTTGTTTATAGACTAGTGAGCTTGTTAAAGTTGGGGTGGGAGGGGCGGACCCAGGATTTCAAGACCGGGGGGGCTAATTTTGGCTCTAGCGTAATTTTTTTATATATATGCGTGTATACAAAAATGAAGTAGAGTTGATAAAATTAGGAGAAACAAATTAATGATCTAATAAAAAATTGTTGATAAAATTATTAAAAATAGAAAGGAAAAACAAAAAAATAAAGTTTTCGATCAAAATAACATTAAAAAATTAAAAATTGATGAACATTAATAATGTTAGGGGAAAAATATTGATGAAAAACATTAATAAGGTTAGGAGAAAAAAATTAAAAATTGATAAAAAGCATTATTAATGTTAGGGGAATTATTTTTTTTATGAAAAGCATTAATAATGTTGGAAGAAAAAAAAAAGAATGCAGATGGTGGGATTTGAACCCTAGTCTTTAGACTCTAAACACAACCTTCTTACCAACTCTCCCATTCTTTCACTTTGTCAATTTTATCATCTTTACTATTAATATACATTAGTTTGGGAGGGCTAGCCGAAATATGTCACTATATTTCTAAAGGTTGTGCCGGAATTGAGGGGGGCTCGAGCCCACCCAAGCCCCCCCGGGTCCGCCCCTGGGTGGGATCTAACAAAAAGACACCTTGGGTGATAAGTGTAATAAGAGGGGAAAATAAGGAGCAATTACGTGAATGAAAAAAGTCGTAGAGTTGAGGAAACAGACAGAACAGAAGCCGAGTATTCTATTCTGCTGTTGTTGTCTTGTTAGTTTATTAGTTTAGCGTGAAAGAGAGAGGTTTCTTCTGTTGTTGTCTTTGTGATTTCCGATTGATATTTTGACCTCAAAAATCAGAAATCAGTGAGAGATTAAGGTGCGATTATGATGACGTGGAGAAGAGTCGGGAAGTCCGTACAGTGTCTTGTTGCCTATTCCTTGCTTTTCTGCTTCACGCTTATGCTTTCTATCAACCTTGATCGTCCACTCTCTTACTCTTGGTGGTCAGTCTCTTTAACTCATTTCGATTCGATACACTTTAGGTGCCGTTTGGTTCGGGGAATACTTTTTCAAACACGTAATAGTAGTTATTCCTATAGATATCTTTAACGAATACCTATTTTATCAATTTCTGTTTTATTCCATTCTATTCCGTGAACCAAACGACACTATTTGCCTTTAACTAATTTTATCAAACTGAATTTGCCGCATTTCAATCTAAGCTTGGTTCTGCATTTTGATTATAGCTATAACGTCAGTCTTATGTTGTCTATTCCATTTTGTTGATACAGGCTGATTTTTGCACCTCTGTGGCTATTTCATGCTGTCGTTGCTCGTGGTCGATTTTCGCTTCCTGCTCCATCAATGCCTAACGATCGCCATGTATCACTAATTCCTTCCACCTTCTTTTACTTTACAATTCTTTTTTCATCAATCCTGTTTCGGTTCGTTAACTAGTAATGTAATTCATGCCAGTGGGCACCATCACATTCTCTCTTGGCAACTCCATTGCTTATTGCTTTCGAACTACTTCTTTGCATACGTCTACAAGGCACTTATGGTACATCAAATCACCTTCACTTCACCGTCTGTTCAATATGTTATTCTTTTTCTTTTTAATATGTTCTCGAAGCAGATGCATTTTTTCAGTATAATTGTTTCATATTCCTCTTCATACTTGTTATTTTTATTTTTATTTTTTTTTGGCTTCGATGCATTGCAGTTGTAAATTTGAAGATTGTTTTTCTACCGTTGCTGGCTTTTCAAACAGCAATTTTGATCGATAACATAAGGTACCATTTTCACTCATAAAGTTTCTCTCTTCACTACCACAAAAGCCCATCTAGTTAGTTTGTTAAATTTGGAGGGAAAGGCATGTTTGAAATGCATGTATTGGGGTATCAATAACAAATCTTATAAGGTGTATTCTTCTATTGTTGCTTGGTTGTGTTTTCTACCTTCTGTTGTATAACATACAGTGTGTGTATGATAAATTTGGTGGTTTCTCGGGAGTGTGCTTGCTGCGGAAACCCATTGGTGTATCTTTGTTCAGCAATGTTGGGGGAATACTAAATGTATCTATGATCCCACATGGGTGAAGTATGTTACTGTTATACAGTGAAGCATAGATTTTATTCACCGTCAAATTATGTGATTGAGAGGATGATATGACAGTGCATGATACTAGACATAAAAGTTGAAGGCATGATCTAACATTTGCCAGCTTTTACTAGAGTATTATCATGTGAGTGAAAAGGTGAATACAACTTCATATTCGCCATTCTAGATGGACATGCAACTTAAGAGATGCCAATTTGGTAATTGTGCAACTTAAGAGAAAATTCTTGACATGATTTTGTTGTATATTGATGTATGATTTGAGCAATTGGTTTGCTAGAATCATCGTTTTCTCTTATATAGTTTGGTAAACTCCACCTAGGTGATTAAAGCATGAACCTTCTACCTAACAAGTCAAAGGAACTTTTTTCATTGCAACACTGGTTGAAAATATTTTTGCCTGAATTTGTGCAGATCTATGGGATCTGGTTGTTCCAAATTGGTGAAAGAATGTCATTCTTTATGGGATTATCAAATATGTTATTTGCATGAAATTTATCTTAAACACCTGTGATAAAGAGTGGGAGTTGTGATATTAGAGAGGTTAAGGTTCTTCAGTATAGAAAGAATCTAGCTCATCGGCCTAGTTATAATCATGGTACCGCATAATTTAGTACTTATTTCCATTACTTATTAAGCAGTATTAAGTATTCTTCATCATTATAGGATGTGTAGGGCCTTGATGCCAGGAGACGAAGAAAGCATGACTGATGAGGCAATATGGGAGACTCTTCCTGTAAGTTGAGAAATCTCTTCTAGATTAAAAAATTATCTTGATGTATGTTTGTCTGTGTGTGCATGTCTGTTCATTATATGAAGGTATATTCTTTTGTAATCAGTCATTGGCTGTGACATCTTCTTTCCAGGTGAAGGTGTTCCTTTCCAATTTTGAGCAAGTGATGACCATGCAACAGAATCTTTTGGCCTATGTTATTACAAAATATAATTGACTAGAAATTGTTTTATTATAATTATCATTTGCTTCTAACTTATTTTGGAATAGATGGAAACAAATACACACTCTTGGATACACTGTAGGCATGCTCGTTATTGAGGTATTCTCTAATGCAGTTAAGAAATAAATGGAAGGTTTTATGTATCTTTCAGCTGCATCATATCATTTTAAAAGTTTTAAACACCTAGCATTGTAATGCTATATATAGAAAGTTCTTGATGATCTTCTGCCAACTGGTTAATCAACTTCTACTTTGAGACTTGACCAAAATTTGGTTATGATGATCTGATTATTTTATCACACCTACCTATTGTGTTAATCATCCATAAGGCTTACAAAGTGGTGGTAATTATTCTGTATACTCGATTGCTGATTATCTTCCAGCGACTGGTGAATCAACTTAATCTTCCAAGACTAATCCTTGATTTCTATCAGCATCTGGTGATATCATATATTTCAACAAAAAAGTATCATTTGTGACCTAGTGAAGGATAAATCGATACGTGATAGATTAAAAGCTTCAAATAACAGCAAATTGATTTATTCCAGTGGTCATAGGATTAAAGTTTTTGTTATCCCCTTTTCAGTTGCTAGTCAAAAAAGAAAGGAAAAACTGTAAGTTAAGACCATCAAGAATTGTGGTGGACATGATGAAGAAATTATTTTGTTTGGTTAGGAATATACTTGGTTGCTTTTGAATATTTTCTGTTCTCTTTCCAATAATTTTGATAGCATATTTCTAATTTGTTGTTTCAAGCACTTCTGGGTTGCAATATCTATGGTCTTCTTCATTGCTGCAACAGTATTCACTCTTCTCAAGCTAGGTGGTAAGTCGTTTAGTTTTATCTTTAGTGTTGCCTGCTTCAAAATTTCTCCTATGTTTGATTTTCTCCCAAGACCTATTTTTAGCTCACAACATGAGAAGTTACTAGCTTGAAACTCATGGTCAACATTGCTGGAATTTTTGTCATGAGGGTATCTCAATGCTTTTGTTTTATTCTTGACAAATCAGCCCCTTTACTTTTGACCTTGGGGGATGGGCTGGCAAGAGGAGAACACTGGTATAACTAAAGAAAGTAGTTTAAGAGAGACACATAGGAACTCGGCTTGCCTATGAAATTTACAAGATCATAGGAATGCTTTTGGATTGAATTATTTATCTCTGAAGCATGTGGAGCTTATTTCATTAAGTTGTCAATCCTGGTTCACAATGCACTATCATGAGATGGTTGACATACTACTCCATTATTTCTCTTTCTGCAGTTATTTGAACACTGTGTTTGGTGACACGCTATGGGACTATTTGTTTTGCTTTTGGTTTTCTTAAGAGAGATAGAATAAGATGTTAAGAAAAGAATGACATTCTTGTCTTTCAATTAAATATGATTACTGTAAAGGACTTGCTATTCAATTTTGTACTAATCTAATATAATATTTTAAGATTGACAAAGAAATATGCCAAGTTGTTTTTGTTGGCGAAGCTATTTGCATTCTAACTATAAGATTATATGACACTAACTTTGATTCAACGAAAGCACTCGTGAATATATGACTCCGGTTTCTGAATATGAAGTGATTTATATTGATGATTATTTGAACTTGCCTAGATATGTAGTTGTAGAAGTCACATTGAAAAGAAACGACTAACAGAATGAACTGTCAACATGAATCGTGCCAGAATGCATGCCATCTTTTTGTGTTAGTTTCGCCGTGGAAGAATGCTATTACAAGTCACATTGAAAAGAAACAACTAACAGAATGAACTGTGAACATGAATAGTGCCAGAATGCATGCCATCTTTTTGAGTTAGTATCACCTTGTTGAATTTCTCCATGGAAGAATGTCTGGGGGTTAATTCTTGTGTAGTCATGATTACAGTGGTCTGAATTCCACCATGCATTTTGGAGTAGCTTCTAGGTAGCTTAATTAGACGGAACTTATTGTCTTATAATTAGACAGCATTGCTATATCCTTTTACATGCATGATAGTTAGACGGAAATGTATAAATAGAAGAAGCTGTGTTTGCTTTTCTAACAGGTGGAAGTCATGCTATATAGAAACCCAAAAATCTATTAAGTTAACCCCATTGTTATATTTGTTAACAAGTATTCCGGAGAAATGAACAGAGATAATTTTCATGGAATACTTCCTGATTCTGTTGAAGTTTGTGTTGCTGAAAGTAATTTGCAATATCAGTCTTGACAGTGCTTGTATTATGAAGATGCTTTTGAGCTATCGTATGTTCATATTTTCCTTATATGCAGGTGATGTAGCAGCCCTTGGTTGGTGGGATTTGTTTATAAACTATGGGTATATTTTTTCTTCTTCTAGCCAATACATGATTGGCTATAGATTGATGTGTTTTTTTTTTATAAAATTGTCTACTGAAAGTATCGTGTGTCTTCGTTCACAGTATAGCGGAGTGCTTTGCTTTTCTTGTTTGTACAAGGTGGCATAATCCAGTAATTCATAGGCAAACACAGATAGGAGGATCTAGTTCTTCAACTATCAGATATATTGACTGGAATAGAGGCTTGGTGATTTCTTCTGATGAAGACTTGCAACAGAGCAACGGCATATGCAACTTGCAAGATGTTGGTGGACATTTTATGAAAATTCCCTTTATTGCTTTCCAAATTATGCTCTTCATGCGCTTGGAGGTATGGGAAGCATTAATAAGACACTTAATTGAGTTATACGTTCTTCTAAATTTGGCTCACAGTATAAGTGCATATTCTTTTTTTTTGGCCGTTTTCAGGGGACACCACCTGGTGCTAAACATATTCCTTTTGCAGTTCTTTTTGCTCCACTTTTTTTGGTTCAAGGAGCTGGAGTGTTGTTTTCAGCATATAGACTGATGGAGAAAATTATTATATTACTATGTGGTGATGCTTATTCTGGAATAGACTACAGAGTTGCACTAAAAGCGCGTGATTTTCTTGGGTTCTTTCACCATGGGTCGAGGTAATTGCTTGCTATAATAATTAAGTACTTCTTTATTCTTTAGGTTATTTCTTCTTAGACCACATTGTATGGGATTATAAGTTTTAAGGGTACCTGGAAATCATTGCATATGATGGAAACATCGACAAGGATGCACCCAAACACAATTTACACAAACATGGGAACAAATAGAAAACGTATACTATGAATTAGATAGTAACGGAAAACATAATCTTATGCCGAAGCACAGCCCCTGGAACTATCGCTTTCTCCTAGCAGGACACCCAAAAATACCCAACAAAATATATTAAAAGCTGCCTCTGTTGTTTTATAAAGCCACTATGTATACTTCTCACCCGATACTAACTTAAACCCTGAAATTCTAATGATAACTATGATAGCCACATGTCCCTTATATTACTATATTGCCCTTAATTCCCATATAGGTCTCGTTCTCTATCAGCATATGATTTGTTGTTGGTGACAGGTTACTGGGTTGGTGGTCAATTGACGAAGGAAGTAAGGAAGAGCAAGCTCGACTGTACTATGCTGGGGGTTCAAAGTATGTTAGTGTATATCATTTACTGCTTTTATATTCGAATTTTCATAATGTTAAATGTACAAGTTATGATTCTGTCTATGCTTCGGTATATATGCTTTCGAGCAGCAGAGAAAGAAATTTTGTTAAATGTAATGATTAACATAGGTTGATAAAAATGATTGACACAGAATAATGTAAATAAGATAATTACTGTGCAACTCTCCAACTGGTTTTATGTTAGAGTAAATATGAATCTCTAATCTTAGAAAACATTCATCGAACCTTGAGGCCGAATCCTTGTGATTGTATCATGCAGAGTGGCTGAATAACATATAGATGCGCATGCATGTAGATAATTAGAAAAAGATTTGTACTAAATTTTGTAAAGAATGGTATCTTTGCACGAACATATACAAGACTGAGAGAGACGACCATGTTAATATGCTGCAAGATAAACTTTTTGCCATAAATATCAGAACTGCTTGTGAATGTTTATTGAGCCATTTTATTTTATTTTTTTCTTGGATACAAACATTGGAACCATACAAAAATTGTATCTTTCATGCTTTTGATCTTTTCCACCTTACTAATTTAATGGGCTGCCCTGCCGTGACCCCCCTTGTGTGTTCACCATATCAGGAAATCAAGAGTACTTAAGATGTGTTCTGACAACAAACTTCAAACGAAGTTTAATCTTCCTGACCCGCCTTTTTTTTATCATTGTTATTCAGCTACAACACTTTCTCACCAGACGTCGTCAAGAAGATGCCCAAATCTGAACTTGTCGAGGAGGTTAATGTCTTTTTCTCTCTGTTTTACTACTTCATGTGAATTTAGACAATTTCTAATTCGGCGGGTTCTTTCTGTAACAGATTTGGAGATTGCAAGCTGCATTAGGCGAACAATCAGAAATCACAAAGTTCAGCCAGCAGGAGTATGAAAGACTTCAAAATGTATGGACCTAGACAACAAGAAGCCTTTTTTCTTTTATTCTGTATAATGTTGTATTTTCATTGAGTTTGTTGCTGACCGCTTGATGATTCAATCTATCAGGAAAAAATCCTATGCAGAATTTGCTTTGAAGAACACATTAACATAGTCCTGCTCCCGTGCCGCCATCATGTCTTGTGCAGGTACTTGGATATTACCTTATTCTGCATATGCACTTCATTTCTGTTGATCTCTTAAATTATGGTCTAATTTCATGATTACAAATTGCTGATACCATCATCTATCTATATTCAGTACCTGCTGCGAAAAGTGTAAGAAGTGCCCAATCTGCCGCGTTGTAATTGAAGAAAGATTACCTGTATATGATGTGTAGTCCCACTCCCAGTGAATAATACACAATTACCTAGAAATCTTCCTTGCTGCTCATGGTTTTAGATGAAGTAAGCAACGAGAAGACGGAAATTGTGGGCTTATTCTTTTGTGTAAATTATCAAATTGTAAAGTATCTTGCAGAACAACATTATTTACATTTGTTCATAAAACAAGTGTTCTTTTATTGATAATTAAACTATACAGATCGTTCATAGTGCTACTTTTTCAGTTTTCAGTTACATAGAAGAATATGCAGATCACAAATGCTTATTCAATCTGAGTTGAAATATATTTTTCAGCTTACACACATGCTTGAAGAAGAAGAAGCAGAAGGAAAACCACACAGTAACTAACTGCAGGTTGCTGTTGCTATCCATGGTTCAACCGTAGGATTAAGAGCATTTTTTTCATCCCTGCTCGTATGCTTCTTCTCGTTTAGTCTACGAGCAAAGTCATCAAAGCATTCATCCAAGCTTTGAAAACCTTCATCAGGATACAAAGTGGTGACTTCAACATCCTTAGAACCATCAAATGAAAAATTCACCTGACAGCCTTTAATGAAGATGTCATGAGTGAATGATGCTACAATGCTTTCAGGTATGCGATTCTCTGTAAGAAGAGAATTTTTTGAGATCAAATGGATCAGATTCAGAGTTTGTTATTGTAGGAAAAATAAGATTTGTTTAGGGTGAACCTGAAGCCAATGCGAGGAGATCGTTTTCAGTGATAGTTGCTCGATGAAGGCTTCTGCCGATTTTGGTTTCCCATAAAGCTGCAAGCTCGTTCATGTTATAACAATTGTGGGTTGGTCGGAAATGGACTGACTTGTTCATAGTTCGAACATCATCAACAGTTTTCATAGTGAACTTGCCGATATCACTGCCGGCTACGAAGTATGCTGGTAACACACAATTTTAGAGCTCTAATTCATCATCAATTGTTCATGATAATTTTTACTTCCGATTTCACAATTATCATTACAGTAAAACTTATATATAGAAATACTCTATATAAGAATAACCTCACAATTGTTATACAAATAGTCGGTCTTAGGTGTTGAGAGTCTTTGTTGTATTATCCTCTAGATAAGAATAACCTCTCAATTATTATACGAATAGTTACCCACCAAGCGATGTTTTGGTGCTATTACATTCCACTAAGGAGTGTAAAGTCATGAGTTCAAATTCTATAGTTGTAGAAAGTGATTACTCAAAAAGAAAAAGAAAATTATTATACGAATAGTTGGTCCTAAGTATATTACTATATAGAAGTTTTACTGTACTATTTAATATTGTGTACCAAATAATTTAAACAAAATAACCATCGAAAGGAATTACTGGATTCTGGCCTTTTGTTTTTTTTGTTTTTTCCATTTTTTCAAATTGAGTTCTTTGTTTGTTAATAGGTAATTTCTTAAAAGAATCCATGTGTTTATCAATTTTGACAAAACAAGGATTGTGTTTAGTGCCGTTACCCAAAAAGTGGAAAAATCAGTAACGGTGTTAAATGTGATGATGTGGCAAGGTGTTTTTGTCTAAATTTATTTGTAAATTCTTAAAAAAATTATGTGTTTACAACTTTAAAGTTTGAAAATGAGTTTTTTACATCATAAATAAATTAGGACTCAAATTACCCCGTGCCACGTCATCTAACTTAACGCCGTTAGTTGTTTTTCCACTTTTTGGACAACGGCGCTGAACACAATCCTTAGTTTGTCAAAGAAATAAACACAGACAATTTTTTGTCAAAATTGATAAACACAGAGGGATTTTTAATTTTTTTAAGGAAATTACCTTTTTTAATTTGTTTGGTTATAGTATTTTTACCAATTATCACTATACATACTATTTGAGTAATTAAAAGAATGTTGAAGTGTAAACATAAAATTTTGTAGGAGCCCTACACTTGACGGTTGCTATTATATTTATACCATCAAAAATAAAGTTTCTTTTTAACAAGAAATTCTAGAGTGTTGGTTGATTACACATTTTCTTGATATAAATTGAAAAGTAAATTTTTTTTTATTATATTTTAAGTAATTTCAATATTAACCTTTTTACCCTTGTATTTTTAAAGGACATTGTACTTTAAAAGCATTTTGAAGTTATTAATGATCAGATAGAAGTCATAACTCAACATATATAGATGAGAAGCTTTCAGAGGGGATTTACTGGGAGGCTCCGGGTGTTTTCAAACACCCCCCATCAGGATGGTGCCACGTGGCACAAAAGTGATTTTTGGACCACATGGCACCATCCTAATGGGGGTTGCTTCTACCACCCGGAGTCCTAGAGTGTAGCTCCTTTCAAAGAGAAAAAAATAACATGTGCATGCAAAATTAATATATAAAATTAATACTTAAAATGAACATATAAAATTAATACTTAAAATTATTGTAGGGCATATTATTTTAAAAAAGAAAAAGCTAGCCTCATTAGAAAAACATTTGTCCTAATATTACTACAATGCAGCTGTGTTTACCTAGTCAATAACTGACCAAATACAATTTGGTCAATCACCATTAGATTAAAATTTAAGAGTAGAGATTAAAACATAATAAAATCAATTAAAGACGACGAGTTGATATGAGACTATTTATGGTAGAGTCAAGTTCAAATGAGACAAGGGTTTAGGATGAGACTAGTTTTTATGATGAGACATGGGGTATTTTTGTAATTCAACAGGGGAAGGTGGCAAAATTGTAATTAAATGAGCACCCCTCATGCGTGAATTGAAGGGAAGGGAGAGGGGTGTGATGTCATCGCTGATGTCAACTCTGGAGAGAGAAAGAGTTTTAATTATTTGATTTAAATTGTATTTTCCCGCTCTTTCCGAACTCATTTTTCAAAAAAAATTATACCAGCGAACTCGTATTAATTATGTGGTCATTTTGAGATCCATTTTTGTTATTTATAGACGATTTTTATTTTTTTTTATTTTTTTATAATTGTTCCACCGGACTACTCTAATTGTTCCACAGGACTACTCTAATTGTTCCAACAGAATATTACATTTTTTTACACTCCCAGAGTGCATTTAAAAAAAAATAATGAAAATATTTTGCTGGAACAATTGGAGTAGTCTGGTGGAACAAATATAGTATTCTGTTGGAACAACCAAGTATCCGACTTGAAACAAAAATAAAAAAAATAAAAATCGTCTATAAATAACAACAATGGATCTCAAAATGACCGCCTAATTAATACGAGTTCAGTGGTATAATTTTTTTTGAAAATTGAGTTCGGAAAGAGCGGAAAAATGCATTTTAAATAAAATAATAAAAACTTTTTCTCTCTCCAGATGTGACATCAGCGCTGACATCACCCTCCCCCTCTTTCCCTTCTTCCTCACGTTGACCATTTGTGTATTTATTTACAAGTTTGCCATCTTCCCCCTTTTTCTTACCAAAATGGTCAATGTCTCACTATAGTCTCCTTGTCTCACTATAGTCTCCTTGTCTCACTTGAACCTATCTCATTTATGGTATAGTAAAAAAATAAAAAACATTATTTATAATTAAAGTAAAATATGTGATTTTATTAGGTTTTAATCTCCACCCTTAAATTTCTAATCTAATGGTGATTGATCAAATTTTATTTGGTCAATTATCGACTATGTGAGCACCACTCTATTACTATGACCGAGTTGAAAGGCCTCTGTAAGACAACAAAATTACTAGACATGAAACAATTGGATTTGAAATTGATCCTAACCATTAATTAATTTTAGCGTAAACAATTATTTAGTTCCTAAAGTTTTAGGACATTATTCAGTTTCTCACATAATTACAAGGTTTCACTTCTAATTATTTAATTCTTCTCTTAAAAATTTCTGTTAAGTGAGATTAAAAGACAACGATACCCTTACTTATATTTGTTTTTGCAAACTCTTTTCCCAATTTTAAGCTATTTCATTTTTCAATTCTATATCTTTCTCAACTTCTTCTATATCACAAAGATTTGGAACTCTTATCTCTCTATAACACAAAAGAAACAATACTCTAGTCAATTTCAAGTTACTAAGCTACTTCCTCTATTCTATGTAATTTTACACTCCAGAAAAGAAGAAGTCTTCAATCAAACACTTCCCCACCAGTCTGATTAAAAAACATGTCCAGAACACAGTAAAATACAAAAGATGGAGAATCAAAGAGAAGGTTTCATTTGTTGTCATAAAGGAAAGAAATAGAGAAGATGGAGAATCAAAGAGAAGAAAAAAGAGTGGAGTAAAAGAAGAATTTCAGTTGGAAGGGGCAAGTTTGACATTTTGAGACTTATTTACATCTTTCCACTGTTCCCTACCAGATTAATGGACATAATAAATGATTAAGGACCGATTAATTTAACGGAAACAAACGTGAGGGACTGTATAATTATTTCGAGAAATATAAAGACTAAACAGTCGTCTAAATAAAATTTTAGAGACTAAATAATTGTTTACTCTTAATTTTGTATTTCAACCGTTTATGGCATATAGAAGGCCCGATACCAATTTGAGAAAATAGAATGAAGGGCGAACGCTTTTCTCTTTAAGTTATCTAAAAACTTCACATGAATTATTTGATCACATTTTCTTTTTACTTCACATACGTCACAACAAGATAAAAATAGTTAAAAAATAAAATAAAATAAAACCCATTAATTTATAAATAAATTTTAATTTGAAAAAAATAAAATAAAACAATGTTCTTTTTAGTTTAAATCAAGATCCAAGACAAACTGTTTTATAAAATTTATCGCTTAAACAGTCTAAAATGATACGTACAGATAGGTTCAGGTGAGACAATGGTCTTATGGTGAGACAAGTTTTTATGGTGAGACATTGACCAATTTGATAACTAGAAAGGGGAAGATGGCAAAGTTGTAAATAAGTGCATAACAGGTCAACTTATGAAATGAGTGGAAGTAGGATGAAGGTGATGTCAACGAGAGAAAATTATTTTATTTCTTTTCATTAAAATACATTTTCCCGATTATCCCGAACTCGTTTTTCAAAAAACATTACACCGTTGGTCTTGTCTTGATTAGATGGTCATTTTGAGATCCATTGTTGTTAGGTAAAAACGATTTTTAATTTTTTTACACTTTCAGAGTATTCTATTGGAACAAATGTAGTACTCTAGTGGAACAAATGTAGAATTCAGCCGGAACAAATGTAGTACTCTGCTAAAATATATATGTGCATATTAGACGGTCATTTTGAGATCCATTGTTGTTAGCTAAAAATGTTTTTTAAGTTTTTTACACTTCCAGAGTATTCTGCTGGAACAAATGTAGTACTCTGGTGGAACAAATGTAATATTCTGCTGGACCAACCGAGTATTCAATTTGGAACAACCATAAAAAAATAAAAAACAATAAAAATCGTCTATAAATAACAACAATGGATCTCAAAATGACCGCCTAACTAATACGAGTTTAGTGGTATAATTTTTTTTGAAAAATTGAGTCCGGAAAAAACGGAAAAAATGCATTAAAAAATAATAATAATTAAAACTCTTTCTCTCTCCAGAGGTGACATCAACGCTGACATCACCTCATCTTCCTTCCCTCCAATTTCACGCATGAGGAGTTTTTCTTTAATTACAAGTTTGCCACCTTCCCTTGTTGAATTACAAAAATACGCCCACCTATTTTTCTTTTCACGGGGCTTGTCTCACCATAAAACTAGTCTTATCTTAAACACTCGTCTCATTTGAACTTGACTCATGATAGGTAACAATAAAAATTATTAGTTATTTTTTATAGGTTATGATGTTTAATGTTTTGGAATAATTTAATATAAAGTGTTAATTAGATGAAGAGTTAAACTAAGAATAACAACAAACTAGGCATCCATAATAATAATAATAATAAAGTGAGAGAAGGGTAGACAGGCAGTGTCGCATCACATGCACAACCACAAGTTACTCATTTCGTTTTTTATAACATACTTTCTTTCTTAATTAATACCAACAACAGTAAATTAAATTGGAATTGTGAAGTAGGTAAATGAATTGACAATTTTCATGATTCTCATAATATTAATTCAATAGTGTTTATTTTGTGAGTTTTCATCAACGAATCCAATGGTGAAAAGCTATTGCACCTAATACAATAATCAAAGAAGTTATCATGTATATCAAAACCATACCTTTAACAGTGCCATCGCCGTAGATTTGACACTGATCCAATGGGGGAAGAACCTCCAATGGGTGAGTGTTATCGCAATAGGGCCACGATGCAATTGAGTTACAACAAATGTAAGTGTAAGGGATACCGTATTCCTCAATTAACCGTCTAACCTTTCGCTTCTCTATGTACATTCCTAGTCCTGGCTCTACTGGATCAGCCCGATCTACATCATGCCCGAACTCCGATGGCAAAAATCTCTACACATTGACCACTTCAGTTATCAAATCAACTTTTTATTCAAATCAAATTTAATCTTCCATTATAAACTTGTTCAAAATAAAAGATAATAGTATCACAATTCCAAAATATTTTAAAATGTTGTCTCACATAACTAATGTAGAAAATTCCCTTTATATTTTCAGAAAATAAAAATTAATAAAGAAATCTGATAAATTGAAAAGAAATCTTTATTAGAGTCGGTTTAACCATAGTCACTAAAGCAAAAAATTTAGACTCCATATTTTTTACTGTAAGTATCTTAAAATCATCCATATTTCAAAGAATTAAGTGACCTATCATTTTATCAATTGAACATATCTATTAGAAGAATGTTATGTACAAATAAAATGCTTTTTATAAATTTTTAAATATGTAATTGAAGAACTTAGTTTAAGTCTCTCAAAATGTTCAATCAGCCCTGATTTTTGTAAGCCAAATGGTACCAATACATTTGATTGAAATGGTGGACATACACGGTATCGCAAAAGAGAGCATTACTAATCTTTTGCATCAAATGTCGATAATAACTTAGAATCCAACTTTTTCGACATGTGAATGTTGCTTGCCATTTAACAGAGCACATATTTGAAATTAACTTAAAGGTAAAAAAGAAATATTTTATGATTAAAAAAGCGCATTTAAATAGATATTGTGTTATTTATATACGTACCTTAATGGTGCCAACGGCTTTGATAGCGTGGAGTAGAGTAAGCTGATCCAGTAGAGTTGCACCACCAACTGCCGATATTACTATTTCTATCTTATTTTCTTTCAGTATTTTCTCCATTTTTTCTGTATCATTTATCATCCCCTACACCAAAGTTACCAATTCTCAAATTTTCAAATAATAAAAGTATGAAATATATAATTTAAGAATTTTATTATGATTATACATGCAAGACTTTGGCTCCTTTCTCTTCTAGAGCTCTGACGGATTTAGGATTTGATCGGACAAGAATATAGGTAGGCCGACCGGAATCCAGGCTCGCCGATGCTATAAATTGACCGATGAAACCAGTAGCTCCAGCAATGAGGACCGGACCCTTAACTTTGGAAGACTTACAAGTTGGAATTGTCATGTTCCCGTAATATTAATTAAGGATGAGAAAATGGTATAAGCAATGGTTATTGAAAGTTGAGTATGATATGCAGATCCTGACTTATAAATCTATAATATATATAAGGCATAAAAGAAAATATTATTGGGTGTTCAGCTAGCTACCCTTCAACATCCATAGGTTCCTTTCACTCTAATTACAATTAGATTTTCCTAAATTGTATTTCAATTTAAGGATGATCGATGGTGGGCATAAAGTTACCATGTGATGCTAATATATAAATATTCGAACCCTCAATAAAATGCTTTGCAAATGGAATGTGACTCAATGAAAAAGTATCCATAATACCTCCAGCTAGGGGTGTTAGTTACTTATTGTTACTAATACTAATCTTGACATCCATGTAAACTGTAAAACTCTACAAAATAGCAAATGTAAGCTAAAAAGGGTTGTTGAACAGCGACCCATCTCTGTTGTTTAAGTCAGTTCGATCGAAGGAAGAATATACTCAAAAGATTGAGTGTAGTAAACGTACCTTAGGATACCTGCCTTTATATAAATGAAAATAGGATCCTAGTCCTAGTCGGTTTAGAACTGTTTAAAGGGTACCTACAAAGGCCAGTCAAGAGAGTTCTAGAAGGCATTCTTGAATAAGTGGAAGCTTTCCTATTCGAGATTGGTCACTAAATAAGAAGTAGAATCCACGTAGGAGAGCGAATCCACGTAGGAGAGCGAATCTCCTAGAAGTTTCGACTATTCAACTCGGATGATGTGGCATGTATGACTCTTTAACCAAGTCATGTAAGCCGATGAGTCATGACAGACGATTTCCATTGGTCCACGAGACAATGTAAAATATAGACTGGTAACAGGTTTCACCCCAAAAGTAGATTCGAAGTCAACTTAAAGCTTCTCTGGGCCGTACAAAGCCCACAGCTAATCCTATCAAATTGAAACGATGTTGTTTCTCTTTGTTTTCTTACCAAAGCGTGAAGATGAGGGGTCTTATTTCAATTTTCGAATTTAAACCTCTATGTTGAAACCCTGTAACTTCCCTTTATGTACTTTTGGTCCTTCACTCGTACCTTTTGCGGAATTAGCGGCGATTCTTCAACCTAACAAGTATCTTCAACAGGCATATCCTTGGTTCCCAATAAGCATCCGTCCCCTATCTTCATTACCCTTTGCTTTAATTTTTATAAGTGTAATGGCGCCAAGAAACCCTAAATCTAAACATGTAAATTCCCCCATCAAGAAACCAAATTCGCTCGAGGAAGCTCAATAGAGACGTCGATTGATCGTGGATTAGACGGATGACGAGGAAACATCATCAAATATCCCTGCTAGATCCTCCACTATGACCATATATAAGAATCCTTTACCCAATAACCTTATTCCCAGGTATCCCCTCCCTGGTCAAGGTGAGTAGAAGACCCTTTTACCTTTAGAAGATTCTATCATGACCACAAAATAATTTGATGAGTTGAAACTCAAGTGCCATGAATTGAAGAAAATGAGGTGTAAATTTCATGAAAAGGGGGAGAAGGCATTCACCGGTGGTATAAGTGCTATCTACCCTACTTTGATGGACAATGGCCTTCGCTTTGAGATTCTTAATATGGTCACATACGTACTAAATGAATTGGATCTCACCCCTACGCAAAATCGCGCCTAACTCATGGATTGAAATGTTCCCATTCGCTAGAGTCTAAAAATTGGCTATCCTCATGATCGATAACCTTTTCAAGTCGTTCAGGGTCCCCTCTAAACCCAAAATCCAATTGTGTGTCACTTTAACCAATACTAGACCTCTCTCCACCATGATCGCAGGGAAATCTTCTTATTGAGCTTACAAGAGGAATGGTTATGGGTGGGCGCTTTAAAATATGATGAGCATGTTCCTTATGAAAAAGGCCAAAAATTTCCCTTCTGCCTAGAATTTAATGTGTTCCCGACGAATCCTTTGTCATGGAGGAGTGGGACCAGTGAGACTGTACTGACGTAGGATGAAGAGATCAATAAACCAAAATTACTTGGATTGAAGTCGAGGCCACTTGTTCCCTTAGACAAACTCCTTAAATTCTACCATGAAAGTCTACCGATCTTGAGGGTGGATGTTTCTAGAAAATACCATTACTATCCCTCTGCAAGATTGTCCTCTTTGCAACGAGGAGAACAACCTCATCTAATTAATAAGTGTTGTAAGTATTTCAAGGTTGAAGTTCCTTGTTTTAACTACACTCTATTGTTTGCAGGCTTTTCATTATGATGCCTCCTAAACCATATCCTTTATTCAACGAATGGAAGAGGAGCAATTGAAACTTCATGCTAAAGAGGCCAGAGAGGTAGACCCATCACGGGCTACAGTTTCAAATATCATCGAACCAACTCATGCCCCTGAATCCCCAAGTGGAAGCTCGGACCAAGTTGAAGCAGAGCAATTTAAATTACAAAGATATACAAGAGACGCCTCTAAGACATCTCAAGTTCTACCATTAGAGGCCGCCTTTAGTACTCCCCTCCGAATAAAGGAAGCAGAGCAGACAGAAGAAATTGTTGACTCCACACCATTGTTTTCATTGCAAAGTAAGTTGGTTTGATTGTTTGTGTTTGACTAAGGACGATCCATTAGTGTTGACATCGTATCATTGATAGACATTGATAAAATCTCATCAAGGTCTGAGACCGAAGATGACATGCCAATACGCGATCTGAAGAAGGTGAAGGAGACAGTGACTGAGGACAAAACTCGCGAGGATCCTATGGTAAATCCAGTCCCATGAGAAGAGAAATAACCATCCTGAAAGAGAGGCATTAGCGAAGTAGATCTTGAAGAACTGAAGAGGGGTAAGATATCAAATTTGAGCCCCATAGCCTTATTGTATCGAATTGCCCTGAGATCCTTCAAGTGGACGACAAAGCTCTAACAGATGAAGAACAAAGATGTTTGAAGAATTCTCTATTTTGTCTGTACGTACTTTAAAATCGTCGAATTTTGACAAAGTACACTAGAATGGTACCATTAACTAGTGTAAATCATAACAGCTCTGGGGAAAAATGTCAGGTGTCCTTTAACATCTCCAAAATTGCCACATATGTGCATCAAGCCACCCTTCTCTCAGATAAGACACACCTTTTGCAACGCCTAACAGATGAAGAGCTTGTAAATATGAACCGTATTCGCGTTGTTTGACAAGTTCGGATTTGATTTGATTCTTTAATGATAATACTGGTAATAATGGGATTTGAATGAAAAGTGTTGTCAAATGCAAATTTATATGATATAAAAGGCACATAGATTATGATATTTACATGTTTATGTAAGACTTAAGTGACATTATGGTAAGTTGAATAACGTTGTGGCACATAAGTCCAAGTACTTTTATGGATACTTGAAATACATGGATTATTTGGATCTATATGGTCAAAATATGGACTACTCGAACGTATATGGTCAAAATATGAATTACTTAAAATATATGAATTATTTGGACCTATATGGTAAATACATGGACTACTTGGACCTATATGGTCATATATATATAGACTTCTTGAGCTTATATGGTCAATTATATAGACTACTTAATTATATGGACCGAATTAAAAAATTACAAGTTTGTACAACGATACATATGTTACCGGCTACTTATTATTTGATATTAGAAACTAATTTACTAGTGGTGCCATAGCGGTATTTTAAATAAAAGGCTTAGAGCATCTCCAAGGGGACTTCCTAAATCACCATTTAGTTAAAATAGGGAGCACGATTGGGAGAATCCTTCTCCAACCATGTGAGGTGGCTTCCTAAATTTTTAGGGAGTGAATTTTGGTTCCTCAAATTTGAGGAGGATGAGAGGCTCCTTATCTTATATTTTAATATTATTTTTGTCTTTTCTCTATCCTCCTCCCTTCTTTTCATGGTTGTTCAAAGTGAATTTAGTATTATTTTATTAATAAAATAATCAAATAGAGAGGAGAATATGGTGTGTGGTTGGAGCATGCACAAAAATCAAGACATTTCATTTTAGAGAAATATTTGTTTATTAGTATTTTGGAGAGTAGAATAGGGATGATGGTTGGAGATGCTCTTATGATTTACATATACATGATTTGTATTATTCTGATTGTGACTGATTTAAATGAGTTAATAAGTTACGTATTAGCAAATATTTTTTAGAATATTGAATGAACTAGGTCAATTGTGATCATAAAAGTTTTAAGAAGAGAAAGATACGTGGTAAATTTTCACAAGAATAAATAGATGTGATCATATACATTAAAATAATGTGAAAATGGTTGTGAACATGATAGTAATTAAATTTACAAAGTTAATTAGTAAATTTAAATATTGAAGAATCGAGGTTGACAAAGAAAAAGAAAAAAATATTATAATTGTATATTGGTTAATTAATTTAAGTAAGATCGATAAGAATATTGGAGGTTTAAAGGGATGGAGAAATATAACATTCCAATTTTTTTAATAAATCGTAAATTTCTAGTACAATTTTTCAAGTAATTCAAACAAAATTAATGGTTATATAAAATAAGTTTCGATTGATTAAATTAATCTTTTTTATTAATAAAGATTAAATTAATCTTTTTAATTCTTTAAAAAAAATAATTTTTAATGAGATATTAATTATGTTATAATGTGTCATCAAAAATATGTTATAATGTAACTATATATAGAGAAAGGATCAGGTGTGGCAATGAGCTTATGGTGTGACAAGAGAAAAATGTGGGGTAATTTTGTAATTGAACATGGGAAGGTGGCAAACTTGTAATTAAGAGAAAAAGTCTTATACGTGTAAAATGGAGGGAATGAAGATGGGGTGATGTCAGCGCTGATGTCACCCCCTGGAGAGAGAAAATGTTTTAATTATTTTCTTTAAAATGCATTTTCCCGCTCTTCTCGAACTCGTTTTTCAAAAAAAATTATACCACTGAACTCGTATTAATTAGGCCGTCATTTTGAGACCCATTGTTGCTATTTATAAGCAATTTTTATTTATTTTTATTTTTTCTATGGTTGTTTCGAATTAATATTCGGTTGTTCCAGCAGAATACTACACTTGTTTCATCAGACTACTACATTTGTTCCACCATAAAACTACATTTTTTTTACACTCTCCGAGTATTCTGCTGAAACAAATGTAGTAGTCTGGTGGAACAAGTGTAATATTCTGCTGAAACAAATGTAGTAGTCTGGTGGAACAAGTGTAGTAGTCTGGTGGAACAAGTGTAGTATTCTGCTGAAACAAATGTAGTAATCTGGTGGAACAAGTGTAGTATTATGCTGGAACAAGTTGTTCCGAAATAATACTCGATTGTTTCCAAATAGTACTCGGTTGTTTCGAAATAATACTCTGTTGTTCCAGGAACTCATTGTTTCCAATTAATAAATAACATAATTTTGAGTCTTTTGCTCATTTTTTGCATGAAGTGATTGTGAGTTCTGGGGTTTTATTGCTGATGATTATGCAAGTAGTCATTACTATCACAAATTACAATATTCACCTGTAATCATTTCTGTAAATTAAACAGCAACTCATACACAATCATCAAATTCTATTAAAATGTGATTGTGAGTAGAAGCAATTAAAACAAATCCATTGAATCAAAATCAATAACTGAAAATCCGTCCAGACCTCCTTTTTCCTTCTCTATTTCTTACCCCAAATACCTCAGAAATAATAAATATTCAGTTATCGCCTAGCTTGCTTCAATTTTATCTTTCCGATTGAGATAGGCAGAGTTTCCGAACCCAGCAGGTTGCCGACCGATTGAAAGAGGTTGGAACGATTCATGTGTACTTTCCCCATGAAAGCCCATTCGGGAATAGCTCATGCCTCGTACTCTTAATGGTTCATTCGAGAAGGATCGGCGGATGGAGCGAAACTTATCTCAGAAATAACCGATGGAGGAAAGGACGGCAGAGGTGGCGACGAGGATGGTGAGGGTGGAGGTGGTGGTGATGACCGGTGGCTGCTGATTTTGAGAAAGAAGATGGAAAGTGGCGGTGATGTTATCAATTTTTATTGGTTAATTACAAAAATGTACCGCTTACTCTGTTGTCACACACTAAAAGATGTGTCTCACCATAAGAAGGTGTCTCACCTGAACTTGACTCACTATATATAAGTAAATTATCTGTCAAAATATATAAGTAAATTAGAAACAAATGAAAATGGAAATGATATATTGAAATGGGACACGTCCTATTTTGCGAGGAATTGGATGAATCATCCATTTTGACAAGTTTGATTTGATTTGATTCATTAATGATAATGAAAAGAAATACAAGTTTCAGTTCTCTTCTAATTTTAAAATCTCTTGATTTGAACTTGAAATCAGAGAGAAAAAAAAGTAAGAGTTTTACCTTTCAAATAAAAAAAAGGTAAGAGTTTTAGTTCTTTCTTTCTCCTCCCAATTCCGAATCTGATTTATTCTTTTCATTTTTTTTATCGGCTCCTTTTGTTTAGCATCATATATCTCAACAGTATTCTTTAGTTATCATATTTGCATCTGATGGCTATATTTTCTTCATTTATAGCTCGTTCAGATTTAGCACGAGCGGAAAATGTTGACTTAATCCATAGATCTATAGATCACGGGAGTGTAATTTCGGGAAGGACTTAGATCCGATTTTCTGGAGGAGCATAGCTGTTAAAGAATGGTTTTCGATTGTTTTTCTGCAGATCCGGAATCTCAAAAAATATACGATGTATTATGTCGTTTTTTTTGTACCTTTATGGTGTCTTAGACTCTCTGTAGCGTTTCTTTACCCTATATGCGGTTTATAATGATTTTTGCTTGTATCTTTATAAAGTTTAATTCCTCATTGTTTCTTTTGATTATTATCGTGCTGTAATTTTTCTATACTAATGATATGATAACTCTTCAATAAAAAAAGTAAAACAAAATTACTGTAATAATTGGGTTTGAATAATAAGTAGGGTCCGATGCAAATTCATATGATATGAAAAGGACATGGATAAACATGTAAAACTTAAATAACATTATGGTAAGTTGAATAAGACTGGGCACACCAGTGCAGTATCTTTTATGGATACTTGAAATATATGGATAATTTGGACCTATATAGTCAAAATATGGACTACTTAGACTACTTCGAATGTATTTAGTGGTTGTTTGGTAGACATGAATTTATATAGGTAATAGAAATTTTCATGATTTTTTAATCTGGTTAGTTATTTGGTTGACATAAAATTGAGAAAATGGAGGAATTTAAACTTCATGGGAATTTCAAATACCCACATAATGTGAGAAATTAATCACATAGCCCCCCTTGGTCATTCAAAATTCATGGGAATTTCAAATTCCTTCATGTCAAACCAAACAAATTAAGCTATTTCCTAGGAATTACACTAGGGGAAATAATTTCCTACGAATTGGAACTTCCCACGGAAATTAAATTCTCATATATACCAAACGACCTCATAGTCAATACATGGATTACTTGAAATACATGGATTATTTTTACCTATATGGTCAATACGATGGACTCACTACAACAAATCATCACTTGCACCAGAGTTAAAATCGTGGCTCTGAGTATAAATTTTTCGTTGCTACATTACATAGACATGTAAATTCTTTCATGGCGCAAGTGATCGTGGCTAAATAGTTGCCTGGAAAATAAATATCTAGCATAAGTTGGTTTTTATGCCACTTGAAAGTCCATGGCTAATCATATCCCTTTGTCACGGTAAAATCGTGGCAAGACTTAATGACCCGTGGTGATAAACTCATTTAGCCACGGGCATAACCACAGCATAAATAGAACTCTTGTGGCAAGAAACTTTGTTTAGCCACGAAGATAACCGTAACAAACTTTATCTTTAGTAAATTTTTTATTAATAAATTTTTAATTTAATAATATTATTATTATTTTTTGTAATATTTGAATTGAAGAGAGTTATATTAAAATTAACGAGAACAATCAATAAAAGATAAATGAAACTTAAAATTTTAACAAAAATATATTTTTTTTAAATAAACAAGAGCATATGTGGGAGCACTAAAGTAACATTACATAGCATATAATAAAAAATTATATGGACTGATTAAAAAATTTACAAGTTTGTAAGTTTGTACAGTAATACATATGTTACCGGCTACTTGTTACTTGATGTGAGAAAATAATTTACTGGTAGTTTTATAACAGTATTTTAAATAAAAAGCTTATGATTTGCATTATTCTAATTGTGAGTTATTTAAATGAGTTAACCAATTACATATTAGCAAATATAAATTAGGAATATTGAATGACTAAGGTCAATTGTGATCATCAAAGTTTTGAAGAAGAGAAATGTGGTAAATTTTCACGAGTATGAATAGATGTGGTCACATACATTAAAATAATGTGAAACGATTGTGAACATCATAGTTATAATTAAAGTTACAAAGTTCAAATTCATGAATCTAAATATTGAAAATATTGAGATTAACAAAAAAAATTATATCGGTTAGGTTTTCTTTTTTTGAGCAAGGAAGAAAATATATTAAGAAGTAAGGCTGGAAATATCGTTACAGACAAGACTCCAAGCTGAACTCGGGCAATTCTCCATGAGCATAACAGGAGAACTTAACTTTTTTGCCCATCTAGAAATATTACGAGCTACCTTATTCTCCTCTCTACTAATAAAGCTAAAAAGACATGAATGAAAGTTTCTTGACAAGTTCAAAATAACGAAATAAATAAATCTAAGAGCGGAATGAGGGGGAGCACCACTAGATAAGATGTCAACAACAATCTTAGCATTTGATTACATTCTAATAGTATGGAATCCACAATCTTGTGCAAATTGGGCACCTTTGAGTATAGCTTGTAATTCCGTTGCTTCTGTTGGCCCTAACAAGAACAGAATCACCTAGAGGGGGGTGAATAGGTGTCCAGGTTGAAAACTGAAAATTTCTAAGTTTTTAAAGAAACTTAATTTTCAGAGTCAAATTTCCTCAGAATCAGGAGCAAGCTTACAGAAGTGGCTTCTGAGGGAAATTCTGCCTAAACACAGTTGGACTGTTTTCAGCAACAGAAGTTCAGAGTTTGAGAACTTCTGGACAGTCTTCTGAACAAAGAGAATGATATCAGGAGTAAATCTGTTTCAGCACTAAATATGAGCAAGCACACAGAAGCAATAATAACAAGTATAGGAGGGAGAAAGAAGTTCAGGAGATCCTGATGAACAAGTCGATTTATCCAAGTTCGCCACAGAAGTCTTGTGACTACGTCTTGTCCCCTGAGGTCGCAGCCACCAGAGATTTTAAATCTACTATTCAGAACTTTTATGGCAAGTTCAGAAGCTCCTTTACATCAACAGAACATAAGCTAATTTCTCACTTAGTTCTGACTAGTCTAAAAAAAAAAAGTTAAAGGATGTCCACCAGAACAACAACAACTCTGTTTTCTGGAATTCTCACCCAACTCAAATCTCAACTAGATTTCTCTCTAAATCTAACTGAATATCACAAACGATATCAGTTTACAAGATTCCTATTATGAACTTGTTTTTCTTCACTCTCTCACTTTAACTAAGGCTAAGCTAAGAAAGATTGAGAATGGAAAAAGGTGTGCTCTGTTTTTTTAGTTCAAACAGTGCGTTGAGATTTTGCTCGATAATCACGCGTAGATGATGCAGTGGAGCTTGGCTACTATTTATAGTGAATGAGGATGACCGTTGGTGAATTTGAATCTTCAAAGGAGATGACATCAGTTGTTGTAGCCGTTAATTTGTCAAATCTTCAAATGGTCTTCAAACACTTTGATTCCGTTAACCTTGTTCTTTAACTTAATCCGGTAAGTGATTTGAAATTGAAGATAAGGTTGACTAGAAACATTCTTCAGTTGGATCAACAAAGGGTAGACAAGGAAAAACTGGTTTCGCTTTGAGTAGACAAGCGCGCTCCTTCAAAACAGGTTTTTGAACTTTTGGCGCCTTGCATTAAATGCAATTGTCAGAGCAATAAATGCTTAACGGAACCCGTGACTTAGCTTCTGATAGCTAATTCCATTTGTCTAAGCTTCTAATCAAATTGGTAGAGTTTTTCTTCTGATTGCAATGGACCTCTGAGGAGAGCTTTAACAGACTTCAATATCTTCAAAGCGGAACATCCAGCTTCTGAAGGAGGGAATACTGTCTTCAGCTTTCGTTTCTTCTGAGACCTTAAGCAATCCAGAAATTGTTCATTCAGCACCTGCTGAGTAACTTACATACAAACTTAACAAAAAATTGTTAGTCAACATTAAACAGTATGTAAGAGAATTTTAATTTTCATCTTCTGAAACGTTTGGACATAATCAAAACACTTAGGGTTCATCATTCTCCCCCATTTTGGTTATGGACAAACCGTGGTCAGAAGGTATAAAATTTCTTGAGAGAATAGAGGGATTAGAGATTAGCTTCCTGATACAAATGTTTGTTTTATAACTTCTGAGTAACTTAACTCCCTCATTTTAGTGTAAATGGTGAACTTCATCAATCTGTATAAACTTAAGATAGGCTTGAGATCGAGTTGTTAGATTTAGTGAAGATAAAGTTACTAAGTTAAAAAGAAACATAAACAGTAAGAAATTAATCAGAGACAATTAATATGTATAAGAAAAGTTCAGTGTATAAAATAGTCAGAAGAAACAGCAAACAGAATAATCATCAGAAGGAAAGTCCTAAGACAAGACTACCCAACCCAGAACCTAGCTAAGGAGCTTAAGTCCTAAAATGATTATAAGTTTCTAGATCTCTTCTGAGGAGGAGGTACACCACTGGAGCCTTCACCAACATTCTGTCTCTTCATTCCAGCAGACTTGAGACCACCCTGCTGAGCAGACTTCTCCCCCGTTTGGCCAGAACCAACAGGAACACCCAGAGCACCTTGAGAGTCCAATTTCTGCTGAACATTCAAAGCAGTCTGATATTGCTGAGGTGTAGGCCTTACAGTGTTGATCATTTACATTCTTCGCCTGAAATCAGCATCAATGGTTTTCATATGATCAAAAGTCTGTCCAGACATAGGGCGCTGTCTCTGAACATCTTCCAGAAGGAGCTGGATCAACCGATTGTTAGCATACACAACAGCAGTGAAGTGCTCATTCTGAATATAAGTCTGTCCGCGAACAAACCTATAGCAATTATGAAGAACCTTCTCTTGTTCTCGTGCTTGAGTGTGCATAACTGTCAGAAGTTCAGTGAGCTCAGCAATCTAGGCGCTCTAAGTAGTCACAGCAGACTCAATGCTCTGTAGACGATTGTTGAGATCAGGAGTGATGTCATATACAATCTTAGCAGCCCCTGAAGATGATGACCCTTGAGCAGAAGATTTCACTTCTCTCAGAATATGATTAGCAGTACTTTGCAGAGCATCAATCTTACTTGGAAGAATCTTCTCATGAGCCTCATAATGCTCATTTGCTTCCTTAACTTCTTCTGTCAAAATCTCCAGATTTTCATTAACTTTCAGAGAAGAAGCAAGAGCAATATTTTCGAGAGTTGGAAGAGTCAGAGCCAATTCTCTCAACTTGTAAATTTCATCATATGTAGCCAGAATAAGCGTAGAAAGATTGCGAGTGTAGACAGTAGGGTTTTGCATTTGAAGCATAGTCATGAGCTGCAGGTTCTGAGCTTTCAAGGATTGAATTTCTTGCAGCACAATGCCCTGAGCATACATGTCAGCAGCAGAAGACCGTTGTCCTAAACCAGCAAATCTATTCAGCAATTCATCAGAGCCACTCTGACTCATTCTTCTCAACTCTTCAACAGACGGAGCACCACCAGCTTCGGATACACCAGAAGCTCTGCCCATGAAACCAAAACTACCAAATCTTCTTTCCAGATCATCTCGATTCATTGTATTGAGTAGGAAGTCATAGTTGGATGACAACCCAGCAAAGAAAGAGGTAGAGGAAGAAGTAGTTAAGGGATCACACACAGGGGGTGCATGTCCAGAAGTTGAAGGAGGAGGGATATGTGTGGTTGTGGAAGGAATGGTATGTGTGGAAGAGGAAGAGAGAGTAGGTGAAATGGATGGTAGTGTGGATGGTAGTGAGAAAGATGGAGCAGTAAATCCAATTGATGGAATTACAGAGGAAGTAGATAGAGAGGAAGTAGTGGAGGTAGATATGGAATCTGTGAAAATGGGTCCAGAAGATAAATTCACTTCTGAATAGGATCCAGAATGAGGAGCAGTTTTAGGAGGTACAACTTCAGAGGTTGAAGTTGTAGGAGGAATGGAAGTTTGAGAGTCACTAACTTATGTGACAGAAGGTAGTGAAGGAGATGGATGATGAGCATGAGAGGGAGATGAGAAAACCTGATCAGAAGAGTTTGGATCAAACATAGAAATTGGTTCAGCAAACACATGAGCCATTCTGAACAGCGTTTCAGAAGCATCTCTATCACCAGGGTTTCTGCCTTGACCCAGAAGAACATTATCAAGAAAATCATCAGTGTTGATGTTTTCAGCAAACCTCATTGCGTCCTTAATGATAGTGTCAGGCTCTTGACCACTATCTTCTGACAGTTCTTCAATGATAGGAGCATCAACATCCGGTTCAGCAGACATATCCATCATGTCTTCATCATCAACCAAGTCCTCTTTTTCAGGAGTTGATTCATCCAGTTTAGTACTCGGAGCAATATAGAAGTCCTTTTTGTTCAGAGACCTTCTATTTGCAGCAACCTTCTTCCTTGGGAGTCTGGAGAGAGGAATATCTTCAGAGTCCTCATCTTCTCCCGTAGCCTCAACATTTCCTGAGAACTCCACGTTCCCAACTTCAGCAGCGCATTCAGCAATTCTAACATCAGCCTTAGCCTTTGCTGCAATTTCTCGCTCAGCTGCTAACTTATCTTCAGCTTTCTTCTTCTTCATTTTCACATCAGCAAGAGCTACAACTCTTGCAATTTTCTCAGCCTCAGCAGCCTTTTCCCTTTCATCAAGACGTGCATCCTCAGCTTCCTGAGCTACAATGTCAGCAGCATCCCTTGGCTTCTCAGCAACAATCTTGCCAGAAGGTTCAACACTAATGGTTGTTTGAACCAGAGCTGGAAGAGGTTCTGAGACAACCACCTTCTCTATTTGAAGGACCACCTTACTTGATCCTTTCTTTCCTTTGCCCTTCTTGGCAGCTTTCTTTCCTTTCTGCACAATAGCTTCAATAATCTCCTTCTGAGCAATGCTTACAGAGGAAGCATTCTCCTTCTTCTTCGGAATCATACCAAAGGAAAGGTTCCTAAGGGTATGCATCTTAAGAACAGTACTCCTGCTGGTTACACCTTCTCCTGAAACGACAACAGAGGCAGCTTCAAGCAGCCTCGTCAGAAGAGAACCATAAGCAAGTGCACTGACTACAGACACATTTTTCATCTGCCGTATCAGCATGGCAGGGAGATTGATCTTCTTCTGATTTATCAGATGCCACATGAAAACCCGTTCCCGATTGGAAACACCATTAACTCCTCCAGCCTTCGGAAGGAACACATTTGTGGTTAAGTAATGTGCCCACCTCTGGTGCTGAGTGAACCAGGTGGCATAGGTTTCCTTGGCACTCAGATCGGGTCTTGCCCAGTTTGCTTCATTAAACCCTTCAGCAGAACCATCATCTCCAATGATGATTCCCTCGTCATCAATCCCGATAACCTGAGAAATGGAAGCCCTGCTGACCTCGATCTCAACTTCTCCAACCACCGAGTGAACAACATCCTCCTCATTAGATAGGTAGTGGAGGTTCTGATAGAATTCAGTGACTAATTTCGGATAGATGAACTCCTCCAAAGAGACGAATGAATTCCAATTTTGAGCACTTAGCCATTTAGAGATGGGTTCAGTGGATTTGACTTCATCGTCTAGGAACCTAGAAGTGAAAACCCTAGATTCGCTAACTTTCTTTTTGGTCTCAGAGTTAAAGATATGAGTGACAGTGAGTTCAATGGGATGATCTTGAGCCATTGAAAGATTTTTAAGAAATTAGGTTAAGTGTTTGAGAGAAAGAAAACACAGAGAGTTGTCTATGGAAAATCTAATTGCAGAGAAAATGAGAGTGAAAAACTTCTAAGTGTGGAATTCCCTTATTTATACCCAAACTAGAAACTGTTCCAATTCAAAAAGTAACTAACTACCGTTAAAAGGAGTACAGATACCCGTTAAACACCAGTAACAGCGTCGTAATAGCAATAAATGTACGCATGTTTAATTCAAAATCATGATTAGATTTTATCACACTTGATTATCTTAAGTTATTAACATTTAAGATAGAGAAAGATATAATTAAACTAAGTTACTGAAGTGGATAAGTCATACCAATGCCGTCTCGTAAGCTGCTGAAAGGTGTACCAGCCAGAGGCTTAGTAAACATGTCAGCAAGATTTTCTTCAGAGGGAACATGGGTGATGATGATATCCTTCTTCAGAACATGATCTCTCAGAAAGTGATGCCTAATATGAACATGCTTCATCCTGTTGTGCTGAATAGGATTCTTTGAAAGATCAATTGCACTCTTGTTATCACAGAAGATTGTAATTGTTCCAGGGATGACTCCATAGTCAGCAATTTGTTGCTTAATCCAGAGCATTTGAGAAACACAACTTCCAGCAGCAACATACTCAGCTTTAGCAGTTGAGAGAGCCACAAAGGTTTGTTTCTTGCTATGCCAGGAGACTAGGCACTCCCCCAGAAAATGACAACCACCAGAAGTGTTGACCCTCTTCAATTCATCCCTACCATAGTCAGAGTCTGTGTATCCTATAGGAGTAAAATCAGAACTACAAGGATACCACAAACCAGCTTCTGGTGTGCCTTTAAGATATCTGAGAATTCTCTTGACAACAACATCATGAATCTCTCTTGGTTTAGACTGATATCTAGCACAAAAACACACAGCAAAATGTATATCTGGCCTGCTGGCGGTTAGGTATAAAAGAGAACCAATCATACATCTGTAGGTTTTTATATCTACAGGTTTACCAGCTTTCTCTTCATCATCAATGTCTTTGCTGACATCCATTGGAATATCAACAGCATTAGAGTCCATCATGCCAAATTTCTTCAGCACTTCTCTAGTGTACTTGGCTTGATTGATAAACACACCATCATTACTTTGCTTGATCTGAAATCCTAAGAAGAAAGTTAATTCTCCCATCATAGACATTTCAAATTCTGCCTTCATGTGGTCACTGAACTCTCTGCACAAAGATTCATTAGTAGCACCAAATATAATATCATCAACATATACCTGTGCTAAAAGGATATCCTTGTTCTTCTTCAGAGTGAACAGAGTTGTATCAACACAGCCTCTGACAAATCCCTTAGACAGAAGGAATTTTGTCAGTCTCTCATACCAAGCTCTGGGAGCTTGTTTCGGTCCATACAAAGCTTTCTTCAGCTTGTACACATGATCAGGAAACTTAGGATCTTCAAAACCAGGAGGTTGGGATACATAAACTTCCTCATCAATGTAACCATTCAAGAATGCACTTTTCACATCCATTTGAAAGAGCTTAAAACCTTTGTATGATGCAAAAGCACATAAGATTCTAATGGCTTCTAATCTTGCAATTGGAGCAAAAGTTTCACCATAATCTATGCCTTCTTGCTGACTGTAACCTTGAGCAACAAGCCTTGACTTGTTCCTCACAACATTTCCAAATTCATCAAGCTTGTTTTTCAGAACCCATCTAGTGCCAACAACCTTTATGTTGTTAGGTCTGGGAACCAAAATCCAAACTTCTGACCTTTTAAACTGATCAAGTTCTTCTTGCATTGCCATTAACCAGGAATCATCATCTGCAGCTTCATAGAAGTCCTTGGGTTCCAGAAGTGACACAAAAGCCACATTCCCCATATATCTTCTGAGCTGAGCTCTGGTCATGACAGGATTGTGAACAGAGTCAATTATGTTCTCTAAGGAATGATTCCTATGAGCTCTAACTTCTCTTGGTACATCTAATGTATCTTCTGAAACTTTTTCATCATTCGTTGAATCATATATAGGAGCATCTTCTAGAAGGAAGTTGACTTCTGGAGTAGCATACTCTTCTTGAGCTTGTTCAGCAACATGAGGAACTACTTCAGCAGCTCTGGGAGAAACATCTTCTTCTACAACAGGAGACGATTCTTCAGAAGCTTGAACTACATCTTCTTCAGGAGCTCTACTATCTGCAGGGTTAGTCTCATCAAACTGTACATGAACAGATTCATCTAAAGTTTGAGTCCTCTTATTAAAAACCCTATATGCTTTACTATGTGTTGAGTAACCAAGAAAAATGGCCTCATCTGCCTTTGAATCAAACTTTGAAAGATATTCTTTTGTATTCAAAACGTAACAATTACAACCAAAGGTTCTGAAATAACCTATTTTAGGCTTTCGACCTTTCCAGAGTTCATAAGGGGTTTTGTTCAGAATGCTTCTGATTAGCACTCTATTCAGAACATAACAAGCTGTGTTAACAGCTTCTCCCCAAAAATACTTTGGAAGCCTTCTTTCATTGATCATAGTTCTGGCTATTTCAACCAGAGTCATATTCTTCCTTTCAACTACCCCATTTTGTTGAGGAGTTCTGGGAGCAGAAAAGTTATGATCAATGCCCTTGGTTTCACAGAATTCTTCAAACATAAAGTTTTTGAGTTCTCCACCATTATCACTTCTGATATGAACAACCTTTTCATTCCTTTCATTCTCAAGTTTCTTTATCAGAACTGAGAAACATCCAAGTGACTCATCTTTGCTAGACAGCAAGATAACCCGAGTGAATCTTGAATAGTCATCTATAATGACAAAGGCATACTTCTTTCCACCCATGCTCATTGGTTGAACAGGGCCAAAAAGGTCCATATGAAGTAATTCCAAAGGTCTTTTAGTTGAAATGATCTTTTTAGTTTTAAAAGAGCTTCTGGATTGTTTACCAGATTGACAAGCAGTGCATAAATGATTCTTTTTAAAACTAATTTCAGGCAGACCCTCAACCAATTGATATCTAGCTACTTTGGCCAGAAGGTCCATGCTCACTGATGAACCCTATGTGTTTTGATTATGTCCAAACGTTTCAGAAGATGAAAACTTAATACTCCCTTACATATAGTTTACTGTTGACTAATATTTTTGTTTACTTAGTCTATGTGTAAGTTGCTCAGCAGGTGCTGAATGAATCATTTCTGGATTGCCTAAAGGACTCAGAAGATCTGTTTGCTGAAGTCAGAATTTCAATAATTCAGAAGCTGGATACTCCGCTCTGAAGCCGAAGTCTGCTAAAGCTCTCCTCAGAAGTTCTTTGCAATCAGAAGTTTTGCCAATTTGATCAGAAGTATAGACAACTTGAAATTAGCTTCTGAAAGCTTAGTCACGGGTTCTGTTTGAGCATTTAATGCTCTGACAAGTGCATTTAATGCGAGGCGCCAAAAGTTCAAAAAGCTGTTTTGATGGAGCGCGCCTGTCTGTTCAAAAGAAACCAGAATTTCCTTGTCTGCCCTTGTTGATCCAATTGAAGAATGATTCCAGTCAACCTCATCTTTGATTTCAAATCACTTACCGGATTGAGTTAAAGAACAAGGATAACGGAATCAAAGTGTTTGAAGACCGTTTGAAGACTTGACAAATTAACGGCTACAACAACTGATGTCATCTCCTTCGAAGATTCAAACTCACCAACGGTCATCTTCATTCACTATAAATAGTAGCCAAGCTCCAAAGCATCAACACACGCGTGATCATCGAGCAAAATCTCAACGCACTGTTTTAACAAGAAAAACAGAGCACCATTTTCCATTCTCAATCTTTCTTAGCATAGTCTTAGTTAAAGTGAGAGAGTGAAGAAAAAACAAGTTCATAATAGGAATCTTGTAAACTGAGATCATTTGTGATCTTCAGTTAGATTTAAAGAGAGAAATCTAGTTGAGATTAGAGTTGGGTGAGAAATCCAGAAAACAGAGTATTGTTTGTTCTGGTGGAAATCCTTTAACTCTTTTTAGGCTAGTCAGAACTAAGTGAGAAATTAGCTTAAGTTCTGTTGATGTAAAGGAGCTTCTGAACTTGCCATAAAAGTTCTGAATAGTGGATTTATAAAATCTCTGTAGGCTGCGACCTCAGGGGACAAGACGTAGTCACAGGACTTCTGTGGCGAACTTGGATAAATCGAATTGTTCAATCAGGATCTCCTGAACTTCATTCTCCTTCTTATACTTGTTATTTTTGCTTTTGTGTACTTGTTCATATTTAGTGCTGAAACAGATTTTCTCTAAAGTATCATTGTCTTTGTTCAGAAGACTGTCCAGAAGTTCTCAAATCAGAACTTCTGTTGCTGAAAACAGTCTAACTGTGTTTAGGCAGAATTTCCCTCAGAAGCAACTTCTATAAGCTAGCTTCTGACTCTGAGGAAAATTGACTCTGAAAAATAAGTTTCCCGAAAAACTTAGAATTTTTCAGTTTTCAACTTTGACACCTATTCACCCCCCTCTAGGTGATTATGTTCTTGTTAGGGCCAACACTCACATGAGCAAGTCTTCTATGCCAGAGCCAGGAGGTATCCTCTTTTGACATCAAGCATATATTTTTGCAGAGATTCTCAAGGTTCAGCATGAAAACATTTTCAACTCTAGAAGCAGTTAGAATAACTTCCCTTGACTTACTGTCCAAGATTTTACATCCAGAGGAGCTGAAGACAACATCTCTACCTTTATCACACAGTTGTGCAACACTCAGGAGATTGAACTTCAGGCCTCTGACTAGGGAGACATCTTCGATCGGAGGATTAGTTCCTATGGATCCAGAACCAAGTATCCTTCCTTTCTGAGCATCTCCAAAGCTGACTTTTCCACCTCTTTTAGGATCAAATGTGATGAATGCTTTTTCATCACCTGTCATATGCCTTGAGCACCCACTGTCAATGTACCACAGCTTTGACATTGATGGAGCACTCAGAGCCACCTGCAACACAATCAATTAGTGACAGGTACCAAATCCTTATTGGGTCCTTCATTGTTAGATTTTTCTTCAGCAGGTTTTAGTGATATCTCAGATTGCAAGATGTTTTTAATGTGATACTTGCAATCCTTCAACCAGTGACCATCACTCTTGCAAAGTTTGCAAAAGGGAGGTTTCTTGGATCTTTCCCTTTGCTTCCTGGGAGATTTCTTCTTCTTCTGAGAAGGACCAACATCTTCAGAGGCTATACCAGCACTCTCAGAGGTACCAACATCAGGAGGAGAAGCTATCTCTTTCAGAAGAGAGGGAGTGACAGGTTTCTTCTTCTTCTGGGGTTTATCACTTCCCAGAGGCAGCTTTTCCTTGCCGTTGGCTTTGGGGCCATCAGCAGGAGTGCTGAACTGTTTACACAAATTTTCTTCTAACACTTTCATGTCAGAAAAAACTTGAGTAAACCTAAGAAACTTGTCAGCCTCACTCTTGTCCAATTTCCTCTTAACGTACTTGAACATACTATAGAGTTCTTCAAGAGAATCATAGATATCTAGTTCGTGAGAATTGTTTACCTCAGAGTCATATGTAGCTTCAGGAGGTGCGGAAGTTTCTCCTGTGCCATGAAACAAATCTGAGCTTGCTCTTCCTTTTCTTCAGGATCACTGTTGGTCTCAGAGTCTGACCAAGCAGCCAACATAGCTTTCTTGAACTTTTTCTTATCTTTCTTCAGCTCCGGGCAGTTAGGCTTAATGTGCCCTGGTTGCTGACATCCATAGCACACAATAGGCTTGTTTGGATCTCTCTTGAACTTTTCACCAGAATCAGGAGTTTTCTTGTCAAAGCTCCTGAAAGGCTTCTTGTAGTTTCCACCTCTGCCTTTTCTAAAGGCCTTCTTGAACTTCCTGGTCAGCATAGCCAGTTCCTCATCTTCAGAAGATTCTGCTTTCAGGACTACTCCTCTTTTTCCTTCTGACCTCTCTCTTAGGTCATGATTCTTCATGGACATCTCATGAGTAATTAGTGAGCCAATGAGTTCATCATACTCATAATAGCTCAAGTCCTGAACTTCTTCAATAGCAGTCTTCTTGGCTTGCCAAGCCCTTGGTAAGCTTCTGAGAATCTTCTTCACTTTCTCGGATTCTTCAATATCCTTTCCCAAACTCTTCAAGTCATTGACAATCTTGGTGAATCTAGAATTCATACTTGAAATAGATTCTTTGTCAAGCATTTCAAATAACGCATAGTCTCTCATGAGTTGATTGACTTTAGATTGCTTCACTTTTCCAGTTCCTTCATAAGTGACTTCCAGCTTGTTCCAAATTTCTTGTGTTGTTTCACAAGAGGAAACTTTGTTATACTCAGTAGCAGAAAGTGCACAATGCAACATATTCATTGCTGAAGCATTGGTTTGAAGTTTTTTAAGAATATCATCAGTGTATTCTCTCTGAGGAATTACAACATTCCCTAAACCAACTTCCATCCTTGTTGGGACGAAGTCACCATCAGTGATAACATTCCAGGCACTCACATTTCTGAGCTTGGATGAAACACATCATCCTCTTTTTCCAATAAGAGTAGTTATCACCATTGAATAGTGGAGGTCTAGTTGTGGAAGAGCTCTCGGGGATAATAAAGTGAGAAGGGTTCTCAGGCTGGTGTCTACTAGCCATCTCTATTGATTCTGATAGGATCTTACACTTAGATTGTTAGATCTTTAGTAAATATACGAAGTGACCTGGCTCTGATACCACTTGTTGGCCCTAACAAGAACATAATCACCTAGAGGGGGGTGAATAGGTGTCTAAGTTGAAAACTGAAAATTTCTAAGTTTTTAAAGAAACTTAATTTTCAGAGTCAAATTTCCTCAGAATCAGGAGCAAGCTTACAGAAGTGGCTTCTGAGGGAAATTCTGCCTAAACACAGTTGAACTGTTTTCAGCAACAGAAGTTCAGAGTTTGAGAACTTCTGGACAGTCTTCTGAACAAAGACAATGATATCAGGAGTAAATCTGTTTCAGCACTAAATATGAGCAAGCACACAGAAGCAATAATAACAAGTATAGGAGGGAGAAAGAAGTTCAGGAGATCCTGATGAACAAGTCGATTTATCCAAGTTCGCCACAGAAGTCTTGTGACTACGTCTTGTCCCCTGAGGTCGCAGCCACCAGAGATTTTAAATCTACTATTCAGAACTTTTATAGCAAGTTCAGAAGCTCCTTTACATCAACAGAACATAAGCTAATTTCTCACTTAGTTCTGACTAGTCTAAAAAAAAAAAAAGTTAAAGGATTTCCACCAGAACAACAACAACTCTGTTTTCTGGAATTCTCACCCAACTCAAATCTCAACTAGATTTCTCTCTAAATCTAACTGAATATCACAAACGATATCAGTTTACAAGATTCCTATTATGAACTTGTTTTTCTTCACTCTCTCACTTTAACTAAGGCTAAGCTAAGAAAGATTGAGAATGGAAAAAGGTGTGCTCTGTTTTTTTAGTTCAAACAGTGCGTTGAGATTTTGCTCAATAATCACGCGTAGATGATGCAGTGGAGCTTGGCTACTATTTATAGTGAATGAGGATGACCGTTGGTGAATTTGAATCTTCAAAGGAGATGACATCAGTTGTTGTAGCCGTTAATTTGTCAAATCTTCAAACGGTCTTCAAACACTTTGATTCCGTTAACCTTGTTCTTTAACTTAATCCGGTAAGTGATTTGAAATTGAAGATAAGGTTGACTAGAAACATTCTTCAGTTGGATCAACAAAGGGTAGACAAGGAAAAACTGGTTTCGCTTTGAGTAGACAAGCGCGCTCCTTCAAAACAGCTTTTTGAACTTTTGGCGCCTTGCATTAAATGCAATTGTCAGAGCAATAAATGCTTAACGGAACCCGTGACTTAGCTTCTGATAGCTAATTCCATTTGTCTAAGCTTTTGATCAAATTGGTAGAGTTTTTCTTCTGATTGCAATGGACCTCTGAGGAGAGCTTTAACAGACTTCAATATCTTCAGAGCGGAACATCCAGCTTCTGAAGGAGGGAATACTGTCTTCAGCTTTCGTTTCTTCTGAGACCTTAAGCAATCCAGAAATTGTTCATTCATCACCTGCTGAGTAACTTACATACAAACTTAACAAAAAATTGTTAGTCAACATTAAACAGTATGTAAGAGAATTTTAATTTTCATCTTCTGAAACGTTTGGATATAATCAAAACACTTAGGGTTCATCAACTTCCACGAAAGAACAAGGATCTAGATCAGGAATTCCTGCCGATGCAAGAACATGGACATTTGAAACTCTAGCAATTATCCCAGCACTCGCGGAGAGGCCATTACCATCCCATGCGACATCGCAATTAAATTTTACAACGTCATCGGGAGGAGCACTAGAAGGACAACTCCTAGAAACACCACTATGACCTTTATTATTATCCACCTTCAAACAATCCTCTACATAATTTTTAGCCTTTTCATTTAATACATGAGCTTCTAACCATTCATGATTGTGAATATGAGAGATCCGTCTAAACCAAAGCCACCACAGGATTGTAAACACCAAAGCTACCTCGTCAGTCGACGTATTTTCCGCACAGTCCATCACTCAACTTCTCGGATCAGGGGTCATTCGCTTATCCCATCTCGGAATGTTGTTGTCTTTCCACACTTGCTTCGTGGCTGGACAGTAAAGAAAGACATGTCGGCAATCTTCGTCGGGATAGTTACAAACTCTGCAATTTGTTGAAGCTGGAATTTCCCGTCTAGCGAGCACTGCAAAACAAGGAAGAATGTTAGTCATAAGTTTCCACATAAAGTGAAGGATTTTTTTCGGGAGCCGGATGAGCCAAAAACGTTTCCAAAAACTCGAATTGATGAAGGATGAGGCCGACAGGTCTGAGGCACTATGTCGGCTGTTCTCGGCAATGAAATATGACGATTTTACTGAGAAACTTAACTCCGAGGTAGCAGCCCTGTATAATTCATCTTGGGGTTTGTGATACGAGATCTAGATTTGTTGAATTGCAGCAGCATCGTCGGGGAGGAAGCAGCTTTGAAGTCGTTGAACATCCCAACCGCCGCCATTTATCAACAGCAGCTCACCGACCAATTCTGGCCGAGGTTGAAACATTGGCTTTAAAGGGCGCTTTGCATTCATCGAGGGAACCCAATTATCAGACCAGATACGGAGAGAATCACCATTTCCAACCCGCCAAATCATTCCTTTCCGAATAACACTACGAGCCTCCAATATACTCTGCCACAAAAAACTAGAACCCTTCCATTTTGGCGCCTCCATTAACGAAGATTCTGAGAGTAGTATTTGGCTTTTAGAACCCGAGCACAGAGGGATGAAGGATTCATAATCAATCTCCAACATTGCTTTGCCAACAGTGCTAAATTAAAGGACCGAAGCCACCGAAAACCAATACCACCCTCCTATTTAGATTTCCACATGACATCCCATGAGAGCCAGTAAATTGGTCGTTTGGAATCCTTGCCCCCACCAAAATCGGTTCATTAAACTTTGAATCTCTCCACACAAGTTATCAGATAACAAAAATAACGACATAAAATACCGTGGGATTGCTTGAAGGACCGATTTTATCAAGACCTCACGACCACCGGCTGATAAAAACCTCTCTTCCCACCCCTTCAATCTTCGTTGAATTCGTTCTTTGATCGTTACAAACACAGCTCTTTTATTCCCTCCAATCAGAGTAGGGAGGCCTAAGTACTTCGGGAATTCTCATGTTTCATTCACATTTAAGACATTACAAAGACTGCTACGCCTCTCCTCCGGGACCCCGCATCTAAAGAACATTTCAGATTTCTCGAAATTTATCATTTTCCCTGACACTTTTTCATACTCACACAACATATCTTTCAGATTATTAACATCAACAGAAGTTTCCTTTCCAAAGATAAGAGAGTCGTCAGCAAAAGATAAATGAGAGATGTGAGGGCCATTACTAGATGCCTTAACCCCATGGAGAAGATTCTCACGTTCGGCCTTACGGATGCGAGCGGAAAGTCCCTCAGCACACAAAAGAAAAAGATATGGGGATATAGGATCTCCTTGTCTTAAACCCCGCTCAGGGCGAAGACAACCTACAACTTGTCCATTTATCAAAAAAGACATAGATACAGTCGAAACACACATCATTTTCAGAGCAACAAAGTGCAGTGGAAAACACATTCGATTAAGCATAGCCTTTAAGAACCCCCACTCGACTCTATCCTACGCTTTACTCATATCCAATTTAAGTGCAAAATTGCCTCTCACCCCTTTTATTCGAGTCTTCATACTATGGAAAGCCTCAAAAGCCAAGATGGCATTATCGGTAATAAGACGAGCCAACACAAAAGCTGCTTGCGTGTCACAAATCACAGAAGGGAGGACAAGTTTGAGTCTGTTAGCCAAAGTCTTTGAGATTATCTAATACAAGACATTACATAAAGCAATTGGACGTAAATCTTTCATAACAGTAGGGTTTTTCACTTTAGGGATAAGCGTTATTAAAGTGTGGTTGAGTTTTTCAAGCATCACAGCAGTATTTAAACAAGTAAGCACGAGTTCCACAATATCATCTCCAACAATATCCCAAAAAGATTGGTAAAAAAGAGATGACATACCATATGGTCTAGGCGCCTTTGTCGGATTAATCTGGTTCAAAGCATTAAAAATCTCCTCCCTGTTAAAATCCCGTGATAGAGTACCAATCTGATCCGCTGTTAGAACATTATCGACAGCCTGTAGGAATCCCGAGCTCTCATCTGGATTATAACATGTAAACAATCCTTGAAAGTAGTTGATAACTACCTGCTGAATTCCCTCAGTATCCTCCACCCATCCTCCATCAGTTTTCTACAGCTTTTTTATTCTTTTGGTGTGCCTTTGAGACCTTGCTTTTGCATGAAAAAATGCTGTATTTATATCCCCCGATTTCAGCCACTCGGTTCGAGATCTTTGCTTCCACATAATCTCTTCCCTATTCAACACCTCATTTAGTTGCCTCTCCAACTCAGCTTCCTCCTCTTTTCGGTTAGGATTGACAGCCCGCTGCACCCTCTCTAAGGCCTTAGTTAAAATTCTGACTTGGGTCATAACGTGTCCAAAAACATTTCGATCCCATTTCCTGAGTGTGTCCCCCACCGCTGGAATCTTCCTTTGAACATCATATCCTCCACATAAGTTCCAAGCTGAATCCACATTGGCTTAAAGCGGAATCTCCTTCTTTGTCTTACTTGACCACTAGGTGGGATCATTTCAATGATGATTGGGTTGTGGTCCGAGTCTATCCGCGGCAGTGTAGTAACTTGTGCTCCAGGGAAAAGGTTAAACCACTGTGTATCGACAATAACCCGATCAAGTCTCTCCCAAATCGAATCTATCCCTGACCTTCTATTGAACCACGTATACTCATCTCCCACAAAATCGAGGTCCATGATATTACATTCCTCCATTAAATCCTGAAAGTCGACCATGTTTTTGTCATCCCGATGAAGCCCCCCTTTCTTTTCTGAAGACCATGGGATCTCGTTAAAGTCCCCAAAACACATAAGAGCCTTTGAATCCAAAGACTTTAGCATTCTCACAAGTTCCCAAGTATGGAATTTCTTAGTCTTTTCTGGCCATCCATAGATTCCAGCACCCCTCCATATCACAGTACCCTCCACCAAAACATGAAAGTACACACAATGTGAAGAATAACGCATGATTGTAATATCCATCTCCTTCTTCCATCCCAAGATAATACAGCCACTCATACCAACACCATCAATTACAAAGATATGAAAATCATTAAATTGTTGATACAAGCTGTTACAGTTGTTCTTCCTCAAATGAGTCTCCATAAGAAAGAACATGTCTGGGCAATGATCCCTCATAATTCTTTTGAGGGTTCAGAACGTCCAAGAGTTGCCCATCCCTTGAACGTTCCAACTCAGTATTTTCATTGCATATGGTGGGACCGAACATCGGTCTCCACCCTCTGGTCATTGTTTTTTGATCTTTTATTACTGGTCTCATCCACCACCATATCAACTGTAGCTGTCAGGGCTTCTGCATTGCGTTTCTTCCCTAATCGAGTATCGAAGTTGTTGGAATCTGATCAACGATCAGAGTCGCGCAGCGGAAGCGAGAAAAACGATTTTTAATCATTGATCAGATTTCACTTGATCTTTATCATTGCCTCAATGTTATTTGTTTAATTAACGTGATTAAATCTACATTAGTCACTCACATGGAATCCCTCTGAGAGAGATGGACGAACCGCACGATCGGTGATTCCTCCAAATTCACGTGCACGACACCTCCAGTGATCAGGTACTCGCAAGAGGCACGAAGAACGATGAACGGAGACTCCGGGATCACTCTAGGGAGTTCGGCCGAATTCAGTGAGGAGGGAATTAGGGTTCTGTGATTTTCTGTGTCAGAAAGTCTAGGGTTTCAATCGATTAGGATTAATTTATAGTGTGTCGACTAATTACAGTTTCAGTACCTGTATTAATTTAATTAATCTGATTGTACCACAATAGAATACAATAGATTCAATTAACATCAATTAGGTTATAATTAATCACACACTAACCCCTAAAGAAAATCTAATTAATCAATCGCTTAATTAATTAACCCGATTGAATAATTAATCCCTCCATACAATCAATTAACTTGTTCCAATTAGAACAATTAATCAATTAACATTATTAGTTAACAACTAATAATAAGTTCATCCCAAATACACTACATGTATTAGTTCTCCGAGTACAAGTCTCAGTGTCTAGTGTGCACGATCCTGTGGGCCATAATCAATTAGCTCAACGACTGATAGAGAGTTGCCTAGACCATATCAGTCACCAATTGATTACAGTGTTAGTCCATCTCATACAGATAGATACCCTGTAGTATTCTCTAATATCTCTTACCATGCATATCGATATATCAAGCATGAGGCATGGTGGACGTCATCCTCTAAAGCTTGAGATATTTCTCGATCTAGAGTTAACTGAAGAACAGATAAGTAACCAGCTTATCTGAGTGTGGCCACACATTTCTCAGTTCAACTCATCGAGTGGCCTAATGATATCATCTCACTTGGGAGTGAGTGGTAATCCCTTCACTTCAACTATCAGTATGAATCAGTTCACTGACTAGACCAATCATACCCGTATTTGGCATCCTTTTACAGACCTGTTAGGCGTATGTCAAATCTAATCAGATTCCTCATTCAATACTATATTGAAATCAGGTCGACAGATAAAAGAGATCTACATTTATAGAAGGGCAATGACACTCCCACCATGTGCCTTCTAAAGCGGATCGACCAAGTCCCGTATTGGTCATACGTACCTACAAACATATCCTGTACACGTGTACATATCATGTTCGTAAAAGCTTTACGTTCTATTCATTCCCATGAGTAGAACTAGCTTCTGGTAATTTATGATATACAATCAATGGATACTTCATACAGTTCATATAATACAAGATATATTGACTGAATGAATTAATGCCTTTTATTCCATAAAACAAATGTATAGTACAATCAACAAAAGTACAATACATCAACAAATAACTATGCCTAGAACTAGGGCACACCAACAATCTCCCACTTGACCTAGGTCTAAGCAGGCATCGCCCTAATCCCTATAGATCTAGCATGAGCATTGTTCTTGCGTTCAGCAAGAGCCTTCGTCATCGGATCAGCAACATTGTTATCTGTATCCACTCTCTGTAGTCTAACATCACCTCTTTGGATAATCTCCCGAATAAGGTGAAACTTCCTGAGTACATGCTGGTTCTTCTTTGTAGACTGGGGCTCCTTAGCTTGTATCATGGCCCCATTGTTGTCACAGAAGAGTACAACTGAATCCTGGATAGAAGGTACTACTCCAAGATCAGAAATGAACTTCCTCATCCAGACCGCTTCCTTAGAAGCCTCACAAGCAGCAATGTACTCAGCTTCCGCTGTAGAATCTGCAACAGTTGGCTGTTTAGTGGACTTCCAACTAATGGCACCGCCATTCAAGAGGAACACAAAACCAGATTGGGATTGTTGTTCGTCTTGATCAGTCTGGAATCCTGAGTCAGTGTAACTGGACACAACCAACTCATCATCGCCACCATAAACCAAGAAAAGATCTCTAGTACGTCTCAAGTACTTTAGGATTGCCTTGACTGCCTTCCAGTGTTTCTCGCCGAAGCAAGACTGGAAACGGCTAGTCATACTGAGGGCAAAAGCAACATCAGGCCTGGTACATAGCATAGCATACATAATCGACCCTATAGCAGAAGCATAAGGGTACTTGGAGACCTTGCGCCTCTCCTTCTCAGTCTTAGGACTGTGTTCCTTCTTAGACAGTTTCAAACCATGTGCCATAGGGATGAATCCCTTCTTTGAGTTGGACATGTTGAACCTCTTAAGGATTTTGTCTATGTACTTTGCCTGAGAAAGCCCCAGCAGGCGTTTTGCCCTATCTCTGTGGATTCTGATCCCCAAGATAGTCTCAGCCTCCCCAAGGTCCTTCATTGCAAAACATTTGTTCAGCCACTGCTTTGTGGCTTGCAGCTCTGAAATGTTTCCTCCTATCAATAAAATGTCATCGACATAGAGCACTAGGAAAGTGTCCGAGCTCCCACTATTCTTACGATACACACAGGGCTCATCGAGGTTCTGAATGAATCCAAATTCCTTTATGGATTCATTGAACTTCTTGTTCCAAGACCTAGATGCTTGCTTAAGTCCATAGATGGACTTTTGAAGCTTGCATATTCGGTTAGGATATTCCGGATTCACAAAACCTTCAGGTTGAGCCATATAGACATCCTCCTCTAGCTCTCCATTCAAGAAAGCGGTCTTGACATCCATTTGCCATATCTCATAGTCGTACCATGCCGCTATAGCAAGCAATATCCTTATGGATTTGAGCATAGCTACTGGTGAGAAGGTTTCATCATAATCAATTCCATGAATTTGCCTGAACCCTTTCGCCACCAGACGCCCCTTGAAGGTGTTGTCAGCCTTTAGCTTGAAAAGCCACATGCTCTCCACAACTTTGACTCCAGGGAAGGGATCAACCAACCGCCAGACCTCATTGTCATACATAGATTGCATTTCAGATTCCATGGCTCCACGCCATTTATCTGATTGTGGTCCTTCAATAGCCTCCTTGTAGGATTTTGGATCATCTTGTTCCACAACCATGATCTCTTCGTCTTGGGTGACCAGGTATCCATACCTCTCAGGCCCTTGACGTGACCTACCAGACCTTCTAGGTTCCCGTACAATATGTTCTACCTGTTCATCAACCTGAACATCAGGAACAATTGTCTCAGCTTCCTCAGCAGTCGCTGCAGGAGTTTGCGGTTCTTGAACTTCTCCAAGTTCAATACTGCTCCCACTGTCTTTCTTGGAAATGAAATCCTTTTCCAAAAATACTCCAGTTCGAGCAACAAAAACTTTGTTCTCTAATGGATTGTAGAAATAGTAACCCTTAGTTTCCTTAGGGTAACCTACAAACTGGCATTTGACAGTTCTGGACTCTAGTTTGCTACTAATCAATTTCTTGACATGAGCATCACAGCCCCAGATCTTCATAAAGGACACACAGGGTTTCCTGCCCTTCCATAGCTCGTATGGTGTTCCCTTAACTGCCTTGCTGGGTGTATTGTTTAGAATGTAAGCAGCAGTCTCTAAAGCATATCCCCAAAAGGATATAGGGAGATTAGCCTGACTCATCATTGAGCGGACCATGTCTAACAAGGTCCTGTTTCTCCTCTCTGAAACCCCATTCCATTGAGGTGTACCAGGAGGAGTAAGTTGGGATACTATCCCACACTCACTCAAGAATTCGTCAAACTCTTGGCTCAGATACTCACCCCCTCTATCAGACCGGAGTGCTTTAATCTTCTTACCAAGCTGGTTTTCAACTTCATTCTTAAAATCCTTGAACTTTTGAAGTGTCTCAGATTTGTGTCTCATCAAATACACATAGCCGAAACGGCTATAGTCATCTGTGAAAGTAATGAAATACTGAAAACCTTGTCTAGCTTGTGTGCTCATTGGTCCACATACATCTGAATGTATAAGCCCCAATAGCTTAGTTGACCTTTCACCAGTCTTCTTGAAAGGTGCTTTTGTCATCTTGCCACGTAAACAAGATTCACAAGTATCTAGAGCCTGTAGATCAAAAGATCCTAAAATTCCACTTGAGTGGAGCTCAGCGATACATCTCTCGTTTATGTGCCCAAGACGGCAATGCCAGACATATGTAGGATTATTATAATCACTTATCTTAATCCTTTTATTTACATTGTATACATGAGATTGGTTGGATAAATCTAAGACATACAACCCGTTCTGAAGAACGCCTGTTCCATATAAAATATTACCACATAAGATACTAAAAGTTCCATGCATAATATTAAAGGAAAATCCCAAATCATCCAGACAAGAAACTGAAATAATATTCCTGCGCATTGCAGGTACATGGTAACAATTTCTCAAAATGAGTTCTAGCCCAGTAGGCAAACACAAGTAATAATCTCCTACATCTAATGCATGCACCCTGGCACCATTTCCGACGCGGAGATCCACATCACCTGAACTCAAGCTCCTCCTATTTCTGAGCCCCTGCACATTTGAACAAATGTGAGAACCACATCCTGTGTCTAAAACCCAAGATGAGGAAATAGTAAGGTTAATCTCAACAACATAAATACCTGAAGATCCAGCAGCCTGCTTGTTCTTCACATTTCCCCTTAGCTTAGGACATGCACTCTTCCAGTGCCCCTTCTCACCACACTCGTGGCATAGGTCTAATGGGTGTGGCTTGAAGGCTTTCTTCTTGCCTTTGCCAGCGGGCTTCCTACCCTTGTTCTTGAACACATTCTTGTTCTTAGGCCCATTAGCCTTACCACTGCTCACCACATTCACCTCCACCTTCCTGCCCTTAGTCATAGTCTGCTCAGCCTGTTTTAGCAGGCCATGCAACTCCATGACTGTTCTATCCTGACCCTGCATATTGTAGTTCAGGATAAATGAGTCAAAAGAAGGAGGGAGTGAACTGAGGATCATGTCCACTGCAGTAGTCTCCAACACAGCTGAGTTGAGACTAGCCAACCTGTCAATAAAGCCCTTCATCTTTAGCACATGTGCGCTAACAGAAGTCCCAGGTTGCATTACAGTGTTGCTCAATGCTTTGGTGGTCAAGTACCTCTCCTGACGAGCCTGATCCTCGAACATAGTTCTCAGATTGGTCATCATTTGACGGGCCCCCTGATCCATGAACTGCTTCTGAAGTTCAGCAGTCATTGTACCAAGCATTATACACGCCACCTCCCTGTCGTCCTTCACATGCTTTTCATAAGCTTGTGTGACAGCAGCAGTGGCACGTGCACCAGGAGCATCTGGAATGGGAGTAGTCAGCACATACTCCCTAGCCTCGTGCCTTAGGACGATTTGCACCGCCCTAGCCCAATCTAGGAAGTTTGTCCCTGTCAGTTTCTCCTTTTCCAATAGTGGTTTGAGAGGATTGTTAGTTGCCATCTCTTTTCTTAATCGAGTTTAAGTTTTAAGTAGATTCTGCAGAAAGAGAGAGAGAATTAGAATAAAGGACTTTAATGTCAATAAACAAATTAATATCTGTTAAATTAATTTCTTTTGGTGATTTTATTGACTTTGTTATACCAAGATCCACAACCCCATTAATAATTGATCAAGCTAGGGCTTGTATCTCATATTAGCGTATTTGGTAGAGCTTCCTACTCAATTCTCCCACCTAGAGAACTCTTGGTTTGATAGGTCTATTGACACTTTACCTATCCATGCTTAGGAACCCGCAACAAGCTTAATGATGTTCCTTCTTCGAGTAAAACCTACAATCTCCGTTAACCACACTCTCAAAAGAAAGTATCTTAACCCTCAACGGCCCACCAGTTACTACAATATATTCTGCTAGGGCATGATATACACTGTAGCACCACCTGGGAGGAAGAGGTGAGGTTTAGGTAAAGCATTTATAAAATACCCGATATTTTGTTTAACAGATTACATTGGGCGATCGGCTTAACATGTGAAATAGAATTGATCTGGTGATCAATAGCGATGCAACTTATTAGATTCGTTTTATTTGTTCATTTTACATATCATATAAAAATATAATAATACAAAATAAAATAGACATCCTATGGGCTTTTCTAATACATCCTATAGGACTATTAATTGAAAAACAGAAATGAAAACTTCGGGCTTCCTCCATGGGCTTGGGCTCATCAGGAACTTCTCTTCGGTCTTCTTGTGATTACATCAAAATAAAACCTATACAATTTGTCTAAGCAAAAGTAATGAAAATTTAAAATCCAAAATTTACATTCCATACTTCAATTTAAAAGCCCATAAGATTCTATAACAAGTTGCTGCAAAAAGAACATTAGACGATATAAAATAAATGCATGACTATGGTAATCCTAATTCACATTTTAATTTAATTAAGCCAACCCAATTTGATAAAATCATTTCAGTTTTCTCAACCAGTAAATTAGCCCGTGAAGGCCCAATGATTTCATCATTGCTCCCACTGAACTTTGGGAATTACTCAATCGAAAACTAAAACACATTTAATGCCACCGGTGTCTCGATCCATTAAATTAATTTTATCATCATACCATATTTAATTTAATATCGTCGAAATAAAATCTAAGATATACAAATGCATGGCACGACATAAACTTTTCAATTTAATTAATTTAACCTAAGCTAATTAAATTAATTAACTGTATTTGGGCCAAATTAATTTTTTTTTTTTTTTTTTTTTTTTTTTTAGTAAAAACGAGTTTAATTTCAAAACGAAATAAAAATTAATTATGCCCCAAACACATCGGACCCGACCCGTTACCCGCTTCGACCCGCACCCCGGACCCAAAATTCAAAAATTAGGGTTTCGGGGGCGTTCGGGGCGGGTTCGGGTCGCCCCGAACCCTTGGTGGCTGCTGCCATGGCAGCAGCCACCGCTGCTGGCTGCAGCAGTCCCAAAAGGGACTGCCCAGCCTGGCCGGCGGTAGCCGGCGACCGGCGGCAGCCCCTTGCGGGGCGCCGCCGTCGCCGGCCGCTGCCAGCCACGGCCAGCAGTCCCTTTGGGACTGCTACCCCGCAGCTGGGGTGGGGAGCTGCTAACAGCAGCTCCCCGGCCGCCGTAGGCCGCAGCAGTCCCCTTGGGACTGCTCGGCCAGGCCAGTGGCGGCCGGCGACCGGCGGCCGCCCCTTGCGGGGCGCCGCCTTCGCTGGCCGCCACCAGCCGCGGCCAGCAGTCCCAAAGGGACTGCTGCCCCGCAGCAAAGGGGAGCTGCGGATTGCAGCTCCCCCCGGCCACCGCTGGCCAGCAGCCCTAAAAGCTGCTGGCCGGCGACGCCGCCGCCAGCCTCCGTCGGGGTGGCGATTCCGGCCACCCCAAACCCTAAAATCCAATTTTATTTTTTTTTTTTTTTTTTTTTTTTTTTTTTTAAATCAGAAAAATAAATCAGCAACCACACGTCATCAGAAAAATCAAAAACATCGATCAAACACATGCCATATGATCCGATTAAAATCCTATATCGGGAAAAATAGCAAAAACCCGATTTAACTAAAATAACATTAATCAATGATTCAACCAACGGCTCTGATGCCACTGTTGGAATCTGATCAACGATCAGAGTCGCGCAGCGGAAGCGAGAAAAACGATTTTTAATCATTGATCAGATTTCACTTGATCTTTATCATTGCCTCAATGTTATTTGTTTAATTAACGTGATTAAATCTACATTAGTCACTCACATGGAATCCCTCTGAGAGAGATGGACGAACCGCACGATCGGTGATTCCTCCAAATTCACGTGCACGACACCTCCAGTGATCAGGTACTCGCAAGAGGCACGAAGAACGATGAACGGAGACTCCGGGATCACTCTAGGGAGTTCGGCCGAATTCAGTGAGGAGGGAATTAGGGTTCTGTGATTTTCTGTGTCAGAAAGTCTAGGGTTTCAATCGATTAGGATTAATTTATAGTGTGTCGACTAATTACAGTTTCAGTACCTGTATTAATTTAATTAATCTGATTGTACCACAATAGAATACAATAGATTCAATTAACATCAATTAGGTTATAATTAATCACACACTAACCCCTAAAGAAAATCTAATTAATCAATCGCTTAATTAATTAACCCGATTGAATAATTAATCCCTCCATACAATCAATTAACTTGTTCCAATTAGAACAATTAATCAATTAACATTATTAGTTAACAACTAATAATAAGTTCATCCCAAATACACTACATGTATTAGTTCTCCGAGTACAAGTCTCAGTGTCTAGTGTGCACGATCCTGTGGGCCATAATCAATTAGCTCAACGACTGATAGAGAGTTGCCTAGACCATATCAGTCACCAATTGATTACAGTGTTAGTCCATCTCATACAGATAGATACCCTGTAGTATTCTCTAATATCTCTTACCATGCATATCGATATATCAAGCATGAGGCATGGTGGACGTCATCCTCTAAAGCTTGAGATATTTCTCGATCTAGAGTTAACTGAAGAACAGATAAGTAACCAGCTTATCTGAGTGTGGCCACACATTTCTCAGTTCAACTCATCGAGTGGCCTAATGATATCATCTCACTTGGGAGTGAGTGGTAATCCCTTCACTTCAACTATCAGTATGAATCAGTTCACTGACTAGACCAATCATACCCGTATTTGGCATCCTTTTACAGACCTGTTAGGCGTATGTCAAATCTAATCAGATTCCTCATTCAATACTATATTGAAATCAGGTCGACAGATAAAAGAGATCTACATTTATAGAAGGGCAATGACACTCCCACCATGTGCCTTCTAAAGCGGATCGACCAAGTCCCGTATTGGTCATACGTACCTACAAACATATCCTGTACACGTGTACATATCATGTTCGTAAAAGCTTTACGTTCTATTCATTCCCATGAGTAGAACTAGCTTCTGGTAATTTATGATATACAATCAATGGATACTTCATACAGTTCATATAATACAAGATATATTGACTGAATGAATTAATGCCTTTTATTCCATAAAACAAATGTATAGTACAATCAACAAAAGTACAATACATCAACAAATAACTATGCCTAGAACTAGGGCACACCAACAGAAGTTTCTAGTCTTTCCTTTTAAGTTACCACTCTCCCCCACCATGCCATCACGTGCTAACCTTTTTAAGTGAACCTTTCTACCACGAGATTGTGTTTGCGTAGGGTTCAAGCATATCTCTGAGTTGATAGGAGAGGCTTGCATGTTCATTTCAGTAGCACCACCATTTAATACACCCTCAACATTAACATCCTCCCTCCCTTCATTGTTCATTCCACTAGAGTCTTCTCTACCATCCTTTGACGAGGTCTCAACAGTCTCACCATTCTCCATCCCTATGGTCTGACCTAACCCGTCATCGCCTTCATCCTCAAATAATTTCCTGGCTGTTGTAGGTTTACTGGAAATCGATCGCCAATCACCTGCTCGAGGACCCCCTGGGAAAGCTTTTTTCGTTACACAACCTTTCACCACTCTCAACTTTGATGGTGTAGCCCGTAGTGAAGCATCATAAGCCCATTCTCCGTCCTCGTTGAGCGTCCTTTCCAGTTTACAGTCATTAAACACATGGCCCATCACACCACAGTTATAACAAAAATTTGGAAGTTTCTCATATTAGATAGGTATCTCCGTCAGTTCTTCTATATCAGTCCTCTCCTGGATTTTAATGCAGCGCATCAATTTAGGTTGTACATTCCATCGCACTCGAACCCTAACATAAGCAGCAGTGATTTCAATACTCTCTTCATCAATGTCGACCACTTCCCCAATACAACTAGCTATTTTCGTAATAATTCCACTCGTCCTCCAGTTGAAAGGTGTTAGAGTCTGATCAACGATCAGAGACGCGCATCGGAGAAAGAAAATGATTTGAAAGTTCGTTGATCAGAAAACATGATCTTAATCATAGCCTCAATGTATTTTATATTTAAGTGATAAACTACTATTAGTCACCCACATGGAATCCCTCTGAGAGAGATGGACGAACCGCACGATCGGAGGTTCCACCAAAATCACGTGCACAACACCTACAGACGAACAAGTACTCGAGTAAGGCACGAAGAACGATGAACGGAATTCAAGATCACCACCAGGGGGAGTTCGGCCGAATAGGGTTAGAGGGATTTTGGGTTTCGCTAATTTCTATGTCAGAAAGTCTAGGGTTTCAATTAATTGAGATTAATTTATAGTGTGTCAACTAATTATAGTTTCAGTACCTGTATTAATTTAATTAATCTGATTGTACCCCAATAGAATACAATAGATTCAATTAACATCAATTAGGTCATAATTAATCACACACTAACCCCTAAAGAAAATCTAATTAATCAATCGCTTAATTAATTAACCCGATTGAATAATTAACCCTTCTAAATAATTAATTAACTTGTTTCAATCAAAACAAATAATCAATTAACATTATTAGTTAACAACTAATAATTAGTTCATCACTAATACACTACATGTATCAGTTCTACGAGTATAAGTCTCAGTGTCTAGTGTGCACGATCCTATGGGCCATAATCAATTAGCTCTATGACTGATAGAGAGTTGCCCATAATTTACTTTAGGATTAAACATGTTTTTACTTTAATAAAGTGATGTTGGAATGAAACAAAACATGATTTAAACTTAAAGACGTGATGTTTGATTAAGATAATGGATGTAAGCTTAAAGACTTCACTTTTTGTTATGAATTCATGGTTTTCCTACCTGAATTCACCACTAATCTACATGTGATTCTTGTACCTCTCAGCGTGTTTCCATTAGTTCATGATACTAGAGCATCATAGTGACATAAAAGAGATATTACTTACCTTTTATATGCAAAGGAAGCTCCAAAAGGATCATCGGAAGTGACAACCCGAGCAACTTTGAACAAAGTGGTAAAACCCGACTTGAAACTTGATTTTGGGCACTAAAGTGGATCAAATGATGGAAGAGAAGTGTTTATAGAATGATATTTTTGATGTGTTTTTAACAAGAAACAACTTGAAATTGCTCCAGAAACAATGATTGAAGTCAATTTTTGAGTGTGTTCTTCAAACTTTTCACTTTTTACTAACTAACTTTTTTATGGATTTTTGGGTGTTTGATCTTGCAAAATTAAGTGTTTGGGAGGTTTTGGGGTGTTTAAGGTGTGTTTTTCTGAAGGGGGGTGGGTCTTATTTATAGGAAAAGTGTCCTTAAAACTTCCAAAAGTGCAATAGTGTCCAGGAATAGTAAAAAAACTATTCCCGAGACCTATTCCCAGGCAAACTCAGCCGAGTTTGATCATGGGAGAGACAAACTCGGCCGAGTTTGGTTCCTCCAGTAGCGGCAAAACGGTCGTTTTGACCCCGTTCGGCACCGTTGAGGGTCCCGGAAACTCCCGACTGTATACTGAATCGACTAATAGCTTCTCTAGTTATTATAATACAAGAAATGAAGTGTTTTAATGAAGAAACAAACAAGCTTGGCCAAGCTTATGCAAGCCCGGCCGAGTTTGGTCCCTCTGATGGTGGAATACTAGCCGTTTAGACCCCGTTCGGCACCTTTAAGGTTCCCGGAAGCTCCTGACTGTATACTAAGTCAATTAATAACTTCTCTAGTGATCCTAAGATAATAATTGAGGTGTTTAGATCAATAATTAACAAGAAACAATCCGGGAACGAGAATCAGGGCTCATTCCGGAGCTATTTCGGCTCGGTTCGCGAAGAAGAATCTACTGACTCTTTGAGCTTTGATCTTGTGAAATGGGTGTTTCTAAAAGATTTAGGGATGTTTATGAGTATTTATTATGAAGGGATAATGTCCTATTCATAGGTTATACCCATGGGAAAGTTCCGAAAAATGCGTACGTCACCCGAAATGGCCCGAAAACGTCGTTTTCGGGCCAATTTCCATGCAAACTCGGCTGAGTATGCTTAAAATCGGCCGATTGTTGTCTAAACCTGGCCGAGTTTAGCCACTTGACGATGGGGGATTGGCCGTTTCGAACCCGAAATAGTGGAAAAACATCATTTTTGGACCCGTTTGCATGTAAATTTGGCTGAATTTGTTCTAGAAGGAATAAACCTGACCGAGTCTGGGTTAAACTTGGCCGAGGTTGTCTAAATTCAACCGAGGTTGTCCAAACCTGGACGAGCTTAGCCTAGTGATGATGGAAAATTGCTCATTTCGGCTTCGTTTGTCACTTCAGAGGCCCGCGCGACTTTCTAGCACATAGTACGTTAAGAAATGACTTCTCTAAATGTATAATCATGAGGTAAACACGCTATCATCATCGAGATCAGAAAAATCTGTGCTCACAACAGGTCTAATGGGTGAGGCTTAAAGGCTTTATTCTTGCCTTTGCCAGCGGGCTTCATACCCTTGTTCTTGAACACTTTCTTGTTCTTAGGCCCATAGGCCCATTAGCCTTGCCACCGCTCACCATGTTCACCTCTATCTTCCTGCCTTTGGTTATAGTCTGCTCAGCCTGTTTCAGTAGGCCATGCAACTCCATGACCGTTCTATCCTGACCCTACATATTGTAGTTCATGATGAACGAGTCAAAAGAAGGAGGGAGTGAGTTGAGGATCATGTCCATTGCAGTAGTCTCCAACACAGCTGAGTTGAGACTTGCCAACTTGTCAATATAGCCCTTCATCTTTAGCATATGAGCGCTAACAAAAGTCCCAGGTTGCATCACAGTGTTGCTCAATGCCTTGATCGTCAGGTACCTCTCTTGACGAGCCTGATCTTCGAACATAGTTTTCAGATTGGTCATCATTTCACGGGCCCCCTGATCCATGAACTGCTTTTGTAACTCAGTGGTCATGGTACCAAGCATAACACATGACACCTCTCTGTCATCCTTGACGTGCTTCTCATAAGCCTGAACGACTTGTGCAGTAGCACGTGCACCAGGAGCAGCTGGAATAGGAGTTGTCAGCACATACTCCCTAGCCTCGTGCCTTAGGACGATTTGCACCGCCCTAGCCCAATCTAGGCAGTTTGTCCCCGTCAACTTCTCTTTTTCCAATAGTGGTTTGAGAGGATTGTTTGTTGCCATTTCTTTTCTTTAAAGTGTAGGTTTAAGTAGATTTTGCAAAAAAGAGAGAGAATTAGAATAAGGACTTTAATGTCAATAAACAAATTAATATTTGTTAGATTAATTTCTTTTGGTGATAATATTGACTTCGTTATACCAAGATCCACAATCCCATTAATATTTGATCAAGCTAGGGCTTGTAATCTCATATTAGCGTATTTGGTAGAGCAGCCTACTCAATTCTCCTACCTAGAGAACTCTTGGTTTGATAGGTCTATTGACACTTTACCAATCCATGCGTAGGAACCCGCAACAAGCTTAATGATGTTCCTTCTTCGAGTAAAACCTACAATCTTAGTTAACCACACTCTCAAAAGAAAGTATCTTAACCATCAACGGCCCACCAGTTACTACAACATACTCTTGCTAGGGCATGATCTATATTGTAGCGCCACCTGGGAGGAAGAGGTGAGGTTTAGGTAAAGCATTTATAAAATACCCGATATTTGGTTTAACCAATTACTTTGGGTGATCGGCTTAACATGTGAAAAAGAATTGATTTGGTGATCAATAGCGATGCAACTTATTCAATTCGTTTTAAGGTTCAATTTACATTTTATAAATCATATAACAATATAAATATAAAAATAGACAACCTATGGGCTTTTCTAATACATCCTAATGGACTATTAATTGAAATATACAAAGGCAAAAACTTCGGGCTTCCTCATTGGGCTTAGGCTCATCAGGAACTTTTCTTCGGTCTTCTTAAGATTACATCGAAAACAAAACCTATACAATTGTCTAAGCAAAAGTAATGAAAAGTAAATCCAAAAATTTTACATTCCATACTTCAATAAAAGCCCATAAGATTTTATGACATGTTGCTGCAAAAGAACGTTAGACGACATAAAATAAATGCATGACTATGGCAAATCCTAATTTACATTTTATTAAATTAAGCCAACCCAATTTGATAAAACCGTTTCAGATTATTCAACCAGTAAATTAGCCCGTGAAGGCCCAATGATTTAATCATTGCTCCCACTGAACTTTGGGAATTACTCAATTAAAATCTAAAACTCATTTAACGCCACCGGTGCCACGATCCGTTAAATTAATTTTATCTTCATACCATATTCATTTAAATATCGTCAAAATTAAATCTAACATATACAAATGCATGACACGATATAAACATATTTTAATTAACTTAACATAAGCTAATTAATAATTTAAAATGTATTTGGGCCAAATTAATTTTTAATAAAAACGATTTTAATTTAAAACGAGAAATAAAAATTAATCGCCCCTAAATACACCGGGCCCGACCCGTTTCCCGCCCTGACCTGCGCCCCGACCCAAAATTTCAAAAATTAGGGTTTCGGGGCGCGTTCGGGTCGCCCCGAACCCGTGATGTGGCTGCTGCCAGGAGGCAGCAGCCACTACCGCCGCACAACAGCAGTCGACGGGACTGCTGCTGCTGGCCAGCCGTAGCCGGCGACCAGCGGCAGCCCTTTGCAGGGCGCCGCCTCCGCCGGCCACCGCTGGCCATGGCAGCAGTCCTCTCGACTGCTAGGCAGCGGAGGGGAGCTGCTAACAGCAGCTCCCCACGGCGCTGCTGGCTGCTGGCCAGCAACCCTAAAGTTGTTGGTCGGCAATAAGCACCCGCCGGGGAGGTGGCCGAATCTCGGAAAATCCAAATTTATTTTAAAAAAAGAACAGAAAACTAAACCAGCAACCACACGACATAAAAAAATAAATCTTAAAGATTAAATAATGCCATATGATCCGATTAAAAATCCTAGATCGGAAAAAATAACAAAAACTCGATTTTAACTAAAAATACATTAATATATGATCCAACCAACGGCTCTGATGCCACTGTTAGAGTCTGATCAGAGAATCAGACACGCGCAGCGGAAGCGAGAAAGACAACGATTTGAAAGTTCGTTGATCAGAAAACAGGATCTTCATATCCTCAATTTATTTTATATTTAAGTTATAAACTACTATTAGTCACTCACATAGAATCCCTCTGAGAGAGATAGTCGAACCGCACGATCGAAGGTTCCGCCAAAATCACGTGCACAACACCTACAGACGAACATGTACTCGAGTAAGGCACGAAGAACGATGAACGGAATCCGAGATCACCACCAGGTGGGTTCGGCCGAATAGGGTTAGAGGGATTTTGGGTTTCGCTAATTTCTGTGTCAGAAAGTCTAGGGTTTCAATTAATTGAGATTAATTTATAGTGTGTCGACTAATTACAGTTTCAGTACCTATATTAATTTAATTAATCTCATTGTACCCCAGTAGAATACAATAGATTCAATTAACATCAATTAGGTCATAATTAATCACACACTAACCCCATAAGAAAATCTAATTAATCAATCGCTTAATTAATTAACTCGATTGAATAATTAACCCTTCTAAACAATTAATTAACTTGTTTCAATCAAAACAAATAATCAATTAACATTATTAGTTAACAACTAATAATCAGTTCCTCATTAATACACTACATGTATCAGTTCTCCGAGTACAAGTCTTAGTGTCTAGTGTGCACGATCCTGTGGGTCATAATCAATTAGCTCTATGACTGATAGAGAGTTGTCTATACCATATCAGTCACCAATTGATTGCAGTGTAAGTCCATCTCATACAGATAGATTCCCTGTAGAATTCTCATATATCTCTTACCATGCATATCTATATGTCAAGCATGAGGCACGGTGGAAGTCATCCTCTGCAGCTTGAAATATTTCTCGATTCTTGAGTTAAATTGAAGAACAGACAAGTAACCAGCTTATCTGAGTGTGGCCACACATTTCTCAGTTCAACTCATCGAGTGGCCTAGTGATATCATCTCACTCATAGAGTGGGTGGTAATCCCTTCACTTCAACTATCAGTATGAACAAGTTCACTGACTAGACCAATCATACCCGTATTTAGCATCCTTTTACAGACTTGTTAGGCGTATGTCAAATCTAATCAGATTCCTCATTCAATACTATATTGAAATCAGGTCGACAGATAAAAGAGATCTACATTAATAGAAGGGCAATGACACTCCCACCATGTGCCTTCTAAAGCGGATCGAGCAAGTCTCATATTGGTCATACGTACCTACAAACATATCATGTACACGTGTACACATCCTGTTTGTAAAAGCCTTACGTTCTATTCATTCCCATGAACAGAACTAGCCTCTGGTAGTTTATGATATACAATCAACGGATACTTCATACAGTACATATAATACATGATATATTAACTGAATGAATTAATGTCTTTATTCCATAAAACAAAGTATACAGTACAATAAACAAAAGTACAGTACTACTACAAATAACTATGCCTAAGAACTAGGGCACACCAATAAAAGATACATCATGAAGACGTATCCAAAATTCACATAGATTCATGTTCAATTGGGATAATTGAGACACCCCAGACATACCGGCAAGGATAACAAGGCTCCGATCATAATACCATGGAGAATCGCACATCACTTTTTCTTTATCCTTTGCATACTCAAACTCGACCACAAAGAGTCCATCCCCACACTCATTCATCTGGAAATTTTTTGAAGTTTTCCAAATAAAGCTAAATGCTCTCGCCATTCCTTGTATATTCGTGGGTTTAAGAGATAGCACCCGCCCAACCAGTTTCTAAGATATGGTCGTATCAATTTCATCATCCGAGTCCACCACAAAAACAAGACCCTCATCATTTGTCAATTTCAATTTTCCCCACATCTTGGATAATTCCTCTACTCCTTACATTTTCAATAAACCACACAGCACCGTTCAAAGCCAGTAAACACAAAGAATCGAATCAAAAGAAAGAAGAAGGCACCACAAGGCCGGAATCCTAATCGCCGAATATTCGCCGCAGGGAGAGAAACCGCATATTAGGGCTTTTTAGACTTATGACTCAAATATATTATATCGGTTAGTTAATTTAAGTAAGATCGACAAAAATTTTGGAGTGCCAAAATTTTAAGAAACTCAAAAATGTAACTTCCAGTTTTCTTAATAAACCATAAATTTCTATTACAATATTTCAAGTAATAAACCATAATTGTTTTTTATATGAGATATTATTTATATTATAATGTAATTATATATAAGTAAATTAGAAAAAAAATGGAAGTGATATATATTGAAATGTGACGTGTCCCATTTTGCCAAAAATTGAACGAATCATCCATTTTAATTTAGGTTATGTTCTTTATAATTGAACTGAACTGAATATTATTGAACTGAACTGAACTGAACTGAAGTGCATTTGCTGAAGGAATTACTGAACTGAATTGAACTAAACTAAACTTAAATAAATTATTGATAAGGCATAAAAAAAATAAAATAAAACATTAATAGGTGTTATTTATTTTTATTATTTTGCAAAAAAAGTTATAAAAATAAAATAGAAACATGAATGCTACATATAAGTATGAGGACATTTTAGGGTAAATGGTAGGTAAGTTTTCCATTCTTTTTGTTTTTATATAAACTGTTGTTTAACTTATAAAAACGTCCTTTATTAGAATTGAAATGTTGGATTATATGTGATACTTAGAACGTTATGATATTATGAAGTTGTTCGTGTTAGGTTAAGTTCAAATAATTTGAAATTAAGATTATATCAATTTACTATAATTACGTGGCTTTGATTCCTTATTTGAAATCTTAGAATACTTAGGAAACCTGCTAATCAACATATGTCCATCATTATTTCTACTTTTACAATTCATAATTTTATAAGACTATGCACGCTTGGGTACCAATTATACAACGTGGTTTGAATGTTAATAGAATAATAGATTCAAATACGTTTAATACAGATCGTAAAAACGCCATGTTTGCAGTGCGAAATGCTATGACACAACAAATTTGAGAATTATAGGGAGCGAAGGATGAAGACGATGATGATGATGAAGCTGAAGAAATTGATGAGATGATGATCACATGGAAAAAGATGATAAGAAAAATATAATGTAATAGAATTATTAAGTTGGTAGAACATTATAACATTGTAGCGTATATTAATAATAATGTTTATTTACATTCAGCAAATTTTGCAAACAAATTGCACCAAATAGTAATTATAATAAATATTACAAATAGATTATATATAAATAAAATAAATAATAAATAGTATATATTTATTAATAATTAATACTGGTAATAATAGGAATTATGTCTTGCTTGAGCTTCCAAACATCAAAAAAACATAGAGCGTTCCTGAAATACAGTTACATTAAATAACAAAGAAAAACCCTCAACTTGATCTGAGAGTTTTTGAAGAAAAAAACTAAACACAAAGGCATAACAACTATGAATTCAGTTAACTATGATAATGGTTCTCTTATTTGTTCGACATACTTAATTGATTATTGTAATTATATCCTACCCATCTTTAAGTACGTCTCCGTTTCGAGTTAGTTAACATTGATAAAAAAAATTCAATATAGTGAGATTCAAGAAGTTGTGGATTAAATACATTTAAAACAAATTGGGTAAAAAAATACATTGCTTTCACACGGGTGAGAAATTTGTAATAAATTAAAATTGAATTGAATTGAATATTGTTGAACTAAAAATAAGTATCGCTAAGTTCAAAAGAACATGGCCTAACACATTAACTTAAATTATATTAATAGGATTAATTAGTAAAATTGATTTTAATGAATTGCAACATGTTATATTCTTTATAGAATAATTTATAGAGAATTAAAAGGTGCAGGTATTAGAAAACCAATTAACAAAATAAGCAACATATATCAATTGAGTTGTTAAAAAAACAAAAGCTGAACCTTACTGCTATGTATTTTGGCCCAGGTAGATGCAATGCTAACTTAATCTCCCAAAATCACCATCTCCTCGACTACCATCAATCCCGGTTCAATAGTAGTTCGTGCGAATTTGGGAAAATTTAAATTGCTTTAAATCACACGTAAAAATGTTTTTCAATTGTTCTTGATCAATTTGAAACAAACCTCGATCACGGATTTATGATTTGATTGTAATTCTGTTGCGTCTAGAATCAATTTTCAATAAAAAAAATCACTACACTAATTTATCCTTGCAGAGGAAGAAATCAAGCCTTTACAGAACTCAATCTAGTTGTACAAAAGTACCCTCCTTTGTACACACTCAAACTAATTCTTTCTACTTTCAGTAGCACCTGAACTAACACCTACAATTAAATCACATAATATCAGCACCTGATACCTGTTTACAAGTTCTATTATGAACAAGTTGATATTTTAAGATATTGAAACTGAAGTACAAATTAGGGATGAATTTGATTTATAATTTGTACTTCAGTTTCAAGATTTCTACTATGCATAATATTTGTTTCATATGTGATTGAATTTTGTCATTTCAAAGTTTCAAAATAATTTTGAGTTGTATATCTGGTTTTAAAATAAAAAATTTAGCATGGTTAAAATTAATTAATAATGAAAATTTTCTCACCAAAAATGTGCTACGAACTTATGATCTTCTTGGTTATAAGAAGACTCTTAACTTATAGGCTAAAAATTCTCAATAAAGATAAATTATGTGCTTATTTATTATTTTATAGAAACACTTATTAGCAATCGACGAAATTTTACCAAACAAGTTTATATAAACCGTTAATCAAATTAGCCAATCAAATCAACTAAATAAAAAGGTAATTAACAAACAGCTAATTGCCGAACAGTTTCCGAATAAAAGATACTTATAATTAACTAATTTGATAATAGATTAAAGACAAAATGAAAAAAACAAAAAGCGATAAGGTCTCGTTCTTTAAGACTGAAATGGACTGAAATGAACTGAAATGAACATAATAAACTGAATTAAATTGAATTTGTTAAATCAAAATTGGCTGAATTTGGTTAAATGAAGAAATTATTTGCTAAATTTAACTGAACGGAAGTAATATGGGTTTTGGGTTGTAATGTGGATGAATATAATAAGTAAACTCCGGAAGTCTTGGGCTTGTACCGAGCGGTCCAAGTCGCGCACATACACAAACAGACTTGAGTGTTACTTTTATTTTTCCCTCTTGTGCTCGCACGCACGCGGTTTCAAAATTCAAAAACAATAAAATTAGATTATATAAATATAATAAAATAAAAGAGCTCTTGTAGTTGTGTTTGCAATTAATTGACAAGTTGAAGAACAACCTAAACAGTAGTACAAGTAGTAGTTATCGATCGCAGCGGCTTTGAGGCTTTCGGAGATTCCTCTGGTTGATCTCATGTCTGGGTAACCTTCCTTCCATTTCTCATGCTTCTTTCTTTCCTTTATTTGCTTTCTAAATTATTGATTCGGTGTACGAATGCCGTGGTATATTGCGTCTATTTTAGAAAATTTCTAGATTAGATTATATATGACATGTCCTCTCCTTTATTTAGTACTTTACAAAATAATAATAATAATAATAATCAAGTGATGCTTTTCTCAAAATGTTCAATGGAGATAGATTTTGGGGGAAGTTGTGGTAATTTTTAGCACAACTGTTTCAATCACACATGTCTTTTTTTTTTTTTTTCTGCTTTCTTATTCATTTCATGATTTACAGTCTACAAGATTCTTTCTGTTGTTGCTTATCAACATTTCTTCGTTTCTCCGTTTTCTTAAATTACGAAATGTGCTCCAACAGTTGTGCTCACTGAGTCAATGACTGACTAAATACAATTTGGTCAATCACCATTTGATTAGAATCTAATGGCAGAGATTAAAACCTCGTGAAATCACCTAAATACGACGGGTTGATACGAAACTATTAGGGTATAATAAAAAAACAAAAAACACTGTTTATATTTAAAGTAAAATAGTTGATTTCGTTAGGTTTGAATCTCCACGCTTAGATACTAATCTAATGGTGTTTGGTCAATCATCGACTAAGTGAGCACCACTTTGTGCTCCAATACAGATAATTTTGATGCGGATGTTAATGGATGTTTCTACCTGCTAATTACCATTTTTAATTTCCACTTCTTACTTAAGATAAATAAACTTTAATGTCTTGAAGAATTGAATTTAATATCAAACTCATATCACTTAATTGAATGCTTCCTTAAACCCTACACATTCTGGCTTTCTATTCCATTTAACAAATTCAGACAGACACCACTGAAGATGATTGCAGTGACAGTTTACACTCAACGCTTTTCTTATGTTTGATCGTGATTGCTACCATTAGAAATGTACACAAGCGTATGAATGTCTGAATCCATGCATCATCTTCCACTTGCAACTAAATTGGTTATACCTAGCTAAATTTATTGATGTTTATATGATGTGCTTTATAATATCTCAAAACTACGATATATACTGCATCATTTTGCAGACCATCATGGCTAGTGGATGGTAACAGATTTGCTACAAAAATCAAGAGTGCGTCTAATCCTCACAAAGTCATATGGAAGAGTAATCCAACCAAGGCCTGTCCAAATTGCCACTTTGTTATTGATAATGATGATGTATGTTATCTAACTTTTCCTTTTTCGTATAGTTTCACAACTGTGTGTCTTTGCAAAGTTATATCATATCATCTACGAGAACGGTTATGTGGTCAACATTATTACCTAGGCCAATTGTTTTTGCAGTTTTTAGATAGATGACTAGTGTTATAATCTGAATGCATGGCGTAATTTCCCCGTTTTTAGAAATAGTAATTGTACTAACATGTTCCAGTGACAATATACTTCTTCTTTATGGATTTAGTCGTTATGTCTGCCGCGCTATGTTCGGGAACAATTGAGTAACACAAACTTGAAGTAAAATAAACTAATATTCTCTGCTCTCTTTTCTTCCTAGATTTTGTGTTTTGAATCATTGTCATTTGCTAAACATGATAATACTTGTACTACCTCTTAGCTAATTGTTGACATAAGGGCTCATGCCTTGCCACTTGCCAGGGCATCCCGAAAATCTTCTTTAACTCGAAACTTTTTTTACTAGACTCTACCTTAGTTCTCAGTTCTCAATGTTTTATATTTTAAGTGGATATTTTCGATTTTCATAGCCCTGATCTTGACACAGTCAAAAGTACTAATGATGTGAATTTCATATAATTAGTACATTTTTTTCTTTGTTGAGTTATACATTGATACATTCAAATGCTACCAATTAGTAGATCTTATGCATAATTTTTTTATATACATTCAAATTGCACATATCAAGATTTGTACTGCTTATCCACTGTCATAAATTTCACACCATGTCTCGTTATAAATTTTAGATGAATTGAATCCTTCCTATTTGCAGGTTACTCAAAACTGGCCTGGATTACCCAGGGGTGTGAAATTTGATCCAACTGATCAGGAGATTATTTGGCATTTGATGGCAAAAGTCTCCACCAGAGGCTCAGAACCCCACCCTTTTATCAATGAATTCATCCCTACTGTTGAGAATGATGATGGAATCTGTTATACCCATCCTCAGAATCTTCCAGGTTAGCGTCAAGATTTCAACTTGACTGTAGTATTTCAGTCTCTAAGCAATTTGATTAGTTTTAGCAATGATCAATTAAATTCTTGTAGGTGTTAGGCAAGACGGGAGTGTATCTCACTTCTTTCATAGAGCAATTAAGGCTTATAATACAGGAACTCGAAAGCGTCGAAAGATTCAAGGAGTTGATTTAGGTGATGTCCGCTGGCATAAGACTGGCAGGACTAAGCCAGTAATGCTGGATGGAGTTCAGAAGGGATGCAAAAAAATTATGGTTCTCTACATGAGCTCAGCTAAAGGAGGCAAGTCGGAAAAGACTAATTGGGTGATGCATCAGTATCATCTCGGAACTGGTGAGGATGAGATGGAGGGAGAGTATGTTGTGTCAAAAATACTTTATCAGCAGCTGCAAAACAACAAGGGCGACAAAATTGAAGATGAGAGAACCGAAAATACTGACACTCTAATCGCAAAGGTGGATCCTATAACTCCCATGTCTGTCACTCCTGATCCTCCTCGTACTGATAGGAGATTTTCACACTTTGATGTGGAAAAAGAGTCAGTAGTTACTGATGTTAACTCGGATATTTCCACTAACTCAGATATTTCCACTAAGGTAAATTTTTTTCCTTCTTTTGTTGACTTCTTAGAGCCAAAAAGTCTTTTATTTTATTTATTTTAATGTTTCCTTTTGGCATAGTTGTTAAAGGCGCAAGACCAAGGTGCAAACAGGTCCTAGAGCCTTGGCACAAGGCGCCACCAAGGCGCAAACTTTAGAAACACTAGGCGCACACACTAAAAAAATATGCATAATACATTCCTAGCTAACACATGTATCAATATTTATATCAATTTCAAAAATAAACTGAAAAAGCACACTTATGACTACACAAATAAGTCCAAACCACACAAAAACATGAAACTCAATGTCAATAACACAAGTTAAGTACCAAACCAATGCTACTCCTACTACTACACTAATAACCATTCATTGTCAATAAAAAAGAACACATAAAAACACAACTAATAGTTATTATAAATTGCAACACGTTGTTCTTTTTACTGTCCCAACATGATCTGTTCTCTTCTCTGTTCTTTTTCTTGAACTTTACATATCAATTCTGAATTCCCATATTTAGTCTTTCTATTTCTTGTGACCCTTAATATGGTTACTTAGTTTTTATTTTTACTTAAATAAGATGGGTTAAGATTACGTCCTACTTCAGTTAGATTAGTGGTTGGAATTAATAAGCAATTATTTTAAAAACAAAAGTAAAACAATAAAAACCCTAGTAAAAGCCGTATAAGTGAACAAGGCACGCCTTACCTAAGGCTCCAAATCCAGATGATGCACACAAAGACGAGAGCCCTTAAAACAGCTTCTCAACTGGGTCAAAAAAGGTGCACAGGGGTGAGCCTTGGCCGAGGCGCGCCTTTTACAACTATGCCCTTTGGGGCTATGAACATATTGAGATTGAATCATTCAATATGGGAGCTTATTCTCTTCATTGCGCACAATATTTTCTGCAGTTGCTGAGATAAGTTTCATGTACAAAAAATTTGTACAAAGTTGTGATATGCAGATTTTGACTTTTTTTTTTTTTTGTGCACTTCTTTATAGGGTAAACATCCTGAGGTGGAATACGTAGAAACTCAGGTTATGCCTGAAGATGAGAACCCATATGATGATGGTGATGATGAATCAAATATTCTAATTTATTCTGCTCCAAAAGATAATAATACTGCGGAGGAATACCCAAAATGGTCAGGATCACAGACTTTGTATGATTCACAACAGATGGCGGAAGGGCTTTATCTGGTTGACGAACTCCTTCAGAGTCAATCTGGCAACAATAAGCCATGCCTTTCAGATTATGCAAAGCTAGGACCAGAATATTTAAAGAAGGATCTAGAGGAGTGCCAAAATCTGGTGCTTGATCCACCTCAGATAGAAATTGCTCAGATAGAAATCGATACACCTCCAGATTTTAGACTAAGTCAGCTTGTATGTTTTCCTTTTTACAATTTCTTTTGTTTTCTCCCGTTCGCATATTCCTTCATTTAATGCTTTGTTGATGTATGCGTTTGTAGGACTTCGGGTCACAGGAAAGCTTTCTTCCATGGGGTGGAAGTGGAGGCAAGTAATGTGAGTAAGTATGGTTTTGGTGACTCTAACCTCGATACAGCTGACACAAAACCCCCAAATTTTGCAGCTTTTTGTGGGATACTTGGCCTTTGTAGTTGGTTGGTTGCTAAACACTTATACGTGTTCCCAACTTGATGTAATTTATGGTGGCCTAGTTAAATGGGGTTGTTATAGCCTAAGCTGGAGGTTTGTAACTATACTCTGATTGTTAATGCTAGGAGATAGATCCAAGTAACGATCTAATTTCTGTTTTGGAACCAAATGTAACTCGTCTTTCGGCTGATTTTGTTGAAATGTTGCCCTGAGCATAAAATATAATGCTTATGGACTTCAATTTCACGGAAGCTTAATTTGTCTTTCACCGAACTTGTGAATATATTGCATTGGTCATATAAAGTATTTGTTCTATCGAACTTAGTGAGCTCCTTGCTCGTGGTTGCATCCTTTTGACTCACAGTCCTATTGCTGATTTACTAGTGATCAAAATATGTGCAGGCAGACTACATTTCGGGTGATTTACAAGTACTTGTCTACGCATTATGCGTAGTCGGTTATTAGGGACTACATTATAGAACTACTCTCAGTGACTTGCACAATTCTAAAATGAACAATTATCATGTTCAAATGGCTTGAATTTTAAGTCTTATATAAAGATTTCTCAATCTAAATTATCACTTAAAAGTTCTTTCAAAAAAAATCATTACTTAATAAAAATCTAAATAATATAGTTCGTTTAGTTTTTAGTCGCAGTCAAAATTCAATAATTGACACCCTTGGTCAACATTAAAAATGTAAATTAGATTTCCAACCTTCATCAATCTACGGTAGGAATAAGTTGCAAAAATAGCCCTAAATAGAAGTTTAACCATTAACATCTATAAAGATGTAATATTACTCTTAATTTAGTGGTTACTAGACTCTAAAAATATTACTAGAATTAACAAAATGTAAATTTTTCAAATTAGTTTTTTAAGTCTTTGATTGAGAGGTTAATGGAGACGAAAGTTAGAAGATAGCGGAAGTAGCGGAACGGAAAGGGAAATGACGGAAACAAAAATTAAATGTTAACCTTATTTTGAAGTTCGTGGATTAAATAGGAGGTTAATGGATGTAAATTAGTTAAAATGTTTACGTTACTCTCATTAACCCCGTTTTGAAGGTTAAGGTTTCAAGATTAATAGAAGTAAGATGTTAACTTTCATTTAATCTTTTAAAAAACTCCCAAACGAGATTATTTAAAAAGTTTAGATTTCATTGCTCTTGTTAACATCCATGAGCAAGTTTATACTCCATCCGTTCTCGAATGTATGTCTTTTAAGCTAAAAAATTAAAAATTAAGAATCTTGTGTAAAATACTAATATACCCTCTAATTTTTTGGTTTTATTTCCTAAAAACTACCAAATGATGTCTTATATATATGGTAATTGTAATACTTTATTTTTTTCTTGCGAAATCAAATGGCGCAAATAGACAACAAAAAAATAAAATAGGAAAGAAATGACAAAACAACATACATTTGTGAATTTTTCAACTTGCTTAAACGACTTATATTCGAGAACGGAGAGTATATGATTTTTGATAAATTAGGACAATTTTAGACATCATTTTAAAATACATGTATTTTGTTTTGTATTATACATATTTTGTAATTACAATAAGGAGTAAAAAAAAACATTAAACTCTTAACTCTTTTGGTCAAACTCGTTATACTAAGGCGTGTGGACCATAGAGACACCAACAACACTAATAATGTCTCATGTATGTATGAGCACTATACTAAAGCAAAGACACAGCATGAAAAGAAAAAAGGTACCTAGAAGGATTATAAGGAACAAACATTCATCAAGTAGATCAGATCTACCCTTAAGAATTTTTGTGTGAAATTCTATCTTACACACTCCACTCAAGATTGTACTAACTAAATGAATGGGACATATCTAGCTTAGCTAGATAGAGAAGACTCCCCCCAAAAGCTAGGCTCCACTATTACATGTTACCATATACACTCTTGTCACTTTCCTTGTCCTTGTGTTTGTGGGGAACTCCTACTATTCCCTAAATGGGATAAGGGATACCCAAATACCCTTAACCTTTTCACAATACTACAATTTTAGTCATTCACTTATAATGTGTTGTTAACCAATATCATCGAAATATTATTGATATTCTTGTTTCCAAAATGGGCTTCTTGAATCACCGAAAACCTATGAAAGGTTGGCACTGGGACACCTGGTTCACCTCCGACGATCAAGTTAGATATAGATTTTAGGAAGAATAAAAAAGAAACTTGAATATGAAGTAATAGAATAATAAGATACCTTTTTGGTGATGAGGTGTAGGATATTTATACCCCATTTAGGGAAATGTTGTCCTAATGAGGTCATTTCCTATTATGTCATCGGGATAGAAGCCCAAAGAATAACAGAATCACAACTATATATGTCCTTTTCTGATTTGTGGGATCCATGATCAAATATTATTTTTCTAGCTAGAGGACCACTGGTTTTGGTTGCTACCCCACCGTTTTGCTGCGGGAGCGGACAGGGGTTCCCGCATCCTTTGGCATAACTAGGCTTTTGGCTGGATGACAGCATGTTGGGCCTGGCTAGGCCCAATTACATTTTACGTTGTCATCAATTATGATTAAAGAATCAACTCGTAAGATTTAAGTCAATTTATCTCTATTTTGAACCTCATCTATAAGATGAATCTAATTTAAGTTATTATATAATTGGATGTGAATTGTTGGAATCTTTGGTAAATTTTTGCTTATTCTCCATATTCTCAAAATAAGTTCAAAATTTGTGAAATAGAAACTGTAACTGTAATTAAGGGAGAAAATAAATTAGTGACAAATAAATCAAAGAGGAAATAAAATAATTATAAATAATTAACAAATACATAAAGCATGACTTTCCAAATTGGATGTACAAAATTCTAACCAATTCATGGATTTAACCCAATCCAATCTAAAGCCCAAGATAATTTGATTTATTTATGCGATTGAATTGGTTTATGTATAACCGATCCATAATTATTTCATTCGTTAGTTTGGTTTGATTTTTGGATCTAATAAGGGTCAGCTTAGCATTGTTGTGGGGAGAAGTTGTTGTTGTTAGGAAAAGTAAAAATAATAAAAGGAGAAAAATATGTAATTATTAAAAATGTATTGAAATTTAGGTCTATTTTAGTTAAAAATACATAAATTTCAATACTAGCTTTCTACATGTTCTAACAATTATTTTTCCCAAAACCTACATTTTGTAGCTTTTGCTGAAAGTGAGCTTTCTATAATTTTTCAACTTTTTTAAAACGCAATTTTACATATATCAAATAGATACTTTTAGATGGAAAAGTTACTTTAACGGCTCAGAAAACAATGCGAAACTCACCCAAATGTTGAATTGACATATGAACAGTCATAGATATACTAAGTCTCATCCAAATTTGGATGAACCCTTTCAATTGTTAATTGGGGCATAATGCTTTGATGGACCACCTTCACTCGGATAAAGGGCGGGGCCTCATTAGCTAGATACAATGTCTCTGCCTAGCTAGCTCATAAATTCTAATTTCACCTATTATTCATGTCTATACCTTGAATTTCCACTAAAAGATATTAATTTGCTCCAAATAGTGAATTGCTTAGAATTATAAGATCATATTATTAATAGAGTTTTTCTATTGTCACTTTAACTTTCACAAGTGTAATAATTAATTTGTCGATTTATCCACTATCACCATTCAAACTAATATATTATTAGTGTTGGAAGAACATTATGAAATACTAAGGTAAAAAATTAGAACTGTTCTGAATTGAACTGAACTGAACTGAATGATGCTGAATTGAACTAAACTGAACTTAATTTTGCTGATTTGAACTAAACTGAAAAATCAATACTAAAACTAAATTTAACAAACAATAATAATAATATTGCATTAGAAATAATAATTATAATAAAAAATTAAAATTAAGATAATACCCTAATATGTGGAAGTATCGACGTAATTTCATAGAGTCATTCGGTCTGAATGCTACATGAAGAACATAACCCAGATGAAGGAACGGGAAGACCTAGGATGTAGAAGAGCATAACATGAGTGATTCAACAGATTTGGATTCCTATATACCCACAACAGATTTGGATTTCTATATACCCACTCATGGAATAATTTCATTTTACGATATATAAGATCCATCTGTATAGATATCATCATCTACACCCAGAAAGCCGTATGCTTTGGAAGAAGCTTGTACAGTTTGGGAAGAGGTTTTGATTGATCAAAAAGAAGAATCTACTCCAACCGATATGCCCTTAGGCACGACCATACATAACATAGAAATCACACTTGGAAAGGGTGGACAATTAGCTAGAGAAAGACTGGATTTGTTATCTCAAGTTTGCTTTTCGTAAAAAAAATACCAATTGAAGTGAAGGGTTTCTTCAAACAACAAGGAGCTGGGTCAACTAATCAATCAAATGATATTGAGCATGTTTCCCATCTCTTCTCGAGAAAGAAGTGGGCTATTTCTTTGCAAAATTGTGCTCAATTTCATATGTGGCAATTCCGCCAAGATCTCTTCGTTAGTTGGGGGAATAATCCGCACGAAACGGATTTTTTGAGGAGAAAAAAAAAATCACGGCATGCAATAGCCGCTTCAAATACTCTTGGATATTTGTCACAAATTAGAAAACATGTAATTAGATGTCATATGCCAGAGTTTAGACGTGAACATCTTAGGGGAATGGCATGCCATTGCAACGATTTTACATCTATCATTGAGAATGACAGTAGAAATGACATTTGAATAGTTATAAAAAAAATGTGAAAAGTGTTGTACAATATGCTTCAAATGTCACAAAAGTATCAGATGTCGATTATTGTTTCTACTTTCACGTTTTATACATGCTTGGAATACCAATTATACAATATTGTCTGAATGTTAATGGAAGCGTAGATTCAAATATGTTTAATATAGATTGTAAAACCGCCATGTTTGCAGGATGAAATGCTATATCACAATAAATTTGGGAATTACATGATGTAAATGATGATGAAAATGATGAGATCATGTATCATATGAAAGAAAACGATTAGAAAAATAAAATATAGTAGAATTATTAAGTTGGTATAAATAATAATATTTATTTATATCTTGCAAATTTTGTAAACAAATTGGACCAAATAGTTGTAATTATAATAAATATTAATAGATTATATATAAATAAAAAATATTTATTAATAATTTATGGCAAGATGCATTATTTGGCCACTGATCTTTCTAAATTTGTGCATTTGACCACTGACATTTTATTTTGTCACATTTGGCTACTCATCTTTGTAATTTGGTCATATGTGGCCATTAGTCTACCAATTTAGTGAAATCTTGCCCTTCTTAAATCAAAATTAAAAGGAAATAAAAGTGTTAAACATTAAAATTTCACTATTTCAAATAATAAATTTATACTAAAACCAAAATATTGCTAAATAATACAAATAAAGAAATGTCAATTAACGTAATAAGGGTGAGATTTCACCAAATTACAAATGTGAATGACCAAATGTGACCAAATAAAAGGTCAGTGGTCAAATGCACAGATTTCGGAAAGGTCAGTGGTCAAATGCACAGATTTTGGAAAGGTTAGTGGCCAATGCACATATTTTGGAAAGGTCAGTGGCCAAATAGTGCATTTTGCCATAATTTATTGATAAGGATAATACCAATAATGATAATAAATTAAAATTGAACTTAATTTAATATTGCTGAATTGAATTGAACTATATACTACCAAACTGAACTGAACTAAATATTTTGAATTGAATTGAAACATACCATTTAAACACATTTTGCCTATGTGGCACCATGTTGGTAAACACCAACATAATGAGGAGAGTGAAAAGGCTAAAATGGTAAAAAAAACTTATGACGAATTACAAAAACTCACCTAATTAATTTCATTATTCTTCTTCCTCTTCTCCTTCTTCCCTCTTCTTTCTTTTTCTAATTCTAATTTGGAATTCTAGAAAATCTGGAATTTTCAGATTTTATAATCTGAAATTCCGTATCAAATCTGGAATTTCCATATCATAAACTTTGGAAAATTCCAAATTTGAAATTTGAAATTTCTAGATTTTATGATTTGGAAATTCAAATCTGGACGAAATCAAGAATTTTCCGAATTTGAAATATGGATAAAATCTGAAATTCCAAATTTTGTATTACAAAAAAAAAGAGAAAGAAAAAGAAGAAAGAAGGGAGAAGTGGGGGACCAAAAATGTATTTTGTTTAAGCGAGTGTATTCCACTCTTTCTAATGAAAGTGAAATTGGGTGCAAAACGAGCCAAATGTATGTGAAAAACCAAGTTGAGTGGGCGGAATGAAAAACCCCAAAGTTCATGTGTTTAAATGAAAAAAGTGCAAACTTGAAGGGTCTGAGATGTAGTTAAGCCTTTATATATTTATATAGATACTAGTCTTTGGCCCGTGCTATGCACGAATTGTGAGAGCATATTTTTTGAATTATTGTATTAACTTTATGAGAAATTTTATTATAATTCCAGGGACTCGAGCAATAAACATGTATCACTTGTATACATTTTTTTCTTTACACTAATCATTTTTCAATGGATGACATATTTCTCTAATTTCATATGCTCGGATATATTGCATCTCACAAATGGTAAAAAAAAATCAAATTTATTACTTTTTTTTTTTACAGAAAGAAAATTTATTACTTAAATACCATACTATGGACAATATAAAATAAATTCAAAATGCACAATACATAAATACTATTCATATTATTGAACCTTTTTTTTTTTGACAAAACCATATTATTAAACTGAGAATTAGGTTGTCCTGTAATTTTTAAAGTAAGAAAGTTCAATTAACTACTTTTGAAATTAACTATTTGTGAATTGAATTTTAATATTGCATTTCTTATTGAACTATTTTTTATAAGTTAGTTAACTAAAATTACCCTTAAAATTCTTTTCTTATTTTTTTTTATAAATAAAACTTATTTCCTTATTAAAATTTGTTATCCTAGTATTAGATTCAAATTTTTTAATTAAACTATTCGAATGCTAAAAAGAGTTCGTAAGTAACTGTATTATTATTATTAGCTTTCAAAAAAAAAACTATATTAACACAACAAAAATAATGAGTACTTGAAAAAAAAAATCAAAAACAATATATATAAATAATAAAAATATAAATTTTTTAGCTCCTATTTAGAGTTATAGGAAAATACAGTCGCAATTTGACATTATATTATTATAAACAACTTTAACCCGGATTTTTGAAATCTATGAGAACCTCTCAATACTGCAAAATTCAGGGGTATTTCAATTTAAGTAAGCAAGTTTATGTGGATATAATAAATAGAAAAATATACTAAGGTAAAACAATTTGATTACAGGAAAATCTTATATGAAAATGCATATTAGACATAACATGAGCAATAAAAAAGTTGAAGTTTTTATAACTTTTTTTAAAAATGAAGCTGATTAGAGAGAGAATTTAGAAAATAAAAACATTTGAGTCAATCCATTCAAAATCTAATACTAATACATCAAATAACAAAACCATATTCATCAAATAGACACAATAAATACTTTGGCTCAATCAATATTAGATCCTCATATTCATCTATTAATTATCATTATGAGCTAATTTGAAGCAAGGAACAAAAAAAAAGTTAGTAATATGTACAATTCAAAATTTGAAATAAAATTATGAAAGTATTAAATTTGAATTGCAATCTAAATAATTAAAAATATTACCATATTATGTATTTTTGTTTTTTTTTTAAATTAAGTAATTACCATATATACCAATTCGAATTAGTATTATTAATATATAGAATCCGTATTACAAAATAATACTATTTTTCAATTAGTAAATATAAATGGTATGATAAGGAAATGATAAAAAAAATTATAATTGTGAAAAATTGACATGTGGAAATTAAAGGAGTAAAAAAAAAAAGAGTTTGACACCTCATCCTAATTGTTACACCTTTAATATATACAGATTCATTTATTTTTTTTTTCTCGAAGACATATAGATTCATCTATTAACTATTATTATGAGCTAATTTGAAGAAAAAAAAATGTTACTAATATGTAGAATTCAAAATTAAAAATAAAATTATGAAAGTATTAAATTTGAATTGCAATCTAAATAATTCAAAATATTACCATATTATGTATTTTTAAAAAAAAATTAAGAAATTAAGAAATTACCATATACACTAATCCGAATTAGTATTATTAATATATAGAATCCGAATTAGGAAATAATACTATTTTTCAATTAGTAAATTGTATCTAAATATAAATGGTATGATAAGAAAATAATAAAAAAAAATTAAAATTGTGAGAAATTGACATGTGGAAATTAAAGGAGTAAAAAAAGGAGAGCTTGACACCTCATCCTAATTGTTACTCCTTTAATATATATATATATATATGAGTTACAAAATTCAATTTTTTTAAAATATAAATCTATAGTAGCTTGTTTCTTCTTTCCAACAAAGCCAAAATTAACCTCATCTTTGACTTTATGTAAAGCATAAATAACTCCTGGTATGTTTTGCTCGTGTTGTAACAAGTAATTGTTCTAAGTGTTAATTGCTTGAAATGCTTCCTGATGAACCCTATGTGACATCCGTGCCCTTATTTCATAGTTAATACCTTATCATTAGATTATGTTATGCCTTTATATTGGGGTAGAAGTGGATTAAGTAAAGTTTTCCTAGTTAGGAAGACAATTTCCGCTTTTAGCTATAAATCAAAAGTTCGGTGGACTTTTTAAAAGAGGTTATAAGTTGGAGGACTTGGAATGATATTTACCTATTCTTGGTAATATAAATTTCAGAATTATCTCTTTGGTTCAGCAAAAACGAAATATCATCTTCATTTCTTCTCCTTTCTTCTAATTGGTTCCAAACTGATCAGTCCCAACCGTTTTCGCTATATCCGGAGTTGTACTTGACTTAAAGTTTCTAGACATATAGACCTAAGTTTCCACCAAAGGAATTTGGAGTTGAAGGTCTGTGGATGGAGAACGGACTGGAAACATCTTAGGGAAGAATTGAGTCCTTAGAGTGTTTTCTTTTTATTTCTTGTAGAGGTAAGTAACTATCACCTATAAACTGATTTTGGGTACATAAATATGTGTATATATCAGTGAGTATCTTGTTGATTTGATCTCAAACTATATTCAAGGGTTTAGCTCTTTTGCAAATCTGATTTGGAGGAATTGGTGAACTAAGCGTTTAATTACGTTTTGAAGTGTAAATTGAAGTGTTTTTGTGCTGATTTGATCTTTATGTCATAGATTCAATATGTTTTGAAGGAGTATTATTTGATATATATGTGATTCTGATTTTATGTTAAAGAGATGGTTTGATGCTCTTAAAGATTGTTTGTGGAAGTATTTGTGAAAGTTAACATCAAATATATTGAGTAATTTGAATTGAGGTTTAAAGATGTTTTGATGAGTTTTTATATGGAGAAATATTTTAGTATCCATCTAGAGTTATCCGTAATGGTGATTATGTTGTTGAAAGACCATATTCAGTTAGGAATGTGGCCTGTGTACACAGTTGGATAAAGACCTATTGGGTATGGCAACGAGGAGGCGGGTAAGACCATACGAGATAGGCATTGGCATAGTTATAGAGACGTCTCGAATTTGCTTATGAGTTGTGGATGGAATCACATGGGGGATAATCTGGAATGGATACAATGTTACAAGTTTGAAATCTTATTGCTTTTGATGTGAAAGTTGTAAAGTTTTGGTTAATATTGTGTTTATAAAACTATGTTTACAAGCTTGAGTTTTCGTTATCTAATTCTGATATTTTTCATGGTATATCTATATAGCTATTTTAAGTATTCTATTTTCATAGTTGATTGTTGCTTATTGAGATTTCTGTCTCATCTTTTCAAATGTTTTAATGTTTTTAGGCGAGGAAGTTCAAGGTACCGAGGGAGGTACTCGTCACTAGCTCGAGGTTTGGATTCGGTTACGAGCGAGCAAGTCGTCTACTAGGGTATTGCATATCATCATGCACTTGTGGATATGTATATATTGATATGTTTAAGCTAGTAAATAGGTTTGTTTTTCGTTGTAGAAGTTGGGTTGTTGTACGAAATCTTGTAATATGGATATGGTGTGATCTATGTAATATTCAAACTGAATGTTGAGTTTGATGTTTGTCTTGTAAGTTTGGCAATGTATTATAATAGTTGTGAAATTATGGAGATTCACACTTGTTTGTGGTGTAGTGTTTTAGTAGGCAGATTCCGACTTCGATCTTTCAGCCCAATATACAACTTTTCTAGGCAGATTTAGATTGAAAGTTCTAAATTGATGTTTTGTATAGTTTTTCTTGTTGTTTTGGTTACTTCCCGAGACATTATTTTGGACAAGTGTATGTTTAAGATATTGTCTCACCGTCATATCCGATTCTTTTAGGGTCGGGTTTGACAACTTGGTATCAGAGCTCTAGGTTTCGTTTGTGGATAGAGAAGTGTGGATTACATGTAAAGTGCTAAGAGTGATATGCTTATTTGTTACTGATGTGTTGCATACATTTTCATGCATAGCATGTAATAGATATATGTATAATAAGTGTGCTTTTCATATAGATGCATCGAAGACGAGCTCGCGGCCGACGACCTCAAAATAGGGGTAGAGGTAGAAATGAGGAAACAAGAGAGTTAGGAGTGGGACACGAAGGTATAGGGGATAGTGAGGCCTCTGATGCTAGAGTTCCACATGTTGTACCACCTCAAAGACAACCCTCACCACCACATCAGCCTATTGATCCTCCACCAATACCTCCTCAATATGAACAACCCGTACCACCTGTGGCTCAACAAGCTGCGAATCCACAAGTTGCACAAATTTTACAGCTTGAACCCCAAACATTAGTGGAAGCCTTAGTAACATTGATGGAAACACGTGAGACACGTCGAAGGCCTAGTGAACTTATAGAGGATGCTAAAAATTGTGGGGCATTTGATTTTAGAGGTACCTCAGTTGCAAGAATTGTTAGATAAAGGTTACATACGACCTAGTGTATCACCTTGGGGAGCTCCAGTGTTGTTTGTGAAAAAGAAAGATGGTACGATGCGGCTGTGTATAGATTACCGCCAGTTGAACAAGGTTACTATTCGTAACAAGTACCCATTGCCTAGAATTGATGATTTGTTTGATCAATTGCAAGGAGCGACAATATTTTCAAAGATTGATTTGAGAACGGGGTATCATCAATTGAAAATCAGAGAAGAAGATGTGGAGAAAACGGCTTTTAGAACATGATACGGGCATTATGAGTTTCTTGTTATGCCATTCGGGTTAACTAACGCACCAGCATCATTCATGGATCTTATGAACCGAATATTTAAACCTTACTTGGACATGTTTGTGATTGTGTTTATAGATGATATTTTGGTGTATTCCAAGAATAAGGAAGATCATAGCAAGCATTTGAGAACGGTTTTACAGACTTTGAGGGAGAAGCAGTTGTATGCCAAGTTTAGCAAATGTGAATTTTGGCTTGATGAAATTATGTTTTTAGGGCATGTTGTTTCAGCAAAAGGAATTTTAGTTGATCCTAAGAAAGTTGAAGCCGTAGCAAACTGGAAAGCACCATCGAATGTTCATGAAGTACGTAGTTTTCTGGGATTAGCAGGTTATTACAGGAGGTTTGTAGAAGGGTTTTCACTTATAGCTTCTCCAATGACACGATTACTTAGGAAGGATGTTAAATTCGAGTGGACTCCTGAATGTCAACATAGTTTTGATACCTTGAAATCTAGACTTATTAATGCTCCAAAGGACAGATCATATATGTCTTAGAGCATTTAATGCATCTCCAACTGCATTTAATGGTAAGCACCAAAAATCAAAAAGTTGTTCTTCGCGCGCCTGGACTGTACACTATCAAACAAACTCTGTTTGTTCCCTGTCTACCCTTTGTTTAACTTAATGAGGAAACATTTCAGCTATCCTTATCCTCAATTCAAATCTGGTGTATGTTTTGGATTAAAAGACAAGGATAACGGAATCAACTGTACTTGAAGACCGTTTGAAGAACAAGACAGAGAAACAACTACAACTCTCTCAAGATTCAAATTTAAGCAACGGTCATCTTCAAGCTCCATATAAATAGTAGCCTAGTTCAACCTTGTGCTCACACGGGAGTTTTGAGCTATCTTAACGCACTGTTATTTTACTTAGAAAATAGAGCATTCCATTCTTTCTCTTTTCTTAATTTCAATTTGTAAAAGTTAGAGAGTGAAGAAAATACAAGTTCATAATAGAAATTGTAAACTGATATTGTTTGTGATAATTAGTTAGTTGAGAGAAAACCATTTGAGGTTTGAGTTGGGTGAGAATTCTAGAAAACAGAGAATAAGTTTTCTGGGGAAAATCCTTTAACTCTTACTAGGGTGGTCAGGACTTAGTGAGAAATTAGCTAGGTCTCTATTGATGTAAAGGAGCTTATGTACCTACCATAAAAGTATTGAATAGTGGATTTGAAATCTCTGTTGAGTGATCTCACAGGGAACAGGACGTAGTGACAGGAGTTCTGTGGTGAACCTGGATAAATATTTTGACTCAGGATCTTCTGAACTCTATCTCTCTATTCTACTACTTGTTTTATTTGCTTCTGTACCCTGCAACATTACTTAAGTGCTGAAACAGATTGTCTCTTTACCTCTGTCCTTGTTCAGAAGACAAACCTTCCAAAAGATCTGTTAAACGGAACTTCTGTTGCTAAAAGATAAACCATTCAGAGGCTATCTTCTGAACAAAAGAAATTGGAATTTGCCCAAGTTTTGTTTAAACTTGATTTTGGACGAGAAACCTATTCACCCCCCTCCCCCCCCTTAGGTTATCCTGATCTTGTTAGGGCCAACACTTCCTTTGATGTCACGCTTGGGATGACATTGCAATAGTCCGATTTTGGATCAGTCTCTTCACCAATGTTTATTACCGACTCAATGATTTCTTCATTCGTAGGTGATTCCATTGCTATTGTCCGGTTTAAGATCAATCTCTTCATCAGTGTTCATTATCGATAAAGTAATAAATTCGGTAAAATAATTTTTTTTCCGGTTCCAAGGGTATTACTTTAAAGAGGTTTAACTGTAATTGAAATCAAATTTACTTCATGTCATGTATATTTATTTTAGGGAAAAGTTTAAAAATAATGCTTGTGGTTTGCAACTTTGGCAAATAAAGGTCTGTGGTTTCAATGTTTGCAATTAAAGGTATGAGATTTCGTTCCGTTAGCAAAAAAGGGTATTTTTACTAACACTGTTTATTATTATTGACGTGCCACTTTGACCACAATTCGACTAAAGGGCAATTTTGTCTTTAAAAAAATAAGAAAAAGTAAAATTTTAAAAAAAGGTTTGTGGTTTGAGTAGTTTTGCAAATACCAACATGTGGTTTAACATTTTATTAAAAAAGAGGTATGCGGTTTGATTTAATTACCAAATACGGTTTTTATATTTTTATAAATTAAAAATCACTAACAAACATTCATTTAGAAAAACAAAACAATAATTTTGCTAACGGATAATAGAGAAATTATCACAATAAATTATCGATAGTAGTACTGTTTTGTCCTCATGTTTTCAATAATACTCCCTCCATTTTTAAATATATGACGTTTTAGAAAATTAGAAAATTCTTTTATATATGAAATTTTCGCTTTTCAAGAATGTTTAATTTAGTTTTTTGGTCCAAATATTGAATATTTATCTTGATTCAGGTGGTTTTTAATATTTCAATGTTTATTGACCAATCATAGTATGAGAGAGAGTTTCTTTTTAAGTTAACCAATGCAAATTTATTAGTTTGAGATGTATTATTTGTGTTTCTTAATATGTGTGAAACTCTAAAAAGACATATAAAAAAGAATGGAGGGAGTACATTGCAAGGTCCTTAATTAAGGTTTGTTTTATACAACAGTTTAGTCTCTCTAACCATTTAAATTACTGATTTACCATTACATATTATGTGCAAATTAAATTTTCATGCATGAACTTTTATATGTTTACATTTTAATACCTAAAACTTATATTTACATTTCAAACTAATTATTTTATAGTATTGATTTTATCATAATCGAAATTATTTTACATTTGTTTTTCTAAATTATACTATATAATAGAGAAATACTACACATGAAATTCAATTTTATTTTAGTAAATAATTTCAATTTTTTTTTTAAAAATAACAATTCTAAACTAAAATAATTTATTATTATTATTATTATTATTATTATTATTATTATTTTACATATGAATTTTAATAAATGAATTTCAATTTTATTTTAAAGACTTTGTAATGTATTATTGAAGATAGAGAACTAAACGATCTGTTTTGTCATATAATAGAGAATATTAAATTATTTAGCTAAATGTAAAAACTGTACTTGGTAATTAAATCAAACCTCGTATGTACCTCTCTTTTAATAAAATGTTAAACCACATGCCGGTATTTGCAAAAAACCTCAAACCACAAATTATTATTTTTTAATTTTACTTTTTCTTATTTTTTTAAGAAAAAATTGCCTTTTGGTCAAACTGTGGTCAACATGCCACGTCAGCAATAATAAACAGTAATAGTGAAAATACATTTTCTGGTAACGGAACGAAACCTCATACCTCTAATTGCAAACATTGAAACCACAGACCTTTATTTGCAAAAGTTGCAAACCACAAGCATTATTTTTATTTGACTACAATGGATCTCAAAATGACCGGCTAATTAATACGAGTCCAACGGTATAAAAATTTTCGAAACCGAGTTCGGGATCATCGGAAAGAAAAGAAATAAAAGACTTTTCTCTCTCATGTGATGACATCAACACTGATATCATCAGCCTCCCTTTCCTGACCATACACGTGTATACCCCTCATATTATGCCATCTTTTCCATTTAATTACACAAATACCACCTGTTGTCACACCATTAAAACTTTGTCACACCACCTCAAAAGTGTCACACCTGAAGCCTCCCTACCTAGGTAATTCTAAAATATAATAAATGGCAATAATTACCCAATTTGGTGAAGAGGCAAATAATAAAGACCTAAAAGCAGACGACTTGTCTTCTACCAGCAGAAATAGTGTCTGCAGGCAAAATATGAACACTATGTGGTGTCCAATAAATATACTACAACAGTACTTTCATCTACAATCTGGGCTACTTATGCCAGCTCATCATTCATGAAAAACCATTGATTTGCTATTTTAATTATTTTCAATTTCTTAAAAAAAAAAATCAATTTCATATTAATTAGCTTCTTAAACTGGCAAATAAAGTTCTTTCAAAGAGTAAGGACTTTCATTCATTGTTGGATTGCCCTTCATGAGTTAGCATTGAATTATGGCACGATGTGATTGGCATATCTTTGCCAAGAACTATCAATATTGGTAAGTGTCTTTGTTACTTGGATTTACCGCTAATTTTTCTTCTTTGTGGCTTTTTAACCCTCCATTATATCGAAAAAAAATAAATGAATTTCATCATCACAAAACAAATTTGTGAAGATAAATTAGAATGGGAAGGAATCCAAAATTAGAATGTGAAAATAAATTAAAAGAAGGAAAAACATAGAGGGTTGGGGCAGAGGCGCACGTGGGCATCATGAAAGCTGCTATTTTGTTTTGACCCAAACTCCACAACTCACTACACTATCTATACAGACATTATGTACTGTAATGTAATCTAGTTTGTTTGTATTCTATCTATTCAAACCCCATCGATATGGCCGACACAATTTTTGTTTTTTTTTTTTTTTTCGTTTAAGGGTAGATTTTTTTTAAAGAAATTCATGTAATTTTACTTATTTTGAAAAATATGAATTAAATTTTTTTTTTTAAAAAAAATCTTAATTTCCATAATTATATTTTATTTACTTTTTTTTGAAGCAAATATTTATTTATGGAGAGAAATAGGGAAAATGATAATGTTTAAATAATTAAAAATGAAGGAATAGGGATAGTGTTAGTTTGGGTATTAGTAAAAAGAATTTGGACGAAAAACAATATATAATGGTTAACTAGGGCAATGTATAATAAGACCTTAAGATCAAGTTCTAGTGAGATGAGGAGTTTAAGGTGAGATGATGATATTTTTGTAATAAATTAGTGCAGTGGCAGTTTTGTATTTTACAGTTTCATTTTATTTTTTCAAATAAAGACAAAGTATCAAGACACAGCTAGAATTCCAACCTGCAACCTCTAACATGCACAAACCCTATTTATCTCCAACCATCAGGCCTCTTGATTCTTTTGTCCAATTTGATGTTTGGTTTTTTTTTTTTAACTGAACTGAAATTGTTGAATAGAACTGAATGGCTGAATTTAATTGAAATTGTTGAATAGAATTGAAATTTCTGAACATAGTTGAAATTTCTGAACTGAATTGAATTATTAAAATTGATGAATACAAGTTTAATTGGTTCCAAAAATATATATGTAGTAACATTTCATCGCCACTTTTTCTTTCCTTCCATCCTTTCCAATTTTTTATGCTTTCTTTTCCTCTCCTCATTTTCTTAATATTTTTTAACAAATAAAATCAAATCAAGTCATTCCAATTTCATACATCTAATTATATTAATTAATTAGTTGATATTAAATGACCCATTATCCACAAAATCTAAAATTTTATTATTCAAATTATAATAAATTAATAATAGATTATGTTAATCAAGTTTTATTATGAATATGTGGGCTTTTAAAGTATGGTTGTTATTTGTTTTAGCCCTCATTTTTTATCGGACAACTAAATTCTAAAATACATTGGTTGTCAAAAAAAATTCTATAAAACATTTCAAATAAGGTTTAATATAAATAGGCTTAATAGGGTATTACCCCCTGAACTTGTCTCCATTTAACAAGTGACACCCTCAACTTTGAAACGTAACAAAAATCCCCCTAAACTTGCTTAATTGTATGAACTAACCCCCAATTAAGTGACCGTTGTGAAATCAATTTGGTTGTGTTTAACACGCGCTGCCACGTGTACAAGGTTGAAAAGTCATACTGACACGTACATTGACACGTAATGACACGTGGATATTGAGAATTTTGAATTTAACAATAATTGAAAATCTGAAAAATATAATCTCCTAATCCCTAATCTCTTCATATCAACGTTAACAGAAATTCCTAATCCTAAGAACCGATTACCAGAAATTCCTAATCCTAAGAACCGATTACCAGAAATCCCTAATCCCTAATCTTTGAGAATCGATTTCCAGAAATCACAATGCCTCCAAAACGACGACAGAAGATAAGTACTCGACGGAAAAGCTCGGCGTTTGAAACGGCAGATGCTAATGAAGTTTCTGCATCCAAAATCAAAGATGCTAATGAAGTTTCTGCATCTAAAATCACAGATGCTAATGAAGTTTTTGCATCCAAAATCACAGATGCTAATGAAGTTTCTGAATCCAAAATCACAGATGCTAATGAAGTTTCTGCATCCAAAATCACAGATGCTAATGAAGAGGTAAGCAACATTTACTTGCAATGAAGATGGTGGTATGGTGGTTGCATTATTTAATGGTGTATGACAATCAAAAAGTTGCATGAGTTTTTAAATGGAATATAAAGTGGTCAAATATGGTATTTTTGTGATTATTGTGTACAATAAAGGGCAAAGTTATGGTTTTTCTGAACTTTATGCTTTTGGTTTGGAATCTTAATGTCTCTGTTATGTATTGATTAGTGTGAGATTATATTTAAGAAAGTTAGATTGTTTTGTTTGTTTGGTACCTGATAAATGTGAACTGTTTTTGGCAGGTTGTAGATGGCAATTTAAGTATTCATATCTATCATGGTGGTCAAATGATAATTGGTAATGTTGGAACTTGGTTTTACATTGGAGGGAATAGGTTTGTGAAGGAGAATGTTGATGTAGATAGGTTTGGGAGATTGGACATTTTGTGGTGTATGAAGGAGTTAGGATATAGAAAATGTGGTCCACTGTATTTCAGGCCTATAGGAACTGACACTTATATGGAATTGGTGGATGAGGGAAGTGTGCTAAACATGTTTAATGCTCAAAAAAGGGGTTTTGTGTGTGTCTATGTGGACTGTTTGCCAGATGGGTATGTGGCAGATGCTGATGTGGATTCTAGGGCTGACATGGAAATAGTAGCTAATATGGTTATAAAAAGGACTGTCATTCATGGAGCTGCTCTTTTCTCACCAAACAAGAATCTCACACACCCAGTAGGGCCAGTTGTAGAAGAGGATAGTGAGGAAGCTGAAGTTGAATTTGTTGAAGATCAAAGAGAAGAAAGCAGTGAAGGACAGACTACAAATGATGAACTTTATCAAGAGGAGGTAGAGGATGACAATGGAAGTGATAATGATGAGGAGGGTAGAGAAATAAGGAACTCAGTTAGAAGGGAAAGGAAAGAAAGATCTAGGAGGAACAGACCTGTAGATCCTAATGTTATTGAGTTAGGGGAGGTTGGTATTGACAAGGGGTTGGAGAGTTATGTTAGAGCAGGAAATAGGTATTCTGGTTTACTTGGAGGTGATGAAGACCATATAGGTAGCTCAGAAGATTACAGTCTTGGATCAGAGAATGAGGATGAGGAAAGAGAAGATAGAAGGCTGAGAAGGAGTCTTAGAAGAGTGCACTATGATCCTGATTGTGCAGAGCCATTATGGGAATTGGGGATGATATTCAAGAATGTATATGAGTTTAGAGAAGCAGTGGTGAAGTATGCTGTATTGAGGGGTGTGGAGTTGGATTTTGAGAAGAATGACAATGACAGAGTTAGGGTTATTTGCTGTGATGGATGCCCTTGGTATATATATGCCAGTTTAGTGAAGAAAAGTCAGGATTTTGTGGTGAAAGGCTATTATCCACAACATCAATGCATGAGGGTACACTTGAACAGACATTGTACTTCCAAATTTGTTGCAAAACATTTTAGGGAGAGACTTCTGAGTCAGAAAAACATCAAGTTGGGGGTGCTGCAGGAGTTGATTAAAAGCACCTTGAAGGTTCATGTTGGCAGACACACTTGTAGAAGAGCAAAGATGATTGTCTTGAATGAATTCATTGGTGACTGCAGAGAAGAATATGCTAGGTTGTATGATTATAGGGATGAATTACTCAGATCCAATCCAGGGAGTACTGTGCTAATCAATGTGGATAGGAAGCTTGAGGGGCTTGCAGAGAGGCTGATATTTAAGGGGTTCTATGTTTGTTTTAGTGGTGTTAGAGAAGGATTTTTGAAGGGATGTAGAAGATGTATTGGACTAGATGGCTGCTTTTTGAAGGGCATTTGCAAGGGGCAATTGTTAGTAGCAGTTGCTAGAGATGGGAATCATCAAATGTATCCTCTAGCTTGGGCTGTCATTGATGGTGCAGAAAGTACAACCACATGGAGTTGGTTTATTGAGAAACTAATAGTTGACTTGGAACTAAGAGAAGGGGCAGGCTACACAATTATTTCAGACATGCAGAAGGTACTCCTATTTATTTAGTTGTTAGTGATTATTAGTGATTATTAGTGAACTTGTTGGTGATGATGCTAGTTGTTAGTGATTATGTTAACTTGTTAATGAAATGTTAGTTGATAGTCATGATGTTAACTTGTTATTGAACTGTTAGTTGTTAGTTGATTAGGTTTTATGTTATTTATTTCCTATAGGGTCTAGAAGCAGCTATCAAGGACTTGTTGCCACAAGTGGAGCATAGGATGTGTGCAAGGCACATTCTTGCAAATTGGGCAAAAAAATGGAGAGGGGTAGAGGCAAGAAATGCATTTTGGGCAGTTAGTAAGGCCTCATTTGAAGCTCAACTAAGAGATAAACTGCAAGAGATGAACAAATTGGGCACAGATATATGCAGGGATCTAACTAGGTACAACAAGGAAAGATGGATGAGGACATATTTTCCTACTACTACCAAGTGTGATTCTGTCCACAACAATATAGCAGAGACCTTTAATGGCTGGATACTAGATTCAAGACACAAGATGATTGTAACTATGCTTGAGGAGATTAGAATTAAGGTGATGGATAGGAGAAGGGCTATGGTAGAGTTTGCTGCTAAATGGATCACAGATATTTCACCAATGGCACTGTCCATATTTCAAGGGTATTCAAACAGGGCAATGAGTTGTGAAATTGTCTGGAATGGTGATGATGGTTTTGAGGTGACAGAAGGCCAATACATGCATGTTGTGGATCTTAAATTGCTGACTTGTTCTTGTAGGGTATGGGCTCTAAAAGGCATACCATGTGCCCATGCCATAACAGCAATGCACAAAGTCAAAATGGACCCTATGCAGCATGTGAGCCATTGGTACAGTAAGCAAACTTTTTTGAGTTGCTATAGCACTTGCATTCAACCTGTGTTGAATATGCATATGTGGCCAGAAAGTGATCACCCTGCAATTCAGCCACCAGAGGTGAAGGCACTACCAGGAAGGCCTAAAAAGAACAGGAGGAAGGCAAGAGATGAGGTCAAAAAATTTGGAAAATTGTCAAGGCAAGGAGTGCAGATGAGTTGCTCATACTGCAAGGAGGCCAATCACAACAAGAAAGGTTGTCCATCAAGGAAGGCTGACTTAAGCCAGGTTGACAATGTGTAAATGCTTATGCTATAACAATATGTTTATGTATATTTTTGCTGACTTCATTTTTATGTGTAGGGCATTAAAAGGGACAGGTTACCTGAAGCTGATCAACAAGAACCTGCACCAAAACCTGTGAGGAAGAAAAGAAAGCAAATTGAAACACAACAAAGTTTCAATACACCAGCAAATGTATCAAATCAAGGACAGGTAGATACAATGTTTTGTAACTGTTAAGTGGTATAAATTGTGCATAGGAAATGTAGATACAAATTTTGGATTTCTTACACTGTTTTCTTACAATGATTAGGCACAAAGAACTACAACAAGGAAGAATGCAAAGAATGCACAATTTGGTTATGGTGTCTTTGTATGTGAAAAAACTGGATATTCAGCTTACCAGGTAAATTAGTGTCTTTGCATGCTTTCTTTCAATCTAGTATTTTAGTTGCAATTAGTGATTATGTTTCATATTTTTTGTAGACTGGTAAACCTGGAGGAATTGTGATATCAGCTGCTCCACGGCCTGTGAAGAGTTCTGCAAATGTCACTGGTGACATTGGATTTGAACCTACAAAGCTTAAATGGAAAGGAAAGGGCTCAATGTTACCTGATCACCTTCAAGATGAAAGAGAAATGAGAAGGGCTATGTATGACAGCAGGAGAATGCATCATATCCAGCAATCACAGGCTTCTAGTGATCATCCAGGACCAATTGGATCTTCTAATGCTCATCCAAGACCAATTGGATCTTCTAGTGCTCATCCAGGATCAAATGCATCTTCTACTGCTCAAACAGGACCAAGATATGCCTCTCAAACAGCCTCTACTGCTGCCAGACAAGTTACAAGTTCACCAAAGGGATCTCAACCTCCTAATATTGTGCAATGGTTTTATTAGTGCTAGGATGTTTAATGCTTGTGACAAATGGCTTATTTTGGACAAGAAACTTGATGGTTTTGTAGGCTGTTTTATGCCATTCACAGTTGGCTTTTTTTGGGACAAGAAACTTGATGTTTTGTAGGTTGTTGTTGGCTTTTTTCGGACAAGTAAAGTTGATGGTTTGTAGGCAGTTTTATGCCATTCATAGTTGGCTTTTTTGGACAAGCAATTTCTTTGTTAGTTAGCCTATGTTGTTTCATGCCATTTTATATTGGCTTATTTAATGGAACTGTCAATTGTTATTCACTCAAGTGTTATCTATTTTCTCAATTTATGCTGCCTTATTTAACGGAATTGCTAATTGTTAGATAGTATTATGTCAAGAACATATATCACATAAAACTACAACATGTTTGAAAGAGATTAATTAAGTCATCCTTGTTAATTGTGGAAGAGATTACATTATGTTTATCCAACAAAAATACCCCAAAACAGATTACAAACAACTACAATTATGCCCCCAAAACAGATTACAAACAACTACAACTATGCCCCCAAAACATAGCACACAAAATGTTGCCTGTAAACCCTGACCTAAATTACCCTATAACAGCAACCCACAAATTACACCAATCACAAAAACCATAATCATCTTCATGCAAACACCAATTGACCATTTAGATTGAACTTGTTTTTCTTCTTCATCTTTGACCCTTATATTTCTCAATAAACCAGTCATCACTGATTTGTAATGCGGTGCTAGTTCTCCATCTCCCTCGTACCACTCAAAATACCTACAACTTCGTGATTTTCCCTGCAAATGAACAGCCAGAAATCAAAGAAATCAACACAAAATTACATTAACCTAAAACCTTCAATACCCTTACCAGAAATCATGGCAAATCAACTACGTACCCCATATTTACAACAACCATAAAAACGTCTTCCAGGGTTCGTTTCTCGCCATGAAATCTTCAATTCAGCCAATTCCCCACAATAGCACCTTTTCATGTTGAGATATGTTTTGTCGAATTCGAAGACGAAGAAGAAAGAAGAATAAGAAGAAGAAGATTAAGAAGAAAGTGAATTAGTTGAGGAAGAATCAGAAGTGTAAGAAGAATGAAATGCTTAAGAAGAAGAAGAAAGTGATTTGGTTAAAATCTTTCAATTATTACCGTTGGAACTGATTTAAGTAGGCAAATTGATGATTAATTATGAAATTACCAAATAACCCTTCCAATTTTTCATTCACGCGCGCCTTGGGAGAGCTCATTCACGCGTTCTGCCACATCGACTCCATGTCAGCAATTTGGGGTTAGTTCATACAATTAAGCAAGTTCAGGGGGATTTTTGTTACGTTTCAAAGTTGGGGGTGTCACTTGTTAAATGGAGACAAGTTCAGGGGGGTAATACCCTATTAAGCCATATAAATATATCATAATTGTGTCTAATAAAATATTATCATAAAATAGAATATGATATTATATAACATAGTTTCATTAAATACAAAATTATTAAATGATTCAATATATATTCTGCAACAAAAAATAACGACTAACAACTAAAATTTTTTTTACTGTTAATAAATGAAGCAAGAAAAGACGGAAAATTACTATCAATAATAGTAAGGCGATCAAAAGATTTCCCGCAAGCAGCAATCTCATGAGCAACTGTATTTGCAATTCTTTGAGTAAAGTTAAAGACACATGATCTGAAATGAAGTCCATGCTCCGATATCATCCAAAAGAACTAAACTTGCTGAATCGATACACTGAAATAATAGCTTGATTATCTTATTCAACAATTAAATCCGAGAAACCCCCCTTTCCATGATGTTTCGAGACCCAAAAGAAAAGCGTTAAGTTCTGCTATTTCCACCGAGCCGAGATGAGTTGTAGGAGCAACAACAACCCTTAAAACCATCCCTTCGCTGTCTCTAACCACTGCACCCAAACCACCGACCTCGCCCCTCTTCCAGGCAGCGCCAATATTGAGTGTAACACACTCCCTCGGTGGCTTGATCGACCCACCAGCTGCTGGTTGCTGGGCAAAATTGCTCGCTGGTTGAACTCCTATTGAATTGCACCAATTTTCATACCAGCAAAACGCATCAGCCCCAACCACATCCGCTAACCATTCACCCCCATTATGAACAATTCGATTACGATAGAACCAAATATACTAGCAAGCAATACTGATTAATTTGACATCAAAAGAATTCCACTTTAATTGAACCATCTCCAACCAGTCTTGAAAACAATCTTCTTTCCCTTTCCAACGCACATCATTGCCGAACACGATTCGCCAAACATCTCTACTTTTTTCACATCTAGTAAAAAGGTGCACTACAAAATCTTCAAATTTCTGGCAGAGAGGGCACAACACACCGGCAATAACACCTCGATGAAGAAGATTATCAAAAGTTGGGAGAATAGTACGCGAAGCTTTCCATAAACTGGCGTACCAACTGTTTCTTGTTCCAACAAAACAATTAATGCTTATGTTGTTTCAACAGAATCTTATATTGTTTTAACTTAAAAAAAAAAAGTAGAATCTTATATTGTTCCACCAAGATATTTATATTGTTTCAACATAATTAATTTTTTCTTCCATAAAAAAATTGTTTACTTTAACTCCATTCTGAAGTGTTTTTTTTTTCCCAAGTCTTTGATATGGTACTATATAACACAACTCTGTTCAATACAAAATTATTAGATGAATATATACATTAATTAAATTGTTGTACAAATTGTTTATTGTTTCAATAGAATATTATATTGTTCAAACAAAATACTCTACTGTTCCAACAAAATTCTCAAACTATATAAACAAAGCTATGAATATATACATTAGTTAATTAAGATACAATGTTAATTAATTATGAATTCTGATGTCTATTTTTTAGTGTTTTAAACATTAAATAGAAAACATCCAATACAAACTTCTTCTATTGTTCTAAAAAAATGTTTTTATTATTCCAACAGAATTATCAGACAATATAAATAGAGCTATGAATATATCCATTAATTAATTAAGATACAACGTTAATTAATTATGAATTCTGATGTCTCTTTTCTATTTTTAAACATTAAATAGAAAACGTCCAGTACAAAATTCTTTTATCATTCGAAAAAAATATTTATGTTGTTCCAACAGAATTCTTAGACAATATAAATAGAGTTATGAACAAATATTCTGTTGGAACAAGTATTCTGTTGAAACAAATAAGTATTCTTTGGAATAAGAGAAGCATTCTAACACTAATTTGAAAAATTGTTTTCAGTTAACAACAATGGATCTCAAAATGATCACCTAATTAATACGAGTCCAACAGTAAATTTTTTTCGAAAAATGAGTTCGGGAAGATTAGGAAAATGTATTTTAAAGAAAAGAATTAAAACTTTTTTCTTTCTCCAGTGATGGCATCACCATCATCTTTCTTCCCCCGTTCCTGCGTATGACTTTTTTCCATTTATTTACAAGTTTGCCACATTCATCTATTTAATTACGAAAATGTCACCTCATTTTCCTCCTATTGTCACACAATAAGCCAATTGTGTCATGGTTAGCCCATTATCTCACCTAAACCCTAATAGAACACCCTATAACTATTGTTGGATGAGCCTTTTACATTAATTCCTTAATAAATTGGGTCCCAAACACTTAGTATACTCTGATTATAAATTGTATTATAGAGGACAAAACAAAGCTTTAATTAGGGTAAATTTTGTTTGTCAATAGAATTATTTGACAAATATTATTGAAGGTTGTGATCGTATGCATGGTACATAAGGAATGCCAAAAGGATTCATATTTTCTTGGTAAATTAATATTGAAAATGTTGTTTTTTAAAATGGTGTTCTGCAATTATTCTTTTCCAACATGCACCGTGTGGTTATAGAAATTTTCAAATAAGGACTATTGTGAGCGTAAGTGGTCGCTCATAGCGGCTTTAGCCTTCTTTGACTAGAATCGCCACCCGGCCGATCGGGAAAATGTACAAACCGGTGTGGTTACCGATTGTTTTGAAAACCAGAGATTCTATTTACGTTCGTGGATACAACTTATTAATTCCGACATTATAGGCCCTAGAGGATCTTTAATGCAACCTAATGATTTATTATATTGACTTTTATTGTTATCACACAAAAATATTTAAATACGCAAACATTTGTACAGTAAACCGTCGGGTGACACGGTACAAAACCCTTAGAAGCTTACCCTCGTCGCGTGCCAGTGATTGCTCGCGGACTAATGCTCGTTGAAGAACGGAGACCTTTCAGGGAGGAACTTTGGGGGTCGGAGTTGCGTAGGGCGTCCTCCGGATGGTTTTGAGAAAAGGACTTAATCAGCTCGAGCAGGGCTGCGAGTGATGCCTAGATCTGGAACTTCTGATAAGGGGGGAAAATATTTTTGGTGGCCGTGAGGACCTTTTGGGAATATTTCGGGAAAATACTCTCAAACTCGGACTCGAGCGATTCTTTTCTTTATCAGAAGCAACCTTAGGCAACAACAGAGGCAACTTTATCAGAGGCGACTTTTATCGGGTCAAGAATCGCTTTAGAATGAGCTAGAGAGGGAGGAGAATGAGTGTTTGTTGGTGAATTAAATGAGAAATCCGGGGAGTATTTATAGGCTAGGTTGTGACTGTACGGTCACAACCTTATCACCGTACGGTCACAACTTTTTGAACGTACGGTCACAATGTTTGTGACCATACGGTCGCCTGAACACCCGTCTTAGATCCAAATTTGAATCTGACACGGGCGTCGCCCAAAGCCCGGCCGGACCTTACGAGGCCCGGCCAAAGTTGTTTGTCCACTAGTACACGTGTCACGTTTTCATTGGACCGCCCAGCCATGTGGCAGATAAGGATTGGATTGCTGAATGCCATGTGGAAGTGACCGTACGATCAGAGATGTTGTGACCGTACGGTCCCTAATGAATAGGGTTTTTGACCGTACGTCATTTTGTAAAAGAGGATTTTCTCACAAGCATGAATGTGCCACACTCATGGTCCCGAGACGCGGGTGGAATAAGTTATGGCCCCAGAAAGGTGATCCGTTCTCCGACGAGTACCAGTATTTGAGTAGCTGGCGGGACGAGGAGCTCGTAGATTGCTTTCCTCATTGGGTTCGAAAACCAGTGCTTACAGTTTGCCCCTCGCTTCTTTGGGAGTGCCTAGGGTGATTATATTATTTTGTAAGACCCATTGAGCAGTCTCAATGAAGCGAAACGAGAAATACTGCGTGTGTGCTCATGTTTTTCAAAAGTTGGTTTAGAAACTTACCTGTAGTCTGGGCCTCCGGCTTTGTGTTTCGGATGGTTCTATCCTGAGGTCGATCAACTGTTTTCCTCGTGTTTGCCCCGAGGATTTGGTAACTCCTACAGTCTGGTCCTCCGGCTTCGTGTTTCGGATGATTCTGTCCTGAGGTCGATCAACTGTTTTCCTCGAGTTTGATCCAAGGATTTGGTAACTCTTGCAGTCTGGACCCCCGGCTTAGTGTTTCGGATGATTTTTTCCTGAGGTCGATCAACTATTTTCCTCGAGTTTGATCCGAGGATTTGGTAACTCCTACAGTTTGGACCTCCGGCTTCGTGTTTCGGATGATTCTGTCCTGAGGTCGGTCAATTGTTTTCCTCGAGTTTGATTAGAGGATTTGGTAACTCCTGCAGTCTGGACCCCCGGCTTCGTGTTTCAGATGATTCTTTCCTGAGGTCGATCAACTGTTTTCCTCGAGTTTGATCCGAGGATTTGGTAACTCCTGCAGTCTGGGCCTCTGGCTTCGTGTTTCGTATAATTCTGTTCTGAAGCCGATCAACTGCTCTCCATGATTATAATTTTTGTAGTACCCAATTTTGATCCGAGGATTTTAGTAACTTCTGATAGCGCCTCGAGTTTGATCCGAGGATTTTAGTAACTTTTGATAACACCTCGAGTTTGATCCGAGGATTTTAGTAACTTCTGATAGCACCTCGAGTTTGATCTGAGGTTTTAGTAACTTTTGTAGCTCCCCGAGTTTGATCCGAGGATTTTATTAACTTTTGTAGCTCCCCGAGTTTGATCCGAGGGTCCGGTAGCCTCTTCAGTTCAGTTCTCCGTCCTCTTTCTTCGGATGATGCCTGACACTTTGTCCTACCAGTCTTATTTGAGCGCTGGTGACTTCGTCCTGAGGTTAATCAGCTGCGTCCTAATATTTTTCCTTTTCATATTCAGTGGATCCGGGGACCTGGTAACACCTTTTCTTTAATTTGGGTAAGGGTACCTCCTGCGCGTTGATCTCTCGCCTACCAACTCTTGATGATGGTCGGCACTTTATTCTACCAGTCTTATCTGGGCAGTAGCGTTTCCAACCTTGGCTTTATGATGTATTCTCCATCGATCGAGTGATGCCCCAGCCGATGATCTCTTAGGCAAGGCCGCAGCGTTCCATTGCCTGGCCGTCAGGGTGATCCGAGGACTATGAATATGAAGTTCCGGTGCTCTGCTAACCTCCGAGTTTGCATCATATCTTCTAAGGATCGAAAAAATGCCCCAGTGTGTTGCTGACTTTCCGTTATAGGGGATTCGTGACACCTTCTTTTGGATGGCCGAGGGAGGCTCCTATGCCTTATGGGGTTTAATGGTCTAGGTTCTGAAAGGTTGTTGACATCGTCTAATTTGCGCCTAAACTATCTCCGTGTGACGATGATCCAATTTGTCACCACCTTTTTATGACACATATGGGGATCCTGCACAAACAAAGACATACATCCTTTCTCGGGGTGAGATGGCCAATGGGAAATAAACATTTTTTATGACTACCGGTCATGCTACGTGATTGCGAGTGATCGAGGGGAATGCTCTATTTTATGGATGCATGCATGTTCACACCTGTGAACTTGGGCTGGATGACACACAATGCATGTCGCTAGTCGTACAGACACGTGACAAGGGATGCTTTTACCACATGAACTCATGTGATATGGTCTCTAGCTAGACCACCTAAAACATATGGTGTGCATGTGTGTGACTTTAGTGTAAGTGAGGGTATTCAGTATTAGATGGACTCCTACAATGATCTAAAACTCAAAGTGTGTGTGTGACTCCATGTGTGTGTGCACAAGGGGATGTCCTACTCATGTGATATATCTTTTATGGATTTCGGCTAGAAGACCTAAGTGTCTAATGTGTGCGTGCAACTAGACCTGTGGACATGTGATTTGTATGCATACTGGAGGCTACCTCATCTTATGACTCGTGTGGTATTATTTTTGTGGGTTTTAGTTGGACGACCTAGGACACGTAGTATGTATGCGTGAGTGTGTGGACACATGACTGGGTGACCTTAAACGACTCTTGGTTCTAAATGAAGTACGTCCCGTGTCAGTGGGTGACCCCAAGGTTTTGATTATGTGTGAGGTGGTTTTTTAAGGGTAGGTTCATGGTTTTTCTTTTGGAGGATGTGGGTGAAGGTTTTGGGTTAGATGAAGGAGGCGAGGTCTTCGTGGGTGTTTCAGGGAAGTTGGGATAATTTTTGTGAGGAGAGAAAGGGTTTGGGCACGGATGGTGGAGGTGAGGCTTATTGAGGTTGTAGGGTGTGAGAGACCATCAGGAGTTCGTGTAGCTTCTAAGTTGTCAGGGTTGGAATCAAGATGTTCGAACGCAACTACCGATGATGTTTTCGCGATTGCCCCTAGGGTGAGGTGTTTTATTGCTTTAACTGTTGCCTAAGATGACTCTACGGGTTGTCAACTTAGCGAGCTGCCTTTATTGTTGCCTAGGTCGCCCTCTCGGGTTTTCAACCTAGCAGGCTTTCTTTCTCTTGGCCCTGAATGTTGCCTAGATCTATTCTTGAAATTTTTCGACTTAGGGGGTCTTTTCTGTTTTCTCAAACCCTATGGGAGTCGAGTGGTGTTTTGAATGAAGTGTGCATATCCTATTGTCTAAGTTCTTGATTTCTCCATTCTAGAATATGTGTAGCCGATAGACTCTTGAAACAGGCATTTAGACTCACTAACATAAGCATGTAGACTAGTTAACATAGGCATAAATGGTCCATGCAAGTCTAGTATGAATGTGCACTCATTATCAACTGGTCCTGGTAATCGTCTTTGCTCTGCATATGACGATGATTTGCCCCTTGTAGTGAGGATTCTTCCGTGGTGTGGGATCTTCGTTTTTCCTGGGGATGGAACCACGTATCCTAGTGCCGACATCTTGTTTTCGGAAGCGTGCAAGTGATTCTCATGATGAAATCATAGTGTCTCCATTGTTCTCCTGGGTGTAGATCTTATCATAACCTTCTGCATGGATCACGCCTTCATGTGATGATTAGTAAGATGTCTCTATGGCTTCAGGACACCATCCGCTTCGTCTTTTCATGATGCTTTGATATCGAAATGTTGTTGCTCCCTTCGAGGTTTTGTGGATGGGATCCATTTTCGAGCTATAAGCTTCTTCGAAGGATGGCTTCACTTCTCCTTTTTCTTTCTCTCTTCGTCCATGGGCACATCCGTTGCAGAGCGTAGGAATGGAATTCCGAGGACTTCATGGGCTTAATTCTGAAGGTTGACGGACCTTGGTTCATGGAGACACCTCGAGTACTTGTATGCTCCATTTTAACTCACGCGCATTGTCCTAGTTCCTCAGAGTGAGGTTTCTTCTTTTCGCAAGGCTCTGAAGGAGATGTGCTTTTATATTCGTCCAATAATTCCTCCTTCTTACGTCGTTTCTCCATCTTGCTAGGTACGACCTAGTCGGGGCCGTTTGTCTAGATGTGGTTATCTCACTTATAGTCAAGGGCATATTCATACTAGACACACATGCTCTAATTATGCCTATATCTTCCTAATGTCTATTTGAAAGATGCAAATGAGTGTAGACACGAGTGAGCTAAACGCTTTTTCTATCCAAGCATATGTTTGCAAACGCGTGGATAGGATAAATGGGGTAGAGCCTAATCGATGCCTGATGATGTTGCTCCGTTCTTCATCTGTAGGGATGTTCTTGATGCAATGCTTGTGACCTAGAGTCCTCCATGAATCCTCTTAGGGGTGTATTCTTAGCATTTCGAGCCACTAGGTATTAACCGTTTTTTGGGTTCCAATAAGGTCTTTTGTTTGCTCTGAAGTGAGATGGGGTGTGGTATATGTCGAGGTAGTTTGGTGAAGTTTTGTGTAAGGTATTTTGGGGTGTTTGGTAATACGTGGGGAGTGGTTCATTTGCGAGGTAGGCTAAGTGTCAAGGCTTGGGTCGTCTTCAGTTTGGATTGGGGTTTGAGAGGATATCACGGAGAACTCCCCTTGGTCGTTTTATACTTCGTTCGAGGGTTTGTCCCTATCTCTGATCCCTCCTTGTTGATCCGACGGTCTCCCTGATAGAAGCTGGCTTGGGTTCAGGTGTGTTGTGGTTTTGTGATTTTGGGTTGGGTCAGGTAGTGATTTAGGAGTTTTGGTCAAAGAGGAGGCGTTCGCATATAGGTGGGGTTTCTGACGTTTGGACAACTTGTGTGTGTTCCCTAACCTAAAGTGTGCCTATAATCATCTAGACGAATTGTTCTTGTGGGATTATGGTACCTCGTCTGTCATTTTCCTATTTCCTCTATCCTAGTACCGATGTGTATGTATGCCTAAGACACGTGACGATGTGCATGCATGTAGACCCTATTACGTAGGATGGATTGAAACAAGTAACCTAGCGTACGACACTCTAAGGGTAGACACACTCGAAGGGCACAAACCTAGCAGGTTAGGGGACACATGCACTTATGCTTTGGACATCGTGTGTGTGTGTGACACGTCTAGGTAAGATGACGGTGGTGTCACCGTTCCTATTTTAGCCTATCGTGTGTATCCTATGTGTGGTTTGACGATGTACGCCAATTCGTGCGGGTAATGCTTGATACGTATGTGAAATGGATGCATGTTACACTTCGAACCCTAGACTGATGACTATATACACAGACAATAATCACGACTCTTGACTATAGGGTATAAGTGACGACAAATATACACGTGTGGATTGGAGCGACTCAATGATGGACTGTTGTGTGTTTATGCGAAAAGACACACAAGACCTGATTTTTACATAGAGACGACATGACATATGTTGTATCTAGCAGTGATGTTTGACTCCATGCTAAAGGACATTATTGACACGTCGCTTATTTCTCGATTTGAGAACGTTCGTGCGACGACCCTATATTGTTTGAAAGTCTCAACATAATAGTGAACCATGTGGACTCACGGGACGGTGTGCCCCTACCTTGGTTCGGACAACATTTATGACATGTAACGGGACTTCCAGCGCTTTTTTTTTATTTTTTTTATGTGGAATAAGTATTAAGAAAGATGGATAGACAAAGATGAGTTTTTTATTTTTATTTTTTATTGTTTATTAGTCCAACACGATATTAACCTGTGTGGACTGACGAGGCGATGTGCCCTTAGACTGAAGACAAACCCTAAACTCCTTTTCGGGAGGAGCACAACACAATGTAAATTTGATTTAACAGATTAATTTGTTGCCCTAGCATGGCCTTGTCCTACATGAAATCATTAAAGCGTCTTTCGTAATCTGGGACCTGCGGGTTCGTATGATACCCGTTGTGACTTAAGGGGGCGATATTTGTGACGCCATGATTTTATCTCACGAAATTGAGTTTCTTTACGAAATGAAACAGACAAGATAACGTCGTGTTTCGTGTGATAAAATGTCTGGCGTAACAGGGTGCCCCCTTAATTCAAAGGAGTGTCATGGAAACTGGACTTTTCCTAGGTTAAGGCTACGTCTAATATATGTACAAGTAGAGGTAAGCGATCAAACAGTTAGTGTAGACATTCATGCGTACACGACACCCCCTCTCAATCTTCATGTGGTACATCTCTGTCCTAGGTGGGTTTCTTTCGACATCTTTCCTTTCGATGTCAAAACGCTCTCAAAAGACGTGATTTAAATAATGTTTGGGGGTAGTTCCTAGGGGAGATATCTAGGCTGACTATATGAGGCTTCGGTCTCGTTTGATAGTACAAAATGGTTCCCATAGAAAAATATACCTAGCGCCTCCCCATTTAAGGGTTTTGAGCAGCGTGTCAATGGTACGAGGTTATGGGTGGTGTTACAAATCGACCTAAGCGTCCCTTAAAGGAAACGACAGTAAGCACGACCCGTAACACACGTTGACCATTCGGGATTTTTCTTTTATGCAATATGAGACTCACACATCCAAAAAGCAGTAACTCCATATATAGCCATAGACTGTCAGAATGCTTCACTTGTATCCCATTTTTTACTTTTCATAAAATAATTTAAGAAATAATTTCATAAAAAGTGAAAACCAAACATATACTCTCACATTAATAAATTAACTTCAAGAAAATCATACATTGAAGCTAACTTATAATAGTAGACTATATTTTTGGTCCCCAGCGGAGTCGCCACTGTGAGCGTAAGTGGTCGCTCATAGCGGCTTTAGCCTTCTTTGACTAGAGTCGCCACCCGACCGACCGGGAAAATGGACAAACTGGTGTGGTTACCGGTTGTTTTGAAAACCAGAGATTCTATTTACGTTCGTGGATACAACTTATTAATTCTGACATTCTAGGCCCTAGAGGATCTTTAATGCAACCTAATGATTTATTATCTTAACTTTTATTGTTATCACACAAGAATATTTAAATACGCAAACATGTGTACAGTAAACCGTGGGGTAACATGGTGTAAAACCCTCAGAAGCTTACCCTCGTCGCGTGCCAGTGATTGCTCGCGGATTAATGCTCGTTGAAGAACGGAGACCTTTCAGGGAGGAACTTTGGGAGTCGGAGTTGCATAGGGCGTCCTCCGGATGGTTTTGAGAAAAGGACTTAGTCAGCTCGAGTGGGGCTGCGAGTGATGCCTAGATCTGGAACTTTTGATAAGGGGGGAAAATATTTTGGGTGTTCGTGAGGACATTTTGGGAATATTTTGGGAAAATACTCTCAAACTCGGACTCGAGCGATTCTTTTCTTTATTAGAGGCAACCTTAGGCAACAACAAAGGCAACTTTATCAGACGCAACTTTTATCGGGTCAAGAATCGCTTTAGAACGAGTTAGAGAGGGAGGAGAATGAGTGTTTGTTGGTGAATTAAATGAGAAATCCGGGGGGTATTTATAGGCTAGGTTGGGACCGTACGGTCACAATGTTTGTGACCGTATGGTCGCCTGAACACCCGTCTCAGATCCAAAATTTGAATCTGAGACGGGCTTCGCCCAAATCCCGGCCGGACCTTACAAGGCCCGGCCAAAGTTGTTTGTCCACTAGTACACGTGTCACGTTTTCATTGGACCACCCAGCCACATGGCAGATAAAGATTGGATTGCTGTCTGCCACGTGGCAGTGACCGTACGGTCAGAGATGTTGTGACCGTACGGTCCCTGGTGAATAGGGTTTTTGACCGTACGTCATTTTGTAAATGAGGATTTTCTCATAAGCATGAAGGTGCCACACTCATGGTCCCGAGACGCGGGTGGAAGAAGTTGTGGCCCTAGAAAGGTGATCCGTTCTCCGACGAGTACCACTATTTGAGCAGCTGGTGGGACGAGGAGCTCGTAGATTGCTTTCCTCATTGGGTTCGAAAACTAGTGCTTACAACTATTTTTGTTGATGATATCAAAATGACCGTTTACAACCCAAAGGATGGACAAGTCTAAGATTTGAGTGATATTATATAACCACGTGATTATTCTTTCATTTTTTACTTTGAAATCATTTAAAAATATTGTTTGGTTAGGAGAGAGGAAGTTGATCTTTACAGTGATAAAATTTTGAATTGACAATTTTGAAAATTGAAAGTACTATTCCATAGTGTTAATCGATAAACATGGACCAATAGGAAGCTTCATTCCTTTCGTTGTCAGCATACATAACTCAATCAAAAGTATCCATGACTGAGTCAAAAAATCTTACATGTCACGTCATCCGTTACAGAATAGTAAAAAAAGCTATGAAAAATCTCTCTCTTACGTGGATTTTACTTCCTACTTAATATTTCTTCTCTGATTAGGAAAGCTCCGACTAAGCGAGAAGTATTCTTGACGTACCAACCTCATTGGAACTATAATGAAGCCCTAAGTCAACTAGTATTAGGATTTTGATGTTCTTCTATTAATACCTTACTTTCATTCCATAAGGTACACGTTCACATAACATTCAAATTCTCAAATTATTATTCTTCCGATCAATGAACTCTTCTTAGCTTACGTTTGCTATTTTGCAGGAAACACAAACTTAGTAGAGTTGAAGATTAGTTTATGTCATATTCCCTCTGTTTCATAATTTTTGACGTTTTGGAGGAAAACAAAATTTCCAAAATATTTGACGTTTTACACTTCCTTAGAAGCATTAAATGAACATTTTCCAACTTTGCCCTCATGATGATTGGCTAAGAATTTGTAGAGTCACTTTAAAATTTAATTATTAGAAGGTAATATGGTCAAATCAAACTCTTTTTAATGCTAATTAATGAGTTTCTTAATATGTGTGTAGAAACCTTAAACTACAAACATTATGAAACAAAGAGAGTAACACTTAGTGTAATGTGGGTGGTGAATAACTTTAATTCTTAAAAGAAAATTTATCTTGAGATCATTAACGGTTATTTTTTGTTAGGATTAATTAAGATATGGATCTAATTAATCTGACCCGTCCGAAATGGAACGGGTCAAGCCCATCTAAGAGGAATAAGTGATTAGGAAGCCCATTAGGTTAGATGGAGAAATTAGGGTTTCTCCACCTATAAATAGGCTTAACCCTAATCACAATACAACACAAGTAAGAAAGAGAGACGTCGGAGCTCTGCCTCTATTCAGCCGAGCCTCCCTTACCCATCTCTCTCGTTCTTCGCTCTTAGTCTGTGGATCAACAAGACTTCTCCGGTTAACACCGTGTGGTCGTCTTTATCCGGTGATACAAGATCGTGGTGCTAAGATCCGCTTCCGCTACTCTGAGAGACTTGCTGGTTCTGCTATATATAAGGTACGCCCGAACCTGTTATCTCATATGGATTAGTATGCCGGGCTAACCCCTTCATTGGTATCAGAGCCACAGATCTTGTATTCTGTGATTTCTGTATCCATAGATAAAGAAATCGTGGGATCATTCGAAAGAATGATCGATTGCTGCTGTGCTTATATGATCTTGATTGTGTTCTTGATATTTCTGATATAAACATGGTACTTTGATAAAGTTTTAATCAGATCTGATAAAAGGCTTTTTAATCTGATAGAAAGTCTTTAATCTGACAAATGGTTTTTAACCTGTTTTATCAAAAAGTGTGTTTTTGATTCTCTAAAAGCGATTGAAACTCGATTGAATACATTTTCTTATTGTTTTTCGGTATGGTACACATCTGATCTGTGTTTTTTGACGATTAGGGTTTACTAAAATTGTATTCCGAATCGTCAAAATTCTTTAATTCGCCGAAAACGATGTTGTAACTGTCTGAAAAACGATTTCGACACGTTGTTTGTGAAAACCGACTACACCATCGTGCTCAGAGACCCCAAAAACCCAAGGTTTGATATATTTTAATAGGCGAACGGAGGTCTGGAAGTTGGGGCGAGGCTCTCACTCTCCTCTCTTCTTCTAGCGACACCCCGAACCGCCCAGGGCGCGTGGGCGCGCGTGAAGAGGCTTCCAGAGCCCGTTGTCGGCCCAATTTTTGGCAGATCACTTTAAAACATTATTTTGGATTTTCTGGAATTTTTTGGGAATTTTTGGACAGACGATTTTACAACCTCTTCTTTGTCTCTTATCCCGAACTAGTCCAAAACTGCGAAAATCTGTTTTCTTCTTTTCCAAAATTGAGAAAAATGAGTTTTTCACTGTAAATTTTTCGTGATATGGATGCCCTAATCGATCAAAATGAGTTTGATTGTTGGAATTAGTTTGTGTATGAGTACGCTGACTTTTTTCCCTCTTTGTTGTATAAGACAGCAATGGCGGGCACCATTTTCGTGCCAATAGTACCTAGGACCCAAGCCCAGAAAGCTGCCAGGAAAAGATTCCGCGACAAGTTAAATCGTTGCAGGATGGCTCCCACATCCAGATGGGATGATGCTGATGCTATTGTGCGTCACTTGGTTAGAGTCCAAAACCTGATGCAGTGCTGTATAAGCTACAACGGACTCGAAGATAAAGTTCTCCGCTTTAGAGCGGCGGAAAGATCTTTGATCAAAGTCCTGAGGCTTAAAGATTTGTACGTAGAATGTTATTGTAAGTCTGAAATGGACTACAAGAGATCCATTCGACTCTTTATGGATGACCTCGATAAGTTGTGCGTTTCCTACCCATTGGGGCGTATGGGAATAGTCTTGAGATCTGGAAAGGAGATCCATACTCCTCACTATGGGAGAGGGCGTGAGCACTTGCATAGAACCTTAAAAAAAATAAAAAATGCGTTATGACGTGTTTTGTACTTTCCCAAAGAGGGTTCGTCGAGATGGTTTTAACCCGAAGAATTATGAGTAGTTCTCTTCTGGTTTTATGAGGTTGTGTTTTGCAGCTAGTTTTTGTTTTTAGGATTCCAGAGTTTCATATGATAACTTTTGAGTTATATTTTGTTTCATCGCTTTCAGTACAAGTAGCTCGTTTTTGGTTTGTGGATTCAGTTTTTGATTGAATGACAATTTTGGTTATTTTCTTCAAATGGTTTTTGATTAGTTGGGTTCAACGAGCTGCTTAATTGGATTTATGTTTTCAATTACCGATGTTTGCCTTTCTATATCTTGTTGAACCTAGTAGTAGGACTAGCCTGAAAAGAAAGCACAATGAACTCAAAGTCATCAAAATTCCATGATAACCACCTTTTGTAAAAAGTTACAATATCTTGTTACGTGAGGTAACATAAAATTCTCTAAGCATAAATATCTACCTAATAAGCCAACCATTAAAGTGTAAAGGGTAATTTGAGCCATTCCTATATGGTCTCATTTTCGATTTGAAATTTAATATTAACCTTTTTAGCTAGATATAGGTTGCTAAGAGAATTCATTGCGTGTATTGAATCTTTTAGACTTCTTAATAAGACGTGCAATTCCATTGTAGATTTGTCAACAATGGCTACAGCTAGAAATTCGATCGTAGCTGAACTTAACAAAGACCTGAAACTGAACGGGGACAACTATGATGTATGGGGAATTAAGATTAAGTATGTACTGGAAGAACAATAGGTTCTAGACACCTTGGAAACAATCATGGATGTGCTCGAGGAAGGCATTACTGCTCAGCATCGAAGAGATAGAGAAGCTTATACGGCATGGAAGAAGAGAGATTCTACTGCCCGTATCATTATCTTAAGTTCGATGCATGATGACTTCACTCGACAGTTCTGTAAGTTAGAGAATGCAAAAGCCTTGTGGGACTCCTTGCAGGAGAAGTTCGGAGGTGTGTCTCTGACTAGGCTTCGCTCTCTTACTATCAAATTTGATACTTACAAGAAACATGATCATACAATGAAAAAGCATTTGAGAGAAATGCAGAACATGATCAGTGAACTCAGTGAAGCAGGTCATGTGTTGACCGAGGAGCAGCAAGTTCAAGCTGTTATTCGTTCTTTACCGAACAGTTGGGAGCATATGAAGATGCACCTGACACACACCGAAGGTGTTACCACCTTCGATGCTGTTGTTCGCCACCTCGAACTGGAGGAGGATCGCCTCGCATCGGTCAAGGTCAATGCTGAAGCTCACTATCTAGGTTCTAACTCTAGTGGGAGGCGTCCAAGGGCCCAAGGCCAGAAGCGTAAGCGCTCAAATGGCAGGGGTAAAGAATCGGTGAAAGAGCAAAGGAAAGCAGAAAGACCCAAAGAGAAAAAGCACAAGAACAGAAGGAAGACAAACGTTTCTCGCGTGAAATGTTTCAATTGTCAACTCAAGGGGCATTATGCAAACGAGTGCACTGCTCCCAAGGTACGTTCTAACTCATGTGTGAGTGAACTTTACGTATCTAGTACTGTTCTTATGACTGAGCATGATCCTTTGTGGGTCGTTGATTCAGGTGCAACAGACCACGTGACGAAAGATAGAGATGCTTTCGTCGAGTTCCGACGGATTCCAGTCGGATCAAGGTGGATCTATGTAGGCGACAACTCAAGAGTTGAAGTCCTAGGAATCGACACATGTGAATTGCGATTGCGTGAAGGCCAAACCCTAGTCCTACATGATGTTCTCTTTGCTCCCAAGATTCGAAGGAATTTGGTTTCTGTAACTTCTTTATTAAGGATTGGTTTCAATTTCCTTTTTGCTCATAACAGTTTAAGAATTTGTTTGGATGACCAATTTTATGGTCAAGGATATGTGTTGAATGGTTTGACAATTTTGGATATTGATCATCGCGATAAATATTTTTCCTATTCTACTTCTTCTTCTTCTGTGAATGATAAAGATGTTAGTTTATGGCATGCTAGGTTGAATCACATCGGTCAAGACCGAATGAAACGTCTAGCTAAAGAAGGATTACTATGCTGGCCCTATCAAGAACAGAATCACCTAGAGGGGGGTGAATAGGTGTTCAAAGTTGAAAACTGAAAATTTCTAAGTTATTCGAGAAACTTAATTTTCAGAGTCAAATTTCCTCAGAGTCAGAAGCCAGCTTACAGAAGTTGCTTCTGAGGGAAATTCTGCCTAAACACAGTTGGACTGTTTTCAGCAACAGAAGTTCTGATTTGAGAACTTCTGGACAGTCTTCTGAACAAAGACAATGATACTTTAGAGAAAATCTGTTTCAGCACTAAATATAAGCAAGTACACAGAAGCAAAAATAACAAGTATAAGAGGGAGAAAGAAGTTCAGGAGATCCTGATTGAACAATTCGATTTATCCAAGTTCGCCACAGAAGTCCTGTGACTACGTCTTGTCCCCTGAGGTCGCAGCCTTCAGAGATTTTATAAATCCACTATTCAGAACTTTTATGGCAAGTTCAGAAGCTCCTTTACATCAACAGAACTTAAGCTAATTTCTCACTTAATTCTGACTAGCCTAAAAAGAGTTAAAGGATTTCCACCAGAACAACAACAACTCTGTTTTCTGGATTTCTCACCCAACTCTAATCTCAACTAGATTTCTCTCTTTAAATCTAACTGAAGATCACAAACGATCTCAGTTTACAAGATTCCTATTATGAACTTGTTTTTCTTCACTCTCTCACTTTAACTAAGACTATGCTAAGAAAGATTGAGAATGGAAAAGTTGCTCTGTTTTTCTTGTTAGAACAGTGCGTTGAGATTTTGCTCGATGATCACGCGTGTGTTGATGCTTTGGAGCTTGGCTACTATTTATAGTGAATGAAGGTGACCTTTGGTGAGTTTGAATCTTCAAGGGAGATGACATCAGTTGTTGTAGCCGTTAATTTGTCAAATCTTCAAACGGTCTTCAAACACTTTGATTCCGTTATCCTTGTTCTTTAACTCAATCCGGTAAGTGATTTGAAATCAAAGATGAGGTTGACTGGAATCATTCTTCAATTGGATCAACAAAGGGTAGACAAGGAAATTCTGGTTTCTTTTGAACAGACAGGCGCGCTCCATCAAAACAGCTTTTTGAACTTTTGGCGCCTTGCATTGAATGCAAGTGTCAGAGCATTAAATGCTCAAACATAACCCGTGACTTAGCTTTCAGAAGCAGATTCCCAGTTGTCTAGACTTCTGATCAAATTGGCAAAACTTCTGATTGCAAAGAACTTCTGAGGAGAGCTTTAGCAGACTTCGGCTTCAGAGCGGAGTATCCAGCTTCTGAGTTATTGAAACTCTGACTTCAGCAAACTGATCTTCTGAGTTCTCTAGGCAATCCAGAAATGATTCATTCAACACCTGCTGAGCAACTTACACATAGGCTAAGTAAACAAAAATTATTAGTCAATAGTAAACTATATGTAAGGGAGTATTAGGTTTTCATCTTCTGAAACGTTTGGACATAATCAAAACACATAGGGTTCATCATACTAGGTGGTATACGAAGTGTCAAACTACCACCTTGTGAACCTTGCCTAAAAGGAAAGATGCATAGAAAACCATTTGGTAAAGGTACTAGGGCAGAACTTCCATTACAATTAATACATTATGATGTATGTGGTCCAATGAACGTGAGGGCAAAGGCATGGAGCCTACTACTTCATCACTTTCATAGATTACTGTACTAGGTATGGTCAAATCTACTTGATGGCTCACAAGTCTGAGGCACTAGGTTGCTTTAGAAAGTTTATGAACCTTGTTGAGAACCAACTAGACAGAAAGATCAAAGTTCTGAGAACCGACAGAGGTCGAGAATACCTCTCTGAGGAATTCAAAACTTTGTGCGATGAAAAGGGAATTGAACATCAGTTGTCCATTCCATATACTCCGCAGCAAAACGGTGTTGCCGAGAGGAGACACAGAACTCTTCTCGATATGGTCAGGTCTATGATGGCTCAAGCAAGTTTGCCCATTTCCTATTGGGGAGATGCCTTGCTAACAGCCACATATGTACTTAACCGAGTACCCTCCAAGACTGTCACTTCCACTCCATATGAGTTGTGGACTGGCCGCAAACTTGACTTAAGTGTGCTTAGGCCATGGGGTTGCACTGTTTTCGCTCATGATACTTCAAGAAAATTTGGGAAATTAGGCCCAAGAGGAAAGAAGTGTGTCTTTATAAGATACCCTGAAGTATCCAAAGGATATGTCCTAGTGGGAGAAAACACAGAAGGTCGAGTGACTGAAATCGAATCCCGAGATGTAGTGTTCTTGGAAAACGAATTTCCTGACGATGGACAAGTGGACAGAGATCAACCATTGTTTGAGGAACTTGATTCGAACGGACCTCTCCATTCGAGTGGGAGGAATACTGAGGAAAATTCAACTTGATCCTGACAATGGTCTAGATCAAGGTCCTATTCTTTATTATGATAGAGAAATGGATCATATACCTCAGAACGTTTCGAATGTGACAAATCCTAATGCAAGTGGGAGCGAGTTTCCTGACTCAAATGAGAATACGGAACTTAGCATAAGAGAAAGAATTCCGGTTTATGATGAATATATGAGACATGTTTATCAAGACCAAGAGGAATCACGTCAAACAAAACTACAAAGGGTCAAGCGCCGTCGATTTGGTATCGAAGGCGAAGCTCTCCTCATCACCCCAAGTGATGAAGCTGAGCCTAAAAATGTTAGTGACGCACTCTCTTGTCCCGAAAAAGATAAATGGAAGAAAGCAATGGAAGAAGAAATGGATTCCATGAAAGTCAACCAAGTTTGGGAACTAGTTGATCTGCCCGAGGGAAGAAAAGCTGTTAAGAGCAAGTGGGTTCTTAAAGTAAAGCGAAGGGCTGACAACAGTATCGAAAGATACAAAGCTCGCCTGGTCGCTAAGGGCTTCACACAACAGGAAGGGATAGACTATGAGGAGACCTTCTCACCTGTTGTGAGGTTTACATCTATCAGGCTAATACTGGCAATTGTTGCAAGTTTAGACCTAGAGCTACATCAAATGGATGTCAAGACTGCTTTTCTCAATGGAGAATTGAACGAAGAAATCTACATGGAACAACCTGTAGGTTTTGTTGTACCAGGATGCGAACAAAAGGTTTGCAAGTTGAATAAGTCAATCTATAGCCTGAAACAGTCTTCGAGGCAATGGTATATTCGATTTCATAATCAGATGATCTCGAACGACTTCAAGATACTTGAAGAGGACCATTGCGTATATATAAAATGCTCAGGTAGAAAATTTGTCATTCTGTCTCTATATGTAGATGACATCCTCATAGCAGGAAATGACATTGCTTTTGTAAACCAAATCAAATCTTGGTTAAGCTCAAGTTTTGAGATGAAAGATATGGGCGAAGCCACATACATTCTTGGAGTTAAGATTACAAGAAATCGTTCAAAGAAACTGTTGGCATTGTCTCAAGAGACTTATATCAACAAAGTAATTGAACGCTTTGGTATGGCAGGCTGCAAACCCGTAGACAGCCCAATGACTAAAGATGTCACCCTAAGTACTGAAATGTGTCCTCAAACACGAAAGGAAAAGGAACGAATGAAAATAGTTCCTTATGCAAGCGCCGTAGGTAGTCTCATGTATGCAATGTTGTGTACTAGACCCGATATCTGTCACGCCGTTGGGATGGTGAGCAGATACCAGTCCAATCCTGGACAAGCACATTGGACCGCAGTTAAAAGGATATTGAGATATCTTAGAGGTACTGCGGATTATTCTCTATGCTATCAAGGTAGAGACCTGAATCTCAGAGGATACACGGATGCTGATTGAGCAGGTGACTTGGATGAGAGGAAATCCACGTTTGGCTACGTTTTCTTGCTTGGCAACGGTGCCATCTCATAGAGTAGCAAGAAACAGACATGTGTAGCACTGTCCACAATGGAGGCTGAGTACGTTTCGTACTCGTCAGCAGTTCAAGAGGCGGTGTGGTTGAATAGGTTCTTAAACCACATTGGTGTGACCAAATCCGCCGCTCCAGTCATAGTCAATAGTGATAGTCAATCTGCTATTGCTTTTGCTAAGGATCAAAGGTTCCATAGCAAGGCCAAGCATATAGAGATAAGGTATCACTTTTTCAGGGACTTAATTGCACGCAAAGAAGTTAGTGTGAAGTACATTTCCACTCATGACATGGTTGCTGATCCCCTTACCAAACCTGTCAAGAGAGATGTTTATGTCAAACATATTAGATCCCAGGGTTTGAGAAAGATCTAAATTGTACTTCTGTTTTTCAATGTTAAATGAACTTGAATTATCAATAAAGGTTTTAAGAATTTGTTTCCAATACACGAGTGCGAATGTTTTATTTGTTTAACATTTGCTGTTATTGAAAAATGCATGTTAGACAGAGAAGTAGCTCACTCACACGAGTGTTTACCCTTGTTCTGTCATATGAGACAGATAGAAGGATGAGGCCGCTTTTGAACATACGAGAGCATGTTCCAATAGCAGTAGAGGCCGTCTTGTAGAGAGGATGAAAGCAATTTCATCATGGTACAAGATAACCACATATACCTCGAGTATATGTAACAGATTAAGATGTAATCTGAAAGGCAAGTTTGTGATGACTTAATGCCTTCTGTCTTTACAGCCAGGAGCGATCATTACAAGTAATGAACTAAAGTCAGATGTTTTGGCACATCTGGACCTATGCTTCTGTATGGTGTTAGAATTGAGTTACATGCTCTTCCATAAGTGGAATTGAACACCATGGCACGTGTATATGACACTGTGTGCTTAGCGACCACAAGATGGAAAAGCGCAGATCTCGCCTTTTCCTAGTGTGAGACTTACATCTCGGAATTATGATTTCTTGAGAATAATTATCCTTGTGACTTTCGGTTTATTCCAAGAAGTATATTCTGATGTAGCTACCTTGGAAAGGGTAATCCTGAGGTTGATGTGATAATTCCAACCAAAAGGAGCCAAACTGGATAAGCGAATCAGACTATGATGGAAGGAATACAACTAGGAGGAAAGATATCCATGGAGTTCACATCTTGAGATATTCTGACTTTCACTGTCCGGACACTTGTGCTTATGAGCATATTTGTGAAATCAGATGAGCTGTTGAGATCAAAGTTATGACAGTGGATGTGAAAAGGAATCTGGGATAATGCATACACCATAGACGATCCATGTTCAAGTCTAAAGGCTACATATCTCCAGCGAGTATATAGTCCCAAGCTTGAAACATGCACATCGAGCAGTTATATATCTCCAACGACTATATAGCACTTGAGCTCTCGATAGTATGCCGGTCGCACAGACTATTTGCAATACAAGATCTGAGATTGAGAAAAGATACTTTGGAATTGGTTCCATTGCGTACGAGTGGGAGATGTTGGGATTAATTAAGATATGGATCTAATTAATCCGACCCGTCCGAAATGGAACAGGTCAAGCCCATCTAAGAGGAATAAGTGATTAGGAAGCCCATTAGGTTAGATGGAGAAATTAGGATTTCTCCACCTATAAATAGGCTTAACCCTAATCACAATACAACACAAGTAAGAAAGAGAAACGTCGGAGCTCTGCCTCTATTCAGCCGAGCCTCCCTTACCCATCTCTCTCGTTCTTCGCTCTTAGTCTGTGGATCAACAAGACTTCTCCGGTTAACACCGTGTGGTCGTCTTTATCCGGTGATACAAGATCGTGGTGCTAAGATCCGCTTCCGCTACTCTGAGAGACTTGCTGGTTCTGCTATATATAAGGTACGCCCGAACCCGTTATCTCATATGGATTAGTATGCCGGGCTAATCCCTTCATTTTTATAAGGATAAATTTTAAGGTTCTCAATTTGAGAATTATTACAAGGTATGTGATGCAGAAAAGAAAAAAAAAATCATGATCAAAACTGCCTTATTGCAAGATAAAACAAAAGGAAATACTACTTTATTCTCGTTTGTCCGACCGTGCAGATGAATGTTGTGATGTGGTCCAACACTTCAATAACTCATCACTATTGACTCTCGCCTTCTTCAAACGCCTAAAACATGTTCATGATCGAAAATAAATTCTTAGCTTGAAATATACCATAAGTTTTGTAATTTATTCAGGTTTGTGTTTAACAATTTGTGGTGGTATGTAACTTTTTCCTTTGTAAAATAAAATATTTTAAATAATACATTTATGTCCATTTGTATATTTTAAAGAAAAATTCTCTGTACATATTAATAAAATATAACTTTTAATGACATTGTCTACTTTCAAATCAAAATCATAGATTAATATTGTGGACATTTTATTTTATTTTATAATTTGACGGTTTACAACTAAATTGATGTTTAAGTTACATTTTACGAATATACAATTCGATCTGAGGAATCAATATTTCCTCAATGTATGGATATAAGTTGTTTTAAAGACAAAATATCATCAAAACTAAAAAAATGTAATTCGGAATAATTTGCTTTATAAAAATATCCATACCACAGACTCTTATTTCTAAAAAAAAATCAGACCACGTACCTCTATTTTCAAATTGTTAAACTACAGACTCCTATTTGAAAAATGAGTAAACCACGAGCATTATTTAACTTATCCCTAAAATATATGTAGTATCTTGAATTTGTTTAAAACTTCAACTGTCTCTTTAAACTTTCAAGCGTTACCGTTACCAGTCTATATTTTGCAATGTCCCTTGAACTAATGAGAATCGTTTATCACTCCACGACACTTAGTCAAAAGGTCATACATGTCACATCCTTTAGTTGAATAGTTAAAGCTTCTAGAAGAGTCTCTCTCATACGTGCACTCTACTTCCTATTTTAGTAAACCTATCTCTAAAAGGAAAGCTTATACTAATCGGAAAAGTCCTAAACCTACTAGGACTAGGATCCTATTTTCCCCATACAAAGACACGTATAACATACTTCAAAGTATGTTCACTATACTTAATCTCTTGAGTCATTCTTCCTTCGATCACTAAGTTCTTTACTGACTTAAGCATCAGAGAGGCGTCGCTTGTCAACAGCTCTGCCTTAGCTTACATGTGTTATTTTGAATGTTTAATAGCTTACATGGACGACTATGTTATGTCATCGGTAACAAATTGCTGTGGTGAGCGTGGAGTAGTTCAGTCACGTTCAGAAAGTTAAGCCATGGCAAAGGAAGCAGAGAATGCTAATGGCAACAACGATCACGATGCCCCTATCCCCATCAACGAGGATACGATTAACATTATGCTCGCAAACATGGGAACTGATGACCCAAAGAAACGAAGATGGATGGATCGTGTAGTAGCGCAGCTTACCCAGGTCAATAGCCAGACCGTGACAGCTATTGAACAATTGGAAGAAAAAATAATCAAAGAGCTTAAAAACAAACGAAACGCTACGAGAGAAAGATCACGAAGCACTCATCGGAGTTCTAGACGCTCCCGGAGCAAGAGCATGCAAACTACTTCCCCTCGAACTAGTGGTCATAGACGAGGGACCAAAGATAAAAATCCTCACCACCAGGAAAGAAGGCAATGACAGATCCAAGTCGCCACCTAGAAAGGAAATAATCCAAAAAAGAAAGGAACACCTTCAGCACAAGTCCACGTCGATCAAGAAGAGACTCATCTATAGTTCCGAGTCTAGCTCTTGAGAATCAAAGGTAGACAACAGACCAACAAAAAGCCAAAAGAAAGAGCAAAATAATCATAGAACAATGGGAAAACATAGAATATAGGAAAAACTCAGAAAACACAGAACATGAGAAAAATGGAGATTACACAAAATATAGAAAAAACGCAGAAAACCTAAATACAAAAAAAATTCTAAAAACACACTATATAATGAAAAACATAAAAAAAACTCACAATACAGAAAAAAACATAGAAAACGAAGATAACATAATACATGAAAAGCCAAAAATCAAAGAATACGAAAAAATACAGAAAATGAAAAAAAATGAAAAGATACACAAAACACAAAACACGAAAATAACAAAGAATATAGGAAAATACAGAAAAGAAAAAATACAAGAAAAACTCATATACCATAGACTGGAGGAGAAATGTAAAAAATACAGAACGAGAAAGATATAGAAACACAAAGCATGAAAAAAAAACTTAGAATATGAAAATGCAGTTTTCTCGTATTTTTTCTTTTTTCCTATATTATTTCTTATACTTTGTGATTTCTGCATTTTTCTGTATTCTGAGTTTGCTATGATTTTCCTATATTTTGTGTGTTCTCCGTTTTTCTTGTATCATGTGTACTATTTTCTATATTTATTCTGTTTTTTCATTTATTATCCATTTTCTATGTTTTTCGTGTATTCTATGTTTTTCCCGTGTTTGGTTGTTAATTTTCTGTGATTTTCTCAAATTCCATGTTTTCTTCATTTTCCCGATATTTTATATTTTCTGCATTTTTTCCATATTCAATGTTTTTCTTGTGTTCTCGTTTTCTGCAAAAAAAAACATAAATTTGTATTATGCGTTCTTTGAGTTTTTCCTGTTTTTGCACCTTTTTTTTTGCATTTTTCTCGTATTCTATGTTTTATGCATTTTCCTGTATTTTGTGTTTTTTGTGTTCTTCCTATATTTTGTTTCGTATTTTTCATGTGTTTTGTGTTTTCTGCATTTTTTTCATATTCTATGTTTTTCGCATTTTTTCAGTATCCCATTTTTTCTATATATTTCACTATTTGGTGTTTTCTATGTTTTCCAGGATTTTATGTTTCCTTTATTTTTGTTTTTTTTTGTTTTCTGCATGCATTTATTTTGTTTTTCGTGTTTTTATTATATTTTTTGTTTTTTTTCGTGGTTTGTATTTTATATATTTTCACGTGTCATGTGTTTTCTGTGTTTTTCTTATATTCTTTATTTTTTGTGTTTTTCATGTATCCTATATTTTCTGTATTTTTAGTATTATGTATATTTTGCATATTTTCCTGTATTCGGTGTTTTTCTGTTTTTCCGTATTATGTTTTCTACAAATTTTTCTATATTCTATTCTTTCAAAATAATTAATGGTAATTAAATTTTATAAAATATTTCAAAATTGCACTTGAGGTTAATGATTGTCTTTTCATTAACAAAATTATCTCTTATTCATCATCATATATTCATTCTACAAAGATTGGAATATTCATAAAAAATATTTATTCTATTCCTTGCTATTCTATTTTTACAGATAACTATTCTTTTTTATTGTATTTCATTCTATTCCGCCGGCGAATCAAAATTCACCTAAAACTTTGTACCCTAAAATTAAGTATTTGCAATAATTTTAGAAGTCAATAGCTAATAAAGATACTCTAAGCTGAGAGATTTTACAATATATCTGACATATAGAAGACGTGGTATATCGTGACTATAATTTGATTTACTTTAATCAATTAACAATTGAATACTGTGTAATTAATAAATAATGCATTTTCAATTAATTATTCATATAAAATTCTACAAATTATAAAATTTTAGACTCTAAAAAGTAAAATTTAAAATCTTAAATTACAAATTACAAATTTTAGGGTTAGTCCGAGGATAGCTAATAAATAACATAAAGTAATACTTACCTGATCTCTAACCGCATAAACGAACAAATTAAAAAGAAATTGGTAAGCCTAAAACATTTGTAGGTACAACTTTAATTTAGCTATAAGAAGCAAACAAAAAATGCGACACCTGTAATTAACTCAACAATAGCAATTAAATTTTATATTTTTAACTTTTCTTTGACAGCATTAATTAATTATTATTATTCAACTTTTGGTCTTAACCAGTCTTTGATGTTTTGGCGACTGATAAATAATAAAGAATAAAGAAAAATTGGAGACTATTATATAAACACTCTGAAATTAGCACTAAATGAATGATAAACCATATATAATTCAAATGATTAATGGCCTACTAAGTTATGATGCATGCATGATGTTAATCGCGTGATTACTTATCGTCTACCCTACTTTAATGGACTGATCACTGGAGGAGATATTTAAGTTAACTATAATATATTTGCATTAAATTTATATTAAATTCAAGTTGTTAGGTTCAAGTAAGGGCAAATCTGTCAAAAATTTACAACATAATGAACCTTTATTCTTAGAATGGTATTCATCTTGTCAACCAAATACAATTTTGTTAATCACTATTAGATTAGATTTTAAGGATCTAAATTAAAACCTAATGAAATCACTTATTTACTTTAATTATAAATAGTGTTTCTTATTTTTTTTATTATACCTTAGATATTCTCGTATCAACCCGTCGTCTTTACGTGATTACATTAGATTTTAATTTCCACCATTAAATTTAATCTAATAATAATTGATCAAATTGTATTTAGACAATTATTGATTAAGTAAACACTACTGTTTTCCTTATGGTTTAACATATTTATATAATTATTGAGCATTCCATAAATTATGTTTTGGTGTAATATCATCCTGTGACTACTTCTTTTGCACTTTAATGGACTGGTCACTGGTGGAGATATTTAAGTTAACCATAATATTATCTTCATTTGATTTATATAATTAAAGTTGTTAGGTTCAAGTAAGGGCAGAACTGTGAAAATTTTACAACTTTTTGCCGTATGGTTCTAACATTCGTATGATTATTGAGCATTCCATAAATTAATTAAGGGATAGACTAGCTTACTTAAATATTAACTAATTAACTTTTTATAATACATTTTTTAGTTAAGCTCGCAAGGTTAAAGCAAATCACAAACCTTAATTAGGAGTTGCAATGGTATTTTCAGATTAGCTACAATATTAACTAAATTTTGACGAAACCGAAACTCGAACCTCAAACCTTTCAAACAAGAACAAGTGTCTTACCATTCGAAAAAACTGTTATTGTGAAATTAACTAATTAATTGGTTGGCATAATCATATACTCCTTTGAAATTGATAATAATAGTTTATAACTTCCAAAAATGAAGACGGAATTCCATTTGCAGTAACTGAATGATTAATTAACTAACTACTCTCGAGATATACTTATAAAATTAACATCGGTTTATGTGCTTAATGTTAATAGTGGTGATTTGGAATATGGTTTGGAAACCAATGAACTCTTATAAAATAATTGTTAATTCAAGTAATAAGAAGCTCATCTTCTACTTGATAGTCAGTTTGTAAATATTACTTTAAATTTTTATATATGTTTGTGGTTTGCTATGATTTTAGGAATGAGTAAACCTAGCATTACCTTAAAAATTTGTAAGTAAAAAAATTAAAATAAACCAAAGCATAGTATAGCCCAAATTAAGGAAAGAAAAATGGAGAGGAGAGAAATGAGGAAATTCTATTGATATAGTATGGGAATGTGTATACAAATAAGTGAGTAATATAGAAGAAGAACAAAATTTTGGTGAAGGAAAGATGGATGTAAATCCAAGTCTAAGCTATAGTTGATGCACCTATTTACATTGCCTTCCCAAAAGGAGAAGATTAAGGAGAATATTGTAAGGTTAATCATTCCAACAAAGTAGCATGACAACACATCTTTTGATGATATAGAGCTTAGCTCTTTGTTCTTTGTAGAGAGATCCCAACCCTTTGCCTGATGATGAAGAAGGAGAAATTCTTCTCTTGGAGCTTCCATTTATGATGAGCTTCATTTTAGTTAATTAGGAGACAAGATATACAGAAGAAGAAATTGAGATGTAGTAGATGAATTTGATTTAGAAAGATGAATTAATTGAGATATGTTATAATGAAAATGAAGATGGCAATTAGTGAACTTATATATAGCCTAGGGAAAGCTTAAAAAAGGAAGAGGTGTGTGGGTGGGTGTGGATGTGGTCCTTTGGGTCGCGTTGGTCTACTAAAGACCCAAAGATGGGACATCAATGCCCGTGATGTGTCTCCCATCACCCACAGCACAATACCCACTACCTTGTCACATTTTTCTTTATTTTTTTTGTCCATTTTGATCATGGTATTTTATTTATGGGAGAAAGTCTAAATATCCCAAGGAAATATAGTTAAATTTCTTTTTTAACATTTTTAAATTGGAGGGGAAAAACTAATATGAATTGAGATCATCACTAGTTATATGCTTCGACAAAGCACTTTTAACATACCATGACTCTAAGGTCATGTTCTTTTGAACTTATCAGCACTTATTTTAAGTTCAGTTCAGTTCAACAACTTTCAGTTCAGTAACATTCAGTTCAATTTTCAGTAGCATTTAATTTAGTTCATTTCAGTAATATCCAGTTCAGTTCAATTCAACAACATTCAATTCGGTTCAGGTTAATAAATTACAAATAAATATTTATTATTTATATATTATATGTTAATATTTCTTATAATTTTAACTAGTTGATCAATTTTTTTTTGCAAAAGTTGTTGAATGTAAGTAAATATTATTACCAATATACGTTACAATGTTCTACTAACTTAATAATTTCTACTATATAAATTTGGATTTAGTATAATTTTTTTTTGATTTTGCTTATGTATTGTAATAAGAAATTCAAAAATCTTGTAACAGTGCGGGTATTAGAAGCAAATTAGCATCAATTAAATAAATTCAAAAATCTCATAATAGTCAGTTATATAATTTTAGGAGCAAATTAGCACTAATTAAAAAAAAATTCAAAAATCTTGTAAAAAAAATTAAAAATAGCAAATTAGGAGCAAGTTCAAAAATTCACTAATAGCATCATCTCATTCTATTTTTCTAATCATCTTCTTCTATATGATCCATGATCTCATCATATTATTCAGTTTCATCATCATTATCGTCATCCTCCTCTCTCTGCAATTCCCAAATTTTGTGTGCTATAGCATTCCGCACTGCAAATATGACGTTTTTACGATCTGTATTAAACATATATGAATCTACCTTTCCATTAACATTCAGACTATGTTGTATAATCGGTAACTCAAGCGTGCACAACCTTATAAAATTATGAAGCGTGAAAGTAGAAATAACGATAATTTTACTTCTTATTTTATTTTATTTTAATTTTTTCTTAAAGAGGCTAATTTTACTTCTTCTTCTTATTATTAATTATTATTACATTTTTAATTTTTTTACTATAGTTTTATTAAAAACTAATATTATTATTATTTATTTCAATTCAGTTTCAATATTAAATTTTCAGTTTTAGCAAAATTCAGTTCAGATCAACAACATTCAGTTCAGTTCAGTTCAGCATCGTTCAATCAGTTCAGTTCAATTCAGTTCAGTTCAGTTCTGATTTTTTCAGTTCAAAAGAACGGAGCCTAACTCTAGTGTGTATATCAAGTCAACCTGCAAGACAATTACGTTTTCTTAGGTATCCAAATATTTTTGGATCATTTCTTGTCAGCTTAACTGGTTTCTTAATTCTTCAACATAATAGTTAATTCGATGTCGGCATATACTCACAGTATGATCATACATTCACATAAGCCACATTATGATCTCTTTCTGAGTTAAGATCCATCTTTGTTGACAAAATTTCTCAGCTTGCTTACCAGTCTTGTACTGAGTAGGTTTATTGAGTCTTTTGTTAGTGGCTTGCTAACCTTTTCCTTAACAAGTTTGGGAGCCTGGCTATTCTTCTTTTAAGTCTTTTGCTGACTCTGAAGAGATGTGATATATTTTCTTAGTATCTCGGTTCCATCAGTCATAGTATTGACTTGATTCATTAGAAGACTTGTTCTGAGCAGAAACGGGCACTCATATCGGCTTTAGCCTTCTTTGACTAGAGTCGTCACCCGACCGATCGGAAAAATGTATCGATTGACCCGCACAGCTTTAAAATGCGTCATGTATGTATTGAATCCAACTCTTACATATAAGCCCCAACAATTCCCGCTCTATTTCCGATGTGGGATTCAGTTTATTCGTCCACATCGTTATCTGTTACCACCGCTCTTGTACATGCTTTCCTACTCCAGTGTCACCTTCTCAAAACCGGATCATTACAATCAGTCTCCAATGTTTTGGCGAAGACAAAAAAATGAGTAAATTATACTCCCCTTTATTTTTAAATATAAGTTATTTTAGTGAAAATATCACAAAGGCTTAATACATATGTAGCCCCCTGAACTTGTCTCAAAACTGTAATTGTCTCCTTAAACTTTTAAAAGATACAAATAACCCCTCAAACTTGTCCAAAATAACAAATAACCCCCTAATTTCAAATTGACGTTATTAGAACATGCAAATTATAGATGATGCATAACACAGGGGTAAACTAATGATATAGGGAGTCGAAAATTTCAAAAATGATATTATTTATCATTTTTATATGTGGATACAAGCAATGTTTTATTAAGGAGTTACTCATATCAATTAGACAAGAATAAGGGGTCATTTGTTACTCTTGGACATGAATAAGGGGTCATTTGTAATAGTTGGACAAGAATAGTGCGTTACTTGTAACTTTTAGATAAGTTTAAGGAGTTATTTGTATCTATTAGAAGTTCAAATGGACAATTACAATTTCAAGACAAGTTCAAGAGGCTATGTATGTATTAAGCCTATCTCAAATTAACAAAAGAATTAATTATGACTTAGCATACCAACATATTCTTATACAATATTTATTGAGTAAACTATATTTTCCTATCATAATAATGTTCACAAATATATTTTCTATTAGTTCATTTTGTTTCTACTGTTAAGAGTTCATATAATGGTAATAGGGCAAGGATGACGAAAATTTTGAAAGTAGTTGATTTCTTGTTACAACACGACTTTGTATATAAAATAAAGAAAATAACATTTCTAAAATGACCCGTATTTCGAAACGGGCCTATTAAGAGAACATAGGCGTCCAAATTGAGACCATAATTAAGTTAGATAGTGTGAAATTTCAAATTTGTATTAATTAAATGCTACTCATAATCAGATGCTCCCAAACTTAGAGCGTGTATTCTACTAAGATTTTAGTTTTTGTCAGTGTTGTCAGGACCGGTCGGACCGGCCAAACCGGTCGGACCGCGAATCGGGATGAAAACTAATATGATCTACCTATGGTTTTTAAATACGCAACATACCGGATATAATCGGGTTCAAGCCGTGAACTGGCGGTCAGATCGGGAATCGGGTTGAACCCAGTTTTTAAATTATAACTATTTAAACTAAAAAATTAACTTTAAAAATTAAAAAGCAACCAAATAAAACATATTCTATTAATTCCATTTCTATTATTTTTACCCAACAACAAAATAAAATATATCTAATCATGAAAAAATGATTAATTATGAAGTATTTAGTTTTATAAATTTAATTATCCATGTATTACTATGATATGGTGTAGGCTATGGTGACTTTGTTTTTGAATTACTTTGTTTGTACTTTGCTTTATTCACCATTAGATTACTTTTCACCCCATGATCTAATGGTGGACAAAACAAAGTAATGCTTACTTTGTCAAAAACAAAGTAACCATAGAATTTCCCCTATGATATTATCGTCATTCTCATTTTAGTTAGATATAGATTATTATCTTTTATGAAATTAAGTACTTATATTTATTTTGTTAAAAATTATTTAAATTATATATATTAAAAATTATTTATTACGTCATCCGGTCCGACCACTCCGGTTCATGTGGTTGAACCACGTGAACTCCGAACCCTTTAAAAATCTGGTTCGTTGTTCGGTCCGGTCCTGACAACATTGGTTTTTGCTTTCTCTTCAACGTGTGTGTATGACAAAGATTCCACAAATTAATGAAGGAGTGGACTTGTTTGCAATATGATATATCTACTACAATTGGTTACACTAGTAATATAAACATTTCCTAAATGAAGATGAATTTCCGTTTTTAAGTCAACAATTAATTAACTCATCATGGGTTAACATAAGAGAATTAAATCAAGTATTGAAATGTAGTAGTAGGTTTGAAGAATCATGAAATGGTTGTAAAATAGCGAAAGGATTCAAGTGTATGAATTCCCAAATGAAAATGGTAGTGGTCCAGAGATGGTATCCTTAATATAATAATAATAATAGTAATGATAACAACTGCATATATCCTAAGAAATAGCAGAAATTTTAGGACAGAAAAATGGATGTGAATTTAAACAAATGAACAAGTAGTATTGATATTGTATCCGAATATGTATACAGAATTAATGTGAGTAGATGGATCTAGTAGCTAGAGTAAAGCCATCACAAAATTTTGGATGTAAATCTAATTAATTATGATTAACTAACCTACATACATATATACATGCATACATATAGTCCTTTTGATTTGATGAAGTTGGTTGCTAATCAATCATTCCAAAAAAGAAGCATAACAACACATCTTTTGATGATGTAGAGCTTAGCCCTTTGTTCTTTGTAGAGAGACCCCAAGCCCTTGCCTGATGATGATGGAGATGAAGATGAAGAAATTCTTCTCTTAGAGCTTCCATTGATGATCATCTTCATTTTAATTAATTTTAGGAGACCACAAAGAAAGGCAGACGAAATTAAGATGTAGTAGATGAATTTGCTGTAATTAGGAAGATGAATATGGATCAATTGAGATGTATTATAAACTATAGGAAGTGAAGTTATATATATATATAGAGAGGGTGTGGTCCTTTGGTCTATTAAAGAGGAGAGGCAAAGATGGGCATCAAAGGCCGTGATGTGTTCCCCTTCTCCCTTTCCCACTTCCTTGTCACCTTTTCCTATTTCTTTAATCCATTCATCTTCCATCTTTTCCTAATTATAATTTAATTGCTCATATGGGTGTTCCACAAAATAGTTTTTACATTCCAACTTTAACTCATTTTTCCTTTTATTAAAATGTCATCTTCAACTAAATAGTAGTAAGTCCACCCCCTTTATCGTTAAATTGTACTGAACTCAACTGAATTTGTTGAACTAAATTGATTGAATTTGTTGAATTTCACTGAACTAAACTGAATTTACTAAAAATAAGGCAAAAACAAGAGGGTCTAAGTGTCAAACACTCATATATAACATGTTTTCAGGTCTTAACTATCAATTTAAACTTGTAGTTTAATCAGTGTAACACGATATCAAATCCTTAGTGATCCAAAAGTCTAGACTTAGAATCTTGACAACCTCATTTATTGGTGAATTAAAAACACATGGTGGGATAAACATGTCTTGTGCACACTTCAAGTGCAAGAAGAGATGAGTCAAAGATTAATACAAAACATGTTATTAAGCTTTAACTATTTGCTTGAACTTTTTAGTTCAATCAATTAAATAAGAGCCAGGTCCTACTTCTTTAAAAAAACTAATTTTAATTCAATATTGATTACAATAATGTAACTAAGCCGTAAGTTGAATTTGTTTCTATAGTTATTAGGAGCGAGTAAATTTAAATTTTCTTCTAATACAATACAATTGTAAAGATTATATGCAATTTCAAATCTCCTTAACAAAAGATGTCATCTTTTACGTGCAGTTTCATGTCCTACACCTCATTTAACTTTAAGGATTCTAACGAACCAATAAAACTTCAAATTTCACCTAAATTGACGAAAAAGAAACTAATATTTCATTAGTAAAGTTCTTTTTTTCTAGATAATTTTGAAATATCAAATATAACTGTTGAGTTTAAGATTATAATATTTTACATGTAGATGTGAAATAATTTTCGCTCTTAACATGACTAAATTTGAAGTCTAGACGGTTGATTTGATATTGTCTCTAATCGGTTAAGTCAGTTATATATCTTGTTGAATCTTTTACTGAATTATATAGAGGTTACTTAAAGGGTAATCTCAAAGCCAAAGTTGAGTTTATAAAATAAAATAAAGAAGGCAAAAGATGACAAGAATTGATTACCGGCTTAATTACTTTAATAACCAATCTTAAATTAAAAAAACCTTTATCGGTATAACGTATTAGCGCATTAATTATACAATTGACAAACAATTGCATCAGCATCCATTATATATTGTGCAACTCATATATTTTAGGAAAATGTTTTAAAAAAATGTTCGTGGTTTCCAACTTTTGTAAATAAAGGTTTGTGGTTTCAACGTTTGCAAATAGAGGTAGGAGGTTTCATTTTGTTAGCAAAAAATGTATAGTCATTAACACCGTTTATTTTTGTTGACGTGGCACTTTGATCACAATTTGACCAAAGGGTAATTTCGTCATTAAAAAAAATAATAAAAGTAAAAGTAAAAGAAAATGTTTGTGGTTTGATTTTTTTTGCAAATAACAGCCCGTAGTTTGATATTTTATTAAAAAAGAGGTACGAGGTTTGATTTAATTACCAATACGGTTTTAGACTAATTTATAAATTAAAAATTACCAACAAATATTCTTGTAAAAAACAAAACAACAAATTTTCTTATAATGTAAGACTAGTACTTAAAAAGTTGATCCATTTATACAAAATCTTAATTTTAATGAAAATAAATCATCGACAAAATTATAATTCAAAATAATAAATTGATTATAAAGTCAATAATGAAGTTTCAATATTTATGTTCATTCAACCAAATTAAAATTCCTTCAAAAAAAAAGAAAATACCCAAATTCATGAAAATTGTATGAATCCAAAAAACCCAAATGCATTATAAGAAAATTTGTTGTTTTGTTTTTTACAAGAATTTTTGTTGGTAACTTTTAATTTGTTGTTTTGGTAATTAAATCAAACCTCATACATCTTCTTTAATAAAATATACAACCACGGGTTGTTAGTTGCAAAAAAAAAATCAAACCACAAACATTTTCTTTTACTTTTATTTTTTTTAATGACAAAATTACTCTTTGGTCAAATTGTGGTCAAAGTGTCACATCAACAAAAATAAACGGTGTTAGTGATCGTACCTTTTTTTGCTAACGGAATGAAACCTCGTACCTTTATTTGCAAACACTGAAACCACAGACCTTTATCTGCAAAAGTTGGAAACCACGAGCATTTTTTTTAAACTTTTCCCTATATTTTAATTCTTTAAGTCAAAGGTAAGACTTGTGCATAAACCCAATTAGATTTATTAAAAACGAATTGAACTAAATTTACTGAATTAACTAAATTTAACTAAAAGACTAAAAATTTTTGTTTAATTTGGTTAAATTGAATGAAGCTAAAATGGATTTTGTTAAAAATTAGTCAAAAAAAAATATGTTCTAAAACATCTTCTGAAAAATAGAAAATTAAGAACAGTATAACATTCTGTATATTTTAGTCTCTTAGAAAGACTAGTTGAACCAATTTCCATAGCCATTATTAATTTTGGTACTAATTAATCGATATTTAAGGCTAGCTCAAACTAGTAGGTAAAGCTAGTGATATTGTATATATTAATTTCTGATAAACGTCTCACGTAAAATGCCATTTGGGCTTATAAAGCGTGCACAACATAGAGTTATACTATGTGTTTTTAATTCACCAATAAATGGAATTATCATGACTCGAACTCAGAACCTTTTGATCCCGCAGAGTTTGATACCATGTTGCTTAATTCGATTGAACTAAAAGCACGAGCTAATAGTTAAGGCTAAATTATGATTTATATATTAACATGCCAAATTAATATAAAAATGTTAACTTTAACTAGTTCAATTGTTTACTTGACAAAATATAATAGAATTGAAAGCTAAATTAAAAGAAAAATGAGAAAGCTTAAATGAAATAAAATTATTGGAATTCACGTAATAGAGCATTATGAAGCAATTAAGCATTAACCTCCAATATCCCAGTTTAGTTAGATATATAATTCTTCAAGTCAAGATAAGGCTTTTCTTTTGGCCCGAAAGAAGCTTAATAAAAGTAGGATAATATTGTTGGTGCATGTAAATTAAGAAAGCAAAACTTAATTAATTAACTGTTAATCTTATGATATTTTTTTATGTTTTCCTTTGGTGCGTCTTTGAAACAATAGTCAAAAGTATAGCGATTATAAATACTAAACAATATATGGGTAATGATTTATGCAATGAGTGCTTTAATAGGTAGAAGTATGATAGTATTGCTGGTGCATGTAAATTAAGAAAGCATAACTTAATTAATTAAATGTTAACCATAGGATTTTTTTTTTTTTGTTTGTGGTGCGTCTTTAAAACAATAGTCAAAGCATAGCTATTATAAATATTAAACTGTGGGTAATGGTTTATGTAATGAGTGCTTTAATGGGTAAAATATGTCAAAATCAGCTTCAAGATCAGCTTCAAGAGTATTACACACACACAAAATTTCAAATAGCCATTTGTCCATATTGATTTAAAGGAAGTAATGATAAATGAGAATTATATACCATATAAGATTATTGGTATTATTCACACACAAAAAATTCAAATAGCCATTTGTCCATATTGATTTAAAGGAAGTAATGATAAATGAGAATTATATACCATATAAGATTATTATTATTATTCTGTGAATAAGATTTTCGTTCTAAATTGAAGATTTATGACGTTCATAGCGAAAGTAAAATTTTTTAATTTCTGAAACCAAGATCCGCTAGTTTATTCAATAACAATTAAGAAGATTGATTAGATAAAATACTTCTAGGAGATTACTATCTAATGTTGTTGTCGCGCTCACAAGTCTTCTTTAATATAATCTCGTGAGTGCCCAAAGTAGAACACCTCTAGCGTTAAGTCTACACGAGAAAAAACGAATAAAACGGTGAGAATTAATGATGTGTATGCGGAATACCCCTAGGGATTGTATTTATAGTATTTTGAATTGTCTCTCCCATATAAGAATCATACTCTCAAAATGACTAGGTCAACTCTTATTTAATGAATAAAACAATTTTATTCACATTTAAGATTATTATTATTATTATTCTGTGAATAAGATTTACATTGCAAATTGAAGATTTACGACGTTCATAGCGAAATTAAAATTTTTCAATTTCTGAAACCAAGATCCGCTAGCTTATTGAATAACAATTAAGAAGATTAGTTAGATAAAATACTTCTAGGAGATTACTATCTAATGTTGTCGCGCCCACAAGTCGTCTTTAATATAATCTCGCGAGTGCCCAAAGTAGAACACCTCTAGCGTTAAGTCCACACGAGCAAAAACGAATAAAACGGTGAGAATTAATGATGTGTATGCGGAATACCCCCAGGGGTTGTATTTATAGTATTTTGAATTGTCTCTCCTATATAAGAATCATACTCCCAAAAGGACTAGATCAACTCTTATTTAATGAATAAAACAATTTTATTCACACTAGTATTTCCTATTTAGTTAAACTAGTAATTTATATAAATCCATATTTATTAAACTACTCAATTAACTAATTAATAATCCAAATTATTATACTAGTAGGATTTAATTAATTAACATTGCAACACATTATAATTTAATTTAATTAAACTATATATATCAACAATATATATAATTTGGCCCCTACTACCAAATACACATATTTGGTTTATTTACCAATTTACTATTGTATCCTTCAATACTCTTTGTGTGTGACCCACTTGGTCCTTACTACAACCAGTCATCTAATCTCTATTAATTAATATAACATAGAAGAGCGTCGACTCAAATATGGAGATACTCTTCTAACCCGGAGTCATAAGGAGTCAAGATTAACAGTTGACTTTTTTTACCTGTCAGTGATAGTTGCAATATAATTCGGTCGCTTATCAATATTATCTTTAATGAATCATGATCACATAAAAGTCAATCATATAATTTATTATTAATTTACTTGTGCTCGAATAAATATTCTCCATAAATTGAAAACCATTTCCAATTTATCATATTACATCGTGCAAGAATTTAGAACTATTTATTCACAAGAGGTCCAAGATAAATCTTCTCTAATATAGAAGTGATGATATCCTCAATCTAACATTAACTGTTTTGCAATTACTTTATGAGTTATCCAATGTCTACCCGAAGGTACACCCGAATTTTGGATCGTATAGATAGTAGAATCAAAGTAACACACTCCATAATTCAAAGTCACATGAATGAGTATTTGAGTTCTAGGACTACTTTATATCTATTACCACATATGAGTTAAGGCTAGTTGACATTTATGTATTTATTCCATACTAGTAACTCAAAGCGGGGTCTCCAATACATATATCATCATTATACATATCCATATAATTATCCAGATATCTCATATAATCTAAGTTCATGAGATCAACTTCTTATTCATGAATAAGGGATATATTATATGAAAGTCTCAACATTATATATATCAATCCAATAATACAATATTCAACTTGGGATATTTTAAGTTTATTTAATCATTAAAGTATTGTCTCAATTCATCTTGTATGAACACTTTAAGATTATCAATATAAACTATGGATTTCTTTTAACTAATAATTACAACGTAACATATATAAGATAAAAGAGCCTTTCATGAAATCAATAGTTTATATATCTTTATTCTAAATAAAATATCCTAAACAACAATTGTCTTTATGACACAAACTACAACACTCCTACTTGGACTTAAGACCAATTGTTCTTAAACATTATTCCATAATTATTCATGTGCCGATCATGGACCGCTTGCACCAACGCCTTGGTCAACGGATCTGAAATGTTGTCCTCAGTAGGTACTCTCTCCATTTTTATATCTCCCTTAGCCACATATTCCCTTAACATATGAAAACGCTTTTCATAATGTTTGGATGATTGATGAGACTGTGGATCTTTAGCTTGTGCGATTGTACCATTACTGTCACAGTAAAGAGTAATCGGGTTCACAATGTCAGGAACCACACCAAGTTCTCCAACGAACTTCTTAATCCATACAATTCTCTAGCCGCTTCCCAAGCTGCTATATACTCTGATTCAATTGTGGATGTGGCTGTTACAGTTTGCTTGGAACTCTTCCAACTAACTGCTCCACCATTCACAATAAACACGAATCCAACTTGACACTTGAAGTCATCGACATCAGTTCCGTAGCTGGTATCTGTGTATCCCTCTACTCGCAATTCTCCACCTCCATATACCAGAAACATCTCTTTAGTTCTTCTTTAGTACTTCAAGATGTTCTTAACAGCAGTCCACTGACGTTCACCTGGATTCGCTTGATATCGACTAGTCATGCTCAAAGCAAAAGCTACGTCGAGTCTAGTACAAAGCATAACATACATGATATAACCAATCGCATTGGCGTATGGCTTACCGGCCATTTTCATTCTATCTTCTTCGGTTACAGGGCACATTTTCTTGCTCAATTGATGTTCCCTTTTACAGACAACCATTGGCAAGTTACCCCTTTTTGAATTTTCCATGCTAAAACGCCTAAGTAGTTTATCTAGATATGTACACTGATATAATCCTACATTCTATTAGGTCTATCCCTATAGATCCTAATCCCCAAAATATAGGATGCTTCTCCCAAATATTTCATTGAGAATACACTTGATAACCAAAACCTTCACTTATTGTAGGGCAAGTACGTCATTTCCCATGAGTAATATGTCATCGACATACAATATGGACTACCGTGCTCCCACTATTCTTCTTGTAAACACAAGGTTCATCATAGTTTTGTTCAAAACCATATCCCTTAACAGCTTCATCAAAGCGTTTATTCCAATTTCTAGATGCTTGCTTGAGTCCATATATGGATCTCTGAAGTTTACAAACTTGCTTTGTATCCTTCGATGTAAAACCTTCAGGTTGCATCATATACACATCCTCTTCTAATGTGCATTTAAAAAAGCAGTTTTAACATCCATCTACCAAATCTCATAATCATAATGAGCAGCAATTGCAAGCATTATCCTTATAGACTTTATCATGGCCACAGGTGAAAAGGTTTCCTCATAATCAATTCCTTGTTTCTGAGTATATCCTTTTGCTACCAAACATGCCTCTCTTCTTCTTGAAGATCCATCTACATCCGACATATCTCATATCTTCGGATGAGTCAACCAAAGTCCAAACTTTGTTTTCATACATGGAGTCCATTTCGGATTGCATGGCTTATTTCCATTTAGCGGAATCGGGACTATTAATTGCTTCCTTATAGTTCTAGGTTCATCATCATCTACAACGAGTGTTTCCTCTCCTTCGTCCACGAGATATCCATATCTCTCGGGACCTTGGCGCACCCTTATAGACCTACGAGGTTCTAATGTCACTTGTTCCTGAGATTGATATTCAAGTTGAGCTCCCACTGTTTCGGCCACTTGTTCAGTTTCTTCTTCACTACTGGTTTGAACTTCCTCAAGTTCAATCATAGAATTGGTGTCTTTCTTCTCAAGAAATTCCTTTTCTAGGCTGTGAGCGAAAACGGGCGCTCATAGCGGCTTTAGCCTTCTTTGACTAGAGTCGCCACCCGGACGACCGGAAAAATGTACGAACCGGTGTATGCACCGATTGTTTTGAAAACCACAGATTCTTATTTACATTCGTTGATACAACTTATTAATTCCGACATTCTAGACCCTAGAGGATCTTTAATGCAACCTAGCTCATTATTATCTTGATTTATATTATTATTATCACACAAGAGTATTTAAAAGCGCAAACATTTGTATAATAAATCGTTGGGTGACACGGTACAAAACCCTCAGAAGCTTATCCTCGTTGCGTTCTAGTGAGATGCGTGCAAGCTAGTACCCGTCGTAAGAGCGGAGCTTTAAGGAGGAACTTTAGGGCCGGAGGTGCGTAGGGCGTACTCCGAATGACTGGAAGAGAAGGATTCCGAGGGAATCTATCGAATTGTAAGGACCGTGTTTTTACTCTAGCGGGGCCGAGAGCAATGCTAGGATTTAGACTTTTTGATGGCTGGGGGGGGGGGGTGAATATATTTTGGCTATTGAAGGGATTATTTGGTCATCGTGAGGACTTTGGGGGGTATGGAATTTATAGGAGAAAGAGCTCTCAACACTCAGAATTAAGCAATTCTTTCGTATCAGAGGCAACCTTAGGCAACAACAGAGGCAACTTTTATCAGATCGAGAATAGCTTAAACCGAGCTAGAGAGAGGAGAGTAAAGGATGGTTGGTGAGAAATGAATGAAATCCGGACGGTATCTATAAGACATGTCGTGACCGTATGGTCAAGACATTCTGACCGTACGATCAAGTCTCTTGTGACCGTACAATAAAAAAAAGTCCCATCTCAGATCTAAAATCAGATATGAGACGGGCTTTACTCAAAGCCCGGCCGGGCCTTTTGGAAAGCCTGGCCAAATTTGTTTGTCGTTTTGCGCACACGTGGCAGATAAGGATAGGGTGACCATGTGCCACGTGTCATGATCGTACGGTCAAGGGTGTTGTGACAGTACGGTCACCATACTGTTGGTTTGACCGTACGGTCAAGGAAGGAGATAGAATGGTGACCGTATGTCATGTTTGAGAAAGAGGACGTTGCCACAAGTTCGAAGGTGTCAATCTTGTGTTCCCGGGATGCGGGTAGAGGAAGTTATGACTTTGGGAAGTCGATCCGTTCTTTGACGAGTACTGACACTTGAGCGACTGGCAGAACAAGGAGCTCGTAGATTGCTTTCATCATTGGGGTCCAAAACCAGTGCTTACAGTTTTCCCATCGCTTCTTTGGGAGTGCATAGGACGATTACATCGACTGGTAAGATCTGTTGGGCAGTCCCAATGAAGCGAAACGAGTAACACTGCGTGTGTGCGTCCGTGTATTTTGAAATTCTTTTGAAAAGGGGTTTATAGACTTACCTGTGGGCTGGTTCCCCTGCCTGCTTGCTTTGGATGGTACCTGGCACTTTATCCTACCAGTCTTATCTGAGCAGTAGTGATTATGTCTCGAGTTTCCTTGACGAGATGTGGCCCCAGGACCGAACGACTGTCTCCCACACTGAGTACCGCTTTGTGTAATGCCTTGGGTAACGCCTTCTGGAAAGCCTTCTGGAATGCCTTCTGTAATGCCTTCTGCAACGCCTTCTGCAGTGCCTTCTGCAACGCCTTTGTAACGCCTTTTGGAACGCCTTCTGCAACGCCTTTTGGAATGCCTTCTGCAACGCCTTTTGTAACGCCTTCTTCTAATCTGGAGATCGAGTTATGCCCCACTGAGTAATATCTTTGGTGCAAGGTGATTCGAGGAATCTGGTAACGCCTTTATTGTCTGAGTGATCTGGGGTTCTGGTAGCGTCTTATGCAACGCCTACTGTAACGCCTTCTAGTAATCTGGAGGAGAGATGTTGAGGAAACTGATGCCACAAGCTGCGGCTTGTTCATCTTGGCGATTTGCTTGGTAAGCTCAGCCACCTGAGTTGATAAGGAAGATATCATAGGGTCAGAACTCGAGGAAGCCTTCTGTGTAGGCTGCGTATATGTCCTGCTTGCATGCCATTTGTAGCTTTGAGCTACCATTTTCTCAATCATAGAGTACATATCTGCTGGTGTCATCATGTCCGGTTCTCCTTCGCATACTGATTCAAAGACTTTCTTTTGGCTCGTGATGAGACCATTGTAAAATGTTTGCACTTAGAGTGCCATATCCAAACCGTGGTTAGGGGCCCTCCGTAGGTAATCCTTGAAACGTTCCCACGCTTCAGCAAGAGGTTCATCTTCCCCTTGTGTGAATGAGGCAATTGAGTTCCTCATTTTGATGAGTTGCTTTGGAGGGTAATACTTGTTCATAAATGTCCTCTCCATAGCTTCCCAACTTCGAATACTCCCCGGTTCTAGATTTTTGAACCAAACTTTGGCTTTTCCCGTGATGGAGAAAGGAAAAAGCTTCAATCAGAGGTAGTTATCAGTAACTTCTCTATTTGGACGTATTGCTTCACATATATTTTTCAAATCATGGATGTGACCGTTTGGATCTCCGCCTGGTAGTCCATGAAATTGAACAGTAGCCTGCAACATGTGAAGCATGGATGATTTTAGCTCGAAATCTCCTTCATTGGCGGAAGGACAATACAAGAAGTGTATTGTGGTCCTTGAGGTGGGGCCTCAGTGTCCATCCATGGTCTAGCAGCAGCCATGACAGGAACAACATGGATTTATTCGTCTTCGGGTGGTGGTGGTGGTGGTACTGCGCCTTCAATTTCTGGGATCTCAGGCGCAGGGTGTGTATCTTCTTCTGTAAGGTGCGGGAAAACAGCTGTAGTCTCCTCAGCTAGTTCTGCCTGCGTGTTGGAAGTTTCTCCAGACTGAGCCAGCCTCCTCTCTTGCAATCTCTGCCTACGCTTAGCTTTCTTTATAGCGTTCCTACGTCTGCAAGACCTTTCAATCTCTGGGTTGTAGGGTACGTCAGGAGAGCCTCGCCGCTTGGGCATAAACTGTCAAGAGATATTACTAGAACAAAGCCTGCGCACTTAACACACAAATCAAACTCTCAAAAATAAAACTTAATAACAGTAGCGTATTGCCAATCCCCGGCAACGACGCCAAAAACTTGGCACGAATGATACCTACGTGCTTTTAAGGGCAAGTATACCCATTGTTCAAGTAATAAAGTGAGTATTAGGACTCGAGATATCGGACCCAAGGGATCGAGCTACACTAAAGTTACCAACTTTCAGTCTTAAAAGTCTAATAAAGTCACAAGATTGAGTTTTTGATGATTAAAACTATAGATCTAAAGCAGGGTATAATAACAACAATATTTAAAGGCACACATGCTACAAGTGTCTGGATCTGGATCATAGGCTGGTGGATTTGGGTTTCTATAAATGGAAAGTTATGTTTCAATACTAAAGGTTCGGCCTTTCCCACAAATATCTCTTCCTAGCTCGTTTCCAAGCCTAGGGGTTGATAACTTAGTAGATCTAGCAAAGTTATTTGATCTAAATCTACTAAGGAGTGTGTTAGTCTTAGGGTTTTACTACAAAGTTTCCTTAAATAGTAAATAACCAACATACAAATAAAGCAAGATTTCTCTAAACCATAAAAGAATGCCTCTTGGATCTAATCCACAATATAAATCATAAGATAACTCATTGCTAAGCTCCATTAATGATTTAGGAGGTTTGTTTGCAACCAAACCTCACCTTAAGCATAGATCTAAGAAAACCAAAGTTAGAAAAGTTACCAAAAGTAGAAACCCTTCACCATGCCTCGATCCGTACCCTTTCACTCGCGGCCCATGCTAAGAGACTACTCATTCATGATACATGAACTAAAAATCTCCATTGAAGTGTAAAAACTAAAGCTTGAATGCATAAGATTAAAAGAAGAAGAAGAGAGAAAGGGATTCGGATCCCAATGTCTCAACAAAAGCAATAATGAAAGAACTAAAGAAAATTACTATTAATAGAACTAAGTAACTTATAAGTTGTTGCAAGATAAGATGAGAGAAAAGCAAAAAAAAAAACATTGCCTTTTATAGGGAGACAAGGGTGGCAACCCTAAAAAGGCAAAATACTAAAATGACCTTAAAAGTTTAGGTCACAATACCCTTAAAACAGCAAATAAAATTATCCAAATTGTTGATAGAAATAACAGAAGTGCCACTAGGGCAAGGTGGCATTCCACCCCTTCATCACTCTTGTGTAGCCTCCACCGCTCCACAGCTGCAGCCTGCATCTAACACAATCTAGATCAGAGCCTTCGTGCTCCACCAAGTCGATAGCAGCTTAAAACAGCTCCAAATCACCAAAAGGCCTCCAATGCCCATATTCAATGCTTAGTTGTACAATTGAGCGATATCTGCATTAAAACCTCATGAGAAAGACTTTCAACTATAAAAACATGCAAGAATAGAGGTTAAAAGGAGTGGAAATACACGTAATAATTAGGCCTATCAGTGACCGTGGTGAATGACTCTGCTTCTAGCCATTTCGAGAAATAATCTATGGCCACCAGAATGAAACGATGACGATTGGATGCAGGCGGTTTGATTTCTCCTATCATGTCTCTGCTCCATACGGCGAAAGGCCAAGGTGTAGCCAAGTTGTGTAGTTCAGTAGGTGGTACGTGAACGTGGTCCGCGTGGAATTGGCATTGGAGGCATTTTTTGTAAACTTATAGCAGTCATCTCTAATGGTGGGCCACCAGAAACCTTGCCTTGTGATTTTCTTGGCCATGGAGTCAACGTTCATTTATGCTCCACAAATTCCTTGGTGTATTTCTTCCATGGTTGTCTTTGCCTCACTCTCAGATAAACACTTTAATAACATGCCATTGGCGGATCGCCTATATAGTATTCCACCTACTTCTCGACATTTGGACGCCAATCTTCTGATGACCAGCATGTCGCTCTTTGTTGCTTCAGGTGGGTACGAGCCGTCTGCTATGAACTTCTGAATGTCTATGTACCAAGACTCGACATTTTGGATAAGAAGTACGTATTCCTCTAGGTGAATCGGTTAATGTGACGACGTCATAACCAACAGTTTTATGGGTGGCGCTTCCATTCCTTCCCAATTTCATGCTAACATAGCCAAGGCGTCGGCCATCTGGTTCTCTTCCCGTGGTATGTGATGGAACGTACACGTGTCAAAGTTCTGAATCATCGTGTGCAGTTTCTTGACATAAGGTCGTAGACGTTCCTCGCGTACTTCCCATTCCTTAGTCGCATGACATAGGACTAAAATCGAATCTCCAGTGATTTCAACATTACGTGCTCCTAAGTTGATTAGTGCCTCTATCCTAAAGACGCAGGCCTCGTACTCACCTGTATTATTTGTGGCCTTGAATTGTAATCTTTTTGCCAATGGTATGGTGACTCTTGTCGGTGAGACCAACATTACCCCCGCTCCGACTCCGTTCTTGTTTTGGGCTCCATCGAAGTGCATCCTCCATCCTTGAATACTGATAACCCCTAAGTTCTCATCCGGGAATTCAAATTGCCAGGGTTCGTCTTCAGTCTCTGGTAATGGTTGTCGAGCTAAGAATTCTACGACGGCTTTTCCTTTGATCACTTTCGAGTTTACGAACTTGATGTCCAATTCGGATAACAGTAACGCCCACCGTGTGAGCTTGCCCACCAGCGTAGGTGTCGTAGCGAGGTGTTTCATGGGATCCACCTTCGAGACGACCACGACCTCGTAGGATTGGAAATAATGTCGCAATTTTTGGGTAACCCAAATCATGGCGACACAAGTTCGTTCTAGTAAGTTGTATTTGCATTCATAGAGTAACTTCTTGCTGAGGTAGTAGATAGGGAGCTCTATTCCGTCTTCTTGTGTCTAGACTAATATTGCCCCTTTACTGATGTGTCTTCCATTACTAGGTACAACGTAAGAGGGCTTCCAGGTCGAGGTGGCTTCAGCAGTGGAGCGCTCACCAGACATTGGTTGATTTTGTCAAAGGCTAGCTGACAATTATCGTTCCATTGATTCGTCTCGTCTTTTCTGAGTAACTTGAAGATAGGCTCGCATACTATCGTGATTTTTGCTATGAAACGACTAACATATTGGATACTCCCGAGGAATGCCCTTACCGGTGATGTGTGATGGTGAAGGTGTCGTACATTTTGCCGGTCGGCCGGGTGGCGAATCTAGTCAAAGAAGGCTAAAGCCGCTATGAGCGCCCGTTTACGCTCAATGTGGCAACTCTGCTGGGGACCAAAGATATATTCTACTATTATAAGTTAGCTTCAATGTCTGATTTCTTGAAGTTAATTAACTAATGGGAGGATGTATATTTGGTTTTCACTTTTTATGAAATTATTTCTTAATTATTTTGTGAAAAGTAAAAATTGGGATACAACTGAAACATTCTGACAATCTATGGCTATATACGGAGTTACTGATTTTTTGGTTGTGTGAGTCTCATACTGCATAAAAGAAAAATCATGAATGGTCAACGTGTGTTATGGATCGCTGTGACGTGTAATACCTACGTGCTTTTTAGGGCAAGTGTACCCATCGCTCAAGTAATAAAGTGAGTATTTTAGACTCGGATTATCGTACCCAAGGGATCGGGCGAAGCTAAAGTCACTAACTTTCAGTCTCAAAGATTTAATAAAGTCAAAAGGAATGGTTTTTGAGTGATTAAAACTACGGATCTAAAGCAGGGTATAATAACAACAATATTTAAAGACACACAGGCTACAAGTGGCTGGATCTGGATCATAGGCTACTGGATCTGGGTTTCTTGTAATAGCAAAGACTAATCTAACAGTAAAGGTTTGGCCTTTCCCACAAATATCTCTTCCTAGCTCGTTTCCAAGCCTAGGAGTTGATAACTTAGTAGATCTAGCAAAGTTATTTTGTCTAGATCTACTAAGGAGTGTGTTGTCTTAGGGTTTTACTAAAAAGTTTCCTTAAATAGTAAATAACCAACATACAAATAAGGCAAGATTTCTCTAGACCACAAAAGCATGCATCTTTAGATCTAATCCGTATAGTAAACCACAAGATAGCTCATTTCTAAGCTCCACTAATGATTTTAGGAGGTTTGTTTGCAACCAATCCTCACCCGAAGCATAGATCTAAGAAAACCAAAGCTAGAATAATATTACCATAAGTAAAAACCTTTCCCAAAACCACGATCCTTCACCTTTCACTCGCGGCCCATGCTAAGAGACTACTCACACATCAAGAGTGAGTTCATCGTCTCCATGGAAATGTAAAGAACAAAGCTTGAAAACATTAATCTAAGGAAGAAGAAGGATTCGGATCCCAAAGTTGTATGAACAATATTGAAAAGACTAGAGAGAAATTACTATAAATGGAAATAAGTAAAAAGAAAGTTTTGCAAACTTAAAAGTTGACTAACATTAAAATAGAAAATAAAGAGTTGTTGTAAGTCACTCCCAAAAGCACACTTGAGAAGACACACCAAAAGCAAAAGAAAACATTGCCTTTTATAGGGAGACAAGGGTGGCAACCCTAAAAAGGCAAAAGACTAAAATGACCTTAAAAGTTTAGGTCACACTACCCTTAAAAACTGAAATTTAAATTATCCAAATTGTTGATAAGATTAACAGAATTGCCACTAGGGCTAGGTGGCATTCCACCCCTTCAATTCTTCTTGCACATCCTCCTCCACTTCACGGCCGCAGCCTGCATCAAACACTTCCTGGTTCACAGCCTTTGCGCTTCTGCAGTCCTAAAGCAGTCTACACAGCTCCAATTCGCCTACAAGGCCTCCAACGCCTAGATTCACCTTTTGTTTGCAATATTAAGCGAAATCTGCACTAAACCTTTATGAGCAAGACTTTCAAGGATATAAACATGCAAGAATAGAAGCTAAAAAGAGTGGAAAAGTACGTAAATATTAGGCCTATCAATCGCGCTTACTGTCGTTTCCTTTAAGGGACGCTTAGGTCGATCTGTAACACCACCCATAGCCTCGTACCGTTGACACGCTGCTCAAAACCCTTAAACGGGGAGGCGCTAGGTATATCTTGCTAATGGAACCCTTTTGTACTATCACACGAGACCGAAGCCTCATATAGTCAGCCTAGATATCTCCCCTAGGAAATACCCCCAAACATTAATTAAATCACGTCTGTTGAGAGCGTTTTGACATAGAAAGGAAAGATGCCAAAAGAAACCCACCTAGGACAGAGACATACCGCGTGAAGATTGAGAGGGAGTGACGACTTCGCATGTTGATGGTCCATTGATTGATTGACCATGCATACTCAGAGCATATAGAAAGTCTGAATACCGTTGTCTAAACATTTCTTTGATTCAAGAAAATGTTCTGTTGCAATCTAACAAATAACGTTGTCATAAACGTCCACTCCCAAAAGGGGAAAATGGTTGAAAAGGGAGCACTAAAATATAACCTGAATCGAAAAGATGTCCAGACTAGATCATACTAGCTAAATGAGAGACGAAAGGACAATCCGCTGTCAAAATAAAATCCTAAAGGAAACATGCAGCGACTTGACCTCTCGTATCCACATGAATTAGAGACCCCGTTTAGAGACATTACCTTCGTCATTATGCATTAATAAGGTAATTTTTCCAAACTGGGCCCAACGAGCCGAAAAGCGGAAAAGACTAATACGACCATGCATACATACATTTCACGAGCTCAAAAGCCAATCACGCTCTGCCATCATCTGAATAGATTAACCAGAAAACAAGTACCATGTCTGGAATGGGAGTTTCCGCTTGCTCAGGAGGAATGTTCATTAGAACCCGTGAATGGAACAGAGAAATGACAGATATCGCAGAGGGGTACTTCAAAAGGAAGGCAGAAAATGAAAGACCCGAGGTAGGGATGTCCAGTCGAGGGAGTCAGGGAAAGAGGCCGTCTTACAAGCTGGACGATTCTGGCCAGGAAAATTCTATTGACAAGACCGAGTCCTCAGAAAACAACGTTATGGGCGAACCCGAAGAAGAGGATAATTTTGGGGAATCCTTGTTCCTAACCTTCGACGGAAGTCAAGACGTCCAAGTACATTTGGGCACCTTCGTGAGGATGATGAGGCACTCAGGCTAGACTACCGACGCAAAGTACTTCACTCAGTTCCCCTTTGGTCTAGAAGGACGAGCAAGGAAATGGTATAACCAACTTCCCCACACCACTCGTCGAGATTGGGAAGGATTAGTCCTAGCCTTCCTAACAAAGTTCGCAACCGACATTGATAAAAGAGTCTCTTGGAAAGACCTCACCTTTCTCCAACAACAAATAGGTGAGCAATTCCATGACTACTTGGACTACAGATGGCTGCCCATGGTAGGTTTGGCTCACGAGATACCGGGATGGAAAGAGCGAATGGGCTGTCTTGTACGCAATACTCATCCTGGGGGAGAATGATGAACCCTATGTGTTTTGGTTAGTTCAAAGTGTTTTAGAAGATAAGAAAATACATTTGACTTATATACTTATGAATGTTGATTGATAATTTTTGTTAAGTATTCTGTAAGTCTTTCTCAACAGGTGCTGAATGAATTAAAGTTTGCTTCAACATTGAACTCAGAAGAGAACTCTTAGGGTATCCTGAAGTTAAAGCTCAGAAGCTGGAAGCTCCGCTCTGAAGATCTTCAGAAGACTGCTCAAGCTCTCTTCAGAGGTTCAAGCATCCAAAAGCAATGGTTCCGTTATGATCAGAAGTTTAAAGACAAAGAGAATTAGTGTTCAGAAGTAAGATCACATGTCTTGTTAAGCATTTAATGCACATGTCAACTTCATTTAATGTTAGGCGCCAAAAGTTCAAAAAGCTGTTAAAGGAGCGCTGCATTGTTCAATACAAAACAAACCCAGATTTTCCATGTCTATCCTTTGCTGATTCAAATGAAGAAATTTCTCAGTCAACCTTTGTTTACAAGTCAAATCACTTACCTGTTTGGATAGGACAAGGTTAACGGAATCAAAAAGTGTTTGAAGCCCGTTTGAAGATCAAGACAGATGAACGGCTACAATCTCATCTCTGCCCAAATTCAAACTCCAAATCAAAGCAACAGTCATGTCAAAGCACTATAAATAGTAGCCAAGCTTAAGTGTGTTTGACACGCGAGATTTTTGAGCTTTCTCAACGCACTGTTATTATAAGCAAAAACAGAGCTTTCCATTCTTTCAATTTTACCTATTTGATTTTGTAAAAGAGAGAGAGTGAAGAAAATACAAGTTCATAATAGAATTGTAAATTGGTACTGTTTGTGATACTCAGTTAGATTTGAGAGAAAACCAGTTGAGGTTTAAGTTGGGTGAGAAATCCGGAAAACAAAGTTGTTGTTCTGGTGAAAATCCTATAACTTAGACTAGACTTGGTCAGAAATAAGTGAAAAATTAGCTTAGATTATGTTGATGTAAATGAGTTTATGAACGTGCCATACATGTTCTGAATAGTAGATTTGAAATCTTTTGCTGACTGCGCGCACAGAGGACGGGACGTAGTCACGGGACTTCTGTGGCGAACCTGGATAAATTGAATTGTTCATCAGGACCTCCTGAATCTCTTTCTCCCTTCCTTATAACTTGTTATATTTGCTTATGTGCAATTGCTTTATATTTATTTGCACACCTTATATCAACACTCATCATCAGATTGCTGATCAATTTACAAAGCCATTATCTGGAGCTCATATGCATGTTGCTTTGACAAGAATGAATTTTCAACATATACTACTGGATTCAAACATGGTTCTACAGGTTACTAATGCAGGCTGATTCAAGGCAAGATGAAGACATGTTCATCTTGAAGGGAGGCTGAAGGGTGTATTTGGTTTAATTTCAATGTATTTGATAAATGTTGTAGTTATTGGCAATTTTACCTTTCTGTTATACAGTCATGTGACGCTCACGTGACTAACTCTTTTATGTTGTTATTGTAGCCGTTTATGGTTGTTTAGAGATCTAATGAACTTTTCCCTCTTCTCTCTCTAACTCTGTTCCTCTCTCTCTCTCTCTCACTAGATTTATCACATTCGTAATGTTTTTTCATTATCATTCGTAATGCTTTTTCATTCGCATTTCAATTTGAATATCTTCCCTTTCATTTGATTACACAAATCATATTAGCGAGTTAAACACCATGATCGACACATTCATTAGTTTAAATTGGGAAGGAACTGTAGACAGAGAATTCTTATTAATGAAATTCCAAGTAAACTTCATTTGTAAATTCATTCATGCTTACAAGTATAGATAAACTTGATAAACTTGAATATGTTTGAGCTTAAAAAATGAGTCAGAACTTGTCCTGAAAACTGCCAAAATATGAAGTAAGTAGATTAAATTCAGTAGCAAAACAACATAAGAATCGAATGAATTGAGAAGAATAGAAATAACATAAGAATTGAATTGAAGTTAGCTTAATATATTTTTTTAGTAGCTAAGTATCTTATTACTCGGTTCGAAATTGCTCGAATACCCTGTAGGTGATTGCTATCTAAATAATCAAGGAATAAAACAAATAAAGTAGGATAAAAAAGGGTGATGTTTTAGAACCTCTACCTTTTCTCTAGATAAATTTTCAATTTCTCAAAAAACAATAGTGGTAAAGTTGGAAATAGTTTCAATCTCCCGATTCCTTTCATTTGTTAGTAAATTCTTATCTCTTTCACTTCCTAAGGTTAGCTTTTAAAATTCAACCACTGTAAACATGAAATGGTTCAAAAACGTAAAATAGTTAAATTTTGGACTTGATATCTCTATTACCATATCCTTGATATGTTCAAGTGAAATTTGCATTTGAGTTGTTAAAATAAAGGGTAATTTCCAAAAAAAAACCTTGTGTTTATCAATTTTGTCAAAAAGGTGTGTGTGTTTATTTTTTTGACAAAATGAGGATTGTGTTTATCTCCGTTAACCAAAAAGCGGAAAAGTCATTAACGGTGTTAAATGTGATGACGTGGCAAGGGGTATTTTGGTCTTTATTTATGAGTTATGATATAAAAAAGTCATTTCTCGCACTTTAAAGTTGTAAACACATGGATGTTTAAGAAATTTATGAATAAATAAAGACCGAAAACCCTTAAATTTCTTAAATATTCATGTGTTTACAACTTTAAAGTGCGAGAAATGACTTTTTTATATCATAACCCATACATAAAGACCAAAATACCCCTTGCCATGTCATCACATTTAACACCGTTAATGACTTTTCCGCTTTTTGGTTAACGGAGATAAACACAATCCTCATTTTGTCAAAAAAATAAACACAGACACCTTTTTGACAAAATTGATAAACACAGGGGTTTTTTTTGGAAATTACCCTAAAATAAATAAAAAAAGTTCAAAGTGTGTGAAAAAAGACATTTTCCACATCAATTACACAATTTCATTCAATTGCTTTGAAGTTGTGCCAAAATCGTCTACTATTATCCATGGTTTTCAGAACCGGACTGGCCATTAAACCGGTGAAGGTACCGGTTCAATGAACCAGGTCTGATCGGGGTTCAATCTATTAACTAAAATATATAAAAAAAAAAATATTTAATAACATTTTACATTTTGATACATACTAAAATCTTACATTAAATTAATAACGTTATCAATTTTGTAAAAAAAAAAGTAATAGTTAATATTTGAAAACTATTAAAATGTCCTAAAATAGTTTCAATTATCAATTGTTCAAATTCATAGTTCATAAAATTAGAATGCATAATTTAATAATTTAACATGATAAAGTAAAAAGTTCACTATATTAAAATCATAGTTATCAAAATCGGACAAATCAAACAATCAAAAGAGTCAAAGAGCCAAAAATTCAACTTGAGTTCAATCTGAATTCATATATTTAAAAGAAAATAGTATATTATTCATGTTTTTAAATCCAAATATAGTAAGCTAATTAATAACAACATAATAAAATGTACTAATAAAAATATTTGTTACACTTATTAAATATTATATATAATTTAACATAATAAAATAAAAAATGTAATAATATATAATACATAATTAGAAAATATAAATATATATTTTTGAGGGTTGATAGTTAACTCTTCGGAAAAAGAAAGAGTTGATAGTAATAATATATATTTTATATTGAATTTTAAATTATATAGATTAAATAATTTTTAAATTTAATTTATGTTTGATGTTCAAATGAAATTTATTAATATAAATTGCAATATTAAAATTTGAAACCTATATAAAATAATAGTTTAAATATTGAACTCTTAATGTTAAATATAAATAATTAATGAAATTGAATATCACAATTAAGAGAGTAGAATGGTGGTTAGCAATTGAGGCTTGTAGTTTAATGACCAAGGTTCAAAATTTTCCTTGTAAGCAAAATTTGCATTTTTTCCTAATGAATTTGAGAGATAATGTTACCCAAACCAGACCGTTGAACCGGACCGATTTGTCGTTTGCGGTTCGACCGTCCGGTTCCAACGGTTTCGGCCGGTTTTCTTAAAGTAATAGAACCGGCTACTTTTAGACCGAATCTGGGTCCGATTCCATTTGAACCCGATTGAACTGGCCAGTCTTGCCTGGTTTTCACAACTATGCTATTATCAGTTAGAATAACTTTTTTGTAACATGTAGAACATAAATCAGTTATAAATAATAGATTCATCATCACAATAAGCAAGAACTAAATAGGTAGAAAGAAATCTCATTTTATTCATAACAATAATATTTTTTTATTCATTGAGGTGAACATTTTAAAAAAATGTCACAAGGAAAAGCATAAAGAAAGAAAGAAAGAGAATTAACTAAAAAGCCTTCAGATAACATGAAAACTAACACCAAAAATCTTTATGCTAATTTAGAAAATTCAATTCAAAGACCATTAGAAACATGACCATTAAGCTCAGCAGTAATTCCATCAGGCTTAACAGTAATTGCTTCAGCATAAGCAGATCCAAAATCAGGAGAAGCAACGATCTCCTCAATTTGTGCTTTTTTTTCCAACAAAAAAGCTTTCAAAGTCAACAATTCATTCAAGTTGAGTTCAGTAATTGGCCTCTTCGATAGTGGATGGAGTGTCTCCTTTGGTAATCGGTCCAACTCTTCTGCCCGCCTTTTTTCAAAGGCAATCTCTTGAAGCGTATCTTCATAGTCCTTGGTGAGCTTGCTAATGGCGGCCTCGTGCTCATCCATATGCTTAGCCCAGGAACCATCCAGATCTGGTGAACCACCAAGTCTCTTCATTAGTGCTTCACAACAAGGAGCTCCAAAGCTCAAGACTTCACTAGCAGGGGAGAGGATAATAATAGCCTGATCAGTTAGGCGTCTCGAAAGAGAAACTTGTCGAGCATTTGCTTGCTCAGACCTATTTGATTGACTCTTCTTAGACACCATGCTAATCGAAAAGATCAGTATTGCTCGAATATGAAAATTTCACCTAGATTTATAGAACTTTAAGGCCCTCACTAACCTTCAAATCCAACGACCACAAATCCCCGGATTTGTTATTTCCAACCTTCCATAGATAGCGAATGAAATTCCGAGAATTTTGTCACTTATGGTCATTTACTAAAGAGACATTCCTTCTATGCATGTGCAAGGTAAGTAATACATCGTTAGCAAATGGAGCTTATACAGAAACATCATTTATCACATACACGAGGACTTACATACACCCTCCAAATATATAAGAGGACACACATATCTAAGGTGACCTCTATATCTAGTGGTTTATTTTCTCAAATAATTTCTTTGATTTTTCTTTTTCTTAAATCAAAGATAAGACAAGTGCAATATAAATCCATAAGCAATAGTAGCTTAGTTCACAAAACATTGTTCTTTAAGATCTATGATCATAACACGTCACTGAATTTTTTATGTTGCTCATTGTCATTCGCATTCCTTATTACAGGGTACCTCCAAAATGTATAATATTATGAAAGGGGCCTAACACAAGAAGACTAAAATATAGTCTGCGAGAAACATTTCTCTATACGCAATCACCAGGAGCATATATAAGTTTAACAACTTGTATAATACTTATAATAAGAAACTAAGAATAAAAGATAACTTAGTTTACAACCAGCTTCGAATAAAGCATAGATTTAGTAGATAGATTCCATTTTAATTATGACAATTACAAGTAGCGAAACATTAATAACGACTTAGACATTATATGAAAGACTTTATAACTATTGCATCCCGTAAAATTGTCTATTTTTTCATTTAGCCACCCCAACTTAGGAGACAACCTATAAGGCCCCTCAAGTATGCAAATGTAACACTTATTGCCCCCATGTCATACGCGGCACTGATGTAGCAAAAAATTGAAATAAAGAGAGTGGAAGAGAAAAGAGGGGTGAAAAAAAAGGATAAATTACAAAAAAATTCTTTTAACTTTCTTTTTCTATAATCTTCATTCTTCAATCTCTTTCATCTTCATCTTTCTCTTCTCCATCTCCTTCTTCTTCTTCTTCTTCTTCATTAAAAGCAAATTCTGGATGGATTCTAAAATTTTCCAAAATTTGGAAAATTCCAAAAGTCCAGACGAAAACTAGAATTTTGCAGATTTAAATCGTAATTTAGAAAATTCCAGAATCCAATGGTTGGAATCTCAAAAATTCTAGGAATTCAGGAGCCAAAATCTGAAAAATTATGGAGTTCTCGGATTTAGGCTAGAATCTGGATATTCCAGATTTTTGCCGGAATCTAGAAAATTCCAGAATTCCAGCCGAAATATGGAATTTCCAAATTTTAGGTTCGAATTTGGTGATTCTCAATTTTTTCGGAATTTAGATTTTTCTTGATTTTGTTCAGCTGGAATTTTGGAATTTTCCAGAATTGTTTTATTTTTAAAAAGTAAAGAAGAAGAAGAAGAAGAAGAAGAAGAAAAAAATGGAGAAGAGGAAGAAGGAGAAAGAGAAAGAAAAAGTAGAGGGACTAATTTTATAATTTAGGAGGCTTAGAATTGTAACTTTTGGGATGAGTGTAGTACACTATGAGATTTGAGTGTGGGCGTTGGGGTGGCTAAATGTATGTAATAGGTAGACTCTAAAGGGCTAAGAGGTTGTCTTTACGGTGACAAAGTGAAAAAATGACAAGTTTAGGGGAGGGATATGTATTAAGCCTTATAGGAAACCTTAGGCCACAATATTAGTTCTACAATACTTTCTTGATATTCTTAAAAGGCCCTGAAAAGGAATGCATGTGAAAATCTTCCATAGTCCATAGAGTGAGTTAAATAAGAGAATAATTGACCTTGGTGGTCATGATTCAAAGTATGAGCAACAACATGCTTCAAATTGAAAGTTAAAATAACTTGTTTTCTCCACTCCTCTCAAGATATGAATGCATGCATGCAAGTCCATGGCAAAATTAGAGAGATGTTTTGGGGAGTTCCGAGATCGATATTTCTTGAAAGAACTACAACAAAAAAATATTTTTCATCACATTAGTTGGTGTGTCCATGCGATAAAAATATGCATTTATCTATATACGGCTTAAAAGCAAGATTGGAGTAAGGCATGAAATTGATAAATCTAACTAAAAATAAACCACAGAGCCAGTTAACTACACAACATGATGCATAAACAATGAGCAAGTTTTAAAATGCATACTATCACAAATTACAACAATATAGAGCATGCATTTAACAATGTAGGCTTTTATTTTATGTTTAACCTAAAGCAATGTCTGGGACAGCTTATTAAGAACATATCAAGGAAAAATCGTTCAATGCAAATTCGAAATCGGTAATTAGAGTGCTTGAAAAATGAAGAAAATTAATTTACGATTCCATGCTAATTCAGATACTGATAATTTAAGCAGATTTAAAATTCGGTGACCTAACATAATAAAAAGTGAATGGAGCATATATCATCAAGAAGATGAAACTGAAAATAAAACTAAGCCCAGCCGAATATTTGAAATAAGGAAAAATTTACATAATAGTAAATGAGGATAGATAGATAAACAGATAGATAGGGAGGGAAAAAGAAAGCAGAACCAACCGAATCTTGCTCTGTGAAAGTAGAACCACAAGGAAGGGTCCATCAAAGATCGAATGTCGTATCAAACACTCATTTAGCTGCCTCTAAATTATATATGCAAACACAACATGAAATAGAGTGAGAATGCTAAGTCTAATGCTTAACTAAAACACTCAAATGTGATCTTCTCTTATTTCATCTTTTTATACTTTTATTATTGTATTTTGAAATTACTCATACTTAGGCCTTGTTCCTTTTGGTTGAACTGAAAAAAGCTGAACTAGACTGAACCTGAAATTGATGAATAGAACTGAAATTGCTGAACTGAACTGAAATTACTGAATATAACTGAAATTGCTGAATAGAACTGAAATTGTTGAACTGAACTGAAACTGCTGAATAGAACTGAAATTGTTGAACTGAACTGAAACTGCTGAATAGAACTGAAATTGCTGAATTGAACTGAAATTGCTGAAATGTGCTTGTTTTACCATATTTTATTTTTGGCTTATTAATTATTGATATAATTAAATGGTCTTCGTTTTTTGATTTCTATGGTGGACTCAATTTTTCATTTAGATAGAACTGATGTGTATTTGGGGGAGACTTATAGAAATTTGGTGCACCCAAGGGTAAATCCAAAGACCATTTATTATTTGACGCGTGTGTTTTTGTCAAGCCAATTAGTAGACAGGAAAATCAAAGATACGACTCAGTCAATTATTAGAGATCGTGATAGTGGAGAGCAGTTTCTTTGAAGGTGCATCATGGAGAAGGTGGATCAAGTGGAGCAATCGGTTACTTCAAGCGCCTATAAATATCAGAAAGATCGATGGAAGAAGCCCAACCAAATCGCCAATCAAACCAGAGCAAAACTCTAGAAAGTTTCCTTTAGACTTCATCAATTCAGTTTCCTTTTTAGACTTAGCAAATTTTAGATTTCACTTGTTCATATATAATTTCCAAATTTCTACGTTTAATCATATTCCATTTTAATTTCTACTTGTAGGCATCAGTAAATTTCAATACAAGTTCACCAATTTCCTTCAGTACTAGTTTCAACTTATTATTTTGTTCATCGATCATTTCCTTAAGGTGGTATCGTTTTGATTACAGAACCTTTGGAATTTTAGTTCCCTTTTATTCTGCACAATCGTTTGATATTAATAATGGGGATAGTTACTTCCCCGAAGGTAGAAAGAAAACGAATGTACAAAAAGAATTAGTAAGTGTTTGCGCAATTGAGACTAGATTAGCCATATTTGCTGAGCTTGGGGATAGTTTTTTTTCACTTATGGTTGATGAGTCTCGAGATGTTTCTTTAAAGGAACAAATGGCTGTTGTTCTAAGATATGTGAACAAGATGATGAACCCTAAGTATTTTGATTATGTCCAATCGTTTCAGAAGATGAAAACTTAATACTCTCTTACATATAGCTTATTGTTGACTAATATTTTTCTACTTAGTCTATGTGTAAGTTACTCAGCAGGTGCTGAATGAATCATTTCTGGATTGCCTAAAGGACTCAGAAGATTCGTTTGCTAAAGTCAGAGTTTCAATAATTCAGAAGCTGGATGCTCCGCTCTGAAGCCGAAGTCTGTTAAAGCTCTCCTCAGATGTTCTTTGCATTCAGAAGTTCTTTTACCAATTTGATCAGAAGTCTAGACAACTGGAAATCAGCTTCTGAAAGCTTTGTCACGGGTTCTGTTTGAGCATTTAATGCTCTGACAAGTGCATTTATGCAAGGTGCCAAAAGTTCAAAAAGCTGTTTTGATGGAGCGCGCCTGTCTGTTCAAAAGAAACCAGAATTTCCTTGTCTACCCTTTGTTGATCCAATTGAAGAATGATTCCAGTCAACCTCATCTTTGATTTCAAATCACTTACCGGATTGAGTTAAAGAACAAGGATAACGGAATCAAAGTGTTTGAAGACCGTTTGAAGACTTGACAAATTAACGGCTACAACAACTGATGTCATCTCTTTTGAAGATTCAAATTCACCAACGGTCATCTTCATTCACTATAAATAGTAGCCAAGCTCCATTGCATCAAATATACGCGTGATCATCGAGCAAAATCTCAACGCACTGTTTTAACAAGAAAAACTGAGCACCACTTCCCATTCTCAATCTTTCTTAGCTTAGTCTTAGTTAAAGTGAGAGAGTGAAGAAAAACAAGTTCATAATAGGAATCTTGTAAACTGATATCGTTTGTGATATTCAGTTAGATTTAAAGAAAGAAATCTAGTTGAGATTAGAGTTGGGTGAGAAATCCAGAAAACAGAGTATTGTTTGTTCTGGTGGAAATCCTTTAACTCTTTTTAGGCTAGTCAGAACTAAGTGAGAAATTAGCTTAAGTTCTGTTGATGTAAAGGAGCTTCTGAACTTGCCATAAAAGTTCTGAATAGTGGATTTATAAAATCTATGTAGGCTGCGACCTCAGGGGACAAGACGTAGTCACAGGACCTCTGTGGCGAACTTGGATAAATCGAATTGTTCAATCAGGATCTCCTGAACTTCTTTCTCCCTCTTATACTTGTTATTTTTGCTTCTGTGTACTTGCTTATATTTAGTGCTGAAACAGATTTTCTCTAAGTATCATTGTCTTTGTTCAGAAGATTGTCCAGAAGTTCTCAAATCAGAACTTCTGTTGCTGAAAACAGTCTAACTGTGTTTAGGCAGAATTTCCCTCAGAAGCTACTTCTGTAAGCTTGCTTCTGACTCTGAGGAAATTTGACTCTGAAAATTAAGTTTCCCGAAAAACTAAGAAATTTTCAGTTTTCAACTTTGACACCTATTCACCCCCCCCCCCTCAAGGTGATTCTGTTCTTGATAGGGCCAACACAAGAGTGGTGAAGTGATTGAAAGATTTATTTCGATTGAACTTGTGGCTGAAACTTCATCACGGTCATTGAAAACTTCTATAGATATGCTATTTTCTAGACACGGATTGTCACTATCACGATTGCGAGGCCAAGGTTATGACGGGGCTGCAAATATGAGGGGCGAATTCAATGGTCTCAAATCGATCATACTTGAAGAAAATCCATCCGCGTATTATATTCATTGTTTTGCTCATCAACTCCAATTAGCAGTTGTTGCTATAACAAAGTACTCGCCTGCTGTGGGTGAATTTTTTGATTATGTATCTCGTATTGTGAATATAGTTGGAGCTTCATGTAAAAGGAAAACCATTCTCCTACAAAAGCAACATGAACTTTTAGTTCAACGTTTGGAAAGCGGTAAAATTTCTTCCGGTAAAGGAAAGAATCAAGAAACCTCTTTAACGCGTCCTGGAGCTACACGGTGGGGTTCACATCATAAGACTTTACTTCGTTTTTGTCTTACGTGGCCATCAATAGTTGAAGTGCTCGATAATATACAAGAAACCGATACTATTTCAGATCAAAAAGGGATTGCTAAGGGATTGGTTGAAAAAATGCAAATGTTTGAATTTGTGTTTATATTGCATTTGTTGAAAAGTCTTCTAGGAATCACCAATGACTTGTCACAAGCTTTACAATGCAAGACTCAGAATATTGTTAATGCTATGACTTTGGTTCGATCTACGAAGATACATTTGAAGTCAATGAGAGATGCGGATGGGAGAAATTCTTAGAAGATGTGACAAAATTTTGTATTGATAACCTCGTTGATGTGCCTAACATGGAAGACATATTTCCAATTCGCGGTAAATCGAGGCGTGAAGGACAAGCTGTTACTTATTTTCACATATACCATGCTGAAATTTATTATGAGGTTAATCTCAAATTCACTGCTCTTTATTTTTCGATATAAAATTGAAGTTCAACTTGATTGAATTGTGTGAATCAATTAGCTTAATGTTTTTTCTTTTTTTTGTTTGTCTATTAGGTTGTTGCTATTATTGTTAGAGAGATGGATGATCGTTTCACAGAAGTAAACACAGAGTTACTTCTTTGCATGAGTTGTCTTAATCCCAAAAATGCATTTTCAAGCTTCAATCATGAAAAGCTTCTTCGGCTTGCTCAATTTTATCCAGAAGATTTCTCAGAAATGGATCGAGAGTTGTTGATGAATCAATTAAACAATTTTATTTATGTGAGAAATGACGAAAGTGTATCTACACTTCAAGATATCAAGGAGCTTGCTATTAAGATGGTTGCAACGGACAGAAAGTTGGCTTATCCACTAATTTATCGACTTATCGAGTTAGCTTTGGTGTTACCTGTTGCTACAGCAACTGTTGAGCGAGTATTCTCAGCAATGAAAATTATTAAGACTGATTTGCGTAACAAGATGGGAGATAAATATTTGAATGATAGTATGATGGTGTACATTGAGAAAGATGTATTTGTGAGCATAGAGAATGAACCTATTCTGCAGCGTTATCAAAAATTGTACAAACGTAGGACACAATTGTCGTATATTACTAATTAAAGCAAAACTAATACAAGTGTTGACATTTAGTATTTTTTTGGATTTTTTTTATGTTATGAAATTTTTAATTATATATATTTGAGCCCCGGGTGCTTTTAAGTTCTAGTTCCGCCACTGGATATTATAGAAGTTAAATTAGCGCAATTCAATTCATAGTTTGAGAAAACTATAAATCTCTGGCACGCCTGCACACCTCATTAAAAAGAGCCGAAACGGTGTCAAATATAAGTGAAAAAGAACAGTGACTTAGTATATAAATACAATTCTATGTCATCAATCTTAGATAATGAGAACTTGTATCATTTGCTTATTATTTTGTTTTTGTTGAAGACTATATGTTAGAATTTGCCAAAATAAAAGGGAATGGTATAGAAACTTAATTTTCAAAAAATGAAATAGAAAAAAGGAATCAACTTATATTATACAATACTTGAAGGAGTCTTTCAATAAAAACAAGAGGTTTTTTTTTTTTCTTATTAACAATAAAAACGAGAGGTTTAATACTTCCATCTCGAACCTTTCAGTTCTAATTGTTATTGTTTTATACTTCATCTGGTCTTATATTGAGTTTGGCAAGCATATTAGAGTGTTGAAGATTGGGCATGTATGTTGCATATTTGATATTTATTTATTCCTTTTGACTGCCTGTGTTGAACAATTTTTCATTGTTCATTTTATTTATTCTAAATATGTTATACATTCCATATGTTTGTGATTGCTAAGTTCTAGAAGTTAATTTGTACATTTTAAATATTGTCTACAACTTTGAAATGTGGATCTTTCTTTAAAATAATAATTTAATCTTACCTATAAATGATGCAGTTTTGAAGACCTTGATGTAAATTTTGTTAGAGATAACAGATTTTTGGTTGTTTTGGTCTAAACTCGGTTCCCTTTTCACTTTCCTTCGATTGCCAAACTTATTTCAAAGTTGAAGGCTCTCAGGAATGCATGTTGGTGAGAAAGAACATCAATATACCCTAGATTTTAGACACTGAGGTATAGTTTGCTTTTGTTAAATAGATAGCTAATATTGGTCATTTGTTTTCTGTTGATGCTTTTCTAGATTCTTTGTATTTTCTTTGACATATTGTTTGCCACTCTTCAGTTTCAATTGGAGGATGCAGAGACTGGATCAGTAATGCTGCCTGAAAATAGGAAATCATGTGCAACTTCTTTCATAGTGTCTTTGAAAGTGTCATTCGAGTACCAAAGATATCAACATTTATTAATTAATTCATGTAAGATAATCTAACATGATTATTTTTTACCTATAATATCTTGTTCATTTTCATCAAGGTTTATACGAAATACATTTCTTTATTGAAGCTTAACTATACTAATCAAGTTTTAGTTTTCACTGAGTAGTGGTTTTATACTTAATTATCTCCGAAGCAATGCCGATGGGTTCTTCTAGTTATTAATATAAAGCATATATCATTTAGAAGCTCTAATCTGTAGGGGTGATTACCAATTAACACTCCAATTGAAGGCATCCCCAGGTCTCCGCTTAAATGAGTTTCATTGATTAATTCGAAACATCCAACACCTCTCATATTCAAGAAATAACAAAAAATTCAAGAATTAATGAATTATATTGTGGAAGCATGATTAGGAGTTAAACTGCATACATGTTAGCAATATAAAAGAAAAACTAAAAAGATCCCGACTAAGTAATTACAGTAAAAAGAAATTGAAATACTGAAATTATGAACCTGACAATAATTGGGAGAAATATCTTTCAACCAATTCTATTTTTTTCTATTTTGATCCTTATCGGGAAAAGAACGGTGGTAATGAATATGTAGAATACCATGGACGGGATGCAGCCCCGTATGGAAATATGGTAGCTGTTAGATTATATTGTAATGAAATGGCAACATCGTGGGATTTTACATGACTATGGGTTACAAAAGTGAAATGAAGATGGATATGGAAACTCAAGTACATAGATAAGGGAGTCTTTAATAATAGACGTTTCGTTACGCTAAAAATAGAGTAATAATTGACTTTTCCTCTCTCGTGTGTCTATTTAGTTTCCGAAACATATTCGCAGCTATAGGGAAGCTAAGTTCAATGGCAATTAATTTTCAAGCTGAGGTGGCAACTGTATATTTCAGCTTTAACATTATAGATTGGAGCATTGAAGCCTTTAAAAGTGGTGCTAGAAAAGCATAAATTGCTAATGTAGCAAGCTGAGATTAAATTGGAGGGCGCTCTTTATAAATAGTATAGATATTAACAAATCTGTAAAATTATGTCCAATGAAAATCAACTAGTTTGAAAAAGAAAAAAGCTAATAGTCTATTCTATGTTTATTCAAATAAAGTCTGATTCAAGAAGCAATCAACCATAGTTTCTCTTCACTATTATAAAATACTTTTCATAATTCAACATATAACGCAAAAATATAGTAAATGTTAGAAATTTCCATGTATAAATTTGACCTGAAAAATTAACAAGAATGATATAAATTTCTAAGAAAGGGTTGGATGGATCTTCTCATTTGGAGTAAAAGACTTCTTCAATGTCTCTACTCACCTTGCCATTTTACACGTGTAGCCCCTAACTTGAGATTCAAACTATATTCCATTCTATTTTGTCCATTCAACACCATACTATTCCACCATTAGTAACTCTATTAATTTCTTAATCAATAATTCAAATAAAATAATTATGCTACAAAACTTTTCATCCTCCCTTCCAATCTTGGCATTGCCCTACCATTCTTTTTCTGGTATAAGTTACTCCCTTGTTTTTTGTTGTTTGGAGGATGCTGATATTCTTCGTACAGACGCGTTTTCATGTATCTTTATTTATTTGTTGATATTAAATAATTTGGTTCGACAAATAACTTTCTGAAAATTGTTCTATTCAACTCAACTCAACTCAAGGATTCAAATAAGATTCCCAGCCATCAGATTCTAGTTTCTCTGCCTTTTTCAAAACCTCATCCCTGGTGTCTTCTTGATACTGGCTCATTCTATGCATCAAATTTCAATTATTTTCTCATATACATTCAATTCTAATTTGTGACAACATATATATATATATATATATATATATATATATATATATATATATATATATACACCCAGGCTATGGTGAGGGAGTCCCTCACTTACTATTCTAAGGGAGTTTTAGCTTTAATCTAGTTACCAAACAAAATACACCCACCTAATTAATTTAATGAATTTAAAGTAATAAAATCCTAATTTATTTTGTTTACAACTCTTCTAATTAGTATCCTAATTAAATCAAACTCTATTTTCCTAAATAGTAATTAATTCAGGAATTAATTAATTAATCATATTATCAGATACGAATTGCAGCAAATTGAATTTATTTCAACATTAATTTATTACTATTTTTAACATAAATTATTGTAATGTTAGAATTTAGAGTTTATAAAGTTAGGATTTAGGGTTTATGGGTTTAAAGTTGTTAGAGTCTAGGGTTTATAAAGTTGGGACTACGGGTTTATGATTGTTAGGGTTTAGGGTTTATAAAGTTCGAGTCTAAGAGTTTAGAATTATTTGAATTTAAGGTTGTTAGGATTTATAAAATTAAGGACTACGGGTTTATGATTGTTAGGGTCTAGGGTTTATAAAGTTAGGGTCTAGGAGTTTAGAATTATTTGAATTTAGGATTGTTAGGGTTTAAAAAATTAAGGACTACGGGTTTATGATTGTTAGAGTTTAGGGTTTATAAAGTTAAGATCTAGGAGATTGAGTGAATAAATTAGAGAATTAATAATAGATTTTTGTTCTTTTAAATTAGATGGTTATTTTGTTTGGTAACCAGATTAAAACTAAAACTCCCTTAGAATAGTGAGTGAGGGAGTCCCTCACCATAGCCGGACTGTATATATATATATATATATATATATATATATATAGAGAGAGAGAGATGTAACCTTGCCAATAAGTCAGGATCACCGACCCCCAACATCCTTACAGCCAACAAACCTGCATTGGTTGCATTGTTTATGGCAACCGTTGCAACCGGGACACCCCTTGGCATCTACATCATATTATATTACAAAAGGCTCGATGCTAGAATTATTGCATGTGCTGCTGAACTTGAAAATGTGGAGTTCTCAAAGGATGTTGAGGCTTCAGAAGAAGGAGAGGAACTTGAGAATATCTCTCTCTCTCCACTCGGATCAGGACGAAGGCTGTAGCAAAAAGAAGGTCTCTGAAGAAAAAGGACTTCTATGTTGCTTCTAGTGCTGAGTTAGAGGATCCTGTTGCTGAGGAACAGGAAGTTGTTGATGACGAAGACATGATGGAGATGTCTGCTGAAGAGGATGTTGATGCTCCTCTTGTTGAAGAGCTATCAGAGGAGAGTGAACCAGATGCTGATGAGGTTCTTCAGGATGCACAACAGTTTGTGGAGAATGTTGATAATGAGAACTTTATTGACAACATTCTTCTAGGCCAAGGAAGAAACCCTGGTGATAGGGATGCCTCTGAAACACTGATCAGAATGGCTCATGTCTTTGCTGAGCCCATTTCTATGTTTGATCCTAACTCTTCTGACCAGGTTATCTCATCTCCTACTCATACTCCTCATCCATCTCCCTCACTACCTTCTGTCACAGAAGTGAGTGAATCTCATACTTCCATTCCCCTTACAACTTCAACCTCTGAGGTTGTACCTCTTCTATCTACTCTTCCTTCTGGATCCTATTCAGAAGTGAATCTGTCCTCTGGACCCATTTTCACAGATTCCATTTCTACTTCTACTTCTTCCTCTCTTTCATCTTCCTCTGTAATTCCATCAATTGAATTTACTGCTCCCTCCTTTTCACTACCATCCACTTTACCATCTATTTCTCCTACTATACCTTCCTCGTCCACACATACAATCCCTTCCACAAACACATCTATTCCTCCTCCGTCAACCTCTGGACATGCACCTCCTGTGTGTGATCCCTTAACTACCTCCTCCACCACTTCCTGTTTTGCTGGGTTGTCATCCAATTATGACTTCCTACGCAATTTCCAGGAACGAGATAACTTGGAGAGAAATTTTGGTCCTTTTGGTTTAATGGGCAGAGCTTCTGGTGTATCCAAAGCTGGTTGTGTTCCCAGTGTTGAGGAGTTGAGAAGAATGAGTCAGAGTGGCTCTGATGAATTGCTGAATAGATTTGCTGGTATGGGGCAAAGGCTTTTTGCTGCTGACATGTTTGCTCAGGGCATTGTGCTGCAAGAAATTCAATCCTTGAAAGCTCAGAACCTGCAGCTCATGACTATGCTTCAAATGCAGGATCCTTCTGTCTACACACGCACTCTTTCTACACTTCATCTGGCTACATATGATGAGCTGTATAAATTGAGAGAATTATGATGATCCCTAAGTGTTTTGATTATGTCCAAAAGTTTCAGAAGATGAAAACTTAACATTCTCTTACATATAGTTTACTGTTGACTAATATTTTTCTACTTAGTCTATGTGTAAGTTACTCAGCAGGTGCTGAATGAAGAATTTCTTGATTGCCTAAAGAACTCCGAAGTCTTGATTTATGAAGACAGAGTTTCATTTTCAGAAGCTGGATGGTCCGCTCTGAAGCTTGTGAAGTCTGTTAAAGCTCTCCTCAGAGGTCCTTTGCAATCAGAAGCTTATTTACCAATTTGATCAGAAGCTTAGTCACGGGTTCTGGATAAGCATTTATTGCTCTGACAAGTGCATTTAATGCAAGGCGCCAAAAGTTCAAAAAGCTGTTTTGATGGAGCGCGCATGTCTACTCAAAGTGAAACCAGAATTTCCATGTCTATCCTTTGTTGATCTTATTGAGGAAAGTTTCCAGTCAACCTTATCTTCAATTTCAAATCACTTACCGGATTTGGTTAAAGAACAAGGATAACGGAATCAAAGTGTTTGAAGACCGTTTGAAGACTTGAGAAATTAACGGCTACAACAACTGATGTCATCTCTGTGAAGATTCAAATTTTCCCAACGGTCATCCTCATTCACTATAAATAGTAGCCAAGCTCCAAAGCATCAACTACGCGTGATCATCGAGCGAAATCTCAACGCACTATTTTAACAAGAAAAACAGAGCACCATTTTCCATTCTCAATCTTTCTTAGCATAGCCTTAGTTAAAGTGAGAGAGTGAAGAAAACAAGTTCATAATAGGAATCTTGTAAACTGATATCGTTTGTGATATTCATTTAGATTTAAAGAGAGAAATCTAGTTGAGATTAGAGTTGGGTGAGAAATCCAGAAAACAGAGTTGTTGTTGTTCTGGTGGAAATCCTTTAACTCTTTTTAGGCTAGTCAGAACTAAGTGAGAAATTAGCTTAAGTTCTGTTGATGTAAAGGAGCTTCTGAACTTGCCAGAAAAGTTCTGAATAGTGGATTTATAAAATCTCTGTATGTTGCAACCTCAGGGGACAAGACGTAGTCACAGGACTTCTGTGGCGAACTTGGATAAATCGAATTGTTCAATCAGGATCTCCTGAACTTCTTTCTCCCTCTTATACTTGTTATTTTTGCTTCTGTGTACTTGCTTATATTTAGTGCTGAAACAGATTTTCTCTAAGTATCATTGTCTTTGTTCAGAAGATTGTCCAGAAGTTCTCAAATCAGAACTTCTGTTGCTGAAAACAGTCTAACTGTGTTTAGGCAGATTTTCCCTCAGAAGCAACTTCTGTAAGCTCGCTTCTGACTCTGAGGAAATTTGACTCTGAAAATTAAGTTTCCCGGAAAACTTAGAAATTTTCAGTTTTCAACTTTGACACCTATTCACCCCCCTCTAGGTGATTCTGTTCTTGTTAGGGCCAACAAATTAGCTCTGACTCTTCCTACCTTGGACAATATTGCTCTTGCTTCTTCTCTGAAGGTCAATGAAAATTTGGGAATTTTGACAGAAGAAGTCAAGGAAGCGAACGAGCATTATGAGGCTCATGAGAAGATGCTCCCAAGTAAGATTGATGACCTGCAAAGTACTGCCAACCATATTCTGAGAGAAGTGAAATCTTCTGCTCAAGGTTCATCATCTTCAGGGGCTGCTAAGATTGTATATGACATCACTCCTGATCTCAACAATCGTCTCTCAAGCATTGAGTCTGCTGTGACTGCTCAGAGCGCCCAGATTGCTGAGCTCGCTGAACTTCTGAAGGTTATGCACACTCAAGCACGTGAAAAAGACAAGGCTCTTCACAATTGCTATAGGTTTGTTCGAGGACAGACTTATATTCAGAATGAGCATCTCACTGCTGCTGTGTATGCTAACAATAGATTAATCAAGCTCCTTCTGGAAGATGTTCACAGGCAACGACCTTTGTCTGGACAGACTTATGACCACTTGCACACCATTGATGCTGATTTCAGGAAGCGTATGGATTTGGTCAACTCTGTAAGACCTACTACTCAGCAATATCAAACTGCACTGAAAGTTCAGCAAAAATTGGACTCTCAAGGTGCTTTGGGTATTCCTGTTGGTTCTGGTAAAATGGGGGAGAAGTCTGCTCAGCAGAGTGGTCAGACGATGAAGAGACCGAGTGCTGCTGAAGGATCTAGTGGTGTTCCTCCTCCTCAGAAGAAATCTAGGAACTTGTTATCTCATTAGGACTTAAGCTTCTTAGCTAGGTTCTGGGTTGGGTAGTGATGTCTTAGGACTTTATCTGCTCTTCTGATGATTATCATGTTTGTTATTTCTTCTGACGATTTTATACACTGAATCTTTCTTATACTCTCTTATGTCTCTGATTACTTTCTTTACTTGTGTTTCTTTTTGACTTAGTAAATTACACTTCACTAAAATCTAACAACTTGATCGTAAGCATTTTTTTTTAAGTTTAAACAGATTTCTGAAGTTCACCATTTACACTAAAATGGGGGAGTTAATTTACTCAGAAGTTATGAAACATATGTATCAGGAAGTTATTTTCTAAAACTTATTCCCTTTTACCTTCTGACCTAGGTTTGTCCATAACCAAAATGGGGGAGAATGATGAACCTTAAGTGTTTTGATTATGTCCAAACGTTTCAGAAGATGAAAACTTGACATTCCCTTACATATAGTCTCTTTGTTGACTAATATTTTTCTACTTAGTCTATGTGTAAGTTACTCAGCAGGTGCTGAATGAAGAATTTCTAGATTGCCTGAAGTACTCAGAAGTCTCGATTGCTGAAGACAGAGTTTCATTATTTCAGAAGCTGGATGGTCCGCTCTGAAGCTATTGAAGTCTGTTGAAGCTCTCCTCAGAGGTCCTTTGCAATCAGAAGTTCATCTACTAATTTGATCAGAAGCTTAGTCACGGGTTATGGATAGCATTTATTGCTCTGACAAGTGCATTTAATGCAAGGCGCCAAAAGTTCAAAAAGCTGTTTTGATGGAGCGCGCGTGTCTACTCAAAGTGAAACCAGAATTTCCTTGTCTACCCTTTGTTGATCTTATTGAGGAAAGTTTCCGGTCAACCTTATCTTCAATTTCAAATCACTTACCGGATTTGGTTAAAGAACAAGGATAACGGAATCAAAGTGTTTGAAGACCGTTTGAAGACTTGACAAATTAACGGCTACAACAACTGATGTCATCTCTGAGAAGATTCAAATTTCCCAACGGTCATCCTCATTCACTATAAATAGTAGCCAAGCTCCAATGCATCATGTGCATGTGATTATCGAGCAAAATCTCAATGCACTGTTTCTACAAGAAAAACAGAGCACCTTTTTCCATTCTCAATCTTTCTTAGCATAGCTTAAGTTTAAGTGAGAGAGTGAAGAAAAACAAGTTCATAATAGGAATCTTGTAAACTGATATCGGTTGTGATATTCAGTTAGATTTTGAGAGAAATCTAGTTGAGATTAGAGTTGGGTGAGAATTCCAAAAAACAGAGTATTGTTGTTCTGGTGGAAATCCTTTAACTCTTTTTAGGCTAGTCAGAACTAAGTGAGAAATTAGCTTAAGTTCTGTTGATGTAAAGGAGCTTCTGAACTTGCCAGAAAAGTTCTGAATAGTGGATTTATAAAATCTCTGTAGGCTGCGACCTCAGGGGACAAGACGTAGTCACAGGACTTCTGTGGCGAACTTGGATAAATCGAATTGTTCAATCAGGATCTCCTGAACTTCTTTCTCCCTCTTATACTTGTTATTTTTGCTTCTGTGTACTTGCTTATATTTAGTGCTGAAACAGATTTTCTCTAAGTATCATTGTCTTTGTTCAGAAGACTGTCCAGAAGTTCTCAAATCAGAACTTCTGTTGCTGAAAACAGTCTAACTGTGTTTAGGCAGAATTTCCCTCAGAAGCAACTTCTGTAAGCTCGCTTCTGACTCTGGGGAAATTTGACTCTGAAAATTAAGTTTCTCGAAAAACTTTGAAACTTTTCAATTTTCAACTTTGACACATATTCACCCCCCTGTAGGTGATTTTGTTCTTGATAGGGCCAACACCCTATTATGCTGTAAGTTCTGGGCGGTGTGTCTTCGTTACGGTTGGACTCCCTCCTAGCTGGAGGGAGATTGGTTGATTTACAGTCTGAACTCTAATTCAACTCAGGTTCGTTTTCTTTCTAGTTTCATTCTTTCTTGCTGCCTAACAATTACCAAGCTAGAATATAGAAAAGAGGTAAAAAAAACTAACCCTGGTTATCCAGGAGTACTAGATCCCAATTATAATTTAAAAGTATACTTGTTGTTAAAACGATTAAGAGAAGATTGGGTATTAACCCTAAAAGCACGATAACCGAGATCTGTGATCATGATCAATACAACCATATGGTGAGGCATAGTGATTTGATATTTTCTGAAAGGCTTAGCAAGAACGAGAAAATCTACATCATTTCCTACCACAGCAATACCTATAAGGAGATAGATAGTTGGAACCCACCGAAAAACTCTGCTATTCAACTAGCTGTTGCGATCACAGCCTCAGCTAGGATGTATATGTACCCATATATTTCAAAAGAGGACTGCTACTATACTGACACGATGTTTTCGAGCCATGACGGATGGAGAGAGAATTCCAACTCATAAAGTTATGGAAACCCCGATTTAATCGATAAAAATCAACAATTTTTGAAAATTCTTACATCATTCTATGTCATTTTTATTTCATGCTCTATCGACCCGCCCTCATCACCTAGGCTTCGCCTTCCTGCTGCTTCCCCTAGCAGTCATAACTAGCAAGCAATGGTGAATCAGATGAGATGCTGTCCACATCACAAGGGAGGAGAAAACAACGCAATTACCCACTTAGATCTAGATAAATTCACTTTCAGATTGCCCAAAATTTAATTAAACCGTTGAATTTATTTCTAATACCTGGATCAACTAGCTGCGTCCTACATGATTGTGGTTCAAAGTTAACAGTTTAAACGTGTATCAGTCTTTATCTTTAGCTTTTATTGGCTCTCAACTACATCTAGCAACTAACCTCTCCCATGTCCAATTCAGATCCAAAGAAAATACACGTTTAATGAGAAAAATTATAGCAGACCCTTAAACACAACCACAACGCCAGAACAGAAGCATGCAGAATTGAAGGAGAAAATTCAAATTCTTTTGAAGTTTCAAGAAAAGAATAAGACAGCATTTCATGGTTCTAGACAATTGGACAAACAGATTGTGCAACATCCCAACAATTTGGATAGTCGCAGCTTCAGTAGTGAAGGTCTTACTAGTAACAGCAGCAGATAGTTCCTTTTCACTCTTAGCAACGGCATTTCCACGGCCATCATAAGCTAACCTTCTGCTCTTAATCATAAGAGGATAGCCAAATAGGCCACCAGCTCTTTTAGCACTTTCTAGATCATCTATCTGTCTTAGTCATATTAAATGAGAACGTGTTCAGTTTGGTTAAGAAAATAGAGCTCCCATATCAGATATGTAATTAAGAATAGCTAGTATCACCAACCTGCAAAAACTCGGGAAGTGGAATCCCATGACGAGAAAAGTGAACCTTCTGAAGATATTTATCCTGCAAGATTTTTAACAAGAATGTAACTCAACAAGTTTCATGATGAGATATAAACTCTTGTTTTATGTGAACAATGATGAATGAACAAAAACTTCAGTGACAACAGTTACTTCAAACAGTTTGCCACCAAATTAGCATTCTCGCACGCATGGGTAAATTTTTCCTAGACTCGAACCATTTAGCCACGTTATGCACACTCAAATTCATAGTACTGAAACTGTATATTCATAAGTATTGAATTATGTAAAGACCTGGATAATTCGAACGGTGGAAGCTTTTGGTTGGCAATCAACCCCTTGGTGCTCAAGTTTCTCTAGGGTAGCAACATCAACATGTTCAATCTCGACAGTGAGTATTCCACATCTAACCACCAACAAAGAATTAGACTATATAAAATTACACAATCTTCAACCAAAAAATCATAAAAATATAACCTTTTAGTAAATTCCTCAACGGTAGGGCTATCATGAAAGCTGCCAAGCATGTGATGATAAGCAATGGAAGTAGCAGGGCAGTCAAGAAGAGGATCTAAGACGATGACTTTAACGGCCAATTGGGAAGCGGATTTGTTGGCCCTAACAAGAACAGAATCACCTAGAGGGGGGTGAATAGGTGTCTAAGTTGAAAACTGAATATTTCTAAGTTTTTTAAAGAAACTTAGTTTTCAAAGTCAAATTTCCTCAGAGTCAGAGGCAAGCTTACAGAAGCAGCTTCTGAGGGAAATTCTGCCTAAACACAGTTAGACTGTTTTCAGCAACAGAAGTTCAGAGTTTGAGAACTTCTGGACGGTCTTCTGTACAAAGACAATGATAATAGGAGTAAATTTGTTTCAGCACTAAATATGAGCAAGCACACAGATGCAATAATAACAAGTATAAGAGGGAGAAAGAAGTTCAGGAGATCCTGATGAACAAGTCGATTTATCCAAGTTCGCCACAGAAGTCCTGTGACTACGTCTTGTCCCCTGAGGTCGCAGTCACCAGAGATTTTAAATCTACTATTCAGAACTTTTATGGCAAGTTTAGAAGCTCCTTTACATCAACAGAACATAAGCTAATTTCTCACTTAGTTCTGACTAGCCTAAAAAGAGTTAAAGGATTTCCACCAGAACAACAACAACTCTGTTTTCTGGATTTCTCACCCAACTCTAATCTCAACTAGATTTCTCTCTAAATCTAACTGAATATCACAGACGATATCAGTTTACAAGATTCCTATTATGAACTTGTTTTTCTTCACACTCTCACTTTAACTAAAGCTAAGCTAAGAAAGATTGAGAATGGAAAATGTGCTCTGTTTTTCTTGATCAAACAGTGCGTTGAGATTTTGCTCGGTAATCACGCGTAGATGATGCAGTGGAGCTTGACTACTATTTATAGTGAATGAGGATGACCGTTGGTGAATTTGAATCTTCAATAGAGATGACATCAGTTGTTGTAGCCGTTAATTTGTCAAGTCTTCAAACGGTCTTCAAACACTTTGATTTCGTTAACCTTGTTCTTTAACTAAATCCGGTAAGTGATTTGAAGTTGAAGAGAGGGTTGACTGGAAACATTCTTCAATTGGATCAACAAAGGGTAGACAAGGAAATTCTTTGAGTAGACAAGCACGCTCCTTCAAAACAGCTTTTTGAACTTTTGGCGCCTTGCATTAAATGCAATTGTCAGAGCAATAAATGCTTAACGGAACCCGTGACTTAGCTTATGATAGCTAATTCCATTTGTCTAAGCTTCTGATCAAATTGGTAGAGTTTAACTTCTGATTGCAATGGTCCTCTAAGGAGAGCTTTAACAGACTTTCATAATTTCAGAGCGGAGCATCCAGCTTCTGAAAATGGGAATACTGTCTTCAGCTTTCGTTTCTTCTAAGACCTTTAAGCAATCCAGAAATTGTTCATTCAGCACCTGCTGAGTAACTTACATACAAACTTAACAAAAAAATTGTTAGTCAATATTAAACAGTATGTAAGAGAAACTTAACTTTCATCTTCTGAAACGTTTGGACATAATCAAAACACTTAGGGTTCATCAGGATTGGCACAATATACGACCTAATTGTCCACCACCAAGCACACCAACAATGTTGTCGGATATTCCATGGGACATGGCGCGGCAGGAGAAGGTATGGTTGGGACGAGGTTGAGAGTGGTTTCGTTGAGGATGATAGATGGTAATAAATCTCTTGAGGGTTTTTCTTGAACTTAGAGGCGACAAATAACAAGGTCTCGACACAAAAGTAGTACAATCTAGAGGCGGTAAAACTAAGTTTGAAGAGGTGTGTTTCACTAACATTATGAGGCGATGGAGAGATTGAGGAAAGCTATGTCTGTCAATTGCGGGATTCAGAGGCGATAACTCGTCGGTGCTCTCCGATGGCGACGCCGTAAAATAACGTCCTCGCCGGTCACTTCCTACCGTCCCTCCTGATCGTATCAACCAGCGGCTGGAATCCCTAAAATCCTGGGTAGAAATTGTTAGGACTATGTCGCCTCCGGACCCAATTTTTTGAATTTGATTATCAAACTTTTAAGGCGGAGGAGTTTGTTTTTGATAGGCAGGGTTGGGAAGGGGTTATTTTGTTCTAAATTTTAACAATCAAAAGTTAGATATTTTCTTGTATTAAATTAAAAAACGGTTCCGATATATGCACTTATAAGGGCTACATGTAAGCATGAAATAGAAGTGAATTTATATTTGTATTTTGTATTTTTCCATTTATAAAACTATTATTTCCAAATCTATTTATGGTAAGAATATAATAAAATTCTCATATATATAAATTGTCATAACAAAAAATGAAAGCATTAAACTGAAATTGGTGAACCCGAAACACCAATGAACTGAAATTCTAGTTATTGAACCTAACTACATACTATAAAACCCTAACCCAAAATCGGTGAACCTGAGACCCTAACTTAAACTACATACACTGAACTTTAAACCCTAACTGAACTTTAAGTCCTAATTATTGAACCCTGATCCCGAAATCCTAACTCCTAAATTATTGAAATTTTACGCATAAAATACTTAGTGTATATGTTAATTTTGGTAATTTAGATTGTATTAAATTTTATAAATTTAGATTATTTTGTTAACATAAAATTTTTTGAAGCAAATCTATAATCTATAACTAATTCTTAAATCTATAAACATTTTAAAATATTTGGCTGAGGTGTAATCTTTTCAAGAATTACTGTTAATTTATTTATTTTACTTTTTTTTCTGATAAATAATTTTTTTATTAATTCACCAACGTGTATGCCATGCAATTTTGGGTTCTTAGAAAACTTCTGAAACAAACTCAACTATTTGAATTTCAATAACTGCCAGGGTATGGATTTTCTCTTGAAATCTACAAAACCTTTACTACAAAGCTCAATTGTTTCTTTCTCATGGCGGCTTTTTGATTCTGCTTTCCTGAAATTCATAGTGTATACTCCTTTCTCTCTATTAATCTTCTTCTTTGATTTGAGTTTCAAGAATTTATTTGTTGAATTGATGAATTCCATTTGTTTTGTTTTCAAACATATGCAGGTAGGGCAAATGAATTGTTCTACTTTTATTCAGATATTTATCATCTCTGTCGATTTCTCAGGCTGGTGGAACTGGAAATCTAATTTCTCAGCTTTTAGGTTTTGTTACTATCTCTCACTCTGATGTTAATCTAATGGATTATTCTCTTTTTATGTATTTTGATGCTTTGATATTCTAATATTGTTATTCTTGGTGGTTGCTTATTATATGGATCTTGATTGAGTTTCAGTTAATATGATTGTTAACAGACTTTATACATCACCATTTATTTTAATTGTGTGGTTCCATTAATATATGTCGGGTGTATGTAATATATGGAGAAGGTGGTGTCACAAAAGATTTTCCATTCTTATTCTGGTAGTTTAAATGTTGTTGTTGAGCCATTTTCATTCATTGTAATTCTTATTAGGTGCCTTATTCTCCTCTATTTTGTCTGTTAGAGAAACAAGTGTAATAATGTTATTCTCCTCTTCTTTGTATCCTTTGTTGTTGCTCTATTGCTGATTTTTTTGTTTTAATCTGCAGGTAATTGGCTGGTGTAAACTATCCTACTTAATCAGAGGTACTCGGTGGTTTTATTTCATTTTTTTATCTTCTTTTTCATTTTCCTTCGCAACATTTTTTAAATTGGGGTTTTGGTTTCTTTCATGAATTTACACCTTGTACTGCTTGAGAGTTGAGACCTTTTTTCCATTTTCTCTATGTTTTTGTTTCTCTTGAACTATAAACTTTGAGAAAAAGATAAGATGAAAAGCGCTACGTACCTATTAGTGGCAAAAGTCAGCCTATCCTTTTTATAGTGATATTCTTTGTCAATGTTATTCCCAACGAATCTATCTATATACTAAGCTAAATACTTAAAACTGATGTCTCTATGAATATGCTTGAAATTGATGTGCGGTTTCTTTAAACTTCCACATTATTTGAGACAGGTTTCTTTTAGATATGTTTTTGCAAGTGGTGGTTTAGTGGTTTTTACAGGTATTTTTCATCTCAATTTCCAATGTGCTACAGGTGAGCTCTCTGTCAATTGCTCTTTCATCTTAAGTTTTGGTGTCGGTGCTCTTTCCTGTGATGGTATTATTTGCAGATTTTTTTATTCTGTGTGGTTATCAATTTATATTTTTGATCCATAGTTTATAAGCAATTGTTACAGTTAATGCCTTAATTGAGGAAAGAGATTCAAAACTTACTCAGCAAAAACAAACCAACTCTATTGATCTTTATCTTCTTAAATTGCTTCCTCTATACTGCCCACTATACTATCAAGTTTCAGATTTACCTCAAATGCTCGACTCTGAAATCCTCACATGCAACTTTCTCAACAATGGTTAGTTCCTTTCTCTCTTCCTCTTATGAAACTTTCAATTTCTTATTACATGTTTGTGACAGTAAAAGTTGAAATTTACATTCTGGTTTGGGATTCAATAGAAGAATGGATTTAATGGAACTTTATATTTCTCTTTCAACAAAATAAGTCTTTACATACCCATCCAATTGGATTTATCTTTGGTTGGTAGGTTCGGTTAGTAGGTTTGGTTAGCCAATTAGCAAGGAAAATGGTAAATGGTTATTTTGGAAGTTCTCCTTTGATTTTGAATTGTCGGATGGCACTAAGGTTTTAATAACTTTCACTGCATACTCTATTAAATGGTCTGCCTTTCTTTTGCATAACTTGCTTGATATGTTTCCCATTCTAAAATTGCTTTTCTGTTTGAGTTAATTTGCACTTCCATACAATATTCTTCATTCCTTTGAAGTCCCTCAAAAACTCTTTGGTGAAACAAAAATTCTCATGTAACTAACCCCGTATGTCACTTACAATTATAGAACTACATTTCCATCTCTTTTTTTCTACCATCTGTATGTACCTTATACATTAGAGGAAACAAAGTATTCTTATGACACAGCTTATGCATGGCTAAAGGATAGCATTTTGCCAATATGCAGGGTGCATAATTTGTTCGAAGAACATGTTCAAGCTATTAAAAAGCAATGTATTCCTAATTGACATGACATCAAATATTTATGACATCACTTCATTTTTTCATACAAACATTTTATGTCATGCGTTTTGAAAACACTTCATTTTATAAATCATTAGAATGAGCAAAAACAATAAGATGTTATATATTCTATGCTTGGGTGTTCAGAATTTGGATATTTGAAAATGCATGAGCCATCTCTTATTTTTCCTTCTATACTTTATGAATTGGAGGGTGAATAGTATTTTCTGAAACTACGCAGAAACTAGAAATTATGGTCAGGACTCCAGAAAAAGCACATATACATTTTATGTTTAGATGAAGAGATAAATTTGATTTTTGTCCAATGAGATTAGATTTTGTAAAAACTGTATTTAGTATCTATTTTCTCTAATTGGAACAAGTATTTCAAGAAAATTAACAGTGTTTCTAACATATGGACCAAACTGCTTTGGGACTTTTAAAGTTGTTTAAACTGGTTTGCCTCAGTTTGTTATAGTGAGTTAGTTTTTGTGTCATGAAATTATTGTTTCTTACTATATTAGTGCTTTGTTTGGTACATGTTTTTTTTACTAGAGAACACTATTTCTTAAAGTATCTTTCCATATAGTCCATATATTGGTATGCATACGGACTTTGGTGTTTAAATTAGTAATTTCATATTATCAGTAGTCTTACAATGATCTTCACAATCTATATAAGTGAAGCATATAAGGATAACAAAAAGAACCTTATGAAATTAGTTATTTTTCTCCAAATTTAAATTTGTTAACACCATAGTCGAAATGCTTTTGTGATTAGTTTTGGGATGTATACTTTAGTTTGCACAATGTAGGAAATATATATATATATATATATATATAGTTATAATGTTATACACATGAGGGAGGGAAGAGCATTTAAGAGTAGAGTGCTTCTTAATTTTGTTATGAGTGGATGCTCTAATTCTTGATCTGGGTGGATATATAACTTTATTTTTTGGGTTGTTTAGTATGTTTTTTTTTCCCCCGAAAGGTAACTCATTTTTCTTATGTAGCTCGGATTAGAAAATAGAGACAAAGACATCTTATAAACAAGATAGATATGTGCTGGAGTTTTACAATTGTTGAACGATTCTAAGTTTCGGTTCCGTCAACTGAAGTACCAAACACATTAGAAGAATGGAGGAATACATTTCTACTTCGTGTTCTTAGCTTAGATTGAATTTTTTTTACTTTTTAATCTTTGCTTCGGGGCTATATATGTAAATTCTGAAATTTTAATATGAAAAATGATTTTGTGTGGTTTTTTTTTCATTTGATTTTTTTAAACATAAAATTTACGTGTGCAGTGTATTTACACATTTTTAACACTATGAATAATGCTATATGCTTTACAAAAATATGTGAATTATAATTTTTAATCAATAAGTTTCAATTTAAAAATACATATATTTATAACAACTTTTAGTAGATGGTCTGACTTCTAATTTAACTTGAATGTTAGAAATTGACATTTCGTGCATTGTACGGGGTTCACACTAGTAGTTTAATAAATTTATAAGCATTAAATACAAGGTAGTATTCATTTTGCATTTAATATTTATATGCAACCCTTAGGGCTGCATATATCAAAACTCATTAAAAAAATACCTACTCTGCTTCTGTTCTACTCCTGCTATCTTATGTACGATCCAACAATCTATATTACCTTATTCATGAGCTCAAGCTTGTCTATATAGTATGATGTGTTTTATTGATCAAATACATCTTTCTTCTCCTCTCTTTATTCCTCTTCCTCTGCCAATTAGCACTTTCCAGGTACTTACTTTATTCTAATTACAATCTATCTTATTCTTTGCAAATTCTTACCATATGATGCACTAATAAGCATCAAAATATATTGGGCTCTTTTATTCTATATGAATGGGGTCCCTGAAAGTGTTTTATATTAAATAAATTTACTTGCAGCAGAGATGCATTGATCTTAATTTGACTTAATGCTAGCTGAGAGTATCATATTTTTTTAATATAGTTTAACCTATTTTTATTGTTATTTTGTTTTGCCAGAATGATAGATTGCTCTAAATTTGTACTTTATATGGAATTCTTGCATGTTTGGAGTATATTTGATCTCTTCTAACATAATTGTCTATATTATTCAATTCGTACATGTTTAACTCGTGCCTTTTAATTTTAGATGGATGATAAAAGAAACTTCTTGGGCATGGACTGGAAGACAACATTTAGTATTAAGTTTTATTTTAGTATTAAACTTCAAATAAAATCGTTTTGACATATGTTTGAGATCTTTTTTCTTTTTCGTTTTAGTATTAAGTATAAGTTGGAACTTGTGTGAGTTTTGTGGTTAAAATAATTTATAATTTGAGTTGGATATTTTTAAAGCTTATATTATGCTTAGTTTATGATATACATGATTTTGCAATATAATTATGATATATCATAGTGGTCTAAGCTTAGTTGGAGATAAATTGTTTGTCTTTATGTTTATTTTTTTGGTGAAAACAGGTTAGCCTAGGGAACCAAAGAAAGAGGAAAACAAAAAAAATTAGGTGCGAACAACTCGACTGAAGTTCGAACCACAATTATCTTCAAACAAAATGTTGCGAAGGCCTGCAGGAGGCACATCAAACTCATGATGACCAAAGAGGAGAGAGCCTGTGAAGTTTGTCATCTAATCTGTTGCTCTGTTACTTTCACGATAAGTGTGAACAAAGGAGATTTCCCAATTTTGATAACGAAGCTGACGACAACCATTGATCAACCAAGAGAAAGAGTGGCGTAGGACAGACTTATCTGACATGTACGAAATAACAATCTTGAAATCACTCTTTTTGGAAGAATGATTGGAATTATTTCCAAACAACTATACGTGGGTATTTTAGTAATTGAAAATTTTGAATCTTTTATTAATATTTTTAGCTAAAATAGTTAACCCTTGTTAATCCATGTCTTTCTTCCAACCAAAGAAAATGTTAAACCTTTCTAAACACTTTAAAACTTTTCCATTCCCTTCCCTTAGTAATCCTCCATACACCTCATCCAAATAAAGCCTAAGTAATGCATGTTTAATTAAGAGGAAGCTAAAAAAAATTAAGAGGAAGCCTAGTTGACTAAAGTAGCCAGCAACTTTTAAGGTTGTCCATCATTCTTTATTACATACATAATTCTATTCCAATTATCTCACATCAACATAACAATTTGTTAGTATTAAACACAAAATCATTACACAATATTTCCATGATCATCGAAATAAAACAGTCATGTAGAGTCATTTTACATGGCTATAACATTTTAAGAAAAAAAAAATCAAAATCAAATCGTGTAGCAACATAACTGATATCTGGACACAAAACTATTCAAGGTTTTGTTTTTTCCTTTTATGTATATGGCTTCATATATTTCTAACCCCTTCAAGTTGACCGTAATAACAAATTGCCCCCATATTTTGAAAATTGATTCAAGTGACATAGCTAACCCTCCTAGTCCTATGTGGCAAAGCATAACATATAGTTGAACAAGTAAAACATGTATCACTTGAAGCAAATTCAAAGAGATAACAAATTATTTAAAAGACATCCAACGGACCAATAAATCATTTTTAACAAAATTCCGAAAACCGACGAAACATCATTAAGATTAACAAAATTCCAACCAACTACATAGAGCTCGTGAGGCCTAAATTTATGATGACATCCAAGTGGTTGGCAGACAAAAGATGCAACTTGTATAGTTTTGGTCTCTAGAGATGCAGAAGACATACAGCATACATGGGATTTGACAATAGTGGATTGTCATTCTCAAAAGATTTCCAGGAAGCCTTTTACCAGACAAAAGTAGAGAATTTGAAGTGCCACTCAAAGAAACGTATAAAGCTACCGCCGGTCGATTCAGTTGCTTCCAAGAGGATCGTAAAGGAAAGTCACATATCTTATCAGAAGTTACGACTCAAATCCCTTTGGTTCATATTTCTATATATATTCATGATAAATTGCTTACATCGTGTGCGCGGTCAGAAGATTCCAGGTATATATGTATGCTTCTACAGAGGTTCCAGCTAATCTCTTCCATCTTAAACCATCATTTTTATACAACCAAGATTGGCAAATTATATTTAAAATGGAGGAAAGAAAGGCTAAGAAGAATATTATATACATAAACATACATACAAACATACATACATACATACAGTTCTCAGTCCTCTCTCGGGATCCACCTGCTCCACCATACGCTCTTACTGCGTCTGCTTAGCTCATCCATGCTCTCGTTCAATGTTTTTATTAACTTCTTCTGCAGACGAAGGGCTGAAGCAAGAGCATTCTTTTGACCACCTACCTTCTTCCTAGGCTCTTCCCTTTCCTGTAATAAATATAAACATACCCAAATCACCAATTAGTTGATCATTAATTGCTCCAGAAAAAGAAAATGACGAATGTAGTTGAGGAACAGACTCGAAGTTCCAGAAGCTGAGCTTCAGTGAAGCCGCCTTCCTTCTCTGTTCCAGATTTTGCCATTAACTGAACAATCCAGTATACAGCTTCACCATAATCTTGCTGTACCAACCGAAAAAGTTGCAGCCTCAGGTTCTGCATAAAAGACAGAGCTAATAGGCCTTCCCTGTCAAAGTAGGGGTGAGCTAAAGCTGTTTTTGCACTTATTCTTTGTCGTGCTTTGTATCGAACCATTGATGTTATAAGCTCCCATCCTATCCCTCCATCTAAATCCAACAGCTCAAAGCCCCTTCGAAGATCAGCACCAGCACGTGGCTCTACGCTTTTTCTCCATGCAACCAAGTCATAGTCACATCTTTTTAATTGACGGTTGAACTGTATGAGGTTACTGTCACTGCGTAGTCCTGGAAACGCCTGTAACAAGAAAACTGCTACAAGTTATCAAGCCAGCATGATTTAGTGTAAAGGGTGAAAATGGTTTACATGTTTCAGAATAAATACGTTGCACTGAAATGGAAATGAAAACTGAAAAGGAAACGGCAACTGGAAATGTTATCTCTTGAAAATTGTATTCAAACCATAGGCAAGAAATGGAAACGAAATGAAAATGAGGGACATAGAACGCAGAAATGCTATTGAAGATGAGTTTCCATGCAACCTATAGCATTCTGCAATTCTAAAGAGCTGTGTATAAAACTCTCATGTATTCACGATGGGCATTAAAACATTCCAACAAAAACAAATAGTCAGTTTCGAGTATTTAAGAACGACAAATATCAATTAATGATAGCCAAATCGTAACCTGAATGCAGAATTTTTTAATTTTTACTATCACATATAAGTTGATTGGTTGCACTGTTTCCTGAATTGTCCAAATCAATCTAGTAAACTCTATGGTCTGTAATCAGTAATGAGGGCAAAATGATTATTTACACATAAAACATGCTCCTCATAGCGGACATAAAATGATTCAGCTACTATAGCAGAACTTACATTATTCTTGAAATGTTTATATGTAATCAAGTAAAGCCATCAATCGTCAAAACCATTAAAAAAATAAATGAATCATTTCATTTACTCACCATTTGAAGGAACATGAGGCCAGTACTGTAAATATCAAATCTATCAGGCAAATTCAGCTGTTCAGAAAAAAAATACAAGAACAAAAAAGAAATAAATTAGTAGCACTAACAAATATGAAAGATTAATGAGAGCCAAACTAGGAGGCTTTTAGCACCTGCCACAGCACTGGAGAAAGTATAGTTGCCACTGGAGGGGATGGTGCAGATGGAGTTTGTGTGCTCATAATGTATTGCTCTGGCGCAGCATACCTTCAATGAGGACAACAAAAGTCATCATATAATTTATAAGGAACAAGGTTACAAATGTTAGCGAAAATAAACAAAAATTTACCAAAGGAAGTGAATTCAGTAATGGTTATTTTTGTAATTTTTCATTAGTAACTTAATGCGTCAACTTAAAAATGTGAATTTGGTTTATTAAAATCAAATATATAAGATTAAGTAGAGAAAATTTAATCAAGATTTTCCTTGCTTTATCTCCTAAATACCTTACCTCAGTTGAATTTTCAAATTATGTCTGAGTATACTAAGGTCTTTATTACTAAAATGTGATATCACTATGGACATAAGGATATTTGCGATACTATCAATAGATTCAACATTTAATTCCACAAGTCACATTAATTCTAAGAGATAATACAGTATTCGAAGACTGTGTCACAACATGGACGAAATGATAAATTCTTCTCATAGAACGAATTACAAAAAGCAAATATATTTTTGAAGTCCATCATATGTATTCCTAGGTTTGTAAGTATGCACTTTCTTTATCTCGTCTCTAATATATAAAGTGAAAACCTAGCCAATACAGTAAAGCATTTAGAACTTGGATAGTTCCCCATCTATTTTACTGTGAAGTACAGAGCATCAATATCATACATAGAATGAAGGAGAAAGAGAAATGAAGATTGTAGGAGGTAATGAACTCATCAATATTTTAATACGCATCAGCATAACAACCCATGATCTATTAGACCATACGTAACAATTGGCAGAAACCAATTTCATCTTATTTAGCTTAAACAACAATTAACGTTGGATCATGGCATGAAGAGAATACAATGGATATGAATCTTATTCAATCTGAAGTACCAAAAACTACTGCTTACTAGAGCTGCATGATGGAAAATGAAGTACCTTGGGTCCAAAAGAAATTCGTTTGGAATGTAGTTTATTCCAACTCGCAGATCCGCTGCAGCTCCAAGATCAATAATCTTGAACGTACGAGAACCTGTCCAGTTTTACATACATGAACTGATCAATTTTCTAGATATCGACTCAATGTTAACCCCTTGAGGATTACTAACTCAATTGAGATCATTACCTTCAGAAAAAATAATGTTCTGTGGCTTGATATCCCTATGTACTATTCCCGTTGAGTGAAGACCATCCAATGCAAATAAAAGTTGCCTCATAATAGTTTGGATGATTCTGTTTTCTCTTTCCAACCCCTTAGGCAAGTCTTGGACCTCTTTGAGAATCATTGACTCGACCTGACATTTATGTCAACATCACTAAGATTCATATAGGAAACTGGACAAGATTTTGGCAAGCAAGCATGGAAGTAGTATCAATTAAATGACAGATATAGATTCTGTCCGGAAGATCGGATTTGAATAAGAGTTATTAGATTCTAAAACTTAGGATGAATTCGGCTTCAAGAGAAATCTTTGTTAGGTGTTCCAGTGCACAGAAAAGCTAGTATGACAATTAATGATGTACAAAAGTTCAGGAAAGCAATGGGAGAATGCACCAACATTGTAAGGGAACTCTTTACTCTTCATTAAATCATAAAGTGTTGCTTCTCCTTCGAAACGCCATACAAGCCAATATTCTTTCTTGGAAGAACTCTGAAAAAAAATTAGGATAACTATTAAAGATGTCAAAATGGTTTAGCTATCAGAGAAAACTTTCTTAACTTGATGAGCTATTATAACCTCAGTTAATATTGTAAAAGCAATCATAATAAATAGATCAACACCTCAAGAAATCCATACATAAAATCTGCACAGCTGCTTGCACAAGCTCTTCGAACACGCTCATTCATCCAAATCTCAACAGCTCCATATTCAGTAGCCTTTTTCAAAACCAAGTCACCCTCCCTCTGGGTAAGATCAATATGAACAAATTGCAAATCAGAAAAGTAGTACCTCAAACATGATTTTGCAATGAAGTTTGACATAAAATTGCACAAACAAAACTTCTTATCATATATATTCTCAACTTCTTCATTCATTATGAAGAAAATGAAGGAGAAAGAAAATTGGAAAGTGTGGTTACAAAAGAAGAAGATGATGATGAACAATGATTTGTGAATTAGCTTCATTAGTATTGCATTTGCATTAGATTTGAATTTTAAGCATAGGGTTGATATGATTTCTCTTTTGACATAGCAATTGCATTTCTAGACTAATATTTAATATGTAAAGTTCATAGTTGCTAAAGGCGCAAGGGGCACTAAGGCGCAAGGGGGTCCTCGAGCCTTAGACGCAAGGCGCGCACCCTAGCGACATGAGGAGCACAAAGAAAAAGTTTATAAATTCACAGTACTAGTCACGCTCACAAAGAGTCAAATACCAACAAGAAAAACCACAAAATGCATGAGTTAAGTTCTAGTTAACCATTAAGGCATAATCATAAACTCATAATACCGACTCAAAAGTTAAAAGTAAAGACCAAAATTCAACTTCAAATAATTAATAACATTAATCTGATATCATACATGGCTCTATTAAAAAGAGATTCAAAACCCAAAAGAAACCCTAAAAAGGCTAAATGTAGCCAAGGCGTGCGCCTTGTTTCCGAACCAAGGCGCACAATGGCGTGCGACTGGCTGACTACGCCCGCGTTTGGTTAACCAAGGCGCAAAGCCTGGAGCCTTGGTCAAGGCGCGCCCGAGGGGTTTCTTGATGCTCTACCCCAATAAGTATAACCATTTCAAGAATATTCATATCCTGCTCTACCGAAGTAGAGAAAGCTGAAAAGGAGAAATCAATGGTTGATGATACCTTTGGAGAAGGTTTCTTAGTGGATGAAACTCTATAAACAGAACCAAAGGCACCCTCACCCAATTTCTTGCCCAAAACCAAATCATCCTGAAACCAAAAACCCAGAAGTTAATATTACAGCAAAGCAGAGAAGAAGACGAGGATCGAGGTAGGGTACCTTACCTTTCGGAAAGAGGGTCGAAAAGGGCGATCAAGAAAAGCAAGAAAAAACATGTCAAAGAAAGCAGGAGCAACACCAGGAGTAGCCCATAGGTAAGAAAGAGCAGCAAGAGCCAAAGCAACACCAGGAGCAGTTATTGTAAGGCCATTAGACTTAGGAAGAGTGCTTCTGTATATCATATCCCCACACTCCATCACTGTGCATGGAAGTCCAACCCCTACCCCCAATACCATATTATGAACCATTTCTCCACCTGACCCTAACCCTAACCCTAACCCTACTACCCTCATTCTTCTTCTCCGGTATGCCATGATGCCTGTTTTCGATAAGGGGTTAAGTTTGTTTCCAGTAAATGGAGTATGGAGTTTGATTGAGGCTAATCCAACTCCGCCTGATGAAACACCCGCCATTACAGGAATCTCCGGTCACTGAAATCGGCTTCAAGTTTGTTTTTCTTGTGGCAGTTATTACAGGTATTTTTTGTGGAGGGGAAGATGATGATGGATTCAAGTCTTATTACGGACCACAAATAACTAACCGGGCATATATGTTATGTGGGCTTCCATATAGCTTTACTTTCGAAGGTTGCCCCAATTCAGTTCCATTGGACTTCTAACTCTTTGGTAATAGAAGAGGTTACGAGTTCGGAAAGCATGAAAAGAAAAAGAATAAAAGACTCATCAATAAAATTAGAGTAATTTCTAAATAAAATTCATGGGGCTTATCAATTTTGTCAAAAAGGTGTCTGTGTTTATCTTTTTGACAAAATGAGGATTGTGTTTATCTCCGTTAACCAAAAAAGGGAAAAATCATTAACGGTGTTAAATGTGATGACGTGACAAGAGGTATTTTGGTCTTTATTTATGGGTTATGATATAAAAAAGTCATTTCTCGCACTTTAAAGATGTAAGCACATGAATGTTTAAGAAATTTATCAATAAATAAAGACTGAAAACTCTTAAATTTCTTAAACATTCATGTGTTTAGTGTGAGAAATGAATTTTTTATATCATAACCCATAAATTAAGACCAAAATACCCCTTGCCACTTCATCACATTTAACACCGTTAATGATTTTTCCGTTTTTTGGTTAACGGAGATAAACACAATCCTCATTTTGTCAAGAAAATAAACACAGACACCTTTTTGACAAAATTGATAAACACAGAAATTTATTTTGAAAATTACCCATAAAAGTACGACACACAGATTTAAAGAGATAAAATTGAATCACATATATAAGCTAGAAACAATAGTAAAAGTATAATAAAATATTATACAATTTTTATCTAGTCATCAAAAAATATCTGTGTTCGAGTAAATTTTATAAAAATTATATTTATATTTTAGACTATATTTTAACTTAATCATTTTTATTAGATTATGTGGAAATCAGCTTTACAAGACTAAGTTAGTGGCCTAAAAATAGAGTATGTGATCTACATTTCCAACCATGAAATAAGTGGGTAAGTGAGGAGCTAATGTGGAACTTTCTAGTATCCTCCAAGCATAATTTCACCTATAAATAGCCTTCATTCCCTTCACTTTAACACACAAATATTCACAACAAAAGTTAAAATCAATTTCTTCAAGAATTGCTTTCAAGCATCATTTTTCAAGCTTTCAATTGCCATTTAGTTCTCAGACCAAATTAGCCCATTTGTTCGACATTTTGACTAAGAAATCGTCCATTTGTACAGCCCATTTGTTCGACATTTTGACTAAGAAATCGTCCATTTGTACACTACTTTTAAGTCACATTGCTTCCTTTTGGAACCTCTGTCGCCCTAACATCCATATTCACACAATTTCGGCACCAAAATCCTTACACATAACCCGCACTTTCTGAACATGTTATACTAGTTAAATCACACTCATATACGCACATTCACCACTTGGATAATACACGTGAATTATTGCCTCAACATTACCTCAATCGACGTGTTGATTCAAGATTGAAGTTCACCCCGACAGTTAATTTTATTGTTCTTATACCTTAGTTTAATTTAATTATTTTGTTGTTATTTTACTTCGGTCATACTAATTCTATTACTAATCTTCTGATTTGTAATTGTTTGTTTTTTTTTGTAATTCATGACGTTTATTTAAGCAATACAAGTTACTTTCAAAAGTTTTTGGATTTACTTTATTGTTTATTTACTTTGAAGCTACAAAGTATATTTTGGTCCATTTTCTAGTTAAAGTTGTGCTCACTATAGCTACGAACCGAACGAAATAGTTTTCTCAATCCTTATTTTTCTCGCATGATCGTTTTGTTATTAGTCAAACACTCAAAAGCAATAGGCGCAAATTCATAAAACCATTCCGTAAACACGTAGGTTGAGAACGTAATCCTCTAACACACCCGCTTTTTATTTTTCCAAAGTAGCAAAAGTTGAAATGAAATACTTTTGTTTCTCAAAAGTATGGCTACAGCTTGAAAAAATTAATATTAATAGAATTATTAATGATTTTGTCTTTAGTTATTTGCATATTTTGTTTTGTAGATGGTGTAAAATTATGTTTGGCTAATTTCCTGAAAAAATTCATGTGTTTATCAATTATGTTAAAATGGTGTCTGTGTTTATTCTTTTTTGACAAAACAATGATTGTGTTTAGCGATGAGTGAAAAAAATCACTAACGGTGTTAGGTTTGATGACGTGGCACGGGGTAATTTGAGTCCTAATTTATTATTTATGATGTAAAAAACTCATTTTCACACTTTAAAGTTATAAACACATGATTTTTATTGTGTCAAAAAAACACATGATTTTTTTTAAGAATTTACAAATAAATTCAGACAAAAACATCTTGCCACATCATCACATTTAACACCGTTAGTGATTTTTCCACTCTTTGGGTAGCAGACTTAAACACAATCTTTATTTTGTCAAAAACTAAACACAGACACCATTTTGACAAAATTGATAAAACACAAGACCGAATAAGATTGAATACCCGTTATCTTTTTGGGTTCAATATTACCATCGCAATTCGAAAATATGACTTGGTTTTTTATTCAATTTTTATTTGTTGGTTCCTTTTTGTTTTGATCTTCCGTTTTGAATGCTCCTTAACTTTCATTTCATTCAGCCTCCAACTAGCAATCATATCAATTCTAAAAGTGTAAAATAAGATTGACTATCAATTCCCGAGTAATTAGCTTCCGAGTAAGAAATTGATGAGCAAATTCAGTATGGCTTTCTGCAAACATATAATTGCTATTTACTACCAATAAGAAAAGATAAAAATAGCATAAATGAAAATCATAAATTTAGAGAATTAAGAGGAAAAGATACTACAAATTAAGAAGAAGTTCATCTTTTTTTAGGTGGGGGCAATGATTGAATTCAAATTTTAGCAAACAAAGATTAAGTAATTCAACTAGGAATGCACAGACAAAGAAAAAGGAATCCAATAATATTGTAAAGAAAATTAAACAAGATTTCTAAATCTATATACAATCATCAATCAATAAAAAAGAAGCCCACTTTTTTGTTTCCACATAATTATCCATCACTGCAAAAAAACAACTTCCCGTGACCCATCGAACCTTTTCTTTTTTTACTTTCAACTTCTTTTTTTATATAACTGCCGGTATTCATGATGATCATCGTCGCCGCCACCTACTCCTCCCACTTTTGTCTTTTTCGATACAATCACCGGGAACATGCATTTACACTTTTGCCCCCATTCCGATTATTTAGACTCGATATACTCTCATCGGACCCGGTGGGAACTGCCCTAATCTTGTTAAGCAAGCTAGCTTCTTTTTGGTTTGGGACAACATAACGACTTTTCAGGAGGTCACAAATTTTAGTACTATTTTCGTCCAAGCACGTAATAAAGCAAGTAAGCTAAGCTAACTATCCGAAAACAGTAAAGAATGACGATACAAATCATAAGGAGCCCATAGTGAATCCAAAGGGCAAGGCTTTCTAGAGTCTATTCTAAGCCACGGCTTCCCTTTTCCACTCCAATGGAGCAAACTCGCCGGACCCGGATGCAAACTTCTACACAACCCATGAAGATTATCGCCCCCGAGCCCGTGCTGATTCCATCTATGCTCCACTCCTTTCACATTCCCCCCGAACACTAACAGAAATGGCGGCAACGATCCTAACTCGTAAATTCGATATTTCTTCTGTATTCTCATCCAGTACTCAAGCTTCTCCCTATACTTTCCTTCCCTCCATTTCACAAGATCGATCACCATCACCCCCGTGTTAAAATAACACGCCCTCCTCCCTCTAAACGACGCCGCATACTCCACATTCGACCAAAATCTCGAATTAAAATAATTCGTTAAGTTCGCGTGGCAATACTCGGGGGCACCTAACACGTGTCCCCCCAAAGTGATACTCCACAGTTTATCCACGTCATCAACCACTATTAGATCAGAATCTAAATATATAATCCTCTCTACACTGGCGGGTAACAAATCCGCCAGGTAGATTCTAGCATAATTCAACGGTTGATCGAGCGCACGCCGAATGGAGGAAGATATCTTACCCTTAACTAAAGCGGAGTCGAAATGGTAGAGATGAAAGGTGAGGTAAGGGAAAGTGAGGGTGATGGCGCGTCGGAGCTCGGCGCGTCGGTGCGTGGCGATGAAGTGGAAAACGATGTTCTCCGGACAAGAAGCGTGTTGAAGAAGGGATAATACTCCGGCGACTGAACCACGGAGATAGCTCGAGTCGAGAGTCATCGCAATGTGGATAGTTAAGCTTTCGCCGTCACATTCGCGGCCGTTACGGAACGCCGGAGCCTCTCTGAAAGAAGGTAGAGGTTCGAATGGAAGTGCGGTGGCGGTGGTGATAAGTAGTGATACGGTGAAGATGAGGCGGCGGAATTTCTCCGGCATGGTGTCAGTGAGGAAGATGATGTTGGAGTGAACTAAAATTGAATTATTACAAAGCTAAAGATTTTATTTTATTTTATTTTTAATTGTAGTAGTATTTATGAGCCAGGCTGGCAAAGACGCGTACTTTTGTTTGTGGTGGAGGCAATTATTTGGTGTTGGTGAGTACACTATAAGTTGTACGATTTAAATAAAAATTGAAGGTTAGATTACTTGTTAGAATATACTTTAGAATGTTTTAGAAGAGTCGTGCACAGCTAGTCAATGATTGATCAAATACAATTTGATCAATTACTAGTAGATTAAAATTTAAGGATTGAGATTAGAACTTAATAAAATCACCAAATTAATATCCACCCTTAGAATTTAATTTAATGGTGATTGACCAAATTGTATTTGGTCAATTATTAAAGTCATCTTCTTTTCGATTGAATTGAATTGAATTGAACTGAATGCTATTGAATTGAATTGAATTGAATTGAACTAAACTAAATTGAATTGAACTGAATTTACTGGACTGAGTTAAAATTTTATAATTTAATATTGTATTTTATATGAGACTGAATAATTTTTGTGTTGTCAGAGTCAAAATAATAAAGAGTCAATTATCATATGCCGAAATTTAGGTGTGGAAGAACATTACAATTATTTACATTCGTCAATGAGAATGAAAGTAGAAATGTCATTTGGACAATTGAAGAAAAGGTGGAAAGTGCTCTACAATATGCCTCACATGTCAACAAAGTATCAAATGTCGATCATTGTTTCTACATTTACGTTTCATAATTTTATAAGATTGTGCACACTTGGAATACCAATTACACGATATGGTCCAAATGTCAATGGAAGAGTAGATTCAGATATATTTAGTACAAACCGAAAAAATGCCATGTTAGTAGTACGGAATGGTATAGCGCAACAAATTTGGCAATCACGACGCTTAGCGAAAAATGAATAGCAATCAGATGATCGAGATATTGAAGAGGATGGTTAAAAAAATTATAATATAGGTAAGCCACTTAAATTGTAAAATATTTTAATGTATTTCATATAATGATATATTTACTAAATTAAACTGAATTTATTGAATGTTACTAAATTGTGAATATATTTATGGAATTTACTGAACTGAATTGAATTATTGAAATTTGTTGAATTGAATTGAATTGAATTGAATTGAACTGAACTGAATTGAACTGAACTGAATTGAACGATATTGAATTGAACTGAACTGAATTGAATTGAATTGAAATATCTTGAAATTAAATAAAAAAGAACATGGCCTGATTAGGAGAGCACCACTCGTTTTATAATTGATTATTTAGTATACTTTGGAGCATAATGACGTGGTCTTCCAAATCAATAAATGGTTGGCATATGTTACATAAACCAATAAAATTTTGACAACGTGTAATTAATTAAAAATTTATTTTTTAATTAATAATTTATAAAAAAATTTAGACTTAAAATAAAAACTCGACCCTAAAAACTAAACTCTACACTCTAAATCATCGACCCTAAATACTAAGATATGTGACGTATCGTCGAATTATTAATCCGGAGTACCACCTTATCCATACTCCTGAAGTATTTTCAAATTTCTTTTAAATTAGTTGCTAAAACATACGTTAGAATGTTTTATAATTAAATATTGCACATCAAAATAGTGGAGTATCAAATTGTGCCTTTCTTTTAGCGTCATATTCTATCTGTATAAACTCAAAATTTTGGTAAGTTGCAATAACATACAATACCCTCTCTAATCTATCTATCAGTTTATGTAAAGTTTCGGGAAGAACATGATGTATTTTTTTTCCATCTATATTTAATATTGAGGCCTTATCTTTTTAAAATTCATTTTCTTATTTCAATAAAAAAATTTTGTGTAATTCAACCAAATTCAGTTCATTAAAACGTTTTACGTTTTAAGTCAAATTTAGTTAATTCAACAAATTTAATTCACTTAAATTCAGTTTACAATCATAAAGAACAGTCTCCTTACAATCAGGACCAAAAATCTTAAATTTATGATTTATCTTATTGTAATAAAAAGCGTTAGGTGCTACTAAGATAACTGGAAATTTTTTCCTACTATTTGGTCACTAACCGAGGAACTATTCAAGAATAAGTCAGATTTAGAACCCCTAATAAGGTCTAGCTAGTTTGAATCTAATTCTTAATTTTAAACGCTTAGACGATTGAAACACTGGTTTCACTATCCTTTTCAACGTTTCTAAATGTTTATCCACACCTTTAAAGGCATCATAGTTAAATCGTTTGTCAATAATTTTAAGCAAAAGACATAATTAAGCCCATGATCAATTCGATTTTTACTGATTAAGCCCTTAATCATCTAAATGGAAACATTGAACCCCTGATCAATTCTTTTCGAACTAACTAAGCCCTTTTTAGAAGAATATGATCTCGAAGCGAGAAGATTATCCTCATTTTTCTATCTCAAGGTGAACTTGCCCCCGACTTGCTTTGTTATTGAGAAAATCCAAGAATATTTTGTATTCTCAGTTCTCTCATCTTCATGAAATTTGATGTTCATCCAAATGCTCATTCATGATGTGTCTTAGAGGCGAGGAAACTCTTTTCCTTCTTGTGAGGGTGATTTTGCCCCTTGCTTAATGAAATCCGAGAATATTCTCTATTTTCAGTTCTCTTATCTTGATTCCAATTTTTTTAATCCAATGTTACATCCCACCATCTTCGGTGAGAAATCAATCTTGCCTTTGTATGTCTCTGTATTGGGACATATCACGATGAAATATGAGAATATTTTCTGATTTTAGTAATTAAGCTTTCGTCCAATGTTTTATTTTATCATCCTTGCCTTAGAAGCATCGTTCTTTGGAAAAATTCGAACTCGAAACAAAGAGATTATTTTCTGAGTTCCATTCCATAATGAGCAGTAGTTTTGCGTGTGTGTTACACGTTGGAGGTGTCCGCCGTCTCTATTGACGGTTGATTCTTGTCATGGAGCAGTTCTCTTTGAAGAATGAATTTTGTGGTTGCCTTTGACTTGTGATCCGTCTGGTGATCCTGAAATAGAATAAAAGAGATTCCTTTCTCGGGGTAAAGTTTGGCAATAAAGATATTTTGAAATAGAAAATTTTATTTTATTATATATTTTTTTTATTTTCTTTTACAAAGAATTTATAATTTATTGTTATTATTATTATTGTTATTGTTATTTATTGGAATCGGCGCATTTAATGGCCTGTCGGGGGAAGCTTGCAGCGTACCTCAACAGTAGCTCCAAAAATGTCAACACTATTGGAATGTTGGAATGCCTTTTATCAGGATCCTACAAAAGAATAAAAGAATTCCCTTTCTCGGGGCATTATTGGTGCTTGTAAAATTATTTATTTTACACATGAAATAAACTGACCTGTTGGATCAATTGCAGTATGTCGTAAACTGAATGGTCAATAATGGATCGAAAAATTTGTGGCCTTGAATTTGCCGACAAAATATGCGGCCCACGGTGCACCGAAAAATGAACGGTCAGCGTCGTTCTGCTATGAACGGTCTAGATTGATCCAAGTTTACTATATAATCTCATCGCCCTTTCAATCATTTTCACCCAAACTTATTGCTCTAGAATGTATTACCGTCCCGATCGCGAGGGAATTGAGCGTGATGAAGCCGAAACCAGACGTTTCGAAGAGGATATCGATAGGTTTTGGTGGTCTATAAACATTTCAATGGTTTTAATTGCCGTCGTTGTTTGGATCGTGATCCTTTTTAACGATTAGATGAATCGCATGGAGCGAAACAAATGATCCTACGTCTCCCTCTTTTTTTTTTTTTTTTTTTTTTATTTTTTTTTATTTTCGAATAAATACATTCAGAGGGAATTAAGATCTTGCAAGGTCAAGAAATACTTCATGGATGTTTCTTCATTCTTGCGATGAAGAATTTCGACGTTGGGTCATAGAGCCTCTTAAAAATCGTCATGAAGTGGCCAGATGGTTCACCGTGTAACACCTCTTTCCATGTTGACCTGTAATGTATGTAATGTATGGATGAATGAATGAATATAGGGGAGGGATCACACGCAAACACACTTTAAATTGAGAACACATTGTTATGTGAGAACATGTATGAAACGACGTAAACACACTTTAAATTGAGAACACATTGTTATGTGAGAACATGTATGAAACGACGTAGTTTTAGGTGCTGCTGAATGCGGTGGTAATTTTGTAAATAACCAGCAATGTCACATTTAATTATCAAATAATTGAATAAAAGGCTTGAGCTAGGATTCGAACCCAGGCTGTGAGTGCGTGCAACCCTCTTACCGCTAGAAAGCTGTTACTTGTGTCATGTATTTATTTCAGCTACTTATATCCTTTAACTTTTGCATGGTACGCTTGTTGCACTTATTATTCTTCTTTCTATTGTTTTTCTTTTCTTTTCTTTTCAATCATCATTTTATTCTAAAAATTAAATTCCAATTTATAAATTTAAATCATTTTACTTTTTTAATTATAATTTACAAGCATTTACAATTTACGTTTTAAAATTCAAGATTTATAAAGTAGAATCTAGAGCTTGTAAAGTAGAAATATGTGAACCTAAAACCCTAAAATTGAACCTTAAATTTAATAATTGAACCCTAAAATTGAGATCTTAAACATAAATCCTAATTATTGAACCCTAAAATTGAGATCTAAACGCTAAACTCGAAATTAGAATATAAACTTTGTACTTTAAAATATAAACTATGCATTCCAAATTTATAAACTCTGTGTTCTAGGATATAAATTCTGCATTGTAATGCCTTATATTCTAATTTAAAAATAATGTGACATGTATAAAATTCTTTTTTTATGTGAATATAAAGTTAGCCGGTTATTGTAGATAAATGAAAAAGTAAAATTCAATTTTATTTAAAAAACTTCCATTTTAATATATTTTTTTAAATAAAGTATCATATAAAATTGGTGATACTTGAAACCCTAAATTGGTGAACCTGAAACCCTAAAATGGTGAACCCGTGACCAACTTAAACACTTAAAACTAAATGACCAAAATTGAATATACATATATTCTAAACTACAAACTGTCATGTTTCACAATATAATACAAAAAAATCCATTCAAATTAATAGTAAAAGCCTAAACATTTATAACTAAATAACCAAAATTGAACCTTAATTCTAATTAATGAACCCTAAAATTGAGATCCTAAACATCCTAATTATTGAACCCTAAAATTTAGATCCTAAACGCTAAACTCAAAATTAGATTATAAACTTTGTACTTTAAGTTATAAACTATGCATTTCAAATTTATAAACTATGTGTTCCATTGTATAAACTACGCATAAACTTATAAACTCTGTGTTTCAGGATATTTATCTCTGCATTGTAATTTCTTATATTCTAATTTAACAATAATGTGACATGTATAAAATTCTTTTTTTTAATGCGACTATAAATTTAGGCCGGTTATTGTATATAAATAAAAAAGTGAAATCAAATTTTATTTAAAAAACCTCCATTTTAATATATTTTTAAATAAAGTATCATATAAAATTGGTGATACTCAAACCCTAAATTGGTGAACCCGACTCTAAGTTTTTAAATTTAAATCCTAAAATTGAACCCTAAACTACAAACTCTAAACCCTAAACCGAAATAAGTGAACCACAAACCTTAAAATTGAACCTTAATTCTAATTAATGAACCCTAAAATTGAGATCTTAAACATAAATCCTAATTATTGAACCCTAAAATTGAAATCCTAAACGCTAAACTAGAAATTAGAATATAAACTTTGTACTTTAAGATATAAACTATGCATTCCAAATTTATAAACTGCGTGTTCCATTGTATAAACTACGCATTCTAAACTTATAAACTCTGTGTTTCAGAATATTTATCTCTGCATTGTAATTCCTTATATTCTAATTTAACAATAATGTGACATGTATAAAATTCTTTTTTTTTATGTGAATATAAATTTAGGCCGGTTATTGTATATAAATAAAAAAATTAAATTAAATTTTATTTAAAAAACCTTTATTTTAATATATTTTTAAATAAAATATCATATAAAATTGGTGATACTCGAACCCTAAATTGGTGAACCCGAAACTCTAAAGTGGTGAACCCGTAACTCTAAGTTTTTAAATTTAAATCCTAAAATTGAACCCTAAACTACAAACTCTAAACCCTAAACCGAAATAAGTGAACTCCAAACCCTAAAATTGAACCTTAATTCTAATTAATAAACCCTAAAATTGAGATCCTAAACATAAATCCTAATTTTTGAACCCTATCCTAAAGGCTAAACTCGAAATTAGAATATAAACTTTGTACATTAAGATATAAACTATGCATTCCAAATTTGTAAACTGTGTGTTCCACTGTATAAACTATGCATTCTAAACTTATAATCTCTGTGTTCCAGGATATTTATCTCTGCATTGTAATTCCTTATATTCTAATTTAAAAATAATGTGACATGTGTAAACTTTTTTTTTGTATGTGAATATAAAGTGTTATATATATTAGAATTGAGTTTATATTTTTGAATTTGGTTTTTTTATGGTATAGGATTTATAAATTTTGATTTTACATTGATTTTACGTGGGTTAGAATGTATTTTTCCAATTTTTAACCATTAAAATATGTTTTCGCTTTGTTTTTTCGACTCATTTTTTTAATAACAGTATGCTTAACATTTAAAACAGAGACTACAAAATTCAGAATGTATATAACATTACCGTACAAAAAATAAAACTAAAATCAGCATACCTTCCAAACTCGAAAGCGGTATGTTCCAAATTCTAAAACTTCGTTTTTACTTGGGCATGATGGATCTTAAAATGAGCGCCTCGACAATACAAGTCCAACGGTATAAAAAAATTTGAAATCGGAGTTCGGGATAGCCGGGAAAACATTTTTGAATAAAAAGTAAACAAATGATGAGTCATCAACCCACTTTTCTCTCTCCTGACTACATACACGCATAAGATGAATTAAATGGGTAAATTCCCTTTTAGTCCCTCCCCTTTAATGAAACTATGTAGTTTTGATGTGTTCTCTCTTTAAGGAGTGTTCTCAATTTAAGGAGGTGTTCTCACCCGATCATTCTCATATATATATATATATATATATATATATATATATATATATATATATATATATATATATATTGAGGGAATTGATGTAGAAATTTGCTGCTTCACGCCAAATCTGAACATCGGAGACATAGCCAGGCCTTGAGTAGAGGTTGGAACGTTTTGACAGGAGATAGGAAGAGATCATTCACGAGGACGGCTCCAAGGATGATGATGGACATGTTTGCCTTTTGCAATGACATCTGAGGGCCCTCCTTGTTTATCTTTTGAATTCAATCTCTGCTTTTTCAGTTGGAACAGTTGAAGGCGGATTGCTAACTCTTCTTGTTTTGGCTGCAGCTTTAGTTGGTTCTCATAACACCCTTTAGGTAAATTCAGGATGATGACTAGGAGATCATTACTCTAGCATGTAGGTCTTATTTGGAGAGGAGATGTGATGATTCTGAGAAACGCGATGACCCAGGGGGTTTTGGAATATGAAGTTTGCTTGTAATTAATGATGTTTGGTGTGCTACATTTCGTTATATGCTTGTTGTCGTTCACTTTGCTACTTATCTGTTATGCATCGTGGTGGAACTTGATGAACCCTAAGTGTTTTGATTATGTCCAAACGTTTCAGAAGATGAAAACTTAACATTCTCTTACATATAGTTTATTGTTGACTAATATTTTTTTCTACTTAGTCTATGTGTAAGTTACTCAGCAGGTGCTGAATGAAGAATTTCTTGATTGCCTGAAGTACTCAGAAGTCTCGAGTGCTGAAGACAGAGTTTCATTATTTCAGAAGCTGGATGCTCCGCTCTGAAGCTATTGAAGTCTGTTGAAGCTCTCCTCAGAGGTCCATTGCAATCAGAAGTTCATCTACCAATTTGATCAGAAGCTTAGTCGCGGGTTCTGGATAGCATTTATTGCTCTAACAAGTGCATTTAATGCAAGGCGCCAAAAGTTCAAAAAGCTGTTTTGGTGGAGCGCGCTTGTCTACTCAAAGTGAAACCAGAATTTCCTTGTCTACCCTTTGTTGATCTTATTGAGGAATGTTTCCGGTCAACCTTATCTTCGATTTCAAATCACTTACCGGATTTGGTTAAAGAACAAGGATAACGGAATCAAAGTGTTTGAAGACCGTTTGAAGACTTGACAAATTAACGGCTACAACAACTGATGTCATCTCTGTTGAAGATTCAAATTTCCCAACGGTCATCCTCATTCACTATAAATAGTAGCCAAGCTCCAATGCATCATGTACGTGTGATAATCGAGCAAAAATCTCAGCGCACTGTTTGAAGCAAAAACAGAGCACACTTCCCATTCTCAATCTTTCTTAGCATAGCTTAAGTTTAAGTGAGAGAGTGAAGAAAAACAAGTTCATAATAGGAATCTTGTAAACTGATATCGTTTGTGATATTCAGTTAGATTTTGAGAGAAATCTAGTTGAGATTAGAGTTGGGTGAGAAATCCATAAAACACGGTGTTGTTGTTCTGGTGGAAATCCTTTAACTCTTTTTAGGCTAGTCAGAACTAAGTGAGAAATTAGCTTAAGTTCTGTTGATGTAAAGGAGCTTCTGAACTTTCCATAAAAGTTCTGAATAGTAGATTTATAAAATCTCTGTAGGCTGCGACCTCAGGGGACAAGACGTAGACACAGGACTTATGTGGCGAACTTGGATAAATCGAATTGTTCAATCAGGATCTCCTGAACTTCTTTCTCCCTCTTATACTTGTTATTTTTGATTCTGTGTACTTGCTTATATTTAGTGCTGAAACAGATTTTCTCTAAATATCATTGTCTTTGTTTAGAAGACTGTCCAGAAGTTATCAAATCAGAACTTCTGTTGCTGAAAACAGTCTAACTGTGTTTAGGCAGAATTTCCCTCAGAAGCAACTTTTGTAAGCTTGCTTCTGACTCTGAGGAAATTTGACTCTGAAAATTAAGTTTCCCGAAAGACTTAGAAATTCTTCAGTTTTCAACTTTGACACCTATTCACCCCCCTCTAGGTGATTCTGTTTTTGATAGGGCCAACAAGTGGTATCAGAGCGAAGGTCACTTCGTATATTTACTAAAGATCTAACAATCTAAGTGTAAGATCCTATCAGAATCAATAGAGATGGCTAGTAGACACCAGCCTGAGAATTCTTCTCACTTCATAGTTCCAGAAGGTTCTTCCACAACTAGACCTCCATTATTTAATGGCAACAACTACTCATACTGGAAGAAAAGGATGATGTACTTCATCCAAGCTCAGAACATAAGTGCTTGGTATGTCATCACTGATGGTGATTTCATTCCTACCAGAATGGAACCATGTTTAGGGAATGTTGTTATTCCTCCGAGAGAATACACAGATGACATTCTGAAAAAACTCCAAACTAATGCTTCAGCAATAAATATGCTGCATTGTGCACTTACAGCTACTGAATATAACAAAGTTTCTTCTTGTGAAACTGCACAGGACATTTGGAACAAGCTGGAAGTCACATATGAAGGTACTGGAAAGGTGAAGCAATCAAAAGTCAACCAACTCATGAGAGAATATGAGTTATTTGAAATGCTTGATAAAGAATCTATTTCAGATATGAACTCTAGATTCACCAAGATAGTCAATGACTTAAAGAGTTTAGGAAAAGACATTGAAGAATCTGAACGAGTAAAGAAGATTGTCAGAAGCTTACCAAGGTCTTGGCAAGCCAAGAAGACTGCTATTGAAGAAGTTCAGGATTTGAGCTATTACTTGTATGATGAGCTCATTGGGTCTCTAATTACTCATGAGATGTCATTAAAAAATCATGACCTGAGAGAAAGGTCAGAAGGAAAAAGACAAGTAGTCCTGAAGGCAGAATCTTCTGAAGAATCATCCGAAGATGAGGAATTGGCTATGCTGACCAAGAAGTTTAAGAGAGCTTTTAGAAAAGGCAGAGGTGCAAACTACAAGAAGCATTTCAGGAGCTTTGACAAGAAAACTCCTGAATCTGGTGAAAAGTTCAAGAGAGATCCAAACAAGCCTATTGTGTGCTATGGATGTCAGCAACCGGGGCACATTAAGCCTAACTGCCCGGAGCTGAAGAAAGATAAGAAAAAGTTGAAGAAAGTTATGCTGGCTGCTTGGTCAGACTCTGAGACCAGTAGTGATCCTGAAGAAAAGGAAGAGCAAGCTCAGATTTGTTTTATGGCTATTGATGAGCCAACTTCTGAAGAAGTCACATGAGAAACTTCCGCACCTCCTGAAGCTACATATGACTCTGAGGTAAACAATTCTCACGAACTAGATATCTTTGATTCTCTTGAAGAACTCTATAGTATGTTCAAGTACCTTAAGAGGAAATTGGACAAGAGTGAGGTTGACAAGTTTCTTAGTTTACTCAAATGTATTCTGACATGAAAGTGTTAGAAGAAAAGTTGTGTAAACAGTTCAGCATTCCTGCTGATGGCCCCAAAGCCAAAGGCAAGGAAAAACTGCCTCTGGGAAGTGATAAACCTCAGAAGAAGAAGAAACTTGTCACTCCCTCTCTTCTGAAAGAGATAGCTTCTCCTCCTGATGTTGGTACCTCTGTGAGTGCTTCTTTAGCCTCTGAAGATGTTGGACCTTCTCAGAAGAAGAAGAAATCTCCCAAGAAGCAAAGGGAAAGATCCAAGAACCCTCCCTTTTGCAAGCTTTGCAAGAGTGATGGTCACTGGTTGAAGGATTGCAAGTATCACATTAAAAACATCTTGCAATCTGAGATATCACTAAAACCTGCTGAAGAAAAATCTAACAATGAAGGACCCAATAAGGATTGGGTACCTGTCACTAATTGATTGTGATGCAGGTGGCTCTGAGTGCTCCATCAATGTCAAAGCTGTGGTACATTGACAGTGGGTGCTCAAGGCATATGACAGGTGATGAAAAAGCATTCATCACATTTGATCCTAAAAGAGGTGGAAAAGTCAGCTTTGGAGATGCTCAGAAAGGAAGGATACTTGGTTCTGGATCCATAGGAACTAATCCTCCTATCGAAGATGTGTCCCTAGTCAGAGGCCTGAAGTTCAATCTCTTGAGTGTTGCACAATTGTGTGATAAAGGTAGAGATGTTGTCTTCAGCTCCTCTGGATGTAAAATCTTGGACAGTAAGTCAAGGGAAGTTATTCTAACTGCTCCTAGAGTTGAAAATGTTTTCATGCTGAACCTTGAGAATCTTTGCAAAAATATATACTTGATGTCCAAAGAGGATACCTCCTGGCTCTGGCATAGAAGACTTGCTCATGTGAGCATGGATCTTCTGGCCAAAATAGCTAGAAATCAATTGGTTGAGGGTCTGCCTGAAATTAGTTTTAAAAAGAATCATTTATGCAATGCTTGCCTATCTGGTAAACAATCCAGAAGCTCTTTTAAAACTAAGAAAGTCATTTCAACTAAAAGACCTTTGGAATTACTTCATATGGATCTCTTTGGCCCTGTTCAACCAATGAGCATGGGTGGAAAGAAGTATGCCTTTGTCATAGTAGATGACTATTCAAGATTCACTTGGGTCATCTTGCTGTCTAGCAAAGATGAGTCACTTGGATGTTTCTCAGTTCTGATAAAGAAACTTGAGAATTAAAGGAATGAAAAGGTTGTTCATATCAGAAGTGATAATGGTGAAGAATTCAAAAACTTTATGTTTGAAGAATTCTGTGAAACCAAGGGAATTGATCATAACTTTTCTGCTCCCAGAACTCCTCAACAAAATGGGGTAGTTGAAAGGAAGAATAGAACTCTGGTTGAGATTGCCAGAACTATGATCAATGAAAGAAGGCTTTCAAAGTATTTTTGGGGAGAAGCTGTTAACACAGCTTGCTATGTTCTGAATAGAGTGCTAATCAGAAGCATTCTGAACAAAACCCCTTATGAACTCTGGAAAGGTCGAAAGCCTAAAATAGGTTATTTCAGAACCTTTGGTTGTAAGTGTTATGTTTTGAACACAAAAGAATATCTTTCAAAATTTGATTCAAAGGCAGATGAGGCCATTTTTCTTGGTTACTCAACACATAGTAAAGCATATAGGGTTTTTAATAAGAGGACTCAAACTTTAGATGAATCTGTTCATGTACAGTTTGAGGAGACTAACCCTGCAGATAGTAGAGCTCCTGATGAAGATGTAGTTCAAGCTCCTGAAGTTACATCTCCTGATGTAGTAGAAGATGTTTCTCCTAGAGCTGCTGAAGTAATTCCTCCTGTTGCTGAACAAGCGCAAGAAGAGAATCCTACTCCAGAAGTCAACTTCCTTCCAGAAAATGCTCCTATATATGATTCAACAAATGATGAACAAGTTTCAGAAGACTCATTGGATGTACCAAGAGAAGTTAGAGCTCATAGGAATCATTCCTTAGAGAACATAATTGACTCTGTTCATAATCCTGTCATGACCAGAGCTCAGCTTAGAAGATACATGGGGAATGTGGCTTTTGTGTCACTTCTGGAACCCAAGGACTTCTATGAAGCTGCGGATGATGACTCCTGGTTAATGGCAATGCAAGAAGAACTTGACCAGTTCAAAAGGTCAGAAGTTTGGACTTTGGTTCCCAGACCTAACAACATAAAGGTTGTTGGAACTAGATGGGTTCTGAAAAACAAGCTTGATGAATTTGGAAATGTAGTGAGGAACAAGGCAAGACTTGTTGCTCAAGGTTACAGTCAGCAAGAAGGCATAGATTATGGTGAAACTTTTGCTCCTGTTGCAAGATTAGAAGCCATTAGAATCTTATGTGCTTTTGCATCATACAAAGGTTTTAAGCTCTTTCAAATGGATGTGAAAAGTGCATTCTTGAATGGGTACATTGATGAGGAAGTTTATGTGTCTCAACCTCCTGGTTTTGAAGATCCTAAGTTTCCTGATCATGTGTACAAGCTGAAGAAAGCCTTGTATGGACTGAAACAAGCTCCTCGAGCTTGGTATGAGAGACTGACAAAGTTCCTTCTGTCTAAGGGATTTGTCAGAGGCTGTGTTGATACAACTCTGTTCACTCTGAAGAAGAACAAGGATATCCTTATAGCTCAGGTATATGTTGATGATATTAGATTTGGTGCTACTAATGAATCTTTGTGCAGAGAGTTCAGTGACCACATGAAGGCTGAGTTTGAAATGTCTATGATGGGAGAATTAACCTTCTTCTTAGGACTTCAGATCAAACAAAGTAATGATGGTGTGTTTATCAATCAAGCCAAGTACACTAGAGAAGTGCTGAAGAAATTTGGCATGATGGACTCTAATGTTGTTGATATCCCAATGGATGTTAGCAAAGACATTGATGATGAAGAGAAAGCTGGTAAACCTGTAGATATAAAAACCTACAGAGGTATGATTGGTTCTCTTTTATACCTAACAGCCAGCAGGCCATATATACATTTTGCTGTGTGTTTTTGTGCTAGATATCAGTCTAAACCTAGAGAGATTCATGATGTTGCTGTCAAAAGAATTCTCAGATATCTTAAAGGCACACCAGAAGCTGGTTTGTGGTATCCCTGTAGTTCTGATTTTACTCCTATAGGATACACAGACTCTGACTATGGTAGAGATAAATTGAAAAGGGTCAGCACTTCTGGTGGTTGTCATTTTCTGGGGGAGTGCCTAGTCTCCTGGCATAGCAAGAAGCAAACCTCTGTGGCTCTCTCAACTGCTGAAGCTGAGTATGTTGCTGCTGGAAGTTGTGTTTCTCAGATGCTCTGGATGAAGCAACAAATTGCTGACTATGGAATCATCCCTGGAACAATTACAATCTACTGTGATAACAAGAGTGCAATTGATCTTTCAAAGAATCCTATTCAGCACAGCAGGATGAAGCATGTTCATATTAGGCATCACTTTCTGAGAGATCATGTTCTGAAGAAGGATATTATCATTACTCATGTTCCCTCTGAAGAGAATCTTGCTGACATGTTTACTAAGCCTCTGGCTGGTAATCCTTTCAGCAGCTTGCGAGAAGGCATTGGTATGACTTATCCACTTCAGTAATTTAGTTTAATTATATCTGTTTATCTTAAGTGATTAATCGTTTAAGATGATTAAAGTGTTAATTAAGTCTAATCATGATTTGACATTTAAGCATGCGTTATCTACTGCATTTTTTACGGCGCTGTTCTGTGGTTAACGGTTATCTGTTCCCTTTTAAACGGTGTGTATTTACTTTTTGAATTGGAACGGTTTACTCGTTTGGGTATAAATAGGGGTTTTCCATACTTAGAAGTTTTTTACTTTCATTTTCACTGCTATTAGAATTTCCATAGATTCTCTGTGTTTTCTTTCTCTCTAAATTCTTAACCTAATTTCCTATTTCTTACAATGGCTCAAGAAATCACTGTCACTCACATCTTTACCACTGAAACTAAGAAGAAAGTTGGCGAATCTAGGGTATTCACTTCTAGGTTCCTAGATGACGAAGTAAAATCCACTGAACCTATCTCCAAATGGCTAAGTGCTCAAAACTGGAATTCATTCGTTTCTCTTGATGAATTAATCTACCCTAAGTTAGTCACCAAATTCTATAAGAATCTCCATTTTTATTCTAATGAGGAGGATGTTCTTCACTCGGTTATCGGAGAAGTTGAGATTGAGGTCAGCAGGGCTTCTATTTCTCAAGCAATTGGTATTGATGATGAAGGAATCATCATTGGTGATGATGGTTCAGCTGATGGGTTTTCAGAAGCAAATTGGGCTAGACCAGATCTTAGTGCCAAGGAAACTTATGCCACTTGGCTCACTCAGCACCAGAGGTGGGCACATTACCTAACAACCAATGTGTTCCTTCCGAAGGCTGGAGGAGTTAATGGTGTTTCCAATCGGGAAAGGGTGTTTATGTGGCACCTGGTCAATCAGAAGAAAATCAATCTCCCTGCCATGCTGATAAGGCAGATGAAGAATGTCACTACTGTAAGTGCCCTGGCTTATGGTTCCCTCCTGACGAGGCTGTTTGAAGCTGCCTCTGTGGTTATCTCAGGAGATGGTGTAACAAGCAGGAGTACGGTTCTGAAGATGCATACCTTCAGGAACCTTAACTTTGGTGTGACTCCAAAGAAGAATGAGAAGGGCTCCTTTGTGAGTATTGCTCAGAAGGAGATTGTGGATGATTCAGTACAGAAAGGTAAGAAAGCTGCCAGAAAGGGCAAAGGAAAGAAAGGATCCAGCAAAGTGGTCCTAACTGTAGAAAAGGTGGTTGGCTTAGAACCTCTTCCCACTATGGTTCAAACAACAATCAGTGTTGAACCTTCTGGCAAGATTGTTGCTGAGAAACCAAAGGATGCTGCTGAGATAGCAGATCAGGATGCTGAGGACGCACGCCTTGATGAAAGAGAAAAGGCTGCTGAAGCTGAAAAGGTTGCAAGAGTTGTGGCTCTTGCTGAAGAGAAAAGGCTGAGAAAAGAAGCAGAAGATAAGTTAGCAGCTGAGAGAGAAATTGCTGCAAAGGCTAAGACCGATGCTATAATTATTGCATGTGCTGCTGAACTTGAAAATGTGGAGTTCTCAAAGGATGTTGAGGCTTCATAAGAAGGAGAGGACCTTGAGAATATCTTTCTCTCCACTCGGATCAGGAAGAAGACTGTAGCAAATAGAAGGTCTCTGAAGAAAAAGGACTTCTATGTTGCTCCAAGTACTGAGTTAGAGGATTCTGTTAGTGAGGAACAGGAAGTTGTTGATGATGAAGACATGTTGGAGATGTCTGCTGAAGAGGATATTGATGCTCCTCTTGTTGAAGAGCTATCAGAGGAGAGTGAACCAGATGTTGATGAGGTTCTTCAGGGTGCACAGCAATTTGTGGAAAATGTTGATAATGACAACTTTATTGACAACATTCTTCTAGGCCAAGGAAGAAACCCTGGTGATAGGGATGCCTCTGAAACGCTGATCAGAATGGCTCATGTGTTTGCTGAGCCCATTTCTATGTTTGATCCTAACTCTTCTGACCAGGTTATCTCATCTCCGACTCATACTCCTCATCCATCTCCCTCACTACCTTCTGTCACAGAAGTGAGTGAATCTCATACTTCCATTCCCCTTACAACTTCAACCTCTGAGGTTGTACCTCCTCCATCTACTCTTCCTTCTGGATCCTATTCAGAAGTGAATTTGTCCTCTGGACCTATTTTCACAGACTCCATTTCTACTTCTACTTCTTCCTCACTATCATCTTCCTCTGTAATTCCATCAATTGGATTTACTGCTCCCTCCTTTTCAATTCCATCCACTTTACCATCCATTTCTCCTACTCTTTCTTCCTCGTCCACACATACAATCCCTTCCACAAACACATCTGTCCCTCCTCCTTCAACCTCTGGACATGCACCTCCTGTGTGTGATCCCTTAACTACCTCCTCCACCACTTCCTGTTTTGCTGGGTTGTCATCCAACTATGACTTCCTACGCAACTTCCAGGAACGAGATAACTTGGAGAGAAATTTTGGTCCTTTTGGTTTCATGGGCAGAGCTTCTGCTGTTTCAGAAGCTGGTGGTGCTCCTTCTGTTGAGGAGTTGAGAAGAATGAGTCAGAGTGGCTCTGATGAATTGCTGAATAGATTTGCTGGTATGGGGCAAAGGCCTTTTGCTACTGACATGTTTGCTCAGGGCATTGTGCTGCAAGAAATTCAATCTTTGAAAGCTCAGAACCTGCAGCTCATGACTATGCTCCAAATGCAGGATCCTTCTGTCTACACACGCAATCTTTCTACACTTCATCTGGCTACATATGATGAGCTGTATAAATTGAGAGAATTAGCTCTGACTCTTCCTACCTTGGACAATATTGCTTTTGCTTCTTCTCTGAAAGTCAATGAGAATTTGGGGATTTTGACAGAAGAAGTCAAGGAAGCAAACGAGCATTATGAGGCTCATGAGAAGATGCTCCCAAGTAAGATTGATGACCTGCAAAGTACTGCCAACCATATTCTGAGAGAAGTGAAATCTTCTGCTCAAGGTTCATCATCTTCAGGGGCTGCAAAGATTGTATATGACATCACTCCTGATCTCAACAATCGTCTCTCTAGCATTGAGTCTGCTGTGACTGCTCAGAGTGCCCAGATTGCTGAGCTTACGGAACTTCTGAAGGTTATGCACACTCAAGCACGTGAACAAGACAAGGCTCTTCACAATTGCTATAGGTTTGTTCGAGGACAGACTTATATTCAGAATGAGCATCTCACTGCTGCTGTGTATGCTAACAATCGGTTAATCAAGCTCCTTCTTGAAGATGTTCACAGGCAACGACCTTTGTCTGGACAGACTTATGACCACTTGCGCACCATTGATGCTGATTTCAGGAAGCGTATGGATTTGGTCAACTCTGTAAGACCTACTACTCAGCAATATCAAACTGCACTGAAAGTTCAGCAAAAATTGGACTCTCAAGGTGCTTTGGGCATTGCTGTTGGTTCTGGTCAAACGGGGGAGAAGTCTGCTCAGCAGAGTGGTCAGACGATGAAGAGACCGAGTGCTGCTGAAGGATCTAGTGTTGTTCCTCCTCCTCAGAAGAAACCTAGGAACTTGTAATCTCATTAGGACTTAAGCTTCTTAGCTAGATTCTGGGTTGGGTAGTGTTGTCTTAGGACTTTATCTGCTCTTCTGATGATTATCCTGTTTGTTGTTTCTTCTGATGATTTTATACACTGAATCTTTCTTATACACTCTTGTGTCTCTGATTACTTACTTTACTTATGTTTCTTTTTGACTTAGTAAATTATACTTCACTAAAATCTAACAACTTGATCTTAAGCCATTTTTTTAAGTTTAAACAGATTGCTGAAGTTCACCATTTACACTAAAATGGGGGAGTTAATTTACTCAGAAGTTATGAAACATATGTATCAGGAAGTTATTTTCTAAAACTTATATTCTCTTTTACCTTCTGACCACGGTTTGTCCATAACCAAAATGGGGGAGAATGATGAACCCTAAGTGTTTTGATTATGTCCAAACGTTTCAGAAGATGAAAACTTAACATTCTCTTACATATAGTTTATTGTTGACTAATATTTTTTTCTACTTAGTCTATGTGTAAGTTACTCAGCAGGTGCTGAATGAAGAATTTCTTGATTGCCTGAAGTACTCAGAAGTCTCGAGTGCTGAAGACAGAGTTTCATTATTTCAGAAACTGGATGCTCCGCTCTGAAGCTATTGAAGTCTGTTGAAGCTCTCCTCAGAGGTCCATTGCAATCAGAAGTTCATCTACCAATTTGATCAGAAGCTTAGTCACGGGTTCTGGATAGCATTTATTGCTCTGACAAGTGCATTTAATGCAAGGCGCCAAAAGTTCAAAAAGCTGTTTTGGTGGAGCGCGCTTGTCTACTCAAAGTGAAACCAGAATTTCCTTGTCTACCCTTTGTTGATCTTATTGAGGAATGTTTCCGGTCAACCTTATCTTCGATTTCAAATCACTTACCGGATTTGGTTAAAGAACAAGGATAACGGAATCAAAGTGTTTGAAGACCGTTTGAAGACTTGACAAATTAACGGCTACAACAACTGATGTCATCTCTGTTGAAGATTCAAATTCACCAACGGTCATCCTCACTCACTATAAATAGTAGCCAAGCTCCACTACATCAACCACGTGTGATAATCGAGCAAAATCTTAACGCACTGTTTGAACAAGAAAAACAGAGCAACCCTTTTTCCATTCTCAAATCTTTCTTAGCTTAGTCTTAGTTAAAGGGAGAGAGTGAAGAAAAACAAGTTCATAATAGGAATCTTGTAAACTGATATCGTTTGTGATATTCAGTTAGATTTTGAGAGAAATCTAGTTGAGATTAGAGTTGGGTGAGAAATCCATAAAACAGGGTGTTGTTGTTCTGGTGGAAATCCTTTAACTCTTTTTAGGCTAGTCAGAACTAAGTGAGAAATTAGTTTAAGTTCTGTTGATGTAAAGGAGCTTCTGAACTTGCCATAAAAGTTCTGAATAGTAGATTTATAAAATCTCTGTAGGCTGCGACCTCAGGGGACAAGACGTAGTCACAGGACTTATGTGGCGAACTTGGATAAATCGAATTGTTCAATCAGGATCTCCTGAACTTCTTTCTCCCTCTTATACTTGTTATTTTTGATTCTGTGTACTTGCTTATATTTAGTGCTGAAACAGATTTTCTCTAAATATCATTGTCTTTGTTTAGAAGACTGTCCAGAAGTTATCAAATCAGAACTTCTGTTGCTGAAAGTAGTCTAACTGTGTTTAGGCAGAATTTCCCTCAGAAGCAACTTTTGTAAGCTTGCTTCTGACTCTGAGGAAATTTGACTCTGAAAATTAAGTTTCCCGAAAGACTTAGAAATTCTTCAGTTTTCAACTTTGACACCTATTCACCCCCCTCTAGGTGATTCTGTTTTTGATAGGGCCAACAGAACTATCTGTTAAGAATACTCTGACTAAACATATTTATACACATAATTCTTTGATTATTGAGCTTAACTTTGTACAACAGATTGAGTTATATATCAAACAAAGAATGCCTGTTTGCGAACCGTCTCCCTCAGGTTTTAAAGGCCAATGAGTTATATGTTTCAATTGTCGCCTTGGCTTCCTGCCACAAATACTCAATCCAGTAGGCTCCACACAATTACTCTCTTCATATGTGATAGTACTTCAAACGATCCTGATTGATGGGATCTGTGAACTCGTTTCCGTCCATGTCCATGATGCGCACTGTCCCTTTTGCTAGAACTTTCTTCACAACATAAGGACCTGATGAACCCTAAGTGTTTTGATTATGTCCAAACGTTTCAGAAGATGAAAATTAAGATTCTCTTACATACGGTTTAATGTTGACTAACAATTTTTTTTTCTAAGCATTGTATGTAAGTTACTCAGCAAGTGCTGAATGAAATATTTCTGGATTGCCTAAAAGACTCAGAAGTTCCGAAAGCTGAAGACAGTGTTTCAATGATCAGAAGCTGGATACTCCGCTCCGATGCTATGAAGTCTGTTAAAGCTCTTCTCAGAGGCTCTTTGTAATCAGAAGTTTTACCAATTCGATCAGAAGTCTAGACAATTGGAATTAGCTTTCAAAAGCTAAGTCACGGGGTTCTGCCAAGCATTTATTGCTCTGACACTTGCATTTAATGCAAGGCGCCAAAAGTTCAAAAAGCTGTTTTGAAGGAGCGCGCTTGTCTACTCAAGCGAAACCAGAATTTCCTTGTCTACCCTTTGTTGATCCAATTGAAGAATGTTTCTAGTCAACCTTATCCTCAACTTCAAATCACTTACCGGATTTAGTTAAAGAACAAGGTTAACGGAATCAAAGTGTTTGAAGATCATTTGAAGACTTGACAAATTAACGGCTACAACAACTGATGTCATCTCCTTTGAAGATTCAAATTCACCAACGGTCATCCTCATTCACTATAAATAGTAGCCAAGCTCCACTACATCAACCACGTGTGATAATCGAGCAAAATCTTAACGCACTGTTTGAACAAGAAAAACAGAGCAACCCTTTTTCCATTCTCAAATCTTTCTTAGCTTAGTCTTAGTTAAAGGGAGAGAGTGAAGAAAAACAAGTTCATAATAGGAATCTTGTAAACTGATATCGTTTGTGATATTCAGTTAGATTTAGAGAGAAATCTAGTTGAGATTAGAGTTGGGTGAGAAATCCAGAAAACAGAGTGTTGTTGTTCTGGTGGAAATCCTTTAACTCTCTTTAGGCTAGTGAGAACTAAGTGAGAAATTAGCTTATGTTCTGTTGATGTAAAGGAGCTTCTGAACTTGCCATAAAAGTTCTGAATAGTAGATTTAAAATCTCTGGTGGCTGCGACCTCAGGGGACAAGACGTAGTCACAGAACTTTTGTGGCGAACTTGTATAAATCGACGTGTTCATCAGAATCTCCTAAACCTCTTTCTCCCTCTTATACTTGTTACTTTTGCTTCTGTGTGCTTGCTTATATTTAGTGCTGAAACAGATTATCTCTTTTTATCATTGTCTTTGTTCAGAAGACTGTCCAGAAGTTCTTGAACTCAGAACTTCTGTTGCTGAAAACAGTCTAACTGTGTTTAGGCAGAATTTCCCTCAGAAGCTGCTTCTGTAAGCTTGCCTCTGACTCTGAGGAAATTTGGCTCTGAAATTTAAGTTTCTTGAAAAACTTAGAAAATTTCAGTTTTCAACTTAGACACCTATTCACCCCCCTGTAGGTGATTCTGTTCTTGTTAGGGCCAACAAGTGGTATCAGAGCGAAGGTCACTTCGTATATTTACTAAAGATCTAACAATCTAAGAGTAAGATCCTATCAGAATGAATAGAGATGGCTAGTAGACACCAGCCTGAGAACCCTTCATACTTTATTATTCCCGAGGGCTCTTCCACAACTAGAGCTCCACTATTCAATGGTGATAATTACTCTTATTGGAAAAAGAGGATGATGTGTTTCATCCAAGCTCAGAATATGAGCGCCTGGAATGTTATCACTGATGGTGACTTCATCCCAACAAGGATGGAAGTTGGTTTAGGGAATGTTGTAATTCCTCAGAGAGAATACACTGATGATATTCTTAAAAAACTCCAAACCAATGCTTCAGCAATGAATATGTTGCATTGTGCACTTTCTGCTACTGAGTATAACAAAGTTTCCTCTTGTGAAACAGCACAGGAGATCTGGAACAAGCTGGAAGTCACTTATGAAGGAACTGGAAAAGTGAAGCAATCTAAAGTCAATCAACTCATGAGAGACTATGAGTTATTTGAAATGCTTGACAAAGAATCTATTTCAAGTATGAATTCTAGATTCACCAAGATTGTCAATGACTTGAAGAGTTTGGGAAAGGATATTGAAGAATCCGAGAAAGTGAAGAAGATTCTCAGAAGCTTACCAAGGTCTTGGCAAGCCAAGAAGACTGCTATTGAAGAAGTTCAGGACTTGAGCTATTATGAGTATGATGAACTCATTGGCTCCCTAATTACTCATGAGATGTCCATTAAAGAATCATGACCTAAGAGAGAGGTCAGAAGGAAAAAGAGGAGTAGTCCTGAAAGCAGAATCTTCTGAAGAATCCTCTGAAGATGAGGAACTGGCTATGCTGACCAGGAAGTTCAAGAAGGCCTTTAGAAAAGGCAGAGGTGGAAACTACAAGAAGCCTTTCAGGAGCTATGACAAGAGAACTCCTGATTCTGGTGAAAAGTTCAAGAGAGATCCAAACAAGCCTATTATGTGCTATGGATGTCAGCAACCGGGGCACATTAAGCCTAACTTCCCGGAGCTGAAGAAAGATAAGAAAAAGTTCAAGAAAGCTATGCTGGCTGCTTGGTCAAACTCTGAGACCAGCAGTGATCCCGAAGAAAAGGAAGAGCAAGCTCAGATTTGTTTCATGGCTATTGAAGAGCCAACTTCTGAAGATGTCACAGGAGAAACTTCCGCACCTCCTGAAGCTACATATGACTCTAAGGTAAGCAATTCTCACGAACTAGATATCTTTGATTCTCTTGAAGAACTCTATAGTATGTTCAAGTACCTTAAGAGGAAATTGGACAAGAGTGAGGTTGACAAGTTTCTTAGTTTACTCAAATGTATTCTGACATGAAAGTGTTAGAAGAAAAGTTGTGTAAACAGTTCAGCATTCCTGCTGATGGCCCCAAAGCCAAAGGCAAGGAAAAACTGCCTCTGGGAAGTGATAAACCTCAGAAGAAGAAGAAACTTGTCACTCCCTCTCTTCTGAAAGAGATAGCTTCTCCTCCTGATGTTGGTACCTCTGTGAGTGCTACTTTAGCCTCTGAAGATGTTGGACCTTCTCAGAAGAAGAAGAAATCTCCCAAGAAGCAAAGGGAAAGATCCAAGAACCCTCCCTTTTGCAAGCTTTGCAAGAGTGATGGTCACTGGTTGAAGGATTGCAAGTATCACATTAAAAACATCTTGCAATCTGAGATATCACTAAAACCTGCTGAAGAAAAATCTAACAGTGAAGGACCCAATAAGGATTGGGTACCTGTCACTAATTGATTGTGATGCAGGTGGCTCTGAGTGCTCCATCAATGTCAAAGCTGTGGTACATTGACAGTGGGTGCTCAAGGCATATGACAGGTGATGAAAAAGCATTCATCACATTTGATCCTAAAAGAGGTGGAAAAGTCAGCTTTGGAGATGCTCAGAAAGGAAGGATTCTTGGTTCTGGATCCATAGGAACTAATCCTCCGATCGAAGATGTCTCCCTAGTCAGAGGCCTGAAGTTCAATCTCCTGAGTGTTGCACAACTGTGTGATAAAGGTAGAGATGTTGTCTTCAGCTCCTCTGGATGTAAAATCTTGGACAGTAAGTCAAGGGAAGTTATTCTAACTGCTCCTAGAGTTGAAAATGTTTTCATGCTGAACCTTGAGAATCTTTGCAAAAATATATGCTTGATGTCCAAAGAGGATACCTCCTGGCTCTGGCATAGAAGACTTGCTCATGTGAGCATGGACCTTCTGGCCAAGGTAGCTAGATATCAATTGGTTGAGGGTCTGCCTGAATATAGTTTTAAAATGAATCATTTATGCACTGCTTGTCAATCTGGTAAACAATCCAGAAGCTCTTTTAAAACTAAGAAAATCATTTCAACTAAAAGACCTTTGGAATTACTTCATATGGACCTTTTTGGCCCTGTTCAACCAATGAGCATGGGTGGAAAGAAGTATGCCTTTGTCATAGTAGATGACTATTCAATATTCACTTGGGTTATCTTGCTCTCTAGCAAAGATGAGTCACTTGGATGTTTCTCAGTTCTGATAAAGAGACTTGAGAATGAAAGGAATGAAAAGGTTGTTCATATTAGAAGTGATAATGGTGGAGAATTCAAAAACTTCATGTTTGAAGAATTCTGTGAAACCAAGGGCATTGATCATAACTTTTCTGCTCCCAGAACTCCTCAACAAAATGGGGTAGTTAAAAGGAAGAATAGGACTCTGGTTGAAATAGCCAGAACTATGATCAATGAAAGAAGGCTTCCAAAGTATTTTTGGGGAGAAGCTGTTAACACAGCTTGTTATGTTCTGAATAGAGTGCTAATCAGAAGCATTCTGAACAAGACCCCTTATGAACTCTGGAAAGGTCGAAAGCCTAAAATAGGTTATTTCAGAACCTTTGGTTGTAAGTGTTATGTTTTTAATACAAAAGAATACCTCTCAAAGTTTGATTCAAAGGCAGATAAGGCCATTTTTCTTGGTTACTCAACACATAGTAAAGCATATAGGGTTTTTAATAAGAGGACTCAAACTTTAGATGAATCTATTCATGTACAGTTTGATGAGACTAACCCTGCAGATAGTAGAGCTCCTGATGAAGATGTAGTTCATGCTATTGAAGTAACATCTCCTGGTGTAAAAAGAAGATGTTTCTCCTAGAGCTGCTGAAGTGGTTTCTCCTATTGCTGAACAAGCTCAAGAAGAGAATTCTACTCCAGAAGTCAACTTCCTTCCAGAAGATGTTCCTATATATTATTCAACAAATGATGAACAAGTTTGAGAAGATACATTGGATGTACCAAGAGAAGTTAGAGCTCATAGGAATCATTCCTTAGAGAATGTCATTGACTCTGTTCACAATCCTGTCATGACCAGAGCTCAGCTCAGAAGATACATGGGGAATGTGGCTTTTGTGTCACTTCCGGAACCCAAGGATTTCTATGAAGCTGCAGATGATGATTCCTGGTTAATGGCAATGCAAGAAGAACTTGACCAGTTTAAAAGGTCAGAAGTTTGGATTTTGGTTCCCAGACCTAACAACATAAAGGTTGTTGGAACTAGATGGGTTCTGAAAAACAAACTTGATGAATTTGGAAATGTTGTGAGGAACAAGGCAAGACTTGTTGCTCAAGGTTACAGTCAGCAAGAAGGCATAGATTATGGTGAAACTTTTGCTCCTGTTGCAAGATTAGAAGCCATTAGAATCTTATGTGCTTTTGCATCATACAAAGGTTTTAAGCTCTTTCAAATGGATGTGAAAAGTGCATTCTTGAATGGTTACATTGATGAGGAAGTTTATGTATCTCAACCTCCTGGTTTTGAAGATCCTAAGTTCCCTGATCATGTGTACAAGCTGAAGAAAGCCTTGTATGGACTGAAACAAGCTCCCAGAGCTTGGTATGAGAGACTGACAAAGTTCCTTCTGTCTAAGGGATTTGTCAGAGGCTGTGTTGATACAACTCTGTTCACTCTGAAGAAGAACAAGGATATCCTTATAGCTCAGATATATGTTGATGATATTAGATTTGGTGCTACTAATGAATCTTTGTGCAGAGAGTTCAGTGACCACATGAAGGCCGAGTTTGAAATGTCTATGATGGGAGAATTAACCTTCTTCTTAGGACTTCAGATCAAGCAAAGTAATGATGGTGTGTTTATCAATCAAGCCAAGTACACTAGAGAAGTGCTGAAGAAATTCGGCATGATGGATTCTAATGCTGTTGATATTCCAATGGATGTCAGCAAAGACATTGATGATGAAGAGAAAGCTGGTAAACCTGTAGATATAAAAACCTACAGAGGTATGATTGGTTCTCTTTTATACCTAACCGCCAGCAGGCCAGATATACATTTTGCTGTGTGTTTTTGTGCTAGATATCAGTCTAAACCAAGAGAGATTCATGATGTTGCTGTCAAGAGAATTCTCAGATATCTTAAAGGCACACCAGAAGCTGGTTTGTGGTATCCCTATAGTTCTGATTTTACTCCTATAGGATACACAGATTCTGACTATGGTAGGGATAAATTGAAGAGGGTCAGCACTTCTGGTGGTTGTCATTTTCTTGGGGAGTGCCTAGTCTCCTGGCATAGCAAGAAACAAACCTTTGTGGCTCTCTCAACTGCTGAAGCTGAGTATGTTGCTGCTGGAAGTTGTGTTTCTCAGATGCTCTGGATTAAGCAACAAATTGCTGACTATGGAGTCATTCCTGGAACAATTACAATCTACTGTGATAATAAGAGTGCAATTGATCTTTCAAAGAATCCTATTCAGCACAGCAGGATGAAGCATGTTCATATTAGGCATCACTTTCTGAGAGATCATGTTCTGAAGAAGGATATCATCATTTCTCATGTTCCCTCTGAAGACAACCTTGCTGACATGTTTACTAAGCCTCTGGCTGGTAATCCTTTCAGCAGCTTGCGAGAAGGCATTGGTATGACTTATCCACTTCAGTAATTTAGTTTAATTATATTTCTTTATATCTTAAGTGTTAATCGTTTAAGATAATTAAGTATGATTAAGTCTAATCATGATTTGATTTAAGCATGCGTACATTTATTGCCTTTTACGGCGCTGTTCTGGTGTTTAACGATTATCTGCTCCCTTTTAAACGGTGTTTATTTACTTTTTGAATTGGAACAATTGTGTTTTTGGGTATAAATAAGGGTATTCCATACTTAGAAAACTTTCACTCTCATTTTCGTTGAATTTAGATTTTGCCATAGCCAACTCTCTGTGTCTTTCTTTCTCTCAAACACTTAACCTAATTTCTTTAAAAAAAAAAATCCTTCAATGGCTCAAGATCATCCCATTGAAATCACTGTCACTCACATCTTTGATACCGAAAGTAAGGAGAAAGTTAGCGAATCTAGGGTTTTCACTTCTAGGTTCCTTGATGACGAAGTCAAATCCACTGAACCCATCTCTAAATGGCTAAGTGCTCAAAACTTGAACTCGTTCGTCTCCTTGGATGAGTTCATCTATCCAAAATTAGTCACTGAGTTTTATCAGAATCTCTATTTCTTTTCTAATGAGGAGGATGTTATTCACTCGGAAGTTGGAGAAGTTGAGATTGAGGTCAGCAGGGCTTCTATTTCTCAAGCTATTGGTATTGATGACGAGGGAATCATCATTGGAGATGATGGTTCCGCTGAAGGCTTTAATGATGTTAACTGGGCTAGACCTGTTCTGAGTGCCAAGGAAACCTATGCCACTTGGCTCTCTCAGCACCAGAGGTGGGCACACTACTTGACTACAAACGTGTTCCTTCCGAAGGCTGGAGGGGTTAATGGTGTTTCCAATCGAGAAAGGGTGTTTATGTGTCACTTGATGAATCAGAAGAAGATCAATCTTCCTGCCATGTTGATAAGGCAGATGAAGAATGTTACGGTTGTAAGTGCCCTTGCTTATGGTTCTCTTCTGACAAGGCTGTTTGAGGCAGCCTCTGTGGTAATTCCAGGAGATGGTGTAACCAGCAAGAGTTCTGTCATCAAGATGCAAACTCTAAGGCATCTCTCCTTTGACATGTTACCGAAGAAGAAAGAGAATGCTTCCTCTGTAAGCATTGCTTAGAAGGAGATTGTTGAAGCAACTGTGAAGAAAGGCAAGAATGTTGCTAGAAAGGGTAAAGGAAAGAAAGGATCAAGTAAAGTGGTCCTAACTGTAGAAAAGGTGGCTGTCTCAGAACCTCTTCCTACTATGGTTCAAACAACAATCAGTGTTGAACCTTCTGGGAAAATCGTTGCTGAGAAGCCAAAGGATGCTTATGAGACAGAAGCTCAGGATGCTGAGGATTCTCGCCTTGCTGAAAGAGAGAAGGCAGCTGAAACTGAGAAAATTGCAAGAGTTGTAGCTCTTGCTGATGAGAAGAGGAAGAAAAAGGAAGCTGAAGATTAGTTAGCAGCTAAGCGAGAAATTGCAGCAAAAGCTAAGGTTGATGCTAGAATTGCTGAATGCGCTGCTGAAGTTGGGAATGTAACGTTCTCAGGAAATGTTGAGGCTACGGAAGAAGAAGAGGATTCTGAAGATATTCCTCTCTCCAGACTCCCCAGGAAGAAGATGTCAGCAAGTAGAAGGTCTCTGAACAAAAAGGACTTCTATATTGCTCCGAGTACTGAACTGGATGAATCAACTCCTGAAAAAGAGGACTTGGTTGATGATGAAGACATGATGGATATGTCTGTTGAAGAGGATGTTGCTGCTCCTGTAATTGAAGAGCTGTCAGAGGACAGTGAACCAGAAGCTGATGTGGTTCTTAAGGAAGCACAACAATTTTGTGAGAATGCTGATGATGATAGTTTCATTGACAACATTCTTCTGGGTCAAGGTAGAAACCCTGGTGATAGGGATGCTTCTGAAACACTGATCAAAATGGCTCATGTGTTTGCTGAACCATTCTCTATGTTTGATCCAAACTCTGAACAGGTTATCTCATCTCCCCTTCGTACTTCTCATCCATCCTCACCTCATACTCCTCATCCATCTCCTTCACTACCTTCTGTCACAGAAGTTAGTGATTCTCAAACTTCCATTCCTCCTACAACTTCAACCTCTGAAGTTGTACCTCCTAGAACTGCTCCTCCTTCTGGATCCTATTCAGAAGTGAATTTAAATTCTGGACCCATTTTCACAGATTCCATATCTACTTCCACTACCTCCTCCTAATCTACTTCCTCTGTAATTCCATCAATTGGATTTACTGCTCCATCTTTCTCACTACCATCCATCTCCCCTACAATTTCCTCCTCTACCACACATACTATCCCATCCTCAACCTCACATATCCCTCCTCTCTCAACCTCCGGACATGCACCTCCTGTGTGTGATCCCTTAACTACTTCTTCCTCTACCTCTTTCTTTGCTGGGCTGTCATCCAACTATGAATTCCTACGCAATACAATGGATCGAGATAACTTGGAGAGAACTTTTGGTAGTTTTGGTTTCATGGGCAGAGCTTCTGGTGTATCCGAAGCTGGTGGTGCTCCCAGTGTTGAAGAGTTGAGAAGAATGAGTCAGAGTGGCTCTGATGAAATGCTGAATAGATTTGCTGGTTTAGGGCAACGGTCTTCTGCTGCTGACATGTTTGCTCAGGGCATTGTGCTGCAAGAAATTCAATCTTTGAAAGCTCAGAACCTGCAGCTCATGACTATGCTTCAAGTACAGAATCCTACTGTCTACACTCGCAATCTTTCTACACTTCATCTGGCTACATATGATGAGTTATACAAGTTGAGAGAACTTGCTCTGACACTTCCAACTTTGGAAAATATTGCTCTTGCTTCTTCTCTGAAAGTTAATGAAAATCTGGAGATTTTGTCAGAAGAAGTCAATGAAGCAAATGAGCATTATGAGGCTCATGAGAAAATTCTTCCAAGTAAGATTGATGATCTGCAAAGTACTGCTAATCATATTCTGAGAGAAGTGAAATCTTCTGCTCAAGGATCATCATCTTCAGGGGCTGCTAGGATTGTATATGACATCACTCCTGATCTCAACAATAGTCTTCAGAGCATTGAGTCCTCTGTGACTGCTCAGGGCGCCCAGATTGCTGAGCTTACTGAACTTCTGAAAGTTATGCACACTCAAGCACGAGAACAAGAGAAGGTTCTTCATAACTGCTATAGGTTTGTTCGAGGATAGACTTATATTCAGAATGAGCATTTCACTGCTGCTGTGTATGCTAACAATCGGCTGATCAAGCTCCTTCTGGAAGATGTTCAGAGACAGCGACCTTTGTCTGGACAGACTTTTGATCATATGAAAACCATTGATGCTGATTTCCGGCGAAGAATGAAATTGATCAACTCTGTAAGGCCTACTCCTCAGCAATATCAGACTGCTTTGAATGTTCAGCAGAAATTGGACTCTCAAGGTGCTCTGGGTGTTCCTGTTGGTTCTGGCCAAACGGGGGAGAAGTCTGCTCAGCAGGGTGGTCTCAAGCCTACTGGGATGAAGAGACAAAATGTTGGTGAAGGTTCAAGTGGTGTTCCTCCTCCTCAGAAGAGATCTAGAAACAATTAATCTCATTAGGACTTAAGCTTCTTAGCTAGGTTCTGGGTTGGGTAGTTTTGTCTTAGGACTTTATTCCCTTCTGATGATTATTGTGTTTGTTTCTTCTAACGACGATTATATGCAATTGAACTCTTCTTATACATATTGCCTGTCTCTGTTTATTTTTCTTACTGATTATATTCTTTTTAACTTAGCAACTTTCACTTCGATAAAATCTAACAACTTGATCTTAAGTCTATTTTAAGTTTATACAGATTGCTGAAGTTCACCATTTACACTAAATTGGGGGAGTTAAGTTACTCAGAAGTTTAAAAAAATATGTATCAGAAAGTTTCACTCTAAACCTTGTACTTTCTCAAGAATTTTTACCTTCTGACCACGGTTTGTCCATAACCAAAATGGGGGAGAATGATGAACCCTAAGTGTTTTGATTATGTCCAAACGTTTCAGAAGATGAAAATTAAGATTCTCTTACATACGGTTTTATGTTGACTAACAATTTTTTTTCTAAGCATTGTATGTAAGTTACTCAGCAAGTGCTGTATGAAATATTTCTGGATTGCCTAAAAGACTCAGAAGTTCCGAAAGCTGAAGACAGTGTTTCAATTATCAGAAGCTGGATACTCCGCTCCGATGCTATGAAGTCTGTTAAAACTCTTCTCAGAGGCTCTTTGCAATCAGAAGTTTTACCAATTCGATCAGAAGTCTAGACAATTGGAATTAGCTTTCAGAAGCTAAGTCACGGGTTCTGCCGAGCATTTATTACTCTGACACTTGCATTTAATGCAAGGCGCCAAAAGTTTAAAAAGCTGTTTTGAAGGAGCGCGCTTGTCTACTCAAGCGAAACCAGAATTTCCTTGTCTACCCTTTGTTGATCCAATTGAAGAATGTTTCCAGTCAACCTTTTCCTCAACTTCAAAACACTTACCGGATTTAGTTAAAGAACAAGGTTAACGGAATCAAAGTGTTTGAAGACCGTTTGAAGACTTGACAAATTAACGGCTACAACAACTGATGTCATCTCCTTTGAAGATTCAAATTCACCAACGGTCATCCTCATTCACTATAAATAGTAGCCAAGCTCCACTACATCAACCACGTGTGATAATCGAGCAAAATCTTAACGCACTGTTTGAACAAGAAAAACAGAGCAACCCTTTTTCCATTCTCAAATCTTTCTTAGCTTAGTCTTAGTTAAAGTGAGAGAGTGAAGAAAAACAAGTTCATAATAGGAATCTTGTAAACTGATATCGTTTGTGATATTCAGTTAGATTTAGAGAGAAATCTAGTTGAGATTACAGTTGGGTGAGAAATCCAGAAAACAGAGTGTTGTTGTTCTGGTGGAAATCCTAACTCTTTTTAGGCTAGTGAGAACTAAGTGAGAAATTAGCTTATGTTCTGTTGATGTAAAGGAGCTTCTGAACTTGCCATAAAAGTTCTGAATAGTAGATTTAAAATCTCTGGTGGCTGCGACCTCAGGGGACAAGACGTAGTCACAGAACTTCTGTGGCGAACTTGTATAAATCGACGTGTTCATCAGAATCTCCTAAACCTCTTTCTCCCTCTTATACTTGTTACTTTTGCTTCTGTGTGCTTGCTTATATTTAGTGCTGAAATAGATTATCTCTTTTTATCATTGTCTTTGTTCAGAAGACTGTCCAGAAGTTCTTGAACTCAGAACTTCTGTTGCTGAAAACAGTCTAACTGTGTTTAGGCAGAATTTCCCTCAGAAGCTGCTTCTGTAAGCTTGCCTCTGACTCTAAGGAAATTTGGCTCTGAAATTTAAGTTTCTTGAAAAACTTAGAAAAATTCAGTTTTCAACTCAGACACCTATTCACCCCCCTCTAGGTGATTCTGTTCTTGTTAGGGCCAACAGGACCTTCCTAGTTAGCTCTGAACTTTCCTCTAACATCCACATGAGTCTGTTTTACTTGTTTCAGCACTAAATCTCCAGGATTTAACACGTGCTTTTGAGGGCGAACTTTCTTGTTGTAAGCTTGAGCCATCCTCCTTTGGTACATCTGCAAATTGTCTAATGCCTTCATCCTATTTTCATCCACCATTTCTAATTGTTCATATCGACTACGCTCCCAGTCATCTTCTGAAGTTCGAGCCTCCATCATTACCCTGAGAGACCTTATCTCTACTCGACCGGTAAGACCGCCTCCATTCCATACACCAGAGAAAATGGGGTTTCCCCAGTGGGTGTTCTGACGCTGGTTCGATGCCCCCACAGAGCATAAGGTAGCTTCTCAGCCCAATCCTTGTAAGTAATTACCATTTTAGCTAAGATCTTCTTGATTGCTTTGTTCGCGGCTTCTACAGCCCCATTGGCCTTTGGTCGGTAAGGTGATGACTTGTGGTGTTCGACGTGATGTCGCTGCAATAGCTCCTTTGTTGCCCCTTGGAATTGAACCCCATTGTTTGAGATAATCCGATGAGGAATGCCATAACGAGAGAAGATGTTACGCTCGATGAACTTGGCCATTTTTCCTGCAGTTATATTCGCAAAAGATTCAGCTTCAACCCACTTGGAGAAATAATCCACTGCTACTACGATGAATCTGTGACCATTCGAAGCAGATGGCTTGACTTCTCCGATGATGTCGATTCCCCAAGCGGAAAATGGCCATGGTGAGACCATGTTATGTAGCTCGAACGGAGGTAAATGTGATAAATCTCCATGTATTTGGCAATCGTGGCACCTTTTGACTAGATTCGCACAATCGGCTTGCATTGTTAACCAAAAATACCCTTGTCGGATGATCTTCTTGGCCATCGTGATCCCATTCATGTGTGGCCCGCAAAAACCGGCATGTACTTCAAACATGACGATCTCGGCTTCTTCTTTTGTCAAACATCTGAGGAGTAGACCATTTGCAGTTCTTCTATACAAGTCTCCTTTAAACACCCTGAACTGTGATGCTAACCGTTGGAGAGTGATCTTATCATTTCTGTCTGCTTTTTCGGGATAAACTCCTTCCTCAATTAATCGTCGGATATCGTAGTACCACGGCCTTTGCTCTTCTTCTGTCACGAGCACATCTGCTGCCTGATGGTATGGAATCTTGGAGGTGATTACTAGGATAGGATCCATTGGGGCTTTCTCAGGACCTTCCCAAACCGATGATAAGGTAGCTAAGGCATCAGAATCACGTGTCTGAAAGTGCATACGCCGAACCTCTGCTTGCTCTGATGTAGTAGTTCGAGATAAGGCTTCAAGGTTTCCTCTCAGATTTCCCATTCTCATTTGGCTTGTTGGATGACCAATAAATAATCTCCAACTATCTCAACTTCGTTTGCCCCTAGGTGAAGTAGGGCTTCCATGCCGAATAAACATGCTTCATACTCTGCTCCATTGTTTGTTACCAGAAATTCCAACCTCTTTGACAATGATATGATTTCTCCATCAGGCGTGGTTATGACTACCCCAATTCCGGCACCTTTCTTATTCACCACGCCGTCGAAAAATATGATCCACTTCTTCACTTCTATCACTGCTAATTGTTCATCCGGGAAACTCAAATCTTCCTCATAGTCAGAATCGATCGGTTGAGCAGCTAAGAATTCAGCAACCGCCCGTCCTTTTATGACTTTCTTGGTGATGTACTCGATATCAAACTCAGACAAGAGTAAAAGCCATCGAGATAGCTTCCCTACCAAGGATGGTGTTCCCTACAAATACTTCATCGGATCTATCTTAGCCACAACTTTGATGGTGTATGACTGGAAATAGTGCCGTAATTTTTTGGCGAGCCATACCATCGCAGCACAAGTTTTCTCGACCAGCGTGTACTTAACTTCATAATCTGTCAACTTCTTACTCAGGTAGTATACTGCATGTTCCGACTTGTCGTCTTGTTCTTGAACCAACATGGCCCCAACAGAGGTTTCTTTGATGGCTAAATACAAAATTAGAGGCTTCCCTGGAGTCGGAGGTTTCAAGACGGGTGGGTTCATCAAATAGGCTTTAATCCTATCGAAGGCTATCTGGCATTGATCATTACATTCTATAGGTTGAGTCTTCCTGAGGAGCTTAAAGATAGGTTCGCATACAGTAGTAAGTCTTGCAATGAACCGACTCACATACTGAAGCGAGCCTAGGAATGACCTAACATCCTTCTTCGTTTTGGGCACTGGCATGGCTTGATTGCCTTGATCTTGTCTGGATCCATCTCAATCCCTTTTTGACTGACTATGTGACCAAGTAGTTTACCAGATGTGACCCCAAATACACATTTCTTCGGGTTTAACCTTAAGTTGTAGTTTTCTATGCGAGCCATGAATCGATCGATAATTTCTGCGTGCTCTGCTCTGGTAGAAGACTTTACTAGCATGTCATCAACGTACACCTCAACCTCCTTATGAATCATATCATGTAGGATTGTTGTGACGACTCTCTGATAAGTAGCTCCTGCGTTTTTCAATCCAAATGGCATGACTCTGTAGCAGTAAGTTCCCCATTCCGTTATGAAGGATGTTTTCACTTTATCGATGACATTCATCAAGATTTGATTATACCCTGAGAATCCATCCATGACTGCTCGCGCTGTGCTATCAATCAAAACATCAATGTGCGAAAGAGGGAAATCATCTTTTGGAGAAGCTTTGTTGAGGTCTCGATAATCCATACAAACTCTGACACGACCGTCTTTCTTAGCCACTGGTACGATATTTGCTAACCATTCTGGATACTCAACCACTTCCAAGAACTTTGCTTTCAATTGCTTAGCTACCTCTTCCTTTACCATAGTAGCCCACTCTGGCCTGAGACGTCTCATCTTCTGCTTGACTGGTTTGAACTTTGGGTCTGTAGGGATCTTGTGCTCGGCGATACTTCGTTCTACTCCCGGCATATCATCATATGACCATGCAAAGGCACTCACATGTTCTTTCAAAACTTTTTCCAAGTTTTCTCTTTCATCAGGCGTAAGTTCGTTTGATATATAAACCAATTTAGGATTTTCTGTTGTTCCTAAGTTAATTTCAATCAGTGAAAAATTATGAATACTAAATATGCCTTCCGGAGGATCTAACAGATGAAAAGTTCTGTCACTAAACACATCACACAAGTAAGGAAATGATGACTTCATTGCATTAAACTTATTGAAAGCAACATCATTAATACAAACAAAGGATGATACGTTTATACCGATACCCTTTACCCCCGGATGTCTCTTCCTCCAGGAAAATTTCTTCGACATTAGCAGCTAAGGAGTCAGCTTGATTGGTGATGACTTATGCGTCTTTCTCCTTAGCAGGGATCTTCTCACTCTTCTCTACCATGAGTCCAGCCAAAGCTTTGATGAACTTCTCTAGTTTCTGCGTCTTTTCAACCTCATCAAGAGTCTTCATTTCCTCACTCAATGGGGGTTTTAGGCTAAAGCGTAGGATATTCATAATCTCATCTTCCATTGCCTTTTTGGGACTAGCCTCTGCCGGCATTTTTGCTGGTGAGAAAGACATGTTGCTTATATCAGAATGGAGAACGTCTGGTGGCATTTCAGAGCCTGCTTGTTGCTTCTCCTTGGGAATCTCGCTTTTAACTATAAAGAAATCTGGCGGTCTGTAGGCATTGGCAGTTGCTAGTATGGGTGTTCCGAGTATAGCCCTTGCGCATTTAGTTCCCTCTATAGGCACAACTTTATTCTCAACTTCCTGAGGTTTTTGCTTGAGCAGAAATGGAAACTCTTCGCTCCTTTTGAAATCCACGACACCATTGAAGATCTCGAAACCAGGAATTCTAACTCCATCTATCTCCACCATTTCTTCACCACCTTCGTAACTGACTGCTCCACTATTGACAAAAACCTTAATCAGATTCTTTTCTTTCCTGGTGCAATCTTTACTGGGTACGTATCCAAGGCCTGCTCTGTGATTTTGTACGGTTTCTATATTGAAGCTGGATGGACCCTGTTGATTTTTTCCCAACCCCATGCATGGCATGAAATTCATTTTCATCATTGCATTAGCTACTCCAGGGGGCATATAATCGTCATAAATCCCCGCTATTAAGGCATCTTCTGGGGGATTACTCCTTGGACAATCTGAGCTAGCGTTCATTCTTTTTACGAACTTGGTAAAGAAGCGACAGAATTTAAAGAATAATTCCTTCCAGTTTCTCAGCAGTTCTTCTTTTTGCATGCGGTACCATAGTAGAGGGTGGCCCTCCAAGTAGGCCCAAAACAAACCCATGCGATCTTCGAGGATCCAATTGGTCGTTCTCGTGACATCTATGAAGTTCACAACATGCTGACAATGGCTAGTTGTTCCGTTGTACGGGGCCAGGTAGGGTAGTCTCCATACGCTTCCCCAATCATATTTGTGAGGCACTGGGGCTATGTCTATCAAATTGTTAGCTACCTCAAGTTCATAACCCCCTTCAAATTCTTCGTCTCCCCATACTGCCGCTCTGGTTAAGGGTCTTTCTTCTTCCACTGGAAATTCCTTGTTTAGAGACCTGGAGTAATCGGCTATTTCCAACACACAAGTTAACACTTCAGTAGTGATTATAGGCGCTACTTCAACTTCCGACAATGCTCTAGCTATTGCTCCCCTACGCTCTAGGGATTTCATCAATAGATTCCAAATGCTAACCCACACTAGCGTTTTCTTTATCTGGGTAATGACTTCATCCTCTTTTTGGAAATCTGGTGCTGCGACAACTTCAGCAATATTTGGCTGGATGGGAGGATGTTTTCCGTTGGACACCTGGTGCGTTGGCCTCCATACCTGACCGCTACGGGTGACTTGCGCTATCTTATCATCTATTGTCATATTGGCTTTTTCCGGGAATTGCTTCTCTAAATCTTCTTCATCAGAAACCGGGTTGACAGATAGCATGTCGATAGGCTGATGAGATCTTCCCCCTTGGGCCTTTTCTCTCGTGGACAGGATCCTTGGATTGGCACTTTGGAATCTAAACATGACATATTCTTCGGTTAGATCGGACGATACCATGCTGATGTAATGTTCATTCATTGAGCCGACCCTTAGTTCCAAGTCGAGTTGATCTACTTCTATTGCCTTAGTAGATGACTCAGGTTGTTCATTCGATGGAAAACCACTTTTCTTCGCATTTAACTCCCAGAGGTCCATGATTTCGTCGGCCTCTTCTCTAGTCACCAGAACGGGGATTTCAATAACTATTGGGGGAGAAAGGCTAAGATTCGGTATGAAGGAAGAACTTGGTTCTCCTACTGAACGACTTGGAGCCAAAGTTAACTTTTTTAGGAATAAATCAAAATTCTCCAACTTCCTTTGGGGTTAACCTTCGCGGTTTTTCATATTTTCTGGTAGTACATGTTAGATACGCTCTTCTTATCACGGTTTCTCGGAGGTCAGAAAAACATCTTTGTGGTGGGCAGGAAATTTGGAACATGTATTTTAAGTTCTCCCAATCTGATTGCAGGCACATCGGAAGTTGTCCGTACCATATCCAAGCTTCCATGTCCAACGAAAGATAGAACAAGTATGCAAACATCTCCTCGTGCACGCCAAGGGTCTTCATTGATTTCTCGTATTGGTCAAGATGTGATTTATGCGAGCCGAGACATTCGAACTTGTTAGACAATGTTGCCCGAGCTTGTTTCATTTCGACCCCCTCCTTTTGGATTTTAAAGGTTCTGCTGCAACAAGTCCTTATGAAGTACTTCAAGAATGTGTCCAAGTTCTTCCTACACCAGATGGGGCATAACTGGCTCCAACTCCTTGCAACACCTCCGAGGGTATCACAGAAAAAACGAACGACATCTTCGTCAGACATTTGATTTCTTTCAATTGTTTCAATACAATTGGCCAGGTGCCCAGCTATTCGTCCAGTGCCTGTGTAAATTCCTCCATAGTATCCAACTGTCCGTAAGGCTGCTGGTGATGGGGCGTTTTCGATGGGTTGCAATTTTTCCTCCAAAGTTTCTGATGAGGAGAAGTACATGAGGAAATCAATCATTACCCTTGACCAACCTTGCTGCCAAATTTTTTGCGATCGGTGATACCAGTCCACTGCAGCGCCTCTAAGGGTGAGAAATATGAAGCTCGAAGTATGATCTTTTGGTACACCAATTCTTACCATTACAGCGAAACACTTTCCCATGTGTTCTTTAGGTGAACTAGTCCCATCATACATTTTCAAGCAATGATCTTCTGAGGGCGGGGGATCTTCTCGATTTGATGCTTGTGCTTGGGACATAACTGGGTCTTGATTGAGCCATGATGATATCATGCTTATGACTTTGTGATTTTGCGAGTCATAGTCATAGGAGATGAGTGATTGAGTTGTTTGAGGAGTTATTTTGGGCCAACGATCAGATTCGCCATTGTTCATGATGTTAGAGGTTCGGTCACTGTTGTAGTATTTCAGGAACAACTTTTCAACAGCCTCCCATCCTTCTCCTGGTGGTATCTTCTCGAGTTCCCAACTCTTGAATGCTCCTTCTAGGATATCCTCCTGGAACTGCGAACGACATCTTCGAAGCGAACATCCAGCTTGGAATAGAGCTTTAAGGTCTGTCCAACTCCTCTTCAGGTATTCTGGCAAGTCTTGGTACCATTCTAGGATAGGTCCTTCTAATCACAAGAAGTACTCTGGTATCATTTCCTCAAGAATCCCGAGGGTTTTCATTGCACTTTTGTATCGTTCAATATGAGCTCTAAGGGAGAAACTTCCATCAAACTTTCTTGCTAGAACCCTCTGTGCCCCTCGCATCTCTTGACTGTTTTATCTGGCGAACCAATACCATCGTACTTCTTCAGTCTCCGATCTTCTATGGTAGAGATTAGGTGATTACTCAGGACGACCTTCCTTTCTCCTACAAAGACGGGATGCCTCCTTGATGCACAAACTTGGGTTTTGACAGAATCCTCTTCGAGGCTGGATGACAACATGTTCACCTGATATGTCGGCAGTGGATTATTTTGAGTGCTCGGTTTGGAAGGATCGAGAATACTTCCTGTGGCGATCAATCTTCTTATCTCCTTCTTGAGTGCCTCACAGTCATTGGTGTGATGTCCCTCGGCTTGATGATAAAAACAGAAATTGGTCTTGTTAGCTTCTTTGGGTAGATTCACAAAAGGTTTGAGTGTAGAGATCAGTCCAGCTTTTCTGGCCCTTGAGAATAACGCAGATAAAGGTACTCCCCATTCAGGATCAACGTTCGGACCTTTCCCTCCTTGAGTGGCGGCTACAACTTCCACTGCCTTAACTTGAGTCGATGGACTTTTGGTGACTGCATTAGCTGGGGCTGATGATCCTCCAACGTTCTGATAATTATTAGGATTCCGGGTAGATCGATACACATTGGGAGCCTTGGATTTCTCGTATCTCTCAACTTCCAGTGCCATGTGTCTAACATCATTATACGTCTAGAAGTGTATGAATTTCATAGCATCCCGTATGGCAGGGGACGATCCGTTAACTAACTTCCTAATCAAGTCCCTTGCTGAAGGCTTCTCTCTGACTTGGTTCATCTTTGTCATCCATCGTTCGAAGTAGTCACTGAAAGATTCGTTGGCCCTCTACTGGATGCACTCTAGATTGCTTAGTGTCACCTCAACCAGATTGTTGTAGCTGAAGTATTCAATGAAGGCTTATGTTAATTTCTCCCAGTTGTTCTGGACTTCTGTGGAAAGGTGTCCGTACCAGGTCCACGCCCCTCCTCTTAGAGACATTGAGAAGAAGTCAATCAGTTGTTGCTTGGAGAGTCCCACTCCCCTCATAATGCGGACATAGTCGTTGATATGGGCTGCATGCGGTCCCGTTCCGATGTATGTATGAATGTAGGGCATTTGGAATCTCAGAGGAAGAGTCTCGACACCTTGTTTATATAATTCTTCCAGGTCCACCAGTTGTGTTGTTGGTCTGGGTAGACGCGCCTTGATTGCCTGTTGCGCTTTCTCAATAGCCATGAGCCTGTTCTGGGAGCCTTCAGAGTTATCTTCACTATTACTTCCAAACGAGCTGTCCTTGGCGGCCTCGACAGCTTTGGCAATATGTTCTTTCAGCAGAGAACCAAATTGGTCAGTCTTCAGTAGTGCTTTAATCGCTGAGGCAATGTCGTTTGCATCTTCTCCGGCCATGATTGGAGAGTTAAAAGTGCTTGATTCAGACTCAGATTGAGAACTTTCACTCGAGCCCTCCTCGTCAATAATCTCTCGAACCAATCTCCCGGTGACCGGGTCTCGCTCCCAGCCGGCTATGCCTAAGGATAAAGAAATAATAAAATTAGTATTTTACTGACTCAACCAGAGTAATATGCAAATGTCGTGATGTTATGATGTTATGATGTTATGATGACGGAAACTGAAAATAAGATAATTATATACATATCAACATATGACTCGATCATGTAAAAGCACACCAACAATAAGTTTTTTTTATATATCTTTTTATATATTTTTTATCTTTTTACCTAAGACATATCGTGCAGACTCAAAATGAATGATCTATTTATAGCAAATGAATAGAGTATGAAAATATGCAGACTTAAAAGTGAATTATGCCTCAGAAGAGACACAAACAAATTGCGTGTGAAAACATGCAGACTCGGGGCGACTTAGGAGTACACCTCACGAAGATAACAAATAAATTGCGTGTGAGAACACGCGGACTCGGGACGACATAAGCATACGTCTCACGAGAATGACAAATAGATTGCGTGTGAGAACACGCGGACTCGGGGCGATGTAGGTGTACGTCTCACGAGAATAGCAAAGAGATTGCGTGTGAGAACACGCAGACTCAGGCTGACATAGGTGTACGTCTTATGAGAATGACAAATAAATCGCGTGTGATAATAAGCGGACTCGGGGCGACGTAAGTGTACGTCTCACGAGAATGACAAATAGATTGCGTGTGAGAACACACGGACTTGGGGCGACATAGGTGTACGTCTTACGAGAATGACAAATAGATCGCGTGTGATAATACGCGGACTCGGGGCGACGTAGGTGTATGTCTCACGAGAATGACAGATAAATCGCGTGTGATAATACGCGGACTCGAGGCGACGTAGGTGTACGTCTCACGAGAATGACAGATAAATCGCGTGTGATAATACGCGGACTCGAGGCGACGTAGGTGTACGTCTCACGAGAATGACAGATAAATCGCGTGTGATAATACGCGGACTCGAGGCGACGTAGGTGTACGTCTCACGAGAATGACAGATAAATCGCGTGTGATAATACGCGGACTCGAGGCGACGTAGGTGTACGTCTCACGAGAATGACAGATAAATCGCGTGTGATAATACGCGGACTCGAGGCGACGTAGGTGTACGTCTCACGAGAATGACAGATAAATCGCGTGTGATAATACGCGGACTCGAGGCGACGTAGGTGTACGTCTCACGAGAATGACAGATAAATCGCGTGTGATAATACGCGGACTCGAGGCGACGTAGGTGTACGTCTCACGAGAATGACAGATAAATCGCGTGTGATAATACGTGGACTCGGGGTGACGTAGGTGTATGTCTCATGAGAATGACAGATAAATTGCGTGTGATAATACGCGGACTCGGGGTGACGTATGTGTACGTCTCACGAGAATGATAAATAGATTGCGTGTGAGAACACGCGGACTCGGGGCGACGCAGGTGTACGTCTCACGAGAATGAGAAATAGATTGCGTGTGAGGACACGCGGACTCGGGGCAACGTAGGTGTACGTCTCACGAGAATAACAAATAAATCGCGTATGATATCACTCGGACTCAGGGCGATGTAGGTGTACGTCTCACGAGAATGACAAAGAATCGCGTGTGATAATACGCAGACTTGGGGCAACGTAGGTGTACGTCTTACGAGAATGACAAATAAATCACGTGCAAAAACCCGTGGACTCAGGGTGACGTAGGTGTACATCTCACAAAAATAACAGATAAATGGCGTGTGAAGACACGCGGACTCGAGGCGACGCAGGTGTACGACCCACGAAAATGACGAATGAATCGCGTATGAAAGCACATAGACTCGAGGCGACGTAGGGGTACGTCTCACGAAATAACAAATAAATCGCGTGTGAAGACACGCGGACTCGAGGTGACGCAGTTGTACGTCTCACAAAGATAACAAGCAAATCGCGTATGATAACACGCGGACTCGATGTGACACAGTTGTACGTCTCACAAGGATAACAAGCAAATCGCGTATGATTATCACGCGGACTCGAGGCGACGTAGGTGTACGTCTCACGAAGATAACAGACAAATCACGTATGACATTACGCAGACTTGAGGCGACGTAAGAGTACGTCTCACGAAGATAACAAATAAATCGCGTGTGAAGACACGTGTACTCGAGGCGACGTAGGTGTACATCTCACGAAAATGACAGATAAATTATGTATGATATTACGCGGACTTGAGGCGACGTAATAGTACGTCTCATGATGATAACAGACAAATCGCGAATGACATTACGCGGACTTGAGGCGACGTAGGAGTACGTCTCAGGAAGATAACAAAATCGCGTGTGAAGACACGCAGACTCGAGGCGACGTAGGTGTACGTCTCACGAAAATGACAATTAAATCGCGTATGGAAGCACGCGGACTCGAGGCGACGTAGGGATACGTCTCATGAAAATAATAGACAAATCTCGTATGACATTACACAGACTTGAGGCAACGTAGGAGTACGTCTCATCAAGATAACAAATTAATCGCGTGTGAAGACACGCGGACTCGAGGCGACGTAGGTGTACGTCTCACGAAAATGACTAGAAAAATTGCGTATGACATTACGCGGACTTGAGGCGACGTAATAGTACGTCTCAGGAAGATAACAAAATCGCGTGTGAAGACACACGGACTCGAGGCGACGTAGGTGTACGTCTCACGAAAATGACAATTAAATCGCGTATGAAAGCACGCGGACTCGAGGCGACGTAGGGATACGTCTCATGAAAATAATAGACAAATCGCGTATGACATTACGAAGACTTGAAGCGATGTAGGAGTACGTCTCATGAAGATAACAAATAAATTGCGTGTGAAGACACGCGGACTCGAGGCGACGTAGGTGTACGTCTCACGAAAATGACAGATAAATTGCGTATGACATTACGCGGACTTAAGGCGACGTAATAGTACGTCTCATGATGATAACAGAAAAATCGCGTATGACATTACGCGGACTTGAGGCGACGTAGGAGTACGTCTCAGGAAGATAACAAAATCGCGTGTGAAGACACACGAAATCGAGGCGACATAGGTGTACGTCTCACGAAAATGACAATTAAATCGTGTATGAAAGCACGCGGACTCGAGGCGACGTAGGGATATGTCTCATGAAAATAATAGACAAATCGCGTATGACATTACGCAGACTTGAGGCGACGTAGGAGTACGTCTCATGAAGATAACAAATAAATCGCGTGTGAAGACACGCGGACTCCAGGCGACGTAGGTGTACGTCTCACGAAAATGACAGATAAATTGCGTATGACATTATGCGGACTTGAGGCGACGTAATAGTACGTCTCATGATGACAACAGACAAATCGCGTATGACATTACGCGGACTTGAGGCGACATAGGAGTACGTCTCAGGAAGATAACAAAATCGCGTGTGAAGACACGCGAACTCGAGGCTACGTAGGTGTACGTCTCACGAAAATGACAATTAAATCGCGTATGAAAGCACGCGGACTCGGGGCGACGTATGGATACGTCTCATGAAAATAATAGACAAATCGCGTATGACATTACGCAGACTTGAGGCGACGTAGGAGTACGTCTCATGAAGATAACAAATAAATCGCGTGTGAAGACACGCGGACTCGAAGCGACGTAGGTGTACGTCTCACGAAAATGACAGATAAATTGCGTATGACATTACGCGGACTTAAGGCGACGTAGTAGTACGTCTCATGATGATAACAGACAAATCGCGTATGACATTACGCGGACTTGAGGCGACATAGGAGTACGTCTCACGAAGATAACAAATAAATCGCGTGTGAAGACACGCGGACTCGGGGCGACGTAGGTGTATGTTGAGTGTGATTTGTGTCTATAAAATCAAGGGTTTTCCATAGAGTTTTCGTGCCAAAACTGTGTTTCGAACAGCCTGAGATTGTTCTTTAAGGCACAAGTTAAGCATGTGCGCCCGAATAGTCTGCATGTGCCCAATTGAGTCTGAACAGCTTGTAATAAGGGTTGAATCTGCAGAAATCAAGTCAAAGATGCCTTTACATCACATGGTTTCGGTTTTGTAATATGGGGAAGTGAAAAAGTAGAGTTTTTGGAGGTTTGTGGAAGGCATTGGGGTTTGGAGTTGTCTTCTTGTGCTTTTGTCTTTTCTGCAGGTTGCTTTGTCTTACTATGCAGTTGTCCTTTTCTGCTGAGAACAGTCTGCCCGAGAACAGCCAAATTCCAAGGAGCATCTTCCTTTGTTTATCATTTCTTTTCTTGTATAAATACCCTTGCATGGGTATTGCTTTCAAATTCATGAAGATTATCAATTAGTTAAGACATTAGTAGTAGTTTAGTTTCAGTTTCAGTAGTAGTAGTGTAGGGTCTCTCAAGACCAGGCAGCAGCTTGTTCGTACTTTTCTTATTTTGGATTTTAAGCATGACAATGAGTGAGTAGTCACTCAAGGTGGAAAGCCAGCCTTCCGGCTGGTGGTTGTAAGCATATCTTTTCCCTATTATGAATGAAGTCATGTTTATTTTGATTGTTCAATAGAATTTCCATTCATATGCAAGCCTCGCGAACTTGTATTCTCAGTTGTTTGATTTTGTAGGGACCAACTCGGATCAAGCGATAGATAAACTATTGAACTCATATATTTTATACCGGGACCAATAAGGATAAGATGTATGCTAGGGGTTCTTATTTATAAGATGCTTCTTGTGCTTAATGCTTGTGCTTGTGTAATCTAATGGAAACTAATTTTGCATAAGTATAAAGAATCTTGGGAACATGTGACCATCTGACTTGAGTGAATATAGTGAAGATACCCTAGATCTATAATAAATATGGTTGATTTGTATGAAGGAATTGTGTGCTTGTTTACCATCAGTTCTGGCTGTGCTTTACACCTGCTCGTTTTATATTGGTTAAATCCATTTAAGAATTGTAGGATCAGTCTTGCCATTAGTTTATATTTAGTTTATAGTAGTTTAGAAATTCTCAAATCAATTAAGCACAACCAGCCGACTGTTCTATATCTGAAAAGAGACCAGCTTGAGACTGTTCTATCCCTGTGGAGACGATAAACTTATCACTTTATTACTTGTTTAGTGCACTTGCTAGTGTCATCCCACTCATTTGTACACAACAGTGTACGTTTCACGAGAATGAAAAATAGATTACTTGTGAGAACACGCGGACTCGAGGCGACGTAGGTGTACGTCTCACGATGATAACTGACAAATAGAATGTTTGTGAGAACACACGGACTCGGGGCGACGTAGGTGTACGTCTCATGAAGATGACAAATAAATCACGTATGACTTATTCTAGAATGATGTATGTAAGAAAAGGAAAACATCACGAACAAACTCGTTAGTTGAAAGCACGTAGCACACGAGTACATTTCTCCCCCTTTCAACCCTATTTCTCTACGACTGGTCAGAAAGTCAGACTCTGCCTTAGGCATTTGGCTCATTCGTTATCAACTGGGATAACAAATCTTTCTCTCGAGTAATTAAAAGTAACATTTTGGTATCCTAAAGGGAAGTGACTAGGCGAATGTCATGGGGAATAGTCTGTAACGGGTATGGTGCAATTTGTGACCATAGCAAGATATACCTAACATGTTCTCATTCAAGAGTTCAAACGATTCGTCAACGGTACTAGGCATATGCCTGGCTACACAAATACGTATCCCAAGGGTTCAGAACTGTTTGGCAATACGCACTGTGAAAGCCGGGGTGGAAACTAGGGACCACATGAACAGTGTGTGTAAAGGTGTAGTGAATGCAACAAAACAAAACAAGTATAATTTTTGCAAGTTTGAGTATTAAATCTTTCAGTAGTATTCATTTATTATCCCCAACAGAGTCACCACTGTGAGCGCGTGTCCTCGTAATCGATATTTTATTTTTGATATCAATTACGGCATTTTTATCATGTTCTGAGTATTTTTCTCAGTATTGTGCCCGCGAAGGGCGTGGAAAATCTCAGTTGTTTAAACTTCGATATTTATGAATTTTTAGAGAGTCGCCACCCAATCCGTAGACTGAGAAAATTTGGTACAATGAGTAGAGCGCTCAACCCCACTGTACCCTTCAGAGACAGGTTCGTGAATAATACTTACTTATCTTTAATACTCAAACTTGCTTTGTTTTGTACTTGTTTTGTTTTTACTGACTCTTATTTTATTATTTTCACACACAAGATTAATTTAGAGCACAACAAAACTTATTAACCTGCAAAATGAGAGTAAATATGCATTAGTTTCATAAATATAATATATGTCACATTTTTATGATTTTTATTTATTTTATTATTAATATTATCATTATTATTATTATTTATATTTATTATTTCACACGTGTTTAGCGTTTTTTAGGAGGCATAACCTTCCATGGAAAACGTGTACCAGTCATTTTTATATGATAAAAGTAAAAGAAATATTTACGTATGGTAAAAAAGGTAAATCGCGTACCCGGATTTACCGGGTCCACAGTAAAAAGAAGTAAATAGTAAAAATGCAATAAAATATAAATCATGTGTCTGGTATCAACGTGTGACTAAGCGTCACCACAGTAAAATACCCGACTCCACAGTAAAAAGTAAATGACGATAAAAAGTAAAAGTGCGATAAAGTAAATACTGGAAAGTAAAGCTCGTGTGTCCATATCCACGGGCGACTAAGCGTCACCACAGTATCATACCCGACTCCACGGTAAAAAGTAAATGACGGTAAAATGTAAAAGTGCGGTAAAGTAAATAACATAAGGCATGGATCGAGCATCCCCAGGCGGTAATCCTCTTTAGGTAGCCATAAACCCACAGCGAATAAATATAAAGTAAAATCATGGACCGAACGTCCCCATGCGGTAGTCCGCCTTAGGGAGTTATAAGTCCACGGTGAATACACATAAAATGAAATAACACAAATGGACCGAGCATCCCCGGGCGGTAGTCCACCATAGAGAGCTTTAAATCCACGTTAGTAATAATAGATAATAAGTCGGGATATCGTTTTCATATGTCACAAAATATAAAACAAATTACTTTTATGTTTAAACATGTTTTTTACTTTAATAAAGTTAATGTTTAAATGAAACGAAATCATGATTTACTTTAGGATTAAACATGTTTTTACTTTAATAAAGTGATGTTGGAATGAAACAAAACATGATTTAACTTAAGACATGATGTTGATTAAGAACTCCATGGATGAACTTTGATGGTTATGGAGTTTTTTACTTTTTTGTTCATTATTTTTGTTATGAACTCATGTTTTTCCTACCCGAATTCATCACTAATCTACACGTGATTCTTGTACCTCTCAGCGTGTTACCATCAGATTAAGATACTAGTGTATCATGGTGTCATAATAGAGAGATTACTTGCCTTTTATATGCAAAGGAAACTCCAAACGGATCCCCGGAAGTGACAACCCGAGAAACTTTGAATAAAGTGATAAAACCCGACTCAAGACTAGATTTTAGGTACTAAAGTGGATCAAATGATGGAAGAGAAGTGTTTATGGGATGATATTTGATGTGTTTGTAACAAGAAACAACTTGAAATTGCTCCAGAAACAAGGATTGAAGTCACTTTTTGGGTGTGTTCTTCAATTTTTTCACTTTTTACTAACTAACTTTTTATGGATTTTTGGGTGTTTGATCTTGCAAAATGAATTGTTTGGGAGGTTTTGGGGCGTTTAAGGTGTGTAAAACTGAAGGGGGGGGTCTTATTTATAGGAAAAGTGTCCCTAAAGCATCCAAAAGTGCAATAGTGTCCCTGAATAGTGAAAACACTATTCCCGAAACCTAAACCCAGCTAAACTCGGCCGAGCTTATGCAAGCTTGGCCGAGTTTGGTCCTTCCGGTGGCGGAGAAATGGCCGTTTTGACCCCGTTTGACGCCGTTGAGGGTCCCAGAAGCTCCCGACTGTATACTGACTCAACTAATAGCTTCTCTAGTGGTTATAATACAAGAAATGAAGTGTTTTAGTGAAGAAACAAACAAGCTTGGCCGAGCTTGTACAAGTCTGGCCGAGTTTGGTCCCTGTGACAGTGGAAAAATGGCCGTTTAGACCCTGTTCGGCACCTTTAAGGTTCCCGGAAGCTCCTGACTGTATATTAAGTCAACTGTCAACTTCTCTAGTGATCCTAAGATAAGAATCGAGGTGTTTAGATCAATAATTAACAAGAAAACAATCCGGGAACGAGAATCTGGGCTCATTCCGGAGCTGTTTCGGCTTGATTCACGCAGAAGACTCTACTGACTCTTTGAGCTTTGATCTTGTGAAATGGATGTTTCTAAGAGTTTTAGAGATGTTTATGAGTGTTTATTATGAAGGGAGAATTTCCTATTCATAGGTAAAACCCTCGGGAAAGTTCCGAAAAACGCGTACATCACCCGAAATGGCCCGAAAACGTCGTTTCCGGGCCCGTTTCCATGCAAACTCGGCCGAGTATGCTTAAACTCGGCCGAGTTTGGCTAAGCTTGGCCGAGGTTGTCTAAACCTGGCCGATTTTAGCCACTTGGCGATGGGGGATTGGCCGTTTCGAACCCGAAAAATGCATACGTCACCCGAAATGGTGAAAAAACGTCATTTTTGGACCCGCTTGCATGTAAACTGGGTTGAATTTGTTCTTGAAGGACTAAACTTGACCGAGTATGGGTTAAACTTGATTGAGATTGTTTAAACTCGACCGAGGTTGTCTAAACCTGACCAAGTTTAGCGTAGTGATGATGGAAAAATTGCTCATTTCAGCTCCGTTTGTCACTTCCGAGACCCCGCGGGACTTTCTAGCACACCGTAGGTTAAGCAATGACTTCTCTAAATGTATAATCATGAGGTAAACACACTATCATCATTGAGATCAGAAAAATCCGTGCTCACACCTATCTTTCAAATCATCCACCATAGTCATCACTCCATTATTATCATTTATCAATATAAACTCATCATGCTTCTTAGAAGATAATATACATCTTTTACCATATATCCAACATCCTTCAAATAAGACCTTATATTGAGAAACGATAACAAATTCATATCCAATTGTGGATTAATTAGTATATATGCTTTTCCACCAACGTATGCAATTTTCTCACCCATCATGAACTTCTCGGAATGAATAACTCTTAAACAAACATAGCGATCCTCCATTTTGTCATATAAAAAAAACATATAAATAAGATGGCAAAAGAAATTCAGAATTTTAAAGTGCACTGTAAAGTAGCGATTGATGCAAAGTAAAAAGGATGAAGTAAATCCAATTGAGAAAACTTACTTGATTCTACTCTTGCAACTAGGCGAAATTGTGGCAGGGAAACCGTTTGAGCAGTCTAAGTTGGAGCCACAGTTTTGCGGCAAGAGTCGATTCTTGAGTAAGAGTTTTGTTGTGTTGGTTGTACGTATTCTAACGTACTGAATTAGGTTTTAGGTTAAGTTAAGTTTTGGTAAATTTTACAAGACAATTTTAAGAGTTGACATGGCAATTTATGTGGGAGATGACATGTCATTTAACGGTCAAACATAACTGAGACATCCAAAAAGGCTTAGTTAGTTCGAAAAGAATGGATCAATGGCTCAATGTTTCCATTTAGATTATTAAGGGCTTAATCAGTAAAAATCGAATTGATCAGGGGCTTAATTATGACTTTTGCCGTAATTTTAACAACACATAAACTATATGCGGATGAATTTCAATTCAATAACAAATTCTATATACATACCTTATTTCATTATGCTAATCGTATTTGCAAGGATAATCTATTACATTTTTTCCTTTTTATTAATTTAAGACAATAAAAAATAATTACCATACAAAATGAATTTTTTTTTTCATTTGTTTTTTCATATTTTTTTCTGTAACAATTTGTTTTTTCATATTTAAACAATGATTTTGACATCTTGACTGCAGATTACATTTAAAAACAAATTAATGATATATGTGGTTTAATTTTATTATTTGAATATGGTCGTGTTATTTAGACGTTGATTGGTTTAAATTTGTAATCGATCGGACACAATTTTACAGAGATATCGTTACATATAATGGAGGGATTGTGCACGGTTGAGCCATGTATAGTTGCCAGAAAATTAGATTATTTGCCCTTCTTGATTAACAATATTTATATTTAACATGCATCATTTGAAGAAAAAGTAAAATAAATGGAATATAAATATAAAATTAGGATAAAAATAAAATCAGTACATATATTATAAGAATCAAATCAGTAATTAAATTTATGTTAAATAATGAATTCAAAAGATATAGTAAATGATATTAAAAAAATTTAAAGCTAATTTAAATAATAATTTTCGTTAGAAAGTTTAGTTTAGAAAATAAAAATTGCACTTATTATTCGAATTTTTCTTGTCAGAAAAATGAAAAAGAAAAATGCAATAACTATTATTTGACTTAGCCTAATATCTTTCTTTGAGTTCGAATATACTGTGAGATGAGATTGAAATTTTTCTATATTACTCAAGACAGTCTCGTTCAAGTGGTCATTTACAGGTGTTTATTTGGAGAATGAGATCAGAATTTTAAGGATGAGATTAAATTTGTGGTTAATTTCTTGTTTGTTTGGGGATGGAGACGGGAGATAGAAAAAAAATTCTCATCTTATCCTCCAAATCGTAGACTTAAGGGGGTGTTACAAGAAATTAGGGTTGAGATGGATGTGGAAAAATGACTAAGTAACCCTTGTACAATTAAAAAAATTCTCTCCATATCTCATATGCAACGACACTAGGTCATCTCTGGCTCCTCTTCACATTGTCTTCGATTTTTTCCTCCTCAGCCGATATGGGCTCCCCTCTCAAGAATACGACAATTTTGGTCGGACTCACCGTGCAATCTACTCTGTTAACGACGCTATCTACTCATGCTGACGTCTTGTATACTCCTTGTGATTTGTCGGTATTGGCCCTCAAAAATAAATTTTTGATTTCACTTTAATCAAAGCATATAGTAAATTTTTAGTATATAGTTTCGTAAATTTGATAAATAAAAAAATATAACATTGAAAAAGAAAAGAAAATTAAGAAAATATAAAAGAATAAAAAATGGAGAAATTAAAAAGCCCTTGATGTTTTGCTAACAGTGCAAAACATCCAACGTGACTTGTTCTCTTTCAACATTTTCTTGGAGAACCAAACGTCGGGTTTTTCCATGGTTAACACCGGGATTTGCAAGTAGACATCTAGAAGAGCCTAATGATTTTTTTTACGGAACCAAGAGGCGCATATTTCAAGAGGGTAACGGAATTTCTAAAGTCGAGTTCGAGCGACTTTTTGGCTAAGGATGTTTTGGAAGTAGGAATTTTTGGTTTGGGATGTTTTGAAAGCTAAAGATGTTTTGGAAGTTGGAGGATGTTAAGGAAGATGTTTTGGCCTCCAATGCGTTGGAGCCAGCCCTGCATTAAACTATTACCGGCAACGGTAATCTTTCATTTCAGTCAGCAAATTAGCAATCCTAATCCTTTCAGGAATAGGACTGAGTTCTTGAAACCCTCCTATATATACATGATCGTGTACCTCTAAACAATTCATAAGCAAAGAATTCTAAATTTTAAAAGTTAAAACACAATCAAGAAAGATGAGAAAGTTTATGGAAGGTGAGAAAGTAGAAGTTTGTAGCAACGAGCTTGGTTATGTTGGGTCTTATTATGAAGCAACAATGGTTAAAAGGTTGGGACATGTTGGATGCAAGAACCGCTACGAAGTCGAGTACAAGAATTTGGTGGTGGAAGAGGGTTCATCAGTTCCTTTGATGGAGGTTGTTTCTTGGGATGAAGTCCGTCCGATCCTGCCGGAAAACCCTGCTAGGTTAACTATACGGTTGGATGATGTTGTTGATGCTTTTAATAAAGATGGACGGTGAGTTGGGAGAATTACTGGACATACCTACTCTAATCAGTATAATGTCTACTTTCCTACTGCTCATGAGACGGTTGCTTATCCGGTTACTCGACTCCGTAAACATCAAAATTGGTGCAATGGTAACTGGATTTTCGCTAAGAAGTTTTGGTGGAATGACTTCTGGATTTCGACCAAAAAGAAGTTTTTTTTTCGCTTCGAATGTCTTAAATTTAAAAGTTGTATTAAGTCTTGGTAATACTTTTTAAGTTCAACCTTTATTTGTATGTTTCTCTCAACTTCGGGATGGCTGAAATACGACCTCGGTACTTTACCTCACAGATGCTTCTTTCCACTCCGAACCCGAACTACCTTCACTTCGATAGTCCCGAGGAGAATACAATACTTCAAGTGTTGAAGGAGTTGTATTGAGTCATGCAATTTATTTGAGTAAGTAGGAAAAACATAAATTGGCTCTTTAAGGAAAAGCACAAAATTATCACCCAAGTATCGAACTGATTCTGTATAGCCATTTATTTGGCACAACTTTGTTTTTCATTATTGTCAATATTGCATTTTAAACGTCATTTTCTAATCTAATTGTCATTATTTCAATTCTAATAGAATTATTTTTACAATTGAGTTATCTATCTGTGCATTGAATTAACTTTGATTGTAATCTTTTCATTAAACATTTGTAATTCTCTCCCACGTCCAATAAAATTTACTTTCTAAAAAAACTTTGGTGTTAATTTTCGTATTTACATTTATTTACTTTGATCTTGATAGCTTTAGTTTTATTTAGCTAAGCTTTTATAGCAGATCTAAGTACCCAAGAGGGACTTTTTCAATCCTTGCATCCCTTGCAAATCGCTTCGTTTTGGAATCAAGTTTTTGCACACTTTTATAATTCATAACCGTTAAAATTAATTGAGAATATTTAAATTCTTTGGCACGCCCACACCCAAAACCACAAGTGACAAGGTTGAAAATAGTAATATTTTAAAAATCTCGCTAACAATTTTGGCACGCCCAGTGGAACTTAATTTTTTTAGGCTACCAAAATTTTCAAAACAAACACCTAAGAGATTTTATTTTTTTCAAATTCATTCATTATCTAGGCAGAATTTTCATTATTAATACGCTAGGTTTTATTTTCTTATTTACTTGAGTCTAACAATTTTTTCTAAAAAATATTCAAAGAGAATGCCTCCAAAAGGTTCGATGAGTAATATTTTTATGTACTCTTGCTTTGATATGATTTTATTAATATGCCACGTCATACTATTATAGCATAGCATTGTGATTGAAATTTAGTTATTTAGATATTAATGTATCCCTTGTGGGATACCCGCGAATCCTTTTCAGAATTTTACATGTGATCATAGCATTACCCTACGCATCAATAGTTTTAGATTGGGGAAATACTTTTATGATCATTTTGAGAAATCTAAGTTAATTGACAGGTTCGTTACAATTCAACGTGCACTTCATGTTGAGTAGCTATTTAGGTATTATGGTTAGGGATAAAGCAAATGAAGAACCTCTTAAATAGAATGCTGGAGGTGAATGCTTTATGATTATAGAGTTAATTAAACTTGATTGCTATTTACTAAATTAAGATAGTATTTAGTCATATTTCACTAAGGCTAATGAAGATTTATAGATGTGGAGAAATAAAATTAAAAGTGATTATGCAGAAAGAAACACAAAGTATACCAAACTAGTATAATACATATTTAAATAAAACAGGTTTAGTATTATGAGAGATTAAGGCCAATGAAAATTAATAAGTATACTAGGACAAGCTTTTTGTTGATTAATAAAATCAAGTAAGATGGTTTATTTAATTTCAGCAAAAGAGAAAACATAGAGAGTGATCCTGACCCTTTATCTTGAATACATGGCTGAGATTAAAAGTCTCTATCATTACCTTAGGTATAGTATTAACCATTTGTGTCGTTCCCTCAACTCTCTGCTCATCTTTCTCTATAACCCTAACCTCACATGGGCTTCTTGCCGCCGTTAATGCCTTTTAGATCTCTCCTCTCACTCTTATATGACTCCTTACCTCCCGAAAATCCTCTTCTTAACGCTATGGCCGTGTTGTTTGTCCGAGATCCTATGAACAATATTTCTAGGTTTCAAAAAGGATCGTGTTCAGATGGATCTCTCTAGTTTATATATGATGTTGCCGGCGGTGAATGGTCTGTAACGTCGGCCATAGGGACTGTTCTTCAGATTCGAGATCCAATGTTCTTAGGAGGATGTAAATTTTCAACAGATGGTTTGGAGTGCCTTGACGGACGTTCACCAGAGATGGACGGTCGGTGTTCATCGACCAAAAGTAAGTCGATATATTTCTCCTATGTATCCAAATGGATATACTGATTTCGTTTTTATTATATTCTACTTGGAAAATGACATCTGGATCTACTATGATATGTTTGTCTATGTTGGATCTACTGTTATATGTCTGTCCTGATAATGATATTTGATGGATATGCTAATTACTACTCTTATGGTGTGCTTAATCTATTTGGGATTCTTGGTATGCCCAAACGTGTTCTATAGTTTTATGATGTTGATCTGATGATCCTTGTGGTTGTTGCTGTATGTTTAGAAATTTTCGGTATGCAGTGGTCTAGTTTATCTAACTTTGGGTTCAAACTTGTTCAGCTTGGTTTTGGTGATTATAAGTCTTGTTTCAGTTTTATGTAGATAGGAGTATAAGTCTCTACTAGTTAGTTTGCATGATATAATCTATAAGAACATACTTATATATATATATATATATATATATATATAGGAGAGAGATCGGGTGATAACACCTCCTTAAATTCAGAACACTCCTTAAAGTTAGAACACATCAAAACTACGTAGTTTTATTAAAGGGAGGGGGACTAAAAGGGAATTTACCCATTTAATTCATCTTATGCGTGTATGTAGTCAGGAGAGAGAAAAGTGGGTTGATGACTCATCATTTGTTTACTTTTTATTCAAAAACGTTTTCCCGGCTATCCCGAACTCCGATTTCAAAAAATTTTATACCATTGGACTGGTATTGTCGAGGCGCTCATTTAAGATCCATCATGCCCAGGTAAAAACGAAGTTTTAGAATTTGGAACATACCGCTTTCGAGTTTGGAAGGTATGCTGATTTTAGTTCTATTTTTTGTACGGTAATGTTATATACATTCTGAATTTTGTAGTCTCTGTTTTAAATGTTAAGCATACTGTTATTAAAAAAATGAGTCGAAAAAACAAAGCGAAAACATATTTTAATGGTTAAAAATTGGAAAAATACATTCTAAACCACGTAAAATCAAAATTTATAAATCCTATACCATAAAAAAACCAATTAAAAAATATAAACTCAGTTCTAATTAATATATATATATATATATATAACACTTTATATTCACATAAAAAAAGAATTTTATACATGTCACATTATTTTTAAATTAGAATATAATGAATTAGAATGCAGAGAGAAATATCCTGGAACACAAAGTTTATAAGTTTAAAATGCATAGTTTATACAATGGGACACACAGTTTATAAATTTGGAATGTATAGTTTATATCTTAATGTACAAAGTTTATATTATAATTTCGAGTTTAGTCTTGAGGATCTTAAGTTTAGGGTTCAAAAATTAGGATTTATGTTTAGGATCTCAATTTTTTAGGGTTCACTAATTAAAATTAAGGTTCAATTTTAGGGTTTGGGGTTCACTTATTTCGGTTTAGGGTTTAGAGTTTGTAGTTTAGGGTTCAATTTTAGGATTTAGACTTAAAAACTTAGAGTTACGGGTTCACCACTTTAGGGTTTCGGGTTCACCAATTTAGGGTTCGAGTATCACCAATTTTATATGATACTTTATTTAAAAATATATTAAAAAAGAGGTTTTTTAAATAAAATTTAATTTAATTTTTTTATTTATATACAATAACCGGCCTAAATTTATATTCACATAAATAAAAGAATTTTATACATGTCACATAATTGTTAAATTAGAATATAAGAAATTACAATGCAGAGATAAATATCGTGGAACACAGAGTTTATAAGTTTAGAATGCGTAGTTTATACAATAGAACACACAGTTTATAAATTTGGAATGCATAGTTTATATCTTAAAATACAAAGTTTATATTCTAATTTCTAGTTTAGCGTTTAGGATCTCAATTTTAGGGTTCAATAATTAGGATTTACGTTTAGGATCTCAATTTTAGGGTTCATTAATTAGAATTAAGGTTCAATTTTAGGGTTTGTGGTTCACTTTTTTCGGTTTTGGGTTTTAGAGTTTGTAGTTTAAGGTTCAATTTTAGGATTTAAATTTAAAAACTTAGAGTTACGGGTTCACCACTTTAGGGTTTCGGGTTCACCAATTTAGGGTTCGAGTATCACCAATTTTATATGATACTTTATTTAAAAATATATTAAAATGGAGGTTTTTTAAATAAAATTTGATTTAACTTTTTTATTTATATACAATAACCGGCCTAACTTTATATTCACATAAAAAAAGAATTTTATACATGTCACATTATTTTTAAATTAGAATATAAGGTATTTCAATGCAGAGTTTATATCCTAGAACACAGTGTTTATAAATTTAGAATGCATAGTTTATACAATGGAACACACAGTTCATAAAATTAGAATGCATAATTTATATTTTAAAGTACAAAGTTTATATTCTAATTTCGAGTTTAGCATTTAGGATCTCAATTGTAGGGTTCAATAATTAAGATTTATGTTTAGGATCTCAAGTTTAGGGTTCAATAATTAAATTTAAAGTTCAATTTTAGGATTTGGGGTTCACATGTTTCGGTTTAGGGTTTAGAGTTTGTAATTTAGGTAATGGAATGAAAATAATGGGATGAAAATTGTATTGTATTTATGTAAAAAAAAATGATCCAGGATTGAATTGATGTTAGGTTAATTTGTTTGTTTTTTTAAGAACAAAAATCAACAAAAGTTTTTTAGACTTAAATTGTCATTCAAAAAAGTGATATGGGCTAAATTAATTATTTATGAAAACTCAGTGGACCTATTTGACTCTTTGTTGGGATGAATCTATCTTTATTGCACATGGCCCCATATTATAGCGGTTGATGAATTATGATGCAGTTGTCTTGCGCCCAACAGCGTACCCTTATCCACGACGCCGTTTCCTAACTGTTCTCATATAACATGTGTTCTCAATTTAAACCTTGTTCTCATGTGATCCCTCCCCTATATATATATATATATATATATATATATATATATATATATATATATATATATATATATATATATATATATATATATATATATATATATATATATATATATAATTTGTACTAAACTGATATGTATTTCGAAAACATATGTACTGAGTCAAGCGGATTTGTTAGCTATTCAATAAAAGTTGGTCTTACGACTAATCATGCTTGGTTTTGTTTCCTTGATGGTTAGTGCTCTAGATGAATCTACTGTGATTTTTGGTGGTCTATTGGTAGGTCATTTGACTAATTTATTCTTAGCATGTCTTATGTTATGATTTTCTATTTCGATATGGCTGATTTACATGGTTGTGCTACATCTATGACGTTTTGGTATGTAAATGAATTCGAGCTCAAACTTGTTCAGTTTGATTTTGGGGATTTATTTACAAGTTTTTGGTCTAATATGCATTGTGATTCTGCCTAGAATTCTATGGTCTTGGTAGTGTCTAGTGCTATGAATTTCCGTTTTAACATGATTGTGAATGTATATTCAACTAGATGTAGCTATTTTATTCATCTATTTCTAACATGCTTTTTCTTGTTTCATATGGAAGACCGCGGATCCTAGAAGATCATTAAAAAAAAAAGTCGAGGATTAACTTAAGGTAACACATTTCATCTTACATTTACTTCAACTTTCCTATACTTTACTACGACTGAATTTTTGAACTTTATTAACACATTAAAGATGCATGCACACATACGCCCACAATGCGGCACAAAAATTTCGAAGTGTAAAATGATCCAATGTGGGTATTCAGGCGGATCCAATAAAATTGGTTCATGGTTGGCCATCCAAGTAACGAATCAAACAAAAAACAATGAAGAAACACAAACTTCATTTATAAAGGCAAAACGCCTTATACATACATAGTACAAGGGCACAACTCGCCCTATCAAAAAGCAATACAAGGGCACAACTCGCCCAATTAAACACAAAATAATACAAATAAGGGCCTAACACGCCCAACAAAGTCAAATAAGGGCATAAGTCACCCTAATATAATAGAACAAGAAGGCACAACATGCCTAAGGGCACAATACGCCCCAACAAAAAACACCAATGAATGCGACGCCGAGACGCCTAGGCCGGAGCTCCCAAGTCGGCGGCATCCGGGTCGTCCACCCTCGCGGTCATAGCCACCTTTAACTCCGTCGTCCTCTCGTTGAGAGTTTGCTCGGAGAAAGCGTCGGAATCAATGGACTGAGAATCCGCCATAGGATGACCTAATACATCCAAATGAAGAGCACGCCTTGCCTCGTTCGGCTCGAGCTCCTCCCACTCCGCCGCTTGTCGCGAGGAGGGAATATCCACCTTTTTCAAGGAAAGAATTTGGCCCGGATTGTCTCGACGAACCGTCATATGAATCCGTTGACCATACCAATACATGCGGTTGACCGAATTGGTCAACAAATCCTTATATTTCTTTTGCCACCCGTCCGTTCGATAGGTCGCGGAGACCACCTCGGTACGCGCTTTGGCGGCTTCTTCCTCCTCCTTTCTAAGCTTCTCGACGGCTTCCTTGAGGGCTTCTTGAGCGGCGGCTAGCTCGACGACGCGACGGGAGTGGTCCGCTCATGCTTCCCCATATCTTCCTTAAGTCGAATGATCTCCATTGCTTGCTCATTAAGAGTGGCTCGAAGCTCTACTTGCTCCTGCTTAGCTTTAAAAGCTTCCTCAATCTTGGGAAGTGCAAATTGGAGGGAGCTAAAAGACTACAAAAAGGAAAAAGAAGAGGAGTTAGGAAAAAACAAAAGAAATGGGAAAAATTAAAGAAATTAAAATAACACATACCGAAAGAATTTTTCGTGATGCATCTTGAATTTGCCACACGGGTGTATTACGAGTGCGAAGCTCCGACTCCTTGGGCAAACGAAAGAATGTCTCCGCTAAGTCATGAATGACCTCGGGTGAATGAACCGCCACGGCATTACCATGCTTGTTGCGCCAAAACCCTGCCATGTCCGGACGAACGACCTAGAAAGCAAAGGTTTTTGTAACAAAATGAAAATAATATAGTACATCAAAAAATAAGAAGAAGGCTAACCGGTTTTGGTGGAAAAAGAGGAGGACGAGACGAGGTCGGACCCGCCCGTAACGGGCAACTCTCGAGCTAGGGGACGGGTCCTCTTTGTCGGCGGCTTCTCCAAGGACTCCCCTCCTAGGGGTGAACTAGCTTGGGGCGGATCAGTCCCCGAGACATCGGGAAGAGGCGCCACGTCGCCCCCCGACGCGCCCTTCTTCCTCTTCACGGCTCTAGCGGCCCGATCCTCTTGGCGCTTCATCTTCTCTACTAGCATAAGCGCCATTTCATCAGAAGAATCCCTGAAAGGAGGAAAAATAAAAGTTAGGGAAGAAATAAAGTACCGTCCTCATAAAATTGGCGCGAAAAATATGTGAACAAATTCGTCCCACCGGATAAGGTCGCGAGGCGAAGACCCATGTCCATCATGTCCAAAGCGTCGGAATAACACCAACTTTTCGGCTTGATGGACCTCAATAGATCAACGGCAGCTTCATCTTCCTTTGAAATGTGGATGTCCACCAACTCTTTCCTAATGGGACCTCTATTCCACATTAATGGACAATTAAGTGGAAACCTCTCTTCTTCCGCCTTGATGAAAAAATACTCATCCTTCCAATCGTGAAGGTTGGAGATTTTTCCAGTGAAAGGCTCATAAGCCGAATGGGGCATCCTCGAAAATGTATAGTGAAGTATGCCCCACGACGAACCATATGATGAAGGTCGAAGAAAATAGCCGGAGTAAGAAAATAGCCGGAGTAAGACGAATACCCCTGGCATAACCAATAATCACATACAACATCTTGCCATCTGTTGGGATGGACTTGAGTGATCGACAAACCATGGGCTAAAAGGACGCTAGCCGACGCATCGGGTAAAGGATAAGTGAATCCATGCTCGACGTGAGGGACATAGACACAAAAGAATTTGGAAGGTGGGTCAAAGGGACGTTCATCCTCCATCGGAGGCAAACATTCTAGATCCCTCATCCAAGGCCACCTCTCCTTCAAAAACTCAATTCGGTCGACATCGATTCTCGAGGCAATACTCGCCAAAAGAGTTCCCTCAAATCGATCCGCCTCGACAAAAATCTTGGCCTTGTTTCTCTTATTGGGCAGACCACACGCCTCACCACCCTCCGTCGAACTGCTGACCCCCTCCAAGCCGATGTCCGAAGGAGTTGACGACATCGTAGCCGCCGAATGACTACGCGCGCCTCCTAAGGATGACGACGACCAAGGACGAAGAACGGGTCGGTCGGAGTCTACAACTCCTCCCTCATCGAGTTCGTCGGTGGCGCCGAGATCCCCCAAACTCATAGGAAAATGCAAATCAACAAAGACTAAAATCAAGAAAAAGAAAGATTGAACTTACATGAAGTCGGTACTTGAAGTCTTTGCCCGGAAATTGCAAATTCTAGAGAGGGAAAATTAAGGGAAGTAGAGAGAAGGAAGAGAAAATGAAAGGTGGGAAGAACTAAAAGTTCCCCAATTATATAGAAAAAAGAGACATTCAAATTTTGAAATTTGAAGGAGTCAAATCCATTGAAAAGCGTGTGACACATGTCAATTCCTAATTGGGATAGCGTGTCCCAACACTATGACACCATCATAATGAATAACTCGAAAAACGAGAAAGAAAAAGGGCCGGCATCTCCTCCAACCCGCCGGCCGGCGGCTCAAGCCCTAAAGAGCTTGACAAACGTCTTAATGGGGGGCTTCTGATAACACCCGAATTTGTATCTGGTGTTATCTCAAACCTCCGACTAGTCTTTAAGAGGCCGACAGGTTAAATATGAACGGAAGGCCGACAAGTCCAATGGGCCGAACACGCTCAACCTACAAAGGATGACATTGGGCTCGCCCTAGTATGGAGAACGGATTCGCCATCCCCTAAAGGATGGTCTGCCCGACATAAAGCTCGACTCGCCTACAACCTAAACGCGCCACGGGCTTGACGATCCTCGACGCGCCCCGGGCTCGACGATCCTCGACGGCTCGAGCCGCCCGTCATACCCACATCATAAAGGATAAAGAGAGATGACGTGGCATCAACCAAATGTTCATACATCCGAAAAGATATTCTCTTGCTCACCAAGCAAAGGGTATTTCGGACAATCCACCTTCCATTTAGGGTAAAGATAATATCACTATAAAAACCGATAATGGAAAGGGAAAAGGTACACTTTTACTATTCCCTAAAATTACTCTTTCTCTCTCTCTCTCTCTCTCTCTCTAAGCTTTACTTTATCTCTCTAAGTTTGCTAACTTGATCGTTAGAGTGCTATTAGGTGGTGGATCGCGGCCGACGACTTTCCGACGATATTCTGACGACGATAGAGAAGACTTGAAAACACAAGTTATCAGTAACTAGTAGATTTTTACTTAGGAAAAATAAATCATTTAATGAAATAGGATTAATGTTGAATCGGTGCTTACATAATTACTAGTATTTCCTTTATTTTTTTAATTTTTTTTTGGATAAGTGATAGATATGAATTATTAAATTTTATTATATTATTGAATATGAGGTGTTTTATACTAATAGAACATTACACCCACCATAGAACACTACTCCCATCTTTCACCACTAACCATTATCTCTGTAACTTCCAACTTGAGAGGGAAAATAGATTTTGTACTCACTTTAAATTTTCTGGCATTTTTTTGGCGTCATCCATTATCTATCAAGCTTGCAATACTTATGCCGCAGAGGATTTGTATTGTTTTCTTTGGATCTTTGTTTGGAGACAATCATATTTTTGAAGATTATATCAAAGGTGTGCCAAAAAATTCTTTCATCCTTTTTTCATTCATTCTTGAATTCCTTTTAATATAAACTAATCTTATTTACTTGAATTTGAGAATTATCATGAAAAGGTATGCAATGGTTAGGCGTGGAGGATTGAAAAAGAAGAAAGTTAACGAAATTAATTCTAGACATGGTTCTGAAGATGACGTTTCAGAGTAGTTCGATGTTCCTATTCAATCACATTTTAACACTCGGTGCAATCTACATGTAGCTAAATTAATATAGGCTATCAGGAGCAAAAGAAAAAAAATCAAGTATCATTTTGGTGGCTATTTTGCATTTTCACCTCATAGAGCGTATGTAAATGGTAGCTTGCTCGAGAAAGAATATGATGAAGATTTAATCTCATACTTTGACATTCTGGCAGATTTGAAAAATTATTGTGAAATAGATCCTATAAAAGATGATAAGTTCTTTTACTTGAAATTTGATAACATTATACGTGACCAGGATGGTCTCATAGAAATCTTATTTGATCAGAATGTGAAGGATATGCTTGATTGTTATAACAAGCACAAGGGAAGATCAATAAAAATATTTACATTATCCAATAAATATAGTGTTGAGTATAACAGTTATTTTGAAATGCATTATACCAATAGCAACGTGGCTGAACAATTGAATGAAAGTGATGCTCAAGCTAATGGAGAAGATGGAGGCCTAGAAAACTCATCATGTTGTTTTGTTGAATTAATTTTATTTTTTCTAAGTTCTATCACTTAATTCATTTTTGTAGATCTACACAGGTATGATTGAGATTTTCATTTAATTTTCTAGGTTCTAACAAGACTATCAAAAGAAAGACAAAGACAAGGGGACCAACACGTTGTTTGAAGATTATTGGATTAGAAAGCGGACAAATGTTACCAATAGAATTTGACGAGGATAATCAAGCTGTTGGTGAAAACTCAACTGATTTTATTTGGTACTTGGGGCAAACAGTAAGAAGCCGAGCATGTTGTCCATTACAAGTGAAGGAGTGGAAAGAGATCGAAAATACTATTATCGAACACATGTGGAACATTGTTTTGGTAAGATCATATTATTTGTTACTGCATAATATTTTTGTTCTTAGCTTATTCTTATTTATTTTATAGATATTCACATAATCATTGTCTTCTTAATTTCAAGGAAAAATTCTATTTTGAAGAACCAGAACAAAAGAAATAATATATTTTTGGTCATATGCAAGCCTTGTTTAGAGGTTATAGGTACAAGTTGAAGAAGACATAATATGATTCAAAATCAACCTATCAACTTCGACTAAAGAACAAGCCTAAACATATTGATATGAATGATTGGAAATATTTGGTTAACCTTTGGAGTGAAGCAACATTTCAGGTTATTAAAATTTATATCTTTACTTATTGTTGTTATAATTCTAAATTACATGTATGCTATTTACAATTTTAATTTAAGCTTTACAACTTGCATTCTTTAAATTTCTTTTCTTAATGAAATTATGTAAAATGAATTTTAGGAAAAGAAAAATGGAAAGAAACCATCTCGTGTTGATGTTTATATAGAGTCTCGTAAAAGGAAAACTGGAAAAGGTGTTGATCCTTTGGCACAAGATGTTATTGTAAGGATCTTTTTTTTATGCTATTATATTTCTATTATTTTATCCCATTTACTTTCTCACACAACTAAATATATGTATATCTATGTGCCCTCTACTTTTAATTGTAATCATATTAGGCACAATTTAAACAATTGAAGAAGCAACTTGAAGAAGGAAACAATTCTTTAAATGTTGATGACATCTTTTCTAAAGTCATTGGGCCAGAAAAGAATGGCTATGTTCATTCTTATGGTCCAGGAAAAAGTGTCACCGGATATTTTGGTGGTCGACCAACACAATTGGATCTTTTAAAGCAAGTTGAAGTCACTAGGATTGAAGCAAATGAGCGTGTAAGAGAAGCTCTCTACCTCTTTAATCTGATATGTCAGATCTAACGGGGTGTTTGTTTAGAATTGGGGATGAGATGAGATGGATAACGGGGTTGAGATGGGTTTAAAATGAGGAGGTTGAGATTAGATGGTAAATAGAGATTGTTTAGGGACTTGTTTGTTTAGAGGGATGAGATGGGAGTTAAAAATATGGAGATTACCATATTACCCCCAATTTCATTTTAAAATGGGTATATGAAAATATAAAACAAAAGTTTGCTTAACCATTCCTCCTTCTCTCCGGCATCGGAAGTAGGCGGCCAATTGTTTTCCCACCAAACCTAGACCCACTATTCTCGACTAATTCTTCAGAGTGGGGAAAGCAACCATATGCTTCGACCTGCATTAAAGGCTGGACTATTCGTTGAAGATAAAAGTACATCGAACTTCTCAATGAAAAATTAGAGGAAGAATATACATTCTCGTGTGACGACATGCAATCGACCCCAAAATAATTTACATATCGTATTGAATTGCATTTCACAGAATACAATGGGAAAAAAAAAGAAATAGATCGTATTGAATCATATTTTATAGAATACAATGGGAAAAGCAAACATAAAAAATTGACAGCTTGTATTGAATCGCATTTCACATAATACGATGAGAAATGGAAACAGAAAAAATTGACAAGTTGTATTGAATCATATTTTACAGAATACGATGAGAAACGGAAATAGAAAAAATTGACAGCTCAGATTGAATCGCATTTCACAGAATACGATGGGAAACGTAGATTAAAACCCCACCTCCTCTCATCAGCCACAAACTCTAGCGACCTTTACCGGCGCCACCAGTATCCATCTTCTCATGCATCTCCTCATTATCATCCTTCTAACTCTAAATCGAAATCCCCAATTTACAATCGCAATGTAAATCCCAATTTTCGTCTTCCATTTTTCTTCCCTGATGACCTAAATCTCAATTCCGGCGAACTCCGTGGTGTTTGAAGAGAGGCGTTTCAGGTGAGGAGGGGTTTGGCGGCCAGAAATAGCGAAGGTGAGGTGGGGTTTGGCAGCCAGGAATCACGAAGGTGAAACAGAGTTTGGTTGCCAAAAATTAGGTCGGTTCAATCCAATAGTGAAGGTTCCGAAGGAGTGGCGGTTCAAATTAGGACGTTATTTTCAGTAGTGATTGATTGAGGGCCGCGAAGGAAGTGGCGGCGGTGGTGGTTTGAAGGTGAAGAGAGGAGGTAAAAAAATGGTCTGCAATGGAGAAAATGGAGAAGATGAAGTATTTGGGGGGCTTTTGTTGCAAAGGGATATGGAGGGAATTCTTCTAATTGTATAAGGGTAACTGTTTGCACCAAAAATAATTTTCTGCTCAAATTGACGTGTTGCTTGGAAGTATTCTCCTGTGGTACTTTGTTCACGAGGAAAACTATGTAGAAAACAATGTTTAAAGGAAACTTTCCTTTGAAAACCATTTTAGGAAACTTTTCTTTGAAAAGAATCTTTTAGGAAACTTTTTTCTCAAAAGTTCATATTTGAAAACTTTCTTGTTATGGTTTCCGATGCACCCTTTTTCTCGTCTGATGCGCCATTTTACTTAAAAGAAGGAACCATGAAGTGCACCTTGGAGAAATCACTATCAGATCTAGACTGTGGTGTACTTGGAGGAAATCAATGTAGATATAGAAATGAGATGCTCATGGGGGAACCATGAGATGACCTGGGGGGATCACTTTTAGAATTTGAAATGAGGTGCTCTAGGGGGAACCATGAGGTGACTGGGGGGAATCACTTTTAGATCTAGAAATGAGGTTCTCTGGGGGGAACCATGGGGGGAATCAGTTTTAGATATAGAAATGAGGTGCACTCAGGGGGATTTAGGAGATCGTTTATTTTATTTTTGTACGTGTTTTTGTAAAGCCAATTAAAGATCGGGAAAATAAAGTTGGTCAGTTATCAAATACATGACTCGGTCAAATCAACGAGAGATCATGAAAGTGGAGAACCGTCAAGTGGTTTTCTAAAGGGTGCATCATGGTGAAGTTGAGATCCATTAGTGGAGAGCAGTTTCTCTAAAGGTGCATCATGGAAAGGTGGATCAAGTGGAGCAAGCGGTTACTTCAAATGCCTATAAATACAAGAAATCACGATGGAAAAGCCCCAACCAAATTGCCAATCAAACTAGAGCAAAACTCTAGCAAATTTTCTTTAGACTTCAGCAATCCAGTTTCCCTTTTAGACTTTAGCAAATTTCCAATTTCCTTAGCAAATCAGAATCCTTATTTTCAACGTTCAATTTCCTTAGTTGTAATCATTTTCATTCAATTTCAATAGAAGTACATCATTTTCTCTTGAATCTCAGTTAATTTTATTTGATAGTTTTCATCAACTTTCTTTGGATCGGTATCGTTTTGATTACCATAATCCATAGGAATTTTAGGCCTCTTTATTCCTTACAATCGTTTGATTTTTAAGTTAAGTAGCACAATTTAACTCATAGTTTGAGAAACTATAAATCTCTGGCACGCACGCACACACCCCACTAAAAAGAGCCGAAACAGTAACTTAGACATTTCCACAGTTTGCCCACTTTCATCTCAACCTCAAAATCCTGTAACACCCCCCTAGGTATAAGCAGGGTTGGCCCTGAGGGGTGGCAAGAGGGACGCCCGCCCAGGGCCCCCGAATATTGGTATTTTCCTATATATATTATTTGTATATAAACCTAGGAAAATAGTTAGAATCAATAAAAGTGTTTGGTGCAGTTGGTTGAGGCAAGTCTTCAGTTACCAACGTGCCTTCAGTTACCAACGTGCCTCAGGTTCAAATCTCAATTTTAGCTATTTTGTTATTTTCTTTTCCCTTAATTCCTGAGCCCATTCATGCACTATTTCCATATTTTTTTCTTCACCAATTGGGCCCACCATCTCTATCTTTTTCTTCAGTAATCAGACCTCTTTTTTTTTTTCAAATACTCAAATCTAAAAATATTTTCATAAATCTCTAATATTTTAGTTTCGATATTATTTTTATTTCATACCTTATGATTTTTCATATTATTAACTCTCATATTTATTATTTCTAAAGAAAAACTCTTTTTTAAACAAATTAATATTGTTTTGTATATATTTATATATATATTGAGAAAGGATCAGGTGTGACAATGAGCTTATGGTGTGACAACCCACTTATGGTGTGACAAGGGAAAAAGGTGGGGTAATTTTGTAATTGAACATGGGAAGGTGGCAAACTTGTAATTAAAAAAAAAAGCTTTATACGTGTAAAATGGAGGGAATGAAGAGGGGGTGATGTCAGCGCTGATGTCACCCCCTGGAGAGAGAAAAGATTTTAATTATTTTCTTTAAAATGCATTTTCCCGCTCTTCCCGAACTCGTTTTTCAAAAAAAATTATACCACTGAACTCGTATTAATTAGGCCGTCATTTTGAGATCCATTTTTGTTATTTATAAAAGATTTTTAATTTTTCAAATTTTTTTATGGTTGTTTCAAATTAATATTCGGTTGTTTCAAAACATTACCGTGTTGTTTCAAAATATTACCGTGTTGTTTTGAGATCCATTGTTGCTAGATTTTTATTTTTAAAATTTTTTCTGTGGTTGTTTCAAAATATTATCGTGTTGTTTCAAAACAGTATCGTGTTGTTTCAAAATATTACCGTGTTGTTTTGAGATCCATTGTTGCTAGATTTTTATTTTTTTAATTTTTTCTGTGGTTGTTTCAAAACATTATCGTGTTGTTTCAAAACAGTACCGTGTTGTTTCAAAACAGTACCGTGTGTTTCAAAACATTACCGTGTTGTTTTGAGATCCATTGTTGCTAGATTTTTATTTTTTTAATTTTTTCTATGGTTGTTTCAAAACAGTACCGTGTTGTTTCAAAACATTACCGTGTTGTTTTGAGATCCATTGTTGCTAGATTTTTATTTTTTTAATTTTTTCTATGGTTGTTTCAAAACAGTACCGTGTTGTTTCAAAACAGTACCGTGTTGTTTCGAAATAATACTCGGTTGTTCCAGGAACTCTGTTGTTTCAAATTATCACATACAACCTGCAAACCTTCAATTAACTAATTTTATTTTATTTCCTCCACTAAATAGGGGCACCGACACACAGAGAAACAGATAGAATTTCATATGTGACACAACATATCATCATCAAACAACAAAAGAAAAAATAGGAAATCAAACTAATCTAATCCCAAATTGCAACCTCCATGAATTCATCTTCAGTTGCACATCCTCTAAACATCCCATTACTATTAAACTTACAGGCCACTTCCCCTTTATTTGAAATTGCTATCAGCCCTGCAAATCCTTCATCTAGTCTTTCATTTGATAGCATCTCTGAATAGAAACTTGTTCTAACAATGGGAAATTGAATTTGTAATTGCCACAGCAAAAGCAGTTCAATTTAGGTAAATCGATTAATTCCAAAAGCGTCAGCTTATTGAAAATAATCACATCATCATCATGCTCTTCTGTGGAATCTCCATCTTGTTTGCAACAATGATATCTTCCATCATTTTGCAGTATTCAACTTTTAATTCCTTCAATTGAATCATACTTTTGGCGAAGGAGGAGGATAAGATGGGTTTGGAGCGGCGCTCGTAGTCGAGTTTTTTTGGCAGTGATGATGGTGAGTGTTTCTTGGAGAGCCACGGTGGCCGGAGGTGGCGGAGAAGGGGAGGGTGGTGGTGGTGGTTGGGAGGAGGAGGAGGAAGGAGGATAAGGGAACGACGGAGGAGAGGTGGCGGTGGAGGCAGCAAAGAGCTTTTGAAAAGAAAATTGGAAAATTGTATTTAGAGACCTAATAAATTACACAATTGGTACCTGTCTCACCATAAGAGGCTGTCACACCATAAGACCCCTGTCTCACCTGAACTTGACTCTATGTATATTTATATTTATTTATTTTTCAAAAAAAGATTTGTACTTCTTTATATTTTTTCATATCTCATCTATAATTGTATTTTTTACAAATGTATATGTCATTTATTCATCATTACGCTGACTTAATTTTATATGTTATTGAAAAAAATTCCACATAATTAATTTTTCTCAATTTTTCCAAAAGTAAAAGAGATGGCATTGAATCCTAGTTGTTTAGTAATCATGTTAATTATAAACTAACAATGAAATTTCGTAATGCTTTATTGTATCATTAAACTTAGTGTATTTCTTTTAAAAAAATGTATAGGTAATTCAATAAACATTTTTCGAACAAAGAAAATGGGAAAGTTCTAGAGCGATATAGGTTTGTTAGTGGCTTTTGATAAAATTTGGGTCTAGATTATTTAGGAATTAGAGTATCAACCTAGTTGAGATTACTCATTACATATTTTCTTCATCGAGCTAGCTTTAATAAAAATATTTATAATGTAAGTACAATGGGGCCCAAAAAAATTAACTCGGGCCTATAAAAAGTAAGGAACGGCCCTGGGTATAAGATTTGAGGGATGAGATGGAAAAAAAGTTCATCCCCAAGCTTCATCCCCTCAAACAAACATGAGATGAACTCTTTTTGTCATCTCATCCCTAAAAATGTCATACCATTCCCCTAAACAAACACCCCGTAAGTGACACCAGAGGGATTTCTTCATCTTCAGTGTCCAACAACCTTCATCTGTTTCAATTTGGTACTGTAGGGCTTTCTTCTTCTTTTAGGTCTCGTAATTTACCTTTGGTAATCTTCTTATCCTTAATTATTCACTTGTTCTTATATTTTGATTTTTGTTGTTATCTTCTTACTTTTTAGAATTTGTGTATAAGTATATCCTCTAGATTTTTCGCTTTTACTGATGAATCTCTAGGTTCTTGAAAGCTCAAACCTAATAGTCAAATTGAATTCACATTTTTAGAGAATAAATTACGATAGAAATTTGTATGGAAGAGTTGGAAAGGTATATTTCATATTTTGAAACTGTAACTGAACCAAGCAAGATTGAATTTTTTTCAGGTTAAATAGGCTAATATAGTCTAAGGAATAAGATGGCAATCTAGGCATGTTGGATGATAATATGGTGTTACAGGGTTATATGGAATCTTGAGAAGAGAATGCTCTAGTGGATTAGTACAGAGGCTTATGGTAATTCAATACTTTTTACACTATTCATGGGATATAAAATTCATGAGATATATGTGCTTTTGTATCTTTATTAAGTTGCAGATTAATTATTAACTCCTCATATATGTCTGTTACATATTAATTATCGTCTTTGTTAAGTTTCTTAAGCTAAAGTTAATGAGTTTCAAAGGAACTTGTAATTCTGTAAGGACCTTCGGCATTCATTCATTGTCTGGCGAACTTCCAGAGGAACTGGGTTTTTTTTACTGATTTGAGATTAATGTAAGCTTTGAGCATATCGTGACAACAATCTATTGCATTTCTTTTAATTGTATTAGTTGTGAAATATAGCGCTACTAACATTCATTTGTGGTTTTGCTACTTATTGTTGTAGTTCCTTTGGATCAGACAACTACTATGGTAGTCATTCATGAATCATGAGGCATATCATTGGAACTTTAATTGCAAATTCAAAGTAATAGCTGCTACCTTATATGACCGCACTTATTTCTCACCTTTTGGCAGAGTATGTCCTTCTCCTCTTCAGTCCCCATCCTTCTTGAATTATACATACTCCTTTCGATCGTTTCTGTAAAATCTGTATTTTTCAATTTTCATGTCTCTACAATGAACACTGCATATAGTTATTTTTGAAATTTTGTAATTTATACTCGAGTTGACTTGTCCTCGTAGTGATGGACGAACTTAAAATCCTAGTTGCACTCTAAAAACATAATGATCTGACACGAGATGTTGATAAAAGCCCATTTAGTTGTCATCATACAATTCATAGGTATTTCACAAGGCAAGTTCTCAATGTTCAACTGCTTGCAACTTCTTTCATGACCTTTATTTTTTTGCTTGAATCAACTTATTGTATCACCCATTCGATGTTGCTTTTACGTGTATTCCCCTTGATATGTTGAGATGAAATATAATTTTAGTAGATTCAGTTCATTTTATTGTTTATTTCTAATGCAATGAACTTCCTGTCACTCTAAAACACCTTGAATTTGCGAATGTAAAGCTTTATTGATAATCTTTGACAGAATGCACGAATAAAGTCCTAGAGTTAGCTAGGCATTTTATAATATTATTATTTTTGAAAGGAGGCATTAATATCAAATTTTATTTATATTTAAACTAATCAATCATTAAACATTATTGTATAATAATCTATCCTAATTATTAGAAGAGAAAACGAGAATTAAGGAATTTTATGTTTGCATTATTAACAAGTGTAATTATGCTAAGTGCTAACACCTTTACCTGATTTTCATGGTGTTAAGATTACTGAGAGTGTTGGGCTTTGGAGACTAATTGTATTTAAGCATCTTTCCTTGTTGATTAGGGATTTTCTTGGTGGTTTAGAATTTCCTTAGTGGTTTAGGATTTCAACTAGTATAAATATAGCTCTGTTCCATGTAATTTGTATTCCATTCATCATAGTGCAATATCCCGGCTTGGTAGTGCCTCCATACGTAGTCAATCATATTGAGTGGCGAACTGGGTAAACAATTCGTGTGTATTTTGTTTGTTTTCCGTTATCGTAATTGCATTCGATCCTAACAGAGAGAATTTAAAGGTTTTTATAAAATCAAGATTGTTTAGCCCTTCACATCATGCTCTTATTAAACTTACTCAACTCCCTTTTTTCTCATTGAAATAAGATCAAGCACTAATCTTTTTCAATGGTGTTAAGTTTACTGAGAGAATTTTATTCATAATTTTCTTTTTTAAGAAGAGTGCAAGAGGCTACAATAGGAATGGAATCTTAAAAAAATCCAAGGTATGGAATTTTATTAACTGCTATGAATTTGAAAAGCTCTTGTAATGTATGGTAGAATATGAAATCTACTCTATGATATACCTTGCAGCTTTTTGAGAGAGCAATGGGAGGATGTGGCAACAATTTGGATGCTACCATCAAAAGGGTAATAAGCATTTGTTCAGAATCTGTAGAGCATGATTCTGGCTCTACTGAAGTAGTTGGTTCAAATGCAGAACAAGGTTTGTTAACGTGCCTCGACATTTTTTTGACTATCTAAAGAAGCCTTTTATTTGAACTTAGATTGTCAGTGAAGTACTTTTGTTGGTGTATACCTTACAAATGTACAACATCTCTGTTTGTAACTCAACTGATTGTAGTCCGCATACGCTTTGATTCACAGATTACTCTACCTTACGGATGTACAACATCTCAGTTTGTCAGTTTCTTAAGTTTTTCTATCTGGAAAACAAAGTGAGATTCATCCTTGTGTTTGTAAAGGGAGAAATTCTTTTGAACAACGAAAAGAGAGCTATATATTCATGGAGTTGTGAAGGGGATTGATGAACCCTACATGTTTTGATTATGTCCAAATGTTTTAGAAGATGAAATTTAATTTATGCTTATATACTTACCAATGTTGACTAACAATTTTTGTTAAGTTTTGTATAAGTTTTCTCAGCAGGTGCTGAAAGAAGAAACTCTGGACTGCTTAAAGAACTCAGAAGAGAAGATTAACTGAAGACAGAAGCTAAAGCTCAGAAGCTGGAACCTCCACTCTGAAGACCTTTTTGAAGAAAGTTAAAGCTCTCCTCAGAGGTTTAGAAGCAACCAGAAGAAATTATTCCAATTGATCAGAAGCTTAGACAAAGAGAATAAAGTGATCAGAAGTTAAGTCACGGGTTTTGTTAATCATTTATTGCCCTGACAACTGCATTTAATGCAAGGCGCCAAAAGTTCAAAAAGTTGTTTTGAAGGATCGCGCTTGTCTGCTACAAACAAAACCAGTTCTTCCTTGTCTACCCTTTGTTGATCTAATTGAAGTAACATTCCAGTCAACCTCATCTTTGATTTCAAATCACTTACCGGATTAAGTTAAAGAACAAGGTTAACGGAATCAAAGTGTTTTGAAGACCGTTTGAAGAAATGACAGATTAACGGCTACAACAATCATGTCATCAAATTGAAGATTCAAACTCCAAGAAACGGTCATCTCAAGTCACTATCAATAGTAGCCAAGCTCCTTTGTGCTCATACACGCGATTATCGAGCTAAAATCTCAACGCACTGTTTTAAAGCAAAACAGAGCACATTTTTCATTCTCAATCTTTTCTGTTTTTAATTGTAAAAGAGAGAGTGAAGAAACACAAGTTCATAATAGGAATCTTGTAAACTGATATCGTTTGTGATATTCAGTTAGATTTTGAGAGAAATCTAGTTGAGGTTTGAGTTGGGTGAGAATTCCAGAAAACAGGATTGTTGTTATTCTGGTGGAAATCCTTTAACTCTTTCCAGGCTAGTCAAAACTAAGTGAGAAATTAGCTTAAGTTCTGTTGATGTAAAGAAGCTTCTGAACTTGCCATAAAAGTTCTGAATAATGGATTTAAAATCTCTGCTGACTGCGATCACAGGGGACAGGACGTAGTCACAGGACTTCTGTGGCGAACCTGGATAAATCGAACTGTTCATCAGGACCTCCTGAATCTCTTTCTCCCTTCCTTAAACTTGTTATTATTGCTTATGTGTACTTGTTGTTTGTTTAGTGCTGAAACAGATTTTACTCTTTATCTCTTTGTCTTTGTTCAGAAGATTGTCCAGAAGTTCTGTTTAACACAACTTCTGCTGCTTTGAGGCAGAAACTGCTTAAAGGCAGAATTTCCCTCAGAGGCTACTTCATTAAGCTTGCCTCTAACTCCGAGGAAATTTGACTCTGAAAACTGAGTTTCTCTAAAAACTCTAAGTTTTTCAGTTTTTGAATTTGACACATATTCACCCCCCTTAGGTGATTCTGATCTTGTTAGGGCCAACAGGGATATGATATGTTCATGGAGATGTGCATGTGATATTTTGAATCTAGAGCTGTGTATTACATGTAGGTGTGATATCTTGGTTGTTGAAACTGCAAAAGTAGGAGATAAATATATGCTTGTTGTTTGAGTTTATTTGTGCAGGGTATTTGAAGGCTTGCGAAATGATATTGTAATATATTCTTTTGTTGTAGATACTTTACGAAGAGCCTTTTCTAAGGATCGATGCTAAAACTGAGATCATTTGCTTCGGTCCTGACCAAGCTGCTGAAGCAAAACCGTTTCTTTCGCGTCGGTCGTTCATGAAAGGCTGAAGCAAAAGTAACACCTTTTGCTTCGGTCAAGGACCGAAGCATATAGCATGCATCGAGACCTTTTGTTTCGGTCAAAGACCGCAGCAAATAGGGGTTAAAGGGCCAAAGCAAAAGGCCAATTTTGTACTAGTGCTTGGTATTAATTTTCGTATTTACATTTATCTACTTTAATCTTGGTAGCTTTAATTTTATTTAGCTAAGCTTTTATAGTGGATCTAAGTACCCAAGATGGACTTTTTCAATCCTTGCATCCCTTGCCAATCGCTTTGTTTAGAAATCAAAGTTTTTGCGCACTTTTATAATTCATAACCGTTAAAATTAATTGAGAATTAAATTCTCTGGCACATTCGCACCCAAACCTCAAGTGACAAGATTGAAAATAGTAATATTTTAAAAATATCGCTAACAGTAGTTAACCTCTCTGATTAACCCTATGTGTTTTGGTTAGTCCAAACTGTTTTAGAAGATCATAAATACATCAAGGCTTACATACTTATGCTTATTGGCTAACAATTTTTCTTGAGTAGGGTATAAGTCTTTTTCAGCAGGTGATATTCACTCATTTATAAGATGGAAGATTTCAGTTGGGTAATCTGTTCAGAAGTTGAAGACAAAGAGTAATGATGAAAGAATAAAAGACTGCTTGTAGATTTTACTCAGAAGATAAAGCTTCATCATTCAGAAGATTGTATGTTAGAAGCTGGAAACTCGGTTCTGAAGGTATCTCTCAGAAGAAGATCAAGCTACATTCTCAGAAGTTCAAGTCTCAAAAGCTAGTCGTTTCGTTAAGTTGATCCTGAAAGGTTCATCCATTGAAGACAAAGGGAATTTGAGTATTAATAGTTCTAGAGGACATATCATATATGTCTTAGAGCATTTAAGTACTTGTCAACTACATTTAATGCTAAACGCTAAAGTTCAAAAAGCAACAGATTGCGCGCTTGTACTGTACACTAGAAACCAAATAATGTTTCTTCCTTGTTTGCCCTTGGTTCAACTTAATGAAAAAGTTTTCCAACAATCCTTATCTTCAAATTCAAATACTATATGAGATTTGGATTAAAGGACAAAGTTAGCGGGCATCAACCTGTGTTTGAAGACCGTTTGAAGAAGAAGATAGAGTAATGGCTACAATATTTATCTCTCCTCAAATTAAAGTTCAATTGATCAATGGTAATCTTCAAAGTCCTATAAATAGTAGCCAAGCTCAACTTAGTGTACACAAGCGAGTTTTGAGCATTTCATTCTCTCTTTTCTTATTCTAATTTTGTAAAAGCAAGAGAGTGAAGAAAATACAAGTTCATAATAGATTTGTAAACTGATATCGTTTGTGATAATCAGTTAGTTGAGAGAAATCAATTTGAGGTTTGACTTGGGTGAGGATTCCAGAAAACAGAGTGTAAGTTTTCTGGTGGAAATCCTTTAATTCATTTTAGAGTGGTCAGTTACTTAGTGAGAAATGAGCTAGGTGCTGCTGAATGTAAAAGAGCTTTTGTATTTGCCATAAAAGTACATTTAGTGGATTTGAAATCTCCGCTGAGTGATCTCACATGTGACAGAACGTAGCTACAGGACTTCTGTAGTGAACCTGGATAAATCGTTGAGTTTGTTCTAATCTTTTGAACCCTTCTCGCTTGTCTATTCACTTATTATATTTGCTTCTGTGAATTGTGCAACCGTCTAAGTGCTGAAACAATATGTTTCGTTATTCTAAGTCTTTGTTCAGAAGACGACCATATCTAGAGGATCTGTCACTGAGAACTTATGTTGCTGAAAGACATTAATTGTCTCAAGGCAGAATCTCTCACAGAATTGCCTATGGTAAGCCAGCTTTGAGCGAAAACGGGCACTCATAGCGGCTTTAGCCTTCTTTTACTAGAGTCGCCACCCGGCCGACCGGGAAAATGTACGAACCGGTGTATGTACCAATTGTTTTGAAAACCGGAGATTCTATATACGTTCGTGGATACAACTTATTAGTTCCGACATTCTAGGCCCTTGAGGATCTTTAATGCAACCAAGTTCATTATTATTATTATTATTATTATTATTATTATTATCACACAGAGTATTAAAACACAAACATTTGTATAGTAAACCATCGGGTGACACGGTAAAAACCCTCAGAAGCTTACCCTCATAGCGTGCTAGTTGGATGCTTGCAAGCTAGTATTCGTCTAGAACGGAGCCGGAGAGATGAAATTTAGGTCCGAAGATGGTAAGGCGTACTCCTGGGGAATCCTTTGGACTGGAGAGACTGCGTTTGCTCTTAACGGGGCCGAGAGAAGTGCTAGAATTTGGACTTTTAGTGGTAATAAATGATTGGAATTATGAATATTGGATGGGAATATGGGTATTTTGGGTGTCGTGAAGACTTTAAGGAGCGGGGGTGTTTATGAGGCAGTACTTCGGTATTCGAAGGATTCTTTTATATCACATGCGACTTAAGGCAACTTTTGTCAGAGGCAACTTATCGGGTCAAGAACCACTAAAAAACCGTCAGAGAATAGGGGGAAAGAAAGAATTGTTGATGAAATGAATGAGATTTTCAGCCTCCTTATATAGGAGTATGTGGTGACCGTACGGTCACTATAAGGTTACCGTACGGTCACCCATATAGAGACCGTACGGTCTCCATAAAGCCCCATCAGAGATCTATTTTTGGATCTCAGATGGGCCTTATAAAGGCCTAGCGGAAGGTTATAAGTTGTTTGGATTTTAGCGACACATGAGAGATAAAGATAATGACCATATTGCCACATGTGGAGACCGTACGGTCTTGGTGATGGTGACAATACGGTCACTGTTACTGTGATGGAGACTGTACGGTCAAAGACAGGGAAAGTGGAGACCGTATGAAATTTTTATGGAAGAGGACTTTATCACAAACTTGATGGTGCCAATCTTTTGTTCTCGGGGTGCGGGTAGAGGGAGTTATGACTCCCGAGAGTCGGTTCGTTCCTTAACGAGTACTAGCACTTGCGCGACTGGCGGAACGAGGAGCTTGGAAGTTCCTTTCATCATTGGGTTCGAAAACCAATGCTTAGACTAGCTTCTAAAAGAAGAGATTGGATTCTGTCCAAGTTTTGTTAAACTTGATTTTGGACGAAATACTTATTCACCCCCTAGGTTTATTCTGATCTTGTTAGGGCCAATAAGTGGTATCAGAGCAATGCACTTGCTATTTTACTAAGATCTAACAGTCTAAGTGTAAGATCCTAGAGATGGCTGGTAGACGCGTGAATGAGAGCAATTTACATCAAATGGTTTCAGAAGGTTTTTCCATTTGAATTAATTAATATTAAAAAAATATAAAATATTTAGTAGTATCTTCTCTCCCAACTCATATTAGACTGTCACATAAGCAAAATAGCAAGAAATATTCATTTATAAATTTCTATCTCTCTTGAGAATTATATTTGTATAGATATAGATTGTTGACATTATTATTTCAGTGCTTGTAATAGCTTCATTTCAATTAATTCTTGTGACTTTTTCATCAATTTCAACAACCAATTTCTCTAAATTTTATAGTTTCATAATTTTTTAACAAACATTTTTTGTCCAATTTTTCTAGTCAAAGTTGTGTTAATCCTGACTAGGAACTCGAGGCGAACGTTTTCACAATCCTTATTTTTCTTGTCAATTGTTTCATTATTAGTCAAACATCTATAAACAATAAGTGCACATTCTTAAAACTGTTCCGTAAAAATATAGGTTGAAAATTCAATTCTTTGGCATGTCCGCATTTTCTTCACGTGAGCCAAGGTTGTAAAGAAAATATTATTTTTTTCTTAAATTTTTTACTAACAAATATATAAAAAAAAACTCTTATTTAAGAGAGATGATTAGATGAAGGTATGAGTTTCCAATAATTTGAAAAGATTTTAGTCCCTTCTTTTTCATTACATTCCTGGCTACCCTAACTCCCTTCCCTCCTAATGAAAGCCTAAAAGTGGAATGAAAGTTGAGGGCCATGATATAATATCTCAAAACATATTGAGAAATTGGGTTTGAGATAATAGAAATAAGGCAATAGAAGCATACAAAGTAAGTGCATGGATGCCACGTCTAAGTCTAAGTAGAGAGAAACAAACTTACCTAATTTGCACACATTAAATAACGAAATCAGTATCCCAAGCAGTAAATTAGGCAATAATAACGTGAAGCCTTCGCTTCGCTGTTCCCCACCTCCAAATTCAACTTTAATAAATTAAAAAGAAAAAATATAAAAAAATTGAAAGGTGCCTGACGTTTTACGAAACACACTGTTTAATTCTATCATTTTCAAAAACACACGAATAGGTCTCTAACGTTTTGCGAAACATACTGTTTAATCCTTCCGTTTGTTTCTGGTGACCCATCTGTTAGTCGAAATGTACTTCAATCAACATCCAATTTAAAAATAATTGGTACCGAATGAATAACACATTCATTAGATGTTGACTGAAGTACATTTCGACTAACAGATTGGTCACTAGAAACAGACGGAAGGACTAAACAATGTGTTTCGCAAAACGTTAAAGACGTATCCGTGTGTTTTTTAAAATGATGAAACTAAACAATGTGTTCAGCACACGTTTGAGACATTTAAATGATTCAACCAAAAAAAATAAAATTCAACTCCATTTCTTTATTTTCTCCTCCATTTTCCATAACTGCCCCCGCTAATCACGCTCTTCTTCTTCTTCTTCTTCTTCTTCTTCATCACTCTACTCTCCACACTAACACTAACCATACCATACATTATCATGTCTCTTCCATTTCTCATCCTCTTCTCCATCTTCTTCTCCGCTTCTTCTTTCCCATACGGTTAGTGTTTCATGTTATAAAAAAATAAAAATAAAAATAAAATCTACTCTCCATCTTCTTCTTTTTTTTACTAACTCCGTTTATTTTCTTCCCCAGATATTTCCGTCTACATTGACTGCGGCGGGCCCACCAACTCCACCGATTCATTCAAAACCACGTGGCTTTCCGACCGCTTCTTCACCGGCGGCGGCTCCTCCGTCGTATCGGAGCCGCTCCACTTCCGCTTCCCTCAAGAAAAAACTCTCCGCTTCTTCCCTCTTTCCTCCGGCAAGAAGAACTGCTACATCATCCCTCTTCCTCCCGGCCGGTACTACCTCCGTACTTTCACTGTTTACGATAACTACGACGGCAAATCTCACTCTCCTTCCTTTGATGCTTCTGTCGAGGGTACTCTCGTCTTTTCCTGGCGCTCCCCGTGGCCCGAAAACCTCGCTCGTGACGGCGCGTACTCCGATCTCTTCGCTTATGTTAAAGATGGTGAGGCTGATATCTGTTTTTACAGTATTGCCACTGATCCTCCTGTCATTGGCTCTCTCGAAATCCGGCAGGTTGATCCTCTTTCGTATAGTTCTGGAACAATCGGTGATGATTTTATTCTTGTGAATTATGGAAGATTATCCTGTGGCTCCGTTCAGTGGGGCCCGGGTTTCACCAATGACAGTGATTTGTTCGGGCGCTCGTGGCAGTCTGATTCCGAATTCCGATCCTCGGACAGTTTCCGGTCCTTATCGACACGTGAAATGATCTCCGGGACTGGTCAGCTCCCGAATTACTTCCCGATGAAGCTGTATCAAACGGCGGTTACTGGAACTGGGGTTCTGGAGTATGAAATTACGGTGGATGCGAAGTTAGATTACTTATTGTGGTTCCATTTCGCGGAGATTGATTCGAGTGTGAGTAAGATTGGGCAGAGGGTGTTTGATGTTTTGGTCAATGATAAAAATGTGAGTAGAGTTGATATTTTTGCTAAGGTTGGGAGCTTAGCGGCTTATAGTTTACCGTATACTGTGCATAATCTCAGTAGTGCTGGGTTGACTGTCAAATTGGTGCCTGTTGTCGGGGCGCCATTGATAAGTGGAATTGAGAATTACGCTTTGATTCCTAACGACATTTCTACTTATCCTGAGCAAGGTATTTGGTTTCTACATTGTATGCTAATTTAGTCTGTATTATTTATGTAAATTAATACATGTGTTGCAATTACTCAAATTGGAAAGAGATTTGGTTTTCGGATTAGACACTGCATTTTGTCAAATTGAGAAACTTGTGGTGTTGGGTTGGTAGATTGGAAAGAGTTGGTTTTTTCGATGTTACATCTGATTAAATGATGAAAGAATGATTAACAATTCTTTTCATTGTTGAGGCTTGTTCTTTCCGAAATGACCATCTTACTAATGGAGTTATCATGTTGTAGTTAATGCTATGAGATCATTGAAAGAGTCACTTCGTGTTCCTGATAGAATGGGTTGGAATGGAGATCCTTGTGCTCCAACTAACTGGGATGCTTGGGAAGGAGTTACGTGCCACTCAAACAAAGATGGAACTGCCCTTGTTATATCTCAAATGTAAGCAATGACTCCTCTCTTTCTTTTGCATAGAATACAAAATGCTGTTTTTATTGCAATTCTCGTGAAGCAAACAAATGTGTTACGCTCTAGGATCCATCAAAAAACAATTTTTTCTACTTGCTTTTTTGTTTTCATGTCTCTATTGGTGCATGCAGACATATTTGAATCATGTTTAATTTGTAAGCTACTTTCTCCAGAGATCTTGGAAGCCAAGGCTTGAAGGGATACATAAGTGATCAGATTAGTCTTTTGTCAAACTTGGTAAGCTTGTAAGTATCAGCTTGAATCAATTCGTACATCACAGACATCTCATGTTTCATGGTCTTAGAGAGAATATGCTGGATGTTGTAGTTGGATGCATGCCATGACCATAACATAAGCCATTTGTTTTATTTGTATCCTGGTATATATTACACTTGCTGAACCATGTCTTTTTTTTCCATTCATCTTGGTTGGGCCTTTAACAAAAAAAACTAAATGTCTTTTTCCTGCAAAGGTTATTTTCAATCATTTTATCATTGGTTGGGCTTTCACAAAAAATCTAAATATTCTTTGCCTAATACATAACTTTTTTGTCAAGGGTAAACCATTATTTAGTCCTTATAGTTTTACCTAAAGTGTTAGTTGGTCCACTATTTAAGTATAAGGTCCCTAAGGTTTTTCATTGTCTATTATATAGCCCTACTGTCAAATGATACGGTTAAAATAGATGAAAGTGCAAAACTAATTCTCTGTATGCCTCCTGACTTTCTTTATTTTACGTCTGAAACTTGTTTTCCTCTTCTTGTAATCATTTTCTCTATCTCTCTCTAAACTTTGAGTTTTTGAGTTTTATTCTCGTCGACGTCTCTTATTTCCTTCATTTAGAAAGGTTGTTGCTTTTGATGATTCACTTCACATTTCTTTCTTCCATTGACTTGAAAATAATAGAAAGCCACAGGAATGTATCCCAAATCTTCTCTATATATTTATCAATCCAATACTCGGTGAAGTTTATTGTGCAATTACTGCTCTTTTTCTGGAAATTTCTGCTCTTATTTTGAACACCATTAAGAGTTGCTGAAAAATGTAGAGAAACTGCTTTATATACTTGATATATCTTACCAGCTCTTTCACTTGTAAGAGACCATGGAGCATTTGATAGAAATTTGATATCGTTTGTCAAACTCATACTTATTAAAAGTGCAAAGTGCACTGGGGCGCAAATCAAGGCACTCGCCTGAGAAACACGAGTCGCATAGATTAAACCAGATTAAACCAGCTAAAAACATAATAAATAAATAAATTTCACACAAACACACATATGACCACCTAAACAAGGTTAAACCACCTGAAAACATAATAATAAATGCCAAAGAAAACAACATATGCTAAAGTTCTAAGCGTCTTAAATCTCAACCAAACATATATGTCTACTGCCTAAATAATAATGCTACTAAATAACTTTTCACTCTCAATTAAAAGGAACACACATCTAGTCACCCCATCAAGATCATCATCATGATCTTCAAGATTAACATCGTTTGAGTTGAGTTTTTCTTTCTTCTTTACATTGGTGGCTCAGTGGCTGACTCTTAAAATCCCTTTCTCTAGTCTTCTATTTATATGTGATTCTCTATATTTAGGAATCTGGTCATATGTGACTCTTTATATTCTTATTTAGGTCTCTATTTTCTTAAATAAGATACTGATAAAATATTTAAACAAAAACAACCGGTAAAAAACTTTAAAATCCCTAGTGAACCGAATCTGCACCTTAGGCGCGCCTTGGATGAGGCTCCAAGGCTCAGGCGGGCCGCAACAAAGCGCGAGCTTTTGAAACTCGCCAAGCCTGGCTCAAGCAAGGCGCAATGGCGTGAGCCCTGCTTGAGGCACGCTTTAACAACTATGGTCAAACTTCCATCAATTTGATGAAAGAACCAAAGTAACTGACTTCGTTATAGATTTTTATACGTTATCTACTTGAAGGAATAGTTGGTCATTTGCAGTGTTTAAGAAACAATGTAAAATTATTGAAGTAGAGAGCTAACTATTATCTTCCAAATTATTGGATTAAAGAAACCTCATCGAAAGAGAGATAATCCTATGTTTCCTTTATCAGGGGTATTTTTGTCTTTTTGAAAGTAAGTTAAATCCTTTTAATTGTTTGTATCACAAAACTATGGATGGAATGGTATTAAGGGACTAAACAATTTAATGGAAACAAAACCACGAGACCATATTATTATTTCTTAATGAACATGGACTAATCATCATAGTTATTAAAGGTGTGTCTTACACAAGGCTCACAGTAGTGAGCCTTGATTGCACAAGGCGATGCGCTGTTTCGAAGGCTCTCACCTTGTTCGCCTGAACTGGGATTTGGAGCTCGAGTCAGGGCACGCCTCAGAAACATATACTGTTTTGACCAAACAACAGAGAATGTCAAGTTCATGTTATCTATGATGTACGAACTTAACTTGGTGTTTTTGACATTAACTATTATGTTTTTATGTGGTTGTCTTGTTTGTGATGTCACAAGTGTATTTGTTTTTCCGGTGCCCACCTTGCGTGGCACCTTATGCCCTTAAGTCTATAACAACTATGCTCATCTGTGTATTAGATAAAAAGTAAAACTATAGGGACTAAATAATTTTTACTCTTTTTTCAATTACTTAACTGGTGACTAATCAGCAAAACAGATAAACAGATGTAGGATTTCTTCTAGGAATTAGGAACAATCCGATGTTTCTGATCAATGAAAAAGCTTTTGTTTCATACATCAATCGGGAATCTGTTCATCTTCCTCCTGTTATAGCACTATATTATCTAGTTACACTTAAAACTGTGGTTGCTCATGTTTCCCTACTCTAAATTAATTCTATGGCCTTTGTTATGAAAATATACGTTAGGACTTATCCTATTTTAAGTATATCTCTGTGCAGTTATTTTCTCTCTCTCTCTCTCTCTCTCTCTCTCTCTTGCTGATGTAACAATCCGATATGTCTTTTAATCTTTCAGGAATTTGAGTTCTAATTCTTTGGGAGGAACTCTTCCAACAGGACTTGGTCATAAATCACTTGTTCAGATGTAAGTACTATATATTTTGTTGGGTAGTGTCAATGACCTGCGTGTGTTTGTGTTTTCTATTCATATGCTGTAGGGTTCATTTATAATATGCGAAATAGTTGTTTCATGGGCTTGATTGAGCAATTTATCTGCTTTGCTGTTTTCTATTGCTTCTGCAAGCTCACAAAAATGATCTCTAATATGTTCATAATTATTTCCTTTTCAAAGATAAATGTGCTACCGTCAGTTTACGTATTAGTGTGATATCTCATGTGCTTTTGGTCTGAATGTCCACTTAACACTTCTGTTCTCGGCGTAATGATGCTATTACTAAATACTTACCACCTTTATATTTCTACTTTGCAGAGATTTATCAAACAATCAATTCTCTGGACCCATACCAGAAAGTTTGGCATCTTCAAGTCTACAGCGTGTGTAAGTGGCTCTGCATTTATGTATTTTCTTATCAATTCAACTTCTTGATGAGTGTGGATCTTTAATATGTTGTTTTCTTTTGTACCTCTGTGACAATCATGTAACATGAGTGCTTTCTAATTTTTTATACACATTTATAGTGTTAGCAACTGAATGGCGTTCTTCCCTCAAGGCAAAACACTTTTTAGGTGCTCTATAAAATTTTCATTAAGCTATCGATTTCTTATGACTTTTAGTTTTTTAAGTTATTGAATGATGAAACATTCAAAAAATATGAACCAATTATATTTGAACTTTTATTTTAGCTTATGATATCAATGAGTTGGACAGTCATTTATTATATGAGTGTAAATTTGAGTTTTTCTTCAAAATAAAATTTCTAGTTGATGGAATAATTGGAGCTCAACTCCTCCGAGTCGCAATTCCGAGCAAGATTTTATATATTGACATAATGGAAATGTAACTTCATTTTTTTCCTTCTTCCGCATATTATTAAATGCTTATTTATTTATTTATTTATTTTATTCGACAAGTAATTCAATGTTAAGAAGATGCTCAAGTGTACTAGATGTGATCATACTGAAATATCTTTTCTGGTCTTGAGTTTTTTAGATTTCCTTTCTGTAACATTCTTACAGCTGATGTGATCATACTGAAACATCCTTTTTCTTGTCAGGATATTGAATAATAACTTGTTAGAAGGGCAGGTCCAGGAGGAGCTTTATTCAATTGGTCTGCATGGTGGGACTATAGAGTATGTGCTATGTTCTAGCCTTCATATCCTATGCTGTTCATTATTTCTGTTTGTGAACCATAAATTCTTAATGGATATATTGTTGGTGGCATTTAGATTTTTGTTCAACAATAATTTCTATATTCTACCTGCATATTCTATGAGCTTACGGTTCCATTTAATGATTTTAAAAGGTAATGAAATATAAACTGTTGGCTTGATAGTTTAAGAATTTCCATTGCTGAATTTTTAACTGAAAACACAATTGCTGATATAGGAGCATATTAGTAATTGGTTTATAGTGCTATGTTTCATGGATTAAAGTTCCTACTTAGACGCATTACTGGATGTATGCTCAATCAGTGGTACTGTTGGTTGTATGACATAGTTTGCACTTTGCATCATCATTAATTCCTTCAAGCCTTTCGCATCAATTTTTTTTCTGTTTTTGATTCAGCGTCACTTGTGAAATAGAAAATCTAATCGTTCTGCTGTTTTTGTTTTCTTTAGTTCTTATCTTAGCAAATCCTAACTTACCCCAAAAGGCACCTTAAAGGGATAGGATTGCTTTATTTATTTAAGAAGCCAATATAGCTTCCAAGTTAGCAACGTGGGACACGCTCCCTCACGCCCAATTCATATGGCGCGTGACGCCAATATAGCAGGGGCTCTCACATTGTTCAACCATAGCTCTGATACCATCTTAGCAAAGCCTAGCTAAACCCAAAAGGCACCTTAAGGGGATAGGATTGCTTTCAATATTTAAGAAGCCAATATAGCTTCCAAGTTAGCAATGTGGGACATTCAACATCTTACCTTAAAATGCTGGTGCTCCACCTGTCAAAACGTATTATCTATTTGGGATCTTAAACAACCTTCTTACCTCCTATATATAATTTTTTTTTTTACTGGACTTTCGATGTTTGAATATCTACTTTTTTCTGCTTCCTTTGCAGTCTCTCAGGTAACAAAGGCTTGTGTGGTGTGCCCTCCTTGCCTGAATGTTCATTGCTTTGGGAGAATGGGCATTTGTCCACTGGTGGTAAAATTGGAATAGCTGTATCAAGTATTGTAGTCGTCTCTCTGCTTCTATTGGCGGTGTACATATATATCAAGAGGAGCAGAAATGATTACGACTTTGCCCCTTCTCATGATTTAATGTGTAAGTATAACATCAAGAGCAGTTCAAGTTTGTTGTGTTATCATTTCATGTCTCATACTTCATATCATTGTATCTTGTCTTGTATCATTTGGTATCATGTTATTAGGTTCATTTTTTCATTAAATACAATCCATAATGCACATTTCATAGTTTTATATTCATGAAATTTAATCAACTGTCACATTTTGAATTTACTTAGTTTTCATAATGGATATTGGTGAACTTTTTATGTTAAAGTTGAGATATAAACACGTGAGAAATTTGAAACGGAGATGCAATAGGAAAAATAGTCGTATAAAAGAGTTTTTGAGAATCAAAAGAAATGAGTCATATAGAAGGGAAAAAAGTTCATCTATTTTCAATCTGGGAAATTTATTTGTCACTTGTACAAACTCCTGATGCAATGAATCTAAATAGAATAATCGAAGCACTTGCCTAGTAGTTCAGTAACTAGCAAGTGCTGTCGCTTTCAGTAGTTAAGAATCACTCTTGCCCATCATAATTTACTGTTTCTTATGTATTTTTCCCCTTGTTATTAAAAATCTGTTAGAGTTTTTGCTCTGTACTCCATCAGAATTTTCTGCAAAAATAAGTTTATCAGAAAATTTCAGCATTACCAAGTGATTGCCATTGTGCATGACTAGTATCATTAGCACACACTTGTCCTTAGATGTATGATTCAAGATTTTTGTGCTTTGTATTGTATGAGTCTTTTTTGGATGCCTATTCGAGATATAGGTATGTTAAAAAGTAAATTGATAGCAGAATGAATCTGATGGAATGTTAAAACAGCTATGGCGGCAAAGAGAAACAAATACCAGAGACAGAAGTCATTGATGCATCTCGAAATGGAGAGTCAACATGCCAAAGGATTGCCGTCCCCTTATGGTCCACAGTAGCAGCCTTCTTGACAAGTATATTACTCAATTATTGATCTTGACGATTGGAGCGAGAACGCAATAATGAGGGGAGTCTTGATGTCACTAACAAAAATTTGCACAGAAAGGACTCGAGCTTCTTCTCCCGATCCACAAAGTTAAGTTATTTGGCTTAGAACAAGATGCGGTTTGCAGATGTCACAGTATCTATGAAATGGGATAAATTGCGTATTTATTCTCACTCACAAACCCTTCCTTGATGTACCATACCCATTTTTGCTCTTTGAAATTTTAGCTATGAATTGTTGACAAGAGGTTGAACATTTTAGCAATTTAGTTGCAAGTTGATTCTTAATATAATGTATATCTTGTTTGTGATCATGTTGTATACTACATAGGATTTATTTTTTTTGGTTCTGAATTAGATGTGTAATATTGACTGCATTAGAGTGAAGAAGCTCTGAAAGTAAACAAGCAATGAATGTTGATTGCTGAGTGGAGCACTGAGCACAAAAGGTTATTTATACTAATTATAAGTGATTTCTGATACATATAATGGTTGGTACCTCGGAAGCCTTCCTTTTCTGGTTTTGCATAAAGGTAACCATGTCGATTTGCTTTCGCTTGTTTGTAGTCTTGTTTTATTGGCCGATTATGATATTTTTACGAATTTCCTTTTCCTTAGATTTGCATCTTTTATATGTATACAATGTTTGTTTATAGCTCTTGTGGATTTAGCACGTATCAGAAAAGGCTCAAAATGATTCTAGAGTGGTCCAAATGCCGAAAGGTTCAATTAAAAGGTCTGAACTATCGGAATAGCAATTTTTTATAATTAACAATCGTATTTGAAGTTTCAAGAAATATGATTGTTAATTAAAAAGGAAAAAAAGAAATATGATTTGGTTCCTCTGCTCATTGTAATCCCCTGTCCTCCCACCCCCTGCATTTGTGGTCCTTATAACGTTATAGGGCCTTTAACCGATATCTGTGAAGTTTTTATTTCTCGTTATTTTGCTTACCATCATATATATAAGATGAAAATATAAACTGTAAACATTTATTTGCAAGTCAATGTATTCATAGGGTCTAATTTGTAATTAAGCCTTTTTCTTATACATCATCTTGACAACTGATTAAAAATTAAATATACGACTTTATCAAAAAAAAAATTAAATATACGACTAAAAATAATCTAATTCTTCGGCAGAAGATCGAATTAGAATCACACTTTTCATTAATTTCAGACTCTAAAATGGCAAAACTGTAATTGTAATAGGAAAGTTATGAGATCGAATCACATAAGGATTAGAGCTTTGTTATTTAATGTAATCGTAATTGTGCAATTTATTTTTTTAAAAATATAGTTGCAATCAATTTAAAAAAAAGTTCATTATAAATAATATATACACAACAAACTCAATTTATTTCACATAATTTCAACCAAATACAGAAAATTTCATCCAATATCACACAATTTCATCGATTTTCTCAAACTAACTGATAATTATAGTCACTTAATTTCAATTAATTTTGACAACTTCTAAACTCCTTGCAATTTATAAAAAGGAAAAAAGAAAGACAGTGGATAACAAATAGGATACAGTTTCAAAAAATAAAAAAACATTAATTAATTACCCAGCAAAGAGTAGTTTAGTGGTTATTACGTTCCCAAAGGAAACATGAAGTCTTGGGTTCGAATCCCAAAAATAAGAAATCAAACAATATGAGAGGATTTGTTGTCTTGAAAATTGTATTCTCTTGCATGTTTCACTCATATAAATCATTTAAAATAATCAAAATTAATATATTGTGTGGATCTTGATGAACCCTGAGTGTTTTGACTATGTACAAATCCTTTAGAAGATGAATTTTTTATTTTGACTTATACTAATGAATATTGACTAATAATTTTTGTTAAGTATTTTGTCAAGTTTTATCAGCAGGTGCTGAATGAAGTTTAAACTACTTCACTATGAACTCAGAAGATAAAGCTTGAAGACAGTTAGAAGTTGTCTCACAAAAACTGGAACCTCCGCTCTGGAGAAACTCAGAAGATTGATCAAGCTCTCCTCAGAAGTTCAAGATTAAGAAGAAGCAAAGATTCCGTTGTTGATCAAAAGCTTAGACAAAACGTATTGAGTGCTCAGAAGAACGGTTCTGTTAAGCATTTAATGCACTTGTCAACTGCATTTAATGCTAGGCGCCAAAACTTCAAAAAGCTGTTGAAGGAGCGCGTCTTGTCTACAACAAACAAAACCAGAATTTCTTTATCTACCCTTTGTTGATCCAAATGAAGAAATGTTTCAGTCAACCATATTCTTCAATTTAATTCATTACCAGATTAAGTTAAAAAACAAGGTTAACATAATCAATAGTGTTTGAAGACCGTTTGAAGAAATGACAGATTAACGGCTACAACTCTGTCATCATCAAATTCAAAGTTCAAATTCAAGCAACGGTCATCCTCAAGACACTATAAATAGTAGCCAAGCTCATTTGTGTTCTTACACGCGATATTTTTGAGCTATCTTAACGCACTGTTATTCTAAGCAAAAACAGAGCACTTCTCATTCTTTCTCTTTTCTTATTGATATCTGTAAAAGCGAGAGAGTGAAGAAACACAAGTTCATAATAGGAATCTTGTAAACTGATATCGTTTGTGATATTCAATTAGATTTGAGAGAAATCTAGTTGAGGTTTAAGTTGGGTGAGAAATCCAGAAAACAGGGTTGTTGTTGTTCTGGTGAAAATCATTTAACCTACTCTAGGCTACTCAGAACTAAGTGAGAAATTAGCTTAAGTTCTGTTGATGTAAAGGAGCTTCTAAACGTGCCATAAACGTTCTGAATAGTGGATTTAAAATCTCTGCTGACTGCGATCACAGGGGACAGGACGTAGTCACAAGACTTATGTGGCGAACCTGGATAAATCGAACTGTTCCCTCAGGACCTCTTGAATCTCTTTCTCCCTCCTTATAACTTGTTAATTTTTCTTTTGTGTACTTGCTTAATATTTAGTGCTGAAATAGTTTGCTCATTAAATTCACTGTCTTTGTTCAGAAGACTATCCAGAAGCTCTGTCTAGCAGAACTTCTGTTGCTTAAAAGGCAAAAATTGCCTTAAGGCAGAATCTCTCTCAGAAGCGCTTTCCTAAAGCTTGCCTCTGACTCTGAAGAGATTGGATTCTGAGTTAAGTTTCTCTAAAAACTTAAATTCGGACTTAGACACCTATTCACCCCCCTCTAGGTGATTCTGATCTTGTTAGGGCCAACTAGTGGTATCAGAGCAAATGTCACTTTGCTTATTTACTGAAAGATCTAACAATCTAGTGTAAGATCCTATCAGAATCAATAGAGATGGCTGGTAGACACCTAGCTGAGAACAACTCTCACCTAATGATCACAGAGGGTTCCTCCGCAACTAGACCACCACAATTCAATGGTGACAATTACTCTTATTGGAAAAAGAGGATGATGTATTTCATCCAAGCTCAGAGCATGAGTGTCTGACTTGCTGACACAGAAGGTGATTTCATCCCTACAAGGATGGAAGAAGGTTTAGGGAATGTTATGATCCCCTCTGAAGACTGGACTGATGATATCCTTAAAAAATTGCAAAGTAATGCTTCAGCAATAAATATGTTGCACTGTACACTTACTGCTTCTGAATATAACAAAATTTATGCTTGTGAAACAGCCAAGGAGATTTGGGACAAGCTTGAAGTAACCTATGAAGGCATAGGAAAGGTGAAACAATCTAAAGTCAACCAACTCATGAGGAGTTATGAATTGTTTGAAATGCTGGATAGAGAGTCTATCTCAGATATGAATTCAAGATTCACCAAAATTGTCAATGACTTGAAGAGTTTGGGAAAGGATATCGAAGAAGAAGAAAAGGTGACAAAAATTCTCAGAAGCTTACCTAGGTCATGGCAAGCTAAGAAGACTGCTATAGAAGAAGTTCAGGACTTAAGCTGGTATGCTTATGATGAGCTCATTGGTTCATTAATCACTCATGAGATATCAATGAAAAATCATGACTTAAGAGAGAAGTCAGAAGGAAAGAGACGAGTTGTCCTGAGAGCTGAGTCTTCTGAAGAATCCTCTGAAGATGAGGAACTTGCTATGCTGACCAGGAAGTTTAAAAAGGCTTTTAGAAAAGGCAGAGGTGGAAACTACAGAAAGCCCTTCCGAAGCTTTGATAAGCGAGCTCCTGAAGCAAGTGAAAAGCCCAAGAGAGATCCTAGCAAACCAGTTGTGTGCTATGGATGTCGGCAACCTGGACATATTAAGCCTAACTGTCCAGAGCTGAAAAAGGATAAGAAGAAGTTCAAGAAGGCTATGCTTGCTGCGTGGTCAGACTCTGAGGCCAGCAGCTCTGTTGAAGAAAAAGAAGAGCAAGCCCAAATATGTTTTATGGCAATTGAAGAGCCATCTTCTAAAGTCAACACAGGAGAAACTTCCGCATCTCATGAACCTACATTTGATTCTGAGGTAAACATATCTGTTGAACAAGATATCTTAGACTCTCTTGAAGAACTATATAGTATGTTCAAATACCTGAAAACGAATTGGACAAAAGTGAGACTGACAAGTTTCTTAGGTTTACCCAAGTCTATTCTGACATGAAAGTGTTAGAAGAAAAGTTGTGTAAACAGTTCAACACTCTTGCTAATGACCCATAAGCCAAAGGCAAGGAAAAGCTGCCTCTGAGGAGTGATAAACCTCAGAAGAAGAAACTTGTCACTCCCTCTCTTCTGAAAGAGATCTCTTCTCCTCCTGATGTGGGAACTTCTGAAAGCTTCATTGCTTCTGAAGAAGTTGGACCTTTCTAGCAGAAGAAGAAAACTCCTAAGAAAAGGTTAGGGAAAGATCCAAGAACCCTCATTTTTTCAAACTTTGCAAGAGTGATTGTCATTAGTTGAAGGATTGCAAGTATCACATTAAAAACCTCTTGCAATCTGAGATATCACTAAAACCTGCTGAATATAAATCTAACTCTGAAGGACCCAATAAGGATTGAGTACCTGTCACTAATTGATTGTGTTGCATGTGGCTCTGAGTGCTCCATCAATGTCAAAGCTGTGGTACATTAACAGTGGGTGCTCAAGGCATATGTCAAAGCTGTGGTACATTTTAGCACCAAATCAACTCGATTTCTTCAAACTTGATCCCTACACATGAAAATACAAATACAAAGGTAAAGTTGCCCTTAACCTATGTAAATTTAAGCTAAATGGATCAATTTCTTATGAATATATCGATTAAATGCCTTGAATTATAAGTACATTTTGGACTCATCAACTTCCAAAGTACTTCTGGGAAAGGCTGTAAACATAGCCTGTTATGTTCTGAATAAAGTGCTTATCAGAAGCATCCTGAACAAGACCCCCTATGAACTTTGGAAAGGTAGAAAACCTAAGATTGGGTATTTTAGAACCTTTGGATGTAAATGCTATATTTTGAATACAAAAGAATATCTTGCAAAATTTGATTCAAAGGCAGATGAGGCCATTTTTCTTGGCTACTCAACACATAGTAAAACATATAGGGTTTTTAATAAGAGGACTCAAACTTTAGATGAATCTGTTCATGTTCAGTTTGATGAGACTAACCCTGCAGATAGTAGAGCTCCTAAAGATGATGAAGTTCCAGCTCTTGAAGATGATGAAGTTCCAGCTCCTGAAGTTACATCTCCTGATGCTGCTGTAGATGCTCCTCCTAGAGCTGTTGAAGTTATTTCTCCTGTTACTGTCAATCCAGTTCCAGAAGAGAATCTTACTCCAGAAGTTAACTTTATTCTAGAAGATGCTCTTATATATGATTCAACAAATGATGAACAAGTTTCAAAAGATACATTGGACATTCCAAAATAAGTTAGAGCTCCTAAGAATCACCCATTGGAGAACATCATTGACTCTGTTCATAATCCTGTCATGACCAGAGCTCAGCTCAGAAGATACATGGGGAATGTGGCTTTTGTGTCACTTCTGGAGCCTAAGGACTTCTATGGAGCTGAAGATGATGAATCCTGGTTAATAGCAATGCAAGAAGAACTTGACCAGTTTAAAAGGTTAGAGGTTTGGACTTTGGTACCCAGACCTAAGAACAAGAAGATTGTTGGTACCAGGTGGGTTCTGAAGAACAAACTTGATGAATATGGAAATGTTGTGAGGAACAAGGCAAGACTTGTTGCTCAAGGGTACAGTCAGCAAGAAGGCAAAGATTATGGTGAAACTTTTGCTCCTGTTGCAAGACTAGAAGCCATAAGGATTCTGTGTGCTTTTGCATCATACAAAGGGTTAAAGCTGTTCCAAATGGATGTGAAAAGTGCAATCCTAAATTGGTACATTGATGTAGAATTTTATGTATCTCAGCCTCCTGGCTTTGAAGATCCTAAATTCCCAGATCATGTGTACAAGCTTCAGAAGGCTTTGTATGGACTGAAACAAACTCACAGAGCTTGGTATGAGAGGTTGACAAAATTCCTTCTGTCTAAGGGTTTTGTCAGAGGCTGTGTTGATACTACTTTGTTCACTCTGAAGAAAGGCAAAGATATCCTTTTAGCACATGTATATGTTGATGATATTATATTTGGTGCTACTAATGAATCTTTGTGCATAGAGTTCAGCAACCACATGAAGTCTGAGTTTGAAATGTCTATGATGGGAGAATTAACATTCTTCTTAGGCCTTCAAATTAAGCAAAGTAATGATGGTGTGTTTATCAATCAAGCCAAGTATACAAGAGAAGTGTTGAAGAAATTTGGCATGTCAGAATCTAATGCATTTGACATTCCTATGGATGTCAGCAAAGACTTTGATGATGAAACTAAAGCTGGTAAACCTGTAGACATAAAAACCTACAGAGGTATGATTGGTTCTCTTTTATATCTAACTGCTAGTAGGTCAGATATACATTTTGTTGTGTGCTTCTGTGCTAGATATCAGGCTAAACCAATGGAAATTCATGATGTTGCTGTTAAGCGTATTCTGAGATATATTAAAGGCACTTCAGAATCTGGTTTGTGGTATCCTTGTTGTACAAATTTTACTCTTGTAGGATACATGGACTCTGACTATAGTAGAGATAAATTGAAGAGAGTCAGCACTTCTGGTGGTTGTCATTTTCTGGGGGAGTGCTTAGTCTCCTAGCATAGTAAGAAGTAAACTTTTGTGGCACTTTCAACTGCTGAAGCTGAGTATGTTGCTGCTGGAAGCTGTGTTTCCCAGATGCTCTGGATCAAGCAACAGTTGCTGACTATGGAATCACTCATGGAACAATTACAATCAAATGTGACAACAAGAGTGCAATTGACCTTTCAAAGAATCCCATACAACACAGCAGGATGAAGGATGTTCATATTAGGCATCACTTTCCGAGAGATCATGTTCTGAAGAAGGATATCATTTTAACCTATTTACCCTCTGAAGAGAATCTTGCTGATATGTTTACTAAGCCTGAGGCTAGTGGACCTTTCAGAAGCTTGAGAGAAGGCATATGTATGACTAATCCCCTTCAGTAAATTATCTTTAATACAATTACTTTTGCCTTAACTGCTAGCCATTTAAGGTAGTTAATCGTGCTTAAAGATAATCATGATGTTTAATTCTCTGTTTTGAGCATGCCTACATTAAATGCTATAACTGCGCTTTTCTGGTTTTAACGGTAACTAGTTCCTCTTTAAACGGTGGTTATATACTTTTTGAATTGTGAACGGTTTCTTTTTGGAGTATAAATAAGGGATTTCCATACTTAGCAATTTTCACCTAAGTTTTTTATCTGCTATTAGAATTTTCTGCAATCTTTATACTCCATCTTTTTGACCTAGATTTTCACTTATTCTCTTCCCTAAAATGGCTCAAGAACAAAATGTTATTGTCACTCACCTCTTTGATACCGATTCCGAAGATAAACTTAACCAATCTAGGGTTTTCACATCAAAATTCCTAGATGAAGAAGTTAGGACCACTGCCCCAATTTCTAAATGGTTAAGTGCTCAAAACTGGAACCCTATTGTTTCTCTTGATGAAGTCATCTATCCAGCCCTAGTGACTGAGTTCTACTAGAACTTATACTTTCGTTCTGATAAAGAAGATTTTGTTCGCTCGAGAATTGGGGACGAGAATTTTGAGGTTTCAAGAACCTCCATTGCTGAGGCAATGGGTACTGATGATGAAGGTGTCATCATAGGTGAAGATGGCTCTGCTGAAGGTTTTACTGATGTGAACTGGGGAAAGCCTGATCTTGAAGCTAAGGAAACCTATGCTACTTGGTTAACTCAGCACCAGAGGTGGGCACATTACCTCACAACTAATGTGTTCCTCCAAAGTCTGGGGGAGTTAATTGTGTCTCCAACAGGGAAAGAGTGTTCATGTACCATTTAATGAACGAAAAGAAGATCAATTTGCCTGCCATGATCAGTAGGCAGATGAAGACTGTGAAGTACAATAGTACTTTGACTTTTGGATCCCTCCTGGCGAGGTTGTTTGAAGCTGTGTCAACAACTATTCCAGGAGATGCTATCAGAAGTAGAAGTTCTCCTGTCATGCTCACCTTGACCAAATTAGCTTTTGGGGTTACACCATCAAAGATAGTTGACACTTCTGCTCCTGTCTCGATTGCTCAGAAGGAGATCATAAAGGATACTGAGAAAAGAATGAAAGCCAAGAAAGTGACTAAGGGTAAGAAGTCCAAGAGTGAGGTTGTGTTAGAGATTGTTAAACCAGTGGTTCAGGAACCAAGTCATACTTTGGTTCAAACAAAGATAAGTGTTGAACAATTTGGAAGGGTTGTTGCTGAAAAACCGTCTGGAGCCAGTGGCACTAAGGAAGCCATTGAGCATGATGTCCAGAAGAAGGCTGCTCAGAAGCAAGTTGAGGCTGATAGGCTTGCTGAGTTACCAAGGGTAGCTGAGGCAGAAAAGATTGCTGCAGTCATTAGAGCTGTTGAGGAAAACATGGCTGCTGTGCAAGCTGCTGAGAAACTTAAGAATGTTCCTCTGAGAACTGGTAGAACAAAAAAGTCAGCAGCAAGAAGAAAGTTTTTGAAGAAGAACTTCATCCAAGCTCCAGTTGCTCCTGAGCTTGAGGATGAAGATGTTGATGATGAACCAACACATGATGATGCTGATGAAAATATGTTGGATGCTGACCAACATAATGATGTTGATGAGAATTTGCTGGATGATAATCAGAATGTTGAGAATGCTGAAGGAGATATTGATGCTCCATTCATTGAGAATATTGTTGATGATGAAGGTATGAACAATGTTGATCTCGATGATCCGATTGAAAAAGCTCATGCTGAGGAAGAAGACGAAAATCATTTTATTGACTGGGTGCTGATGGATCAAGGGCGTGAGTCAGCAGGTAAAACTGCTTATGATTATATTGAGAGTCTTTCTCATCTTGATGCTATACCCCTTCAATCTTTTAATCATGTTGCTCCTCCTGAAATCATTCCTCCTTCTTCTCCTAAATCTCTTATTCATATTTCATCACCTCTTTCATCTCCTCCTGTTCATTCATCTCCATTAGCTTCTGTCACAGAAGCTAGTGCTTCAATTTCTCTTCCTCATGCTTCAACTTCATTTGTTGAAGTTATAATACCTAAAACTGCTCCTCCTTCTGGATCTTTTTCAGAAGTGAACATGGCCTCTGACCCAATCTTTACTGACTCCACTTCCATTTCCTCCACTATATCTCTGTCAACCTCCTCTGTATTTCCTCCTATAGGATCTACAGCTCCTACATTTTCACTTCCTTCCACTATACCTCTTTTCACTTCCACTCCTTCTACTACTCAAACTTTTTCTCCATCCTTATCAATTTCTGCTCCTTCCACAACTTCTATTCCTTCCTCTTCAACACCCTCTAGACATACACCTCTTGTGTGTGTTCCATTAACCACTGCTACCTCCTCTCCTGGAACTTCATTTGCTGGATTAACTCCCAACTATGAGTTCCTTCAAAATATCCTTTCTCAACATGAGCGAGTTGATCACTTTGGGGGACATGGTTTTTTTGGGAGAATTCATGTTCCTTCTGGTGCTGGCAATGTCCCTTCTGTTGAAGAGCTGAGAAGAATGAGTCAGAGTGGCTCTGGTGACTACTTGACTAGGGTAGCTGGACTTGGTCAGAGGAATTTTGATGCTGATATGTTAGCTCAGAGTTCTGTGCTTCAGGAACTACAATACTTGAAGGCCCAGAATCTGCAGCTTATGTCTATGCTGCAACTACAAGATCCTTCTGTCTATATCTAGAACTTAGCCAGTCTCCACCTTGCTGCAAATGATGAGATCTATAGGTTAAGACAGCTGGCTCTTACTCTTCCCACACTTGAGAATATTGCCTCTGCCTCTGCAAAGCAAGTCACTCCTACCTTGGATAGCTTGACTGCTGAAGTAACTGAAGCTAATGAGCGTTTTAAGGCTTAGAGTGAAGAGTATCCCAAGAGGTTTGATGATTTGCAAAGTACTACAATTCAAATCCTGAAAGAAGTTAAGTCTTCTGCTCCATCATCATCTACCTCTGTTCCTGCTGTGCCTCAACCTAGCATCTCTCCTGACTTGATGAAACAAATTACGGGTATTGAAGATACTCAAGCTGCCCAGAATGCACAGATTAAAGAGTTGATTGAGCTTATGAAGATGACTCATGAACTCTGTGTGAAACAAGAGAAGAACTTGGCAAGTTGTGTCAGGTTTATTCGAGGTCAGAGTTATATACAGAATGAAGTTATGTCTGGTGCTCTTTTACTTCAATAATCAATCTATCAAGCTGCTTCTGGAGGATTTGCACAAAGAACGCCATATGTCCTCTGAGACTTTTAACCGAATGACCAGATATGATCATGAGTTCAGAACTCGTCTGAATGTAATCAATTCTGTCAGACCTAGTGCCAATCAACTTATCGCTGCAGTATATATTCAGAAGAAGTTGTTTGATGCTGTTGCTCTTGGTATTGGGTCTGGTCAAATGGGGGAGAAGTCTGCAAGTCAGAGTGGTTCAACTGCTGGTGTCAAGAGAGCACATGAGAATGTTGGTTCTGGTTCTGAGCATCAGAAGAAATTCAAACATGATGATCCATCTAAAAGGAAATGACCATTAGGCCTCTTAGCCTTAGGTTGTGTTGGGTAGCTTGTCTTAGGACTTGTTTTATTCTTCCTTCTTTTTATGCTTATGTTTTATCTTTTGTGTATTTTTTGCTCTGATCAATTGAATCTTGACTATTATCTTCTCAATTGTGTCTCTGACTGTTTGATGCTTCTGAATCCTCATGAACTTTTAAATGCCTATGTTATTTGCCTATTGACTTACACTGCACAAAAATCTAACAATCTTGATCTTAAGCTTTAAATAAGTTAACACATATTGCTGGAGTTCACCATTTACATTATAATGGTGGAGTTAAGTCTTTTAGAGGCACTGAAAAACATAACTATGGGGGAGTTACTTTCTGAACCTTTGTTTTTCATTAAGTAACTTTTACCTTCTGAACCACAATTTGTCCATAACCAAAATGGGGGAGAATGATGAACCCTGAGTGTTTTGACTATGTACAAATCTTTTAGAAGATGAATTTTTTATTTTGACTTATACATAGTTATAGGCATAGTTATTTTGTTATTGTATTGTACTTTTGTTGATTGTACTATACAATTGTTTTATGGAATAAAAGGCATTAATTCATTCAGTTAATATATCTTGTATTATATGTACTGTATGAAGTATCCATTGATTGTATATCATAAATAACCAGAAGCTAGTTCTACTCATGGGAATGAATAGAATGTAAAGCTTTTACGAACAGGATATGTACACGTGTACATGATATGTTTGTAGGTACGTATGACCAATACGGGACTTGGTCGATCCGCTTTAGAAGGCACATGGTGGAAGTGTCATTGCCCTTCTATAAATGTAGATCTCTTTTATCTGTCGACCTGATTTCAATATAGTATTGAATGAGGAATCTGATTAGATTTGACATATGCCTAACAGGTCTGTAAAAGGATGCCAAATACGGGTATGATTGGTCTAGTCAGTGAACTCATTCATACTGATAGTTGAAGTGAAAGGATTACCACTCACTCCATAAGTGAGATGATATCATTAGGCCACTCGTTGAGGAGAACTGAGAAATGTGTGGCCACACTCAGATAAGCTGGTTACTTATCTGTTCTTCAGTTAACTCTAGATCGATAAATATCTCAAGTTGTAGAGGATGACGTCCACCATGCCTCATACTTGATATATCGATATGCTTGGTAAGAGATATTAGAGAATACTACAGGGTATCTATCTATATGAGATGGACTAACACTGTAATCAATTGGTGACTAATATGGTCTAGGCAACTCTCTATCAGTCGTTGAGCTAATTGATTATGGCCCACAGGATCGTGCACACTAGACACTGAGACTTGTACTCGGAGAACTAATACATGTAGTGTATTTGTGATGAACTTATTATTAGTTGTTAACTGATAATGTTGATTGATTAATTGTTCTGATTGGAACAAGTCAATTGATTATTTGGAGGGATTAATTAAGCGATTGATTAATTAGATTTTCTTTAGGGGTTAGTGTGTGATTAATTATAACCTAATTGATGTTAATTGAATCTATTGTATTCTATTGTGGTACAATCAGATTAATTAAATTAATGCAGGTACTAAAACTGTAATTAGTCGACATACTATAAATTAATCCTAATCGATTGAAACCCTAAACTTTCTGACACAGAATTCGAGAAAACCGTAATCCCTCTTAGCCCCCATTCGGCCGAACCTCTGCTGGTGGTGTCTGGAGTTTTGTTCATCGTTCTTCGTGCCTATTTCGAGGACTGGTCGTCTGAAGTGTTGTGCACGTGAACTTGGCGGAACCTCCGATCGTGCGGTTCGTCCATCTCTCTCAGAGGGATTCAATGTGAGTGACTAAAGTAGTTTAATCACCATTAATTAAGTAAATAACATTGAGGCAATGATAAAGATCAAAGTAATCTGATCAATGATGTTTAATATCGTTTTTCTCGCTTCCGCTGCGCGACTCTGATCGTTGATCAGATTCCAACAGAAGAAACACAAGTTCATAATAGGAATCTTGTAAACTAATATCGTGTGTGATATTCAGTCAGATTTGAGAGAAATCTAGTTGAGGTTTAAGTTGGGCGAGAAATCCAGAAAACAGGGTTGTTGTTCTGGTGAAAATCATTTAACCTACCCTAGGCTAGTCAGAACTAAGTGAGAAATTAGCTTAAGTTCTATTGATGTAAAGGAGCTTCTAAACGTGCCATAAACGTTCTGAATAGTGGATTTAAAATATCTACTGACTGCGATCACAGGGGACAGGACGTAGTCCTATGACTTCTGTGGCGAACCTGGATAAATCGAACTGTTCACTCAGGACCTCTTGAATCTCTTTCTCCCTCCTTATAACTTGTTAATTTTGCTTATGTGTACTTGCTTAATATTTAGTGCTGAAATAGTTTGCTCATTAAATTCACTGTCTTTGTTTAGAAGACTATCCAGAAGCTCTGTCTAACAGAACTTCTGTGGCTTAAAAGGCAGAATCTCTCTCAGAAGCGCTTTCCTAAAGCTTGCCTCTGATGAACCCTATGTGTTTTGATTATGTCCAAACGTTTCAGAAGATGAAAACTTAATACTCTCTTACATATAGTTTATTGTTGACTAATATTTTTTGTTTACTTAGTCTATGTGTAAGTTTCTCAGCAGGTGCTGAATGAATCATTTCTGGATTGTCTAAAGGACTCAGAAGATCTGTTTGCTGAAGTCAGAGTTCAATAATTCAGAAGCTGGATACTCCGCTCTGAAGCCGAAGTCTGCTAAAGCTCTCCTCAAATGTTCTTTGCAATCAGAAGATCTTTTACCAATTTGATCAGAAGCTTAGTCACGGGTTCTGGATAGCATTTAAGGCTCTGACAAGTGCATTTAATGCAAGGCGCCAAAAGTTCAAAAAGCTGTTTTGATGGAGCGCGCCTGTCTGTTCAAAAGAAACCAGATTTTCCTTGTCTACCCTTTGTTAATCCAATTGAAGAATGATTCCAGTCAACCTCATCCTTGATTTCAAATCACTTACCGGATTGAGTTAAAGAACAAGGATAACGGAATCAAAGTGTTTGAAGACCGTTTGAAGATTTGACAAATTAACGGCTACAACAACTGATGTCATCTCTATTGAAGATTCAAACTCACCAACGGTCATCTTCATTCACTATAAATAGTAGCCAAGCTCCAAAGCATCAAAAATACGCGTGATCATGGAGCAAAATCTCAACGCACTGTTTTAACAAGAAAAATAGAGCACCACTTCCCATTCTCAATCTTTCTTAGCATAGTCTTAGTTAAAGTGAGAGAGTGAAGAAAAACAAGTTCATAATAGGAATCTTGTAAACTGATATCGTTTGTGATATTCAGTTAGATTTAAAGAGAGAAATCTAGTTGAGATTAGAGTTGGGTGAGAAATCCAGAAAACAGAGTATTGTTTGTTCTGGTGGAAATCCTTTAACTCTTTTTAGCCTAGTCAGAACTAAGTGAGAAATTAGCTTAAGTTCTGTTGATGTAAAGGAGCTTCTGAACTTGCCATAAAAGTTCTGAATAGTGGATTTATAAAATCTCTGTAGGCTGCGACCTCAGGGGACAAGACGGAGTCACAGGATTTCTGTGGCGAACTTGGATAAATCGAATTATTCAATCAGGATCTCCTGAACTTCTTTCTCCCTCTTATACTTGTTATTTTTGCTTCTGTGTACTTGCTTATATTTAGTGCTGAAACAGATTTTCTCTAAAGTATCATTGTCTTTGTTCAGAAGACTGTCCAGAAGTTCTCAAATCAGAACTTCTGTTGCTGAAAACAGTCTAACTGTGTTTAGGCAGAATTTCCCTCAGAAGCAACTTCTGTAAGCTAGCTTCTGACTCTGAGGAAATTTGACTCTGAAAAATTAGTTTCTCGAAAAACTTAGAATTTATCAGTTTTCAACTTTGACACCTATTCACCCCCCCCCTCTAGGTGATTCTGTTCTTGATAGGGCCAAGAAGTGGTATCAGAGCGAAGGTCACTTCGCATATTTACTAAAGATCTAACAATCTAAGTGTAAGATCCTATCAGAATCAATAGAGATGGCTAATAGACACCAGCCTGAGAATTCTTCTCACTTCATAGTTCCAGAAGGTTCTTCCACTACTAGACCTCCATTATTCAATGGCAACAACTACTCATACTGGAAGAAAAGAATGATGTACTTCATCCAAGCTCAGAACATGAGTGCTTGGTATGTCATCACTAATGGTGATTTCATTCCTACCAGAATGGAACAAGGTTTAGGGAATGTTGTTATTCCGCAAAGAGAATACACAGATGACATTCTAAAAAAACTCCAAACTAATGCTTCAGCAATAAATATGTTGCATTGTGCACTTACAGCTACTGAATATAACAAAGTTTCTTCTTGTGAAACTGCACAGGATATTTGGAACAAGCTGGAAGTCACATATGAAGGAACAGGAAAAGTGAAGCAATCTAAAGTCAACCAACTCATGAGAGAATATGAGTTATTTGAAATGCTTGATAAAGAATTTATTTCAGATATGAACTCTAGATTCACCAAGATAGTCAATGACTTGAAGAGTTTAGGAAAAGACATTGAAGAATCTGATCGAGTGAAGAAGATTGTCAGAAGCTTACCAAGGTCTTGGCAAGCCAAGAAGACTGCTATTGAAGAAGTTCAGGATTTGAGCTATTACTTGTATGATGAGCTCATTGGGTCTCTAATTACTCATGAGATGTCATTAAAGAATCATGACCTAAGAGAAAGGTCAGAAGGAAAAAGAGTAGTACTAAAAGCAGAATCTTCTGAAGAATCCTCCGAAGATGAGGAACTGGCTATGCTGACCAGGAAGTTCAAGAAGGCCTTTAGAAAAGGCAGAGGTGGAAACTACAAGAAGCCTTTCAGGAGCTTTGACAAGAAAACTCCTGATTCTGGTGAAGGGTTCAAGAGAGATCCAAACAAGCCTATTGTGTGCTATGGATGTCAGCAACCGGGGCACATTAAGCCTAACTGTCCGGAGCTGAAGAAAGATAAGAAAAAGTTTAAGAAAGCTATGCTGGCTGCCTGGTCAGACTCTGAGACCAGCAGTGATCCTGAAGAAAAGGAAGAGCAAGCTCAGATTTGTTTTATGGCTATTGATCAGCCAACTTCTGAAGATGTCACAGGAGAAACTTCCGCACCTCTTGAAGCTACATATGATTCTGAGGTAAACAATTCTCATGAACTAGATATCTTTGATTCTCTTGAAGAACTCTATAGTATGTTCAAGTACCTGAAAAGGAAATTGGACAAGAGTGAGGCTGACAGTTTCTTAGGTTTACTCAAGTATATTCTGACATGAAAGTGTTAGAAGAAAAACTGTGTAAACAGTTCAGCACTCCTGCTGATGGCTCTAAAGCCAAAGGCAAGAAAAAGCTGCCTCTGGGAAGTGATAAACCCCAGAAGAAGAAGAAACCTGTCACTCCCTCTCTTCTGAAAGAGATAGCTTCTCCTCCTGATGTTGGTACCTCTGAGAGTGTTGTGATAGCCTCTGAAAATGTTGGTCCTTCTCAGAAGAAGAAGAAATCTCCCAAGAAGCAAAGGGAAAGATCCAAGAACCCTCCCTTTTGCAAGCTTTGCAAGTACCATATTAAAAACCTCTTGCAATCTGAGATATCATTAAAACCTCCTGAAGAGAAATCTAACTCTGAAGGACCCAATAAGGATTGGGTACCTGTCACTAATTGATTGTGTTGCAGGTGGCTCTGAGTGCTCCATCAATGTCAAAGCTGTGGTACATTGACAGTGGGTGCTCAAGGCATATGACAGGTGATGAAAAAGCATTCATCACATTTGATCCTAAAAGAGGTGGAAAAGTCAGCTTTGGAGATGCTCAGAAAGGAAGGATACTTGGTTCTGGATCTATAGGAACTAATCCTCCGATCGAAGATGTCTCCCTAGTCAGAGGCCTGAAGTTCAATCTCCTGAGTGTTGCACAACTGTGTGATAAAGGTAGAGATGTTGTCTTCAGCTCCTCTGGATGTAAAATCTTGGACAGTAAGTCAAGGGAAGTTATTCTAACTGCTCCTAGAGTTGAAAATGTTTTCATGCTGAATCTTGAGAATCTTTGCCAAAATATATGCTTGATGTCCAAAGAGGATACCTCCTGGCTCTGGCATAGAAGACTTGCTCATGTGAGCATGGACCTTCTGGCCAAAGTAGCTAGAAATCAATTGGTTGAGGGTCTGCCTGAAATTAGTTTTAAAAAGAATCATTTATGTAATGCTTGCCAATCTGGTAAACAATCCAGAAGCTCTTTTAAAACTAAGAAAGTCATTTCAACTAAAAGACCTTTGGAATTACTTCATATGGATCTTTTTGGCCCTGTTCAACCAATGAGCATGGGTGGAAAGAAGTATGTCTTTGTCATTATAGATGACTATTCAAGATTCACTTGGGTCATCTTGCTGTCTAGCAAAGATGAGTCACTTGGATGTTTCTCAGTTCTGATAAAGAAACTTGAGAATGAAAGGAATGAAAAGGTTGTTCATATCAGAAGTGATAATGGTGGAGAATTCAAAAACTTTAGGTTTGAAGAATTCTGTGAAACCAAGGGAATTGATCATAACTTTTCTGCTCCCAGAACTCCTCAACAAAATGGGGTAGTTGAAAGGAAGAATAGAACTCTGGTTGAGATAGCTAGAACTATGATCAATGAAAGAAGGCTTCCTAAGTACTTTTGGGGAGAAGCTGTGAACACAGCTTGCTATGTTCTGAATAGAGTGCTAATCAGAAGCATTCTGAACAAGACCCCTTATGAACTCTGGAAAGGTCGAAAGCCTAAAATAGGCTATTTCAGAACCTTTGGTTGTAAGTGTTATGTTTTGAATACAAAAGAATATCTTTCAAAGTTTGATTCAAAGGCAGATGAGGCCATTTTTCTTGGTTACTCAACACATAGTAAAGCATATAGGTTTTTTAATAAGAGGACTCAAACTTTAGATGAATCTGTTCATGTACAGTTTGATGAGACTAACCCTGCAGATAGTAGAGCTCCTGATGAAGATGTAGTTCAAGCTCCTGAAGTTACATCTCCTGTTGAAGAAGAAGATGTTTCTCCCAGAGCTGCTGAAGTGGTTCCTCCTGTTGCTGAACAAGCTCAAGATGAGAATCCTACTCCAGAAGTCTACTTCCTTCCAGAAGATGCTCCTATTTTTGATTCAATAAATGATGAACAGGTTTCAGAAGACTCATTGTGTTGGTGTGCCCTAGTTCTAGGCATAGTTATTTGTTGATGTATTGTACTTTTGTTGATTGTACTATACATTTGTTTTATGGAATAAAAGGCATTAATTCATTCAGTCAATATATCTTGTATTATATGAACTGTATGAAGTATCCATTGATTGTATATCATAAATTACCAGAAGCTAGTTCTACTCATGGGAATGAATAGAACGTAAAGCTTTTACGAACATGATATGTACACGTGTACAGGATATGTTTGTAGGTACGTATGACCAATACGGGACTTGGTCGATCCGCTTTAGAAGGCACATGGTGGGAGTGTCATTGCCCTTCTATAAATGTAGATCTCTTTTATCTGTCGACCTGATTTCAATATAGTATTGAATGAGGAATCTGATTAGATTTGACATACGCCTAACAGGTCTGTAAAAGGATGCCAAATACGGGTATGATTGGTCTAGTCAGTGAACTGATTCATACTGATAGTTGAAGTGAAGGGATTACCACTCACTCCCAAGTGAGATGATATCATTAGGCCACTCGATGAGTTGAACTGAGAAATGTGTGGCCACACTCAGATAAGCTGGTTACTTATCTGTTCTTCAGTTAACTCTAGATCGAGAAATATCTCAAGCTTTAGAGGATGACGTCCACCATGCCTCATGCTTGATATATCGATATGCATGGTAAGAGATATTAGAGAATACTACAGGGTATCTATCTGTATGAGATGGACTAACACTGTAATCAATTGGTGACTGATATGGTCTAGGCAACTCTCTATCAGTCGTTGAGCTAATTGATTATGGCCCACAGGATCGTGCACACTAGACACTGAGACTTGTACTCGGAGAACTAATACATGTAGTGTATTTGGGATGAACTTATTATTAGTTGTTAACTAATAATGTTAATTGATTAATTGTTCTAATTGGAACAAGTTAATTGATTGTATGGAGGGATTAATTATTCAATCGGGTTAATTAATTAAGCGATTGATTAATTAGATTTTCTTTAGGGGTTAGTGTGTGATTAATTATAACCTAATTGATGTTAATTGAATCTATTGTATTCTATTGTGGTACAATCAGATTAATTAAATTAATACAGGTACTGAAACTGTAATTAGTCGACACACTATAAATTAATCCTAATCGATTGAAACCCTAGACTTTCTGACACAGAAAATCACAGAACCCTAATTCCCTCCTCACTGAATTCGGCCGAACTCCCTAGAGTGATCCCGGAGTCTCCGTTCATCGTTCTTCGTGCCTCTTGCGAGTACCTGATCATTGGAGGTGTCGTGCACGTGAATTTGGAGGAATCACCGATCGTGCGGTTCGTCCATCTCTCTCAGAGGGATTCCATGTGAGTGACTAATGTAGATTTAATCACGTTAATTAAACAAATAACATTGAGGCAATGATAAAGATCAAGTGATATCTGATCAATGATTAAAAATCGTTTTTCTCGCTTCCGCTGCGCGACTCTGATCGTTGATCAGATTCCAACAGTGGCATCAGAGCCGTTGGTTGAATCATTGATTAATGTTATTTTAGTATAATCAGGTTTTTGCTATTTTTCCTGATATAGGATTTTAATCGGATCATATGGCATGTGTTTAGATCGATGGATTTAATTTTTCTGATGCTTTGTGGTTGCTGATTTATTTTTCTGATTTTATTTAATTATAAAAAAAAAAAAAAAATTATTTTTGGATTTCTAGGGTTTGGGGGCGGTGGCCGGAACCACCGCCCCCGGTGGCGCTGGCGGCGGCCGACCGCTGGCCAGCAGCCCTTTTCGGGGCTGCTGGCTGGTGGCCGGCGTCGCCAGCCAAAGGGAACTGCAGTAATGCAGTTCCCGGCCACCAAGGGGAGCTGCAACAAAGCAGCTCCCCGCTGCCGGCAGCAGTCCCATAAGGGACTGCTGACCTCGACTGGCGGTGGCCAGGCGAGGGCGGCGCCCCGCAAGGGGCGGCCGCCGGTCGCCGGCCGCCGCCGGTCAAGTTGAGCAGTCCCTCATGGGACTGCTGCAACCATGGCAGCAGGTGGCTGCTGCCTCACGGCAGCAGCCACCAGGCGGACTGCCCAGCAGTCCGCCACGGGTTCGGGGCGACCCGAACCCGCCCCGAACGCCCCCGAAACCCTAATTTTTCAAAATTGGTCTCGGGGCACGGGTCGGAGCGGGAAACGGGTCGGGTCCGGTGTATTTGGGGCATTTTAATTTTTATTCCGTGTATTTTAAAACTTGTTTTTACTAAAAATTAATTTGGCCCAAATACAATTAATTAATTAATTAGCTTAGGTTAAATTAATTAATTTGAAAAGTTTATGTCGTGCCATGCATTTGTATATCTTAGATTTATTTTCGACGATATTAAATCGAATATGGTATGATGATAAAATTAATTTAATGGATCGAGACACCGGTGGCATTAAATGTGTTTTATTTTTCTATTGAGTAATTCCCAAATTTTAGTGGGAGCAATGATTTAATCATTGGGCCTTCACTGGCTAATTTACTGGTTTAGAAAAACTGAAACGATTTTATCAAATTGGGTTGGCTTAATTTAATTAAAATGTGAATTAGGATTACCATAGTCATGCATTTATTTTATTCTGTATAACGTTCTTTTGCAGCAACTTGATATAGAATCTTATGGGCTTTTAATTGAAGTATGGAATGTAAATTTTGGATTTTAAATTTTCATTACTTTTGCTTAGACAAATTGTATAGGTTTTTATTTTGATGTAATCATAAGAAGACCGAAGAGAAGTTCCTGATGAGCCCAAGCCCATGGAGGAAGCCCGAAGATTTCATTTCTGTATTTTCAATTAATAGTCCTGTAGGATGTATTAGAAAAGCCCATAGGATGTCTATTTTATTTTTGCATTTTATATCTTATATAATATGTAATATGGACTGTTAAAACGAATCTAATAAGTTGCATCGCTATTGATCACCAGATCAATTCTTTTTCACATGTTAAGCCGATCACCCAATGTAATCTGTTAAAACAAAATATCGGGTATTTTATAAATGCTTTACCTAAACCTCACCTCTTCCTCCCAGGTGGTGCTACAGTATATATCATGCCCTAGCAGAATATATTGTAGTAACTGGTGGGCCGTTGAGGGTTAAGATACTCTTTTGAGAGTGTGGTTAACGGAGATTGTAGGTTTTACTCGAAGAAGGAACATCATTAAGCTTGTTGCGGGTTCCTAAGCATGGATAGGTAAAGTGTCAATAGACCTATCAAACCAAGAGTTCTCTAGGTGGGAGAATTGAGTAGGAAGCTCTACCAAATACGCTAATATGAGATACAAGCCCTAGCTTGATCAATTATTAATGGGATTGTGGATCTTGGTATAACAAAGTCAATAAAATCACCAAAAGAAATTAATTTAACAGATATTAATTTGTTTATTGACATTAAAGTCCTTTATTCTAATTCTCTCTCTCTTTCTGCAGAATCTACTTAAAACTTAAACTCGATTAAGAAAAGAGATGGCAACTAACAATCCTCTCAAACCACTATTGGAAAAGGAGAAACTGACAGGGACAAACTTCCTAGATTGGGCTAGGGCGGTGCAAATCGTCCTAAGGCACGAGGCTAGGGAGTATGTGCTGACTACTCCCATTCCAGATGCTCCTGGTGCACGTGCCACTGCTGCTGTCACACAAGCTTATGAAAAGCATGTGAAGGACGACAGGGAGGTGGCATGTATAATGCTTGGTACAATGACTGCTGAACTTCAGAAGCAGTTCATGGATCAGGGGGCCCGTCAAATGATGACCAATCTGAGAACTATGTTCGAGGATCAGGCTCGTCAGGAGAGGTACTTGACCACCAAAGCATTGAGCAACACTGTAATGCAACCTGGGACTTCTGTTAGCGCACATGTGCTAAAGATGAAGGGCTTTATTGACAGGTTGGCTAGTCTCAACTCAGCTGTGTTGGAGACTACTGCAGTGGACATGATCCTCAGTTCACTCCCTCCTTCCTTTGACTCATTTATCCTGAACTACAATATGCAGGGTCAGGATAGAACAGTCATGGAGTTGCATGGCCTGCTAAAACAGGCTGAGCAGACTATGACTAAGGGCAGGAAGGTGGAGGTGAATGTGGTGAGCAGTGGTAAGGCTAATGGGACTAAGAACAAGAATGTGTTCAAGAACAAGGGTAGGAAGCCCGCTGGCAAAGGCAAGAAGAAAGCCTTCAAGCCACACCCATTAGACCTATGCCACGAGTGTGGTGAGAAGGGGCACTGGAAGAGTGCATGTCCTAAGCTAAGGGGAAATGTGAAGAACAAGCAGGCTGCTGGATCTTCAGGTATTTATGTTGTTGAGATTAACCTTACTATTTCTTCATCTTGGGTTTTAGACACAGGATGTGGTTCTCACATTTGTTCAAATGTGCAGGGGCTCAGAAATAGGAGGAGCTTGAGTTCAGGTGATGTGGATCTCCGCGTCGGAAATGGTGCCAGGGTGCATGCATTAGATGTAGGAGATTATTACTTGTGTTTGCCTACTGGGCTAGAACTCATTTTGAGAAATTGTTACCATGTACCTGCAATGCGCAGGAATATTATTTCAGTTTCTTGTCTGGATGATTTGGGATTTTCCTTTAATATTATGCATGGAACTTTTAGTATCTTATGTGGTAATATTTTATATGGAACAGGCGTTCTTCAGAACGGGTTGTATGTCTTAGATTTATCCAACCAATCTCATGTATACAATGTAAATAAAAGGATTAAGATAAGTGATTATAATAATCCTACATATGTCTGGCATTGCCGTCTTGGGCACATAAACGAGAGACGTATCGCTGAGCTCCACTCAAGTGGAATTTTAGGATCTTTTGATCTACAGGCTCTAGATACTTGTGAATCTTGTTTACGTGGCAAGATGACAAAAGCACCTTTCAAGAAGACTGGTGAAAGGTCAACTGAGCTATTGGGGCTTATACATTCAGATGTATGTGGACCAATGAGCACACAAGCTAGACAAGGTTTTCAGTATTTCATTACTTTCACAGATGACTATAGCCGTTTCGGCTATGTGTATTTGATGAGACACAAATCTGAGACACTTCAAAAGTTCAAGGATTTTAAGAATGAAGTTGAAAACCAGCTTGGTAAGAAGATTAAAGCACTCCGGTCTGATAGAGGGGGTGAGTATCTGAGCCAAGAGTTTGACGAATTCTTGAGTGAGTGTGGGATAGTATCCCAACTTACTCCTCCTGGTACACCTCAATGGAATGGGGTTTCAGAGAGGAGAAACAGGACCTTGTTAGACATGGTCCGCTCAATGATGAGTCAGGCTAATCTCCCTATATCCTTTTGGGGATATGCTTTAGAGACTGCTGCTTACATTCTAAACAATACACCCAGCAAGGCAGTTAAGGGAACACCATACGAGCTATGGAAGGGCAGGAAACCCTGTGTGTCCTTTATGAAGATCTGGGGCTGTGATGCTCATGTCAAGAAATTGATTAGTAGCAAACTAGAGTCCAGAACTGTCAAATGCCAGTTTGTAGGTTACCCTAAGGAAACTAAGGGTTACTATTTCTACAATCCATTAGAGAACAAAGTTTTTGTTGCTCGAACTGGAGTATTTTTGGAAAAGGATTTCATTTCCAAGAAAGACAGTGGGAGCAGTATTGAACTTGGAGAAGTTCAAGAACCGCAAACTCCTGCAGCGACTGCTGAGGAAGCTGAGACAATTGTTCCTGATGTTCAGGTTGATGAACAGGCAGAACATATTGTACGGGAACCTAGAAGGTCTGGTAGGTCACGTCAAGGGCCTGAGAGGTATGGATACCTGGTCACCCAAGACGAAGAGATCATGGTTGTGGAACAAGATGATCCAAAATCCTACAAGGAGGCTATTGAAGGACCACAATCAGATAAATGGCGTGGAGCCATGGAATCTGAAATGCAATCTATGTATGACAATGAGGTCTGGCGGTTGGTTGATCCCTTCCCTGGAGTCAAAGTTGTGGAGAGCATGTGGCTTTTCAAGCTAAAGGCTGACAACACCTTCAAGGGGCGTCTGGTGGCGAAAGGGTTCAGGCAAATTCATGGAATTGATTATGATGAAACCTTCTCACCAGTAGCTATGCTCAAATCCATAAGGATATTGCTTGCTATAGCGGCATGGTACGACTATGAGATATGGCAAATGGATGTCAAGACCGCTTTCTTGAATGGAGAGCTAGAGGAGGATGTCTATATGGCTCAACCTGAAGGTTTTGTGAATCCGGAATATCCTAACCGAATATGCAAGCTTCAAAAGTCCATCTATGGACTTAAGCAAGCATCTAGGTCTTGGAACAAGAAGTTCAATGAATCCATAAAGGAATTTGGATTCATTCAGAACCTCGATGAGCCCTGTGTGTATCGTAAGAATAGTGGGAGCTCGGACACTTTCCTAGTGCTCTATGTCGATGACATTTTATTGATAGGAGGAAACATTTCAGAGCTGCAAGCCACAAAGCAGTGGCTGAACAAATGTTTTGCAATGAAGGACCTTGGGGAGGCTGAGACTATCTTGGGGATCAGAATCCACAGAGATAGGGCAAAACGCCTGCTGGGGCTTTCTCAGGCAAAGTACATAGACAAAATCCTTAAGAGGTTCAACATGTCCAACTCAAAGAAGGGATTCATCCCTATGGCACATGGTTTGAAACTGTCTAAGAAGGAACACAGTCCTAAGACTGAGAAGGAGAGGCGCAAGGTCTCCAAGTACCCTTATGCTTCTGCTATAGGGTCGATTATGTATGCTATGCTATGTACCAGGCCTGATGTTGCTTTTGCCCTCAGTATGACTAGCCGTTTCCAGTCTTGCTTCGGCGAGAAACACTGGAAGGCAGTCAAGGCAATCCTAAAGTACTTGAGACGTACTAGAGATCTTTTCTTGGTTTATGGTGGCGATGATGAGTTGGTTGTGTCCAGTTACACTGACTCAGGATTCCAGACTGATCAAGACGAACAACAATCCCAATCTGGTTTTGTGTTCCTCTTGAATGGCGGTGCCATTAGTTGGAAGTCCACTAAACAGCCAACTGTTGCAGATTCTACAGCGGAAGCTGAGTACATTGCTGCTTGTGAGGCTTCTAAGGAAGCGGTCTGGATGAGGAAGTTCATTTCTGATCTTGGAGTAGTACCTTCTATCCAGGATTCAGTTGTGCTCTTCTGTGACAACAATGGGGCCATGATACAAGCTAAGGAGCCCCAGTCTACAAAGAAGAACCAGCATGTACTCAGGAAGTTTCACCTTATTCGGGAGATTATCCAAAGAGGTGATGTTAGACTACAGAGAGTGGATACAGATAACAATGTTGCTGATCCGATGACGAAGGCTCTTGCTGAACGCAAGAACAATGCTCATGCTAGATCTATAGGGATTAGGGCGATGCCTGCTTGGACCTAGGTCAAGTGGGAGATTGTTGGTGTGCCCTAGTTCTAGGCATAGTTATTTGTTGATGTATTGTACTTTTGTTGATTGTACTATACATTTGTTTTATGGAATAAAAGGCATTAATTCATTCAGTCAATATATCTTGTATTATATGAACTGTATGAAGTATCCATTGATTGTATATCATAAATTACCAGAAGCTAGTTCTACTCATGGGAATGAATAGAACGTAAAGCTTTTACGAACATGATATGTACACGTGTACAGGATATGTTTGTAGGTACGTATGACCAATACGGGACTTGGTCGATCCGCTTTAGAAGGCACATGGTGGGAGTGTCATTGCCCTTCTATAAATGTAGATCTCTTTTATCTGTCGACCTGATTTCAATATAGTATTGAATGACGAATCTGATTAGATTTGACATACGCCTAACAGGTCTGTAAAAGGATGCCAAATACGGGTATGATTGGTCTAGTCAGTGAACTGATTCATACTGATAGTTGAAGTGAAGGGATTACCACTCACTCCCAAGTGAGATGATATCATTAGGCCACTCGATGAGTTGAACTGAGAAATGTGTGGCCACACTCAGATAAGCTGGTTACTTATCTGTTCTTCAGTTAACTCTAGATCGAGAAATATCTCAAGCTTTAGAGGATGACGTCCACCATGCCTCATGCTTGATATATCGATATGCATGGTAAGAGATATTAGAGAATACTACAGGGTATCTATCTGTATGAGATGGACTAACACTGTAATCAATTGGTGACTGATATGGTCTAGGCAACTCTCTATCAGTCGTTGAGCTAATTGATTATGGCCCACAGGATCGTGCACACTAGACACTGAGACTTGTACTCGGAGAACTAATACATGTAGTGTATTTGGGATGAACTTATTATTAGTTGTTAACTAATAATGTTAATTGATTAATTGTTCTAATTGGAACAAGTTAATTGATTGTATGGAGGGATTAATTATTCAATCGGGTTAATTAATTAAGCGATTGATTAATTAGATTTTCTTTAGGGGTTAGTGTGTGATTAATTATAACCTAATTGATGTTAATTGAATCTATTGTATTCTATTGTGGTACAATCAGATTAATTAAATTAATACAGGTACTGAAACTGTAATTAGTCGACACACTATAAATTAATCCTAATCGATTGAAACCCTAGACTTTCTGACACAGAAAATCACAGAACCCTAATTCCCTCCTCACTGAATTCGGCCGAACTCCCTAGAGTGATCCCGGAGTCTCCGTTCATCGTTCTTCGTGCCTCTTGCGAGTACCTGATCACTGGAGGTGTCGTGCACGTGAATTTGGAGGAATCACCGATCGTGCGGTTCGTCCATCTCTCTCAGAGGGATTCCATGTGAGTGACTAATGTAGATTTAATCACGTTAATTAAACAAATAACATTGAGGCAATGATAAAGATCAAGTGATATCTGATCAATGATTAAAAATCGTTTTTCTCGCTTCCGCTGCGCGACTCTGATCGTTGATCAGATTCCAACACATTGGATGTACCAAGAGAAGTTAGAACTCATAGGAATCATTCCTTAGAGAACATAATTGACTCTGTTCATAATCCTGTCATGACCAGAGCTCAGCTCAGAAGATACATGGGGAATGTGGCTTTTGTGTCACTTTTGGAACCCAAGGACTTCTATGAAGCTGCTGATGATGACTCCTGGTTAATGGCAATGCAAGAAGAACTTGACCAGTTCAAAAGGTCAGAAGTTTGGACTTTGGTTCCCAGACCTAACAACATAAAGGTTGTTGGAACTAGATGGGTTCTGAAAAACAAGTTTGATGAATTTGGAAATGTTGTGAGGAACAAGGCAAGACTTGTTGCTCAAGGTTACAGTCAGCAAGAAGGCATAGATTATGGTGAAACTTTTGCTCCTGTTGCAAGATTAGAAGCCATTAGAATCTTATGTGCTTTTGCATCATACAAAGGTTTTAAGCTCTTTCAAATGGATGTGAAAAGTGCATTCTTGAATGGTTACATTGATGAGGAAGTCTATGTGTCTCAACCTCCTGGTTTTGAAGATCCTAAGTTTCCTGATCATGTGTATAAGCTGAAGAAAGCTTTGTATGGACTGAAACAAGCTCCCAGAGCTTGGTATGAGAGACTGACAAAGTTCCTTCTGTCTAAGGGATTTGTCAGAGGCTGTGTTGATACAACTCTGTTCACTCTGAAGAAGAACAAGGACATCCTTATAGCTCAGGTATATGTTGATGATATTATATTTGGTGCTACTAATGAATCCTTGTGCAGAGAGTTCAGTGACCACATGAAGGCTGAGTTTGAAATGTCTATGATGGGAGAATTAACCTTCTTCTTAGGACTTCAGATCAAGCAAAGTAATGATGGTGTGTTTATCAATCAAGCCAAGTACACTAGAGAAGTGCTGAAGAAATTTGGCATGATGGACTCTAATGCTGTTGATATTCCAATGGATGTCAGCAAAGACATTGATGATGAAGAGAAAGCTGGTAAACCTGTAGATATAAAAACCTACAGAGGTATGATTGGTTCTCTTTTATACCTAACAGCCAGCAGGCCAGATATACATTTTGCTGTGTGTTTTTGTGCTAGATATCAATCAAAGCCAAGAGAAATTCATGATGTTGCTGTCAAAAGAATTCTCAGATATCTTAAAGGCACACCAGAAGCTGGTTTGTGGTATCCCTGTAGTTCTGATTTTACTCCTATAGGATACACAGACTCTGACTATGGTAGAGATAAATTGAAAAGGGTCAGCACTTCTGGTGGTTGTCATTTTCTGGGGGAGTGCCTAGTCTCCTGGCATAGCAAGAAGCAAACCTCTGTGGCTCTCTCAACTGCTGAAGCTGAGTATGTTGCTGCTGGAAGTTGTGTTTCTCAGATGGTCTGGATTAAGCAACAAATTGCTGACTATGGAGTCATCCCTGGAACAATTACAATCTTCTGTGATAACAAGAGTGCAATTGATCTTTCAAAGAATCCTATTCAGCACAGCAGGATGAAGCATGTTCATATTAGGCATCACTTTCTGAGAGATCATGTTCTGAAGAAGGATATTATCATTACTCATGTTCCCTCTGAAGAGAATCTTGCTGACATGTTTACTAAGCCTCTGGCTGGTAATTCCTTCAGCAACTTACGAGAAGGCATTGGTATGACTTATCCACTTCAGTAACTTAGCTTAATTATTTCTTTGCGTCTTAAGTGATTAATCGTTTAAGATAATTAAGTAATAATTAATTCTAATCATGATTTGATATCTAAGCATGCGTTATCTACTGCATTTTACGGCGCTGTTCTGTGGTTAACGGTTATCTGTTCCCTTTTAAACGGTGTGTATTTACTTTTTGAATTGGAACCGTTGCGTTTTTTGGTATAAATAAGGGAATTCCATACTTAGAAAACTTTCACTTGCATTTTCATTGCTTTTAGTTTTTCCATCGTTATTTCTCTATATTTTCCTTTCTCTCAAACACTTAAACATATTTCCTAAAAATCTCTCAATGGCTCAAGTACAACCCATTGAAATCGTCACTGCCACTCACATCTTTGACTCTGAGAAAAAGAAGAATGTTAGCGAATCTAGGGTTTTCACTTCTAGGTTCCTAGATAATGAAGTCAAATCCACTGAACCCATCTCTAAATGGCTAAGTACTTAAAATTGGAACTCGTTCGTCTCCTTGGATGAGTTCATCTATCCTAAGTTAGTCACTGAGTTCTATCAGAATCTCTACTACCTATCCAATGAGGAGGATGTTGTTCATTCGGTGGTTGGAGAAGTTGAGATTGAGGTCAGCAGGGCTTCTATTTCTCAAGTTATTGGAGTTATTGATGAGGGAATCATCATTGGAGATGATGGTTCTGCTGAAGGTTTTTGTGATGCAAATTGGGCTAGACCAGTTCCAAGTGCCAAGGAAACCTATGCCACCTGGCTCACTCAGCACCAGAGGTGGGCACACTATTTGACAACAAATGTGTTCCTTCCGAAGGCTGGAGGAGTTAATTGTGTTTCCAACCGGGAAAGGGTTTTCATGTGGCATTTGATGAATCAGAAGAAGATCAATCTTCTTGCCATGATTATAAGGCAGATGAAAAATGTAAAGGTTGTCAGTGCTCTGGCCTATGGTTCTCTCCTGACGAGGATTTTTGAAGCTGCTTCTGTGGAGATCTCAGGAGAAGGTGTAACCAGCAGTAGTACTGTCCTCAAGATGCAAACACTTATGCATCTTTCCTTTGGTTTGTTACCAAAGAAGAATGAGAAGGGCTCCTCTGTGAGTATTGCTCAGAAGGAAACTGTTGAGGCTGCTGTACAGAAAGGAAAAAATGCTGCCAAGAAGGGCAAGGGAAAGAAAGGATTAAGTAAGTTGGTCCTGACCGTTGAGAAAGTGGTTGTCTCAGAACCTCTTCCCACTATGGTTCAAACAATAATCAGTGTTGAACCTTCTGGCAAGATCGTTGCTGAGAAACCTAAGGATGTTTCTGAGAAGGAAGCTCAGGATGCTGAGGACGCACGCCTTGCTGAAAGAGAGAAGGCTGCTGAAGCTGAAAAGGTTGCAAGGGTTGTGGCTCTTGCTGATAAGAAAAGAAAGCAGAAGGAAGCAGAAGATAAGTTAGCAGCTGAAAGAGAAATTGCTGCACAGGCTAAGGCCGATGCAAGAATCATTGCATGTGCTGCTGAACTTGAGAATCTGGAGTTCTCAAAGGATGTTGAGGCTTCAGAAGAAGGTGAAGATCTTGAGAATATCTCTCTCTCTACCCGGATAAGTACAAAGGCTACTGAAGAGGATGAGGACTCTGAAGATATTCCTCTCTCCAGAAGAATCCCCAAGAAGAAGATGTCAGCAAAGAGAAGGTCTCTGATCAAAAAGGACTTCTATATTGCTCCAAGTACTGAACTGGAAGAATCAATTCCTGAAAAAGAGGACTTGGTTGATGACGAAGACATGATGGATATGTCTGCTGAAAAGGATGCTGATGCTCCTATTGTTGAAGAACTGACCGAAGATAGTGATCAAGAACCTGATACTATCATTCAGAATGCTATGAATTTTGCTGAAAACATCAACACTGATGATTTTCTAGAAAATGTTCTTCTGGGACAAGGGAGAAATCCTGGTGAAAGAGATGCCTCTGAAACTCTGTTCAGAATGGCTCATGTGTTTGCTGAACCAATCTCCACATTTGATCCAAACCTCTCTGATCAGGTTATTTCATCTCCACTTCGTACTTCTCATCTATCCTCTCCTCATACTCCTCATCCATCTCCTTCACTACCTTCTGTCACAGAAGTTGGTGATTCTCACACTTCCATTCCTCCTACAACTTCAACTTCAGAAGTTGTACCTCCACAAATTATTCCTCCTTCTGGATCCTTTTCAGAAGTGAACTTAAACACTGCTCCCATTTTCACATACTCCATAGCCACATCCACTACCTCCTCCATTCATACTTCCTCTGTAAGTCCATCAATTGGATTTACTGCTCCATCTTTCTCACTACCATCCACACTACCATCCATCTCAACTACCATTTCTTCCTCAACCTCACATACAATTCCTTCCTCAAACACTCACATCCCTCCACTCTCAACCTCTGGACATGCACCTCCTGTGTGTGATCCCTTAACTACCTCCTCCACTACTTCCTGCTTTGCTGGGTTGTCATCAAATTATGACTTCCTACGCAAGCACATGAATCGAGATGATCTGGATAACAGGTTCGGTAGTTTTGGTTTCATGGGCAGAGCTTCTGGTGTATCCGAAGCTGGTGGTGCTCCCAGTGTTGAGGAGTTGAGAAGAATGAGTCAGAGTGGCTCTGATGAATTGCTGAACAGATTTGCTGGTATGGGGCAAAGAACTTCTGCTGCTGACATGTATGCTCAGGGCATTGTGCTGCAAGAACTACAGACCTTGAAAGCTCAGAACCTGCAGCTCATGACTATGCTTCAAATGCAGGATCCTTCTGTTTACATACGCAATCTTTCTACACTTCATCTAGCTACCTATGAAGAGCTGTACAAATTAAGAGAATTAGCTCTGACTCTTCCTTCATTGGACAACATTGCTCTTGCTTCTTCTCTGAAGGTCAATGAGAATTTGGAGATATTGACAAAAGAAGTCAAGGAAGCAAACGAGCATTATGAGGCTCATGAAAAGATGCTCCCAAGTAAGATTGATGACCTGCAAAGTACTGCCAATCACATTCTGAGAGAAGTGAAATCTTCTGCTCAAGGTTCATCATCTTTCGGGGCTGCAAAGATTGTATATGACATCACTCCTGATCTCAACAATCGACTCTCCAACATTGAGTCTGCTGTATCTGCTCAGAACGCACAGATTGCTGAGCTTACTGAACTTCTGAAGGTTATGCACACTCAAGCACATGAACAAGAGAAGACTCTTCACAATTGCTATAGGTTTGTTCGAGGGCAGACTTATATTCAGAATGAGCACCTCACTGCTGCTGTGTATGCTAACAATCGGTTGATCAAGCTCCTGGTGGAAGACGTTCAGAGACAGCGACCTATGTCTGGTCAGACTTTTGATCATATGAAGACCATTGATGCTGATTTCAGAAGAAGAATGGATATGATCAACACTGTGAGGCCAACTCCTCAGCAATATTCTACTGCAATGAAAGTTCAACAAAAATTGGACTCTCAAGGTGCTTTGGGTATTCCTGTTGGTTTTGGTCAAACGGGGGAGAAGTCTGGTCAGCAGAGCGGTCTCAATACTGGTGTTAAGAGACAGAGTGCTGCTGAAGGTTCCAGTGGTGTTCCTCCTCCTCAGAAGAAACCTAGGAACTTGTAATCTCTTTAGGACTTAAGCTTCTTAGCTAGGTTCTGGGTTGGGTAGTTTTTGTCTTAGGATTTTTTCTGCTCTTCTGATTATTTTGTTTCATATGTTGTCTTCTGATGATTTTATATACACTGAATCCTTCTTATACTTTCTTGTGTCTCTGACTACTGACTTATTGCTTATGTTTCTTTGTGACTTAGTAAATTATACTTCTTTAAATCTAACAACTTGATCTTAAGTCATTTCTAAGTTTATACAGATTGCTGAAGTTCACCATTTACACTAAAATGGGGGAGTTAATTTACTCAGAAGTTATGAAACATATGTATCAGGAAGTCATTTTCTAAACCTCATGTTTTCTGTTACCTTCTGACCACGGTTTGTCCATAACCAAAATGGGGGAGAATGATGAACCCTATGTGTTTTGATTATGTCCAAACGTTTCAGAAGATGAAAACTTAATACTCTCTTACATATAGTTTATTGTTGACTAATATTTTTTGTTTACTTAGTCTATGTGTAAGTTTCTCAGCAGGTGTTGAATGAATCATTTCTGGATTGTCTAAAGGACTCAGAAGATCTGTTTGCTAAAGTCAGAGTTCAATAATTCAGAAGCTGGATACTCCGCTCTGAAGCCGAAGTCTGCTAAAGCTCTCCTCAGATGTTCTTTGCAATCAGAAGATCTTTTACCAATTTGATCAGAAGCTTAGTCACGGGTTCTGGATAGCATTTAATGCTCTGACAAGTGCATTTAATGCAAGGCGCCAAAAGTTCAAAAAGCTGTTTTGATGGAGCGCGCATGTCTGTTCAAAAGAAACCAGAATTTCCTTGTCTACCCTTTGTTAATCCAATTGAAGAATGATTCCAGTCAACCTCATCCTTGATTTCAAATCACTTACCGGATTGAGTTAAAGAACAAGGATAACGGAATCAAAGTGTTTGAAGACCGTTTGAAGATTTGACAAATTAACGGCTACAACAACTGATGTCATCTCTATTGAAGATTCAAACTCACCAACGGTCATCTTCATTCACTATAAATAGTAGCCAAGCTCCAAAGCATCAAAAATACGCGTGATCATCGAGCAAAATCTCAACGCACTGTTTTAACAAGAAAAACAGAGCACCACTTCCCATTCTCAATTTTTCTTAGCATAGTCTTAGTTAAAGTGAGAGAGTGAAGAAAAACAAGTTCATAATAGGAATCTTGTAAAATGATATCGTTTGTGATATTCAGTTAGATTTAAAGAGAGAAATCTAGTTGAGATTAGAGTTGGGTGAGAAATCCAGAAAACAGAGTATTGTTTGTTCTGGTGGAAATCCTTTAACTCTTTTTAGCCTAGTCAGAACTAAGTGAGAAATTAGCTTAAGTTCTGTTGATGTAAAGGAGCTTCTGAACTTGCCATAAAAGTTCTGAATAGTGGATTTATAAAATCTCTGTAGGCTGCGACCTCAGGGGACAAGACGTAGTCACATGATTTCTGTGGCGAACTTGGATAAATCGAATTGTTCAATCAGGATCTCCTGAACTTCTTTCTCCCTCTTATACTTGTTATTTTTGCTTCTGTGTACTTGCTTATATTTAGTGCTGAAACAGATTTTCTCTAAAGTATCATTGTCTTTGTTCAGAAGACTGTTCAGAAGTTCTCAAATCAGAACTTCTGTTGCTGAAAACAGTCTAACTGTGTTTAGGCAGAATTTCCCTCAGAAGCAACTTCTGTAAGCTAGCTTCTGACTCTGAGGAAATTTGACTCTGAAAAATTAGTTTCTCGAAAAACTTAGAATTTATCAGTTTTCAACTTTGACACCTATTCACCCCCTCTAGGTGATTCTGTTCTTGATAGGGCCAACAGCCTCTAACTCTGAAGAGATTGGATTCTGAGTTAAGTTTCTCTAAAATCTTAAATTCGGACTTAGACACATATTCACTCCCTCTAGGTGATTCTGATCTTGTTAGGACCAACAGATCCTCCTTATCACACACATAAAAAATTTAATTTTATATGAAGGAGACACAATTTTCGGGACATTGGATTCTTTTCCAAATAATATGTGTTAGTTATTTATATTCATTATTTATATAACCATCATTCATCATCTATATACGTATTGTCCTAACAAATTAAATATAATTAAATAACATTACTAATATAAACCGTATTCATCATTATTTACATGAAATTTTTTTTTGGTTTTTCATTCGGTTTCTGAACCACATTGGGCCGACTAATTCGGATTCGGGACGGGTCCAAGAATTATGGTATTTAAACCCCCTTCCAGTCGCGGTTGTAGGGAATTGAACCGCAGACCTCCCTACCAAGTGCAGCCCCATACTACCACTGCGTCAACCATCGATTGGTAATTACATGAAATTTTAATCGAGCCCTTGGCGAGCCTATTCGCAATGTCTCGACTTAAGTTTGGATAAGTTCAATGATGCTAGACTATCAAACTGCGAAAATTACGGCCCAAATAATTAGCTTGCAAATGCCAAAGATTAATTAAAATGAAGATAAGGAAGAATGAACAAGTTTTTCCTAAAAGCACCAAGTGGTGTAATTTAGGTCCAAATAGGATCCAATTTATTTTCTCTGTGCTCCTTCTTGTTTGGTTAATAGATGCAGACAAAAGACAAAAGGATTAAACGCTTAATTGCCCCTTGTGGTATTCAAAATTTTTTTTTTGCCTCTTGTGGTATGATTTGGTGACATTTGCCCCTTGTGGTATCCAATTTGGTGGCATTTGCCCCCTGATGGATGAAAAATGGAAAAATTTAGTTTCTCGATCAGTTCAATTATCATATTTTCATAGATTCATGCTATCAAATTTGCTAAATTTACAATTTGAAATGACATTATGTAATATAAGTTATCTAATTTTCATCCATCATGGGTCAAAAATGACAAAATTGGATACCATAGGAGGCAAATGTTACCAAATCATACCACAGGGGGTAAAAGCTACAATTTTGGATACTACAGGGGGCAAATAGATGTTTAATCCAAGACAAAACAGATGATGATAAAGATTAGGAAGATTGCTCATTTCCATAATTTTATTTAGTGGTACTTCATTAATAACCTACGTGGCCTTCCTTATCCCCCCATAATTAACATTGAGCTAGTTGCAATTTTATCAACTTATTAATTAATTAATTAAATTATAAAACAATTCTACCAAAAACAATCATAAAACAATTTTGAGGGAGTCATAGTCAAAATCAAAAGGAATATTCAAATCTAGAGTTGGAAATAATTTGCATAATATACTTCAATGAGAAATAAAAGGAGCAATTGCATTGCATGTCTCTATCATCAAATGTCACATTATATTTTCTGTGTTATTACCAATAATTGTCATATTATATATAGGTAAAATATCAAATTCCTAAAAATGAATGCTTTTAGAGACCTAAAATCTATGACATGGTTTTATGTTTAGAAAAACGCATGTCGTGGCTTTATAAAGCCCTAGTATATATTAACTAATAAAATAATCAAAATAAATCTATGATTATCATAATCACATAATTAACTACAATTGGTGGGTATTCTCCATTGAAAATTAATTCATATATGTTACATATGCAAATTGTCAATTTTCTTAAGTTGTAGTCAAAGGCCGATATTCAGGAATCACAGATGGAAATAGAAACATCATAATCAATTTGTACATATATTAGAAAAAAATAACATACCATCTTAATCCAATTAGAGTTAACCTAATATGTATATCTCGGAATATACAAGTGAGGGAGTTAAAGGTACAAATTTCACTCTTTACATATTTATCCACGAAACATCTCATATTCGAATTGATTAAATTATTGTATTGTTACAATAAAATAAAATAAAAAAGTACTGCAGGAAAAAAAAACAAATTCTACGTAGAACAGACAACTTGAGTTTTATTAATTTTACTAAATAACTTTCATTAAAATTGGGTGTAGTTACCTGATAGTGTTGATATGATGAATTGACATAAATTGAGTTTTGTGAAAATATTTTCTCTGTGTATTAGCATTACATTAGAGGTTTTTCTAAAGATGTAAAAAAAAAAAAAAACATAACTCAATATTGTGATTTTAAATATTTTGTTTTGTAGAAATTTTTTATTTTGTAGAAATATTCAGCATACTCCTATTTGAAAGAAAAAGAATTCAAATCATATATACTTTTATTTTGAAAGAAAAAGAATTTAAATTACGAGTACTATTTTTGAACTTATCCCTTAATTTTATATATTTCACAACAATAAATCATTTTATTGTGAAACTTATTCATTTTAAGTTCTTTCGATGTTTTTAGCCAAAGTTTTAAAAACCAACCTGACCATCGATTTTGCATGATACAAAAGACAAGGGTCAGTTGGTTTAACATTTTGACCCGATGGTTGAACCGGCTAATATCAATATGAAAATATAGGGTTATTTTAAATAAGTGTCTTGTAGTTTTGCGTTTTTACAAATAAAAAACTGTGGTTTGCTTTTGAGCAAATAAATGACTGTGGTTTGAATTGTTTACAGAATTAATGAAATTATCAATTTTGTTGTCGTAAACGAATACATTTTTTGTCTAGAAAATTTTTCTATCAGTTGAGTTTAACTCTTACATACCCTGTTAAAGGTTTGAAAATATATTTGAGCAAGAAATGTCCTCGTTCACGGCAAAAAAACTCATTAATGTCTAATCGGAAGATAGAAATTCTCACACATCCAACAAATAAAATAAAATTCAAAATTTATCCCGCAAAAAGTCTAATTCAACTAATGAATGTAAAATCTAATCCAACAAACCAATTGGCTTTAGCCCAACTGGTACACTCACCGATGTGTGAGTAGGAAGTCTAGGGTTCGGATCCTGTTCCATACAAATTTATATATATATAAAAAAAACCTAATCCAACAAAGGAAGTAATGAGTTTTCTATTTTAATTTTATGTTTTATGTTTGGTCTGGTTTTTAAAACACTATATTAGCAATTTAGCTTGCAATAAGTTAAACTTTGAATGGCAAAAGTATTGAGGTTTTTTTGTAATACAAAATCACAATATATTATGTTCTCCGTTAGATTGAAGATATGAATGCGTGAATGATTAACTTGATAAATTTCAACCGAGTTTGGTTCAATATTTAAATTAGCTAAGTTTAAGCATAGTGAATCACATTATAAAAGCTCGCAAGCAAGCAACTCGGTTATATGTTCATGAACAAGCTCCATTATAATATTCATTTGCTATTATGTTAGCCTATACATGTGTCCTTGAATTATTTTCCCGGTGTACGTCGATATGATTAATAAATAAAATTAATGAACTGCTCCAGAATGATGTGAACATAATTAGCGAGCAACTTAAGAACAAAGGTGTTGAATAAAATAAATGACCATCTCGTGTTTAGCTCAAGAAGAAGGTTTTGAGTTAGAAGTGAGCTCAATATTTATCTTGAGTTCATTAGTTTTTTACAACATTTAAGATATTATTACAACAAATGGAGTCCCCACCTTATGAGTAGCCGCCCCAATTGCTTAAAAATAAAATAAAATACCACTTGTTTCAATCCTTCTTTTTCCTTGCAATATCACACCTTTGATTTGTTGAATTTTTGCTATTTAACATGTTTCTCTACTCCCATTTTCAAACTGCCATCTCATTCTCTATATTTGGCCATTGACATGGTTGACCTCGATATTTATGCATCACTATCTCCTCCCACAATTTTCTTTACTAATATCCATTCTCTTTTTAATATTAATTTAAAATTTCTATATTAAGAAATTCATTAATTAACAATTAGAATAATTCAATATTATCTTATTATCTTATTATGTTTTAACAATAGGTCTACACTTTGATAGTTGAATGACTCAAAAAATCGTGTGCAAAGTTGAGGGAATAAAACAACTTTTTTGGACAATTTTAAGGACATGCATATGGTTTAAATCAAAAATAAAATACAAACATATTTTTACATAATCTATTTTTATGTATTCTAAACATTTTAGGTTTTTTTATTTTACTTTTTTGTTTCTTGTAGCTCTTTTATTTTCTGATAACTTGCAACTTCAAATCTCCTTTCTTCTTCCCTTACCTTGGTCGGAACACCTAAAATATAGAGCCGACAAGGTGATTGCCGGTAGACACTACTGCTCATGGTCAATAAGAGAATAACTTGAATCATAAGTAAGACTAGAATAGAAGAACAATGTCCCTCTAGTGTTCACCTCATAGTATGTATATATAGGGATTGAGTATACCGTATCCTAATAGGTTTAGGAATCCCCATAATCGGTTAGAAGGTATTAGATAATTTCTAGTTCAATTAGGAATGCTCTTTTTAGGAAGGATAATTAATGAAGATAATAGAATCCTAATTAGATGAGGCCACTTACACTATTGATTCTTATTCAGGATATACCCCATGCGAGTGAGAATTTGCTCCAGGAAGATAGCTACCTCCATACGAATGACTCAGGATATACCCCCTTTTAGCAGATAATAGCGAGAGCTCACTTGGACCCTTGATGGACCAGGCGATACTTGGGCCTCTTCGTGGGACCACTCAGGCCTTGTAAAATTGTCCGACTAAATCAATTCCTCATGTAGAGAAAGGCCAAGTTTCTAATATAGTATCTTGATCTGCGCATGGGACATGCCTTTCATGCGAATGTATTTGACAATTGTGACATTTGGCACAGATTTTTTGAGCGTCCTCCGCTGATCCTGGCCAATAATATCCTCGCATGCGTGCCTTTCTCATTATGGCGGCTTATGCCTCATGAGCTCCGCACATTCCCTAGTGGATTTCTCTAAGGACCAAAATCTCCCTCGCTTTTTCTTAAACACTTCAGCCAAGGGCAAGTGTAAGCTTTATTGTACATCGTTATGTCGCGCATCGCATAGTGAGCGGCTTGACGGACAAGCTTCCTATCCATGACCTTGTCTTTGGGCAGCGTTCTAGCTTCTAGATATTGCCGGAAGGGTTTTCTCCAATCATCGTCATCTTTTAGTTCTTGCGCGTATATGAACTGATGTTTTTCATCATGGGTCGAGATCTTATCTCTAATTCACATGCTCTCTTTGTCCATGGTTTTTTGCTAGCAACCGCTTTAGCCAGTTCATCTACCTTGGTATTAAGTTTTCTTTCCACATGTACTATCTGCCATTTTACTCCGTGGAGGCAAGTTCGAAAGTGATTTGCTTAATCTCTTCAATGTACTTTACCAAGTGATCTTTATTGACCAAATAGATGCATGCTTTGAATCATTATAGATGATTACCCGCTCAGGCACTTTCTCTCGAATCATCTTCAATCCATAGATCAAGGCCTCATATTTCGTCGTGTTATTAGTCGTTTTAAACATGAGGTTGGTTGCGTGATACAGATGGATGACTTCTAGCCCTTCAATCACGACACCTACTCCAGCCCCTTATGTGGATAAGGCCCCATCTGTGAACATCTTGCATTCCTCTTTTATGATCTTTGGTAATTCCTCTTTGTCCCATGTGAACTCATTGACGAAATCGGCTAAGATTTGACTCTTCAAAGAAGGTTCGCTTTCATAGCATATATCGAACTCGCCTAGTCTTATAGACCATTCCATCAATCTTCCTGATGCGTTGGCCTCCACAACACCTTTCACATAGGTACTCCGGTCCTTACCACAATGGCATGGGCTTGGAAAAAGGGTTGTAACCTAGCAGCGGTAGTTACCATAGCCCGGACCATCTTATCGATCTTGGAATACCTAACTTGGGCATCTTTTAGGACCTTACTCACATAGTAAACTGGATATTGTTTTCCTTCTTCTTGTTGCACCACCACCGTGCATACTGCTTTGTCCGTGACTGATATTTACATGTAGTACTTCTTTGGAAATTTGTGTGCTCATCAGTGGCAGATTTCTTGGCAACCGCTTGATTCTTCAAACACTTCTTGGCATCCAAGTGTCCATTCAAAGAAATTGGATTTCTTTATAGTTGCGTACAGGGGTAGCATCTTCTGTTGGAACATGATATGAACCGCCCCAGGGCTATCAATCTTTCGTTGACCCTCTAAACATCTCACACGTTCCAGGGAATTTTCATCTCCATCACCACTTTGACTTTCTCGGAGTTGGCTTCCACTCCCTCTCGTTTATAATAAAGCCTACGAATTTTCATGATCTCGCCTTAAAAGTGCACTTTTCTGGATTTAACTTTGTCCTATAGCGGATTAGTACTTCTAGCACTTCTTTTATAGCTTGCGGATGATCTTCAATTCGTTTACTCTTGATGATCATCCACGTAAATGGAGAAGTTATTACACACAAATTTCTCGAATATCTTGTGCATCATTCTTTGGTATGTAGCACACGCATTCTTCAGGCCAAAGAGCATAACTTTGAAGTAATATGTCGCCTGATGAGTGATGAACGAGGTTTTGATTTCATCTCAGGGCTCCATTTTTATCTGGTGGTAGTTGGACTCGATATTTGTAAAAGAAAGTGCTTCGTCCACGACAATTTCATCTACTAACACATCTATGTTAGGCAAAGGATACATGTCTTTCAGGTATACTTTATTCAAGTCTGTAAAGTCTACACACATATTGTATGTTCTATTAGGCTTTTTTTTTTACCAAAACTACGTTGGCGAGCCATTCCAGGTATGTAACTTCTTTAATAGTGTGTGACTTTAGCAAGTCCGCTACCGTCTCTCGATAGCCTTTTTTCTGTCTGGAGCTTGACTTCGCTTCTTCTAGCGAACAAGAATTGTGTTCTTATCTAAGTTAAGCTTGTGTGTGACAACCGCTGGTTGATCCCTAGAAATATCTCACCAGGCCCCGCGAATACAGACTCACACTCTGTTAGCACTTGTAGGATCGCCTCGCATATGTCTGGTTCCAGCCCTGCAGCTACTCTCACCCGATTTTTAGCGGTTGTGGATAGCAACTCGGAGTCGCCTAGGGCTTCAGCTAAAACCTTGTCTAAAGGAAATTATCACGGAGTTTAATATATTGCGCAGTGAAATATTGCACGTTAAATCAAAATTTCAGGAATCTTCGATTAAATGGTTGATTAAGAACAACATAAAATAACTTTTAGTGATTTAGAAAAGCAATCTAAACCTTACAGGTTAAATCCTCTAACGAGGTGTTGAGCGAATCCGCAAGTCGTGTGAACCTCCTAGTGACGTGCACGAGGAACTATCGATCTGGAATCACTGCTAGGCGGGACGTTGGAGGAATTCGGCCGGCCTTCTTCTCCTAGAGGAAGCCGAAATTCTACTCTAGCTTTTAGGGTTTTTGATTTAGTTAAAAAATAATTAGGAACCCCAATTCTCTTTTATAGTTAGAGTTAAATTGGTTAATTCACATTTAATGCATGCACTACAATAACTCATTTTCATTAACTCAGAAGATTAATAGTTGTGCAGTTATATGTAATTAGATTAAATTAATTTACCAATTAATCCCTCAACTAAATGTATTGTTCTATTTTAATTATTGTATCAATTAATTTTTTAATCAGCCTAATTAATTAATCAATTGAACATTGTAACTTAATACAAAACATACAATAACCCTAATGACATTGACTGATTACCTTAATGATTCATATTAACTAATCATCAATCCAATTTCCTCCATAAACGTATAGTCCATAAATTCCCGTTTAGTTACTCAATGTGCACGATCCTTAGGGCTTGAGTCCATGTGGCTGTAAGACTTACCTTAACGACTGAAAGCGGGTTTTAACAAACCATTTCAATCCCCACATGAAACAGTTAACCCAACTGTTCTATAGAAGGTGAAAACCAGTAGTGACATTTGCTTGTCTCTTACCAACTGATATCTACATTATGAACTAGAGGCATGGTTATTTTCATCCTCTCTATTGTTCATATGTTTCTTGATCTAAAGTGAACTGATCAATCGAACCAAGTTGTACCAACTTGTCCGAACATGGCCATGTACTTTTCAGTTCCACTTATAAAGTGACAAGTGATATCATCTCATCATCAGACGAGTGGTAATCCCATTCCTCACTTATCAGCATTAATATGTTCAATGACTAACCTAACGTACCCGTATTTAGTATCCTATTACAGACTTGTTAGGTGTACATTAAAGTTAACCAGATTTCATATTAATACTATAATGAGTTCAGGTCTAAAGACATTAGCTCTATGACATATTTTCACCATGTGACTTTCTTGTATTGGATCGGTCCAGTCCCATGTGTACCACACGTACCTGTGTTTATATCTGACCATCCTAGTATTGTGGCTAGTAAGTGTTACTACCATACAACTATTAAACACGCGAGTCTTTTGTCCTATTCTTTCCCACGATTAGAACAAACTTGGGACATTTATGATTAACAATCAAATGGATACTCTATCTCCAATTTACAGTACAAGATATAAAGGGAAATAGATTAATGCCTTAAAGAAACAATAGTACATATGATTATAAACTGAAACTCAAGTTTTACATATAAAATCATATCCAAAAAAAATACCCTTTGGACTAGTCACACCAACAATGTCTTCTTCTATTTCTTTTGTCTTGCCATCCTTTTCTGCCTCTTTCTATTCTTCTTCGCTCGCCATTTCTTCCTTTGGTTTCATCTCGAGAAAATTAAGATAGCAGGATTGCGAGACTGATTGGTCACCTTCTACTATGACCCGACCTTAATACGGGGGTAGGTGGAGGGCTAAGTGCATCATTGAGATCAAAGACTCTGATTCAACGAGAAAGGGTCTCCCCAATATCATATTGTATGTGAAGGGCATCTCCACGATAGTAAAATCCTGGCCTCCTCTCCATTTGCGGCCATTATCCCCCACCTCGAGCTCAAGTACCACCCGCTCATTGGATTGCGTAGAATGGCCATCGAATCCAGATATGTCCAAATAAGTGGACTCTAACCACGATTCATTTACATCTAGATGTTTGAAAGCTTTTTATATGATGATGTTGGAGGATGCTCATGTGTCTACAAGCACTCGCTTAACATCCCATCCCTCGACGGATGTAACTACCAAGGAATCTGCGTGTGGTTCTCTTATTCAGATGAAGTGATAATTCATCTCGTCCCCCCTCTTGGTATTACTCTTTTGTTTTTCATGACAGGTCTTTTTGGCATACGGCTCATAGAACCCTCATATTAATTACCGCACAATTTTGCCTTTTGGGGTCTTATTTCTTTTGATTTTCTTGGGCAACCACTTCTGCTTTATCTTCTGCCCGGTTGTCATTTTTCTTGATGAGTTGATCAAGCTTTCCTCTTTCGATTAGCTTCTCAATTTCCTTGTTGGGTTCGTAGCAATTATGCATATCATGTCCTTTGAGCTTGTGAAAGCGACAATACTTGGACATGTTTTTCCCTACACTACTCCTTCTGTGTAGATTGGGGTATGTCACCTCTTTGTTGACATGATTCTTCTCAATCCACATCAATACATCGTGGTAACTGGTGTTGAGGGGTGTGAGGTACATCTGTTCAGAGGAAGATCTCTTGTTTCAATCCCTTGTATTAGCGCGACTGGCATTCTTTGAATCTTGGCCTCCCTTAGGAGGTTCCTTATCTCACTTGGCGTCAGCCCTGTGCGCTCTATGGACATCATCTACTTCCATGAATTTGCCAGCTATCGCCATTATACCCTTGATATCTCAAGGCTTCTTCTTTGTGAGGGATCTGCGGAAACTGTAATCCTTGTTGTCCCCAAGGCTAGGCGTCCACTACCGTGCTTATGTCGGGATTTGTTATGTGGATTAACACCTTGTAAATGCCACAACATACTCACAGAGGGATGAGTAATCGTGTTGTTTGATCTCTCGAAGCTTGGAGATATGCACACTTTCTGGGGTAAAACCCATAAATTTAGCACAAAAGTCTATTTTACTGCTTCCAATTATTTATGGAGCCTGTTGCGAGGGATTGAAACCATTTATTCGCACGTCCTGTGAGTGTGGTTGAGAACAGCCGACATATAGCTACTTCTGAAGCACTGCTTATGTCTATGAGTTCTTTATAGCTTCAGACATGCTCCTTAGGGTCGGTCTTGCCCGAGTACTTGGGGAGATTTGGAGCCTTGTACTTTTTCTCCATTTTTTTTTTCCTAGATCTCTCGCGAGAATGGCGAATCACTCTTCAGCGCTTCCCACCAATCCTCGTTTATCCAATAGCTCATTGAGGAGGATCTCTAGCTCTGTGTTGCGGTCTCCAGCACCATCGGTGTGTTGATAGATCCTTAATGGGTCGGAACGAGATGGTCCCTCTTGGGAAGTATCAACCACTGGCCGGAGGCGCTCGCTAGTAATATGGTCAAACATCCATGTTGGGCTACTTGTGTTTATCATGGGCAAAGACATGGCCAAAATGGAAAGCAGTTGTTGAAAAATTTGCAACATTTGTAATTGCATACCATATTGCTTCGGGGTCATGGCGAATGGAGACATAGCATATTGTTGTGGATATCCCCCTGCCACCGGCATTGAATATGGGAACATGACGCGGGAGTACAACCCAAACAGATGAGTCGTTTGGGGAGGAGTCACGAACTGCGAACTTTTGACATAAATCGCACCTCGGGACCTGCATATCATCTTCCTTAACTTCAAAGCCGCCTCACCACTCATGTGTTGTGATAACGTCGCTTCTACCTTTTTGGCAAAGTCCTCATCATCTAGCTCTGTGGGGTCGAGGACTTCGACATCGTGCACCGTTTCCTGATTTTGCAGGTTGACTAGAGGGTCAAATGGCTCAGCCATCGGTGCGCTCGTAGTAGCGACTGCGCCCGTTATGTTGGCCCTAACAAGATCAGAATCACCTAGAAGGGGGGGGGGGGAGGGGGGTGAATATGTGTCTAAGTCTGAATTTAAGTTTTTAAAGAAACTTAACTCAGAATCCAATCTCTTCAGAGTCGGAAGCAGGGTTTAGGTAAGCGCTTCTAAGAGAGATTTTGCCTTAAGGCAATTTCTGCCTTTTTAGCAACAGAAGTTCTGTTTGACAGAGCTTCTGGATGGTCTTCTGAACAAAGACAGTGAAAGTAGTGAGCAGTCTGTTTCAGCACTAAATATAAAGCAATTGCACAAAGGTAAAATAACAAGTTATAAAGAAGGGAGAAAGAGATTCATGAGGTCCTGATGAACAGTTCAAATTATCCAGGTTTGCCACAGAAGTCCTGTGACTACGTCCTGTCCTCTGTGTTCGCAGTAAGCAGAGATTTAAAATCTACTATTCAGAACGTTTATGGCACGTTCAGAAGCTCCTTTACAATCAACAGAACTTAAACTAATTTCTCACTTAGTTCTGACCAGCCTATAATAAGTTAAAGGATTTTCACCAGAACAACAACAATCCTGTTTTCTGGAATGCACACCCAACTTAAACCACAACTAGATTTCTCTCAAATCTAACTGAATATCACAAACGATATCAGTTTACAAATTTCTATTATGAACTTGTGTTTCTTCACTCTCTCACTTTTACAAAATAAACTGAGTAAAATGAAAGAATGAAAATGCTCTGTTTTGCTTCAATAACAGTGCGTTAAGATTTTTGCTCAAGAATTCGCGTGTGAACACTTAGTTGAGCTTGGCTACTATTTATAGTGCTCTTGAAGATGACCGTTTCTTTGAGATTTGAATTTGAGCAGAGATAAGATTGTAGCCGTTAATCTATCTTGTTCTTCAAACGGTCTTCAAACACTTTTGATTCCGTTAACCTTGTCCTTTAATCCAAAACTGGTAAAGATTTAAATCTCAAATCAAGATTGACTGGAAGATTTCTTCATTAGGATCAACAAGGGATAAACATGAAAATTTCTGAGTTTGTTTGTAGTGAACAGTGCAGCGGTCTTTTAACAGCTTTTTGAACTTTTGGCGCCTAGCATTAAATGCAGTTGACAGGTGCATTAAATGCTTAACTAGACATGTGATCTTGCTTCTGAAGACTTAATTCCTTTTGTCTAAACTTCTGATCACAAATGGAAAGCTTAGCTTTTAGATGCTTGAATCCTCTGAGGTGAGCTTGATCAATCTTCTGAGTTACTTCAGAGCGGAGGTTCCAGCTTCTGTGATACATCTTCTGACTGACTTCTAACGTTCTCTTCTGAGTCCAGTAGCGAAGAAAATTTTAATTCATTCAGCACATGATGAGAAAAACTTACATAATACTTAACAAAAATTGTTAGTCAACATTTATTAGTATAAGTCAAAATTAATTTATTTATCTTCTGAAACATTTGGACATAATCAAAACACTCAGGGTTCATCACATTGTACTAAACGTCGAAACGTGGGGTAATTCTGACATGCTCATCGTGAATTTCTTAAATTCTTGATGGAAAAGAAATCTACGATCACCGCACCAATGATAACTTGCGACTTCAAATCTCTTTTCTCCTTCCCTTAGCTTGATTAGAACACCTACAAAACATAGCCGACGAGGTGATCGTTGGCCGACACTCCGACACTGAAGTCAATAAGAGAATAACTTGAATCGTAAGTAAGACTATAATAAAAGAACAATGTACCTCTAGGGTTCACCTCATAGTATGTTTTTATAGGGATTGAGTATATCGTATCCTAATAGGTTTAGGACTCCTCATAATCGGTTAGAATGTATTAGATAACTTCTAGTTTAGTTAGAAAGACTCTCTTTAGAAAAGATCATTAATGAATATCCTAGAATCCTAATAAGGTGAGGCCACCAACACTATTGATTCTTATTCAGGATAGTACTCTTATGAATGAGCATTCGCTCCAGGAAGATGGCTACCGCCATGTAGATACTCCCCTTTCAACGGATAATAATAAGAGCTCACCTAAACTCGTACTGGATCAGGTGATACTTGGGCCTCGGGTCCACTCAAACCTTATTTAATTCTCGACATTATCATTTTCCTTTAAGATCATTATACTGTTCTTATTTCTCCTTTATATATACTTATATTGATTATGCTATTATTAACTCTATTAATGCTAAGTTTCTGTTTCTATATTAAAAATAGTGTATTCACTATGAAAGTGAGAAAAAAAAAAAAGCTCATCTACAACCAAGGAAGAAAACGACACCAAAAACAAATGAAACTATGTGTTGCTAATGCTAGCCAACTCCAGCACTCAAGTTGCTTACCTAATTATATTTATTATTATTGCTCTAAGGAAATAATTTATTTGTTCTTTGGAAACTAAAGAAATATATTTCCAAGTTTTGTAGTTTGCAGTAATATTTAATGTGTGCCATGTCGGCAACATAATACAAGTACAGCATAGTCTTTGCTTGAATATTTCCACTAATAAAATAAAATGAAAGGGGCCCATTTTTATTCGATTTGGAGATTTCTTAATTAATTAATGGTAGCTTAGAATCAACACTAATTTAACACATGTGATTAATTAACAGCTCAGCTTCCATATGTCCATCGTCATCAATGCAGTTCTATCCTTAATCATAAGATGGTGGATGATATTAATATTTCCATGTTTTTACCAATTAATTACTAGTCAACTCGTATAATTCTCTACCTATAAGTTAAAAAAGGCTTTATCCATCATTAAAGTATTGTTTATTGTTGCTTTTTTCCAAATTTTATGAGGAGAGCATTTTCTTTCTTTTATATGGTGTTTTTCTCAGCGATTAACTTTTTTATTTTAACTTTTAACTGAAGCATAACATATCTTAAGTTTCTATAACCTATAATATTTTGACAACCTTATAACCTATAATTTGATTAGATAAAAATAAAATGTTATTTGTGGACTAACAATTCTACTTGAAGGAGTAGGGGTAGTAATATATACTGCAAAAATAAAAATTTATAAGACATCATATAGTATAATGGAGTAGAAAAAGTCAATTCTAGAGGACCTCGATATTCCCCTGGCTAAGATAACTTGTTTTTTTTTTAAAAAAAAGTCTACCAAAAATGTCTTTAAGTTTTTGGTCTACTAAAACAGCCCAACTCTGATTTTGTGTTTGAAAAAAAAGGCATATAGAGAAGTCTCCTATTTTTCCTATATATTATTACTATTTTCGAAAGTATATTGTATTTTTTGAGTATTTATTTTTTACAATTATGAGATTTGAAAATATGACCTCAAACTCTTTAGTGAAATATAATAACTGTTAAATCATTGTTTGGCTCCGAAAGTAAATTGTTTAACAATATACTGAAAGTATATTGTTAAATTTATTTTATGGGGTAATCATAATATAAATATTTGATGTTTTTAAAATAAACCTTGATATACCTTTTGATACTGGTTTGTGTAAACTCTAAATTGTAAATTAAAAGTGATCTTATTTTTAATGCTTAAATCATTTGTAAGTTTTTAAAGTTTTTTAAAAATATAATTTTAGTCCTTAACTTTGAGGACGATCTATTGAATTCTTCAACTATCACAATGCGAACTTATTCCTCTCATTTGCCAACTCATTGTCATATGTCATCAAATAAAAATTCAATATGTCTACAATTTAATAGTTGCAGATTCAATAAGTCACATTTTAATAATTAAGAAATTTAAAATTTCGTCCCGAAAAGCAAACTTTTTAAACAATTTTAAAAACTGGCATAATTTTTAATTTTCATTTTATGCTCTCTCCCATTAGGAGGACAAAAAAACAATTTTGGAAGATAATTTAAAAATATTGTGGCAAGCAAGGGGTATGGGTCCTATATAATGGTCAACAATTGCAACTTGAGTAGGTGTGGTGTGGACTTCCCTTCTTTCCAGCCTAGCAACGTACGTACTCGAATTCCTCTGTTGCTTCTTTATTTATTTATCTTCAGTTTGCAGTTTACTTTGAAAATTAAAACAACCTTTCTAATTCTTACTATTATATTCTATTATAATTCATCATATTGTTGTTTGTTTCTACACAATTTAATTGACTTGTTCTTCACCGAATATTTAATAGGCTTTGTAAGAATTTCTTTTATTATTAGTGAGTGCATTAGTAACCACGTTAGGCCTTCTTTCTAGTTTCATTTACACTACTACTAACTGTTTTTTTTAACATTTTAGAACCATTCCTTTATCACTTAAGACTAATGCATAAGTATTTAATTTCCAATGGCAATTTAATCAAAGAAAAAAAGTTGGATTAATATGTCAGATACCCCTACATTTGACTAAAAATTGATTGTTACTCAGATGATGGAGTGCTTTAATAACCTTATAAACTTCCTTTAAATGCCATATTAGTCTCGTGAATTTATTTAATAATTCAATAAGGTCATGAACTTTGCTACCATGAGCTCTTAAAATTGATTAAAATTATATACATTTAAATTTTATCAATAATATCATAAATTCGTTTACATATGATCATATGATTAATTATATCACTTTAAAAACTGTATGAAATAGATGACAAACAAGATAATATTCTTAAGACTTCGGTAAGTTACACTTTTATGATTACATTTAATGAAATGTATTCCAACGTTTACCCTTGAAATAAATTAAATCATATATTACAGAGATGTGTATATATACTTACAGAGAAAGAGAATTAAGCATCAATTGCTACATATGAATGCTTATTTTGAAGATATAACGTGAGCTAACCTAACCTTTCACTTCGAAGTAGTCAGAGTTCATCATACAACTCGTCTTTTACGTTTGATTTTTCTCAAACTAATTTAATTATATTAAATAATTTATTTGACTATTAAAAAATGAATTAAATAATTTATATATAGAGATATAATTTTAATTTAGCAAGGTGTAAACAGCTACAAGAAAGAAACAAGTTGAAAATATAAGAAACAAACAAAGAAAAGCATTTAAGATATAATTGTTCATCCAGTTGACATAGTAGAAACTTCCAACAATCATCATTTTAATTTCTTACTATCTTATCGAAAAAGAAATAAATTCATAATAATGACATTAATAAATTAAGATATATATATTTTAATCTGATGAAGATAAAACGCTTAATATATACTAATGGTTTTTCAATTGTTTTTCACTTATTCGCCTCAATTTATGGGGTACAGTTTAGATATCTACACTTAGTCATTTAAACGACTATACTCAGTCTCACTTGGAAGAGAGAACTATACTCACCTCAAAATTATAAAATTGATCATCCAAAAATTATAAATTGATCCCTATACTTTTCTTAATTTCTTCTTTTTTCATTTTCTTTCTCTTTTTCTTCTATTCTTCTTCTTTAAACTAATAAAAGTAAACGAAATCTGTCGGATTCGAATCACGGCAGAAATTGGAAAATTCCAGTTTCCAACCGGAATTTGGAAAATTCTAATTTCCATTTTTAGGTGAAAGAATGCATCATTTGAGAGTAAAAGGTGCAAGTTTTCGCACTGAAACAGGGAATGGCGCGCCCGCGGCAACATCTTGGAAGTGGAGTGCTTGTCGCGCCCGCAACATGTACTGTATGTAGGAATATAAGGATAGGATATTGTGAGCAAAAACGGGCGCTCAAAACGACTTTAATCTTTATGACTAGAGTCTAGAAATGTGTGAGTCGACTTATGAACCGATTACTTTTGAAAATAAGAGATTCCGTACACAAAAATCGTAACTCATTATATCTTGTCTTTATTATTTATCACACAAAAATAGCAAATAACGAATAGTTTATACTATAACTCGCAAGGTGAGCACGATAAATATCCTCAGAAGCTTACCATCATTGCGTGCTAGTGAAATCCTTGCACGCTAGTACTCGCAGAGAATGGAGTCGAGCGGACAGAACTTCGGGGCCAGAGGTACCGTCAGGTGTACTCCTAGTGTATGAGACTTCGTGATTAGGAGTATTTTACTAAATAAGAGGAGTAGACGGGACTTTGTAGAGAGTCTTTTGACCTTGGGATGTGGGTGATATTTCGGCATCGTGAGGACTTTTGTGAGGGTTGTGATTGTTTGGGAAATATGTATTTGAGAACCGGGACTAAGCTATTCCTTTCGGGACTTATCTTTTGTGACAAGTTTTCTGGAAAGCTTTCGGCACAACTTCGAAACTTGAAACGCTTAGAACCGAGAGAGAGAGAGAGAGAGAGAGAGAGAGAGAGAGAGAGAGAGAGAGAGAGAGAGAAGAAGGGGGGGGGGGGTATGAGAATGGTTGTTGATAAATTGAATGTTGAATTTAGCCACTATTTAAAGAATTCTATGGAGACCGTACCGTTCAGGGGCAAAGTCCGTGCCGTATCGACAAGGGGACCTTATGGCCCCTACAAGGCCGGTATAAGATCTAGATCTCATCCGAGCTTTTAACAAGGACCGTATGGCTTAAGAAGTCCCGTACGGGCGTTTTAAGTCATTTGGATTTTGTTGCCACGTGGCAGTTAAGGAAAGGGTTTATTTAAAGTTTCCACTGACAAAGGTCTGTATAGTTCAGGTAGGGAGACCGTGTGGTCTCAGTCTCTTGTCCGTTTTGTGTTCCCGGGGCGTGGGGGCAGTGAGTTGTGACTCCAGGGAGTCGTTTTATTCCTCAACAAGTAGTGGCGCTTGGGGAGCATATGCTTGATAGTCTTGTTTGCGGTCTTGACTGCCCTGTTGGCCTGAGGTTTATGTAGAGATGAATGGTGATGCTACATTTGGTACTTGGAAATCATTTCTCTTGTTGTGCCCTGAAAGTGTACCCCATTGTCTGTGATGACGTGGTGGGGAACGCCGTATCTGCAGATTATATTCCTGTCGATAAATGTTTTGGGCTGTGACTGTAATGAAAGATTCTACTTCGATCCACTTGGAGAAGTAGTCTATCGCCATCATGATGAAACAATGACCATTGGATGCGGGGGGTTTCACGTCTATTCCTCAAGCAGCAAATGGCCAAGGGATAGCCAGGTTATACAACTCTTTGGGAGGGACATGGACGTGTTCTACGTGGAATTTTGGCATTGGAGACATCTTTTTGCAAACTTCCCACAATCATCCCTCGTGGTGGGCCACCATAATCCTTGCTGGATTTCTTCCATTTCGTCTTTGCTTCGCTTTCTGTCAAGCATTTCAATAGCATACCATTGCCAGATCTCCTATACAGGACTCCGTATACTTCTCAGCATTTGGAGCCTAACCTTTTGATGACTAACTTTTCGCTTTTGGTTGCTTTTGTTGGCCTTAACAAGATCAGAATCACCTAGAGGGGGGTGAATAGGTGTCTAAGTCCGCATTTAATTTTGTCGAGAAACTGAACTCAGAATCAAATTTCTTCAGAGTCAGAGGCAAGCTTTCTGAAAGCGCTTATGAGAGAAATTTTGCCTTTAGACAATTTCTATCTTTTTGGCAACAGAAGTTCTGTGTGACAGAGCTTCTAGATGGTCTTCTGAACAAAGACAGTGAATATAATGAGCAAACTGTTTCAGCACTAAATATTTAGCAAAGTACACATAAGCAAAATAACAAGTTGGAGGGAGAAAGAGATTTAGGAGGTCCTGAGTGAACAGATCGATTTATCCAGGTTCGCCACAGAAGTCCTGTGACTACATCCTGTCCCTTGTGAGCGCAGTCAGTAGAGATTTTAAATCCACTATTTAGAACGTTTATGGCACGTTCAGAAGCTCCTTTAAATCAACAGAACTTAAGCTAATTTCTCACTTAATTCTGACTAGCCTAGAATAAGTTAAAGGATTTTCACTAGAACAACAACACTCTATTTTCTGGAATTCTCACCCAACTTAAATCTCAACTAGATTTCTCTCAAATCTAACTGAATATCACAAACGATATTAGTTTACAAGATTCCTATTATGAACTTGTGTTTCTTCACTCTCTCTCTTTTACAAATATCAAATAAGAAAAGATTAAGAATGAAAAGTGCTTTGTTTTTGCTTGTTAAAACAGTGCATTAAGATAGCTCAAAATTCTCGCGTGTGGAGCAAAAATGAGCTTGGCTACTATTTATAGTGGGTTGAAGATGTCTGTTGTTTGAATTTGAATCTTCAATTTGATGACGAAAGGTTTGTAGCCGTTAATCTGTCTTGTCTTCAAACGGTCTTCAAAACACTCTTGATTCCGTTAACCTTGTTCTTCAACTAAATCTGGTAAGTGATTTGAAATCAAAGATAAGGTTGACTGGAATGATTCTTCACTTGGATCAACAAAGGGCAGACAAGGAAAAACTGGTTTTGTTTGTTGTGGACAAGACGTGCTCCTTCAAATCACTGACAAGTAAAAGAAGTCAACTGTTAATCTTGACTCCTTATGACTCTAGGTTAGAAGAGTATCTCCATATTTGAGTCGACGCGCTTTTATGTTATATTAATGAATAGAGATTAGATTAGGATACGATCGGTTGTGTTAAGGAGTCTGAAACGGAAGATTCCCCCGGAGTCCTCCATTTCCAAATTGTTCGGAGCATGCACGACGCACCTCTGACCCCAAAGTTCCTCCCGAAACTCCGTTCTAATGCGGGTACTAGTTTGCAAGCTCATCACGGGCACACAACGAGAGTAAGCTTCTGAGGGTTTTGCACCGTGTCACCCAATATAAATTACTAGTTTAACTAAATAAGAATACTAGTGTGAATAAAATTGTTTTATTAATTAAATAAGAGTTGACCTAGTCCTTTTGGGAGTAGGATTCTTATTTAGGAGAGACAATTCAAAATACTATAAATACAACCCCTAGAGGGTATTCGGTTAACACAATTAATTCTCTCTAGAGGAGACGAAATTCATAGACCAAAATTAGGGTTTCGATTTACTGTTTTATTCGTTCTTTCTCGTGTGGACTTAACGCTAGAGGTGTTTTACTTTAGGCACTCGCGAGATTAAAATTAAAGAAGACTTTTGGGCCCGACAACAACGTTAGATAGTAATCTCCTAGAGGTGTTTTATCTAACCAATCTTCTTAATTGTTATTCAATAAGCTAACGGATCTTGGTTTACGAAATTGAAATTTTTTAATTTTGCTGCGAACGTCGTAAATCTTCAATTTCCAACACAACCTTAGGAGCTCTTCCCGTACAAGTCTCATATGATTCCCACCACTCGGGCCCCCAGGTTGATTAGAACCTCCAACCCAAACAGGCATGCCTTGTACTCGTCCATATTGTTTGTGACCTTGAATTGTAGCCTTTTTGCCAATGGTATCGTTACCCTTATAAACGAGACTAACATTACCTCTGCTCCGGTATTGTTTCGATTTTGAGCTCCATCGAAATGCATTCTTCATCCTTGGATTGTTATGACATTTAGGCTTTCTTCAATAAACTCAAACTGTCAGGGTTCGTTTTTTTCTTCTGAGGTAGGGGTTGTTGGGCTATGAATTTCGTGACAGCCCTGCCCTTGATTACTTTCATGCTTACGAATGTGATGTCAAACTCTAATAATAGTAGGGCCCACAATACGATCTTGCTTACTAGAGTCGTGGTTGTGGCGAGGTGTTTCACAGGGTCCACTTTTGAAACCACTATGACCTGATATGACTGGAAGTAATGTCACAGCTTTTAGATGATCCAGATCATGGCCACGCATACCCGCTATAGCAAATTGAACTTGTATTCCTATGAGAATAACTTCTTGTTGTGGTAATAAATGGGGTACTCTATTCTGTCCTCTTACGCTTGTACCAATATTTCCTCCACTGACGTGTCTTCCATTGCTAGATATAATGTTAAAGGATTCCCTGGTCGGGGTGGTTTCAACACATGAGCTCTAACCATGCAATGTTTAATTTTATCAAAGGCTAACTGGAAATTCTCGTTCCATTGGTTAGTCTCGTCTTTTTTGAGAAGTTTGAAAATGGGTTCGCACTTTGGCGTGAGCTTTGATATGAAGCGACTAACATATTGGATTCTACCAAGGAACGCCCTTACTTCTTTTTCAGTCTTAGGTGGAGGCATTTTAGTGATCACTTTTACCTTTTCTGGATTGATCTCAATCCCTTTGTTTCTAACTATGTTCCCCAACAACTTTCCTGAGGTCACCCCAAATACGCATTTCTAGTGGTTGAGCCGTAGGTTGTATTTTTCTATTCTAGTCAAGAATTTTCCCAATAATGTTAGGTCTATTTCATGTGTGTCTGACTTTACTAACATACCATCTACCTACACCTTTACTTCTTTATGGATCATGTCGTGCAACAAAGTGGTAGCAGCTTGTTGGTAAGTTTCCCCTGCATTTTTTTGTCTGAATGACATCACTTTAGAATAGTACGTCCCTAACTCTGTGATGAATGAAGTCTTGACTTTGTATGCTATTTCATAAGAATTTGATTCTAACCGGAAAAGCCATCCATAGGAATACATAACTGTGGAGGCCGCGCTATCTAGGAGGACGTCTATGTGGGGCAATGGGAAGTTATCCTTGGGACACACCTTATTAAGGTCATGGTAATCAACGCACACTCGTACCTTGGCATCCTTTTTCCCTACCGGGACTACATTGGCCACCCATTTCGCATAGTCAACCACTTCTAGGAATTTGGACCTAATTTATTTCGTGATTTCGTCCTTGACTAGTTGGGCCCATTCCGACCTCAGCCTTCTCAACTTCATCTTCATTGATATTGACCCTTGTTTCAATGGGATCTCATGTTCTGCAATAGATGGTTCTACTCCCTACATGTCTTCGTATGACCACGCGAATGATGAACCCTATGTGTTTTGATTATGTCCAAACGTTTCAGAAGATGAAAACTTAATACTCTCTTACATATAGTTTATTGTTGACTAATATTTTTTCTACTTAGTCTATGTGTAAGTTACTCAGCAGGTGCTGAATGAATCATTTCTGGATTGCCTAAAGGACTCAGAAGATCTGTTTGCTGAAGTCAGAGTTTCAATAATTCATAAGCTGGATGCTCCGCTCTGAAGCCGAAGTCTGCTAAAGCTCTCCTCAGATGTTCTTTGCAATCAGAAGATCTTTTACCAATTTGATCAAAAGCTTAGTCACGGGTTCTGGATAGCATTTAATGCTCTGACAAGTGCATTTAATGCAAGGCGCCAAAAGTTCAAAAAGCTGTTTTGATGGAGCGCGCCTGTCTGTTCAAAAGAAACCAGAATTTCCTTGTCTACCCTTTGTTAATCCAATTGAAGAATGATTCCAGTCAACCTCATCTTTGATTTCAAATCACTTACCGGATTGAGTTAAAGAACAAGGATAACGGAATCAAAGTGTTTGAAGACCGTTTGAAGACTTGACAAATTAACGGCTACAACAACTGATGTCATCTCTTTTGAAGAATCAAACTCACCAACGGTCATCTTCATTCACTATAAATAGTAGCCTAGCTCCAAAGCATCAACATGCGCGTGATTATCGAGCAAAATCTCAACGCACTGTTTTAACAAGAAAAACAGAGCAACACTTCCCATTCTCAATCTTTCTTAGCATAGTCTTAGTTAAAGTGAGAGAGTGAAGAAAAAAAAGTTCATAATAGGAATCTTGTAAACTGATATCTTTTGTGATATTCAGTTAGATTTAAAGAGAGAAATCTAGTTGAGATTAGAGTTGGGTGAGAAATCCAGAAAACAGAGTATTGTTTGTTCTGGTGGAAATCCTTTAACTCTTTTTAGGCTAGTCAGAACTAAGTGAGAAATTAGCTTAAGTTCTGTTGATGTAAAGGAGCTTCTGAACTTGCCATAAAAGTTCTGAATAGTGGATTTATAAAATCTCTGTAGGCTGCGACCTCAGGGGATAAGACGTAGTCACAGGACTTCTGTGGCGAACTTGGATAAATCGGATTGTTCAATCAGGATCTCCTGAACTTCTTTCTCCCTCTTATACTTGTTATTTTTTCTTCTGTGTACTTGCTTATATTTATTGCTGAAACAGATTTTCTCTAAGTATCATTGTCTTTGTTCAGAAGACTGTCCAGAAGTTTTCAAATCAGAACTTCTGTTGCTGAAAACAGTCTAACTGTGTTTAGGCAGAATTTCCCTCAGAAGCAACTTCTGTAAGCTAGCTTCTGACTCTGAGGAAATTTGACTCTGAAAATTAAGTTTCCCGAAAAACTTAGAAATTTTCAGTTTTCAACTTTGACACCTATTCACCCCCCCCCCCCCCTCTAGGTGATTCTGTTCTTGATAGGGCCAACAGCGAACACTTTTTAGTGACGCCTCAAGACTATTTCTATTCCACGTCTCTCCTATAGAGAGATATATCAGGTGAAATGGGGATGAGTCTATGTTCTTTTTTTGCGCCAATATAAATTTGATGTAATGCAGTGTTATGTATGCTAAATGTGCTAGCCCAATGATCTAATGAATGCATCGTACCATCATCTGACAAATCCCACAACTAAGCAAGCTGTGATTTCATTGCATCATGTTTAGAGGCGAATACATCGGTTTGAAACATAAAGTCATAATTGTAGATGATGTCATCATCATATAGGACGGATTCCAACAAGACTTTGGGGTCAGGGCCCACTACATTTTCTTCTGCTTCCTCCTGGTCATCTTTCTTGACCTTTCAAGCCGGTTCCAAGTCTCTGGTGACTAATTGATACTTCGGTGTTCCAACCTCGCTGGTCTTTTGTGACTCCTTTGAATATCCTTTTGACGGCTTTTCTCATTTTGTCCTCCATCACTTCCTTCGAGAATCTCATCTTGGCTAGTTCGTCGGTGATGTCTCTAATGCTTCTCTTCGCAACTGGGTGTGGCGTGTGTTTATTGGCATTTGGTGGTGTTTCTCATTTTTTCATGTCAGGTTCCCATTCAGATCTTGTCGTCTTTTTGGATTCATGAAGAATTTATTGACATAAGAGAACATACCTTTATTTGTCTATCTACGTAAGACACATTGTCATACTGCTCATTCCGCAATCCGAGGAACAATTTCTCTTACGTAAGGAAAAGACCACAACGAAAAAGTGCCTTATTAGGTCGAGTATACAATGTGAAATGTCGAGTCATGACACATTGTCACTCCATTACGTCAGTCTTTTCCCTCGATTTTCCTGGCTTGATGCCCCCACTTCCAGTTTCTCACTCTCTACCTTTTGTTAGTGCGCCCTAGTTCATAGACATAGTTATCATACATTTTATTGTACTTGGTACTTTGTTTTGTTTCATTGAATAAAGGCATTAATTCATTCAGTTCTTGTATCTTTTATTATATGCACTGTTTGAAGTATCCATTGATTAAATATCATAAACTACCAGAAGCTAGTTCTGCTCATGGGAATGAACATAATGAATTTTTTTTACTCGTAAGATATATACAAGTTTATGTAGTATACATATTCTGTATAGGATATGCTTGTACCAATACGGGACTTGGTCGATCCGCTTTAGAAGGCATATGGTGGAAGTGTCATTGTCCTTCTATCAATGTAGATCTCTTATATCTGCTGACCTGAATTCATTATAGCATTGGATGAGGAATCTGATTAGATTTGACATATGCCTAACAGATCTGTAAAAGGATGCCAAATTCGGGTATGATTCGTTTAATCACTGAACTCATTCATACGGATAGCTGAAGCGAATGGATTACCACTCACTCTATTTGCGAGATGATATCAAAGGCCATTTGATAAATATAAACTGAGAAATGTGTGCCCACACTCAGATAAGCTGATTACTTATATGTCTGACAGCTTAACTCAAGATCAAGGAATATTTCAAGCTATAGAGGATGATATCCACCATGCCTCATGCTTGATATATAGATATGTTTTGGTAACAGATGTTTGAGACATCTACAAGGATATTTGTCTTTGAGAGATAGTTTCACACTATAATCAATCGGTGACTAGAATGGTTTAGGTAACTCTCCTTCAGTCATACAGCTAATTGATTTAGGCCCAAAGGATCGTGCACATTAGACACTGAGGTTAGCACTCATCAAATTGATACATGCATTGTTATGAGCAGAAACAGGCGCTCATAGCGGCTTTAGCCTTCTTTGACTAGAGTTGCCACCCGGCCGACTATGAAAATGTGTGAACGGGCTTATGTACTGATTGCCTTTGAAAACCAGAGCTTCCATATACATTTGTGGATACAACTTATTATCTCCGACATTCTAGGCCCTATAGGATCCTTAATGTAACCTAACTCAGTATTGTCTTGTATTTATGGTAATCACACAAAAGAATTAAAATGCGCAAACATTTGCACGGTAAACCGTTGAGTGACACAGTAAAAAACCCTCAGAAGCTTACCCTTGCAGCGTGCTCGTAGGATCCTTGCAAGCCAGTACTCTTTGAGAATAGAACCGGGCAGACAGAACTTCGGGGTCGGAGAGGCGTCGATGACGTACTCCTAATGTTAGTATTTTAATTTTGTGATTCCAAGGAAATATTGACTTGGATGACTTGGATGCACCTATCCCCGAGGAGGATGAAAGTGCCGAGATGACTTGGGTGTACTTATCCTTGAGGAGGATGAAAGTGCCGAGATGATTTTGGCGAGAGCCGGGACGTCGGGAGATTTGTGTTTTGAGGACTTCAGTGGAGATGTATGACTGGAATATTGAGGATATTAGGGGACGGGTTGTTTGGAGCAATATTTGCGTACTGAGGACTTTGGAGGAGGGTTGTGATTAGGAAGGAATTATAGTTTAGAACTTCGGAATTGAGCAATTCTTTATATCAGAGGCGACTTTTAGGCAACTTTTATGAGAGGCAACTTATCAGAGGAAACTTATCGGGTCGTAGAATGCTCAAAACCGAGAGGGAAGGGGGAGAGAAGGATGATTGTTCGTGAAATGAATGAGAAATTAGGCCTCCTTATATAGGAGTTAGTGGAGACCGTATGACCCTGAAGGGTGACCGTATGGTTCCCCTTATGGGACCATATGGTCTCCATAAGTCCTGTATGAGATATGAATTTAGATCTCAGACGGGCCTTATAAAGGTCGGGCTAGGTGATATAAGTCGTTTGGAATTTAGCGACACGTGATAGATTAGGATAGAGACCGTATGGACATGTTGGATGATTGTATGGTTCTTGTGATGGAGAGTGTATGGTTCTTGTGATGGAGACCGTACGATTTGGTGAACCCTGAGTGTTTTGACTATGTACAAATCTTTCAGAAGATGAATATTTTATCTTGACTTATCCTAATGAATGTTGACTAACAATTTTTGTTAAGTACTTTGTCAAGTTTTCTCAGCAGGTGTTGTATGAAGTTTCAAAAAGCTTCGCTCTAAAATCAGAAGATAAAGCTTGAAGACAGTCAAAAGTAGTCTCACAGAAGCTGGAACCTCCGCTCTGGAGAAACTCAGAAGATTGATCAAGCTCTCCTCAGAAGTTCAAGATTAAGAAGAAGTAAAGATTTTGTTGTTGATCAGAAGCTTAGACAAAAGGAATTGAGTGCTCAGAAGAACGGGTTTTGTTAAGCATTTAATGCACCTGTCAACTGCATTTAATGCGAGGCGCCAAAAATTCAAAAAGTTGTTTGAATGAGCGCGTCTTGTCTACTACAAACAAAACCAGAAATTCTTTGTCTATCCTTTGTTGATCCAAATGAAGAAATTTTTTAGTCAACCCTATTCTTCAATTTAATTCATTAACAGATTAAGTTAAAGAACAAGGTTAACGGAATCAAGAGTGTTTGAAGACCGTTTGAAGACAAGACAGATTAATGGCTACAACTCTGTCACCATCAAATTGAAGATTCAAATTCAAGCAACGGTCGTCTCAAGACACTATAAATAGTAGCCAAGCTCATTTGTGTTCTTACACGCGAGTTTTTTAAGCTATCTTAACGTACTGTTATTCTAGGAAAAAATAAAAGCACTTCCCATTCTTTCTCTTTTCTTATTTGATATTTGTAAAAGTGAGAGAGTGAAGAAACACAAGTTCATAATAGAAATCTTGTAAAATGATATCGTTTGTGATATTCAGTTAGATTTTAGAGAAATCTAGTTAAGGTTTAAGTTGGGTGAGAAATCCAGAAAACAGGGTTGTTGTTGTTCTGGTGAAAATCCTTTAACTTATTCTAGGCTAGTCAGAACTAAGTGAGAAATTAGCTTATGTTCTGTTGATGTAAAGGAGCTTCTGAACGTGCCATAAACATTCTGAATAGTGGATTTAAAATCTCTGCTGACTGCGATCACAGTGGACAGGACGTAGTCACAGGACTTCTGTGGCGAACCTGGATAAATCGAACTGTTCACTCAGGACCTCCTGAATCTCTTTCTCCCTCCTAAACTTGTTATTTTATCTTCTGTGTACTTGCTTAATATTTAGTGCTGAAACAGTTTGCTCATTAAATTCATTGTCTTTGTTCAGAAGACTGTTCAGAAGCTCTGTTACACAGAACTTCTTTTGCTTAAAAGGCAGAAATTGCCTAAAGGCAAAATCTCTCTCAGAAGCGCTTTACTAAAGATTTCTTCTGACTCTGAAGAGATTGGACTCTGAGTTAAGTTTCTCTAAAAACTTAAATTCGGACTTAGACACCTATTCACCCCCCTCTAGGTGATTCCGATCTTGTTAGGTCCAACACGACTGTCGTGATGGAGATCGTACGTAGACCCGGCAAAATGCTATATGACACGAGAATGACAATAAAATTTCGTGTTCGTGTTTGAGATTTTGACACGAAAATGTTTTCTTGTTGTGTTTGTGTTCAAGGTTTTGTGACACGACACGACTTTGACACGACATGAACACGAAAATTGCCAGGTCTAACCGTATGGTCTTGTTTTGAGACCGTATGGTCCAAGACTTAACCTAGTGTAGTCCTGTTTTGATAGACTTTAGTCTTTTGGCCATAACTTCTTCATCCGGGCTCATTTGGTTCCCCTAAAAAGTCTTTTAATTTTTTCCTAATTCGGGCCCTAATGGGGTCTAAATTGGCCTCCATGTTGGACTACATGCTGATTCCTATGTGGTAGAGTTTTATTTTGAGCAGAGTTGATTGGACCTTTGTTTGGGAGACTTGAAAAGCTATTTTACGTGTCTTTGAGGGTGTCAATTACACGTGGAAGGATTGAGTTATGACTCTGGAGAGTCGTTCCTATTCTTAACAAGTACTGGCGATTGTTTCGGTTGGCAGTTCAAGGAGCTCAAATAGCTTTCCTCATAGGGTTCGAAAACCATTGCTTATAATTTTCCCCTCGCTTCGTTTGAAGCATCTAGGATTGTCACATTATCTTGTAAGATCCTTAGATGGTTTTAACGAAGCGAAACGAGTTAAGACTACGTGTGTGCACGTGATTTTGAAATGTTTTTGAATTGGAAATGAGTAGGTTTAGTGTACTTACCTGCATACCGACCCTTTGTCTACCTGCCTTGAGTGATGTCTGACACTTTGTCCTACTAGTCTTATCTAAGTGACAATCATGTGTCTTGGAGTCGTACCCTTCAGAGGGATGATCTGGAGACCCAATAATCATTTTATGTGCGAGGTGATCCGGAGATCTAGTAACGTCTTGTGGGTGAGTAACACCTTTCGGGAAAGGTGATCCGGAGATCCTGTATCGCCTTAGGGTGAGTGACGTCCTTTGAATGAGGTGATCCAGAGACCGAGTGATGCCTTGAGAGTGAGTATCGTCTTGATGATTTGGGGATCAAGTAACGCCTTAATGTGCGGGTGATATGGGGATCGGGTAAAGCCTTATTGTATGGCTGATCCGGAGATCAGGTGATGCTTTATTGCATGGATGATCCGGAAATCGGGTGATGACTTATTGCATGGTTGATCCGGAGATTAGGGAATGTCTTAGTGTGAAGGTGATCTAGAGATCAGGGAATGTCTTAGTATTGTCTGTTGTAAGATGGTGCGGAGTCCGGATGATGTCTAAATCTCGCAATCCGAGAGACCGATCGATGTCTTAGGGTTCGTGGTCCTTAAGCTGAGTAACGCCTTTTTGTCGAGCAGATGTCGGGATTTTATGTACTTTTTCCTACCAGTCTTATATCGAGGACTGAGGAGGTGTTCTTTGCTTGGTGGTCTTGAAATCGAGTATCACCTGGTCTGGTGGTTTTGAGACCAGGTAACGCCTTTTGACTTCGTGGTCGTGAGACTGGGTAATGCCTTTGACTTTGGGGTCCAGAGATCCCATTTTGCTTTGTAGTCCGGAGACTGGGCGACGCTTTTTACTTCATGGTCGTGAGACTGGGTAACGCCTTTAACTTCGGGGTTCAGAGATCCCCTTTTACTTTGTAGTCTGGAGACTGGGTGACGCTTTTGGCTTTGGGGTACGAAGACCGGGTAATTCTTTTTGATTTCGTGGTATGAGGACTAGGTTAATCCTTTTGATGATCCTGAGATCGAGTAACGCCTTTGATTTTGTCTGATAAGTGTTGTGCCTAGATTAGCTCCGAACAATGAAGGTCTGACTTGTCCTCGTCTTTCATGACTCCTATGATTGTTGACAAGGGTACGACACAAATAAAGACATGTATCTTTTCTCGGGGTGAGATGGCAAATGGAAAATAAATACTTATATGATGATCGGGCATGCTATATGACCACAAGTGAACGAGGGGATGCCCTATTTCATGGATGCATGAAGTCTTGAATTTGTAGACTATGACTAAACGACTTGATATGTATCACTCGATGTGTAGACTTGTGATTTGAATGAGGGGCTGCCCCATTACGTGGACTCGTGAGAGTTTGCACTCATGGATTTTGGCTAAACTACCTAAGACAGCTCGTCTGTGTGACTAGATGAATGAATATATGATTGTGCATGAACAAGGGGGTGCCTCTTTCGTGGACTTGCGTGGTATTGTATTTCTGGACTTCGGCTAGACGACCTGGAACTCATGGTGTGTTTGATTGGATATGATTGTACGCGAATAAGGGGGTGCCTTATTTCGTGGACTCATATGGTATTGTATTTATGGACTTCATTTAGACGATCTAAGAGGGGATGCCTCATTACGTGTGTTGTATTTGTGGACTTTGGCTAAACGACTTGAAACACATGATGTGTACGACGGGACATATAGACATTAAATTGTATGAGAATGAGGGAGTGCCCCATTTTGTGGATTTTGGCTAAACGACCTAGGACGCTGAATGTCTGTGACTCGATGTGTAGACATGTGGCTTGTATGCAAATGAGGGGGTGCCCATTACGTGGACTTGTGTGGTATTATTTTCATGGATTTTGGTTAGACGACTTGAAATGCATGATGTGTACAACTAGACGTATAGACATTAAATTGTATGAGAATGAGGGAGTGCCCCATTTTATGGATTTTGGCTAAACGACCTAGGATGTACAATGTGTGCGACTGGATGTGTAGACATGTGGCTTGTATGCAAATGAGGTGGTGCGCCATTTTGTGGACTCGTATGGTATTGTATTCGTGGACTTTTGCTAGACGACCTAGGATACATAGTGTGTGTGACTGGATATGTAGATATACGAATGAGGGGGTGCCCCATTTCGTGGATGTGTAGGGTTTAGGACTTGTGGGCTTTTTGGCTAAACAATCAAAGACAGATGGTGTGTGACTCGACATATGGACCTATTGTTGGGTGACCTAGATGACTCTGATTCTTGATGAAGCATGTGTCAGTGGATGGTTTCCTATTATGAGAACTTGGCTAGATGCATGGTGGTTCTGTGAGGGTAGCCTTTGTAAGGTGAGAAAGTGTTCGGTTTAGATAATGGAGGTGAGGCTTATGGAGAGTTTTCGAGGATGAGAGGGTAGGGTTCGTGAGGTGAGAAAGGGTTTGGGTTAGATACTGGAGGTGACTCTTGCAAAGATTTTTTCGTGGATGTAAGGGTAGGCTTCACGAGGAAGGCAAGAGTTTTAATATAGGTAGTAGAGGCGAGGCCTATTGAGGTTCTTGATGATGTGAGGGTAGGATTTGGGAGAAAGGTGAGAGTTTTGATATGGGTAGTGAAGGCGAGGCCTATTGAGGTTCTTCGTTGATGTGAGGGTATGATTCATAGGGAAAGCGCGAATTTGGGTTATGTAGTTGAGGTGAGACTTATGAAGGGTTTTCGAGGATAGGTTTCATGAGGAGGTGGAGAGTAGTTCTCGGGATGTTTGAATACGACTTGTTGGACCTAACAAGATCAGAATCACCTAGAGGGGGGTGAATATGTGTCAAATTCAAAAAACTGAAAATCTTAGAGTTTTTAGAGAAACTCAGTTTTCAAAGTCAAATTTCCTCAGAGTCAGAGGCAAGCTTAATAAAATAGTCTCAGAGGGAAATTCTGCCTTTAAGCAGTTTCTAGCTCAAAGCAACAGAAGTTGTGTTAAACAGAACTTCTAAACAGTCTTCTGAAAAAAGACAAAGAGATAAAGAGTAAAATTTGTTTCAGCACTAAACAAACAATAGGTACACAGAAGCAATAATAACAAGTTTAAGGAAGGGAGAAAGAGATTCAGGAGGTCCTGATGAATAGTTCGATTTATCTAGGTTCGACACAGAAGTCCTGTGACTACGTCCTGTACCATGTGATCGCAGTCAGCAGATATTTTAAATTCACTATTCAGAATTTTTATGGCAAGTTCAGAAGCTTTTTTACATCAATAGAACTTAAGCTAATTTCTCACTTAGTTTTCACTAGCCTAGAAAGTATTAAAGGATTTCCACCAGAACAACAACAATCCTGTTTTCTGGAATTCTCACCCTACTCAAACCTTAACTAGATTTCTCTCAGAATCTAACTGAATATCACAAACGATATCAGTTTACAAGATTCCTATTATGAACTTGTGTTTCTTCACTCTCTCACTTTTACAATATAAAACAGAAAAGATTGAGGATGGAAAATGTGCTCCGTTTTGCTTGTTAAAACAGTGCGTTGAGATTTTTGCTCGATAATCACGTGTGTGAACACAGTAGAGCTTGGCTACTATTTATAGTAACTTGAGATGACCGTTGCTTGGAGTTAGAATCTTCAATTTGATGACATCATTGTTGTAGCCGTTAATCTGTCATTTCTTCAAACGGTCTTCAAACACTTTGATTCCGTTAACCTTGTTCTTTAACTTAATCCGGTAAGTGATTTGAAATCAAAGATAAGGTTGACTGGAATGTTACTTCAATTAGATGAACAACAAGGAAGAACTAGTTTTGTTTGTAGCAGACATGCGCGCTCCTTCAAAACAGATTTTTGAACTTTTGGCGCCTTGCATTAAATGCAGATGTCAGAGCATTAAATGCTTAACAAAACCCTGTTGGCCCAAACAAGATCAGAATCACCTAGAGGGGGGGGGGGGTGAATAAGTGTCTAAGTTGAAAACTGAAAATTTCTAAGTTTTTAAAGAAACTTAATTTTCAGAGTCAAATTTCCTCAAAATCAGAGGCAAGCTTACAGAAGCAGCTTCTGAGGGAAATTCTTCCTAAACACAGTTAAACTGTTTTCAGAAACAGAAGTTCAGAGTTTGAGAACTTCTGGACGGTCTTCTGAACAAAGACAATGATATTAGGAGTAAATCTGTTTCAGCACTGAATATGAGCAAGCACACAGAAGCAATAATAACAAGTATAAGAGGGAGAAAGAGGTTCAGGAGATCCTGATGAACAAGTCGATTTATCCAAGTTCGGTACTCGGAGCAATATAGAAGTCCTTTTTGTTCAGAGACCTTCTATTTGCATCAACCTTCTTCCTTGGGAGTCTGGAGAGAGGAATATCTTCAGAGTCCTCATCTTCTCCCGTAGCCTCAACATTTCCTGAGAACTCCACATTCCCAACTTCAGCAGCGCATTCTGCAATTCTAGCATCAGCCTTAGCCTTTGCTGCAATTTCTCTCTCAGCTGCTAACTTATCTTCAGCTTCCTTCTTCTTCCTTTTCTGATCAGCAAGAGCCACAACTCTTGCAATTTTCTCAGCTTCAGCAGCCTTTTCCCTTTCATCAAGACGTGCATCCTCAGCTTCCTGAGCTGCTTTCTCATCAACTTCCTTTGGCTTCTCAGCAACAATCTTGCGAGAAGGTTCAACACTGATAGTTGTTTGAACTAGAGCTGGAAGAGATTCTGAGACAACCACCTTCTCTACAGTCAGAACCAACTTACTTGATCCTTTCTTTCCTTTGCCCTTCTTGGCAGCCTTCTTTCCTTTCTTTACATTAGCCTTAACAATTTCCTTCTGAGCAACGCTAACAGAGGAAGCATTCTCAGTCTTCTTTGGTATCACACCAAAAGAAAGATGCATAAGTGTGTGCATCTTGAGGACAGTACTACTGTTGGTTACACCTTCTCTTAAGATAGCAACAGAGGCAGCTTCAAATATTCTCGTCAGGAGAGAATCGTAGGCAAGAGCACTAACAACCTTCACATTTTTCATCTGCCTTATAATCATGGCAAGAAGATTGATCTTCTTCTGATTCATCAAGTGCCACATGAAAACCCTTTCCCGGTTGGAAACACCATTAACTCCTCCAGCCTTCGGAAGGAACACATTTGTTGTCAAGTAGTGTGCCCACCTCTGGTGCTGAGTGAGCCAAGTGGCATAGGTTTTCTTAGCACTCAGATCAGGTCTAGCCCAATTTGCTTCACTAAACCCTTCAGCAGAACCATCATCTCCAATGATGATTCCTTCATCAACAACACCGATAACCTGAGAGATAGAAGCCCTGCTGACCTCGATCTCAACATCTCCAACCAAGGAGTGAACAACATCCTCCTCATTAGATAAGTAGTAGAGATTCTGATAGAACTCAGTAACTAACTTAGGATAGATGAACTCATTTAAAGAAACGAACGAGTTCCAATTTTGAGCACTTGGCCATTTAGAGATGGGTTCAGTGGATTTGACTTCATCGTCTAGGAACCTAGAAGTGAAAACCCTAGATTCGCTAACTTTCTTCTTAGATTCGGAGTCAAAGATGTGAGTGGCAGTGATGACTTCAATGGGTTGTTCTTGAGCCATTGAGAGTTTTTTAAAGAAATTAGGTTAAGTGTTTGAGAGAAAGAAAACACAGAGAGTTGTCTATGGAAAATCTAATTGCAGAGAAAATGAGAGTGAAAAACTTTTAAGTGGAGAATTCCCTTATTTATACCCAAACTAGAAACTGTTCCAATTCAAAAAGTAACTAACTACCGTTAAAAGGGGAACAGATAACCGTTAAACACCAGTAACAGCGCCATAATAGCAATAAATGTACGCATGCTTAATTCAAAATCATGATTAGTTTTTATCACACTTAATTATCTTAAGTTATTAACATTTAAGATAAAAAAAAGGTATAATAAAACTAAGTTACTGAACTGGATGAATCAACTCCTCAAAAAGAGGACTTGGTTGATGATGAAGACATGATGGAAATGTCTGCTGAACCGGATGTTGATGCTCCTATCATTGAAGAACTGTCAGAAGATAGTGGTCAAGAGCCTGACACTATCATTAAGGACGCAATGAGGTTTGCTGAAAACATCAACACTGATGATTTTCTAGATAATGTTCTTCTGGGTCAAGGCAGAAACCCTGGTGATAGAGATGCCTCTGAAACACTGTTCAGAATGGCTCATGTGTTTGCTGAACCAATTTCTATGTTTGATCCAAACTCTTCTGAATAGGTTATCTCTCCTCCCCTTCGTACTTCTCATCCATCCTCTCCTCATACTCCTCATCCATCTCATTCACTACCTTCTGTCACAGAAGTTAGTGATTCTCAAACTTCCATTCCTCCTACAATTTCAACCTCTGAAGTTGTACCTCCTAAAACTGCTCCTCCTTCTGGATCCTATTCAGAAGTGAATTTATCTTCTGGACCCATTTTCACAGATTCCATATCTACCTCCACTACTTCCTCTCTCTCTACTTCCTCTGTAATTCCATCAATTGGATTTACTGCTCCATCTTTCTCACTACCATCCACACTACCATCCATTTCACCTACTCTCTCTTCCTCTTCCACACACACCTTTCCTTCCACAACCACACATATCCCTCCTCCTTCAACTTCTGGACATGCACCTCCTGTGTGTGATCCCTTAACTACTTCTTCCTCTACCTCCTTCTTTGCTGGGTTGTCATCCAACTATGACTTCCTACGCAATACAATGACTCGAGATGATATGGAGAGAAGATTTGGTGGTTTTGGTTTCATGGGCAGAGCTTCTGATGTATCCGAAGCTGGTGGTGCTCCATCTGTTGAAGAGTTGAGAAGAATGAGTTAGAGTTGCTCTGATGAACTGGTGAATAGATTTGCTGGTTTAGGGCAACGGCCTTCTGCTGCTGACATGTATGCTCAGGGCATTGTACTGCAAGAAATTCAATCCTTGAAAGCTCTAAACCTGCAGCTCATGTCTATGCTTCAAGTGCAGAACCCTACTGTCTACACTCGCAATCTTTCTACACTTCATCTGGCTACTTATGATGAAATTTACAAGTTGAGAGAATTGGCTCTGACTCTTCCAACTCTCGAAAATATTGCTCTTGCTTCTTCTCTGAAAGTTAATGAAAATCTGGAGATTTTGATAGAAGAAGTTAAGGAATCAAATGAGCATTATGAGGCTCATGAGAAAATTCTTCCAAGTAAGATTGATGATCTGCAAACTACTGCTAATCATATTTTGAGAGAAGTGAAATCTTCTGCTCAAGGATCATCATCTTCAGGGGCTGCTAAGATTGTATATGACATCACTCCTGATCTCAACAATCGTCTACAGAGCATTGAGTCCGATGTGACTGCTCAGAGCGCCCAGATTGCTGAGCTTACTGAACTTCTGAAAGTTATGCACACTCAAGCACGAGAACAAGAGAAGGTTCTTCACAATTGTTATAGGTTTGTTCGCGGACAGACTTATATTCAGAATGAGCATCTCACTGCTGCTGTGTATGCTAACAATCGGTTGATCAACCTCCTTCTGGAAGATGTTCAGAGACAGCGACCTTTGTCTGGACAGACCTTTGATCATATGAAAACCATTGATACTGATTTCAGAAGAAGAATGGATATAATCAACACTGTAAGGCCTACACCTCAGCAATATCAGACTGCTTTGAATGTTCAGCAGAAATTGGACTCTCAAGGTGCTCTGGGTGTTCCTGTTGGTTCTGGCCAAACGGGGGAGAAGTCTGCTCAGCAGGGTGGTCTCAAGTCTGCTCAGCAGGGTGGTCTCAAGTCTGCTGGGATGAAGAGACAGAATGTTGATGAAAGTTCCAGTGGTGCACCTCCTCCTCAGAAGAGATCTAGAAACTTATAATCATTTTAGGACTTAAGCTTCTTAGCTAGGTTCTGGGTTGGGTAGTCTTGTCTTAGGACTTTATGTTCCCTTCTGATGATTATTTTGTTTGTTGTTTCTTCTGACTTTTATATACACTGAACTTTTCTTATACATATTAATTGTCTCTGATTAATTTCTTACTGTTTATGTTTCTTTTTAACTTAGTAACTTTATCTTCACTAAAAATCTAACAACTTGATCTCAAGTCTATCTTAAGTTTATACAGATTGATGAAGTTCACCATTTACACTAAAATGGGGGAGTTAAGTTACTCAGAAGTTAAAACAAACATATGTATCAGGAAGTTAATCTCTAAATCTTGTGTTTTCTTAAGAAATGTTACCTTCTGACCACGGTTTGTCCATAACCAAAATGGGGGAGAATGATGAACCCTAAGTGTTTTGATTACGTCCAAACGTTTCAGAAGATGAAAATTAAAATTCTCTTACATACTGTTTAATATTGACTAACAATTTTTTGTTAAGTTTGTATGTAAGTTACTCAGCAGGTGCTGAATGAACAATTTCTGGATTGCTTAAGGTCTCAGAAGAAACGAAAGCTGAAGACAGTATTCCCTCATTCAGAAGCTGGATGTTCCGCTCTGAAGATATCGAAGTTTGTTAAAGCTCTCCTCAGAGAACCGTTGCAATCAGAAGTAAAATTCTACCAATTAGATCAGAAGCTTAGACAAATGGAATTAGCTATCAGAAGCTAAGTCACGGGTTCCGTTAAGCATTTATTGCTCTGACAAATGCATTTAATGCAAGGCGTCAAAAGTTCAAAAAGCTATTTTGAAGGAGCGCGCCTGTCTACTCAAAGCGAAACCAGAATTTCCTTGTCTACCCTTTGTTGATCCAATTGAAGAATGTTTCCAGTCAACCTTATCTTCAACTTCAAATCTCTTACCGGATTAAGTTAAAGAACAAGGTTAACGGAATCAAAGTGTTTGAAGACCGTTTGAAGATTTGACAAATTAACGGCTACAACAACTGATGTCATCTCCTTTGAAGTTTCAAATTCACCAACGGTCATCCTCATTCACTATAAATAGTAGTCAAGCTCACTGGATCATTTACACGTGATTACCGAGCAAAATCTGAACGCACTGTTTGAACTAGAAAAACAGAGCACACTTTTCCATTCTCAATCTTTCTTAGCATAGCCTTAGTTAAAGTGAGAGAGTGAAGAAAAACAAGTTCATAATAGGAATCTTGTAAACTGATATCGTTTGTGATATTCAGTTAGATTTAGCGAGAAATGTAGTTGAGATTTGAGTTGGGTGAGAAATCCAGAAAACAGAGTTGTTGTTGTTCTGGTGGAAATCCTTTAACTCTTTTTAGACTAGTCAGAACTAAGTGAAAAATTAGCTTATGGTCTGTTGATGTAAAGGAGCTTCTGAACTTGCCATAAAAGTTCTGAATAGTAGATTTAAAATCTCTGGTGGCTGCAACCTCAGGGGACAAGACGTAGTCACAGGACTTCTGTGGCGAACTTGGATAAATCGACTTGTTCATCAGGATCTCCTGAACCTCTTTCTCCCTCTTATACTTGTTATTATTGCTTCTGTGTGCTTGCTCATATTTAGTGCTGAAACAGATTTACTCCTAATATCATTGTCTTTGTTCAGAAGACCGTCCAGAAGTTCTCAAACTTTGAACTTCTGTTGCTGAAAACAGTTTAACTGTGTTTCGGCAGAATTTCCCTCAGAAGCTGCTTCTGTAAGCTTGCCTCTGATTCTGAGGAAATTTGACTCTGAAAATTAAGTTTCTTTAAAAACTTAGAAATTTTCAGTTTTCAACTTAGACACCTATTCACCCCCCCCCCCCCCCCCCCCTCTAGGTGATTCTGATCTTGTTTGGGCCAACAAACCCGTGACTTGAGCTTCTAAGCTTAATATTCCTTTGTCTTAGCTTCTGATCAAATGGAACAGCTTCTGGTTGCAGTTGAACATTGAGGAGAGCTTTATCTAACTTTGGAAGATCTTCAGAGCGGAACATCCAACTTCTGAGCTTTAACTTATTTCTTCAATTGTTCTTCTCTTCTGAGTTCTTTATGCAATCCACAGTTTCTTCTTTCAGCTCCTGCTGAGAAATACTTATACAAAACTTAACAAAAATTGTTAGTCAACATTGATAAGAATATAAGTATAAATCAAATTTCATCTTCCGAAACGTTTGGACATAATCAAAACACTTAGGGTTCATCATTCTCTCCCATTTTGGTTATGGACAAACCGTGGTCCAGAAGGTAAAGTTACTTAAATAAACACAGAGTTTAGAAAGCAACTTCCTGATTGTTATGTTTTTAAAGCTTCTGAGTAACTTAACTTCCTCATTTTAGTATAAATGGTGAACTCCAACAATCTGTATTAACTTAAAAATGGCTTAAGATCAAGTTGTTAGATTTAGTGAAGTATAAGTTACAAAGCAAAAACATAAGCAATATAAGTAATAAGAACAAAGAATTAAAGGTATAGTGTTCAGAGACAAATAAGAGAGATAAAATGGTTCAGAGCATATATATTCAATAGTCAGAAGATAACACATAAAGACGATCAATAAAGGAGGAAGAAATAACATAAGTCCTAAGACATGCTACCCCAACCCAGAACCTATGGCTAAGAAGCTTAAGTTCTATTTCTTTTTGGATTGAGTTTCTGTTTTTGGTTTCTTCTGAGTATTTTCACCAGAACCATCATCCTCATTTTGTCTCTCCTCATCAACACTAGGACCACCCTGCTGTGCGGACTTCTCCCCCGTTTGGCCAGAACGCAGACCCAGAGCACCTTGTGCATGCAACTTCTTCTTTTGTTGAGCCATAGCAGCAGTATACTGATGTTGACTATGCCTCACAGAGTTAATTACATCCATTCGCCATCTGAAGTCATTGTCAAAAGCAGGCATACGGTAAAAAGTAGGTCCAAACAGAGGTCTCTCTCTATGAACATCCTCAATAAGCAGCTTGATAAACAAATTATTGGCATACATTGCACCAGCCAGAGCTTCATTCTGAATATAAGTCTGTCCCCGAACAAACCTATAACAGTTGTGCATAACCTTTTCTAGTTCCTTAGACTGTGCATGTTGCACCTTCATGAATTCAGCAAGCTCTGCTATTTGAGTGTTCTGAGCAACCAGGGTGTTCTCAATGTTCTGTAGTCTTCTGTTGAGATCAGGAGTGATATCAAATACAACAGGAGAAGCATTAGAGGATGATGATGGAGCAGAAGATTTTACTTCTCTCAGAATGTGATTGGCAGTATTTTGTAGATCATCAAACCTCGCAGGAATTGCTTTACTCTGAGCCTCAAAATGCTCATTTGCTTCTTGAATTTCTTCAGTCAGAGCCTCAAGTGCAGGAGTGAATTGTTTAGCAGAAGCAAGGGCAATATTCTCCAATGTAGGCAGAGTTAAAGCAAGCTGTCTCAACTTGTATAATTCATCATTTGCAGCTAGATGAAGTGTTGAAAGATTGCGAATGAACGCAGAAGGGTCCTGCATTTGAAGCATAGACATGAGTTGCAAGTTCTGAACTTTGAGATATTGAAGTTCTTGCAGCAGATTACTTTGAGCAAACATGTCAGCAGTAGGGATCCTTTGACCCATTCCAGCAAACCTATTCAAAAATTCATCAGAGCCACCCCGACACATTCTTCTCAACTCTTCAACTGAAGGGACAGAACCAGCTCCTGAGGGAATTGGCATAGGACCAATAAACCAATGACCACGAAAGTAATCTTCACTCTCATGCTAACTCATCAATTTATGAGGAAATCATAATTTGAAGATAGTCCAGCAAAAGTAGTGGAGGCAGAAGTAGAAGTAGTTAAGGGAACAGATACAGGATGTGTTTGTCCAGAGGTTGTGAGAGGAGGAATTGTGATTGTGGAAGAAGGAGCAGAAGTAGTTTTTGTAAAACGTATGGAGAAAAATGGAGTGGATGGTAAGGAAAATGAAGGAGTCTGAAAAGATTGGATTTATGGCCATGTTTATTTCTGAATAGGATCCAGAAGGCAGAGAAATTTTAGGATCTACAACCTCTGATGTTGAAGATGTAGGAGGAAGTGAAGTATGAAGATCACCAGCTTCTGTTACATGAGGTGGTGGAGATGGAATTGGTGAATTATGTTTAGGAGAAGGGATGGGATTCTCAGGAGTAGAGAATTGAGAATTCTCAGGAGCAGAAGGATTGAAATAAGCAAAAGGTTCAACATTAAAAGGTTCAGCATAAAGATGGGACAATCTCTCCATTATTTCATGTGCATTTCTTCGTTCAGAACTTCGTCCTTGTCCCAAAAAAGAACATCATCCATGAAATTTGGGTCTTCATCAGCAATAGCTCGTGCAACCTTAAGCACTTCATCAAAATCTCCTTCAGGAGCTGTCTCCTTAGACACTTCTTCAATAATAGGAGCACTAAGATCTCCTTTAGCAATATCATCCATGTGAATATCACCATCATCATTCAGATTCTCTTCTTCTTCTTCTTCTTCAGGAATGTCATCCTCTAATTCAGGAGCAGAGGTTAAAATGAAATCCCTCTTCCTCAAAGGTCTTCTCATTGAAGAAGAAGTCTTAGTTCTTCTTTTCAGAGGTACATCCTCAGAGTCCTCAGCAGCATCAGGATCAGCATCAGCCGTAGCCTCAACACGAATGTTTTGCTCAGCTACATCCAACTCAACATTAGCTGCAACAGCAGCTTATGCCCTCTTGTTCTCTTCAGCAAGTTTAATAACTTGCGCTTCCTTTTCTTGTTCAGCAATCCTTGCTAGTTCAACAAGTTTATCCTTTTCATCATCATTTGCTTTCTTCTGAGCAACCACCTTCCCAAAGGGTTCAACACTGATTGTTGTTTGAACCAAGTTAAGAATTGGCTCGTCAGCAGCAATCTTTTCCATAGTCAACACAAGTTTGATGTTGGTCATCTTACCCTTTCCTTTCTTGTTGGCCTTAGTCTTCTTCTCAGCAATTCTCACAGTTGCCTCCTGAGCATCTAACGCAAACTGTGGAGCAGAAGATTCTGCCTTCCTTGGCACAACACCAAAACTAAGTCTACTCAGAGTGAGCATCTTGATAGGAGTGCTTATGCTAGTAATACCATCTCCTGAAATAGGTATTGAGGCAGATTCAAACAACCTAGTCAGGAGGGATCCATAGGCCAAGGTGCTGACCACCTTAACATTCTTTATCTGCCTAATTATCATAGCAGGCAAGTTGATTTTCTTCTTGTTCATAAGATGATACATGAACACTCTTTCTCTGTTGGAGACACAATTGACTCCCCCAGACTTTGGTAGGAACACATTGGTTGTTAGGTAATGTGCCCACCTCTGGTGCTGAGATAGCCAAGTTGCATAAGTTTCCTTAGCATCAAGATCTGGTCTTCCCCAATTCACCTCTGTGAAACCCTCAGCAGATCCATCATCTCCAATGATGATCCCTTCATCATCAATGCTGATAGCTTGTGCAATAGAGGTTCTGGAAACCTCAAAGTCCACACCTCTAATGGATGAACGCACAATATCTTCTTCATCAGATTGAAAGTGAAGATTTTGGTAAAACTCAGTCACAAGTGCAGGGTAGATGAATTCTGTTGGCCCTAACAAGAACAGAATCACCTAGAGGGGGGTGAATAGGTGTCAAAGTTGAAAACTTAAAATTTCTAAGTTTTTAGGGAAACTTAATTTTCAGAGTCAAATTTCCACAGAGTCAGAAGCTAGCTTACAGAAGTTGCTTCTGAGGGAAATTCTGCCTAAACACAGTTAGACTGTTTTCAGCAACAGAAGTTCTGATTTGAGAACTTCTGGACAGTCTTCTGAACAAAGACAATGATACTTAGAGAAAATCTGTTTCAGCACTAAATATGAGCAAGTACACAGAAGCAAAAATAACAAGTATAAGAGGGAGAAAGAAGTTCAGGAGATCATGATTGAACAATTCGATTTATCCAAGTTCGCCACAAAAGTCCTGTGACTACGTCTTGTCCCCTGAGGTCGCAGCCTACAGAGATTTTATAAATCCACTATTCAGAACTTTTATGGCAAGTTCAGAAGCTCCTTTACATCAACAGAACTTAAGCTAATTTCTCACTTAGTTCTGACTAGCCTAAAAAGAGTTAAAGGATTTCCACCAGAACAAACAATACTCTGTTTTCTGGATTTCTCACCCAACTCTAATCTCAACTAGATTTCTCTCTTTAAATCTAACTGAATATCACAAACGATATCAGTTTACAAGATTCCTATTATGAACTTGTTTTTCTTCACTCTCTCACTTAAACTTAAGCTATGCTAAGAAAGATTGAGAATGGAAAAAGAATGCTCTGTTTTTCTTGTTAAAACAGTGCGTTGAGATTTTGCTCAATGATCATGCGTTGTTGATGCATTGGAGCTTGGCTACTATTTATAGTGAATGAGGATGACCGTTGGTGAATTTGAATCTTCAATAGAGATGACATCAGTTGTTGTAGCCGTTAATTTGTCAAGTCTTCAAACGGTCTTCAAACACTTTGATTCCGTTATCCTTGTTCTTTAACTAAATCCGGTAAGTGATTTGAAATCAAAGATGAGGTTGACTGGAATCATTCTTCAATTGGATCATCAAAGGGTAGACAAGGAAATTCTGGTTTCTCTTGAACAGACAAGCGCGCTCCATCAAAACAGCTTTTTGAACTTTTGGCGCCTTGCATTAAATGCACTTGTCAGAGCATTAAATGCTATCCAGAACCCGTGACTAAGCTTCTGATCAAATTGGTAGATAAGCTTCTGATTGCAAATGACCTCTGAGAAGAGCTTCAACAGACTTTGATATCTTCAGAGCGGAGCATCCAGCTTCTGATAATGAAACTCTGTCTTCAGCAATCGAGACTTCTGAGGTTCTTTAGGCAATCTGAAAAGTCTTCATTCAGCACCTGCTGAGTAGCTTACACATAGACTAAGAAGAAAAAATATTAGTCAACAAAAAACTATATGTAAGAGAGTATTAGGTTTTCATCTTCTGAAACGTTTGGACATAATCAAAACACTTAGGGTTCATCAAATTCATCCAGAGAAACGAATGAATTCCAGTTTTGAGCACTTAACCATTTTGAGATGGGGTCAGTGAGTTCAACTTCATTATCTAGGAACCTAGAGGTAAAAACCCTAGACTCACTCAATACATCTTCAGGTTTAGAGGAAAAGAGATAGGTGACAGTGATTGGAGCAACATTTTGTTCTTGAGCCATTTTGAGAAATCAGGTCAAAGTAGAGAGAAAGTAAGAATTGCAGAAATTGCTATGTAGATTCTAATTGCAAATGAACTCAGGTGAAAATTTGCTAAGTATGGAAATCCCTTATTTATACCCAACGAATAAACCGTTCAAATTCAAAAAGCAGATAACCGCCGTTAAAATAGGGAACCAGTTACCGTTAACAACAGAAAGCGCAGTAATAACATTAAATGTGAGCACGCTTTAAAGAGAGAGAATAAAACATCATGATTAACATTAAGCATACTTAACTACCTTAAACGGCTATTAGTTAAGACAAACACCAATGATAATTACTGAAGAGGATTAGTCATACATATGCCTTCTCTCAAGCTTCTGAAAGGAGTACTAGCCAGAGGCTTAGTAAACATATCAGCAAGATTATCTTCAGAGGTTAAATAAGTAAGAATGATATCCTTTTTCAGAACATGATCTCTCAGAAAGTGATGCCTAATATGAACATGCTTCATTCTGATGTGTTGAATGGGATTCTTTGAAAGGTCAATTGCACTTTTGTTGTCACAATTAATGGTAATTGTTCCAGGAGTAACACCATAGTCAGCAATTTGTTGCTTTATCCAGAGCATCTGATAAACACAGCTTCCAGCAACAACATATTCAGCTTCAGCAGTTGAAAGTGCCACAGAAGTTTGCTTCTTACTATGCCAGGAGACTAAGCACTCCCCCAGAAAATGACAACCACCAGAAGTGTCGACTCTCTTCAATTTATCTCTACCATAGTCAGAGTCTGTGTATCATACATGAGTAAAATTTGTACTACAAGGATACCACAAACCAGATTCTGAAGTGCCTTTAAGATATCTGTGTTGGTGTGACCTAGTTCTAGGCATAGTTATTTTGTTATTGTATTGTACTTTTGTTGATTGTACTATACAATTGTTTTATGGAATAAAGGCATTAATTCATTCAGTTAATATATCTTGTATTATATGTACTGTATGAAGTATCCATTGATTGTATATCATAAATAACCAGAAGCTAGTTCTACTCATGGGAATGAATAGAATGTAAAGCTTTTACGAACAGGATATGTACACGCGTACATGATATGTTTGTAGGTACGTATGACCAATACGGGACTTGGTCGATCCGCTTTAGAAGGCACATGGTGGAAGTGTCATTGCCCTTCTATAAATGTAGATCTCTTTTATCTGTCGACCTGATTTCAATATAGTATTGAATGAGGAATCTGATTAGATTTGACATACGCCTAACAGGTCTGTAAAAGGATGCCAAATACGGGTATGATTGGTCTGGTCAGTGAACTCATTCATACTGATAGTTGAAGTGAAGGGATTACCACTCATTTCATAAGTGAGATGATATCATTAGGCCACTCGTTGAGTTGAACTGAGAAATGTGTGGCCACACTCAGATAAGCTGGTTACTTATCTGTTCTTCAGTTAACTCTAGATCGAGAAATATCTCAAGTTGTAGAGGATGACGTCCACCATGCCTCATACTTGATATATCGATATGCTTGGTAAGAGATATTAGAGAATACTACAGGGTATCTATCTGTATGAGATGGATTAACACTGTAATCAATTGGTGACTGATATGGTCTAGGCAACTCTCTATCAGTCGTTGAGCTAATTGATTATGGCCCACAGGATCGTGCACACTAGACACTGAGACTTGTACTCGGAGAACTAATACATGTAGTGTATTTGTGATGAACTTATTATTAGTTGTTAACTGATAATGTTAATTGATTAATTGTTCTAAATGGAACAAGTTAATTAATTGTTTGGAGGGATCAATTATTCAATCGGGTTAATTAATTAAGCGATTGATTAATTAGATTTTCTTTAGGGGCTAGTGTGTGATTAATTATAACCTAATTGATGTTAATTGAATCTATTGTATTCTATTGTCGTACAATCAGATTAATTAAATTAATGCGGGTACTAAAATTGTAATTAGTCGACACCCTATATATTAATCCTAATCGATTGAAACCCTAGACTTTCTGACACAGAAAATCAAAAACCCTAATTCCCTCCTAACCCTATTCGGCCGAACTCCCTAGAGTGATCCCGGAGTCTCCGTTCATCGTTCTTCGTGCCTTTTTGCGAGTACCTGTTCACTGTAGGTGTCGTGCACGTGATTTTGGCGGAACCTCCGATCGTGCGGTTCGTCCATCTCTCTCAGAGGGATTCCATGTGAGTGACTAATGTAGGTTTATCACTTTAATTAAGTAAATAACATTGAGGCAATGATAAAGATCAAGTGTAATCTGATCAATGATGTTTAAATCGTTTTTTTTTCTCGCTTCCGCTGCGCGACTCTGATCGTTGATCAGATTCCTACAATCTGAGAATTCTTTTGACAGCAAAATCATGAATCTCCATTAGTTTAGCCTGATATCTAGCACAGAAGCACACAGCAAAATGTATATCAGGCATGCTAGCTATTAGATATAAAAGTGAACCAATCATCCTCTGTAGGTTTTTATGTCTACAAGTTTACCAGCTTTATCTTCATCATCAAAGTCCTTGCTGACATCCATAGGAATGTCAACTGCATTAGAGTCTGACATGCCAAATTTCTTCAGCACTTCTCTAGTATACTTGGCTTGAGTGATAAACACAACATTATTACTTTGCTTGATTTGAAGTCCTAAGAAGAAAGTTAATTCTCCCATCATAGACATTTCAAACTCAGCTTTCATGTGGTTGTTCAACTCCATGCACAAAGATTCATTAGTAGCACCAAATATAATATCATCAACATATATCTGGGCTAAAAGGATATCTTTGTTCTTTCTCACAGTGAACAGAGTTGTATCAACACAGCCTCTAACGAATCCCTTAGACAGAAGGAACTTTGTCAGTCTCTCATACAAAGCTCTAGGAGCTTGTTTCAGTCCATACAAGGCCTTCTTAAGCTTGTACACATGATCAGGAAATTTAAGATCTTCAAAACCAGGTGGTTGAGACACATAAACTTCTTCATCAATGTACCCATTCAAGAATGCACTTTTCACATCCATTTGAAAAAGCTTAAATCATTTGTATGATGCAAAAGCACACAGAATTCTAATGGCTTCCAACCTTGCAACAGGAGCAAAAGTTTCACCATAATCTATGCCTTCTTGCTGACTGTAACCTTGAGCAACAAGTCTTGCCTTTTTCCTCACTACATTTCCAAACTCATCAAGCTTGTTCTTCAGAACCCATCTTGTACCAACAACCTTCTTGTTCTTAGGTCTGGGAACCAAAGTCCAAACTTCTAACCTTTTAAACTGGTCAAGTTCTTCTTGCATTACCATCAACCAGGATTCATCATCTTCAGCTTCATAGAAGTCCTTGGGTTCCAGAAGTGACACAAAAGCCACATTCCCCATGTATCTTCTGAGCTGAGCTCTGGTCATGACAGGATTATGAACAGAGTCAATTACATTCTCCAAGGGGTGATTCCTATGAGCTCTAACTTCTCTTGGTACATCCAATGTATCTTCTGAAACTTGTTCATCATTTGTTAAATCATATATAGGAGCATCTTCTGGAATGAAGTTAACTTCTGGAGTTGGATTCTCTTCTGGCACTGGATTAGCAGCAACAGGAGGAATAACTTCAGCAGCTCTAGGAGAAGCATCTTCAGCATCAGCAGGAGATGTGTAACCCCCCTCACTGGAATCACATTACGTGTCATGTAACAACAATTCCACGTATACATTCAAGTCTCAGTCATTTTCATAGAAAATAATGATCTCAAATTTCCATTGAAATTTTAATTTAATCTCATATTCAATAAAAGAAATCACGTAGATAATTAATATCATATAAATACACATCATTCTTTACATATCAAACTATATACATCACTTGTCATTTACAATACATATTTAAGTCATTAGTTTATACATGAAATATGCAAAACAATATACACTCATAATGCTCCAAAATGCATAGGTGAGAACGGACTATCGCTGCTGGTGCGATCCTAACAAAAATAACTCCACTATCCTGAAAAATGGTGGCAAGGGTGAGCTGCCTACTCAATAAACATATAGCATATATATGTATACAAATATTACGTGAAAGAATACAAATAGAGTTATATCGTCAATATCAATTCAACTGCATATAAATTACTACAGAGTCACACGCACGATTCATTTATTATGCTCATCATTATTTAATCAATTAGGGCCCTGCTATACTTAAATGATATATGTAAAATGGTCTGTGGGGCCACTCTGTATTCGTCTCACATATCGGAATACAATCACCTGTGGAGGAGTAAAACTCAACTCACGCAGTCCGCTACGGATATATCTCAACACTGTGCTTCCGGCTCCAAATTTCGAATAGCACTCTCAACAATATGGACCATTTAACATATTCACTTAAGCATGCTAACATTCCTTTCTTGTTACTCATTATCCCATTCACACATCAATCATATAACTCAACATACTGCATATCAACTCACGATATCACATATAGTTCTATCTCCACATTTCAAAATCAGCACAACATTCCATACTCATCACAACATTTCACAAACTAACACATATCATATATCACGTATTCACATAAGAATCAATCATGTTCCATACTCAACAAGTTCCAATCACATTACATTTATACACACATATAAGCACTATGCTTACCGTTCACTCGACGAGATCTATTCAACACGCTCGGGTGCTCTTTCACTTGCACCTTGTCCTCTTAATATCACATTACATTCATACAATTAGACTCAATTAAAGTATATGAAAATTTATGCTTATGCATGACATATGATTCTCACAACTCACTAGCTTCACATTATAGACTAAACTTCATTCTTTGGTCTTAGTTGTTCATATGACCTATGTGCCTAGAGTCTGCCATAACTCTCTCAATACTTACACAAAAATACCCTGATTCTTGTTCCTCCTGAAACTAGACAAATATATGTTGAACATATCCAAAAATCACATTCATATCATCTCTGGATCATAAATGGCAAGCAAAAAGATTAGGTTCTATTTCTGGTAAGAAAACAGACTACCCAGCTTTCCATCGCACATGGTAATGTCCATTTTTATCTCAAACCAAAAACTTTCTACACAAATCCTTTTACAGAGATATACTTCCATATGTTATAAACACCTTTTTAAGAACATGGGGTCCCTAAATAGGAGCTTAAGAGCCTCAAATAACCATCACAAGATTGTTGCCTCTCATACAATTTCATTTTGAGGCAGTCCTATTCCCACCAAGCTAACTTCTTCAACACAATGAATTAGAGACCCATATTTTACAGAGATCTAGCCAACATATAGTGCTAAATGGTTTATTCTTTGTGTTTTTGCTCATTCGATCTCTATCATGACGAAAACAAGACCATAAGGTGACTGAAAACAGCTGTCAATAATTCAGCTTATGACACCTTATGCATACCTTTCACTAAAACAACATAAAACCAACTCAAACAATAACAAGCCACCACAAACATCACCATAACTCATTTATAATCAATCCCATCACTATACTTAGGGTTTTCAGAACTTCAAATCCATGGAAACTATGCTAAAACAACTTACAAACCTTAACTTGATGCCTTTCCTTTGGTATGCTTCCTATCTCCACTTGTTTGCCTTGGAAATGGTCGGAAACGAATGAGATTTCTTTGTAACTTCATAGGTTTTGAAAAGGGAAGGTTAAGAGAGGTTTTTGGCTCAGATTTGTTTCTGAAACAAAACAAGGAGGTGGTGTCCATCTTTATAAAGAAAGGAGGTGGTTTTTGTATTATAAGAAGTGACACCTCGTGCTTAAGTGAGGTGCTTGCTTCCAAACTTCACAATCAACCCTCAATACTTCTAAATATAATCACTTGAGTATACATTTCTTCAATTGATATGTGTCATAAGTCTATTCACTATCACTAACCAATCATTACGGCTTAACACGTCGCTAATCGCTTACTAATCGCACCTGAATCGCAGGTTTTGTAAAACTTATTTGTAACTGAAATGAATCTCAATGTAGTCTTATGAAGAAGTGTAAATATAAATCTAACAAATCTATAGGTTAGAGTTTAGGGATGTTACAAGATGTTACTTCAGGAGCTTGAACTACATCTTCTTCAGGAGCTCTAGTATCTGCAGGGTTAGTCTCATCAAACTGAACATGAAAAAATTCATCTAAAGTTTGAGTCCTCTTATTAAAAACCCTATATGATTTACTATGTGTTGAGTAACCAAGAAAAATGGCCTCATCTGCCTTTGAATCAAACTTTGAAAGATATTCTATTGTATTCAAAACATAACATTTACAACCAAAGGTTTTGAAATAACCTATTTTAGGTTTTCTACCTTTCCAGAGTTCATAGGGGGTTTTGTTCAAGATACTTCTAATGAGTACTCTATTCAAAACATAACAAGCTGTGTTGACAACTTCTCCCTAAAAGTACTTTGGAAGCCTTCTGTCATTGATCATAGTTCTGGCAATTTCAACCAGAGTCATATTCTTCCTTTCAACTACCCTATTTTGTTGAGGAGTTCTGGGAGCAGAAAAGTTATGATCAATGCCCTTAGTTTCACATAATTCTTCAAACTGAAAGTTCTTGAATTCTCCACCATTATCACTTTTGATATAGATTACCTTTTCATTCCTTTCATTCTCAAATTTCTTTACAAGAACTGAGAAACATTGAAATGACTCATCTTTGCTAGCAAGTAAGATAACCCAAGTGAATCTTGAATAGTCATCTACTATGACAAAGGCATACTTCTTTCCACCCATGCTCATTGGTTGAACAGGACCAAAAAGATCCATATGAAGTAATTCTAAAGGGCTTTTAGTTGAAATGGTTTTCTTAGTTTTAAAAGAGCTTCTGGATTGTTTACCAGATTGACAAGCAGTACACACATGGTTCTTCTTAAAACTAATTTCAGGCAGACCCTCAACCAATTGATATCTAGCTACTTTGGCCAGAAGGTCCATGCTCACATGAGCAAGTCTTCTATGCCAGAGCCAGGAGGTATCCTCTTTGGACATCAAACATATATTTTTACAGAGATTCTCAAGGTTCAGCATGAAAACATTTTCTACTCTATGAGCAATTAAAATAACTTCCCTTGGCTTACTGTCCAAGATTTTACATCCAGATGAGCTGAATACAACATCTTTACCTTTGTCACATAGTTGTGCAACACTCAGGAGGTTGAACTTCAGGCCTCTTACTAGGGAGACATCTTCAATAGGAGTACTGGTTCAAATAGATCCAGAACCAAGGATCCTTCCCTTCTGAGCATCTCCAAAGCTGACTTTTCCACCTCTTTTAGGATCAAATGTGATGAATGCATTTTCATCACTGTCATATGCCTTGAGCACCCACTGTCAATGTACCACAACTTTGACATTGATGGAGCACTCAGAGCCACCTGCAACACAATCAATTAGTGACAGGTACCCAATCCTTATTGGGTCCTTCAGAGTTAGATTTGTCTTCAGCAGGTTTTACTGATAATTCAGATTGCAAGAGGTTTTTAATATGATACTTGCAATCCTTTAACCAATGTCCATCACTCTTGCACAATTTGCAAAAAGGAGGGTTTTTGGATCTTTCCCTTTGCTTCTTGGGAGCTTTCTTCTTCTTCTGGGAAAGTGTAACTTCTTCAGAAGCCATAACTCTCTTAGAGGTACCCAGATCAGAAGGAGAGGAAATCTCTTTCAAAAGAGAGGGAGTGACAGATTTCTTCTTCTGAGGTTTATCATTCCTCAGAGGCAACTTTTCCTTACCTTTGGCTTTTAGACCATCAGAAGGAGTGCTGAACTATTTACTTAGTTTTTTTTCTAATATTTTCATATCAGCATAAACTTGAGTAAACCTAAGAAATTTGTCAGCCTCACTTTTGTCCAATTTCCTTTTCAGGTACTTGAACATACTATATAGTTCTTCAAGAGAATCAAGGATGTCTTGTTCAGGGGATATGTTTACCTCAGAGTCATATGTAGCTTTAGGAGGTGCGGAAGTCTCTCTTGTGATATCTTTAGAGGTTGGCTCATCAATAGCCATGAAACATATCTGAGCTTGATCTTCCTTCTCTTCAGAATCACTGTTGGTCTCAGAGTCTGACCAAGCAGCCAGTATTGCTTTCTTGAACTTTTTCTTATCTTTTGTCAGCTCAGGACAATTAGGCTTAATATGTCCTGGTTGCTGACATCCATAGCACACAATTGGTTTGCTAGGATCTCTCTTGTATTTTTCACCAGAATCAGGAGTCTTCTAGTCAAAGCTCCTGAAGGGCTTTTTGTAGTTTCCACCTCTGCATTTTCTAAAGGCCTTCTTGAACTTCCTGGTCAGCATTGCTAGTTTCTCATCTTCTGAGGACTCTTCTGAAGATTCTACTCTCAGGACAACTCCTCTTTTTCCCTCCGACTTTTCTCTTAAAACATGGTTCTTCATTGACATTTCATGAGTTATCAATGAACCTATGAGTTCATCATATGCATAAAAGCACAAGTCCTGAACTTCTTCAATGGCAGTCTGCATGGCTTGCCAAGACCTTGGTAAGCTTCTGAGAATCTTCTTTACTCTCTCTGGTTCCTCAATATCCTTTCCTAAACTCTTCAGATCATTGACAATCTTGGTGAATCTTGAGTTCATGTCTAAAATAGATTCTTTGTCAAGCATTTCAAATAACTCATAGCTTCTCATGAGTTGATTGATCTTGGATTGCTTCAATGTGTCTGTTCCTTCGTATGTTACTTCCAGCTTGTTCCAAATGTGCTTTGCTGTTTCACAGGAAGAAACTTTGTTATATTCAGAGGCAGTAAGGGCACAATGCATCATGTTTATTGCTGAAGCATTAGTTTGGAGTTTCTTGAGGATTTCATTAGTATATTCCCTAGGAGGAACTATAACACTCCCCAAACCTGCTTCTTCCCTAGTTAGGATGAAATCACCATCAGTGACAACTATCTAAGCACTCATGCTCTGGGCTTGAATGAAATACATCATCCTCTTCTTCCAGTAGGAATAGTTATCACCATTAAACTGTGGTGGTCTAGTTGTGGAGGCACCCTCTGGGATCATATAATGAGAGGAGTTCTCAGGTAGGTGTCTACTAGCCATCTCTATTGATTCTGATAGGATCTTACACTTAGCTTGTTAGATCTTAGTAAATATACGAAGTGACCTTAGCTTTGATACCACTTGTTGGCCCTAACAAGATCAGAATCACCTAGAGGGGGGGTGAATAGGTGTCAAATTCAAAAAACTGAAAATCTTAGAGTTTTTAGAGAAACTCAGTTTTCAGAGTCAAATTTCCTCAGAGTCAGAGGCAAGCTTAATGAAGTAGCCTCTGAGGAAAATTCTGCCTTTAAGCAGTTTCTGCCTCAAAGCAACAGAAGTTGTGTTAAACAGAACTTCTAAACAGTCTTCTGAAAAAAGACAATGAGATAAAGAGTAAAATTTGTTTCAGCACTAAACAAACAACAGGTACACAGAAGCAATCATAACAAGTTTAAGGGAGGGAGAAAGAGATTCAGGAGGTCCTGATGAACAGTTCGATTTATCCAGGTTCGCCACAGAAGTCCTGTGACTACGTCCTGTCCCCTGTGATCGCAGTCAGCAGAGATTTTAAATCCACTATTCAGAACTTTTATGGCAAGTTCAGAAGCTCCTTTACATCAATAGAACTTAAGGTAATTTCTCACTTAGTTTTCACTAGCCTAGAAAGTGTTAAAGGATTTCCACCAGAACAACAACAATCTTGTTTTCTGGAATTCTCACCCAACTCAAACCTTAACTAGATTTCTCTCAAAATCTAACTGAATATCACAAACGATATCAGTTTACAAGATTCCTATTATGAACTTGTGTTTCTTCACTCTCTCACTTTTACAATATAAAACAGAAAATATTGAGAATGGAAAATGTGCTCTGTTTTGCTTGTTAAAACAATGGGTTGAGATTTTTGCTCGATAATCGCGTGTGTGAACACAGTGGAGCTTGGCTAATATTTATAGTGACTTGAGATTACCGTTGCTTGGAGTTAGAATCTTCAATTTGATGACATCATTGTTGTAGCCGTTAATCTGTCATTTCTTCAAACGGTCTTCAAACACTTTGATTCCGTTAACCTTGTTCTTTAACTTAATCTGGTAAGTGATTTGAAATCAAAGATAAGGTTGACTGAAATGTTACTTCATTTAGATCAACAAAGGGTAGACAAGGAAGAACTGGTTTTGTTTGTAGCAGACATGCGCGCTCATTCAAAACAGTTTTTTGAACTTTTGGCGCCTTGCATTAAATGCTTAACAAAACCCATGACTTGAGCTTCTGAGCTTAATATTCCTTTGTCTTAGCTTCTGATCAAATGGAACAGCTTTTGGTTGCAGTTGAATGTTGAGGAGAGCTTTATCTAACTTTGGAACATCTTCAGAGCGGAGCATCCAGCTTCTGAGCTTTAACTTCAGTCTTCAATTGTTCTTCTCTTCTGAGTTCTTTATGCAATCCAAAGTTTCTTCTTTCAGCACCTGCTGAGAAATACTTATACAAAACTTAACAAAAATTTTTAGTCAACATTGATAAGAATATAAGTATAAATCAAATTTCATCTTCTGAAATGTTTGGACATAATCAAAACACTTAGGGTTCATCACGACTTTTGATGATGTTCTTGTAAGTGCCCTTAGAGTGAGGTTTTCATTGCTCTAATAGTTGCCTAATATGACTCTACGGGTTGTCAACTAAGCGAGTTGCCTTTATTGTTGCTTGGATCGCCCTCTCGAGTTTTCAACCTAGCAGGCTTTCTTTCCTTTGGCCCTGAATGTTGCCTAGATCTATTTTTGAGTTTTTTGATCTAGCGGGTCTTTTTTGTTTTCTCAAACCCTAGGGCAGTCGGGTAGTGTTTTGAACGGAATGTGCATATTCTATTGTCTAAGTTCTTGATTTTTCTGTATCAACATGACTTATGACATTCTAGAACATGCGTAGCTGGTAGACTCTTGAAATAGACATTTAGACTCACTAACATAAGCATCTAGACTAGTTAGTATAGGCATAAATTGTTCATGTATGTTCAGTATGAATGTGCACTCGTTATCAACTAGTCTTTGTCGATTTTCTAGTTGACTATTTTCTCTCTTCTTGTGACGATGATTTGCCCCTTATAGTAAGGATTCTTCTGTGGTGTGGGATTGTTGTTTTTCGTGGGGATGATATCGTGTATCCTAATGTTGTTATCTTGTTATTGGAAGCACAAAAGTGATTCTTATGATGAAATCCTAGTGTCTTCATTGTTATTCTTGGTGCAAATCCTGTCACAGCCTTCTGCATGGATTACACCTTCGTGTGATGATTAGTATGATGCCCTCATAGCTTTGGGACACCATTCGCCTTGTCTTTTGCATGAAGCTTTGCTATGGAATTGTCTTTGATCCCTTCGAGGCTTTGTGGATGTGATTTGTTTTCGAGTTATGAGCCGCTTCGAGGGATGGTCTTCGTTTTTTCTCTATGTTCTTCCCTTCGTCCCTAGGTATGTTTGTTAGACAGTGTATAAGGGAAGTTCTGAGCACTTCATGAGTTTGATTTTGAAGTATGACAGATCTTGGGGAATCATAAATGGAGACACCTTGAATAATTGGATCCTCTATCCTCTACGGTACCTCGTTAAAATTCTCCTATTCCTATTTGACATGACACTGATCCATATTTGTATGCATGTGGCGCCTATTTTGTAGGATGGTGCGAAACAAAAGACCTAACGTATGAAACTCTAAGGGTAGACACATATGGATGAGACAAACATAGTCGGGTGAGGGGATATGTGCATCTATGCTTTGGAAGATGAGTGTTTGACATTATGTGTGCATCTAGGTAAAGCTACGGTGGTGGCACAATTCCTATTTTACCCTATCGTGCGTAGCTTATGTCGTGTGGTTTGACGATGTACACTAATTTGTACGAACGAGACTTAGCATGTACATGAAATGGATGCATATTACATTTGTGGACTACTTTCAACTCTAGACTAATGTTAGTGATGGACCGTTGTTAGACAAGGCTTGATTTTTACGTATAGATTAGGGGACGTATATTGTACACATGAGCGATGCTAGATTCTATGGTAAAGGACATTATTAACATGTCGCTTATTCCTTGATTGGAGAATGTTTGTGCGACGACTCAATTTTATTTTATTATTATTATTTTTATTATTTTATTATTGGTCTGAAAGACTCAACACAATGTTGACCTATGTGGACTCACAGGGCAGCGTGCCCTTCTTTGGTTCAGACATTCTAAACTCCTTTTTGGAAGGAGCACAAGACGATGCATGTTTAATCTAAGATGTCGAACCGTTACGATAGTATGGCCTTATCCTACATGAAATCATTAAAGAGTCTTTTGTAATCTGGAACATGCGGCGTAATAATGTGACATGACTAGTCTATTCATTAGATCTTGCACGTTTGTCTCGGCTATGGACAGTATGACACTCGTTTTCACTTAAGGGGACGACATTTGTGACACCGTGATTTTATCACACGAGATTGGGTTTCTTTTACGAAATGAAACGGACGACATAACGGCGTGTTTCGTGTGATAAAATGTCTGGTGTAACGGGATGCCCCGTTACATCAGAGGAGTGTCATGGAAACTCAAACTCTTGATTATTCTTAGGTTAAGATCGAGTCTAACGTATGTACAAGTACAAGTAGAACGATCAAACGGCTAACACAACAAGTCATGCGTACGGGACACTCCCTCACTGTCTTCACGTGGTAAAGTCTTTGTCCTGGGTGGGATTCTTTGGACGTCTTATCTTTTGATGTCAAAATACTCTCGTAGACGCAATTTATTTCATGTTTGGGGGTAGTTCCTATCGGAGATTTCTAGGCTGACAATATAATACTTCGGTCTTGTAGATAGTACAAAAGGGTTCCCATAGCAAGATATACGTAGCGCCTCCCCATTTAAGGGTTTTGAGCAGCGCGTCAACGGTACGCGGCTATGAGTGGTGTTACAGATCGACTTATGCGTCCCTTAAAGGAAATGACCCTAAGCGCGACCCGCAACACACGTTGAGGGTTTGGGATTTTTCTTTATGCAACATTATACTCATACATCCAAAAAAGCAGTAACTTCGTATATAGCCATACAGTATCAGAACGTTTCGGTTATATCCCAATTTTTACTTTTCATAAAATAATTTAAGAATATAGTTTTATAAAAAGTGAAAATCAAATATACATTCTTCCATTAATATACTAACTTCAGGAAATCATATATTGAAGCTAACTTAATAATAGTAGACTATATTTTTGGTCCCCATCTGAGTCGCCACTGTGAGAAGAAACGGGCGCTCATAGCGGCTTTAGCCTTCTTTGACTAGAGTCGCCACCTGGCCGAACTGGAAAATGTGTGAACCGGCTTATGTACCGATTGCCTTTGAAAACCAAAGATTCCATATATGTTCGTGGATTCAACTTATTAAATCCGACATTCTAGACCCTAGAAGATCCTAAATGCAACCTAACTCATTATGGTCTTGTATTTAAGGTTATCACCCAAAAGAATTAAAATGTGCAAACATTTGTATGGTAAACCGTTGGGTGACACGGTAAAAAACCCTCAGAAGCTTACCCTCGTAGCTTGCCAGTAGGATCCTTACAAGCCAGTATTTGTCGAGAACGGAGCCGGGCGGACAGAACTTCGGGGTCGGAGAGGCGTCGAGGACGTACTCCTAACGATAGAATTTAGATTTTGTGATTCCGGGGGAAACTTGACTTCGATAACTTGGATGCACCTATCCTCGAGGAGGATGAAAGTGCCGAGATGATTTTAGCGAGAGCTGGGACGTCGGGAGATTTGTGTCGTGCAGACTTTAGTGGAGATGTATGACTGGAATATCGAGGATATTCCAGGACTGGATCTTTAGAGCGATAATTGCGTTGTGAGGACTTTAGAGGAGGTATTTGATTAGGAAGTAATTATAGTTCAATACTTCGGAATTGAGCAATTCTTTACATCAAAGGAAACTTTTATCAGAGGCAACTTATCGGGTCATAGAATGCTCAAAATCAAGTGAGAAGGGGGAGAGAAGGATGATTGTTGGTGAAATGAATGAGAAATTCGGCATCCTTATATAGGAGTTAGTGGAGACCGTACGGTTCCCCTGTACGGTCTCAATAAGTCCCGTCTGAGATCTGAATTTAGATCTCAAACGGGCCTTGCTAAAGGCCCGGCTAGGTGATATAAGTTGTTTGGAATTTAGTGACACGTGGCAGATTTCTATGTTTTACGTTTTGTTGTTTTAAGTTTTTCCTAATTCGGGCCCTAAGGGGGTCTAAATTGGCCTCCAAGTTGGACTACATGTTGATTCCTATGTGGCAGAGTTTTATTTTGTGTAGAGTTGATTGGACCTTTGTTTGGGAGACTTGAAAAGCTACTTTACGTGTCATTGAGGGTGTGAATGACACGTGGGATGAGTGAGTTATGACTCTGGGGAGTCGTTCCGTTTCTTAACGAGTACTGGCGCTTGTTTCGGTTAGCAGTTCAAGGAGCTCAAATAGCCTTCCTCATAGGGTTAATTGAAGAACTTACAATTGTGTTAGTGAAGAACTTATTATTAGTTGTATATGTAGGAATCTGATCAACGATCAGAGTCGCGCAGCGGAAGCGAAAAAACGATTTAAACATCATTGATCAGATTACACTTGATCTTTATCATTGCCTCAATGTTATTTACTTAATTAAAGTGATAAACCTACATTAGTCACTCACATGGAATCCCTCTGAGAGAGATGGACGAACCGCACGATCGGAGGTTCCGCCAAAATCACGTGCACGACACCTACAGTGAACAGGTACTCGCAAAAAGGCACAAAAAACGATGAACGGAGACTCCGGGATCACTCTAGGGAGTTCGGCCGAATAGGGTTAGGAGGGAATTAGGGTTTTTGATTTTCTGTGTCAGAAAGTCTCGGGTTTCAATCGATTAGGATTAATATATAGTGTGTCGACTAATTACAGTTTTAGTACCTGCATTAATTTAATTAATCTGATTGTACCACAATAGAATACAATAGATTCAATTAACATCAATTAGGTTATAATTAATCACACACTAGCCCCTAAAGAAAATCTAATTAATCAATCGCTTAATTAATTAACCCGATTGAATAATTGATCCCTCCAAACAATTAATTAACTTGTTCCATTTAGAACAATTAATCAATTAACATTATCAGTTAATAACTAATAATAAGTTCATCACAAATACACTACATGTATTAGTTCTCCGAGTACAAGTCTCAGTGTCTAGTGTGCACGATCCTGTGGGCCATAATCAATTAGCTCAACGACTGATAGAGAGTTGCCTAGACCATATCAGTCACCAATTGATTACAGTGTTAGTCCATCTCATACAGATAGATACCCTGTAGTATTCTCTAATATCTCTTACCAAGCATATCGATATATCAAGTATGAGGCATGGTGGACGTCATCCTCTACAACTTGAGATATTTCTCGATCTAGAGTTAACTGAAGAACAGATAAGTAACCAGCTTATCTGAGTGTGGCCACACATTTCTCAGTTCAACTCAACGAGTGGCCTAATGATATCATCTCACTTATGGAGTGAGTGGTAATCCCTTCACTTCAACTATCATTATGAATGAGTTCACTGACCAGACCAATCATACCCGTATTTGGCATCCTTTTACAGACCTGTTAGGCGTATGTCAAATCTAATCAGATTCCTCATTCAATACTATATTGAAATCAGGTCGACAGATAAAAGAGATCTACATTTATAGAAGGGCAATGACACTTCCACCATGTGCCTTCTAAAGCGGATCGACCAAGTCCCGTATTGGTCATACGTACCTACAAACATATCATGTACACGTGTACATATCCTGTTCGTAAAAGCTTTACATTCTATTCATTCCCATGAGTAGAACTAGCTTCTGGTTATTTATGATATACAATCAATGGATACTTCATACAGTACATATAATACAAGATATATTAACTGAATGAATTAATGTCTTTATTCCATAAAACAATTGTATAGTACAATCAACAAAAGTACAATGCAATAACAAAATAACTATGCCTAGAACTAGGGCACACCAACAGTATACTAATGAGGTTAATTGATTATTTGTTTTGAAAGAAACAAGTTAATTAATTAATTCATTGATTAGAGGGATTAATTATTCAATCGGGTTAATTAATTAAACAATTGATCAATGTTAATTTTTTCGGGGTTAATATGTAATTAGTGATGACCTAATTAATATTAATTGAAACAATTACATTCTATTGGGGTGCATATGATTAATTAAATTAATGTAGGGGCTAACTAATAATTAATTAACATACTATAAATTAATTTTGAACTAATGAAACCCTAATTATTTTCTAAGTCAGAAAATAGAACCATAATCCCCCTCTAACCTCTAGGCCAACCGAACCTCTGCATGAGGTGTCTGGTGGTCGTCGTTCTTCGTTTTACGTGCCTTACTCGAGCGTTAGTCAATTGGAGGTGTCGTGTACATGATTTTGGAGGAGCCAAGTTCGTGCGGTTGTGCTATCTCTGTTAGAAGAGATTTCATGTGAGTTATTTAATGATTTTAATATCACAATTTTAATCTATTGAGACTATCGGTTAAGATCGGATTATCTGATCAATGTATTCAACGCATTTGACAATTCCAAAGTCTTTCGCTTCCGTTGCGAGTCTCTAATCGTTGATCAGATCCCTAACACCTTTGTCTAAAAATACCCTTCAACGGTGTCTGTTACGATTTCGTTCCATTCTCGAGTCTTAGCAAAGACCCTTCTACGCATCTTGGTACTTAATAAGTGGAAACTCATGCACGATACATGTTGTTGACTTTGTTAGGATGACCTATGACATGGCGAGAGGATATGGGCATCAAGGAATATGTGTGACATGCACGGGTACACTTTGAAGAAAAGTAGTAACAAGATGCTCTGTGAGGTATCATGGCAGGAACATCCCATTTTAATTCATGAGCCCCTTTATTTGTTAGACTCAATGGGTCGTATTGCTTTATGAGTAGATATATCCAAGAGTGCCATGTCTCTCAAGGAAATCAGTACGTCTCGTGAGACTCGAGGATTCATAGGAGATAATCGATTGGTTCAACGGTTGACTTGAACTTTTGTCATATGAAAAATGATTTGTTGGCCCAAACAAGATCAGAATCACCTAGAGTGGGTGAATATGTTTTTCGTCCAAATTTAAGTTTAACAAAACTTGGATAAAATCCAGTCGCTTCTTACAGAAGTTAGCCTCTGAGAAACGTTTCTGTGAGAGATTCTGCCTTAAAACAGTTTCTATCTTTCGTCAACATAGGTTATATGGGACAGATCCTCTAGATAAGTTTGTCTTCTCAACAAAAACTTTGAATAACGAGACAATTTGTTTCAGCCCTTAAATAAGTTGCACGGTACACAGAAGCAAATATAACAAGTAAATAGAGAAGAGAGAAAGGGTTCAGAAGTTCTGTGTAAACAATCGATTTATCCAGGTTCACTACAAAAGTTTTGTAGCTACGTCCTGTTCCTGTGAGATCACTCAACAAATATTTCAAATCTGAGGATCAATCTTGTGTCCATGAAATGCGGGATGAGAGAGTTACGATTTAGAAGAGTCGTTTAGTTTTCTCGTGAATATCGTTGCTTATTTTGATTGATAATTCTAGGAGACTAAATAACTTTTATCACAAGGTACAAAACCGATGCTTAGAGTAGTGGACGTAAATCATCCTAAAATTTATCACAAGTTAAACAATTAATACATGTACATAAATATATTTATTCAATTAAATGTATAATGTCGTCATATTATTGAATTTTAGTTGAAATAATTAAAAAGGTGTGACATGGGAGGGCGTCGGTGGGTGTGATGTGGCATTGCCGATCAGATATCATGCATTAAGTCATCTCCAACTGAAACACACCGGGAAATTCATGCACATGCATTTCCTCTTTTTTAATGTTCATTAATTTTTTATTAGATTTTTACAGATAACCCTAAATCTTATATTTTATTTGAACAAATAAGAAATAGATATACAGATAAACACATGCTAATGCTTTTGCTTTTGAATAGTATTGCTAAGCACTAACCCACATCCAATTGGGTCTGCTGACATATATCTTATCAATTTTTTAATTACCTTTTAATCCATCTCTTTCATTTTCTTGATTTTATTATATCATATAATACTATAACAGAAATTCGCATCAATTTTTGTATGGTCGTTTTATGATAAGGACATGACGTTTTTAGTGATTAGTAATATCCTTATGCTAGATGATTAATATATGTTTCTTTGGTGATAAAAAGTGAAAAATGTACTGCAATCTGACTTAAGTTATATGTCAAAAGGTGATTAATTTAATCATTATCTAATTAGAGTTGAGAAATGCTAAGCTTATCCCACTGATAACGACAGCCATGGCGGCTAGATAACCTCTGAGATAAAATAACAAACATGATAAATAAACGGACCAATTATACATTTTATATGCTAGAAATATCTACAAGATGAGGATGATGATTAATAAGACCGAAATATTCACATGTATACCTAACTTAACATTAAATTAACTAATTTGTGGGCTTGTTTTTTGGGTGGCTATGGCTAGTTTTTAACTCAGTACATTATATATGTTTTAACGGGAAAGGGAGATATTATCACTTAAAAGTATGATAGTTAAAATCGGTTCAGTCACCAAATCGATGAAGGTAGATGATTAAGAGTTTAAAGTCAATTAACTTAACAGAAGTTCAATTGAAATTACGAAAGATATTTTAAAATTAATATTTTTAACGTCACCTAACATTCTTTTAGTTTTCCATCCGGTTTTTGAATAACATTGGGCCGACTAAGCCGGATTCGGAGTGGGTTCAAGGATTATGGTATTTAAACCCCTCTCAGTCGCGGTTGTGAGATCGATCCCCAAACCTCCCTACCAAGCGCAATCATAATTAAATTTTCATAAGATCAATAAAATTTCGTACTTATTATAATGATTATAATATCTTTTTAATGTCAAGAAATTAAAATGTCCACGTAATAATAAATTGACCAAGTGCATTATTGAAGGATCAAATAAAATAACGTTTAATACAATGCAAATTTATGTTTTTATTTTGAAAAGTGCAAATTTATTTATAAAAAGTGTATATTATGCTTAAAAATAGTACTAACAATTAAATATAATAAATTAGTACGATGTATATTTTGTGTTTACTCTGTAAAATATAGAGTAACCATAGAAAATCCCTTAAGTAATCTGTGAGACATTTCAACTTTTATCTTATACAACATTAATTATTTGATATAAAATTGTGGAATTCTTTTTGTCTAATATTTATTTGGATAAAATACTTTTCTTTTATTTTTTGTTAATTTAAAATAAGAATATTGCGGTTTCTCATTTTTGCAAATAAAAGCAGTGTTTTGTTTGCATTGTTACAGAATTAAAGAAATGGTCAATTTTGCTGATGTGAGTGAAAACATTTTTTGCCCAAAAAATTCTGATCTTTTACCATAACCTCTTACAAAACCGGTCAAAGGTTGAAAAAATATTTGGGCAAAAACTGTTCTCGTGTACGTTAACAAAATCGATCATTGCCTTAATTTTGCAAATAAAGAAAACCACGGTTCTTTATTTGGTCAAAACATACTACAATCCTTTATTTACAAAAATGTAAAATCACATGACACGTAGTTGAAATTAAAGCTTATTTTTTAAAAAAGTTATCTAATATTTATTAAAATATAAAATAAAATGATGTTTCAAATATTTCATTTTTTATTTTGTTAATAAATGCTTTGATTGTTGAACTCTTATCAAAGTTGGAGAGTTTCTCAGTGCATGTTGAGAATGAAGCCTTAAAAGCTATAACACTGTGTCTGAATCCTAACAAAACAATAATATTTTTCTTGTTTATGAGACTTAGCAATGACCCGACCAAATTGTTTAATCGGAATTGGTTTGAGCGGTTCAACAGTTCAACCGATCAGTTTGAACGATTGTGACTGGGTTTTAGAGGAGTCAAAAATTATGTACTTCCTGACCGGAATTGGGTCCAAATGTGTCGGATACAGTCTGGGTCTAACAACTTTGCTCAAAAGTTAACAAATTACAAAAAAGAAGAAGATGGAGATTATCAACCCAATCGGAACCGGTTTGAGCGCTTTACAGTTCAACCGATCAGTTTGAAGGGTTCTGATCAGGTTTTAGAGGAGTCTAAAACCGTACTTCTAGGCCGGAATTGGGTTCGGTTGTGGTCGAACTGTCCAATACAGTCTGGGTCTAACAACCTTGCTTAAAAGGAAACAAATTACAAAAAAGAAGAAGAGGGAGATTATCAACCCAAACTCCATAACTAGGCTTAGATAATCGCTCTAGCCAATAAATGTGCATAGTGATTTGTTGATCTTCTAATAAAATAGAGGTTAGAGTCAACTAAATCTTACATTAATAACAATTTACAATCACGAATATAACCAAAAACAAAGCAAATAAGGGAAGCACAAGACAAAACTTGAACAAGGAACTGTGAATTTGATTCAATCAAAACTCGAGATCGCCCTTGGATCTTATGTGATGAAGGGCATCTCGGCAAGACAACGCTTCTTCCAAGATGGGATCTTGAGGACCATTAGCACAAGCAACAAAGGACCCTTGCTCATCTCGAGCAACCAACCAATTAAAGCCACCACAAAGACAATCAGGAAATAGAGCTGCATCAAACGATAATCGCTCTAGCTAATAGATGTGCATAGTGATTTGTTGATCTTCTAATAAAATAGACGTTAGAGTCAACTAAATCTTACATTAATAACAATTAACAATCACGAATAATGTAACCAAAAACAAAGTTATTGAGGGAAGCACAAGACAAAACTTGAAAAAGGAACCGTGAATTTGACTCAATCAAAACTTGATATCGCCCTTGGAGCTTATCTGATGAAGGGCATCTCAGTAAGACAACGCTTCTTCCAAGATGGGATCTTGAGGACCATTATAATCTTTCATCCACCTTCTAACTCATGTCTTCGTCGTTCTAAAGCGTGTAAGCAAGTGGATTTGTATCTTTGACTAATTAGTGTTCAAGCATGGGAGCAAGTATTGGTACCAGTGGTTTCACTACTAGAAAACAGCAGATTAGCGACGGAATTTTCCGTCGCTAATCTGCCCAAATCCGTCGCTAATCACGGTTAGCGACGGATTTGCGACGGAAAACGTCCGTCGCCGCAAACCTCGACGCAAAAATTTTGGCGACGGATACGGTTACTTTTGCGACGGACTTTTGCGACGGAAAACTTTCCGTCGCTAAAGTCCGTCGCTAAAACAGTCTCCTCAAACGGAGACATAACAGAGGTTTAGCGACGGAAATTCTTCCGTCGCTATTTATCAAATTTAAAAAAAAAATTAATTAAAATAAAATAAATTTAATTAATATCCGTCAAACCCAATCGATCACCCTTGCCCACCCGTGATTGAGTCCCCACATACGCCACCCTCGTTGAGTCACATAGGTATCACAACTTGTGATTTTCGCAACTTCCCAGGAGGTCACCCATCCTGAGACTGCTCCCACACCATCCTCCTTTAACTTTGAAGTTCCTCCGCGCGTAGTACCGCTAGAACCATGTAACTTCTTGTTATATATCTACGAAAAATATATATGTATATAACTTTGAAAAACAAATAATATGTTTGTTAAACACTAAAAACCTAAAAAAACTCTAAAAGGCTCCAAAAAAACTCTAAAAAGCTCCAAAAAAACCCTAAAAAACTCTAAAAAGCCCTAAAAACCCTAAAAGCTCTCAAAACACCTCAAAATCCTAAAAAATCATAAAATACCCCATAAATCGTTAAAAATAATTATTTTTTCATTAAATAATTAATTTTAATTAAATAAATATTTTTTAATTAAATAATTATTTTTAATTAAATAAATAAATATTTTTTTAGTTAATAATTATTTTTTAATTAAATAATTATTCTTTAAATAAACAATAAATTTTAAATAAATAATTAATTTTTAAATAAAGTATATTTTTAATATATATTTATTATTAAATAATTATTTTTAAAAATATTAATTTTTTTATATTAATTAAAATTTTTTAAATAAAAATATATATTTAGCGACGAAATTTTGAACTTCCGTCGCTAAATATGCAAAAGAATTATACTTAATTAATAATTAGCGACAGAACTTTGGTCCCGTCGCTAAATGTTGAAATAAATACTCAGAAACACTTTTTTCACATTCGTTTCGCGACGGACTCGATTTCCGTCGCGAAAACTGTATTTGTAGCGACGGAATTATGAATTCCGTCGCTAAATGTCGACGAAGATTGGCGGGAATTATCCCGCCAATTTTGCGACGGAATTCCGTCGCAAGTCCGTCGCAAATGGTCAATTTTTTTGGCGGGAGTAGTCCCGCCAAATGTTTGCGACGGAATGTGTCTCCGTCGCAAAATCCGTCGCAAACTTTATTTTTAGCGACGGAACTAGAGTCCGTCGCTAAAATCCGTCGCTAAAAAGCTGTTTTCTAGTAGTGTTTCTTCTTTCAAATTTAAGAAGAAAATAGTGTTGGTCTATTCATTCGGGAGTCTGATCCTTTCCATGACTGTAAAACACCTGCCAAGATACTCTTTTGGTGAGCTAATTTTATCATACATCTTCATTTTTCGATCTTTTGAAGGAGAGCCCGTCTCGTTAATCAAAATGACGAAGGACTTTGCTTACTCCGTTGTTGAGAATATTTTCAAGTTCTTGGCACAAAATTGATCCCTGATATACTTTTCATCAAATTCTAACGTCATTATGTTCACTTGATATGTTGGTAGAGGGTTGTTTTGAGTTCTCGCTTTTGAGGGATCCAAGATCCTTCCGGTAGCAATCAACCTTCGCATCTTCTTCTTTAGCATATTACAGTCGTCGATATGGTTCCTTCTTCCTAATGGTAGAAATAAAAGTTTGATTTGTCTGCTTCCTTTGCCAGGTTCGCAAACGGTTTCAGGGTCGAAATTACTCCAGCTCTTTTGGCTTATAAGAACAAGTGAGATAGATACATCCCCATTTCAGTTCAAATCTTAGATTTTGCACTGTTTGTGCCAATGTCACTATTTCCACTGACTATAATCATATTCTCACATTCATGCTTGCGAAATTGGTCGTCTTGAAGAATGATCCCCGAACTTGGTAATTGTTGGGGTTTCGAGGTGCTCAGTAATTGTTGGAGGACTTGGCTCTTTCGCGCTTCTTAACCTCAAGTGTCATATTTTTGACATCAACGTAAGCTTCAAATTGTGTAAACTTCATTGTGTCTTGTATCAAAGGTAATGGATCCATTCATCATGATGAACCCTATTTGTTTTGTTGTGACCGAGTTGTTTCAGAAGATATACAATACTTAGTGCTTTTACACTTATGCTTTTTGACTAACAATTTTCTACAAGTATTTATGTAATTCCTTTTCAGGAGGAAACTATCGCTCATCAGCAGATGGACGTTTTAGAGGATGAACATCTCAGAATCTGACTATTGCACATCTCCGCCGAAATAAGTAATTTAGTTATAAGACATCTCTCAGAAGATCAAGCTTAATCTTTTAGAAGATAGCATCTCAGAATTTGGAAACCTAGTCAAAAGATGGCGATTCAAGAGATGGTCAAGTTTGTTTCAGAAGATGGAGTCTTAGAAGCTGAACATCCCATTGAAGAAAGTGCTAAAGATATTCATCCACAAGACAAGAAGTAACTTCAGTGAATATCAAACTAGTTCAGAGGACATAAAACATATTTGTCCTGAAGCATTAAATGCACTTGCAACGCATTTAACGTTCAATGCACCAAGTACAAAAGTGGTTGCAAAGGGCGCCAGAACGGTTCAATAAACTTCAAATTGCTTCTCTAGCATGTCTAATCCATGTCAAATTCCACGAAGAAAACTATGGGTTGCTTTATTCCTAAAAAATAATTATTTTAGTGGATTTAAAACAAGTACAAATTAACAGACATCTTATCCTTGTACTTGAAGACCGTTTGAGTAGAAAGAAAAGTAAGGGATATTTTCTCTAACTCACAATGGATTGAAGATTCAAATTCAGCAACGGTCTTCTCTAAGTCCATATAAATATTAAGTCTGCTCAAATAGAAGACACACACAACTTCAAACTGACTCAATGCAACTCTAGATGTATTCTGATCTTATTAGGGACCAACACACCAATCTTTTGATCAGGTCCTTCACAGAAGGCTTGTTCGTGACCTGATATATCTTCACTATCCACCGGTCGTAGTAGTCACAAAAGGATTCATTGAATCTTTGTTGGGTTCTCTTCAAGTCACTTAAAGTTACTTGAACATGATCATTGTGGGTGAAGTAATCAATGAAAGACTTAGTTAACTTGTCCTCGTCACTTTGCACGTCTTTCGTTAGGTTTTCGAACCATGTCCAGGCTCTAGCAATTAAGGAAGTCAATAAGAATTCCAGTAACTATCTTTTGGAGAGACTCATTATTTTCATGACTTGGATGTAGTTGTTGACATAAGCTGTTGGTGGTCCGATTCCCATAGGCGTGGATGCGGGGCATTTGAAAACCCACGAGAAATTATTTGTCTCCTATCAGTAGGATTCGTCTAGATCAATCAATTGAGTAGTTTATCAAGGTAGACGAGCCTTCATGGCGAGTTAAACCTTTTCAATAGTAGCAAATATACTTACTCACACTAGAATTTTTCTTGATCATCTCAGCAACTTCTTCCATCTGTCTCTGTAGAAGAGACCCAAACTGTTTGGAATTAATTAAGGCTTCAAACATGGCGGACACATTATTTTCTTCTCTTGCTATAGAGATCTCAGATTTCGTTTCTAGGTCAGGGTCTTGATTGGGTGTGCTTCTCTCACCAGTATCCTCACTAGCCAACCTTCCAATTCCTCCTCAAACGATCAATGTCTCTTCAAAGGACAACAAAAGTAATTAGTATATTATAGACATTTTTACGACATCATGCAAATGTTACAGTGCCATGATTTCATAATGTATGATGAATGATGACTTGGTAAACCTCATATGATGAAATTAATAGACTCGGGAACTACGTATTTGTATATATAACAAAATGTGGACAATTGCGTATTAAAGTATGGGGGCTAGATGTAACATCCTTAAACCCTAACCTATAGATGTGTTAGGTATATACTTACACTTCTTCATAAGACTACATTCAGATTCATTTCAATTACAAACAAGTTTTACACACGAACAACGTTTAAGGTGCGATTAGTAGGCGATTAGCGATGTGTTAAGCCGTAATGAATGGTTAGTGAGAGTGAGTTGAATTAGTACACATATCAATTGAAGAAACATGGACCTAATTGGTTGAATTAGAAGTATGGAGGATTGATTGTGAAGTTTGGAAGAAAGCACCTCACTTAAGCACGAGGTGTCACCCTTTATAAGACAAATATTACCTCCTTCATTTATAACCTTAATCTCGTTTTCTTCAGCAACCAAAAACCTCCCTTAACCCTTCCATTTTCAAACCCTTAGAAACCCAAACGATATCTCATTCAATTCCAACAATTTCCAAGGCAAACAAGTGGAAATAGGAAGCATAGCAAAGGAAAGGCATCAAGTTAAGGTTTGTAAGTTGTTTAGCATAGTTTCCATGGATTTGAAGTTCTGAATGATGAACCCTAAGTGTTTTTGATTATGTCCAAACGTTTCAGAAGATGAAAACTTAATTCTATCTTACATATAGTTTATTGTTGACTAATATTTTTGTCTTAGTCTATGTGTAAGTTACTCAGCAGGTGCTGAATGAATCATTTCTGGATTGCCTAAAGAACTCAGAAGATCAGTTTGCTGAAGTCAGAGTTTCAATAACTCAGAAGCTGGATACTCCGCTCTGAAGCCGAAGTCTGCTAAAGCTCTCCTCAGAAGTTCTTTGCAATCAGAAGTTATGCCAATTTGATCAGAAGTCTAGACAACTGGAAATAAGCTTCTGAAAGCTTAGTCACGGGTTTGCTTGAGCATTTAATGCTCTGACACTTGCATTCAATGCAAGGCGCCAAAAGTTCAAAAAGCTGTTTTTGATGGAGCGCGCTTGTCTGTTCAAGAGAAACCGGAATTTCCTTGTCTACCCTTTGTTGATCTAATTGAAGAATGATTCTGTCATCCTCATCCTTGATTTCAAATCACTTACCGGATTTAGTTAAAGAACAAGGATAACGGAATCAAAGTGTTTGAAGACTGTTTGAAGACTTGACAAATTAACGGCTACAACAACTGATGTCATCTCCTTTGAAGTTTCAAACTCCACAACGGTCATCTTCAATCACTATAAATAGTAGCCAAGCTCCAATGCATCAACACACGCATGATCATCGAGCAAAATCTTAACGCACTGTTTTAACAAGAAAAACATAGCAACTTTTCCATTCTCAATCTTTCTTAGCATAGTCTTAGTAAAGTGAGAGAGTGAAGAAAAACAAGTTCATAATAGGAATCTTGTAAACTGAGATCGTTTGTGATCTTCAGTTAGATTTAAAGAGAGAAATCTAGTTGAGATTAGAGTTGGGTGAGAAATCCAGAAAACAGAGTATTGTTTGTTCTGGTGGAAATCCTTTAACTCTTTTTAGGCTAGTCAGAACTAAGTGAGAAATTAGCTTAAGTTCTGTTGATGTAAAGGAGCTTCTGAACTTGCCATAAAAGTTCTGAATAGTGGATTTATAAAATCTCTGTAGGCTGCGACCTCAGGGGACAAGACGTAGTCACAGGACCTCTGTGGCGAACTTGGATAAATCGAATTGTTCAATCAGGACCTCCTGAACTTCTTTCTCCCTCTTATACTTGTTATTATTGCTTCTGTGTACTTGCTAATATTTAGTGCTGAAACAGATTTTCTCTTAAGCATCATTGTCTTTGTTCAGAAGACTGTCCAGAAGTTCCTCAATCAGAACTTCTGTTGCTGAAAACAGTCTAACTGTGTTTAGGCAGAATTTCCCTCAGAAGCAACTTCTGTAAGCTAGCTTCTGACTCTGAGGAAATTTGACTCTGAAAATTAAGTTTCTCTAAAAACTTAGAAATTATCAGTTTTCTACCTTGACACCTATTCACCCCCCCTCTAGGTGATTCTGTTCTTGATAGGGCCAACAAGTGGTATCAGAGCGAAGGTCACTTCGCATATTTACTAAAGATCTAACAATCTAAGTGTAAGATCCTATCAGAATCAATAGAGATGGCTAGTAGACACCAGCCTGAGAATTCTTCTCACTTTATTGTCCCAGAAGGTTCTTCTACTACCAGACCTCCATTGTTTAATGGCAACAACTACTCATACTGGAAGAAAAGGATGATGTACTTCATCCAAGCTCAGAACATGAGTGCTTGGTATGTCATCACTAATGGTGATTTCATTCCTACCAGAATGGAACAAGGTCTAGGGGATGTTGTTATTCCTCAAAGGGAATACACAGATGACATTCTGAAAAAACTCCAAACTAATGCTTCAGCAATAAATATGTTGCATTGTGCACTTACAGCTACTGAATATAACAAAGTTTCCTCTTGTGAAACAGCACAGGATATTTGGAACAAGCTAGAAGTCACATATGAAGGAACAGGAAAAGTGAAGCAATCTAAAGTCAACCAACTCATGAGAGAATATGAGTTATTTGAAATGCTTGATAAAGAATCTATTTCAGATATGAATTCTAGATTCACCAAGATAGTCAATGACTTGAAGAGTTTAGGAAAAGACATTGAAGAATCTGATCGAGTGAAGAAGATTGTCAGAAGCTTACCAAGGTCTTGGCAAGCCAAGAAGACTGCTATTGAAGAAGTCCAGGACTTGAGCTATTACTTGTATGATGAACTCATTGGGTCCTTAATCACTCATGAGATGTCATTAAAGAATCATGACTTAAGAGAAAAGTCAGAAGGAAAAAGAGTTGTCCTGAAAGCAGAATCTTCTGAAGAATCCTCAGAAGATGAGGAACTGGCTATGCTGACCAGGAAGTTCAAGAAGGCCTTTAGGAAAGGCAGAGGTGGAAACTACAAGAAGCCTTTCAGGAGCTTTGATAAGAAAACTCCTGACTCTGGTGAAAAGTTCAAGAGAGATCCAAACAAGCCAATTGTGTGCTATGGATGTCAGCAACTGGGGCACATTAAGCCTAACTGCCCGGAGTTGAAGAAAGATAAGAAAAAGTTCAAGAAAGCTATGCTGGCTGCCTGGTCAGACTCTGAGACCAGCAGTGATCCTGAAGAAAAGGAAGAGCAAGCTCAGATTTGTTTTATGGCTATTGATGAGCCAACTTCTGAAGATGTCACAGGAGAAACTTCCGCACCTCCTGAAATTACATATGATTCCGAGGTAAACATATCTTCTGAACAGAATATCTTTGATTCTCTTGAAGAACTCTATAGTATGTTCAAGTACCTGAAAAGGAAATTGGACAAGAGTGAGGCTGACAAGTTTCTTAGGTTTACTCAAGTCTTTTCTGACATGAAAGTGTTAGAAGAGAAGCTGTGTAAACAGTTCAGCATTCCTGCTGATGGCTCTAAAGCCAAAGGCAAGAACAAGCTGCCTCTGGGAAGTGATAAACCCCAGAAGAAGAAGAAACCTGTCACTCCCTCTCTTCTGAAAGAGATTGCTTCTCCTCCTGATGTTGGTACCTCTGAGAGTGCTGTTATAGCCTCTGAAGATGTTGGTCCTTCTCAGAAGAAGAAAAAATCTCCCAAGAAGCAAAGGGAAAGATCCAAGAACCCTCCCTTTTGCAAGCTCTGTAAAAGTGATGGTCATTGGTTAAAGGATTGCAAGTACCATATTAAAAATCTCTTGCAATCTGAGATATCATTAAAACCTGCTGAAGAGAAATCTAACTCTGAATGACCCAATAAGGATTGGGTACCTGTCACTAATTGATTGTGTTGCAGGTGGCTCTGAGTGCTCCATCAATGTCAAAGCTGTGGTACATTGACAGTGGGTGCTCAAGGCATATGACAGGTGATGAAAAAGCATTCATCACATTTGATCCTAAAAGAGGTGGAAAAGTCAGCTTTGGAGATGCTCAGAAAGGAAGGATTCTTGGTTCTGGATCCATAGGAACCAACCCTCCGATCGAAGATGTCTCCCTAGTCAGAGGTCTGAAGTTCAATCTCCTGAGTGTTGCACAACTGTGTGATAAAGGTAGAGATGTTGTCTTCAGCTCCTCTGGATGTAAAATCTTGGACAGTAAGTCAAGGGAAGTTATTCTAACTGCTCCTAGAGTTGAAAATGTTTTCATGCTGAACCTTGAGAATCTTTGCAAAAATATATGCTTGATATCCAAAGAGGATACCTCCTGGCTCTGGCATAGAAGACTTGCTCATGTGAGCATGGACCTTCTGGCCAAAGTTGCTAGAAATCAATTGGTTGATGGTCTGCCTGAAATTAGTTTTAAAAAGAATCACTTGTGCAATGCTTGTCAATCTGGTAAACAATCCAGAAGCTCTTTTAAAACTAAGAAAGTCATTTCAACTAAAAGACCTTTGGAATTACTTCATATGGATCTTTTTGGCCCTGTTCAACCAATGAGCATGGGTGGAAAGAAGTATGCCTTTGTCATTGTAGATGACTATTCAAGATTCACTTGGGTCATCTTGCTGTCTAGCAAAGATGAGTCACTTGGATGCTTCTCAGTTCTGATAAAGAAACTTGAGAATGAAAGGAATGAAAAGGTTGTCCATATCAGAAGTGATAATGGTGGAGAATTCAAAAACTTCAGGTTTGAAGAATTCTGTGAAACCAAGGGAATTGATCATAACTTTTCTGCTCCCAGAACTCCTCAACAAAATGGGGTGGTTGAAAGGAAGAATAGAACTCTGGTTGAGATTGCCAGAACTATGATCAATGAAAGAAGGCTTCCAAAGTACTTTTGGGGAGAAGCTGTGAACACAGCTTGCTGTGTTCTGAATAGAGTGCTAATCAGAAGCATTCTGAACAAGACTCCTTATGAACTCTGGAAAGGTCGAAAGCCTAAAATAGGTTATTTCAGAACCTTTGGTTGTAAGTGTTATGTTTTGAATACAAAAGAATATCTTTCAAAGTTTGATTCAAAGGCAGATGAGGCCATTTTTCTTGGTTACTCAACACATAGTAAAGCATATAGGGTTTTTAATAAGAGGACTCAAACTTTAGATGAATCTGTTCATGTACAGTTTGATGAGACTAACCCTGCAGATAGTAGAGCTCCTGATGAAGATGTAGTTCAAGCTCCTGAAGTAACATCTCCTGTTGAAGAAGAAGATGTTTCTCCCAGAGCTGCTGAAGTGGTTCCTCCTGTTGCTGAACAAGCTCAAGATGAGAATCCTACTCCAGAAGTCAACTTCCTTCCAGAAGATGCTCCTATATATGATTCAACAAATGATGAACAGGTTTCAGAAGACTCATTGGATGTACCAAGAGAAGTTAGAGCTCATAGGAATCATTCCTTAGAGAACATAATTGACTCTGTTCATAATCCTGTCATGACCAGAGCTCAGCTCAGAAGATACATGGGGAATGTGGCTTTTGTGTCACTTCTGGAACCCAAGGACTTCTATGAAGCTGCTGACGATGACTCCTGGTTGATGGCAATGCAAGAAGAACTTGACCAGTTCAAAAGGTCAGAAGTTTGGACTTTGGTTCCCAGACCTAACAACATAAAGGTTGTTGGAACTAGATGGGTTCTGAAGAACAAGCTTGATGAATTTGGAAATGTTGTGAGGAACAAGGCAAGACTTGTTGCTCAAGGTTACAGTCAGCAAGAAGGCATAGATTATGGTGAAACTTTTGCTCCTGTTGCAAGATTAGAAGCCATTAGAATCTTATGTGCTTTTGCATCATACAAAGGTTTCAAGCTCTTTCAAATGGATGTGAAAAGTGCATTCTTGAATGGTTACATTGATGAGGAAGTCTATGTGTCTCAACCTCCTGGTTTTGAAGATCCTAAGTTTCCTGATCATGTGTACAAGCTAAAGAAAGCCTTGTATGGACTGAAACAAGCTCCCAGAGCTTGGTATGAGAGGCTGACAAAGTTCCTTCTGTCTAAGGGATTTGTCAGAGGCTGTGTTGATACAACTCTGTTCACTCTGAAAAAGAACAAGGATATCCTTATAGCTCAGGTATATGTTGATGATATTATATTTGGTGCTACTAATGAATCTTTGTGCAGAGAGTTCAGTGACCACATGAAGGCTGAGTTTGAAATGTCTATGATGGGAGAATTAACCTTCTTCTTAGGACTTCAGATCAAGCAAAGTAATGATGGTGTGTTTATCAATCAAGCCAAGTACACTAGAGAAGTGCTGAAGAAATTTGGCATGATGGATTCTAATGCTGTTGATATTCCAATGGATGTTAGCAAAGACATTGATGATGAAGAGAAAGCTGGTAAACCTGTAGATATAAAAACCTACAGAGGTATGATTGGCTCTCTTTTATACCTAACAGCCAGCAGGCCAGATATACATTTTGCTGTGTGTTTTTGTGCTAGATATCAGTCTAAACCAAGAGAGATTCATGATGTTGCTGTCAAAAGAATTCTCAGATATCTTAAAGGCACACCAGAAGCTGGTTTGTGGTATCCCTGTAGTTCTGATTTCACTCCTATAGGATACACAGACTCTGACTATGGTAGAGATAAATTGAAAAGGGTCAGCACTTCTGGTGGTTGTCATTTTCTGGGGGAGTGCCTAGTCTCCTGGCATAGCAAGAAGCAAACCTCTGTGGCTCTCTCAACTGCTGAAGCTGAGTATGTTGCTGCTGGAAGTTGTGTTTCTCAGATGCTCTGGATCAAGCAACAAATTGCTGACTATGGAGTTATCCCTGGAACAATTACAATTTACTGTGATAACAAAAGTGCTATTGATCTTTCAAAGAATCCTATTCAGCACAGCAGGATGAAGCATGTTCATATTAGACATCACTTTCTGAGAGATCATGTTCTGAAGAAGGATATTGTCATTACTCATGTTCCCTCTGAAGAAAATCTTGCTGACATGTTTACTAAGCCTCTGGCTGGTACATCTTTCAGCATCTTACGAGAAGGCATTGGTATGACTTATCCCCTTCAATAACTTAGACTAATTATTTCTGTATGTCTTAAGTGATTAATCGTTTGAGATAATTAAGTTATAATTAATTCTAATCATGATTTGACTTGTAAGCATGCGTTATCTACTGCCATTTTACGGCGCTGTTCTGTGTTTAACGGTTATCTGTTCCCTTTTAAACGGTGTTTACTTGCTTTTTGAATTGGAACGGTTTCTTGTTTGGGTATAAATAGAGGTTTTCCATACTTAGCAATTTTTACTTGCATTTTTCATTGCTATCGCCATTGTTGTCTGTGTTTTTCTCCTCTCAAAATCTTTACCTAATTTCCTATTTTTCCTAAATGGCTCTAGAAATCACTGTCACTCATCTCTTCACTTCTGAGAGCAAAAAGAAAGTTAGCGAATCTAGGGTTTTTACTTCTAGGTTCCTAGATGACGAAGTTAAAACTACTGAACCTATCTCAAACTGGCTTAGTGCTCAAAACTGGAATTCATTTGTTTCTCTCGATGAATTCATTTACCCTAAGTTAGTCACCGAATTCTACCAAAACCTCCATTTCTTTTCTAATGAGGAGGATGTTCTTCACTCGGTTGTTGGGGATGTTGAGATTGAGGTCAGCAGGGCTTCTATCTCTCAAGCTATTGGTGTTGATGATGAAGGAATCATCGTTGGTGATGATGGTTCTGTTGATGGGTTTTCTGAAGTGAATTGGGCTAGACCAGATCTGAGTGCCAAGGAAACGTATGCAACGTGGCTCTCACAGCATCAGAGGTGGGCACATTATCTCACTACTAATGTGTTTCTTCCAAAGGCTGGAGGAGTCAACTGTGTTTCCAACAGAGAACGAGTTTTCATGTGGCATCTGGTCAACCAGAAGAAGATTAATCTCCCTGCCATGCTGATAAGGCAGATGAAGAATGTCACTACTTCTAGTGCTCTTGCCTATGGTTCCCTCCTGACGAGGCTCTTTGAAGCTGCCTCTGTGGTTATCTCAGGAGAAGGTGTAACCAGTAGAAGTACGGTTCTGAAGATGCATACCTTCAGGAACCTTTCCTTTGGTGTAACTCCAAAGAAGAAGGAGAATGCTCCCTCTGTGAGTATAGCTCAGAAGGAAATTGTGGATGCTTCTGTGCTGAAAGGAAAGACTGCTGCCAAGAAGGGCAAGGGAAAGAAGGGATCAAGTAAGTTGGTCCTGACCATTGAGAAAGTGGCTGTCTCAGAACCTCTTCCCACGATGGTTCAAACAACAATCAATGTTGAACCCTCTGGCAAGACTGTTGCTGAAAAGCCAACGGTTGTTACTGAAAAGGATGTTCAGGATGCTGAGGAAGCACGCCTTGCTGAGAAAGAGAAGGCTGCTGAAGCTGAAAAGGTTGCAAGAGTTGTGGCTCTTGCTGAAGAGAAAAGAAAGAAGAAGGAAGCAGAGGACAAGTTAGCTGCTGAGCGAGAAATTGCTGCAAAGGCTAAGGCCGATGCAAGACTTTTAGAATGCGCTGCTGAACTTGAGAATGCGGAGTTCTCAAAGGTAGTTGAGACTTCAGAGGAAGAAGGGAATCTTGAGAATGTCTCACTATCCTCTCGGATTGTTGAGAATGTCTCCCTTTCTACCAGAATTGGAAGGAAGACTGCTGCAAAACGAAGGGTTCTGAAGAAGAAGGACTTCGTTATTGCCTCAAGTGCTGAATTAGAGGAACCTGTCACTCAGGAACCGGAAGATGCTGATAAAGACTTATCAGAGATTTCTGATAAAGAGAATGTTGATGCTCCTCTGATTGAAGAGCTGTCAGAAGAGAGTGAACCAGAAGATGAAGAGGTTCTTCAAGGTGCTAAACAGTTTGTTGAGAATGTTGACGATGAACACTTCATTGACAACGTTCTTCTGAATCAAGGAAGAAACCCTGGTGATAGGGATGCCTCTGAAACGCTGTTCAGAATGGCTCATTTATATGCTGAGCCCATTTCAACTTTTGATCCTAATGCCTCTGAACAGGTTATCTCATCTCCTACTCTTACTCCTCATCCATCTCCCTCACTACCTTCTGTCACAGAAGTAAGTGAATCTCAGACTTTCATTCCTCCAACAACTTCAACATCTGAAGTTGATCCTCCTCCATCTACTCTTCCTTCTGGATCCTATTCAGAAGTGAATCTGTCCTCTGGACCAATCTTCACTGATTCCATTTCTACTTCTACTACTTCTTCTCTATCATCTTCTGCTGTTCTTCCATCAACTGGAATTACTGCTCCTCCCTTTTCAATACCTTTTTCAATTCCTTCAATCTTTCCTCCCTGTACAAATACTTTCTCTTCCTCTTTCTCACATACAATTCCTTCCACACAAACTTTTGTTCCTCCTCTCTCAACCTCTGGACATACACCTCCTGTGTGTGATCCCTTAACTTCCTTCACCACTCCTTCAGGTTTTGCTGGGTTGTCCTCCAACTATGACTTCCTGCGCAAACACTTGAATCGAGAAGATTTGGATAACAGGTTTGGAAGTTTTGGCTTCATGGGCAGAGCTTCTGGTATTTCCGAAGCTGGAGGTGCCCCCAGTGTTGAAGAATTGAGAAGAATGGGTCAGAGTGGCTCAGATGAACTGCTGAATAGATTTGCTGGTATAGGGCAAAGGACTTCTGCTGCTGACATATATGCTCAGGGCATTGTGCTGCAAGAATTACATTCTTTGAAAGCTCAGAACCTGCAGCTCATGACTATGCTTCAACTGCAGGATCCTTCTGTTTATATACGCAATCTTTCTACACTTCATCTAGCTACATATGATGAGCTGTACAAATTGAGAGAATTAGCTCTGACTCTTCCTTCTCTGGACAATATTGCTCTTGCTTCTTCTCTGAAGGTCAATGAGAATTTGGAGATATTGACAGAAGAAGTCAAGGAAGCAAACGAGCATTATGAGGCTCATGAGAAGATGCTCCCTAGTAAGATTGAAGACCTGCAAAGTACTGCAAATCACATTCTGAGAGAAGTGAAATCTTCTGCTCAAGGTTCTTCATCTTCAGGAGCTGCAAAGATAGTATATGACATCACTCCTGATCTCAACAATCGACTCTCCAACATTGAGTCTGCTGTATCTGCTCAGAATGCACAGATTGCTGAGCTTACTGAACTTCTGAAGGTTATGCACACTCAGGCACGTGAACAAGAAAAGACTCTTCACAATTGCTATAGGTTTGTTCGAGGACAGACTTATATTCAGAATGAGCACCTCACTGCTGCTGTGTATGCTAACAATAGGTTGATCAAGCTCCTTCTTGATGATGTTCAGAAACAGCGACCTATGTCTGGTCAGACCTTTGATCATATGAAGACCATTGATGATGACTTCAGAAGACGAATGGATATGATCAATACTGTGCGACCAACTCCTGTGCAATATCAGACTGCTCTGAATGTTCAACAAAAATTGAAGTCTCAGGGTGCTCTTGGTGTTGCTGTTGGTTCTGGTCAAACGGGGGAGAAGTCTGGTCAGAAGAGATCAAGTGCTGCTGAAGGTTCTAGTGATGCTCCTCCTCCTCAGAAGAAACCTAGGAACTTGTAATCGTTTAGGACTTAAGCTTCTTAGCTAGGTTCTGGGTTGGGTAGTTTGTGTCTTAGGACTTTTTCTGCTCTTCTGATTATTTTGCTTCTTATGTTATCTTCTGAATGATCTTATATACACTGAATCCTTTCTATACTTTCTTGCATATCTGACTCTTTGCTTATGTTTCTTTTTAACTTAGTAAATTACACTTCATTAAATCTAACAACTTGATCTTAAGTCTTATTAAGTTTATAACAGATTGCTGAAGTTCACCATTTTCACTAAAATGGGGGAGTTAATTTACTCAGAAGTTTTTTGAAACTTGTGCATAAGGAAGTCTTTCTCTAAAACTCATGTTTTCTTTTACCTTCTGACCACGGTTTGTCCATAACCAAAATGGGGGAGAATGATGAACCCTAAGTGTTTTTGATTATGTCCAAACGTTTCAGAAGATGAAAACTTAATTCTATCTTACATATAGTTTATTGTTGACTAATATTTTTGTCTTAGTCTATGTGTAAGTTACTCAGCAGGTGCTAAATGAATCATTTCTGGATTGCCTAAAGAACTCAGAAGATCAGTTTGCTGAAGTCAGAGTTTCAATAACTCAGAAGCTGGATACTCCGCTCTGAAGCCGAAGTCTGCTAAAGCTCTCCTCAGAAGTTCTTTGCAATCAGAAGTTATGCCAATTTGATCAGAAGTCTAGACAACTGGAAATAAGCTTCTGAAAGCTTAGTCACGGGTTTGCTTGAGCATTTAATGCTCTGACACTTGCATTCAATGCAAGGCGCCAAAAGTTCAAAAAGCTGTTTTTGATGGAGCGCGCTTGTCTGTTCAAGAGAAACCGGAATTTCCTTGTCTACCCTTTGTTGATCTAATTGAAGAATGATTCTGTCATCCTCATCCTTGATTTCAAATCACTTACCGGATTTAGTTAAAGAACAAGGATAACGGAATCAAAGTGTTTGAAGACTGTTTGAAGACTTGACAAATTAACGGCTACAACAACTGATGTCATCTCCTTTGAAGTTTCAAACTCCACAACGGTCATCTTCAATCACTATAAATAGTAGCCAAGCTCCAATGCATCAACACACGCATGATCATCGAGCAAAATCTTAACGCACTGTTTTAACAAGAAAAACATAGCAACTTTTCCATTCTCAATCTTTCTTAGCATAGTCTTAGTAAAGTGAGAGAGTGAAGAAAAACAAGTTCATAATAGGAATCTTGTAAACTGAGATCGTTTGTGATCTTCAGTTAGATTTAAAGAGAGAAATCTAGTTGAGATTAGAGTTGGGTGAGAAATCCAGAAAACAGAGTATTGTTTGTTCTGGTGGAAATCCTTTAACTCTTTTTAGGCTAGTCAGAACTAAGTGAGAAATTAGCTTAAGTTCTGTTGATGTAAAGGAGCTTCTGAACTTGCCATAAAAGTTCTGAATAGTGGATTTATAAAATCTCTGTAGGCTGCGACCTCAGGGGACAAGACGTAGTCACAGGACCTCTGTGGCGAACTTGGATAAATCGAATTGTTCAATCAGGACCTCCTGAACTTCTTTCTCCCTCTTATACTTGTTATTATTGCTTCTGTGTACTTGCTAATATTTAGTGCTGAAACAGATTTTCTCTTAAGCATCATTGTCTTTGTTCAGAAGACTGTCCAGAAGTTCCTCAATCAGAACTTCTGTTGCTGAAAACAGTCTAACTGTGTTTAGGCAGAATTTCCCTCAGAAGCAACTTCTGTAAGCTAGCTTCTGACTCTGAGGAAATTTGACTCTGAAAATTAAGTTTCTCTAAAAACTTAGAAATTATCAGTTTTCTACCTTGACACCTATTCACCCCCCCTCTAGGTGATTCTGTTCTTGATAGGGCCAACACTGAAAACCCTAAGTATAGTGATGGGATTGATTATAAATGAGTTATGGTGATGTTTGTGGTGGCTTGCTGTTGTTTGAGTTGGTTATATGTTGTTTTAGTGAAAGGTATGCATGAAGTGTCCTAAGCTGAATTGTAGGCAGTTTTCTTCAATCATCTTAGGGATTGCGTTTCATCATGATAGAGATGGAATTGGAAAAACCACAAAGCAGAAACCATTTAGCCCTATATTTTGGCTAGATCCCTGTAAAATATGAGTCTCTAATTCATTGTGTTGAAGAAGTTAGCTTGGTGGGAACAGGACTGCCTCAAAATGGAATTGTATGTGAGGCAGCAATCTTGTGATGGTCATTTGAGGATCTTAAGCTCATATTTAGGGACCCCATGTTCTTAAAAAGTTGTTTATAACATATGGAAGCATATCTCTGTAAAAGGATTTGTGTAGAAAGTTTGTGGTTTGAGAGAAAAATGGACATTACCATGTGCAATGGAAAGCTGGGTAGTCTGTTTCTTGCCAGAAATAGAACCTAATCATTTTGCTTGCCATTTATGATCCAGAGATGATATGAATGTGATTTTTGGATGTTCAACATATATATGTCTAGTTTCAGTAGGAACAAGAATCAGGGTATTTGTGTAAGTATTGAGAGAGTTATGGCAGACTCTAGGCACATAGGTCATATGAACACTTAAGACCAAAGAATGAAGTTTAGTCTATAATGTTAAGCTAGTGAGTTGTGAGAATCATATGTCATGCATAAGCATACATTTTCATATAGTTTAATTGAGTCTAATTGTATGATGTTATATGATATTAGGAGGACAAGGTGCAAGTGAAAGAGCACCCGAGCGTGTTGAATAGATCTCGTCGAGTGAACGGTAAGCATAGTGCTTATATGTGTGTATAAATGTGATGTGATTGGAACTTGTTGAGTATGGAACATGATTGATTCTGGTGTGAATATGTGATATATGATATGTGTTGGTTTGTGAAATGTTGTGCTGGTTATGAAATGTTGTGATGGTGATGAAATGTGGAGATAGAACTATTGGTGATATCGTGAGCTGAAATGTAGTATGTTGAGCTGTATGATTGATGTATCAATGGGATAATGAGTAATGAGGAAGGATTATGAGCATTCTTAAGTGAATATGTTAAATGGTCCATGTTGTTGAGAGTGCTATCCGAAATTTGGAGCCGGAAGCACAGTGTTGAGATATATCCGTATCGGACTGCGTGAGTTGAGTTTTACTCCTCCACAGGTGATTGTATTCCGATATGTGAGACGGAATACAGAGTGGGCCCACGGACCATTTTACATATGTCATTTAAGTATAGCAGGGCCCAAATTGATTAAATAATGATGAGCATACTAAATGAATCGTGCGTGTGACTATGTAGTGATTAAATTGATATTGATGATATAACTCTACTTGTATTCTTTCACGTTATATTTGTATACATATATGTGCTATATGTTTATTGAGTAGGCAGCTCACCCCTTGCCACCATTTTTCAGGATAGTGGAGTTCTTTTTGTTAGGATCGCACCGGCAGTGATAGTTCGTTCTCACCTATGCATTTTGGAGTATTTCATGTGTATTTTGTTTTGTATACTATATGTATAGAATAATGACTTAAATGGATAATGTAAATTTATAACTCATGTATTTGGTTTGATATGTATTAAAGAATGAAATGTATATATGATGTTATTATTATCCATATGTTTTTATGATATGAAAAATGATTATGAGATTATAATGAAATTTGGAATGTATAATTTGATATAAAAATGATAGTAATTGTATTTATACGTGTAACTGTTGTTGTGTGACACGTAATGTGATCCTGGTGAGCGGGTTACACTAGAGGATAACAAATTTTACATCTAACAGAACAAGTAGTTGAGTATAAAAATACACAGACTTGGTACTTCATAGCCGTACGTTTGAAGGAATATAGACAATCGCATATAAAAATACACGAACCCGGTAACGAAGTAATTTTACGTCTGACAAAATATAGATATTCACGTATAAAAATATACGGATCAGATAGTGAGGTAATTGTACGTCTGACAAGGTGCTCATATTCGCGTACAAAAATACACAGACTTAGTAACGACATAATTATAAGTCTGACAGGGTACAGACAGTTGAGTTGTGTATAAAAACATATGGACCTATTAATATCGTAATTATACGTCTCACATGGTACAAACATTCGTGTATAACACTACGCGGACCTAGAAACAACGTAATTGTACGTCTTACAGCTTACAGATAGTCGCGTATAAAAATACACGAACCTGGTAAATATTGGTCCCTAACAAGATCCGAATATACCTAGAGCAGGGTGTTTAGGTTTTTCGTCCAAATTCAAGTCTATTAAAAACTTGGACATGAGTATCCAAACTTAGACTTTTTCAGCAGCAATATTAGAAAGCAATCAGAAGCAAATATAACAAGTAAACAGATATAAGAGAAGGGTTCAGAAGATGAGGAAACTTCACAATTTATCCAGGTTCACTACATAAGTCATATAGTTACGTCATTTTGAGATTTAAATCCACAAAGTGTGTTTTTCTGGAAAACACAAAAGCTCCTTACAATAAGAAGTTCCTAGCTAATTTCTCATTAAGATACTTTGTTTTCCGCTACAGTTCTGAACTACAACACCACTCTAAAATGAGTTAAAGGATTTTCATGAAAGTCTTATAACTAGACTTGGATTTCTACACCCAACTCAAACCTCAAATGGATATCTCTCTACTGAATATCACAGGCGATATCAGTTTACAAATTATCTATCATGAACTTGTTTTTTTAACTCTCGCTTTTACAATTTAGAATTACACAAGAACTAGAATTTTATGTTTTGTTTATACTTTAGAAAAAATAGAGTGCGTTGAGTCAACTCAAAGTCGCGTGTATAATTTAAGTTGAGCATACCTTGAATTTATATGGACTTGGAGATGACCGTTGATGGACTTGACTCTTCAATCCGTTGATAGATAGAGGAAATAGTCGTTGCTCTGTCTTCTTCTTCAAACGGTCTTCAAGTACAGGATTGATACATGTTATCTTGTCCTTAACCCGTTATCTTGTTCTCTTGGAAAGCATGTGAAATTGCCTTTTGTTGAATCCGAAAATAAGTCTTTAAGTCCTTTTGACATAATTCATTGTGATTCATAGACCTCTCCAGTTTTGAGTATTATGGCTCACCGTTATTATCTGTTATTATTGGATGATATTTCTAATTTCTTATGGGTTTTTTCCTTTATCTCGTAAATTAGATGTGTTTTCTATCTTCTTAAAGTTTCATGCCTTTGTTAATACTCAATTTGACAAGAAAACCAAAACCTTACAATGTGACAATGACAAAGAATTTAGTAATGCTTCTTTTGAGACTTTTTGTGCGATTAATGGCATGACTTTTAGATTTACATGTCCTTACACCTCCTCTCAAAATGGGAAATCTGAAAGAAAAATAGTTCTCTTAATAATATGATCCGAACCTTATTAGTTCATGCCTTATTTGTTGGAATTTTAACAAGATTATCAGGTTTTGCGCAGCGGAATTGCAACTTTAATTTTAATGGCCAAATCCAGTTTGATCTTTGTTCAATTGACCTCAATCAAAATCAATAAACATTATGTGTGTCCTACGGGTTGAAGAACTTATGGGTTAGGTCTCTACAAGAGATGGCTGTGTAGAATCCTCAACGCAGAGCGATCTCTTATCTCACATGCACAGATCGCCTATTGGATCAACACAGGTGCTAGCCTCAAGAACGGAAGAACGGTGAAGAACACCATGATGAACCCTAAGTGTTTTGATTATGTCCAAACGTTTCAGAAGATGAAGTTTAATTTTTGCTTATATACTTATCAATGTTGACTAACAATTTTTGTTAAGTTTTGTATAAGTGTTCTCAGCAGGTGCTGAAGGAAGAAACTTTGGATTGTTTAAAGAACTCAAAAAAGAAGAATATTCAAAGACTGAAGTTAAAGCTCAGAAGCTGGATGCTCCGCTCTGAAGAAACCTCAGAAGATTGATAAAGCTCTCCTCAACGTTCAACTACAACCAGAAGTCATTCCATTTGGTCAGAAGCATAGACAAAAGTAATAATGAGCTCAAAACCGCTTGTCACGGGTTTTGCTAAGCATTTAATGCTCTGACATCTACATTTAATGCAAGGCGCCAAAAGTTCAAAAAGCTGTTTTGATGGAGCGCGCATGTCCACTTCAAACAAAACCAGCATTTCCTTGTCTACCCTTTGTTGATCCAAATGAAGCAAATTTCCAGTCAACTTTATTTTTGATTTCAAATCACTTACCGGATTAAATTAAAGAACAAGGTTAACGGAATCAAAGTGTTTGAAGACCGTTTGAAGAAATGACAGACTAACGGCTACAACAACTAATGTCATCAATTGAAGATTCAAATTCAATCAACGGTCATCTACAAAGCACTATAAATAGTAGCCAAGCTCAACTGTGTTCTACAGACGCGATTATCGAGCTAAAATCTCAATGCACTGTTTTAACAAGCAAAACAAAGCACTCATTTTTCATTCTCAATCTTTCTTAGTTTTAGACTTTGTAATAGTGAGAGAGTGAAGAAAAACAAGTTCATAATAGGAATCTTGTAAACTGATATCGTTTGTGATATTCAGTTAGATTTTGAGAGAAATCTAGTTAAGGTTAGAGTTGGGTGAGAATTCCAGAAAACAGGATTGTTGTTGTTCTGGTGGAAATCCTTTAACTCTTTCTAGGCTAGTTAGAACTAAGTGAGAAATTAGCTTAAGTTTTGTTGATGTAAAGGAGCTTCTGAACTTGCCATAAAAGTTCTGAATAGTGGATTTAAAATCTCTGTTCACTGCGATCACAGAGGACATGACGTAGTCACAGGACTTCTGTGGCGAACTTGGATAAATTGAACTGTTCATCAGGACCTCTTGAATCTCTTTCTCCCTTCCTTAACTTGTTATTTTGCTTCTGTGTACTTGCTGTGTATTTGGTGCTGAAACAGATTTTACTCTTTATCTCATTGTCTTTGTTCAGAAGACTGTCCAGAAGTTCTCTAATTCTGAACTTCTGTTGCTAAAAAGTAGTTTACTGTGAGAAGGCAGAATTTCCCTCAGAGGCTACTTCACTAAGTTTGCCTCTGACTCTGAGGAAATTTGACTCTGAAAAAATAAGTTTCTCTAAAAATTTAAAATTATCAGTTTTCAACTTATACACTTATTCACCCCCCCCCCCCCCCACCCCCACCCCCCACCCCAACCCCCTTCTAGGTGATTCTGATCTTGTTAGGGCCAATACACCAAATCCTCTAGGAGGATTCGGAAACTCTCTAATGTTGGAAGGGGGGCCGAAACTTTCTGACTCAAAACTAGGGTTGAAGATTATTTTTTCTATTGGGCTTTTATACTTGTGTAATTAGGTTTATTAATTCATTATAATTTGATCCCTAATTAAATTAATCTTATAAATAGAACCCTAAAGATTTTATTTAATTTAATTACATCTGAATACAACTTAATTAATCAGACGATTAATTAAACTTATTCAATGCATTAATTAATTACTCAATTAATCTCTCTCTGAACTACATCGATCAACTTGTTAATGCAAATGACTAGTTAGTCCCTATTGTTCGTCGATTGAATACATAACATGTATTCTGTTCTTCAGGTGTTGATCTAGACGTATATTGTGCACGATCCTTAAGGTCCACCCTATGTTAGACATGAATACGAAATCCAATGACTGAAAGCGGGTTCTAACAAACCATTTCAGTCCCCAACAGATATGAATATATAAAGCCGTCTTAAGCAGACACTTAACCATGTAGATGTTTCTCATTATATCTTACCAACATCATATCGATATTACAAGCTTGAGGCATGGTGGTTGTCATCCTCGAGTGCTTGTTATATTTCTTGATCTAGAGTAAACTGAAGAAACCAAATAGACAACCTGCCTATCTGATAGTGGGCCCACATTTCTCAGTTATGCTCATCAAGTGGCCGATGATATCTTCTCACCCAAAGGTGAGTGGTAATCCCATCACTTCAACTATCTATATCAATGTGTTCATTGATCCATCCAACATACCCATATTTGGCATCATGTTAGGACCTGTTAGGCGTACATCAAAACGAACCAGATTCCACATTGTTTACTATAATGAAATCATGTCTATGGATAATAGAGATTTATATTAATAGAAAGATAATGACTCTCCCACCTTGTATCTTATCTAAAGCGGATCGATCCAGTCCCGTGTTTCCAACACGTACCTACATCCATATCTTACCATACAGGTGTTAAAGATTATGCTACCTACATAATCTTGTACATTATATTGAATGTAAAAGCCTACATTCTAATCGTTCCCACGACTAGAACTAACTTCGGATAAGATTTTGTGATTATTAATCAAAGGATACTTCAAAAGTCATACAGTACAAGGTAAATGACTCGAATGAATTGAATGCCTTCATTCATAAGACACAATCGCATAGTACATCTTACATTATAACATAATACATGTAACAATGCTCAGAAACAATGCATAGGATCTAGGTCACACCAACATTATTACCTCCAAATTTTTGGGTCCATGCATAACACAAGTCTTGTTATTTCCAAAATATTCTTCCTAGTAAAGTTACATCTTTTCGCTGTCCACTTCAAATTTATACCAAAAAGACTCCACCTACTCTCACTTACGTGTATTTGGATGTCTATGTTATCCCTTTTTCCCATCTACCACCATATATAAACTCCAAGCACGGTCAACCCATGTGTTTTTTTGGGATATCTAGAAAATCATAGAGGTTATAAATGTTATGACATGCACCCCTATAAGATAATCGTGTGTCGTCATGTAATTTTTTATGAAAGCCAATTCTCTTTTTCACACCAAACTACACAACCCTTCTATGAATTTTTGGATGATTCCCCAAACCCATTTCTTTTACCTAGGTAGCCTTTTATATGCCGAGCTAATTCCCACTTCACCGGGCACAACTCTGATCCCTGTCCAGCCCGCTCCCATCCCCACCGACCAACCAGTACCGCTATCCCCAACCCGACCCGCACATTCCCATCCCAACCACTCTCATTTCTCTCCCACCTAAACCAGCCCCACAGCGTCGACCCATGCCCACATACCAGAATCCCCACCCGTTTCCCCACCAATGGTGTCACCACAATCCTCTCCTCTTCCAACCCATACTTTACCATCTTTGGTTCCACGTCGACCCGTAAACCAAAGTCAAATGGGTATTGTCAAACCTAAAATCTCTTTCTCTTTACAAACCCAACTCACCAAGTTTCCTTTACCTAGGACACCTTTAGATTCCCTTAGAGATCCTAATTGGAAAATGGTCATGGACGATGAATATCAAGCTCTTATTAGAAATAAGACTGGGGTGTTAGTACCACGTCCATGTCATGTGAATGTTATTCGATCCATGTGGGTTTTTGCTCATAAAGAAAATGTTGATGGTTCTTTTGAGAGGCATACAGCCCGTCTTGTGGTGTGGATTGCGGGGAAACTTCTAGTCATGTGGTCAAACCGGCTACCATTCGGAAATTTCTTAGTCTAGTGTTTTCCAAAGCTTGGCCCTTTCAATCAACTTGATGTCAAAAATGCTTTTCTCCATAGAGAGCTTAATGAAACTGTCTACATGCATCAACCAATGGGTTTCCGTGACGAAGAGCATCAGCATTATGTGTGTCTTTTGAAAAAATCATTGTATGGGTTGAAGCAAGCCCTCAGGGCATGATACACAGGGTTTGTTGCTTTTATCGCCACATTGGATTTACTCATAGCACTTGTGACAATTCCTTGTTCATTTACAAGCATGTTTCCCATATGGCCTATCTTTTGTTATATGTTGATGATATCATTCTCACTGCTTATTATGATTCCTTCAGTGAGCATATTATTTCTCAACTTAGTTCTGAATTTGGAATGAAGGATTTGGGACAACTGGGCTCTTTCTTGGGTATTTCAGTTACTCCTCATCCAAATGAGTAATTTTTGTCACAACAAAAGTATGCTTCTGAGATCATAGACAGTGTTGGCATGTCATCCTGTAAACCTGCAGTTACACTGGTTGATACTAAATCCAAACTCAGTGCTCAAGATAGTCCTACGGTTTATGATCCTTCTCATTTCCGCAGTCTTGTCGGGGCTTTGCAATATTTCACTTTCACTCGTTCGGACATCTCTTATGTTGTTCAAGAAGTTTGTTTGTTTATGCATGATCCGCGAGAAATTCATATACAAGCTATTAAGCGCATTGTGATGTATATTCAGGGGACTCTTGACTATGGGTTACATCTCTATAAGTCCACGACTTCTGCTCTCTTATCCTACACGGATGCCAATTTGGGGGGGAGGGGGGGTTGTCCTGATACTTGGCGCTCTACCTTCGATTACTGTGATTTTCTTGGGGACAACTCGATTTCTTCGTCCACCAACGGCCAAGCTACCTTGCCATGCTCCAATGCTGAAGCTGAATACCAAGGGGTTACTAATGTGGTTTTCGAATCTTGCTGGCTCCCTAACTTGTTACTTGAGGTACACTGTCCTATTCCCAAAGCTACTTTGGTCTATTGTGATAATGTTAATGAGATTTATCTCTCAGGGAATCCGGTGCAACATAAGCGCACTAAACATATTGAAATGGACATTCATTTTGTACAGCAAAAAGTGGCCCGCGGGTGAGGTGCAAGTTCTTCATGTTCCATCCTAGTACCAAATTGCGGATATCTTTACAAAGAGCCTACCGTTAGTTGTTTGAGGACTTCCGGGATAGTATAAGTGTTCGATGTCCTCCCGCTTCGACTGTGGAGAGTGTTAGAATATATATAGGAGAAGCATCATGTGAGAACACCCTCATATGCGAGAACACTTTTATATGTGAGAACACTTCAAAACTACATAGTTTTATTAATAAATAGAGGACCAAAAGGGAAATTTGTCCCTTTCTATTCATTGTTGCGCATGGAAGAAGAGAGAGAAATGTGGCGCTAATGACTCTTCATTTAATTTTATTTTTATTTAAAATCATGTTCTCGCTTTCCCAAACTCCGATTTTGACGATTATTATACCATTGGACTCGTGTCGTCTAGAGGTTCATTTTAAGATCCATGATGCTTATGTAAAAACGATTTTTTAAATTTTGAACATGCGAAATATTTTTTTTGAACATAACATTTTTAAGTTTCTAAACATGTTTTAAATTTTATTGTTCCTGTAAACATGAATTTTAAGTTTTTGAACATGCAAGTTATTTTTTTGAACATAAGTTTTAAGTTTTTGAAAATATGAAGTATTTTTTTTAACATAATTTTTAAGTTTTTAAACATGTGTTAATTAATAGTTTTTATGAGAAAAATAATATTAGTATAATGTTTTATGAAATTATCTAGTTTTAGTGATAACATGTTCAAATTAAGGATCAAAACATGAAAAATTATCCAGTTTTAGTGATAATATTAGTTTTTTTACATTTTAACAATGAAAAAAATGCAAATTAAACTACAACTAACACTCATAATCAAAATTACAGCGGATATTTTGAAATTGTTAAAACGTCGACTTTACCTAACAACAATGGTACTCAAAATAAACGTCTCGCCAAAACAAATTCAACGTTATAGAAAAAGTTCAAATCGGAATTTGGGAAAGTCGGAAAAAATTATTTAAACAAAATGAAAATAAACAATAATTAAAAAAGTACTACTTTCTCTCTCCTGCTCTTACCATCCCATACGTGTCAATTAAATAAATGACAAATTTCCCTTTTACCCTCTCTTATTAATAAAACTACGTAGTTTTGGAGGTGTTCTCACATATAAAAATTTCTCGCATATGGTATGTGTTCTCACATAATCCTTTCTATATGTATATATGTGTGAAGAGTCAAGTTCAGGTGAGACACCCCCCCCCCCCCCCCCCCCCCTTATTGTGAGACAAGTATCAATTGTGTAATTAATTAGGTCTGTAAACACAATTTTCTAATCTATGCGCTCTTCTTCTTCTATTTTTTCCTTCATCGCCACCACCACCTCTCCTTCGCCGTTCCCTTATGTCCAAACCTCCTTCCTCCTCCTCCCAACCACCACCATAACCTCCCCTTCTCTGCCACCTCCGGCCACCGCGAACACAGAAAAGGCAACTGGACTCTCCAAGAACACTCACCATCATACCGCCAAAAAATTCGACGACGAGCGCCGCTCCAAACCCATCTTATCCTCTTCCTCCGCCAACTGGACTTTTGTGTTAGTGAAGGATTTTTATGGTATAGTTTCAAAGTAGAGTAACCTTAATGTTAGTAAAGATACATTTGAATGGCCATGAGCGTAACTTTCCTTGTACTGGCTGTTGGCCTTTACCTCTTAATGTGTTTTTTTCAAGACTGAGACTCATGTTGATTTTTATTCTCTATAAGTTGGATTGTTTATCTATTCGAGTTGCATTCTTTTTATGTTGTTGGCATTTTAGCCTGTTTGTCCATCTATTTTATGGGCAATTTCATAATATATTATTATATGTTCAACTTTTTATTCTTGTTAATTTTACTAAGATGTCAAGTTTGGAAAATGGGATTGAATTGGAATATTGATTATTTGATTGATATCCATTAATTAGGTTGAGTCGAAATTGAGGGACACAACAATGAGGCTAGAGCAGCAGTTGGAGAAAGAGCAAGTTGGGCTCTATTTTTAATGTAGAAGACCTTCTTGATCTTCTAGATACTGAACATTGGCGTAAAGATGCTCCTGATTTATGTGAAGTCCTTGGTTAGCAGATAAGATCCCAAGTGAGTGTTTTGGCTTCTCTTACCTTGGTCTATAAATTCATGTTGTTCCTCCTCTGAGCAATTTGATGCTATTTAAACCATCTTGTTTCCTTGACTGGTTTCATTCAAAACCACCAATGTAGTATATGGTGTTTCAACCAACATATGCAGACTCCATAATTACAAATTAATTGCATACATGTACAGTAAAACCTCTATAAATTAATACTCGATAAATTAATAACTCGATAAAACTAATAATTTGTCCAGTCCCAACTTGGGACTAGTGTAAAATTCGACATCAATCGATAAAATAATAAGATAATAACTTTTTTGAAACCCCAGTGTATATATATTGGTCCCAACGAAACTATAAATTAATAATTGCTATAAACTTTTATATATATGTGTGATACACTTCAAAATTTAAGATTGTTAGTAAAAAATGAATCAATATTCATTTGTTTTTTCTTGAATTTCAAATCTACATTAACTTCATCTTTAAATCTCCTCATCGCACTTAAGAGTTGGGGCATTGTCTTCTCATATAGCAACAAAAAGTTGTGAAGAGTTGTTGCCGCTTACAATGAACTTGACAAATTCAATTAATTTGTGAATGTAAATTCATCTAACTAGTATATATTGTCATTTGGTTTTTCATCTCTGACTAATATACATTGTAACTAGTATATTAGACTTGAAAATTTAAAAGTCATACGTAAAACCTCTTTAAATTAATAAATTATTAATTTATCGATATAATAATATCTCGCTAAATTAATGAAATATCTCGGTCCCAACATTATTAATTTATAGAGGTTTTACTGTACTATAGTTTGGGTTGACATTTCAGTTGGGACTACAATTTAATTATTCGTTCATCAATTGCACCGTGTATTATTACATATCAATCCAAAAGTGTATTGTTCCAACAGAATCTTATATTGTTCCAAAAACATGTTGTGTTGTTCCAAAAAAATAATGTGTTGTTCCAATAGAATCCTATATTGGAAGGTAAATACAGACGATTCTAAAGGTGACATCAGCATTGACATCACCTCCTCCTCCTTCCCTCCATTTTCCACGCATAAGGATTTTTCATGTATTTACAAATTTGCCAATTTCCCCTGTTTAATTACAAAAAAGCCCCCACCTCCTTCTCTTGTCACACTTTAAGGGACTTGTCTCACAATAAGCCCATTGTTACATTTGAGCCCTTCTCTATGTGTGAATAGGTTTTGTATAGTATCTTTTGCATATGTCAGGTCAACCTTTGTAATTATGGATTAGCATGATATGTGTTTAAAATCTCTTATTGTAATTTTTATGCAAGCCTATTTGGGTAAAGGAAATAATCAACGGATTAAATATGATGGGAAAATGGGGTGTAATTATATTTTAAAAGTAGCTCTAGGAAAAGGAGAGATTTTAGTATACTCCTGGAGCTCGATGACATGGTACTTCAAACCAATAAATGGTTGGCATATGTTACATCAACTAATAAAATTTTGACAACGTGTAATTAATTAAAAATCTATTTTTAGTTAACAATTTATATAAAATTCTAAACCCTAAAATAAATACCCTAGACCATAAAAACTAAACCCTAGACCCTAAATTATCGATCCTAGATTCTAACATATGTGACGTGTCATCGAATTATTACTCCGGAGTACCACGTCATCCGTACTCCAAGATTATTTTAAAATTTCTCCTAATAAAAGAGATATATTATTCTCAGAGTTGTATTATTAGCAAATGTGATAGGAAACATTATTAAAATTGTCGACAAAAATATAGTAACAGAAAATCAAATGAAAAAAGAAAAGCCATATGTTAATATTATTGTATTATTATATGGGAAGAGCCAAGGAGGTAGTTTCAATGTATATTGCAAATAATAATAGTAATAATAATAATAATAGTAATAATAATAATAATGGAGATTTGTCCATCTTTCAATGTCGCATGTTCCCACTTGTAAGGAGTGGCAATATTAGTATTATTATATCTACATATATGTAACACAAAGACAGCTTCTCCGTAACATTAACACATCAATACCGTACTCTTAAAATACATTACATTATTTTTCTATAAATAAAATAAATAGGAAGAGTTGCCTAATAGTAATGAAAAAAATACAATTTGAGTTTTATAATTATGTTACGTAAATTGTGTAGTTAAATAAATAAATAAATAAAGAAGGTGGGGAATCCCTTAATGGGACCCAGAAGGGTATGGTATTAGGAGCGCCCGGTTTATTTGTTTGAGACTGCGTAATGGTATAGGGCAGGGGGACCCATAAAGGAAGGGAAGGGAGGACTGATCCGTACACTCACCTACTAATACTAATCCTATTTCATCCAATCCAAGATTCATCCATCCTATCCATCTTCCTCCTATCTATTTTCTTTTTTTTATTTTTTTAAAAATAACAAACAAAATTGACAAAATAATAAATATATTATGATAATAAAGCCATACATCCCAACACAGCACCTCTTGATTTTCATCTAATGGTATTCATGAAAACATGGGCAACTGTTACGATTACGTATGGGTTCTTTTTTATTTAGTAACCACTTGACACCCAACACTATATATAATATACATTTATATGTCAAATGCTGGTTTTCCAATAATAATAGAATCATCTTCAACATTTATCTAGGCTGTAAAATAGTCTTGTGTGGTTGTCGTTGGAGCTTAATAGAAGATTATTTTGATTTGTAATTTTCTTTTTTAAAAAAAATTGTGTATTTGTGAAATTAACTTTTTGAAGCACTAGACACTAAACTCATTACTTTATGGTTTCTTTTTCTTTTCCTTTAATAAACAAATAACTGTGACTAGAGTTTAGTGTATATTTTTAACACTATACTCTAGTCACAGTTGAACGGTGTAAGAAATAATCAAATGACTGAATAACAACAATAAAAATAATGAAGTCTTAAGTTTAATATGATATGAGATCGTTTAACATGAATCATAATAAAGAGTCGTAAAATTAAGTCGCGTTAGTAACATAAATTCTTTAGATATTCATATCATTCTCAATCACCATCTTCAAGTTTTCTTAGGTCATTCCATATCCTCTGTCATTTTTTCTATTTGTTACTCGTCAAGCATTTTAATTGACGCATCACTTATTCTTCATCTTACTCAGTCGATTTTTCCTCATCTTACTATCGACACATGTAAAGTCCTAATTTTGTCTTATCTATTTCATTATTGTGCTTCAATTTTTTTTATTTGAAGTGACATTTTGTTTGATGCTAATATTGCTACATTATTGTTAACATGTAGTAATAATTAGTGCATCTCAATCAATGTTTACAATTTTGTTAAACTTTATGAATCAAATTTATGTTAGATAAACCAAAATTTTAACAAAATGATTAATTTATCATTCATATTTGTTGAGAATAACTCAAAAATGTCAAATATTTAATTACTAAAGAGGGACATTAAGTGAATTAATAGAGTTTAGCACATAGATTCTGAAGAGGTGGAGAGAGATGGAGGAGATAATATAAGGTGAAGCTAACCTGGGCAATAAGACAAAAGAAAGATAAAAAAGAAGAAATATAAATAGAAGGAATGAAAAGAATTAAGGCAGGCAGTGTATGATATGTATGTATATGTAATATGGGAATTTTCCTAGTTGGATGAGAGGCTTCTTCATGTCTATCCATCCTTCTTAACTTATAAAGGCCCACTGCCCATCCTAGTGGCTGCCCTCTATGTTTATTTTTATCTGGATTGTTTCTACAATAAAAGCAATTCCTCCCATCAATTCAACTAATAACCATAAATATAGTTTTCTTCTTTCTTTTTTGATAACATAAGATGATACTTTTCTAAAAATAATGAAATGATTATGGTTACCATCCTTACCTTAAATAATAAAAGAAATTTTTTTACCATTTTGTGATTCGAACTCGTAATCTTTCTAGCTAGAATTTTTAATCATTAAGTTATAACTTTCACTACTAGAAAAGACTTACATCGATAAGAATGATATTATTTTTATTTTATCAACAAAAATTGATTAATTAAAATAACTGGTATATGCATTATATGGTAGACTGAACACAACCATTATTGAGAGGGGGCATTGTACCAAAATTCATCAACTATTCGAATTTTTAGGACAGACCATACTTACTATGTGGTACTAGTTTCTAGTCAATGCTAACACTTATTACAGCACTCAAAAATAATAATATAATTACCAATAAAGTTAATATGTATCCAAATTTAAGTGGCTAGGGACCAGTGCCACGTGATGGGCTGTTTCACCTAGTGGTGTCAATTTCGTGTTTCGTGTCGTGTTCGTGTCAAAACTCCAAACACAAACACGATACAGAAAATATTTCGTGTTGAAATTTCAAACCCAAACACGACTCGCTCTTAACACGGAAACACAAAAAACACGAAAATTACAATGATAATTATGAATGTGTCGACACAACACGACACAACTCAATCCGACCTATATGAAGAATGCAATTTATACATAAAAAACCAACTCATTCTTCACAAAATTCATTAAACTACAAAATATAACAAAAAAATCATCACACAAAATCAACATGAAGCATTAAAGTCAAAGTACAAATAAATTTCGTGACGTGCTTGTATTTGTCAGGTAAACACAAACACGACACAGAAATAACGTATTGGTTCGTGTTGATCCGAGAATGACACATTTTCTATTATGATCAACACAAATATGAAAAAATCTGTGTCGTGTTCGTATTGTGTAATCGTGTTCCGTGTCATATAATTAAAAAGAAAATAAATTGTTGCGTTGTGTTGTGCGTTAAGAGCATGATTTAGATTATGAGAAGATGAGAGGAGACCATGCTGCAGCAAAGTTCAGGGGGGATGAACTTAACTTAGTTAAAAATAAGACAAGGTCCACACTCATGTGAACCCCCATCAACTTGTTTCTCCTATGGGTCCCACCTTACATACACAGCCCACAACTCTCTCATACTCCTTCCATCCTTCTTCCCCTCCCTCCTTGGGTTGACCCATCCCATCCCCCCGACGCTACTATTTTTTCATTTTATTATTTATTTACATACACTATACTATATTATCTTATTATATACATATATATATTAATTTAATATCATCCACCTCTACTTGTATTTACTATACTATATATATACACACGTTTCCTCTACACCAATCCTCAGTTCCATTTTCTATCATCTATCTATCTATCTCATTCCTCTCTTTCTTTCTTTCTCTGTTTCTCACATCATAATAATAATATCTTCAATGGACGGAAGCAGCAGCTGCATCGACGAGAGCTCCACCACGGACTCTATAACCCCCATCTCCGGCCATCTTGTTCCGGTGACTACAAAGTCACCGGAATCTCCACTCTGCCGTGTGGGCAGCGGCACGAGTGTCATTCTTGATTCTGAATCCGGCGTCGAAGCTGAGTCTCGAAAGCTACCTTCATCGAAATACAAAGGTGTCGTTCCTCAGCCCAACGGCCGTTGGGGTGCTCAGATATACGAGAAGCACCAAAGGGTCTGGCTTGGTACTTTCAATGAAGAAGATGATGCTGCTAAAGCTTATGATATTGCTGCTCAGAGATTCCGTGGCCGTGATGCCATCACTAATTTCAAACCTACCACTTCTGAAATAGTCCGTGATGATGATGAGATTGAAGCCGCTTTTCTAAACTCTCATTCTAAATCTGAGATTGTTGATATGCTCCGGAAACATACTTATACTGATGAGTTAGAGCAGAGCAAACGCAACTACAAAATCGACAGCCACGGAAAAAATAATCAGATACCAGGGGTTGGTAATGTCGGCCTTTCTATGTCCGAAGATCGGGTCGTGAAAGCGCGTGAACAGCTTTTCGAGAAAGCGGTAACGCCCAGCGATGTCGGGAAACTTAATCGTCTAGTTATTCCTAAACAGCACGCCGAGAAACACTTTCCGTTACAGACGGGTACTAATAGTACTAAAGGGATTTTGCTGAATTTTGAAGACGTTACTGGAAAAGTATGGAGATTCCGGTATTCGTATTGGAATAGCAGCCAAAGCTACGTTTTGACCAAAGGATGGAGCCGTTTCGTCAAGGAGAAGAGCTTGAAAGCTGGTGATATTGTTAGCTTTCAAAGATCAACCGGACCGGATAAGCAGCTCTATATCGACTGGAAAGTTCGAACCGGGTCTAATAATAACCCGGTTGTGTGTTCGGTCCAACCGGTTAATATGGTCAGATTATTTGGGGTCAATATTTTTGAAATACCTACAAATGCAAGTAAAAGGACCAGGGAAATGGAAATGTTTTCATTAGAATGTAATAGTATTAAGAAACAAAGGGTAGTATTTGGGGCTTTGTAACATTTTGTAATGTTTTTCTTTTTTCTTTTTTCCTTTTTTTTGGGGAATTTTGTGAAATGGTAAGAAACGGTGGTAGCTAGGAAGGCAAGTGGTGTTAGATGCAAGTTGCTAAAGGTGAAATTGTAAATTACTATGACCGACCTAAAAAAAAGGCTGAAGAAAGCTGAATTTAGATGCAACCAATTTTAAAGTGCAAAACAAAATAATATAGTATCATATATGTTGAATTACTTAATTATTTTTTATAATGTCATGGCATTTTGTGATATGGTTGGTGTTGCTTTCCAGGAATACATACATGAATGTGGATAAACTATTGAGACATAGGATCTGATCTGATCAGATCTGAGAGGATCATATACATCATTATTATCATGGGATGCATAAATTAGTGTTGTCTTGTAAAATTAAAGGCTCATGATCATCACTGTACTTGTCAATTAAGTACTAACTAAATATGGAAGTACATTACACGTTGGCTCTCTTATTATACTTTACCCTAACATGACCATTTTTATTTTTATTTTTATTTGTTTATACTCTAACATGATATTAATAACAACTGACAATGTATATACATGATGAACTGAAAATTACAATATGATGGAGATATTGAAGGAGTTAAAGCAAACCTATTTCTTTGATTTTTATGCATCTTTTTCTATTTTTCATTAATTGATAAATGATCAGTATTCACGCGTTGATAATAAATGACATTTCTAGAACAACAACAAATGTAATAAAGGAGTTCTATAATTGAGAAAACAAACTTAGAAAGATATAGTGTCACTCATTTGACTATTTCTAGTATTGTCTGTCACGTGAGAAATGATCTTCTTAAGAATCAAGTTCCAATTTGTAACGGAACCAATCACATCTTAAGTAGCATTGAACTCATAATTCCATTTTGATTAGGTGGTTCGCAATGGTTTGTGAGATATTTAGAATACTTTTGGAGTGTGGATGACATGCCGAACCAATAATTTGATGACACGTTATATATGTTAGTGTCTAGGGTTCATGATTTATGGTTAAGGTTTATATTTTAGGATCTAGGATCAATATAAATAATTAACTAAAACATACATTTTTAATTAATTACACATTGTCAAAATCTTATTGGTTGATGTGATATATGCCAACCATTTATTAGCTCGGAGTATCAGGTCATCCGTACTTTAAGAGTACACTGAAATCTCTCATGATTTGTATATAAAATGTGCAATAATTGATTTAATAAAACGTGTCACAGTTTTAGAAATTATATTTATGTTTCATGGTATCAGAGCTTCACTTGAGTTTTGGACGCAACAATCCTCTTCTCTTATTTGTTTTTCCTTCTAACCCACCATAGCCACTGAACCAAATTCCATGTATTCTTCCCTCAGTTCTTCAACTACATGTGCGTTGAACTCCTATGTTATCTCGAATTTTAGTCTTAACAGTAACCCATTTCAACATGGCTGTTTTCTCTCCTTTTTTTTATTTAACACGACCAAATCATGTGTGCAAGGGAGGATCTAGAAGGCACGATCCCTTGTCCCAAAAAAGATGAAACATACTCGAATAGTCTCAACTCGGAGGCGGTTGTGTCGAATCCTCAAGGCATGAGATTTCCAAAAATGAATGCACGAGCGGCTATTGAATCAAAGTTGGTGCTAGTCTTCAAGAATGATGAACGAGATTCGACTCGAAGCACCTAGGGAGATTCAGTCAAATATGTGGGAGACTAGAGGGGTGCTAAAAATTCAATTGTGTCAGTTAAGATTGATGATTCAATTTAATTGTCTCATTTTATAGTGTGTATTAATTAGTTATTGATTAATTATAATTTTCCCATTAATTAATTTAATTGATTATATTGTTGAACCCGAAAGATTCAGTTTAATACAATTAACATCAACTAGATCAAATCAACTAATCAATATTAATACAGGTGTAAGTACCAGTTTTCGAATCCCGTGACGAAAGCAATTTTGAGCTCCTCGAGCTGCCAGCCGAAGCAAACTTCAGTACTCGTTAAGGAATGAAGCGACTCCCCGGAGTCATAACTCACTCCCCCTCGCTGCCCAGGAACGTGTCATTGACACCTTCAATTACACGTCAGATATCTTTTTAAGTCTTCTAGACAAAGATCCATGTAGTTCTGCTCAAAATAAAACTCTATCTCGTGGAAATCACCACATGGGCACACTTGGAGACCAATTTAGACCATTTTAGGCTCCGAATTTAGAAAAACGTAAAACATGAAAGTTATTCACCAATTTAGACCCTTGTATAAAGAAGTTATGCCTAAAATACTAAAGTCTGTCAAGACTGGACAACATTTGGCTGAGTCTGGAACCATACTGTCTCCATCCATATTCCAAGATTGTACAGTCCCCACCCATGAATCGCACAGTCGTCATACATGTCGATATGGTCCTTATCTTTATCCTCCACGTGTCATAAATAACCAAACAACTTATAACACCTATGCGGGCCTTCTTTGAACCGTACATGCCTTGTAAAAGCCCGTCTGAGATCCAGATCTAAATCTCAGACGAGGATTCTCAGGGACCATACGATCTTTGTACGAAGACCGTATGGTTCTCATTCAATTCTATAAATATAGGTCGAAAATCGTCATTTCAAGGCAGCAAATCCATTTTTTCCTCCCCCCCAAAGCTTCCCAGCTCGAATCCCTCAATTTTGCAAGTCTCAAAGGGTCTTAAATAAGTCCTGAAGTTGTCCCAAATAAGTCCCCAGTTGTCCCGACTAAGTCCCAAAGGAAAATCGAGCTTTGAGTCCTTAAATACCTACCCCAAAAATACCCTTCCTAAACACATACCCCTTCCAAAGTCCTCACAACACAAATCTCTCAACATCCAGGCTACCGTCCAAGTCATCCTGGCATTTTCATCCTCGAGGATAAGTGCATCAAAATTATCCAAGTCAAGGTTCACCAGGAACCACAAAGTCCAAAGTCTTGCCCATTAGGAGTATGTCCACGACGCCTCTCCGACATGAAGTTTTGTCCTCCCGACTTCGTTCTAGACGAGTACTAGCTTGCAAGGATCCTACTAGCACGCTACGAGGGTAAGCTTTTGAAGGTTTTTACCGTGCTCACCTTACGGTTTACCATAAACATTTATTTATTTACTGGTTTTGTATGATAACTAAATAAATACAAGACAATAATGAGTTAGGTTGCATTAAAGTTCCTCTAGGGCCTAGAATATCAAAAGTAATAAGTTGTATCCACAAAAGTATATGGAATCTCTAGTTTTCAAAGACAATCGGTCTATAAGCCGGTTCACATATTTTTCTGGTAGGCCGGGTGGCGACTCTAGTCAAAGAAGGCTAAGCCGCTCTGAGCTCTCGTTTTTTCTCACAACAGGACACCTTAAAAGATTTTGATTGACTTTAATTCGTTTACTTAATTAACCTGAACTAATCAATTTCATTCTATTAGCTAATTAACTTGTTAACACAAATAATTAATTAGTTCTTAATGTTAATTAATCAATCTATTAATTAATTGTTCTTCATGTAATAAACACGTGACACGTATTTATTAGTTTAAGCTTTGATTGAGACATCCTATGTACAAGTTATCAGTTAGATATAAGTCTACAACTTAATGATCAGAAGTGGGTTCTAGCAAACCATAATGATTCCCAACTGATACGAATGATAATAATCGTATTTGGTAGATAATAAACCCTATAGATATCTCATGTGATCTCTTACCAAGAGAATATCATATCACAAAGATGATACATGGTGCAAGCCATTCTCATAGTGATTATATATTTCTCTATCTCTAGTAAACTAACGAAGCAGATGAGTAAACACTAATCTAAGTATGACCATATATTTCTCAGTTTCATCTCATTGAGTGGCTTGTAATATCTTCTCACCAATAAGTGAGTGGCAACTCCTTCACTTCATTTTTCCATAACAATGTGTTCACTGATCCATCCAAAATACTCGTATTTGGCATCCTGTTACTCATGTTAGGCATACATCAAAATGAACAAGATTCCACATTGTATACTACAACGAAATTGGTTCAGGAGGCAACAAATATCTATATTATAGAAAGACCAATGACAACTACACCATGTGTCTTTTTAGAGTGGATCTATTGAGTCCTGTGTGTACCGCACGTACCTACACTTATACCCTACCATAAAGGCTCTACACATTGTGCAACCTAGAAGAGTCCATACAGGTTCTAAATGTAAAAGTCTATGTCGTGATCATTCACACATAAGTTTATGAGACTGACTTCATATGTAAGTTTATGATATTTAACTAAATCAATGGATTCTTCATTCGATAAGTATCGCACAAGAATATATATAAAATGAATTAGTGTGTTATTCAAATAACATAAAACACATAGTACAACAAGGTCCACTTTCACCAAGTTGAGGGGTGAGATTGTTTCAAGATAAAGTCAAAGGTGCCAAGAGGAAAAGTAGACAATTTAGGGATTGATATTCTTGCTCCAAAAGTGTGCTCATTGATCACCGGAAAATCTGAGAAAGGGTCGGCGTTGGGATACCTGGTGAACCTGCGACGATCAAGTTAGTAGGTATTTTAGAGAAGAATAGTAAAATAAATTGAATGACAAATATAGTTTGAAAAAAAAAAATACATTTTCAGTGATGACGGAGGAGGTATTTATAGTATATTTGGGAATGTTGCCCTAAAGGGGTCATTTCCCGTTATATCCTTAGAATTGAAGCTCAAGTAATAACATAAATATTCTAACAATATATGTCATTTTCTTATTTGTGGTTCCCGCAGACAGAGAATAGAAAACTATGTGCGGGACCATCTTCTGTTAGGTTAGGTCTGCTATCCGCAAAAACAGATGAAGCTGAAGTGCTCTTTCGAACGGTGTCGTCCTACCGTGGGCGCTTTCTCAAACCTTTTTGGCATAATAGCCCAATAGTCCTAGCAAGGTCCATTTACGATTTTGGATGTTATCAGAATGTACTTATGTACAAAGACAGAAGCAAAAATTGACTTATTTACTAATCAAGTAAGTATTTAACGTCTGTTTGTCTTCTCAACTACCATAAACACATGCATTATTATTGTTGTTCAATATTAATTGTTCTTTTGTATATATACTACACATATTTGAGATCAGATGGTTGGTTCATACCTAAAATCTCTTATCATTATCCTGGAATTTTCTAACTATTTTCATTCATTTCCAGTCAAATCATAAACCGAGTTTTAGTACGTGGATTGTTCTTATTTATATTTATTTATTTATATATTTTTTGGATAGAAGTGGATTGTCAAGTAATAACATTATTGATATAACATGCAACTACCTGGATATTTTATATTTAATAGGGTTCTTGACATTGCTAAAATTATTTATAGTATTGAATAAATGTCAAACACCATGAGCTATATTTATGTCAAACAATTCATATTTAATTAGTCAAACTAAAATATTTTCAGATGAAAATAGTAACTATTATGGCAATCCATCATAAATTAAAATATTTACCCTCTAATCATTTTAAAGATCATTGACCTTTTCCGTATGAATTCAAGGCTCAAAGATTTGATTCTAAGCTATACAGTCAGCCTTGTATTACTTAAATGGATTCTATAATCTTCTCACAGTTGTGCCTATCATAGTTTTAATAATTTTATCCTATGTATTTTCCTCCCAACTTCCTATTTGAAGTGTACCCAACCAATCAATCCATATAATAATATGGGCTATTGGGTATTTTATATAAAATGTAGTATGATAACAATTAATTGGAACCCTTATTTTCTGTTTATTCGTCATATATAAATTTGACTTCATTATTTTTCTTTTTCATAATTGACTTAATTAATGAGCCCATATTGCATAACTTAATAAGTTACCAGAAGAAAATATAAATAAATAATGCACATACCTTATGGGTCCATTCCATTCTCTTCTTCTCCAATAAATATTTATGAAGATGAGAATTTTCAACTCATTTAATTTAGCTACACATGCATGCTTCTTAGAATATTGTCCCACAAGACAAAAACCATTGTGCCATATTTGACTATTTATATATCTTTTCTTTTAATCTTGTTTATATAATATACATATTCCAATCTTGGGACCGATTTGTCAAATGATTTGTTTCCGTATAATAAGCCATGGAATTGCATTACTTCTTACAATTAATTGCAAATTAAATTGTATGGCTAAGGTTTATATATAATATATAAAGTAATATAAGTTGGATGTAGTGGTAAGACACCTCATTTTCTGCTTGAAAGGTTTGAAATTCGAGTTCCTGCTACGTCAAAATTTAACTTTATTTATAGGTGCTCTGTAAATTCCACTATAAAATCCTCTAAATTTACTATAGGCTTAGGCGGACTTGGATCCCCGTCAAGCCCGGCCCGACCCCAGCCCATATCTACTTAGCACTAACCAATGACTTCGTACATACGGTAATAAATGGATAAACACCATCTTTTATTTTGATCTACTTGTCTGTCCCATGTTTTTTAGTGGTTCACTAAGTTTTAATATCTAGAAATTTAATATGGAGAAATAGAATACATATATGTCTACTCTCCTACGCCATTACTGAGACCCAAAACCATTTTAATTTTAGTACCAGCAAAAACAACCCAAACATAATCAACTAATTGTGATATCAGCTTTCCACAGTCACAATTCAAGTGTTGCAAAATCATAACTAATATAAACACATTTATAAAAGAAAGATCACATTTATTGTCACACTAGATCACTATTCTGCAGAAAGACGTTAAAAAAATACTCCACTCGTTCCTTAATATACATCTCTCATTTTCATTAGAATTAAAATTAATAGACTTGAATAAAATAAAAATAATTGAATTTAGAATGACAACCCATCAACTTAAAGCTAATTGGTTGTGGTAAAAGGCTTTAACTTAATGGTCGAAACTCTTCATATGACCGAAAAGTGTTTTAATTATTGGAAATCACTTAGTTTCATATGTATTTGATGTAGTTTTATTTGGAACAAATAGTGTAATTTATAATCCACGTCGAAACATATGATTTTCTGGTTAGATATATGCTATTAATACAAACAATAATTCATCGATGTTGCTTGCGTCATGTACATTATTGCGAATGAGTTGGCAAATTATTGCTTTTTGTAGTTTAGTATGATCTCGTTATAGTGGACTTGCTCAACAAATTTACACCAATGATTCCTCAAATAAAGCGGTATAGTTCTCTATTTTTATTTGTGGAGGTACATAAAGAAGGCTTATTTCTTATGACTGAACTGAACTGAACTGTATTCGTTGAATTGAATTGGCTAAACTGAATTGAATTGAATCAAACTAAACTAAATTGAATTTTGTTGAAATTAAGCCAAAAAAAAAACAATACCGGGACGGGATATTTAGTTGTGAAAGTAAGGTGTTGGTATGTGATTAAAGCCCATTTAATATGGGCCTAAATGTGAAGGTAATAGAAGTAGCTAGCTCCTAAAACCCTCATCTCGTCTCATATCATATCTAGGATTTGTGGAATTCAGACAGAAATGGTGTTCAGTTCTTCTCTCAATTTCTTACCTTGTTCATCCAAATCAAGTATTTTCGTGGGAACTCCTCTTACCTTTTCTCCAACTCCAACAATTGGTAAACTTACTTACCGTTCGATATTAATATAAAATATGTTGTTAACTTTAACTATCAGCACGAGCTTTTAATTCAATACTTGAATTATTACTTACTTACTGTCACCTTAACTATCAGCTCACTCGAGCTTTTAATTCAATCGCTTAAATTATTTCTTACTGTCATTTCAATTCAGATAAACAACTTAGAAGCTCACTCGTTGTCTTCTCGAAGAGGTTATCCGGTTTGGAGGAGGCTATGCGAATCAGAAGACAGCGTGAGCTTCAAAGCACTGTCAAGCAGCATCGTAAAACCCCCCCTTTGCGCCGAGGAAGAGTATCCCCTCGCCTTCCAGTTCCCGATCATATACCTAAACCACCCTATGTAGCTTCTAATATCTTGCCGGAGCTTTCCAGTGAGCATCAGTTCCATGATTCTGAAGGCATTCTTCATATGAAGGCTGCTTGTGAACTTGCAGCTCGCGTTCTCGAGGCTGCTGGAAAATTGGTTAGGGTATGTCTTTCTCGCTTCTTATCTACATTTTCATTACATTGGTTGAACTTTGTTTCCTATAGAGATGAGAATTCAGTTGTGTTTGTTAATTGTTGAGTTGAGTGCATACATTATTTCATCCACAAGTCCCTACGATGTATTTTATTGTGTTGAGTAAGTACCTAATAGCGTTCTTCGTAGCAACAAAACCATGAATTGTGTAGCATAGTCGATGTTTAAAGGCTATCTGACGAAATGGCTATCTGATGCTCTTGCTATTGTTCTGTGTTTTGGTTAGATATGCTTAATACATTGCTTCAATTACTTTTAGGAAATATTTTGAAGGTTGCATATTTTTATTTATCAACACAAGTAATGGAATAAGTATATTAGCGTTTATTAGCCAGCGGTTCTTTGTCTTATGATTATCGATGTTCTGTAGATGCTTTATGAAACTTCAGTATACATGCTCTTCCACCTTTTGTTTTGAAAACGTTGTGTTGCTGAACTGTAATTCAGTATCTTCGTTGGTTTTTGGCAGAATTTGATACATTTAGCCTTTCGAAATATAGATTGACTAGGCCTACTTGATCCTTCTACTCAATTACTTAGATTTTTAAACTTGAATCTTGCACTTACTCTGGCTTTTCTGCATCTTTCGAAGACCCTTTATGGCATTCTCTTCCTTCGCCTTTTAAGGAAAGGTCTGACAGATTAAACTTTGCTTCTCCGACCAAGATATTTTCTTTTAGTTTTTCTCTTACCCAATCATTTTGGGAATTTTTGTAGTTTTTCTTTTTCATTTTGTAGTTTTTCTTTGGGACTCTATTTGTTCTTACTGTTGTGTGATAGCAACATCATCTTAAACTTGTAATTCAAAATATTGATTTTTAATTTCTTTTCCAGCCATCAGTGACAACAAATGAAATTGACAAAGCAGTGCATGAGATGATTATTGAGGCCGGGGCTTATCCTTCACCCCTTGGATATGGAGGCTTTCCCAAGAGCGTCTGCACATCAGTAAATGAGTGCATGTGTCATGGCATACCTGATTCTCGTCAGCTGCAGGTCTTTCAGTCCCTTCCTGTCTGACATACATGCTCATGGTCACTGCTGACAATTGTTTCCCTGCAGGATGGTGACATAATTAATATCGACGTGACAGTCTATTTAAATGTATGTTCCTGATCTATCAATTTTTCGTTTAATTTTTCTTACATAGACATATTATTTCCTTGTGGATCAGAAAATTTCCAATTATCGTTTGTGTTCTAGTGAATTTGTTGAAATGGTCTCATATGTCATACATTGTATTCATCCTTTCTTATTGATTTGTTTACATTTAACTCTGTGCATGAAGTTATTGCTTTTTATTGCATTTTTTACTCTGACAAGTGAATGAAGTTAAAAAGAAATGTTAAGTTTCTTGTTTTGAACTGCATTTGATGTCTTGTAAAAATTGTAGTGCTTCTGGGAATTTGACTGCGGAAAAGAGGAATGTCATGCTATATAGATTATGTAGGACAAAACTCACTTCATGCATTTTAGTACGAGATGAATTAGATATATAAATATTGTTGTTGCAATTGATTTATGTTGCCTTATATGATAATAGATATAATTATTGAACTTAAGCATCATAATGTATAGCACAATAATACTAGCATCATTCATACCTTAGACAATGTTATTGTACTGCTAGAAGATCTATGCCAGTATATTGGACATGAGACCACTATTGAACCTTTTTAGAATGAGGTAGTATTTTTCTGCATTACAACAATTGCTAGAGGATTAGATTCTTTTTTCCTTTGGCTGCAGTCATGTTATTGTATTCTTCTTTAAACAAATCATTTTTTTTTGCTGTTAATGTAGTCTAGGTGTTGGAAATAAACTATTCGTGTAGCTGATCTAAACTAGTTTTGGTTGTAATATTGTCTTCAGTACCATCCTATCATAAAAACAAAATAAGCATCACATAACACCGTACATTGTGAAGGATGGGTTTTCAAGTTTAAGGTATACTGGAATATAAAGATCATATGTTTTTTTTTTTTAACCTTAGGGATATCATGGAGACACCTCAAAGACATTTCTCTGTGGAGATGTTAGTGATTCTCTAAAGCGACTTGTGAAGGTAAATGTAGCTATTATTGGTGCTCCCATTTTGGTTCTAATTTTCCATCTGTATATATTGTCCGTTTCTGGCTTAATGATTACCTTTTGTGGCAGGTGACTGAACAGTGCATGGAGAAAGGGATAGCTGTTTGCAAGGATGGTGCTAGTTTTAAGAAAATAGGCAAGAGAATCAGGTAATCCTTTTGTTCCCTGTATGATGACTTACAATTGGATGCAAGGCAATTTTACTAGAATCTCTAAAAGGAGGGATACTGGGTGTTGATTAAGTTGGCATTCCTCCTTGTTTGAACTTTTCATTCCATTATTGGTCAGGACTTGGTATATATAAAGATATACAAAATCCGGAGCTACATCACCTGTATAAACTTGACCGTACTCTTATAAGAGTGGTCGTGGCTGTTGACCTTTATAATTATGCAAACTAGCAGTAATTTTGGCCTCACTGGGATTAGTTATTATCCTTTTTTGCTCTTCCCTGTTTATATCACTTCGACTCTTACTGAGTAATTAGTTTTCTGAAGAGCCCCTATAAAAATTCTCATGTTATTTCGTCTATTCAAATCAGTCGAAATTGTACTCCAACAATTATCTCATGGCAAGGAAATATCTAGGGTTTATCTCTAGAGCTCAATTTCTTCTTTTGACGCCTTGTGCTAAATGGCTTAATTAATGCAGCAGATCATGCTTTTGGAAATAGCCAATTGCCTCAGTTTGTGATGGAAAATGGACTAATGGTGGTCATGTATTGGATCACAAAGGTCATAAATAGGCCGAGCCGAGCTTTGGCATGTTCGGGCTTGGCTTGGCCAAGTATTAATGAGCTCGAGCCGAGCTTCGAGCTCAAATATTACTTTGAGCTCGGCTTGATTACTCTAGCATTTATTTGAAAACCAAGTGACCAGTTCAACCAAATCAATTTTAAATATATTTGGGCATTAATTTAAAAACCAAGTGACACGTTCTACCAAAATTCAGTTTTAAATTATTTGTGTCAATATTAATGGCGACTCACTAAAAATAAGTTAACCGAAATCTAACTAACGGAGTGTAATTAGTCCGAATCAGTTTGAGGCAAGCCCACACATACCAGGTGCATATGGCTGCAGTTTACTTTGAAGAGTTGAGCAAGTGAAGTTTTTTTATACGGAACTGCTCAATTTGGTTTTCTATTTGATGTGGGATTGAGACTTACTCTTCTACCACTATTTACCCGCCTCAATGCCTCTAGTTTTTTTAGTTTTTAATGATATATTATTAGATATTAATTCAATGTGACAACAAATATAATATGAAACCAACACATTTTCCTTTGAACAATTAATTGTCTATTTATAATTTTAAATGTTTCCAAATATCATCTCATTATGTTTAATAAAAATTTATAGATGTAGATAAATAATATTATTAACATTATTACAAAAACTACATGAACATTATAATCAAGTTTCTTACGAGCTTTGGTCGAGCCTGCTCAAAAGCTTTCGTCTCGGCTTGTCTACAAATCGAGTCCCAAGATCGTGCTTGCGAGCAGCTCATTTACAAATTGAATTGAGGCTTTATCGAGCCAAACACTGAGCTGCTTATGAGCAGCTCAGCTCATTTATAGCCCTAGTCATATACCTTTGTGTGGGACAAGTATTCTAGTAACGAGATTGTTGTGGAAAGTTAGTTATTATCTGCTGGCAGGGTAGTGATCTGTAAGGGTATTTCAGGTATACATGTTGGTATTTCTAGGAGTACAGAAAAGAATAGAGATTTAATTTATATGGCTCTTTTGAGTTAGGTCCCGCTCTATTTGTAGAGACGGGATCCTTCATTCTTGTGTGGATTATTTCAAATTGTTTTTATCTTAGTTCTTTTAATTCCTATTTGTAATTATTTTCTATTCCCTAATCTTTCTCTTTGCTTGAGAAAGTCTAGCAATATACTACAATATTTCTTTTTTGAAATTCTAGAATGTGCCATTCATGAACTTATACTATGGTTGGTTCAGTGAGCATGCTGAAAAATATGGCTATGGTGTAGTGGAGCGTTTTGTTGGGCATGGAGTTGGGACTGTTTTTCACTCTGAACCAATAATATTGCATCACCGTAAGTATTCTTCTGATTCTAGACTCTTTTTGAACATTTTAGTTCTGGGGTAACAGTATAATGGTTTGAGATATTTAATGTGTATAAATGCTACAATATCTGAACTTGAGTTGTTTATGTATCTTAATGATTCTTGAATTATTTTGTTAGTGCATTAAGACTTGATGAAGATGTAATCTTTTATAGAAAAATTGCAATCTTGAATCAATTAAATTAATCCTTAGTCCTATATCTGAACTCAATTTGAAGATCTACTTTGCTTCATTTTCATTGTTGAGCCATTTCAAAGCTCTAAAAAATTTGTCTCTTCCATCTGGAAAACTCATGGATTATTTGCCATTTGATTTCAGCTCAATACATGCTTACACCCTCAAACTTGACAAGTTTTGCCTTTTGGCACCCCAAACTTCTATAAATACCTATCACACACTTGTGTAGCTGTGAAGGTTGGAACCCCCACACCCTTAGTTTTTGTGTCTGTGTGTGTGATTACTGAGATGTGTACATCACGCACTGATGGGATGGAAACTGACGATATCTTATCCTTGAAAATAAATCAAAAATTAATTCTTTTCTCCAAAAGTCTTGGTGCACGACATGCTCGAAGACATTAGGATTCAAGTTGATTTCACTGATATTTGATATTTGTTCTGATGGTCGTGAATTTGTCATGTTCCTTCAAATTAATTTTCTTTCCAACTCCGATTTGTCTTTTTGTGATATTTTTTTCTCTTTCTAGAGAACTGAATTGGTTGACAAAGATGACGAACTGAACTCACCCATTTCTGATTTCTCTGATATTTGCTCTGGCGCTTTTCTAGTTTTGTGATCTCAGCTTTTTATTCTTTAGAAAACTCGATTTGGAATTTAATGAAGTTTTAAATTTTTATGATAAAGATAATGAAGTTTTAGATGATTATGAAACATTGTCGGAGTGGAAGTGATTTTTAAGGATTTTTCATTGACAAATTGTTTTCATTGCATTTTGATCTGGATAAGAAATATTAACATTAACTGTGAAAAACTGCTCACGGGTCACGGCCCCACCCCCATCCCCCCTCTTTTTCTTTTTTGAGTTTACTTTGACAAACTAATTAGGGCTTTAAGCGTAACACTTGTGCTAAGTAGAGGGGTGTAAAGGGTTGGTTCATATAAAAGTTTGAGGTGCCAAGATGCAAAATGTAACAAGTTGAAGGGTGAAATTATGTGTTCAGCCTTTAATTTCATATTGGATTTGAATATTGCAAACAATGTTGAAAGGGCTTCAAAGTTCAATATGAAATATTTCACAGGGCAGCAACCTGTAAATTCCTTTTCTGTCAACAGATCTTCCTAGCATTGCTTGTTGGTAGTGGTTTCGATACGCTACTGTACTGGATAGGCTTGATTATCATTCTGAAACATGTTTCGTGTTGTCACTAATCTTTTGACAGGGAATGAGGGGCCTGGAAAAATGGTTGAAGGTCAAACATTTACCATCGGTGAGTTCAGTTCTTCCTTTGATTTGAAACATTTTCACTATTGATTATTATGTTTACCATTCAAGCTCTAATCACAAATATCGTATGCATAAAAGAATGAAGTGTAGTTCTTATACCTGGAAAGAATCGTCATAATTTAATTCTACTCTTTTGCTTTGGCCAATGAGTAAAAAAGAAGAAAGAGATCAGAATAGAATTGAATGCTAGCAAAGCCAGTGGCAAATGAATTTTTTGCATTATATTATGTCACTGAAACTGAAATGCTGTAAGCCAAAGCAAAAGTGGGAGCATGAAAATGCTCTTAGACGTGTTCAGGAAGCCGCTGGCCTGCCTAGCCTGCCTTTTAGGTATTTGATTGGATGGGGGGGTATAAATTTTAGTTTTGTCGGTGTGGCTTGGAAATTATTTCCCTTAGCCGGTGCTAGTTGGGCAATGTGCATGTGGTTTAACCTTTAGGCTGGCTTGGACAAGATGACTAAGTATGAAGCCGGGTTACCAGCGGCCTGAGCACAACTCATGAACATGCATTATATTTAAATTTATTTCCATGCTGATTCTGAAAATCATTTAATTTTTTTGAATTTCAGAACCTATTCTTACAACAGGAGGTATAGAATGTGTAACATGGCCTGATAACTGGACAACATTGACTGCTGATGGCAGTTCTGCTGCACAGTTTGAACATACGATTTTAATTACCAGAACTGGTGCTGATATCTTGACAAAATGTTAACTATAGTGTTTAATGCTATAATTTATTATTATTATTATTATTATTATTATTTATTATTATTTTAAATGATTTCCAATAGGTGTTATATTATTCGGGGCTTGATATATAATTGTTCTTTTGAATCTTAACAGCACTTTTGGTCTACTTAACTAATAAAATCTGCTGTCTTTGCTGAAGTGAATAAAAGTGGAACCTATTAAGAATTAACCCTTATGTGCACCGCCAATACTGGTCCTACCCAATCAGGTTTTGCCACGTCAGCACAGTGATGATATTGCAGCACCTGATTCGGCTGGACCGGGATAAGAATTACTCTTCAATTCCAGTAGGAATTCATTACATTCGACCTTACTGCAAAACATGACACCTATTTGAAAAGATTGGAAATGAAAGCAATCTAAACTTCATAATAAAAATAGAAAACTAAATTTTCTCTTGAACTTCTAAATATACCATGAAGACCATTTTTTTTATTTTTTTTTTGAGAGGAAGAAAACATATATTAATGAATAATAGTGGAGGCATCTTTACACACGAGATTCCAGACTAAGCTAGGACAATCCTCCATCAACATCACACGAGAATTTAAATCTTTTGCCCATCTAGCAAGTTCATGGGCTACCTTATTACTCTTTCTACTCGCATACTCAAAATTACAAGAAAGAAAGTCTCGAGCAATATTGAGATCATCGAAATAGATAAAACGAAGAGAGGAATGAGAGGGTCTTAACAACTGTTTTTGCATCTGACTCCACCCGGATCACACTGAACCCACAATCTCTAGCAAATTTGACCCCTTCAAGAATAGCTTACAACTCTGCTGAATCAGCTGAACCACAATCTCTTAAACTTCTAGATATACCAAATATACCATGAAGACTTTAAATTCTCTCTTTTAACTTTTATTCGAAAATTGATGTGAATTAGCAAGACATAATTCAACTTCTGCTCTTTTTTTTTTAAGAAAAAACTCTATGAATTGAGTTTCCTTTATTGTTCTCTACATTTTTACATTTAAATTTTTTAATTATGCTCATATTAGTTATTTTACATACTAATAACAATAAATAATCATGATTTTATCAAACACCAATAATCAAACAACAAACATAAACAACTGTACTGAACGGACCCTAAATCTCTCAATAGCTACTTATTATCGAAGCAGTTAATTGCAGAATTTTTAAGGGATTTTAAATGTAAAAGTCTAAGAACCACTCGCTCGATTTTTAAAGACACAAGCATAGTTTCAGTCGATTAACTTGAGTTAAAAGTAAAATAATTCTGCCACATGTAAAAAAAATTGAATAGTAAGCAGGTCAAATGGGATATCAGATTTTCTTCCATCAATCACATCCAATAAAAGAAAAATATCTACAAAATTTCGTTTAAACTGTTAATTTTATGTTGATACTTAAAAGACTAGTACAAGTGTGTAATATAATTTAAGATTTCATGGAGATGGAAAATAAAATTCAAGGCACTGAAACTTGGAGAGGTTGGCCGGGCGTGGGCTCTAATACCTCAGCATCTGGTACTTCCTTCGCCAAAAGCTCCTACATTAATCACTAACTTTATCACTAAACTCAATCCACCAAAATCGGAATGATTCGAAGCCTCACGAATCTTTTTGCATAGTTTCTTTTGCTTATTTCATGCATGCCATCTCGAAACGGAAGAGGCCATAGTTGAATTCTAAAGACTCATTTGGGGATCATTTACATTGGAACTGATCTGTACTCTACTTAACTATTCCTTCCGATGTAAGTATAACAACAAGAAATAAATATTTGCATGTCTAAACAAGAAATGAATTTGCACAACCCGCGCTGCCTATTTCTTTCTTTACAAGATATGAAGTTGAATTTGGAACTAAAGCATGAAAATGCAGCGTGGCAGGCAAGACATATAAACCATTTCAGTTATAGTTTAGAAAACACCAAACTGTTTCTCATGCTTGTTTAAGAAGGAACAAGAGTCGGAATATACTAATGACAGTTTCGTAAAGGTTGTTTTCATTTTCTAGCGTTTCAGCAATCATATGAAGATTAAAAGTCACAAAGAAAGAAAGAAAACCTTGAATGATGCCATAGTTCCTTCACCCTGGACGATACTGGCGAGAAGCCCTTTGCTATCAAGGTCTCCATTCTGCATTGGCACAATAAACCTAGGAAAGAAATAATGGAAGAAAGTGACTTAAGAACCAGTAAATGCTGTTATATATTTATATCAAGCATATAACTAACTGGAACATAGATAATGTTGCGTTGAGTACTTGGCATTCAGCAATTTTGCAAGTTTGACTGCATCTTCTTGTCCAGAAACCAACGTAAACTTAGGTAGAAGCTGCTTTATAACTGGTGTGATAACGATATCAGCATGCTCCTTCTCAAGTAAATTCTCGTTATATACACAGTGTGGTTCATAGTAAAGAGTGAGTTGACCTTGTGAAGAACTGACTAGATATCTGAACCAAATAGCATAATCAAACCTAACAGTCGTGATTCATGAACTGAAATTTGTTTAAGCAACATATATATGAAAGGCATCCTAATTCAGGCACATTTATGTAAATTACCCATTCTCAGGACGCTGCCAAGGAGGACCTAGAACTGGTCCTGCAGTAGCTTTAACTTTGATTTTACAACCATTTCTAGCCTCAATTTCTGAGCTCTGACCAGGTTCTACATATGTGACCTGAAAGAATCTGAAAATGATGTTTGGGTTTGAATATAGAGATACTGAAAATGATGTTTGGGTTTGAATATAGAGATACTGAAATTTGTTGACAAATTTGCACTTAGCATTGGACATTCAACTCGGTTCACATAATTATGTGCACAAACAAAATTCACAGTACCATTTTCCATGGCGATCAACCTCAAAAGTTGTGTCCTGCATCTACCATTTTGGCCTAAGAAACTCATTTGCAATATAATCCTATTGTATCTCTACTGTCTAAAAGATGAAAGGAAAACGGCTGCACGGATATAAAAGTGTAGTATTCACATGCATTGGAATGAATATAATCACAATTCGGGCAAAAACAGGAAGCAGGTTAAATAGAAAGAGCTTACAGAGGCGAAAAGAGGGTTGAGCAAAGGCTGAGCATTAGGAGTTGCAATGACTCTAAGGTTTGGCATCATTTGAGAAAGTGGCCTTAACGTTTTCAAGTGGCAATGGTCATCTAGGCTTTGAGTGATCAATAAGCAATCCAGTTGAGGAAGATCACTGAGCTGCATTATAGGAACAAATTTACCACTTCGAAATCTTACGAAATGAATGCTCAACTAATAAACATCCAGATCTTCAGAAGATACCTTACCTGGAAATTGCGTATGAACTTCTTGGCAGCATCATATAACCAGGGAATTCCAAAATCCAAGTTACCCACCAAAATAGGATCAACTAATATGTTGACCCCATTGACCTCCCATAACCAACTATTTCCCTCTAAGTAGGTAAGGTTGAAGATATCAGTGCCAGCAGAACTGGAGCCAAGTGCATTTTCTTGGGAGATCACTGCAGAAATAGGCTTATGCAACCTACATATATATACATATATAGGAATAGCACATTGTCAAAGATAAATATAAAAAATGTTGCGAGCTTTTAGTTCAATCGGTTAAGTAACAGACAGCAGTATTAACTAAAGTGCAATGATAGTATATTCTTTCAAAAACCATAGTTTAGGAAAGAGACCTGTTTGTTGGGAGCTTAAAGAAGGTGGAGGGAGGAGTATTAGAAGATGAAGAAAAACAGGCTGAGACTGAGGAGGATACAGTTAACTTCAATGGAGATAAAGGTGGTCTGCTTCTACATCTACAAGGATTGTATCCATAGGGAACATAGTTCAACTGAACATCCATTAGATGAGATTTCAGAAGTAAACAATTTAACTTACTCATAAAAAGGTTTCTTCTGTTCTGGTTTTATGATAATTAATAAAAGAACATATCAATTACTCCAATGGATCCTATTCTACCACGTGGCAAATATTGACCCTATATTTCTTTTTAGCAAATTGCTTACCACGAAATCGATGATCAAATTTCAACCAAACTTTTTTATTTCATAATACTAACTCACCTAATAAATACTCAGTTAATTATTTATATAATAAATGAAGGGATAAGTGTGACACATTAACTTTGGTGTGACAATGGTGGTTATTTTGTAATTAAATTGGAAATATGACACAACTGTAAATAAATTAAAACGGCCCATGCACATAAAGAGATTGTGTGGACTGATGATGTTAGCGTTGATGTCATCACATCTTTTAATTCGTTTTTTTAAAATACATTTTCCCAATGTTCTCGAACCCATTTTTCGAAAATTTTTATACCGTTGGACTCGTATTAATTAGGCGGTCATTTTGAGATACATTATCGTCAGAAAAAACGATTTTCTTTATTTTTATGCATTAACCACTTTAATAATTTATTGAGGTTAAACTGTGCGGAATTTGGATTCAGTCCAAAAATTAAAGTTTCTTAGAATTACGATATACATCTTCTTGAATTTTTGGGAAATATTTTCTCTTCTTTTTCTTTTCTTATGAATCGAGATTGGCTTGGGTGAATTTTGAATTTTTTTTTAAATTTTTTTATCCATTTAACCATTTTTATAATTTATTGGGTTAAACTGTGCGAAATTTGACTTTAAACCGAAAATTAAAGTTTCTTAGAATTACGATTCACATCTCGTGAAATTATTCCAGAATTTTCTGTCAATTTTTGGAATAGAGTATTATTTTGGAATATAAAGTATTCTTGTTGGAATATCAGAGTTTTCTGGGCAATTTTTGGAATAGAGTATTTTTTGGGAATATGAGAGTATTATTTTGGAATATTAGAGTATTCTTTTGGAAGATTAGTGTATTATTTTGGAATATTAGAGTATTCTTGTTGAAATATCAGAGAATTATTTTGGAATATCAAGGTATTATTGTTGGAATATCATAATATTATTTTGGAATATCACAGTATTCTTTTTGGAATTACATACTCTAATCTTAAGAATACTGTCATATTTCAAAATAATATTCTGATATTCCAAAATAGTAATCTATTCCAAAATTTGTCTAGAAAATTCTGGAAAATTTCCAGGAGGATGTATATCGTAATTCTAATAAATTTTAATTCTCGGTTTAAAGCAAAATTCCGCAAAATTTAGTCCCAATAAATTATAAAAGTGGTTCAATGGATAAAAATAAAAAAAAAATTCAAAAATCGCCCAGAAAATTATGGAAAAATTCCAGAAAATGTATATTGTAATTCTAAGAAACTTTAATTAATTAATTACTTTGACATGTGTGACATGCTTCTCTACTTATTTACAAGTTTGCCACATTTCCCTAATTAATTACTAAATTGCCCCCTATTGTCATCATAAAAGTTGTCACACTTGATCCCTCCCTGTATAATACAACATAATTTTTTCAAATTATGGAGGTTTTGATTCACAAGAGAACCAAAATCATGGTAAAAGTAGATTCTTTTTATCAAAATGCCCCCAAATGGTACATATGACTTTTTACCAGCCAACAATTGAATACACAACCAATCACAATTTTGCTATTTATAAAAAATCCCAACCATGATCATGTCTTTGAAAATGGTCGTTATTGATTTTTCTACTTTTCCCATATAAATAATTACATACATATATATGCAAGAAAAATAATCTCATATTAGAACTAATCAACAGCTGCAAACAGTTTAGTCCATACACATGAACCTGATCTTAAGAAGAAGGAAGCTGTTCTAACCTTTTGCACATTGAAACAAGAAGCTCAATTGTTCTTGCTACAGAAAAATGACACCATCATGCAATTCCATATGTATAATTTATCTTGAAAGGCAGCTCTCTCTCACAGTTTATAGGCTTATAAACCTCTATTTTCACAAAAAAAAAATTACCCTGAAGTGGTGATGGCAATTCATCCCCATTGGGAATCTTCTCATGCAAACAAATTCAATTTCACTTTCAAACTTCCTAACACTATCTTCTGCATTTTCAATCAATTACCAGAGAAACCATCATACATTTTTAATTACATCTTGAAAGCAAGTTCTCTCTCCCATCTTTTGGACTTGTAAGGCTCTATTTTCACAATTCTGTTACCCTGGAGCAATGGCAATTCATCCCCACTGGGAACCTTCTCATGCCAAACAAATTCATTTTCACTCTCAAACTTCCTTAGAATATCTGCTGCATTTTTTATCTCTGTTCTAAGCACAGATTTCCACAACCCGTCTACTGGCATTTTCTTCTGCCCCATGTTTAGTGCATCACGAAGAACTCCAATGGCAACTCCAACTTGGCCGTCATCAGTCTTTAAACTCTCTGCAAAGTATTTCTGACTTCGCAATTCATGTAGAGCTCCACATGTCAATATAAATTCCTGCACCACACATAAAAAAGACCCATAAAGATCTAGGAACTTCAAGAACACATGCTAATCAAAAACCAAGGAGAGCAGTATTTCAAGAGCTGAACGTAAGCACATGGGAATTTTAGAGATGCCAGATAGCTGGGAGGGGGATGAATTAACTGTCCACTAGATACAAACAAGAACACTAAATTGCAGTTTCAAGGTAACCTAAAAAGAAAATATAAGACAAACCATTGATAATAGATTCTTAGAGTATACAAAGCTACAAGCAAGTGCATAGAAATTCTCACAACTATAGAAAATTGCATAAAAAGGACCCATAAATATCTTGGACATTTTACCCCTCCTAAACATTTCACCATATTCTTTCAAAAATTTCAATTAGTGTTCGATGAATGCATAAGATTATGCAACATAAATTACATATTTCTGTTTCCCAGCCTACATTAAGGGAAAAAAGAGATATAATCTAGACAACCACAAAGCAATATATACATACCAAAAAGCGTGATGAAATAGACTTGTACTCTCCAACCCCTGAATTTAAACAAGTGGTAGCTTCATACAGAAGCTCTGCAACACCAAGGTGCAGCTTTGCCAAAACACCAAAACGAGTATTTCCAATTTCCTCAGCCTTTGTTATGCATACAGCCTGTTCATTGTAATATCATTAAGCATAAACTATTAAGTCAAAAACATGCAGAACTTCTGAAAGTTGAATAATTTAAAAGAAGACAAGAAAAAGAAGGAAACAACTGCACTTATAACCTGAGCGTCAGCTAAACAAATGAGACTTAGAGCAGCAGTAACAGATGGTGTAGCTTCTGGTGGCTTTTCTGCAGACGTTGCAGGATGTATATGAGGAAGAACCTCATGAGCCAGATAATAAAAAACTCCAGCAGCTTCTCTGAATATGAAGGCTGATTGCTTTAAATCTATAGCAATGCATAGCTAGTCATTAGGACACTTAAAGCACAAACTCATAACAATGAAACGTAAATTTAATTTAATAAAATAAAACTTACCGGAAGGAAGAAACTCAAAAGCCCTCTCTCTAAGTATTGCTCCATAAAGGAAAAGAGTCATACCAAGCTCAAATCTCAAGTTACCGATTTCAGAAAACCTAAGACCTGTAAGGTTAAAAAATGATGACAAGCCAAGAACACTGCTCCACTGTATCTTGAGTTGTGAGATCCACCGGTCTATTTGACTATTTCTCCCAACAAATTCTACATGATAAATGAAATTTTCCAATAATGGAAGATATTGTTCCAACCTGAGACGTTCCTGAGGCAAATTGTTCAAAATATCAACTCATCGCATAATACTATAAGCTGGCAGGGAATATAGTGATCGCTTGCAAACAACATCACATGTTTTGGCTATAAGAGCTAATATATACATGACAATTTCCGCATAACCTAAGCCAAACAAAAAAGAAACATAATTGCATATGCTTAAAACACAATTGAACATGTGTGGAGTCTTAAATACGTTCAAACATACAAAAAGAAATACGTTTAATCATCACTCGAGTGATTAAAGATTACTACCTGCTGACAACGAGAAGTAGATCCACCATAGATTTCTCGAGCAATTGCTTCAGTGAGGAAGCTGGTTTGATTAATGGAATCCTGAATGACTCTACGTTTGGAGCTCAACTCTTTAAGATGCTCAAGAGAAACGGAATCACGAGCAACAAATACATCCTCAAATACAATCTGTTAACATATTGATAGAAACAAACAAGTCTCATCATAGAATAGAATAATATAAGCTTATAAAAGACATAATAAAGTAGAGAAAATAAATAAAGTATTATGAAGCAAAACATTAATAGCATTTCCTAAATATGTAGTTTATATTAAAATAAAAATGTGCGCAATGATCCTAGTATGTTTGTATTTAGGATGTCCGTCGTAGTTTAGGGCTTCATTGACGATACAATATTAAGATGGAGTAGCTAAGATGAGAGAGTTACCTTCTTGGTTTTAAGTTTAGCGAGCTCTGGGAATTGCAGCATCATCTTTCTTTCTTTCTTTACAGAATAATAATACTAGAAGGAGAAGAAGAAGGTAGAAAATAGTGAAGAATCAATCAGAAAGAAGCGCGCGCATTCATCAGAATTAAGGTGAGGTCGGAAGTAGCAGAACCGGCGATTTTTTCTTATTATTAACTTGTTTGCCGAGAAGTTGTTGTTACAAAGAAGAAGACTTCGGCGAGGATGGCCCCACTGGGCTGGCTGGCAGTTGAGAATTATAATAATAATAAAGTCAGATTCTGACTTAAGGATATTTTCCCTAAACTACATGCGACAATACGACACGAACACGACACTGAATTTTCTGTATTTGTATTGAGCATAATAGTTAACCTGTCATTTTCGGGTCAAAACGAAATAATATGCTAATTTTCGTATAGTGTTTGTGTTCACCCGACAAACATAAATACGACATGAAATTTATTTATAGTTTGACTTTTATAGCTTATGTTGACTTTATGTGGTGGGTTTTTTTGTTATATCTTTATAGTTTAATGAATTTTATGAAGAATGAATGATATTTTATATAGGTTAGATTGAGTCGTGTCTTGTTGTGTTTGTAATTACTCCGTGTTAAGAGCGGGTCGTGTTTGGGTTTGGAATTTCAACACGAAATATTTTCCGTGTCGTGTTTGTATTTAGAGTTTTGACACGAACACAAAAATTATACGACACGAACACAACACAAAACACAAAATTGCCACCTCTTTTTGGGCCTAAACGCATCGTTTTATACTTTTCTCTTGTTCTTCACCCTATTTTTAGCTGAGCTAGCTCACGCAATTCAAATTGTTATTATAAGAAGAAGAAGAAGATGAATGGGGAATCCCACACAGATACTGTAATAATAATCTAATAGAATAGAATCGAAGAAGAAACGAAATAAAATCTCGGCAGCCATTAAAGAGTTGAGGAAGGTGGTGATGACGGAGAAGCAGCTGATCGTGGCCGTAGAAGGGTCAGCAGCCATGGGTCCCTTCTGGCAACCTATCCTCTCTGATTATCTCGAAAAGATTATCAGGTACCTATCTATATCTATATCTATATGCATTCCTTTCCTAGGGTTTCCCGACTTCTCTCACTATTATAATCCTCCCTCCTTCACTTCTTCCAGGTCTTTTTCTGCTACTGACTTCACTGGCCAGGTAATTTTATTGCTCTTTACTAAGACCTACCCCGCCTTCTTTTCCGGGTTAAATACACACTTAATCGCTCATTTTTGCCTAATTATTCAATATCGAGGTTGCTAACTGCCTTCTGTACCTTTCCACAATTGCAGAAGCTTGCAACTGCTACTGTTGATCTCTCTCTTGTAACATTTTATGGACATGGATCTTATTCTGGTATAGCTTTTTCTTTATTCTCTTCACTCTTCTCGCAAAAATTGTTTCTTGATTCATGGTTTGCTTGCATGTTAGAATTTTTTCAAAACCTGTCAAATAATCTATAATGGTATGTTTTTGCTTGCATTCCTCTTCTATTCTATCTTCATTTAAACTACTCATTTAGTCAATGCAAGGTTTTTAAGTTTGCTTTATTGCCTATATGATTCGTTTAGGATTCAAATGATTTTTATTGTTTCATCTTTTAGCTCAAGTGGAAGTCCAAAGAACACACTATGTGGCTTCGCGTGCATTTGACGCTTTTGTATTGCACTTTCTTCCAAATTTTGTCGTTTTCCTTTATAAGAAGTATTGGATTGCTGCTGGTTATTTAAGATTACTATATGCCATGCTAAGACTAAAATTGTTAATACACCAAATTTGTTGTAGTTTGCTTGATAGTAATGCAGAGTTGAAATGTTGGTTTTATTCTGCTATGGTTATACTATGTTGCTAATTAACAATAATAGGAGTCTTAGTTACTCTGTTCTTTCTGTAGCTTGCTTAGTGCAACGAAGTGGATGGACAAGGGACGTCGACATCTTTTTGCAATGGTTGTCAGCCATTCCGTTTGCTGGTGGTGGCTTCAGTGATGCTGCTATTGCAGAGGGGCTTTCAGAAGCTTTAATGGTACTAGTGTTCATACTCAAACTTTTTCTTTCTGAAGTTATGAGGGTTTAAAATTATTATTTCCCGTACTAGTCCATTTTTACTGGCTAAAGTTAACCCAGTAATTTCAATGTTAAAAAGGGTCCCTGGTATGAACCATTTTCTCTCATTCCCAACAGAAATGTTTGATGCCACTGAAGCCTTCACCATATTACACCTAGCTAATCTAAACTTCACTACATCCCTTTGTTCTCATTTATGTTCATTTTTCCATATTGGTAAGTCTGTTTATCTATACTGAAAATGAATTTCATTTCAACTGCTGTCCTCTTAAATCATGTTAGTCAGATGAAGCTGTCTGTAATTTTACTTTTGAACGATTATTCTTTTTTTAAAATTTCCAACTAGTAAGTTACTGGTTCGCTGGAACAAGGTGCGGTTTTTGGCGCACAGCATTTCTAGAGTGGAACCGGGTTTGTTTCCTTGGTTGTTAACTAGCTTGGGGGGTTTCCTTTTCTGTTTGTTCTCAGTGATTTCTTTGTCTGTGTTTTTCATCTCAGTTATTTGATGATGAATCCTTGCCCTCATTTCTTTGAGTGTTATTCAACTGGATTGGGGGCATTCCCTTTCAGTTTATGCATAGCTATTTCTTTCTCTGCATCTCTCTTCTCAGTTATTTGAGGATGATTCCTTGCCCCAATTGGCTTGGTTTCGTACTTGCTCAACAAAATTAATTTTATGTGTTCATATAAACCTGGATACTTCTGATTTTCACATTTTTACTTAACTCAGATGTTTCCTTTCCCTCTAAACGGAAACCAAGGACAACAGAACATAGATGGTCAAAGGCATTGTGTTCTTATAGCTGCAAGTAATCCATACCCCTTACCTACTCCAGTGTATCGACCACCAATACAAAATTTGGAGCAGAGTGAAAATAATGATTCTCAAACAGTAAGTCGCCTATCTGATGCAGAGACACTTGCGCAATCATTCCCTCAGGTACTTGTTTTGATTTTCCATCTAATCAACTAGTTTTGGCTTTTTCTCTCTCATGAATGTTTCTTAGTTTTTTTCTACTGACCCTGGTTTTAACTGCAGTGCTCTATATCTCTGTCTGTCATTTGCCCAAAACAGCTTCCAAAACTAAGGGCAATCTACAATGCTGTAAGGAAGTCAGTTATTACTTGATCTCATTTTATTTTTCTTTTCAATTTGTACCAAATTGGATGGACAAGAACTTTCTCACAGTGCTGGAGGCATCTCAACTGTACTTCTATTTGTTAAACTATTAGTCCCTTGACTTGTTCAATAAATGATGCAATTGCACCCTTGAGGATTTAGCTGTCACAGTTTCATGGCACCTTCGGTAACAAAGCCTCACATGGATGACAGGACTAACTAAATCCTAAATCAAATTTTAATAATGGATAAATGCAAAGAACAAATATGAAGGAACATACAGTGTCTCATGAACGATATTATTTATATTTCCATCATTAAAATGTATCTAGTAAATCGTTATGTTTCTTCTGCTCATTGATGAATGGACACCATGCACCACTTCTGTTCAGGGAAAACGCAACACTCGAGCGGCAGATCCTGCAGTTGACAATGTTAAAAACCCACATTTTCTTGTTCTAATATCTGAAAACTTCCTTGAAGCTCGTACTGCTTTGAGTCGCCCTGGAGTAGCAAATCTTCCTTCCAACCAGAGTCCTGTGAAAATGGATGTCTCTTCAGTAACCTCTGTTGCAGGGCCTACTCCATCTTCAGTGCCATCAGGTTATTTGCCTAATTATATCAGCTTTTTACCGATCTAGTGCAGTTAACTATTTGCATGTTGTATTACTTTTCTTCTCCCAAACATATTATTTTAGTTTTTGCATGCGAATGATAAAAGAAAAAGGTGCTGTATCATTTAGCATTTTCTTCATGTATTATCAGTTCAGCCTCTTGTTAACTTGAACTCAAAAGATTTTTTCGAAGACTTAAATAGATAGTTTCACCGAAGATGTACTTCTGGTCTGCTACTCAAGGCATGTTACTACCTGCTGTTGAGGCCGTGAGCTTGTCGTGAATCATATCAACATTTGAAATATTGTTGGTGAAGTCATAACCTTGTTTTCCCCATTCAAAAAATATGAATAGAATTCATGGTTAAGGTTGTCCTGCAAGATGGAACCATATTATTGCTATTTGCATAGTTCTATGCATTTTAATATCAAACATAAGCTAAAGTTGTGTGTTTGAGTGAGGCATCTCGGTAATGGCCATTATTTAGAGGGATGTTGGAAACTGCCACTATCAAATTCATGATTTGATGTTCTCCTTTTCAAGACTACTCTTGATTTTATGTTTTATTGTTTTACGCTCCTGAATTTGGCATAATTTCTGTATCTAGACCATGTACTGTTAGTTGGTTAGGTGCGACCCTTCCATTTATATGAACATGTAGCTTTTCTCTAACGGGGGCCTTCAAGTTTGCGTGTTAATCTTCTGTTAAAAAGTGCATTGTTGTGGTAATGAAATGTATATCTTTAAGTGGGCATGACTTGATAGTCCTGTGGAGAAGGCTAAATAAATGTTCGCATGGCGAGAAGTAATGAGGTCAGGTCAGATGTAACCAAATAAGAGTTGAAGACTGAATAGACAAGTTTTGCCTAGTACATGGTCAAAATAGCCTTTTTCCTTTCTTCTTTTTGAAACCTTATTTTGTATTCTTAAAAATTTCAGCCAATGGGTCTATGATGAACCGGTCACCTATTTCTGTTGGAACTGTCCCCACTGCAACTGTAAAAGTTGTAAGTATTACTTGTTCCTGATTCTAGTTTTTTTTCTTGTAAATGGGAAATAAGTTGACTGTCAAAAAATTTATTGTTGTCATGTCTCATGAATATAGTTACTTGTATGTTCAGGAACCAACCACTGTAACTTCCATACCACCTGGACCTTCTTTTCCACATATGCCATCGGTGCGACCTACTTCTCAAGCAGCTCCAAGCTTGCAGACTTCTTCACCACCTACTACTACCCAAGAGATGATTACCGCAGGAGATAATGTGCCAGAATTAAAACCTACTGTGAGTGGGATGCCACAATCTGTACGCCCTGTGCCTCCTGGTGCAGCCAATGTTAGCATATTGAATAATATCTCACAAGCACGGGTTATGAACTCGGCTGCCCTATCTGGAGGAAGTTCTATGGGTCTCCCATCAATAAATCAAACTCCTGTGGCTATGCATATGTCAAATATGATATCGAGTGGAATGGCATCTACTGTGCCTGCTTCTCAAACTGTTTTTTCATCTGGACAACCAGCTATCAATTCAATAACAGGATCAGGAACTGTAACAGGAACTTCGCAAATTGCATCAAACTCTGGTCTTGGTTCGTTTGCTTCTGCTCCTAATATGTCGGGGAATTCGAACATTGGAATATCACAACCAATGGGCAACCTTCAATCAGGTATTAGCATGGGGCAATCAGTACCGGGCATGAGTCAAGGAAACCTTTCAGGAACACAAATGGTTCAGAATGGAATTGGGATGAATCAGAACATGATGAATGGTCTGGGTCCATCGGGTGTTTCCTCAGGACCCAGCACCATGATTCCAACTCCAGGAATGACTCAACAAGCACAAACTGCGATACCATCCCTTGGTGTCAATAACAACCCCTCAGCTAATATGGCTTTGTCTCAGCAGACAGCAAGTGCTTTGCAATCAGCACAATCCAAATATGTCAAAGTCTGGGAGGTAAGTCTGGTTATAAAGTTGTGATATGGAGTTATAAAATACTGGTTGAATTGTCGAACTTTCAGCATGGAGTTCTATGTTTTTCGAAATATAATTTACCTTTTCAGCTACCTGTGATGTCGGCCTCAGTAACCTAACAATTTCCACTTATAAATTTTCTTGTGTTACAGTCAGTTGAAATGCAATGGTCATGCTTAGTTAATCTCAGCTTGGAAGTTTACTGATTCCAATTTAGTTTCACAAAAATATTCAGCCAATGCTAGATTAACATGTTCTGCACTTTAGTGCAGATTGTTGAGTTGGGTGAGGGTTGGATAGAATCTAGCACTACAAGTTTGTGCCTGATATTGAAAAAGAGAGAAAAAAACTTAATATCCACAATTTGAGTATGACAAGTTACTGAAGCTCTGTCAACAGTCCCCATGTACAGTATCAGGAGTAGTGTTTTGAACTGTATATGTGAATACATCTAAGGTTCCAATACCCTCACGAGGAATTCTATCACAGAACCCAAAGCCATAATTGATGGAGTCTTTTAATGACTGAAGTATGAAGAAAACATTGCATGTACAAAGCATTGTTAAACCCTAAGATTTTAGAGTAGAGTATATTACCTGAGTAATCATGTAGAAGCATAATTCAGGTTCTGAGTAGACTTGTATTCATTAATCTTGTGCCAGACATGTGTCTGTGCATTACATCCGTCTTTGATATTCCTATCTGTGATCATGTTGCTCTTGTACTCCATTACAATTTTTGGTGTCACATGAACCAATAGGACTAAATTGTGTCATTCTTTAAGGTTCCTCTTTCTTTATCAAAGTCAAGACATGTAAGCTATATGCCCTTTCTGGATTACAATGGGAAGAATAATACCCCTCATCAAGTTGAGATCATTCTGTAGTTCATACACATCCTAGCTTCTATTCTTTCCCTTACAAGTTCATTTGATGCTGTCATATGCTACTTTCTGTGTGGCTGTAGTTTCGATACTCCTTGATAGTATATTTGTTTTCACATATATAGGAAAAGGTAAATTCAGCTGATTATTTAGACAATATATATTCTCAAAGAAATTAACTTGTGTTTATTAGCTTTTGTGTACTTTGATAAGCTTTTCTTGATACATGATATAGCTAGAACTTCTTTTTAAGTTGGTTTCAACAATCATTACTGCATTTTTTTGCTCTAATTTACTTCATCATTCCGTGGGGTGTAATTGTGATTGAACACTAAAATACATGCAGGGGAATTTGTCTGGGCAGCGTCAAGGACAGCCTGTCTTCATCACCAGATTGGAAGTATGTATAAAACGGCTAATAAAATATTCACATAGATCTTACATAGTTATTAGCAATTGATGCTGCTGCTTCATCTACTTTACTCTTGCTATTCAATCTAGATGTAACAGATGCAAGTACTTATGCCTTGTCATTTGGTTGCAGGGTTACAGGAGTTCTTCAGCTTCAGAGACGTAAGTTTATGATTACAAGATAACTCCACTGATAGTTGATCCATATATCTCTGTTCTTAAAATTCGTCTTGCTACTCAACTCCTGAACTGTCATAGATGAAAAAACATGCAAACTATTCTCCAGATACTAATAAAGCGCTTTGTTTACTTCCATATGAATTAAACCACTTGCTGCTTATTATTATTATTATTATTCTTGTTGTTGTTGTTGTTGTTGTTGTTGTTGTTATTATTATTATTATTATTATTATTAGTTAAAGCAAACTTTTCCTTAACTAGTTTTCATTTACTATTTGGCTTGTGCATAAAACACTCGCTTGTATACACTATACAGGAAATAAATGCAGCTGATTGACATACTCTCTGTTATCCTTATTAGGCTTGCAGCAAACTGGCCAGCAACAATGCAAATAGTTCGGCTTATATCTCAAGACCACATGAACAACAAGTAATCAGTGTTGGATGGAAATTTGCTTATTTTTTTCTATACATATTAACTTTATCATTTGCTTGTGTGTATTTGTTTTTTCCTCATCTTTCCTACTCTCATGTCTTTGTTGCAGGCAGTATGTTGGGAAAGCTGATTTTTTAGTATTTCGAGCAATGAATCAACATGGTTTTCTTGGACAGCTGCAGGAAAAAAAGCTTGTAAGTTGCATACATGCTTATATCTTGTCGGCTCCTATGATTAACTTGGGGCTCTTTGTTTTTTTTTTCTTTTTTTCTGATTTCATAACTTTATCTGTGTATATCAAGAATGAGAAGTGGAATCTGATGTTCGGCTTATGAGTTTCTGGTCAATATCCATTTCATATTAAACTTAAATTATGAAATTGCTGCGTGTGATAGTAGTGCAATGGATAAGTAGGTTACTGGAATATGGTACTGGAAATCAAGTTAAAAACCTGTCACAGTTATGAATTATCCTGTAGGTTATAGTTATTAAAAGCGCAAAGCGAACCGAGGCGATAAGGGGTCCTAGAGCCTAGGCGCAAGGCGAAGCGAAAAGCGAGCGCCTCAAAAACACGAAGCCCATAGCTTAAAAAATATATATAGAGACTTTACTATTAGTTATAAACCAAGAATATTTCATATCAATATCAGGTATAAACTAAGAAAACACACATATGATCAACAAACAAAGTTAAACCACCTAAAAAACATAATAATAAACTCCAAAGAGTACGTTTAACATATGCTAAAGTTTTCAACGTCTTAAATCTCAAGTCTAACCAAACCTAAATGTCTTAAATCTCAAGTATGCGACTCTCTATACTCTTAAACAGTCCCCCCCCTCTAGTTTTCTATTTCTATGTGACTCTCTATATTCTTATTTACTAATCTGATATATGTGTCTCTTTGTCTTCTTATTTAGTAATCTGATATATGTGTCTCTTTGTCTTCTTATTTAGGTATTTAAGGTATTAATAAATGACATTAATAAAAACAAACGGTATAATTTTTAAAAAAACCCTACAGAACCGCTTTTGCACCTGAGGCTCGCTTTGGATGAAGCTCCAAGGCTCAGGCGAGGCGACCAAAGCGATGGCTTTTGCTACATCGCCTCGCCTGGCTCAAGCAAGGCGAGCTGGTCTTCGCCTTGCTTGAAGCGCGCCTAGGCGAGCCTGAGGCGACGCTTTAATAACTATTATGCCATATTCATGTAGCATTGACCTTCATCAAACCATAAAAAATTTGCGAGCTGAAAAAGTGTACTGGAAATCAAATTAAAAACCTATCACAGTTATGAATTATGCTGTAGGTTCCTAATATATTTATGCCATATTCATGTAGCATTGACCTTCATCAAACCATAAAAATTTTGCGAGCTGAAAATGTGTAGGGATGAAAGATGAATTGTGCTATTTGAGGTGCTTTCTTGCTCCTGGTATGTCAAAATAAAAGTTCCTTTGCGATAACCCAGTTAAACCTCCATGGTCCATCTGTTGTGAGAAAACATAGTAGATGTGGATTTTGAAAACTGCCTCTTGAAGCTTTTTATAACCTTCGTTGATATTTTTCCATTTCATGTTAGAGGTTCTAAATAAACCAGGTCAGTGGCATGATTGCTGAGTTTGAAGATGATGACTGAACCGGTCCTTAAATTACTAGAAGGACCTCGTTGCATGGTTGTATAGTGTTAGATATAGTATATTATGTGATGGAGTTTTTCTTTTGCTGACATAGTGTGGGTTAATTTGGCAAGTGTGCAGTGATTCAGTTGCCATCACAAACATTACTGCTTTCTGTTTCAGACAAAGCCTGTCGCTTGATAGGGATGCTTTTTCCTGGGGTAAGATGTGCAGTACTAAGAAGTAGTTTTCATATTTGAAATTGCAGAATGGTTGTGTATAAAAGTATGTTTATGATAGCAGGATATGGTTGTGTTTAAGCCGCAAGTATCATCGAGTCAGCAGCAGCTACAAATGCAACAACAGCATCAGCAGCAACTAAACCAGCTCCAACAGCAGCAGCAGCAACTCCCCCAGCTCCAACAGCAGCAGCAGCAACAGCAACAGCAACTCCCTCAGCTTCAGCAGCAGCAGCAACAGCAACAACAACTGACACAGCTGCAGCAGCACCAACAGCAACTCCCGCAGCTACAGCAGCAGCAACAGCAGCTTTCGCAGTTGCAACAACAACAGCAGCAGCAGCAGCAACAGCTTCCCCAGCTTCAACAACAACAGCAACAGCAGCTTTCTCAACATCAACAACAACAACTCTCGCAGCTTCAACAACAGCAGCAGCAACAACAGCTACTTCCACAATTGCAGCAGCAACAACTTCCACAACAGCAGCAAATGGTTGGAACAGGAATGGCTCAAGCATATGCTCAAGCTCAAACCCGCTCGCAACAAGGCCCAACTAGCATGCCTGGAGGCAATTTTATGACCTAATTATATATTTCATTCAGTATCCACCAGACAATATATTTATTTCTATGGCTTCTACTTCTTCCTCTTCTCGAACCCATTGAAAAGTTTACAAAAAACACCATTTGGGTATTATTCTTATAACATGGAAAAGGAGCCATCTTTAACATTTCTCTGTTTTTCCCTCTTTTTATTGGGCTAGATTAGATTAGTTCGATTTTTATTATTTTTAGTCCGCCGCATGATAATGACATGGCGTTGTTGACATGTCGTAAAAATTTGAAAAATAATGTCATATCATTATTTCCGGCGAGAAATTGGACAGAAAACGGTCATTGCGACTTGTATTAGGACAATATTAAAGTCTTGTGATTTTTATTTGCAACTTCTATACTGTGACTGCTGATGCAACCGTGTTATCAAGTATAGTTTGAAATTTTAAATTACTTTATGCACATTTTTGTATCTATAACCAAAAGTTTCAAATCTACATTGAACAATCATCTTTCTAAATTTACATTGTTTTGTAAATTATAAAATCCCCTACTCCACTGTATATTCTCTTTCCCAAGTGTTGGAAATGTTGTAAGAATGACAAAGATATTTGGATTGAAGTGCCATTTAGCCATTTCTTTTGTGGGTTTTTTTTTTGTTTTTTTTGTTTCGAGAGGTAATTTCTGTGCTTTAGTTCATTCTTATTCTTGTAAAAGAATGTGGGACGATCTGTTTGGGCCTCAATCAGTAGGAATGAAAGCTGGATTTCTCTTTATCTTTTGGAGGGAACCAAGAAGCTCATAGTTGGTTATGAGTTGAGTGAAGTCATTTTGGAATTGGTGATTGTTTTGTCTGGTTAGAAGGTTCGTTCATGTGGTATAGCAGAAGATTTTTCCATGTGTAAGTAAGTAGGAGGTAGAAAGTTGACAGAGAATTTAAAATTTAAACAAAAAGTACAATTAGTAATTATGACTTGAATCATATCAACTATGTTTGTTTTCTTTTCTTTCTTGAAAGAATTCGGGTGGGTCGGCACACAGTGGACTCTCCTGTACTTCTACAAAAAATATATAAAAAATCGTAACATAATCAAATAAGTCAATTATAAACATTACTACTTGTACTAAAATAACTAATTAAGAATAGATTAATGTTTAGAGGAAAGGAAAGGAAGGGAAGAAATCCTACCCTTAGCCGTCAAGAGTACTTCAATTCATCATTGTTTTGAGTAGTTTTTTTTTATTACTTATAAATAAAAATCATGGTAGATTTGTTAGTCCATCTCTTTTTCTTCAGAGAGGGTAGTTATGGATTGGCTCCCAACATGATGAGTTATGTTTTGTCTCTCTGTATGAGGAATTGTTGTTTGTCTTTATGAGAATTTTTATTTTTTGTGAAAAACTCTTCCGTCGACGGAAGAGTTTTTGCTACTATCACATAGAGTTATTGATTGAATGACGAACTTCACAGGAACTTTTTGTGTCATCACAAATGTGTTGTGCCGCTTGTAGCCTTCTAAGATCTCCTCATAGCTAATACATGTAGTTCAAACTCCCCATGTCGTGTTCGTATGTCATAGTTTGTTGCTTTGTATTTTTTACTCTTTTTTCAATTTTTCGAGACTTTCTTGTTTTTCATCAAAAAACTTCCTAGTATTTTTCTTGCAACCCATATATATGTATGCCATAAACAATTTGTAGCATTATGCTTCACAGGTCTCTCTCTCCCTCTCTCAAAAATTGTAATTTTTTTTATTAGTCGAAATGCAATCATAATCATATATAAGTGACAATTTTAGATGCTAATCAATATTAAGAGATTTAAAAAGAAAAAAAGAAATTCATAGTGGGATGAAAGCAGTGGGTTTACTTGGGGTTGCAAAGGAAAGGTGATGGGGGAGTGAGTGTGGACATTTCATCTTCATTCATGGGCACCAACTTCAACATCACCACCAACTTTTCACAAAGAAGAAAGACAATACTTAGCAGCCTTCAATTCTTCCTTTAATCATTATCATTTCTACTACTTAATATAAGGCCTCAATTATTCATTCATATTTACTTTACTTTTTTCTCTTTTATATATCAACATTCTCACTCTTGTCCAAGTTTATAAAATGATATTGTTGCCAATAAAGTAATGTTTTTCAAAACTTTTTTTATTCAACTGTGTAAACAACCATATTGAGAGAAATTGATTACTCTGTAGTTAATTTCATTATAATTGTTATAATATCTTATACAATAATGAATCCAAAAATTATTGACAACGGGTGCTTTTGATATTAAAGTTATATATATTTGGTTTTGTACTTTTGCATATAATTTAAAGTTTCGTACATAATTTTGATAGATTTTTTAAACATATTTCAACGACTAAGGGGTGCTCAAGCACCCACTAAATCTCTCTAGATCCGTCCCTGATCTTTTATACACACACATCAAAAAACAATACCAAATGCTATCGATTAACATTAATATTAAAGATTATATATTAGGAAGAAATACTAGATATCTTTTCTAGTATACAATAGTTCACACTCTGATTTATGAAACACTCCCTGGTATAAATTCAATCAAGTCAAGTAACTGATAAGTTTTTGGTAAACATATCTACTAGTTGACTTTCCGTCATGAAATATAGAGTTGTAATCGTACCATCTTCTAACTTTTGCTGCGTTAAATATATAACAATCAACTTGTACATGTTTAGTCTTTTAATTAAACACATAATTGTTCACAATAGGGGTGTGCATCGGTACAAAACCGAACCGAACCGAACCGAAATACCGAATTAGCATAAAAAACCTAAACCGAATATAAACCGAACCGAACCGATGTACAAGTTTTTATAATGTAAATGTTTCTGGAGGGGGAGGGGTAAATAAACGCTTAGGTCAAATCAAACTTTTCCTTCAAAAACCAAGTAACACTTGATCACTATGATCTGACGGTTTAATCTTTAGCTATGGGCAATTTCGTAAGACTGGGTAGAATAAGCATAACACAAATTTTTCACTCTCTCTTTCTTTTGTACGGGCTGCAATAGTCACTAAAACAAATCTCTAAAAGTTGTTCTTATATACTTCTAGAGTTAAGACATGGGCCTAACCTAAAATGGACTCCTCATGAGTCAAAAAAGTTAACATAAAAAAGGATCGTACTTCTAGAATGATAAACGAATATATAGTATTAGCGAGAAGAGTTTGGTTATTCACCGTGCAAGTCGAATCTCAGTGTCTAAATCCGAGTATCAAATATTCACATTCTTCATTGTTTAATTTAATAGTAAAAGAAAAGTTAATAACTTTTGAATGTAAGTTTATAAATGATTGAAAATGAATTAATATGTAGGTTTATGAATAATTAAAAGTAAAATGTGTAAATTCAAAATGGCTTGATCCTTTTACATAAAGTAAAGAATATGGAAGAGTTGTAATGATTAGTATACATAAGGATGAATACAGTGCACCAACCAACTAAAACTAAACATCATTGCTTACTGGTCTCGAAATTCCGCAATAATATAAAAGAATTCATTTCCAAAATTGATAATCTCACTTAATTAAATTGAGTGGGTTGTTATAACTTATAAGCGAGTAATTAATTTGATCAACATAATCTTATTAATTAAACAGTACAAATTAATACCATATATATTTAACGAAAGGAAAGGTGGGCTGTAACCTTACTTTAAAATATATGAAAGGTGATTCCTCATTACCAAAAGGTATTAACACTACCAACATTACGAGCAATATTCATTCTGATAACTTGCAAATTTCGAGTTTCCTTTTTCATTTGTCGAACCTGCACTAAGTCATTAGAGTTGGGAGTTCCGGTGACTCTTTGACGGCCTAGTTAGAATAAGTAATGGGATAGGAAATTTTGGAAGCAAGTAAACAGTAAAAAATTAAGAATGTTGTGTATAATTGTGTATAAGCTTGTGACATTAATAAGGATGATTACTGTATAGGCACATTTTTCCTTAGTAGGGCACCTTCTCTCTTCTGCCCTTAGCGTGGTCCCCAAAGAAAATAGAATTGTAACAGTATTCATCATTTTCTCGTGGAAACACGACGTGACAGCTTCTGCAGTTCTAGAAAGGGGACCAGTTGGACATGCCCTGCCCTTGGGGCGAATCATATCCTTAAGGCGGATGGGATATAAGGGTGAGTCACGACCTTTCGTTTGTTTGAGCTTTAGCCATGTATTTTAAATTATGGGTCGTATACAACTCAAATATAAATCTCGGTGTTATCACATTCGACCAATTTTCAACTTTACATCAATTGATCCCTTTTCCTCTTTATTCTCAATTTTATATTAAGATAAATTAACTAACCTCTAGACTATTGGACAAGTATACAGCAATATAAGTAGACAATTAATACAATAGTTTTCTACACAAATGGTGACTACTGAACTGAAGTCCCACAAGTGAAGGAAGGGGTCTCAATTCTTGTCTCTGGTTTTTCCAAAAAAACAAATGGTTTCAACTAATTCTCCTCCCGTTATCAAGGTCACCCTAACATTATTTATATAAATTTCATATATAAAAGATCAAGTAGTAATAAAAGATCGAACTCACAGAAACACACATATAGCTTATGGTTGTTTGAAATTGCCTGCAGGTTGAGCAGCAAGTAGTGGAAAAATGGGCGGAAGGCGACGGAGACACCTCTCGCCGAGCAAAATGGTGGTATTCAACGTTCCACACAGTCACAGCCATGATAGGTGCAGGTGTTCTCAGCCTCCCATATGCTATGGCTTACTTAGGATGGTAACTCTTTCATATATTTTTATTAATTATTATCTGGATAGAAGAAATGATCGACGAATTGATAGTGTTGATAAATAAAATTGCAGGGGCCCGGGGACACTGGTACTAGCAATATCATGGTGCATGACATTGAACACAATGTGGCAAATGATAGAACTGCATGAATGTGTCCCGGGGACTCGGTTCGACCGGTATGTAGATCTAGGGAGGCATGCTTTTGGACAGAAATTGGGACCGTGGATAGTGTTGCCGCAGCAGTTGATAGTACAAGTAGGGTGTGACATAGTGTACATGGTCACCGGCGGAAAGTGTCTGAAGAAGTTCTTGGAGATGTCATGCACTTCTTGCACTACCATTAAGCAGTCTTACTGGATTTTGATATTTGGAGGAATTCATTTCTTCTTGTCTCAGCTTCCTAATTTCAATTCTGTTGCTGCTGTTTCTTTAGCTGCTGCTGTTATGTCCCTCAGGTAATTCTTCTTCTTCTTCTTCTTCTTCTTCTTCTTTCTTTTATGTCCAATATGTTATTGTTTAGCTTCGAAACATCATTTGTGATATCCCAAAAACTAACTTTTAACCCGTTTTAAAGAGTTATTCTACGATTATTTTGTATTTTACAAGGTAAATATTATTTTATTTATCTTTACCATTTTGGTTGACTTATATAAAGTCGAATTAGAATTATCTCAAGTTGAAATATGGTCAGTTTGGTAAAGTTTTAATGTCAACCATTAATTATAAAATTAATTAATGAGATTTGGTTGATAAATTTTAATATTAAATTAATGTTTTATTAAAGATTAAATCTCAATTTTGATTTTGTAGTTAATGGTTGAGATGTCTTGAACTTCACCAACTTGATCATATCTTAACTTGTAATTATTCAAATAAACGTGTTACGAATAAATTAAACTTAGAATAAAGTAACCATAGGCTACATTCATTTTAAATACAAAATTCACTAATAAAATATCAACTCTTGAGACATTGCACAATGTGTTTTTACTTTTCAATTTCACTATCATTTTATTTCACATATGATATTTTCATTTTTTCGAGCAATCGATTTTATTAATAACAGTTCTTAATAACTAGAAACATTTTTTAAGAGAAGTTTACAAATTTCATTTTTCACGATTTTATCTATTATTTTTAAATATAGTATTCTTTTTCCCATTTAAAATGGGTTAAATGCTAATAGAATAGCTTAGAGATAGATGTGACCAAATGATGATAATGAAGAGGCCAAAATATAATCTTGTTTTAATTTCAGAATCAGATGGATGTAGTTAGTTTTGAGTGTTGCTTTTTTTAAGGTCGAAAGGAAGCAGTCTTAATTAATTAGGTAGAACTGGCCCATGCATAAAGAGGCCTTTACTTTTTAGTTGGGACCATTTATGGTAGAATGTCTTTTACTATCATCTCCTGAAGCTGCCTGCATTTCAAGATCACACATAACAAAATTATGTAAAACAAGAAATAATTACTTTTTTTTTAGAAAAAAAAAAGCCTTCTAGACTTGTAAGCTTCTTTTTTAACTGAAGTGAATTAATTTGTTTAACTGAACTTTTTGCGGAATTTAAGCGAAGAAAAGGAGATTCTATAGTGTTTTTAGAGTACAGTATTTCTTAGTTAAAAATTAAATTTTATGTCTTTTATTATACCTTAGAGAAACTAGTACCAATCCGTTGTGCTTATATTGTTATTATGTTTTTTATTATACTTTAAATAGCTCCGTATCAATCCGTCTAAGACTGGGCTAGAGTAGACTCCAGCCCGAATCCGCTTCAATAAAAAAGTTTAAAACTTTAGTTTTACTTTTAAAAAAAAAAATTAATTAAATGTTTTAATTAGTAAAGTTCTATTAAACTTTTATTCTCTAAACCTAGTTTTAATTATATTGATTGTAATTTGGTATCTTTTTTCGCTTGGTCACTTAGGTGACGAGTAACAACCAACCAAATTTGATAAAGTTTCAATTGTTTATCCAAATTTATTAATTTAGATGTCTTAATTTTCATTGTTTGTTTATCTCCTTTTTAAAAAAGTTAATATGTTATCAAATCAAGCTCGAAAGAGAAAAACACATTTGTCTTTTTTTTTTAAATTAAGTAACGATGTGCCAAAAATTACAAGTGATATTCTTTATGTTCATTCAAATACAAACAATTCAAATGTTGCAAATTATGTTTCTCTTTCGAATATATCAAGAAATTGGACTTGTTCTCTTTAGACTTTTTATATTTAATATTTTGGATGAATGTTTTCTTGTATGAAAAATAATGACTATTTTTGTTGAAGCTTAAATTTAGCTCAAGGCACAAAAAAACTTTGGATCTGTCCCTGCAACCCGTCATATTTTTAAGGGAGTATTTTACTCCGAAAGCACCCTAGAAATTTTCCAGAAAAAGGCCTTAAAATTTAATGACCTTTTTGAAATAGGTTTCACATTGCAATGATCATCACATTATTAATCATCGGACAATTAATGTTAGTGTTTTGTTATTCACAACCCACTTTAGGAAATATAATCAGCCCACTTTTGACAATTTTACCCTTTTCGATGGATGTAGTTATTCAACAATAGCATGGGTGGGAAGTTTGGCACATGGACAGGTAGAGGATGTAAGCTATGCATACAAGAAGACCTCCTCTGCAGACTACCTCTTCAGAGTGTTCAATGCATTGGGACAGATTTCATTTGCATTTGCAGGACATGCTGTAGTGTTGGAAATACAAGCTACAATCCCATCAACACCTAACAAACCATCGAAAGTAGCAATGTGGAAAGGTGCAGTTGTATCTTACTTCATTAATGCCATTTGCTACTTCCCAGTCGCACTTATAGGCTACTGGGCTTTTGGTCAAGATGTTCAAGACAATGTCCTCATTGATCTTAAGAGACCTGCTTGGCTTATTGCTTCTGCTAATTTAATGGTCGTTGTTCATGTCATTGGTAGCTACCAGGTACGTATAGTTACGAGAAATTTTACTATATGTCAGGTATACGGTTGACCTGGTATGCCAAACTTATAATTTTTGACATGTGATATCTCAACCAACAATTAGTATTTAATTTTTTAGTTAATAATTTATACAAAATTTTAAACTCTAAAATTAAAATTCTAGAGCCTAGAAAGTAAACCATAAACTGTAAATCATGAACCCAGAATATATATATATATATATATATATATATATATATATATATAACGTGTTATAAATTATTGGATTGACATATGAAATGATTCGACATATACTAAAATTTTCCGAATTCATTCTACTCTATTCAACACTCTCTTCTCTTTCTTCTTTATTTCTTCCTTTGTTTCTGTATTTATTGCATGCTGTAACATACTAACCAACAGGGAGTAATTGATTTACATTTGTTTCCAGGTGTATGCCATGCCTGTTTTTGCATTACTGGAAGGATTAATGGTTAAGAAATTCAATTTCCCAGCAGGGTTTCCTCTTAGACTCCTCACTCGATCTGCTTACGTAGGTCAGTCACTTCTCCCAATTTCCATCTTTCAATATTTTGTTCACTCGGACTGCCATTTCCTGCTCTCAATAAATACATAATGCATACACTAAATGCTACTATTTCTTATTCCTAATTTTTGACAAATTGCAAATATTATTACTAGTATGATTTTGTCAAATTTCCATCTTTCAATATTATTTTCACTCGGACTGCCATTTCCTGCTCTCAATATATTTAATTATTTAGTACTATATTTATCATAAAAAATATTTAAAATAGGCAAACTCACAACGGTAGTATTTGAATTTACATCTTTCTAATAGGATAATTTTTGAAAAAAAACCTTCAATTTTATTAAAAAAGTGTCTGTGTTTATTTTTTTGACAAAATGAAAATTGTGTTTATCTCCGTTACCTAAAAAGCGAAAAAATCATTAACGGTGTTAAATGTGATGACGTGGCAAGACGTATTTTGGTCTTAATTTATGAGTTATGATATGAAAAACTCATTTCTTACACTTTAAAGTTGTAAACACATAAATGTCTAAGAAATTTATCGAGAAATAAAGACAAAAAACTCATTGACACATAATCACATTTAATACCGTTAATGATTTTTCCGCCTTTTGAGTAACGGTGATAAACACAATTCTCATTTTGTCAAAAAAATAAATACAAACACCTTTTTGACAAAATCGGTAAACACATGAGTTTTTTTTTTTTGAAAATTACCTTTATATTGCATGACACGGTTAATAAATCAAAACGTAAAAAATCAATGTAATTCGTTTTTGTTCATAGTTGCCTAATATCTAAATGTAAAAATTTATGGCATCAACTTTCATACCGTAGACAGTGTAAGTGACTCAAAATGATTGAAGTGAATATATCCTTTGTCTTATGAAAATTAACCTAATCCTACAAAAATAATGAAAAATCTTAGAAGTGTTCAAGTAAAGGCCGGACACGTAATAATCATGATAGGGGTACGTGTTCATTTTCATCATATTCAAGTAAGGGACACGTAATGGTTTAATGCATAAAATGGATTATAGAATTGAGGTGTGTGTGAATTACTACAAAATAATCAAATCCAGGCCCGTGTTAGGTCAAACTCAAAAGGTAAAATGTGCCATATGAAGGTTAAAGTTTCTCAGCCATATATCAAAGTCTTCTACCTATCATGACCAATTGGGCAATCTTCTGCCTTGTATGTTCTAAAATAAATTTAAAGCGTTTTTAAAATATATACTCTTATAGGTATAAGTAAAGCTTTATTTTCTTATTATATCATAAACAATTCTCGTATCTATCTGTTTTACCTTTATATTTTTAAAAAATAGCGTATTTGTTGGAGAGTGTTCTAGATTTTTTGCAATATGCGTGAGTATTATTGATGTAGAGGCACATATATATACACAAGCAAGTTTAGTTACCTTAGAAATTTTATACACGTGAAAATCTTAAATAGAATACAACGGAATAACTTCCAATACAAGAAATACAAACCCTAGAAAGGGTGGCCGGTCTATTACTCTATCAATGCGCTGTATTTTTTACTCAATTTAGTGTCAAAATTTATGTTTGTAAATCATGTTGTCTTAAAAGGACAACATGGCAAAAAGATGTGGTAAACATCAAAAAGTGAATAAAAGCTAAGTGTCTTCCATATATTTGAGCCAATTATTTAGGATTGTGAAATATGGCATATGTGCTAATAATTTACAGGTAGAACTCTGAAATTTAGTAACTTATACGGTTGTAAATGAAATGAGCCGAACTTTTTATGAGAAGCTTCATAAATGGCTCAATAAAAACACGGCTCGGTTCAATTTGTAAAAATAAGCTGAGTCAAACATGAACATGTCAAAGTTCGGCTCGGGCAGCTCATTAATTTTATAACGAAGCAGGTTAAAACTCAGCTTGGCTTGTTTACAGACTTAATAACATGTGGTGCTTTAAATGATTGCAGCATTTACTCTGTTAATTGGAGTAACTTTCCCATTCTTTGGAGATCTTCTTGGTTTCTTTGGTGGATTCGGCTTTGCCCCCACTTCTTTTTTTGTAAGCCTCTCTTTTATTTATCCTCAATCATTATTAGTATACTATATAACTTGACCATATAATATTATAATCCATTTAATACATATTTAAATGCAGCTCCCTAGCATAATGTGGCTGATAATCAAGAAACCTAAGAAATATGGAATCAATTGGTTTATCAACTGGGTATTTATTTATCTCTCTATCTCTATCTCTATCTTTTTTCTTAAAGCTAACCCTTCAAATTAGGTAGCATCTTAATCCGAATAATTAACACTTTTTGATTTGTTGGAACAATTAATTTAAACCATGCAGGTTTCAGTGTTCGTTGGAGTGTTCATAATGATGGCATCCACAATTGGTGGGTTCCGGAATATAGTCACCGATGCCTCCACATATAGGTTCTACACATGATCATCATACCATATTTAATTATGAGAAAAGTGTAGTAATTATAAACTTTAATTTCTTAATAATCTTTTATTATGTATTATATTAAATGTTAGTGGCGTACGTATCAGGTATCTAATTGAATGGAACTCCTTTTGCCTTCTCTTTTCTTTTCTTTTCTGGAAATGGAAATGCTACAAAAATACTATAGAATAATAGAAATTCAGTACATTATTTAGGATACAAACGAATAAAGTATGACCTGTTCTGAATTTTTCAAGTACAATCAGTCATTGAACAACTGATAGAGCTAGGATGCTCTAACCCTAATGATAGAACTAGTGCCATATATCTTTCTTCAATGGATAAAACTTAGAATTGTGCAATCAAGATCAAACCCCCACATTACTCTGTTACTCAAGCATATATTATACAAATTAATTATTTAAAATGCTGGAGTTCATAAAAGTTTACTTAAAAAGTTTAATGGTTAAGCTCTCGAAGTGGTAAGACACACCATTTTCTGCTTGAAAAGTTTGCGGTTCGAGTACTCACTTCGTCAAAATTTAGCTCTTGTTGGGAGGCAATTTGTAAATTTCACTGTAAAGCCTCATCGAAGTCTATGAATTGCTCTGACCTTGCGAGCGAATAGACCTACCTTTAGCTAAGCTTTTTATTTCGAGAAACATAATTATGATGGTGATGAAATTCGAAATTAGTTAAAAAGACTTGACCATATGTAGGTTGAGTCGAGTCCTCTGGAGAAGTGAGTTGTATCTCCGGTCTGGGCCATTATAGAAGAGCCCAATTCCAAAAGAAAGATGCTTGGATTGGTCCAGCAGTCTCCACTTTCTATTCCTCTTATCAATTTCATTGATGGGTAAGTTAGATAGCTTGGGCTTCCACAGAAAACACCAATTTAGAGAGAGTAGAAAATGCCCAATTTCATCATTTCGTAGCATATTCATGTTATAATTTAGGGCAATTTCCTTAAAAAAAAACTTCTGTGTTTACTGATTTTGATAAAATGGTTTATGTGTTTATCTTTTTGACAAAAGGATAATTGTGTTTATCACCGTTACCAAAAAAGCGAAAAATCCAATAACGATGTTAAATGTGATGATGTGGCAAAGGATTTTTGGTCTTAATTTATTGGTAAATTCCTAAAACATTCACGTGTTTACAACTTTAAAGCGTGAAAAATGAGCTTTTTATAACATAATCAATAAATTAAGACCAAAATACCCATTGACACGTCATCACATTTAACACCGTTAATGGGTTTTCCGCCTTTTGAGTAACGGAGATAAACACAATCTTTGTTTTGTCGGAAAAATAAACACATACACCATTTTGACAAAATTCGTAAATACAGGAGTTTTTTTAGGAAATTACCCTATAATTTATCTGTTTATGCATATTGATTCGGGCTTTGGTGAGACAATGGACTTACTGTGAGACAAGCTCTTTAAGGTGTGACAATAGGAGGAATCGGTGACATTTTTGTAATTAAATAAGAAAAGGTGTCAAACTTGTAAAATAATTGAAAAAAAGTCTCACCCAGGAAAAAGAGGAAAGAAGAGAAGCGTGATGTCATCGTTTGAGAGAGAAAAAAGTTGTAATTTTCTTTAAAAAAAATACATTTTCTACTCTTTCCGAACTCATTTTTCGAAAAGAAATAAAATTATACTGTTGAATTAATCATGCAAGAAGTTATTAACTGTTTATTGATGCTACCGCTGGATTAAGATACAGAAATGTCACCTCCTTCTCATATCGTCACACAATAAGGAGTGTGTCTCACCGTAAGGGAGGTGTCTTATGAGAACCTGACTCTATGCATATTATACTAATTAGTTTCTTTGTTTTCAAAAATATACAACGGTATAATGCACATGTAACCCCCTAAACTTGCACCTTTTAGTCATTTTACCCCCTCACCTTAAAGGACATCCATTTTATCCCCTCAACTCTTCAAATGTGGTACTATGTAACCCCTAAACTTGCATCTTTTGGTCATTTTACCCACTCACTTTAAGGAAGTTCATTTTTACCCCCTGCAACTCTCTAAAAGTGGTATTATGTGTCTTACAATTCTCAACTCAACAGAAAGAAAGGAGACTGTACAAGACCATTGATTAACTTAAAAAAACCTAAAATGACAAAAACATAAACATAATATTACAATAGATTATTGTAAACCATTATATATGCTCCCTATTGCATTTCTTAAATCATATAACTCCTACCATAATATCATTTTTGAAGAGTTGAGAGGGTAAAAGGAAAGTTTCTTAAGATGAAGGGGTAAAATGACAAAACGATGCAAGTTTAGGGGTTACATAGTACTTGTTTTGAAGAGTTGAGAGGGTAAAAAGGATGTCCCTTAAGGTGAGAGGGTAAAATGACCAAAAGATACAAGTTTAGGGGGTTACATGTGTATTAAGCCATATACAACTCATTTGGTTCGTAAAATAGGTTAAAATATTCCTTGCATGTTCATATACCTAGTTTTGGTTGATTTTTTTCCTTATGGAATAACTATTCCCCAAAATAGTTATTCCAAAAATGGAAGAATATTGACATATTTAATTAGATTGCAAATTTATCAACCACTCATCCATGTTGGGCATTTCAACTAAGCTTGTGCTATGTGCCTCAATTTTCTCAATGATCAATGGAGCAGAGAATCTTGGAAACTTAACTCTATAAGTTTTGAGCAATGTCAAAATCAGTATATGGAAAGTGGTAGCTCTTAATTCCTTGATTAGTTATATTAATCATGCAAGAAGTTACTAACTGTTTATTGATGCTAAGACAGTAGTAAGTACATAGTTCTATCTCTATGAGAGTATAATACATACTCAGTATTATAGTTGATACTGACTTGAAGTCTCAAGCATAACAAATCCTTGCCGTCCTGCCTCGAAAAATCGACTCAGTAACCCAGCAAACTTATGTAGTTCATATGTTAAGATTAGCTAAAGGTTGTGCCAGGTCGATGGGACTCGAACCCACCCGAGCCCCTAGCTGGGTCCGCCTCCGATCTGGATCCAACTCATTCATTTCACGGATTAGCAATGTTGACCGATCTATAATCCTAACTGATTAAGGCTCAACCTAAAATTCGGGTATTTTACGGAATAATAGTGAGAAAAAGTGTAACCTAAGGCCTAGAGGCCCAGTTGTAGATAGTGAAACGCAGCGTTTAAGATATTTATGTGATGCAGGTTGTAAAAACGACGTCTTTTAAGTTGTACCTACCTACGTCTCATGAGCACCACCACTTGATTTTGATATTTAATTTAGAAAATGAAGAAAAATGTGAATGCCACTAAATAAAAAAAGAAATCGTAGTTATTAATAAAATAAATGGTTTGAAAAAATAACAGCCAGTTCTCATTTTTAGAAGAGAAGAGAAGAAAATAAAGAAGCATGGAGACTGCGATTTGTGGGAGAATACCTCTCTCACCTAATCATCAAGTAGTCTTTAATCCCAAATCAGGTATTTTAATCTATTTTAACATTAATTACTGCTACTAATTTCGTTTTGTTTTCCAATTTTATCCTCCGATTAGTGGATTTGCTGTGTTTTATATCTTCTTTTATGAAAAATATGGGTGGGTTTGTTGTAATTTTTGATAATTTAGATTACTAAGGTAACATTGTTATGTTTCCCACCTCTCTAGAAGAATATAACTTTACTCTTTATTATATCTCACTCACACTTGTTACTTAACCGATTAACCTAAGCTCGAGCTAATAGTTAAGATTAACAACTTCTTTTTTATTAATTTTTGATGCATTTTTTCACACGAATTCCCCTTGAGCTTGAAGCCTGCACGCACAGCCTAACCCAGTGTGTGTTTTTAATTTAATAAATATTGAGGTGTCAGAAATCAAGCTCATGAACTGAGGCTCTAATACCATCTTAGAAAAGCTTAATTAACCCCAAAAGGCACCCTAAGCACCTTAAGAGGAGGAGGATAGGATTGGTTCCTATATTTAAGGACTCATTTGACTTTTTAAGGTAGCAATGTGAGGACATCCAAACACGGATACCTCACGCTCAAATCATATGGTCTATGACGTAAATATAGCGGGTACCAATATTGCTCAACCATGCCTCTGATACAAGTTACTTAACCCTAAGGTTAACAACAATCACAACACTATCATCCACTTTCTAAATTCAAATGTCACTTTTCCTTGCACTTCAGACTGCTATCCTATATATGTAAATTTAATGGAATACGATTTTTATTTCTTTTAATTTATTTTCTGCTGAATAGAATCACTTTTCATCCTTTTCTGATGCCATTCATTCATGCTATATACTATATTCTCTTCTACGTGTATAGGATTTCCAGTATACTATATGGTTGGGTGTCATTGTAGACTGACTGACTCTCGTTGGATATGATTCCGGTTAACGTTTACTTGACTTTTCGTGCAGGAGATAAACACTCTCTCTGTAGAGGGCCATGGGTCAACCGTGGAATTCTCATGGCTTTAGGAGTTACCGGGGCTGGTAAAGGAGGTGGATTGTTGGAGAAGCCTGTTATAGAGAAAACCAACCCTGGCCGTGAATCCGAGTTTGATTTGAAGTATGAATACAGCATTTTATTTTATTTTTGTGACAACTTCCTCAGTAATAGTTTGGAATTTTGTTAGATAGAACACTCTAGTAACACGGTAAACTCAATATAGATGGTGAAAACGTAGTTTACATTGCAATATCTCTATAATTATCAGCACACCTAGGTGAAGAACTAAAATAACAACACAAGAACAAACTACGCTATAGTTTATATGCTTATTCTGACTAAAAGCCTACTGATTCCACCTCTAACGCTGTAATGGTGTTCCAAAACCCTGCTCCACTACTACCATTTCTCCTCTCCCTACCTTACTCGCTTTCCGCGTATTCCTTTCCATCTCCCAGTGTTGGGTTCTGCAAGTATTTCTACAATCCCATCACAATGCTTATGAGCCTTCAATTGTTCATTTATTTCTCAGTGCTTCTCTTGTCGAACTGATTAGCATTATTGTTATAAACTCTGTGATCCACGTGCTTGTTTGAGACCAAATAAGGAGATAGCTGCTGTTGGTATTAAAAGCCAACTTGAGGATAAAATATCTTTGGGAACTTCCATTTTACATTTTTATTTGTCTCTGTCTCCTAACTTCTGAACATAGAAAACTAAGCAAGTCGTTTGTTAATGACTCTAAGATAATGATGATAGTTTTCTGCAATTTAAACATTGTGCTTCTCCAAAGTTAAAACAGTCCGTCTGGCATTCCCCTTCATTATGTTTCATAACTGCAATTGCACAAGCATAAAAAAGTTCTATGCCACTAAGTGACTTTATCTGCCAACTGGCTAATGTTTAACAATTCTGAACGTTATTGTTGCTCTATTTTTTCAGGAAATCGAGGAAAATAGCTCCACCATATCGGGTAATGCTACACAATGACAACTTTAATAAAAGGGAATATGTGGTCCAAGTACTGATGAAGGTTATCCCAGGGATGACAGTTGATAATGCAGTTAACATAATGCAAGAAGCACATTATAATGGCTTGGCGGTGGTCATTATTTGTGCTCAAGCAGATGCTGAGGACCATTGCATGCAGCTGAGAGGCAATGGCCTTCTCAGCTCAATCGAACCTGCTAGCGGTGGATGCTGAGAATTAATTCCACTCTCTCATTGTCATTGTCATTGTCGTTGTCATGAGAGAATGTGCATCAATCACTTCACCAGAATACTAGATAGTGTATATAAGTTTAGCACTTAGCAGTATCTGTTTCTGTGTCTGCCTAAAACTCTGATCATCAATGCACAAATTCAAACAGGGCAATGTTAGTAATATCAATAAAAGAGAGACTTTATACTCACTCCAATGCAACTTGCTGTTTGGTGAGGTAGCTGGTTTTGTGAAATTTCGGTTTTTATATTCAAATTGAAGCACCAAGCATGAAACTAAGTACATGAAGAAAGAGTAATAAATAGTAAATACAGCAGTTATGTTTTATGTTCTAATCTTGATAAGGGAGAGATTATTTTGGGCAAGATGTAAATTTTTTGTCATTTCCGAATTTGGGGAAGTGAAAATTTTGGTTCTAGATATTTTATTTGATGACTATGAGGCTTGGATGCAGGGCAAGGAAGGTTTTAAAAGGTTAAATAAGAACAGTGTTTAGCATCTCCAAAAAACTCCTAGTTTACTCTCTAAAAATAATATAAAATATTGACTTTTAAGCATTTAGGGAGGCACTAAGTTTTACCATCTCCAACAATACTTTCATTTGCAACTTCTTTTTTAATTTTTATTATTAAATTGGTTATCTATTGTCATATTTACCAATAGGAAGAGGAGAGAGAATAGACATAGTGAAAATATTAGTAAAAAATAAGTTAGGAGGAAGAGAGATGCTCTTAAATTTGAGGAGGGAGAATGTGCCTCTTAGTGATTTGAGGAGTGACTAAGAGGCTCTTGGAGTTGAATCTTTAGCCTAACTCCTCAAATTTTAACTTAGGAGTCTAAATAGAGAGTCTTTTGAAGATGTTCTTAGAAACAAGGGAGATGTTCTTAAAAATAAGGAATTGGGATAGTAAGTGAAAAAAGTGTCAACTTTAACTTTAAGGTCCAAGATGCCTTTTACATATGAGTTTTTATTTACCCTTCTAAATTCTTTTCTTCTAAACTTTTCTATATCCTTCATCCAATCAAAGCTTGAGGGTCTATAACTTGCAAAACGTTTGAGTTGAAATTTTCATGAACCGAGATTAGCTTGAGGGTCTATAATTTGCAAAATGTTTGAATTGAAATTTTCATGAACCGAGATTTGTTGTTGGAGTTGTTGTCCATTGATTGTTGTGGTGGTTGTAGAGCATGTAACCTCTGAGATCTTGGAGTGACTCTTAAATGGATAATTAGAGGGTGTTTTTAGGTTAGCGAATCTCGCCACTATTGTGTCACATGTTGTGTGTGCCATCCATGGTGGAGAATCGGGTATTGCGTAGAAAGAAACAATAAAAGTACCAATTGGTACGACTCTACTTAGAAATCAATTAAGAGAAATTGTTTTGGGAGTGAAAACAATCGAAAATATCAATCGTTTTTCTAGTTGGCACGGATTGAAATATTATTAAGCTTCTGAATTTTACAATTATATAACTTGAAAGCTTTAAATATAAAGGCAACAAACCTTTTCTTAATATTTTAGTAGAAAAAAAAAGGAAATATTACTCCTACTAAAATAAAGAAATAAAAAATCTAGTTAAACAAGAAATGTACTGCTAAAAGAATAGAATTAATGTAGTTATAATTCTATATGACAGTCACTAAACACCTCAATTACATCTTTTAATGGATAGTGCATAATCTCTTATAAGCATGTAAAACTCCAACATTAGCATTGTAAAACTTTAATAAGTCATCTATGTCTTATATTTAAGACTTTATTAAATATTCTGTTTTAGCCAAGTAAAATTCTAATATGTTATTTATATGCAATCTGACATCCACCAATCCCCTCAATTGATAGTGTATTATTGTATTAGTGAAAATTAAGCTTGCCATAGTGTAGTTGTAATTAACTAACAGAAGTTTTCAAGTTAGACATATGCATCTTAGTTGATAGTAGAAAATTAATACGTAAACATCACCAACAATACAATTTTCATGCTTTATATAACAATGTTAAGAAAATACACGAGTTTCATGCTTAATACTACAACCATAAGCATAACAACGTTCATAAATAGAAATTGAATTCAATTGAATAAGGAAACTATAAGTAGCAAGAACGGCATGGGGGAATTGAAAGATACAATCAAACTTAGAACTTACGGGGTGTTCGGCAAATATCGGAGAAGAGATGAGATTAGCTTGGACCTATTTTTGATATGAAATAACTTGGGTTGAGATTAATTTTTAAGTTTTATTTGAAAAAAAGTAAATGTCAGTTTTGTCATCATTCATAATTAATTTTGAACAAAAAATAACCCCCCTCCCACATAACCGGTACCCAACTCCTCCAAAAAAACAGAACGGTCGATCGAGAGATTCATAAAAACCGACCGTTCCTCCATCCAAAATCAACGGCGATTCTGGGACGGCTGAGAAATTACCGTCGGCGACATAAAAAACGGCGACGTCGCCATTGAATAATCGCGTTTACAGTTGGGTTTGAGAACTAGTAGGTTTTCGTGATTGAAACCATGGGGAAAAGAAAGCATAGGAGCAAGCCGGATTCCAACGATTCATCTTCAAAGAAAAGACAGAAGGGAAACGAAAATACCCCTGAGAAAGACCTTTCATCGGAAGAGGTAAACACCCTATAACCCACTTCGTCATTTCCGTTTCCTTTTTCAGTATTATTATGACCCGGTTAACTTTGATATTGATGATAATGATCTCATTAGAGTAGATTTGAATCGTTATCAGAAATTAAGAAAAAATCGAAATACAAAACTTTTGAATTATTGGATTTCGGTTAAAGAAGCACATTTTCTTTCATTCCCATACATAAGTCGGTGTATCCATATATTGAATGACCGTACCCAACTATCAATGATTTAGTTATTTTGTATAAGTTGTTTGATTTGGTATACGAAATTGTTGATTATTAACTTGAGTAATGGCTTAAACACATTGTATGAACCCCAAATTTGTGTTAAGTTTTGTTTGTTCTATTTATAAGGGGATATGGAATTTGAATCGTAAATTTGAGATACGGAGTACATTTGTTTGTTAATCATTCAACTTGTCTTTTCTGTCCATGCATTAAATCGTATTTGGATAATTCGAGTTATTTTGTTCAAGGCAGTTTGCAGTTTTATAGTATTACATTGTATTATGAAAATTCAAACTCAAATCATATAGGCAGATTCATTTAATCATTTCTTTCAATCGTATTTATAAAATGCGTATGTTTACAGAATTTGACATTTTGACTAATACGTCATCGGTTTCTCTCTTATGGTATTAAGTTTAGCATTTGAATGATTGATTTTTTATTTGCAGCACTTAAAGCCCAAAGATGCTACGGGAGAAGTTGAGTACATGTACCCATACTCCCTAAATACCTCCGTGCAGCTATCTAAAAGGTTTAATACTGATTTCAGGGATGAAGTAAAGAAGCGTTTGAATGGTGAACAAATGAAGCTGTTTAAAGAAGGGCCCTTCGGAGCATACGTTCCCATGGAGCTGCCCCCTTTATATGGAGTGATTATGCATACTCTTCTAACTAGAGAGGTAGTTTCTGACTTAGATGATGAAATTACTTTTCATGTAAGGGGAATAAATTTGGTCTTTGGAGAACGGGATTACGGGTTGATGACTCAGCTAGGGTTAGGTGATTTGGCTGCTTTTGGTGAAAGGTTGAGGGATATGAAGTGGAATAGCATTGTCCAACCTTTGGGAATACGGAAAAATATCCTTAAGGAAAAATCACCAATAACAAACGAAGACATAATTTGTGCATTTTTAGGACGCAATAAGAAGGCAAAAGACAAAAAGTCGAGGTTTATTTCTGGTCCAATTAGGAGGCAGTGATGATGGCTAACCTTTTCTTTGTAGCTACTTGTCTTCTTGAAAACACATCAACACGTAACATTCCGGAGTTTGTTTTGGATTTGGCCGAATTTCCATCCCTTTTCAATGAATATCCGTGGGGCACTTTAGGCTTCAATAATCTGTTGAAGACGATGAAGGGTGGTATTCCGAAGAGAGAAGCACAGTTTAAGGATTTGGGAAAGGCGTCGAATGTCAAAAAGGTGAAGAAGAGGAAGAATCTCCACAAGGCAAAGATTCTTAAGGAGGATAAGAAGAGCAAGAATGTGAAGAAGGGAAATAATGACAAGGACGTGAAAAATATTAAGAAGGAGAAGAACCAACAACCCTCTTACCAACTATTTGGGTTTCCTCATGTTTTGCAGGTATATGACAATTATATTTTATTTCGTTTCACATTAGTTACAATATATAATGTCTTACATAGTTTTATATATTGGCAGAGTTGGTTGTGCGAAATGTGGGAAGCCACAAGTGTATTTTTTCAGAAGGTGAATAAGGACGTTGGGGTGCCCCGCGTGTTGACATGGAAATACAAAGAATCCTCCTCTCAACCGACTCTGCCATCCTCTATAAAACTGTTTGCGGTAAGTCTGAAATCATTATATATTTGTTTTGCTATATGTTTATAGTTTATGTTGCTATAGTTATTAAAAATTGCCGTGTATATATGTTTATACTTGTGCTTCTATTTTTGTATATTGTAGGATGGTTCAATACCGAAGTCTACCCGTTTTGATGTGAGTGATGAAGAGAAGGCATGTGGGTGGTATACGAACCTAACAAGAACTGTCCCTAGCGTTAAGGGGCATGCACGTGTTGAAGACAAATATGATGATCCGAACTAATTCGAGTTGAAACGTCATATCCCCGATACGTCACGGACCAATGATGCGTTCGACAAATTGAAAGCTCTGTTTAATTCCCACCATGATTATTTTGCTAAGCAATTTTCAACAATCAATGAGGGAATGTTGGGTTTATCTACCCGTTTGTCGAGCCTCAAAGCGGATGTGCACGTTATAAAAAATATTATGGTGAAGGAAGATAAAGAAGAAGATGTGAAGAATGATGCATTCATGATGGATGATGAGTTTGAAGATGGTGATGCCAGTCAACTACTCGGGAGGGATGATGGGAAACATGGTGAAGATAATGTTGAATTTGAAGAGGTGGAAAAGGAAAGGGAACCCGAGGAGGTTGTTATGGGGGAGGATGAAATGGAGGGGGAAAAGGGAAGGGAAGATGCACCCGAGGAGGTTCTTATGGGGGAAGGTGATAGAGAGGGGGAAAACCAGATTGAAGCAAATGATGAAGTTGTGAATGGGGAGGGTGAAATGGAGGGGGATAAGGAAAGTGAGGAAAAAGATAAGGTTGTGATAAGGAATGTTGGTAGAGAGGGGGAAAATGATAGTGATGAAACACTCGAGGGGAAAATCCAGATTGAAGTAAATGATAATGTTGTTAAGGGGGATGGTGAAGAGGAGAAAGAAGAAAATTGGATCCGAAGCACAATGCCATCATCATCTATGTGCCCTCCATTACTGAAGCTCAGCCCATTTCTTCTATACAAATTGATGATACCCCAATCCATACTGCAAGACGAACTAAAAAAGCAAGTCGGTTCTTAACTTCTCCTTACACTGACCCATGTGCATTCACATCCGATGACAAACTGGAGAAGCTTGATTACATTCCTCCCAAGAAAGTTGAAGAGTTCAATAAGTGGTTGAAGAAAACATCCCCTAAAGAATGGATCGTAACTCCGGGTCCTTCGTTTTTGCAAGTCAAACTCAACTGGTGACGTGATCTAATGAATTCGAGGAAGTTCGTGGAAAATTCAGTATATAACTTCTACTTATTATGTTTATTCGGTAATTAAGAGTTTATTATGTTTTGTGAAAGTAAAATATGTTATATTTGTAATTGTAGCATGTGAATGTGTGGTTTTGGTTGTTGCGGAATTTCTATTGGTTTGACAGGGATGATTGGACAACTGTGGATCCCGACTTTATTGGGAATTTGGGATAGCCTAATATGATTGTTGGTTGGGAAACACCCGAAGGTTCTGTTGCGCTCAACTATTTCATGAAAATGGTACATGGGGATTCCGATGAGCTCTTTAGGCCATGGAAGGATGTTCGGAGGGTGTTAATCCCAATTTGCAGCAACGGGTATTAGATCTTAGGCGTCTTGGAGTTGGATGAGATGCACATGTACGTATATGACAGTTTGTATGCTAGCACAAGAGTTTGGCCTTCCCAAGACTTTCTAAAAGATAGGTTAGAGCTTGTGCGTAAGCTTCTTCAACTCTCCGACTTTAACAAGAATGCTCTAAGGAACCCAATAGGTTATTCCCGGATTCACAACATCCCTCAAGAGAAACAAACTTCAGTTAATTGTGGGGCATTTGTATGTGAATATGCTCGGTTTTTATTGGAGCATTGTGTGACTGACCATAAGAAGACAAAACTTTGGTGGTTTAATGGTGAAGACGGTCCACAGTTTCGAAGGAGAATAGCTTTGGAGTTGCACTTAGGCGAGTTGCTTGATAATGAAAGTCACCCATCTTAATATTATTTAAGCATTTTTCATTTGGTAGTTATTTTGCAAACTTATTACTTATAATGGTGAATATTTTAGTAATGTGGATTTGTTATCAATGAATATTGTTGTTTTGTGCATTTGTTATATGATCTACCTTTTCATTGTGATCAATTATACAATGATTTTCAATTTATAATTGCATGGAATATTTTAGTTATAAGCTGATGTTTTAGTTATATGATCTACCTTTTCATTGTGATCAATTATACAATGATTTTCATTCATGCACATCTTCATCTTCATCACCGATTCCTCGTTATAATAAGGAATGTAATCCAACCCGATTTCAATCCCAAACCCGGGAATTAGGTAGTAAATGGAAACGTTATTGTCATAACCAAGTTCTCTCGCAATGTCAACGAGAGAACTATAGCTAACGGTGTCTTTGACGTTGTCTCGATAACGGGCGGTCTCACCTCCCTCGTAAGTTAGCGGTACAGTTTTTGAAATTTTACCTCCGTAATGGACTAATAAGTTGATTTTTGCAAACATTTTCTCTAAACATGAAAGAATCAAGTACGTATTTAGACATTTAGCAATGTTCCAATTCATGACATACAATAAACACAACTTATGTAAACCTAAATATATTCCAAACCTATTTTCCGTTCACATATGATTTCAGTAAATGCTAACACATATAAGCATACATAATCAATATCATATACCAACTAGAATTTCAATTTATCAAAAATCAAACTAAAAATTGAAATCTTCCATGACTCTAACCCTACACATATCCAATCCAACACATAAAAACCGTATATATAACATAGACGAAGAACCTATTCTAACATAAACACACAAAACATAAATGTACCAGCTAATTCAAAAATTTAATAAATAACCTAATTCTAAGTTAAAGGCGAAATAAAAAGTACCTAAGATTGTTGAATCACAGGAGAGAAGCCCGAAGATGAAAAACCCAACCCAATAAACGACGTCGTCTGTGAAGGAAGCCGAAACCGATCGTCGCTTTTGGGAAAGGCGGGAAGAAATTTCCTGATGCCCGCGTTATTTGAGGGAAAGACGGTATAAATTTGGGAGGAGGGATGCGAAGGGAATTCTGTTATTTTCTTGAGGGCTACTTAGTCTTTTCCAACAAAATTTTCCTCCAAGCCCAATCTCAAAAATTAAAGACACCCCCCCCAGTATTAGGATAAGCTCAATTTTGAGCTTGGAGCATTAAGCTCAATTTTCACTCCCCCAAACAAACAAGGGATTAGTTGAGATTAGTGTTTTTTTTTAGGCTCAACCCACCTAGTCTCAACCAATACCACGAAACAAACGCCCCGTTAGATTGTTCACATTTAAGCTAGCAGAACATATGGAAATTCTGCCCTTTTAAAAGCTAATCCGAACTTAAGTCATCATCTAAGGTTTCATGGTGGAAACTCTGCAAAGCTTGATGAAGTAGAAGGTGGAATGGAATTTCATCCATTATACGTTTTCTGGAATTAATGTTATGTAGTGTTAATAAAATTTGTCTGCCATGTTGTTGAAGCTGGTGATTGATCTAGGAGGTAGATCCTTATACTACATAGTGGCCGTGCCTTTTGAGGGTGGTTGGAAACAACCGACACATCACATCATGGCCTATGTTGTCGTTGTGGTTTTCATTATTCTCCGAAATTTTTAGACATGGGAAACATGATTTCCTTTAGTAATTTTTCCAAGACAGGATGTTTAAAGTGCTTGGGCACGAGTTCGGTTAGTATATCCTTCAAAAGTGAGGATTTGCTACTAAAGGTAGACAGCTGGCGTCTCAATATGTCGACCACTGTTATAAACTTCTTGATCACATCCTTTATGCATTCCTTCCATTTGGGGATCATCTTCACATTTTTACATGAAAGACAACTATGCGTGGGTTCTTTATCACTTTCCGAGCTAGAAGCTCGTCGTTTTCTGTGTCTCCTTATGCCCTCAATGATGTTGTGTTTGATGCTTTTAGAATTAGTTTGATATCTTTTTTCCTTCTTCGAATCCTAGGGGAAACCTTTTTGGCGCCTTTTGGGGGACCACCAAAGGTTGTTATCCTGCGTGTGCCCTTTTCATCTCCCATGTCGATGGGGCTGCGACCTCTTTTCGGAGGAGAGCGTTGCTGAGAGCGAAAGAGAGAACGATGCTTGAAGGGTGTTGAAGAGAGCTTTTTAGACCGAGACAAAGAGCTTTGCTCAAAGGGAGAGGGAGAGCAGTTTTTAGAGAGAGACGAGGAGCATTGGTCGGGCTACACGCTTTTGTTGCACTTTGCATCCTTATAGGAGCCCTCATGGATGCATTTATCCCAGTTATAATGGCCAACATGACAACTCTTATTGGTGTTATCCATGTGTGGATATTTCTCTCCCTCCCTATTTTGGTCTTCAAATGGTGCCTTTTGTGTATTGCTCATAAGCTATTTTTATTAGGATTTTAAATTATCGGTTCCGATGTATGTAGCCCTAAGGGCTGCATATAAGCATTTAATAGAACTAAATATGGTATAGAATTAAACACACATGAATTTATTAATCAAATTAATTTAAAACCATATATGTTAACAAAATAATCAAAATCAAAAAATCCTAAAACAATATAACTTACCTAAATAAAAAATCCTACACCCTAATCTTAAACCCTAACCCTAAACCTTGACCCTAACATTGAAATATACCTTGTTAACATATATAACACTCCATCAAATTAATTAATAAATATAAAAATATTTAGGATAATACTATATTTAGTTCTATTAAATGCTTATATGCAGCCCTTAGGGCTGCATATATCAAAACACTATTATTATTATTATTATTATTATTATTATTATTATTATTATTATTATTATTATTAAGCAGATTTCCAATATGAGAAGAAAAGTAAAAAAAATGATAGAAGAAAGGAAACATAAGAAATGTACGCAAATGATCTTCCTTTTGTTAGGCAAAGCGTAAGTATAGCAGACCTATTCAATTTCATTCCCATAACCTCAAAATTCGCATATTTCATTTTGTTATCCGATTTACGAATGGCCAAACATTCGTATTTCAGATATCAACTATGAGGAAATATTTCTTCAACTCCAACCAAAACCAAGAACCCCCCACGCCCCAGCAACAAATCACCCTCGAAGAACCGGCCGCCTCCACAGCCACAACGTCGCTAAACACCAATGAACAGACCCCGTTGTTACCCGTTGTTGAGGCATTTGAGGATTTGGAAAAACATTTGACGTTTCTTCAGCAGCAAGATAATGATAATGCTGATCTTCGTTTGGATACTTTCTGTAATGCCTGCTCTCTTGTCTCCATCCTTTTTAATTGCCTCGGTCTCGCTTTCAAATTCGCTGAGACCGAGTATGTCGCCAAGGTTTTGCTTCTTTCTTTCTTTCTTTCTTTCTTTCTTGACATTTCTTGAACAGCAAGATATTGATAACGCAGAACGCAGATCTTTAATTCCTCGTATTGTTGTTTGTTTTGAAATGATTTGATTTTGTTGTTCAGGTGAGTAATCTTTTGGAAGCATCGCAGAGTCATAAAAGTCTACAGAATGTGCTTGATTCTGATGTTGCGGAGGGAACTGTGAGAACGTCAGGCAGTCATTCGCGTAATTTACGTAGAGTCAGGCAGGGCCTTGATCTCATGAGAGTTTTATTTGAACAATTTTTATCCACTGAGTATGTATTCGTCCCCTATTAGCCAGCTTACGAATTCATTCTTTTGTTGCATTGAATATTAATAGGATGAACGTTTGTTTCAGCGACTTCTCTTTGAAGGACGCTGCTACAACAGCTTATACGCAAGTCTGCGCACCCTATCATACATGGGCCGTCAGAACTGCTGTCTATGCTGGAATGTATACTCTTCCTACCAGAGACCAGCTTCTTTTAAGGCTCCATGAAACTGGTACTTTCAACTCCTTCCTCCTCTTTCGAACAAAATTATATCATGCTTAAAATCTGCACTTTCTTTTATATTAGACGATAATATTCAACTGGAATACCGGTATATTACCCCAAACTTGCTAAATTATGCTTTTAAGCCTCCTTGAATCTACTTTAGTTACCAGATCATCCTTCAACTGGAGTCCAATGGAAAGTGACAACTTATGTGAGATGATCCTCATTTGTCAAATGCAGAGTTAATTGTGCGAATTAGAGATCTTAGGATTACAATCATTAATATCAATGCATGTAGGACTCGGAATCTGATTTCAATGTGGATTTTAGTCGTAGTTTTCTCTAGACTCCGATGGGTGGTGAACGGTGTGAAACTATGGGGAACAATTTGGTATATGACAATAGCTTTATTTTATTGCTTGAATGGAGGTTTTTGGACCTTAAAGGTTAACTGGAGGTTGGAAAATCTCCAAAACCCCCAATTTACCACCCTAGTATATGGTTGTTCCATTTCATCTGAGTGGATCTCTTTTCCCTTGTGAATTTATTTACTACCTGTAGATAAATTTAACCTATGAACTGATGAAAGTTGAAATCTCCTAAAGGCATAACTCTCCCCGTAATTTTGTTGCAGATGAGACTGCGGAGAAGCAAATGAAGAGGTACATCAAAGCTTCACTTCCAGTTATACAGTACATAGATAAACTTTACATCTCCAGAAATATTAGCTTGGACTGGTAGATTTTACCTGTAAGGAAGAGTCGTACAATGCATAGATTTGTTATACACGGATAGTTTTGTAATATTTTCTTTGATGGCTGTTGCTAATTGTTACTCATTTCTTCAGACCTATTAATGATCACTTTCAAGATTATGTAAATGGAAGCAGAACTGATCATTAGTACGAACTTGAATCAACATTTGAAGAAATCTCAGCTTAATATGCTTTAGTTTTTTGCGACATGTATGCATTGCACCAATGACTAAGATTAGTCAGATTGTGGATTAACACACTGAACCTAGTTATTTGAGATTATTTTTCACCTAGTTTTTTTAAGACAAAAACTACTATAAATAACTTATTACTCCCTCGCTGAAATATATAATTAACAGTACTTTTAAAATCCTTGCCAAATAGAAGAAAAAAACTACAAGTATCATGCAGACAACTGCAAAACTGGCCTTCTCAGCTTACTGCTCTGTTTAGTAGACACCGGCATCATGTCAGCAACCAAATAATCGGCACTCAAATCAACCCAAAAATGTCTATAATGTCAGGCTCTCAGGGTTCTCAAGAATCTTTGCAAATGTCTGAAGGAAGGCAGCCAAATCAGCTCCATATACAATCCGGTGATCAGCTGTTACATTCACCTAGAAGAAGAGATCACATATAGTTAGGTTCTTGACCTTTTATAAGCTGCAGAACTTTGCATTACAAAACTATTAAATTATCAAATTCCATATACTTGGTAGTATGGCTGTCACTTTCAACAATATGACATCAACAACTAGTAGAGAATTTTATACAATATCTAATTCTCTTAATTCCCCTGATTGAAAAGCTGTTTAACTCTTGCAATCCCATTGATAATAATGAATGGCAACTATTATCTTAACATTCAGTTCAGTTTTTAGGAAGGTGATTTCATCACAAGGAGATCATCAGTTGAATCAAGTCACTATCCTTGTCACTACCAGAAAGTAGGCAAGAACCACATTCTGTTTACAACTAGAAGACCATTCATATATGATAGTTGTTCTTGCTTATTTCGGGTTTCTTTTGATCAACAATATCTCAAACTAGACCACTCAGATGGTTGAATACAATGATTAGCATCATATCAGACTGTCTGTATATCTACAGAATACCAACATTCCTAAAGTTATGAAGCCCAAGTGATTACATAGTTTATAAGCTAATACTATTCCAATGACTAGATGGATATGCTTTAAGTTCTAGAATATTTAACACTGCTTTATCATAATGGTAGTGAAGCTGCAAAATCCGGGGATTATAAAATGAAATGAATATTAGACAAGGGACAAATTAGTTTGCTGAAAAATGTATACTATCTTTTACATGCATATTGATCTCATATAAATTGATAACGGTGCCTTGACCCCATGCCAATACCAAATAAGTTGCATGATCTTAATTGAGAAATGAGGTTGTGTAAACCAAAATGAACTAAATTTTACAAAACGTGACTAAATTGGTTAGATAATATCATTAGTTATTGCTAATATCCAGGCATGGAATTTAATTAGACAAAGATTATCTGAGCATTTTGTAATCTTGTCATACACACCAACTAGCTTAACAAAAAGCAACGAAAGCTAGAAATTCAAACTCACCAGCATTTTACTTTTCACACTAAAGAATCCATCTTTATCAGCCACCACAGTTGGTTTTGATGCTCCAACAGCCATTATAGCGCCCTAAACATAGTTCCAAAGTGAAACAAATTTAATAAAAACAGCAATAAGCTCTGATTGACCAATTCATGAGGCTGCTTAAAAGCAGCTCTTATGTAAGAAGCTCAACAACATCAATATATGCTCCCTCTGAGGGAGGGAGGCATTGTCTGTCATATAACAGAGCGTCTAGAATGAAAAGTTAAGCAGTTACAAATATAGGAACTAAAATTCGTAGAACAAAGAAACCAACTTCCGAAGTTACATATAGGCCAAATTAGAAAAGAAAGCTTCGCAGATATGTTAAGTTAATAAGCTTCCACATGTGTAAATACATGGAGGATGGCTAGGAAAAGCTGGTCTTCCTTCCTATTCTCCTGCTCTACTGAGCTTCTAATATCTTGGGATAGTTCTTAATGATAGGCCATCGACATAAAACAAAATCTTGCCCTAATTCATAAAAAAATTAACTGGGAAGAGTCAGTAAGCAATTGTTTTCATGAGTAGAAATACGGCGGTGCTGAACCTTACTTGTAATCTCAAGATGAGAAGAGTCGTACAGATATACATGAATTTAGAGAAGGTTCCTAAACCTAATCACTACCCTGCGTAGTCTTTTCCTTGAAGAACTATGCAAAAGACATGAGTTCCACCAAATCTCTGAGGATGAATTCTAGCAGTGATAATCAGGTAACTCTAGAGGAAATGCTGTAAATAGATATTTTGCATGAAGGGAAGAAGAAATATTTCTTTCTTCCATTTAATGTCAGGTTTTCTTTTTGGTTTGTAATTGTTCAGCATTGGTATCAACTGGGTGACAGAACCTACCACATCTCGGAGTGCATTTATATATCTGAATCTATAGCAATATTCACTCCATTAGCTAGATTTTTTTCAATTGAACAGAGACTAACAATTAAAGACCAATATCCACAAGCTCTGGGAAATTAAGTTATTCGATTCTCACATATGACTTCCTTCCCATCTTCTTTTTCTTTATGAAGGTATTAGAAGCATGAACTCGTGCCGATGGCACACACTTTATACTAATCGCTAAAAAGTAATAAGACCTTCATCTATTAAAACAAAAAACTAACTGGAAAAATTGGCTATCCTTACTTGGCCAGGAGGAAGAATAGCATCAAATCTGTCCACTCCAAACATTCCCAAATTGGAAAGAGTGAACGTTCCTGCATATATACATGGATTAGCTTGCTTTTTCTCAAAGCTTCACACCTAAAACTCGTACGAGATATTACTGAATAAATGTAAAATGAAAACCTGAATTGTATTCTTGAGGCTGAAGTTGTTTTGTTCTGGCTTTCTCCACCAACTCTTTCCATTTCTGAGATAATAGGTATAGATCCAACTACAAAACAAATGCATTTGCTTACTTAGGGGTAAAACATCATAAGCAGTATATGGAAGCAGCTTTAGTAATGCATAGATTTATTTAGATTACCTTATCTGCGTCCTGAAGAACAGGAGTTATCAATCCACCATTGATTGCCACTGCGACTGCAATGTTAATGTTGGCGTTATACGTAAAGCTTTTCCCATCTTTACAGCTTGAATTAACAACTGGATGTTGAACAAGTGCCATTGCTGTAGCTTTTGCCAACAGTGCAGTCATTGTAACGCCCTTTGGTTTAACCTGATAACAAAGACAACAATAAACAATGATATAATAATCGATCTCATTACGAGTCTATCAAAAGAAATTTAGAACAAATTGTTTAGTTTTGAAAATAGTTAATCAAACACAACCGTGGAAACGCACCTTCTCGTATAAGGCATCAAGAGCATCCGTATTAACCGGATATCCAACCCGGAAAGTAGGAACTGAAAGGCTCTCCACCATATTTTTAGAGACGGCTGATTGCATAGTTGTAAAGGGCACAACCGTGGACCCTGGAAGCGAAGGAGTGGCAGCAGCTTTAGCAGGAGCAGGAGCCGATACAAGAGCAGGAGCAGGAGCCGATACAGCAGGCTTAGAAGGTACAATGCCGGCTGCTGCCTCAATATCAGCCGGTGTTATCCTACCAAACGGCCCCGTTCCAACCACCTTGTTAATATCCACCTTATGCTGTTTCGCCAACTTCTTAGCAAATGGAGTAGCAACCGTCTTGGTGGGGCCATCGGGTTGGGAAATAGCCGGGGCAGGACTAGAAGTAGGCGGAGCAGGGGTCGGAATAACAGCAGCAGCTTCTACAGCTGGAGCAGGAGCAGAAGCTGCAGAAGATTTAGAAGAGGCTTTAGCTTTAGCTTCAGCAATTTCTTCCTCGGTCTCGGCTAAGATACCAATAGCAGCTCCAACAGGAGCAGTTTCACCTTCAGAAACAACAATTGCAGCGAGAATACCGTCATAGAAAGTCTCAACATCCATGTCAGCCTTATCAGACTCGACGACAACGACACTTTCCCCCTTGGAGAGAAGGTCGCCCTCGGATTTAATCCAGGAGACAATCTTGCCCTCAGTCATGGTAGAACTGAGTGCAGGCATGAAGATCTCGCGGATCTTGGATTGCACGCGCAATGCATGGCGTCTGTGATTAGGGCGGGATATGGAGGAGGGAAATGTAAGGGATGGGGAGATAGATGAGGAGAAGGAGATTGTTTTGTTGGAGATTGGGATTTTGGAAAGGAATGTAGAAGAAGAAGAAGCAGAAGCCATACTTGAATTGAGAGATAGAGGAGAATGAATGAATGAAGAAGAAAAATGTGAGAAGAAGAAGAAGGAAGAAGAAAAAAAAGCGGGCGGAGAAGACAAGAAGAGTTTAGTTGGAAGATTTGAACAACCCACTTGATTTCTACTGTGTTTACATCGCCAGACCTTCACTTCCAGCTTTTTGTCTTTGGTCACTCCTCTTCTTGTCTTCTTTATTTCTCCTTTTTTATTTACCTGGGCTTCGGTAAAGCCCAACGGGCTTTATCTTACTAAGTTTACGGATCTAATCCATTTCAGAGGCTCATTATCATATTTGTTGTGTTTTCTAAACCTTCTGCTTATTTATTAGCTCATAGACTTATAAATAAACTAGTCGAATGCTTGCGTGTTGCGCATGATATGAAATTATTTTTTTGATTCTTGATTGATAAATTATCAGATAATAATGTAATTTTGGTTTTTTCTATTATTTGTACACTATTAAACTTGTTATTAAATGCAATAATGTGATTGGAAACTTTTATTCTAGAAAAGATTGTTATCATATTTTACGATAATTATCTCATGACAATTACAAAAATTCGAATTCAAATTCCTACATTTTGAAAAGGGGATTAAAGAAAATAAGTTTAACATTAACTGTATTGCAACCGAAGAACGGTAATTCAAAGAGTGGTAAATGAATAAGCCAGAAAGATGGAAATGGCCAATGACTTTTAGCATAACTGTCCAATTTACTTTTCTTTAACTGATTTGCATGATTTTTATTTACTCGATCTATCAAAAACATATACATAACAGTTTCATAGTGAATTCCCAACTGAGAAATGACATGTTTTATTTAGATTCCAATTAAATAAATACACTTGCGAGTATCTACAGTGGATGAGATAGTTGTTATGTTGTGTCAATTTGAAATTTGCATTCATAAGAAAAAAATCATGCTTGGTTACATGACTAATTTAACAATTGTGGACAAAATTCATTAACATAATAGGGTATTTGAGCACTTGTAAAATAAGCCAACCAAATATCGTTGATAGATTTTTCCAAGTATTTCTGCTACTTCTAATTAGGAAAATTAGTTGAGTGGTAACGGAGAAACAAAATAAAACCACCACATATTACAGTTTTTTTCGTCTCTTACATCTGAACTTCAAGCAATGCAGCTCTAAAATGTTGAAGCATCAAGTTCTCATAATGAATTCCTGAAATTACTTGTATTAATAAGTATATGTGTCTAAACTCTATCATCCAAATCCAGCTTCATAAATTCATCTTTTCTATACCATTTCAGAAGTTGGTAAACTATCAGCAATATATTTTGAGGTTAGGGAGTGACAAATTTTTTCAAGTTCTATAACGTCTTACCAAAAACCTGTATCACTGAGATTATAGTGAAACAAACTTTTTTCCTATTATATATATAAGTTTTCTCTAATTATAAAAAATCTGAATTCAATCAAATATTATGTAGGCTATGCTATGAGAAACATTTATTCTAGTGAATTGCAACAGTTCATGCCACAATTTATACTTGCTAAATTAGAATTTGGAAACTCCATTGAATTACTACTCCTACAATTAAAATGATAAAATGATTGATAGTAGAATCAACATTTATGACATCACTTACCTCTTAATACTAAAAATGAGTGCCGACCAAATTTTATATATTGTTCATCCTCTATATCCTTGAGCATTTCTCTTACTTGAACATGTCTTTGTAAGAGGTGAAAAACCATCTCAAATGTTGCATGCCAATATAGACTTCTCTAGAGGGAAAACTTAATCATACTTGTTGTAACCCCCTCACTGAGATCACATTACGTGTCACAAATACACACTTACACGTGTACATACAAGCCCTGTCAATTTCATATCAAATTATATTCTCCAAATTCCACTGTAATTTTTAGTTTGGTTTCAGAATCATCTCTAATACAATAACTCATATAGATAACAACTTTTATTAAATATATACTTATTATCATTCTTTACATGTCAACACAATACACCATTTTATAATTTACAATACACGTTTTCAACATAGACTATACATATATGATATACAACAAAAGCAAAACACATCCAAAATGCTCCATGATACATAGGTGAGAACGACCATCGCTGCCGGGTGCGATACTAACAAAAAGAACTCCACTAACACTGAAAAATGGTGGCAAGGGGTGAGCTGCCTACTGAATAAACATACCACATATATATGTATACAAATATAATATGAAAAAACACAATTAAATATATAACATCGACTTGAATCCAAAGTATATAAATCATCACACAATTGTGAGCACTGGTTTTCGAACCCGATGATGAAAGCAAACTATGAGCTCCTCGTTGCGCTAGCTGCTCAAATACCGATCCTCGTCGTAGAACGGATGACCTTTTCGGGACCATAACCTCTTCCGCCCGCTCCTCGGGACCATGAGTGTGGCACCTTCATGCTTATGAGAAAATCCTTGATCATAAAAGAATATACGGTCACAAGCACTATTCATCAGGGACCGTACGGTCACAACACTGTTGGTTGAGACCGTACGGTCACCTATCCTTGACCGTACGGTCACTGCCACGTGGCAGATAACGACCCATTCCTTATCTGCCACGTGGCTGGGCGGTCCAATGAGAAAGTGACACGTGTACAAACTTCCAAACGACATTGGCCGGGTGTCGGGTAACGTCCGGCTCAGATTCGAATTCAGATCTGAGACGGGCGAAGCCAGTGACCGTACGGTCACTAAACAGTGACCATACGGTCACAACCTTGTGACCATACGGTCACAAGGAAACCTATAAATACCCTCCGGATTTCTCATTCAAAAGATGAACAAAAAATCATCAAACACTCATTTTCCTTCCTCTCTAGCTCGTTCTAAAGCAATTCTTGACCCGATAAAAGTTGCCTCTGATAAAGTTGCCTCCTCGAGTTGCCTAAGGTTGCCTCTGATATAAGAAAAAATTGCTAGAGTTCGAGCCTGAGAGTACTTTCTTCAAATATTCTCAGAAAAGGTCTTCCTGACCACCAAAAACACTACCCCTATTATCAAAAGTTTCCAATCCAGGCATCACTCGCAGTCTCGCTAGGGTCGATTAAGTCCTGTTCCCAGTTACCACGCCGGAGAACGCACACGCAATTCCGGCTCCCTGAGGTTCCTCCCAGAAAAGGTCTCCGTTCTTCAACGAGCATCAGTCCGCGAGCAATCACTGGCACGCGACGAGGGTAAGCTTCTGAGGGTTTAGTACCGTGTCACCCAGCGGTTTACCGCACAAATATTTGCGCATTTATTTATTCTGATGTGAGAACCATAAATATGAAGATAACAAGCTGTTAGGTTGCATTAAAAGATCCTCTGGGTTCTGGAATGTCGGAATTAATAAGTTGTATCCACGAACGTATATAGAATCTCTGGTTTTCAAAACAATCGGTACAAACACCGGTTCGTACATTTTCCCGGTCGGCCGGGTGGCGACTCTAGTCAAAGAAGGCTAAAGCCGCTATGAGCGACCACTTTCGCTCACAGTGGCGACTCTGCTGGGGATCAAAAATATATCCTACTATTATAAATTAACTTCAACGTACGATTTCTCTTGAAGTTGATTTATTAATAGAAGGATGTAGGTTTGGTTTTCACTAATTTTGTAAAATTATTTCTCAAGATATTTTATAAAAATGAAAATGGGATACAACTGAAGCGTTCTGACAGTCTAGTTCTGTACAACAGAGTTATTGCTTTCTCATACTGCATAAAACAAAATCCCGAATGATCAACGTGTGTTATGGGTCGTGCTCACTGTCGTTTCCTTTAAGGGACGCATGGGTCGATCTGTAACACCACCCACCGCCTTGTACCGTCGACACGCTGCTCAAAACCCTTAAATGGGGAGGCGCTAGGTATATCTTGCCGTGGGAACCCTTTTGTACTATCAAACGAGACCGAAGCCTCATATAGTCAGCCTAGATATCTCCACTAGGAACTACCCCCAAACATCATTTAAAATTACGTCTGTTGAGAGCGTTTCGACATTGAAAGGAAAAATGTCGGAAAAACCCACCTAGGATAGAGACGTACCACGCGAAGAATGAGAGGGAGTGACGACTTTAAGTGCGGACTTCTTGTTTGATGGATTGATCATGCATAAAAAGGACATATAGAGGGTCCAAACTCCGCTGTCTGAACATTCCTCTGATTCAAAAGGCACTCTGTCACGATCCCGCAAATAACATTGTCACAAATGCCCACTCCGAATAGGAAAAGGTTGCAAGGATCGAAACAGAGTACCATTCGAATCAAGGGAACGTCCGGACCAGTGAATTAGGCTAAAGAGAGAAGCGAAAGAACGACCCATGGCTGAGATAAAAATCCCATAAAACGAGCCATGATGCGATCTTTCGTGTCTACACGAGCCAAAAACCCCGCTCAAGGATGTTACCTCCACCATCATGCATCCATGAGGTAATATCTTTGAACGGAGTCTTACAATCCAAAGCGGAAAGAGGGCCAATAAGACCATGCATACATACATTTCACAAGCCGTGAATGCCGGGGGGCTCACACGATCTTCCCTCATGATGAACGACCGCAGGAAAAATTAGTCGGACTAAGCATCATGTCTGGAATGGGAGTTTCCGCCTGCTCCGGGGAAATGATCATCAGAACCCATAAGCAGGATAAAAAGAGGATGTACACAACGGAAGGGTTTTCTAAGAGGAAGGTAGAGGAGGAAAAATCCGAGATGGGGGTGTCAGTCGAGAGTAGCCGAGGGAAGAGGCCGTCGTACATGTCGAAAGATACAAGCCAAGAGAATCCTGTTCACGAAAACGAGCCCATAGGAGACCATGTCACGGACAGTGAGCCCGAAGAGGATTCAGGGGAAACCTTGTTCCTAATCTTTGATGGAAGCCAAGACGCTCAAACACACTTGGGGACTTTCATAAGGATGATGCAGTATTCAGGCCCGAGCGCAGACGCAGACCTCTGTCTCCAGTTCCCATTCGGACTAGAAGGCCAAGCAAGGAAGTGGTACAACCGACTCTCTCATATCGTTCGTCGAGATTGGGGAAAGTTGATCCTAGATTTTCTGACCAAGTTTGTAGCCGATGTGGATAGAAGGGTCTCTTGGGAAACCCTTGTCTCACTCCGACAACAGATGGGAGAACAGTTTCACGACTACTTGGAATATAGGTGGTTCCCCATGTTAAGCTTGGCCCGCGAAACACCAGAAAGGAAGGAACAAATAAGATGCCTTATACGAGGTACACACCACCATATACGAAGAGTGGCGCAACATTACGATCTTCGAAGCTACGATGAGCTAAGTCAATTAGTGAGTCGAATAGAATCATGGATCAACCCCATAGAAGAAGACCATAAGCACTTGGAATCGGAAAACTGGATACACCTGGCTGGACCTTTCAAACCTCGAGAAACCATAGAATGGAGAAACTTGAGGAGCCTGGAGCAGAGGGAAGGGGAAGCATTCAAGGACTACTTTTCACTCCGATGGTTGAAAGCCGCCAATGAACTGCCTCGAAGACAAAACATGAGAGTGTTGGTGTCGTGTCTGGCAAAGAGCCTGGTACCTCATCTAAGAGCAATCGTGCAATACCAGGATTTCAATTCATACTTGGATCTCGGGAATTTGATTAGGAGAATAGAAGAGCACGACCGATTTCACACAATGCGCGAAGTGGAGCAGCGAAGACAAGCCAGTACGGCAGAAGAATTTGAACATGTACGCAAGGACATCCGTGAAATCCGAGAAGAGATTAGGGACATCAGACAGGGGAGCACACGAGCCATCCTTTCCCCCACCAATTTCGTGCCCCCTAGGGGAAGGATTGGCACCTTATTTGCAAGATTGGTAGAGGACGGAGTAATGCGCCCCATTAGAGAATCACGACTCCAAGATCCCCCTCCGCTCCTGCTGTCCGGAAGACGAATATGGTCAAACTTCTGTGAATACCACCAATACTTCGATCATAGTACCGAGGTGTGCGAAATGCTAAAATGGGACATGTCAAGGGTGATAGGGAAAAATGTACGATGAGATATGATTAATAAATGAAAGTTGTTTTGGCTCATATTTGTGAAACGTTAATGTCATTCATTGTTTAGATTAATCAACTAAAAATCATTACCACCAGGAAGAATGATGCCTTACTACGAGAAGAGAAAACATCAGACAAACACCCTCTCCTAACCCAAAAGGAGCTTACAACTCAAAAAGCCCACCCCAATAATCACAGCAAAAAAAAAAATCGAATCAAGCATTCCCAATAAACACTCTCTCTAAACCAAATCGAAAAACAAGACTCACCCGTTGGAATAATGACAGCTTTTATCTGAAAGAAACAAAATTCATAACAAATTGATCAAAAGTCTCCCGTGGATCCGACATATCAATACCTCCACTTTAGTTGATGACTAAGGAAGCCTGACAACAACGTTTTGCAAATTGTGAAAAGAAAACAACTAAGACAAGAAACGGCGTAACAAAATCACTCGCGGCGCCGCTTGGATGGCCCAACTTGGTGACATAAATCCCGGGTCAGCATCACGATCTCCCTACTGGACCAAGCCCTACGGAATGAGCTTAACCACTCGATGTAGTTGTCTGAGGCAGAATTGGCGGGATCATCAACATTGGGGGTGACCTGGAGAAACCTACGGGGCCATAACTGTTTGATGCGATTCAACAACTTAGAGTCGAACACGCCTCCGCAAAAAGAATGAAGGAAGTCGAAGGGGATGCCCTGATGAATGCCCATTTGACGCCGCAACAAGAAAGGAACGTAAAAGGAACTCTCCCGGAGGCCACAAACAGGGACACACCCGGACATCAGCGTGTCAGTATAGGAGGTAATTCGCCACCAAGGACAAGTCCAACGTATGTTAGAAGACTCACGTTTGGATAACCACCGCGACCACCATTCAAAACTATGAAACGAAGCTGCCCCGAAGAATACATGTCGCCTTTGTCCCCAATGACGGGGCAGATATCTCTTTAGACCCAAGGGCGGAACCACTATTGCGAGTTTCTCCATTAACCAAATCTGAAACAATAGGGGGCTGCCTCGGGAAGGAAGGGATCCTTCTGTCACGTCGCATGAAAGGCTAAGTAACATCTCCGCCAACAAGAATGGCCCAGGATTTGCCCAACGATACACTTCGTGCACAATGGTTATCAGGCGGCAATCGCACCGGATCGGATCTCCGACAACCAAAAACCGCATATACATCAGAAGGGAAAGGGCGAAAGCCCAGGGATGACTACCTATTTCAGACTCTTCAAGAACCTCCCGAACGACTAAAGTAGGTACATGAGAAAAAGGTCCATCGGTGTCAAGAAGCTCCAGCAAGAAATTACCGGACACTCGGAAAAGCCCCGACAATTGCTGAAGGGTCAAAGGCTCACACTGCGGCAAGGCTAAAGGAATAGCAGGGTCAACAGAGAGCCCTAAAATAGCGCACAGTTCCTCGGGCAAAGGGCACAAATCCCCATCAATAAATCGAAAAGTATGATCCCGAGAATCCCAAAGGGCCATGGCAGCACGAAGAAACTCCGAATATAGAGGTTGACTACGATAGAAGCGCAACCCGCCAGCCCCGTATGGTTTCAGAACCCCCCACAAGGATGACGTCAGCGATCGCAAAGGACTAAAAATGCAGATGAAAAAAAAGAATATTAGTATAAGGAAGATATGTGCTCAATACAAAAATCCACGTGAATAAAAAATCCTAACTAATACAGAAAGTCGCCAGCATCAGAACCCTCGTCGTCTTCTCTAGCATCCCTCATCTCGCGCCGTCTCCTCCTTCGCGCCTCGTCCACATAGAAAGCCTCCAATCGGGTCGTGAGGTCCGCTACCTGCGTACGAGCGGCCAGAGTCAAAGCACGTTCCCCCCGTATCACATCCTGCATTTGTAACACGCACACACTTCATGCATACATATCATAAAACACTCATAAACAGGAGAACCCTACGGAAGATACCTGTGCCTCCTGAGCATAAGACATCGACGCCGCCCGGGGTGGAGCGGTATAGACCCGCTACGTGCACGGCAGAAGTACGAGAAACCTAAAAGGAAAGGAGTCAGCAGGCTAAAAAGATGCCCAACAAAGGAAGAAGGAGTACGTACGTGTGTAGTGTTAGGAGGGTTAAAGGTAGGAAGATGGTCAGAAGGAGGTGTAACGTTGAACTCCATGTACCCGGTCCAGTCGTGTACCCCCAAAATCTCGGGCTGAGGTGGAGAAAAATCCCCAACCACCCACCGAGACGCAGAATGTGGGGTTTCTTCCCGAGGAGGAACAGACGAACGAGCATGAGCGGGGTCAGACCCTAGAATATATGAACAAGGAACACTCGTTTCGTGGAGGAGATCCTGCAAGAAGTCAAGAACATTAGATACGGCCCAGGAGCAAACAAAATACCAGAAGGGCGAAACACCGACGTACCGTAGCAAGGAGGGGCGAGTCGACACCCACCAAATATCCGAGTGATTTATCCCTAGGAGGCAACAAAAGATGAAGGAAGAGCTCGTAACTCACACCCTGGGGCAATACCAAGGCACCATGTACCCCATCCGAACTCCCCAGCACTGGGACTCCCTAAAAGAATACCTCGCGATCAGAAGAAGCCACGGACGCACCCCAGAACATTGCGGCCGGAGGATCAAGGGGAACACGGCGCCTTGAAGGACCTTCCCAAAATTCAAACACTCGCTCGCCTAGGTACCAAGAGAAATCGAAAGGACCCTCCAAGAGAATCCGACGAGAAGAGATCTCGAAGGCCGCTATCATCTCGGGCAGCCACCCCACAGCCACACCAGTATGCCAGGGAAGTGTGGTCACCTGCGCAAGAAAAATGATGAACAAGATGCTAAGGCAGAAGAAAAAGAGAATGAAATAAGCTCACAACATACCTGGTTCCAAGCCAATCCTTCGACAAACTCTCTCCCGGTAGGCTGAGGAGAGGTGGCCTTTTTCCGGGAGCCCATCCATCGTCCAAGACGGGGAAACTCGCTAGGTTGTGCTTGGGGCATTTGGGGTCGAGGTAGGATGCTGTATTCATAAGCCCAGGCCTACACAGAAGGGTCACAGTTCGAGCACTGACGTGTCTAAGAGATTAAAAAGGGTTAGAAAAGTGAATGGCATACCTCGAGTACCAAGAAAGGGCCGCGGAAGTTAATTGCACCACGACATACCACGTCTAAGGCTCCGTACAAAGAAGCCAGGACTACCTTGCCCCAACAATAGAAACCAAGATCGTCCAAATGCCGCAAACTCTCCAAAATGACCAAATCGCAACTATCGTCAGTAGAGGGCAACAATGCAGCACATATCGCATACCACAGGAAGCACCGGGCGTGGCAGTCCACGATGATGGGATCAGTCGAAGTACTCCGACGAATGGGGGAATTAGCCACGCTCGATAGAGGGATGTGTCGTTCCTTATCAGGGGTAACAGGGTACCCAATCAAGTCCCTGACGACACTAGGATCAAAAGGTGAAGACATGCGTCTTGAGAACGGCGGAACAGCCCCTACAGAACTCAAACCAATGATGGCGGCGATATCCAGAGGAGTAATGGTCATCTCCCCGAAACTAAAATGGAAAGTGTGAGTACTGTCACACCAACGCTCGATTAGAGCACTCATATTCTGCCAACATACGCGAGGTGTCCCTGGTACAAGCTGCCGTAGGAAAGGGCGAAAAGGAGTTCCGTCAACGCGGGCTCGGACAGCAGGAGGCAACGCGACGTACCACGCTTTCACCTCTCCTACGTTCCCTCGACCCTTCAAACGAGGCTCCTGCGTAAGAAACACCAATGAAAGTGACGTGTTAGAGGCGGCAAAGGCAGGGGTATTAGAACAAAAGGGCAGGCGCATAATGACCGTACGGTCACAAATGCAGTCGCGGAGACCGTACGGTCACGGGCTGCAGAGACCGTACGGTCACCAAACGAAGAACCGTACGGTCACCAAATTTGAAGACCGTACGGTCATCATCAACCCAGAATTCAAACCAGCACAGCCACATGAAAGGAAAGCAGCCAAAAAGTGAGACGGTTCATCCTATGACAGCTATAACATCGAGTCACCACAGAAAAACGGCGTAACAATGAAAACGAGAAAGTACAGGCATCGACCGACGCGGCCACATGAAAAAAAGGAAACTCAGAGAAAGCACATGAGAAAAGAAAAGGGGGATTCTTATAAGTGAACGTACCTGAGTCACGTAACGATGTTTGTGCATATTGAAGAAAAATGGGACCGCTGCTCCGAACTCCAAACCGGCATAAGCGGTAGATCTACCACGACCGAGCTCGGCCGCGCTCCGCACGCAAGGGAAAGGCTCCTCCGTGCTCTCTAGAGGGAAGTCATTGATATTAATATCCATCAACGGCATGAAGGAAGTAAGGCACGCGGATGTTTGAGCAAAGGGGGAAATAGAACGCAACTGAAGAAAGAGGCGTCTGCACAAAATGAGGAGAAAGGGTTGTTGTATAAAAAAATGAAATCCGAGTGACCATACGGTCACAGCAGTCTCGACCGTACGGTCACAAATTTCGTGACCGTACGGTCACACTGTTCCCCTGAAAAAGTTTTATCTCCCCAACATCAACAGGATGCCGGAACAATGCATCGCTCCGCCAATGGCCCGCCGAACAAATCAGAACAGATCCCGGAGAACTATGAAGGACGTAAGAGCTCATCCGATGACCACAAAGGCACTATACTGGGGCAATATCAGAGCATTGGCACACCGGGGCACGCCTGAACTCGTCAAAATATTGGAAATCACTGGGGGGCAGTATCAGAAAGGGGCACGACCCAGATCAAAGAAGAATGACGCCGGAAACTCCTAGGTCAGTCACCGATCAAAGTGCGGAAGAGAAAAGATATCAGGACACGGCAGATCGGCCATAGGACAAGGCTATCAGCATTCAGATAAGACTGGTAGGACAAAGCGCTCAAAATCATCCAGAGAGAAAAGGTCGCTAACCCTCGGGTCGTGCCCGAGGTACTATGAAGCAGAACTACAAAAGGATACCAAAATTCCCGGGTCACGCCCGAGACATCACGGCGAAACTACGGAAGCTGCCGAAAGTCCTCAAGTCATGCACAAGGCGCGATTAGAGGCTACAGAAAGAGCATTTGGACCGGCCTTGTTGAAAGGCTAATAGAAGATCCGACGCCATAGGCCAGAACTACAGGTAAGTCCTCTAAACCCGCTTTAAAAACACTAGCACACACGCAGTATAGCTCGTTTCGCTTCATTGAGACTGTCCGACGGGTCTTACAAGACAATGTAATCACCTTAGACATTTCCAAAGAAGCGAGGGGCAAACTGTGAGCACTGGTTTTCGAACCCGATGATGAAAGCAAACTATGAGCTCCTCGTTGTGCCAGCTGCTCAAATACCAATGCTCGTCGTAGAACGGATGACCTTTTCGGGACCATAACCTCTTCCGCCCGCTCCTCGGGACCATGAGTGTGGCACCTTCATGCTTATGAGAAAATCCTTGATCATAAAAGAATATACGGTCACAAGCACTATTCATCAGGGACCGTACGGTCACAACACTGTTGGTTGAGACCGTACGGTCGCCTATCCTTGACCGTACGGTCACTGCCACGTGGCAGATAACGACCCATTCCTTATCTGCCACGTGGCTGGGCGGTCCAATGAGAAAGTGACACGTGTACAAACTTCCAAACGACATTGGCCGGGTGTCGGGTAACGTCCGGCTCAGATCCGAATTCAGATCTGAGACGAGCGAAGCCAGTGACCGTACGGTCACTAAACAGTGACCATACGGTCACAAGGAAACCTATAAATACCCTCCGGATTTCTCATTCAAAAGATGAACAAAAAATCATCAAACACTCATTTTCCTTCCTCTCTAGCTCGTTCTAAAGCAATTCTTGACCCGATAAAAGTTGCCTCTGATAAAGTTGCCTCCTCGAGTTGCCTAAGGTTGCCTCTGATATAAGAAAAAATTGCTAGAGTTCGAGCCTGAGAGTACTTTCTTCAAATATTCTCAGAAAAGGTCTTCCTGACCACCAAAAACACTACCCCTATTATCAAAAGTTTCCAATCCAGGCATCACTCGCAGTCTCGCTAGGGTCGATTAAGTCCTGTTCCCAGTTACCACGCCGGAGAACGCACACGCAATTCCGGCTCCCTGAGGTTCCTCCCAGAAAAGGTCTCCGTTCTTCAACGAGCATCAGTCCGCGAGCAATCACTGGCACGCGACGAGAGTAAGCTTCTGAGGGTTTAGTACCGTGTCACCCCGCGGTTTACCGCACAAATATTTGCGCATTTATTTATTCTGATGTGAGAACCATAAATATGAAGATAACAAGCTGTTAGGTTGAATTAAAAGATCCTCTGGGTTCTGGAATGTCGGAATTATTAAGTTGTATCCACGAACGTATATAGAATCTCTGGTTTTCAAAACAATTGGTACAAACACCGGTTCGTACATTTTCCCGGTCGGCCGGGTGGCGACTCTAGTCAAAGAAGGCTAAAGCCGCTATGAGCGACCACTTTTTCTCACAACAATCACACACACGAACATTGTATTACACTTATTATTTACTTCATTAGTTAATTAGGGCCCAACTATACTTAATTGACATATGTAAAATGGTTTGTGGGCTTACTCTGTTCGGCTCACATTTCAAAATACAATCACTTGTGGAAGAGTAAAACTCAACTCACGCAGTCCGCTACGGATATATCTCAACACTGTGCTTCAGGCTCACAATTTCGGATAACACTCTCAACAACATGGACCAGTTCACATATTCACTTAAGAAAGCTCATACTCCTCCTCATTTAATCATTATTCAGTTCACACGTTAACCACACAACTCAACATATCGCATTCAGCTCACAATATCACAATTTTGATCACAATATCACAATTTTGATCACAATATCACCAATGATCTCATCTCAACATTTCATAACCATAGAAACATTTCATAAACCAACACAAATCATATATCACTTCATCACATCAGATTCAAACATATTTCACATTCAACAAGTTGCAATCACACCACATTTATACACACATATAAGCAATATGCTTACCGTCGCACTCAACTTGCTGTATTCTAGATGATAGGGTGCATTCTCACTTATATCTTGTCCTCCTAATGCCAAATAAAATATATATAATCAGAATAAGTCTAAAAGTAATGAAATGCAATATTATGCATGATGTGCATGGTTTAACTCCCAACTTTATGTGCTCCATTTAATCTCAATCTTTTCACTTAGATTTACTTGTGACCTAGCTGTATAGTTTATGCCATAACTTCATCTATACTAACTGAATAGACCTAATTCCAATTCCTAATGCAAATAGACACATATGGTTCTAACATATCCAAATGTCAAGTTCATAGCATATCCACATAATGTATGGCATGAAAAACAATCTCCTGCCATTTCCAGCAAGAAAACACAATTTCCAGCATAATACCATACACAATAAACCTGGCATATCTCATAATTTACTCCACATCTAGGCAAACCCTTTTACGGACACAAACTTAAGATATATATATATATATATATATATATATATATATATATATATATATAAACATAAAAGTCGTCACACATGGGCTCAAATTCTGGGTATAAAGACCTCAAAAATCATCTCAAAAGGGTTGTCCTACATGAAACTCAAATTTCAGGCAGTAATCATCAAACCGAGTTTACTCCCAAAATACTTTGAATTAAAACTCCAAATTTTACAGAGAGCTCCATAGCATCTATATGTAAAAGGTTGTAGTTTTGAGGTTTCAAAATTCAAATTAGAAAGAGATGAAATACAGGTCATAAGGAGACTGAAAATCAGTTCCAGAATTTCAGCTTAGAACACCACACACACCCATTCGAATTAAACCCTTATTAATCAAATTCAACAACACAAAAACTCAACAAAACTCCTCCCAACTAACTTAGGTTCCATCCTAGAACCATAAACATAAACTTCAGGAGCTAAAAGTCGAGCAAGAGATGAAGAAACTACATGCACAAATTCAATGACTTACCTTTTTCCCAACTATATGCTTTCTAGCTTCACTTTTATGTTCAAGAAATGATTGAGGATGAAGAGATTTCGTTTTCTAGGTCTTAGATGGTCTCAATTAAAGAAAAATAACCTTAAAAATCTGAGTTGAAGAGGTAGAATTAAATATTAGATCAACTTTGTGATTGGATGTGGGAAATGTGCTCTTTAACCTTATTATTATGAATTGTCATCATGTGATAGTATGAGACAAATTCTCTAAACTAATTCAGCCTCTAAATAACTTCCAAAGCATGATTAAACAACTTAACATAATGTTAACACCACTCATTAGCACCTTAGTTTAGTTAGACTTCACTTATCCCACACTAAGACTTAATACTCCACTAATCACCTACTAATCGTACTCGAATCACATTATGCATATGAAACTTGTTTTAATCACAAAGTTGATACATACTAATATTAATTATGAGTATATATACGTGTAATGCATCTATAGGTTAATGATTTCAGGGTGTTACACTTACTACAACTTAAAGTCATGAAGAGTTAATATTTACTTGGAGTAATGAATTTAGAATCCTACGGATTCAATAATATTATTTTCCACCTAATTAAAGCCATCTAGCCCTTCAAATTAGATTAAAATTATGATAAACCATTCTTTGATCCAAATTTGGTTAAAGTCAGGTAAAGAAGAAAGATTAGGCATACATATCTATGTAATGAACGCTTAGAATTACCAAGGCTGAACTAAAGCCCAAGAGTATTGATTTTGCTCGCCCAGCTGAATTATCGAGTATACCTACATTAATCTCAGAAGGATCTCCCCATTATAAATTTACACAAACGAAAAATATATAGTAGCAACTCTGAAAAAGATGTGGTCGTACCAATCAACTACTTGCTTGATCACAACTGCTAGTTAGTTGAGGAGAATTAATTGGCATTACAATTTGAGCAAATCTAGCATTAGTAGCACCATTCCTGCAGAACAAAACCAATAGAAAGAAGAAAAGAAAATTAGCTTAAATACTTAAATTCTAGGTATGGTATAGAATGATGAGTTCCAAGTATAAAAGATACATTTTACTGTCGAGATTAACTAACTTTCAGAAAAGAATATTAAACCTTCATATACTGACATGTATAACCAAAAGAATAAAATATCGTAGAGGGAAATGAAAAGACTATTTCATATAATTAGTCATAATGTAGAATTGAAAATTGAATTAATCACAAAAAATGATCGTTTTTGCTTTACTGAAAACTGGTTGAAAATAGGATATCATCTCATTAAATAGATATAATTATTTACCCAAGCAGAAACCTATGGAATGGAAGCACATTTTAGACAAAGCATCCCCATCAATTAAGTTTCGTATCGTGAGCACCTCACTAAAAGAAAATACAATTTACCCACGACATTTTACCAATGACGCATATGTCGTTGTTAGTAGCGACAACATACCTACCATTTACTGGTAAAATTATTCAAGTTACATGGTAATTAAATGTACCCAGAAAATGCTAATGACATACTAACGACAAAGTTTACCGACACCGAAATTCAATGGTAATTGTGATGATATTATGTGTCAATGCAATGTCATGGGTATTAGAGACGACACGCCAAAAACATACCTATACAATATTTTTTTTATTATATAAAATTTAGTAATAACTTCCTATCTATATTTTTCCCCTTTTTTGATGACCTAATTTCCTCAAATTTGAGCTCAGATTGAGCTCCGACCTCTTCTCTTCTTCTCTCAAAATTATTATCGTCGGCGTTTCTCATCTCTTCTCTCACTGTTATTCTCCATCGATTATCATCGACCTCTTGTTCCTCGTCTCTTCTCTCACAGTTATTCTCCATCGATTATCATTGACCTCTAGTTCCTCATCTCATCTCTCTCCATCGGTTATCATCGGCCTTTTCTGGTTCTCTCTCTCTCTAGTGAACAGGTCTTTCTCTCTATATCAGTTCATGTTCTGCAAAACCCTAAGTCAAAGTAATCGGTTCATTGAAAATCAGATATGATTTCACTAATCATTTTACTGTATTTTGTTCATTGAAAATTAGAGTGAAATTAGATAGTTATTCTCTCTCTATCAGTAATAGTTTCAAATTTTACATAACTCTTAATAATAGTTTGGAGTAGAAATTATATATTTGTGTAAGGTATAATGTCTTGTGAAATGCTTGTGGGTTTGTTTAGTGAATATGGAGTAGAAATTATGGTTGTTTTGGTTAATTATGCTTGTATAATTACCTCAATCGGCTCGAGGGTTGCCTCTTGCACATAAAGGCAAGCAATGTCAGCCATGTTTGTGCCTTTGTGCGCCTTTTTCAATGTGTCCCCCAGGCGGAGGTTTAGGGATTTTAAGGGTTTTTTAATTCATTTTCTAATCACATCCATAGAATATGTTATAGGTGAAGGGCTCGGATTAGATTAGAAAAAAAATAAGAAAGGAAAAAGACTTAGAGATAACTGCAATTCTAAGGACAAAATTCACATAATCAGCATTTATCTTCTTTGAAGTAGACATCACTATTCTGGGATATCTGTATTTCTAGGGATTTAAGGACTATGAAGAGTTTAGTCTTGCTTGCTAGAAAATAGAGATGATAGTTGTTTTCATGAAATATTGGTTGTTAATTAGTAGAAGTTGAACTGTGGTCTTTAGATTTTAAGTGTTATCATGAAATATAATTACGTCATAGTAGTTAATTAGAATTTATCTCATGCATTTTATGATTAAGATTGTTGAAATTTGATTATTAGTAGCCTTAATACGTTGTTTAATGTCATGTCTGTTATCTAGTGTGGCTTTTGTATATTTGTACATGTTGTGGGAATTTTGTTTGTTTGTTTGTTTGAGCTTATGAGTTGTAAAATAGAGTTTCGCTCCAATCGTATGATTAATTATTTTAGTGCAGTGATATATTTGTGTATGTCCTGATTATGATTACGAGATTATGATTATGATTATGATTATGAGATGTGTACATAAATGTATGCATCAATCTCTTATCAAACATGAAAGCATGGAGCTACTTGCTATGAGGATAATTAACTTCTAGCTGCTGCTACAGATTAAGAAAGGGAATTAACAAGTAACATGCATGTTTTGAATAAATTTTCCAATTAACCCTCGTAAAGCTCATCTTTAAGTTGAATAAAGAAAAATAAATACCATATTATTTTACTATCATGTAATTCTATTTCAAATTGTTTCAGGAGATGCGAGAAATCTATGAAGTAAATTCTACTGCATTATGGAATTATTTTTTGTGAACACAAATGCTTGTAAATTTTATATCATGTCACCATAATAGAAAGCCTTGAATGATGTGTCATGTTTTAAGTTTTAGAATATTCTTATAAATTTTACATCATGTCACCAAAATTGTTGTTATAATGTACTAATGTATTTCCTATCATGTCAAGTAAACTGCAAAATAGGCCTTATACCCCTTTTGCAATTGATCAGGTTTGTGCCCTTGCTTTCTTGTCCTTTTAGTTTCTTACAAAATTGAAGGGTAGGAGGGACAGTGAATTTCAAATTGAGGGTTTGACTTGGTCGAACCTGTTTAATTAATGAGGCAGTTTTCTGTCTTCTTTGATAGTGTTAGTTGCAAAATATGCAACATACATTTACAGAATGCACAACTAGAACATCATTTCAGCCACCATTTTTTTGTGGCATTAGCGTACGCACCAGAGAGTAGTTGATACAGACAAGGAGAAATTCAAGTTTAATTTACAAAGTTGCAGTTTTGTTATTTCTTAAGAAAAGAGGAAGCTTTCTTGTTATCATGCTATATATTTCAAAAGATGCAAAGCAACTTTTTCTTGAATGTGTTATTACTTGATTGTCTGACAGTTACACTCACAGGATTTCGATCCCATATGTTTTTTGGAGCTGAATCAATGTATCATTTTAAGATGGATTCTTTTTTTTGTCAGGATATAAGTGAGTAATACTTTGTTTGGATTGAGATGGGCTAGTCGTGGCAAAGAAAGGTGTTCCTAAATTGAATAGACTATCTTTTCGTGGCGATCACTTATTTACTATTAAAGACCTAATTGTGAAAGGTATGCATATTCTTTACTGTGTTAATTTTTTAGCTATTCTTTCTATTGTTGACAATTCTATGATAATCTTTATGAAGTCTATTAAATGTATTGGACATTCAACTTGTACACTTTTCTATGATACATGATAGCTCCTTAGTTTTAGAATATATGAGTTATATTTGGCCTTCATACACTTTCCTAAAGTCAATTTAATAAATAATGAAATTATTGTTGTTGATCAATAATATCTTTAACATCTTTCATTTCTTCTTCAATTGAAATTGTTGCAACCCTAGTTTAGTTTATTGCAATAAATGAGACTTTCTTTAGTAGTGTTGATAAATCTGATTTTTTTTTAGCAATGCAGTAATCTGATTTTATTTAGATTCTCAATATCTCTTTAATTGTTATTTTCGAAATAGGAGAACATCAATTATATTCATTCTATATTTTTCAAAGACATGGATAATGGTAGAGAGTGGATGTATCGAAGGCTGGATGAACATGGCTATGTTAGCAATGAATTTCTTGATCAACTCGAAACTTTCATATCTTTTGCTCTTAGTCAACCTACTTTCATGGATGGATGCAACATCAAATGCCCTTGTAAAAAATGCGAGAATTGAAAATTCCATCCTCCTGTTAGCGTTCAGACTCATTTGTCAAGGCATGGTTTTGTTCCCAATTACTTTAATTGGTACTGCCATAGTGAACCTTACATATTTCCAACTTCTAATCAACGTGAAACACCTTCATCGAGTTCTCCTAATCTTCAACCTTCGCATCCCTTTAGAGAAATTGTGTTAGACGCAATGGGGGCAGAACCTACGATAAAACACATAGAGGAAGATCCCAATCCTAAAGCACAACAGTTTTTTGATATGTTGAACTCCACTGACACAGAAGTCTTTCCTGGTTGCCAAAAGCATTCTCAATTGTCAATAACTGCACGTTTGTTGAACTTGAGGTCGGAGCATCGATTGTCAGAAAGGTGTTATGATTCTGTTATAGAAGTAATTAAGGAATTAATTCCAGAGGAGAATAAGTTACCTAATGATTTCTACGGTACAAAAAAGCTAGTCCATTCTCTTGGATTGCCTATAGAAAATATTGATAGTTGCAAACACGGATGCATGATATATTGGGGCGTTGATATTGATTTAAATTCATGTAAGTTTTGTGGTTGTCTTAGGTTCAAACATAACACGGGTGCATCGAGTAGTAATTCAAAACTTCCATTCAAACAAATGTACTATTTTCCTATAGCGCCTAGGCTTCAACGATTATATACATCAAAAGCCACTGCATCTCACATGAGATGGCATTCAGAACATGAGCAGCAAGAAGGTGTTATGTCTCACCCTTCTAAATCTTTGGCTTGGAAACATTTAAATGCTACTCACCCTTCTTTTGCTGCAGAGAGTCGAAATGTTAGACTCGGATTATGTACAGATGGATTCCAACCTTTTGGTCAGTCGAACCAACAATATTCTTTATGGCCTGTAATTGTTACTCTATACAATTTGCCTCATTGGATGTGAATGAACGAGGCATACATGTTCATATCTGTGATTGTTCCCGGTCCCAATAATCCAAAAAACAAGTTCTACGCCTTTTTGCAGCCTCTTATTGTCGAGTTAAAGCAACTATGGGAAGATGGTATACAAACCTATGATGTATCCTTGAAGCAAAATTTTCAATTGCGAGCTGCACTAATGTGGACCTTATCAGATTTTCCTGCTTATTCTATGTTGTCAGGTTGGACGACAGCTGGTAAAAGAGTGTCACGACCCATCCCGGACCGTGACAGGCGCTAGGGAACGGGTAAGCATAAGCCACTGGAACCCATAACAAGCCTAAACAACAAAAAATAATTACGAAAGAAATAAGGTCTCATAACAAATTTAACATAGGAGTCTCCAACATACTTAATACAACACCACATACTTCATACAACACAAACTGGTACTAGGGTCTAGAATTTAAGATAACATAAAACAACATAGTCGTACATAAAGGGATAGATGTGCCGCCCGGAGGAAGAACTTGGGCTGCAATAGACTCCTAATCACCTGAAAAATATTGGGGGTTAAACCTCCCGCAGTGAATTAATTATATGCAATGCATGAGTAATTTAACATTTCTATCGGCACACAATAATATATATAGTAAAAATGCATTCACACCATATGAATTTCTCAAAATTATTTTTATGAATACATACATATATACGCATATGTATACGTGGATTAGTACGTGATGGACCCTAAAACCTCATCACCCAACATATCAATCATCTAGTCATAGCCATAAGGCTCTCTTTAATCCAATGATTTGGAGGACCGAGAATAACTCAACCAACCACACGCCTGCCTCACTTAAATCCAAATAACATCACATATAACCACAAGGCTCTCTTAATTCCTAAGACATAGAGGATCGAGAATAACTCAACCGACCACACGCCAGACTCACTTAATTCCAAGATCACATATCTCATATCACATATCACATATCCGATATCACAATATTCAATACCATCATAACCAATAACCCGATAATACCTGTGCGCACAAGGTCTTGATGCCGCTCACCAGGAAGCATGTCCATACCACGTGTTTAGGCCACAAATAAAATACGTATATAACATATCAAAATGTATGACATGTTTTAATAAAATAAGACAATCTCGTAATGTTTTAAAATGTGTATGAAATGTCATGTCGTGAATGCAATTTCTAAATTAAATATGCATAACATATAATTAACTCACAGATTGTTCCTAGCTGGCAATCCTAGATTTCGGGTGTTGGTCCTCCTACTGGATGAGTATCGAAAGAATGATAAAAACGATATTTAGAATCTACAAAGTTCAGAGAATTATAAGAATTAAACTAGTTACGTGGCTTGATGCTCAATTTGCCCCCTGAACTTCAATTAAAAGGCACGTTAACCCTCTAATCTATATAAAGCTTCAAATTGGCCCTTCAAGTATTTAAAAAGGGTAACATTTAGCCCTTTTTGGGTGACGTGTCAGACCACGTGGAAGAGAGAGAAAAATGAGCAAGTGAGATGAAAAAAATTCTATTTTAGTCCCTTAACAAAAATTCATAACAATCATCTTTTTCTTTTTTCTTTTTTCCAAAAATACTCTTTTTTTATATATATTTCAGCTCTTCTTCTCAACTATATAGTATCAACACCACTATCACCATTAATAATCTAAACAAAATAATTCTACAAATTAAGCAAGATTAAGATCTAAGAACAAAAACTAGGCACCCAGATTCACTCCACCCATAGTTAAAACAGCCTCCTGAGTCCATTTCCAGTGTTATAATAGCGGAATAATGAACAAAATATAACTTAATTGAAAGGGCAGCCATAGGTACGAAATTTGTTTCTCAAAATTGAATTCCAAAAATGCAACACCTTGTACAAAAACTTACCTAGGCTTGAAGTGCGTTTTAAGGACTTCGTTTTGATATAAAGATTGAGAAAAATGGAAGTATAGTGAGAAAGATATGGAGGATTGAAGGTGAAAGTTAAACAATGGGAGATGAAGAAATGGTGTCTGCGTGAATTTTAGGAGCTTCTAGAATGTCAAATTTCGATTTTCGTCATTTAGCTTCTAATATTTATTTAATTTCGCGAAATAGTAACTATAATTTATCCTAATCTCCTCCCAAACCATTTGCAATATAGTTAATGAGATATATTACCAAATTTAATTTTATTAGGGTGTTATATAATTCTCCCCAACTTAAAAACGAATCCGTCCTCGGATTAGAATAGATGGACTAACCTCATGATTGAAATAGATATGGATAGTTGCTCCTCATCTCCACTTCCGTCTCCTAAGTTCACTCTTCTACGGAATGGTAACTCCACAACACTTTCACCATTGGAATAGATTTTGATTGGAGTTTGCGAACTTGATGATCAACAATAGCCACTGGTTGTTCCTCATGAGATAAGTCTTCACTAATTTTAATTGCTTCAGGATGAAGAACGTGAGAAGGATCATGAACATATTTCCTCAGCATTGATATGTGAAACACGGGATGAACCTGAGACAAATTCGGAGGTAATGCTAATTGATACACCACTTCTCCAATTCTCTTCAATAACTTAAATGGCCCAATATACCGAGGTGCCAACTTCCTTTTCTTCCCAAATCTCATGACTCCTTTCATCGGTGACACTTTAATGAACACATAGTCTTCTTCCATGAACACCACATCATTCATTCTTGGATCCACATAGCTTTTATGTCTACTAAAGGCAGTTTGTTACCTCTAACGAATGGTTGGAACCTTTTTAGAAGTAATTTGTATCATCTTCGGACCCGTAAGTTTCCTTTCACCAACTTCTTCCCAACATAAAGGTGATCTACACTTCCTACCATAAAGTGCTTCATAAGGAGCCATTTCAATACTTGAGTGATAGCTATTGTTGTATACTAACTCAATCAAAGGCAAATGCAAATCCCAATGACCTCCAAAATCCATTACACACATTCTCAACATGTCGTTCAACGTCTGAATCATTCTCTTAGATTGACCATCGGTTTGTGGATGGAAAGCAGTGCTAAAATTCAACCTAGTGCCTAAAGCACTCTGAAGCTTCTCCCAAAATTTAGAGTTAAACATCGAACCTCTATCAAACACAATTGACACGGGTACTCCATGTAGACAAACTATCCTATCCACATATAACTATGCCAACTTTGCTACTAAGTATGTCGACTTGACTGGAAGAAAGTGAGCTGACTTGGTCAATCTATCAACTATGACCCAAATTGAATCATATCCGGTCAACGTACGAGGCAATCCAACTACAAAATCCATGGTTACTCTCTCCCATTTCCACTCTGGAATCGGTAGTTGTTGTAGTAACCCTGAAGGCTTCTGATGTTCGAGTTTTACTTGTTGACAAGTCAGACATCGAGAAATGAACTCTGCTATATCACGCTTCATTCCATTCCACCAATACAACTTCTTGAGATCTTGGTACATTTTAGTAGAACCTGGATGTACACTGTAAGCTGCAAAATGTGCCTCTTCCATGATCTCACTTCTCAAATTGTCAACATCTGGAACACACAACCGATCTCCATGACGTAGATGTCCACCGTCATCAATTCTAAAGTCACGAACTCCTCCATTGTTCACTTCACCTGAAATTCTGCACAACTGAGGATCTCTCGCTTGAGATTTCTTGATTCTATCAAGTAACACCGATTTGACCTTGAAATGAGCTAACAATGTCATGGAAGACTTTAATTCTAATTCAACCCCAGAATCATACAAGGCGTGAATCTCCTTAATCAACAGTCTCATTTCCACCCGAATATGAGCCAAACTACCCGAAGACTTTTGGCTCAAAGCATCTGCCACCAGATTAGCCTTACCCGGGTGATACAATATTGCACAATCATAATCCTTCAACAACTCCATTTAACGCCTTTGTCTCAAATTCAAATCCCTTTGTTGGAATATGTATTTAAGACTCTTATGGTCGGTGTAAATCTCACAAGTTTCTCTATACAAGTAGTGCCTCCATATCTTCAATGCAAACACCACCGCAACCATTTCTAAGTCGTGAGTTGGATAATTATGCTCGTGCTTCTTCAACTGCCTCAAAGCATAAGTGATAACTCTACCATTTTGCATCAAGACACAACCCAAACCAACTCTGGAATCATCACAATATACCGTAAATCCTCCCGATCCAGATGGTAAGGTGAGTATCGGTGCTGATGTCAAGCAATGCTTTAGCTTATGGAAACTATCTTCACACGCTTCCGACCATAGAAAAGGAAAATTTTTCTGAGTTAGCCGTGTCAAGGGTGATGCTATCTTGGAGAAATCTTGAACAAGTCTTCGGTAATAGCCGGCTAAACCCAAAAAACTACGAATCTTTGTCACCGTAGTAGGTCTCCTCCAATCTGTGATCGCCTCCACTTTCTTCGGGTCTACTTGGATTCCATCTTTGGACACTAGATGTCCCAAGAAAGATACACTCTCCATCCAAAACTCACATTTGGAGAACTTGGCATAAAGTTGTTGTTCCCTCAAGGTCTGCAACACTATTCTCAAATGGTGTGCATGCTCCTCTACGCTTCGTGAATATATCAAAATATTATCAATGAATACAATCACAAAGCGGTCTAAAAATGGCTTGAACACCCTATTCATCATATCCATAAATGTCGCTGGTGCATTTGTTAAGCCAAAATACATCACCATGAACTCATAATGACCATACCGCGTTTTGAATGATGTCTTGGGTATATCTTCACCCTTGATTTTCAACTGATGATACCCAGACCACAAATCTATTTTTGAAAATCAACACGCACTTTCCAATTGGTCAAACAAATCATCAATACGAGGAATATGGTATTTGTTGCGGATTGTCACCTTGTTCAATTGTATGTAGTCGATGCAAAGTCGAAGTGATTCGTCCTTCTTCTTGACAAACAACACTGGAGCACCCCACAGAAACACACTAAGACGAATGAAACCCTTGTCAATCAAATCTTATAACTACTCCTTCAACTCTGCCAGTGTCATCCTGTAAGGTAGCAGGGATATTGGAGTAGTACCAGGGACTAATTCGATAGAAAACTCAATCTCCCTATCTGGAGATAACCCAGGTAACTCTTCGGGAAAAACATCCGGAAACTCACTCACAACATAGACATTCTCTACTCTCCCCTTATCAACCGTTGTATCCTTGACACCCTCTATTAAGTAGCTTCCTAGCTGAGATAGCCGATATTAAAATGGAGGAAGAAACACAGTTATTGCCTTTGAATTCAAATTCTGCATCTCCAGTATGTTAAACCTGACCACTTTTCCACGACAATCTAAAGTGGCAAAGTGTTGAGATCGCCAATCCATCCCAAAGATGACATCAAAGTCGATCACATCTAACAAAATCAATTCCGCTAGCAAATTTCTTCCTTTCACTCTAACCGGACAAGAAGGAAACACAAGATTCGTTTCTATTGGATTGCTGAGTGGGGTAGCTACAGATAAGGAAGTCCCTAACTCTTGTAGAATTCTATTCATTCTTGTAGCAAAACAAGGAGAAATAAAAGAATGTGTAACACCCTTCAGTCATAGATGAAATATGCATAGATGTATACGGTGTTGGCCCTAACAAGATCAGAATCACCTAGAGGGGGGTGAATAGGTGTTTCAAACGAAAACTGATATTTTCAAGGATTTAATGAAAACTCAATTTTCAGAGTCAATAATCCTCAGAGTCAGAGGCAAGCTTATTGAAGTAGCCTCTGAGGGATAATCTGCTTTAAGACAGGTTCTGTCTTTTCAGCTACAGAAGTTCTGAGTAAAGAACTTCTGGACAGTCTTCTGAACACAGACTTGTGATTTTTAAGAGAAAATCTGTTTCAGCACTAAATATGATACAAGTTCACAGAAGCAATTAACAAGTATAAAGAAGGGAGAAAGAGATTCAGGAGGTCCTGATGAACAGTTCAATTTATCCAAGTTCGCCACAGAATTCCTGTGACTACGTCTTGTCCTCTGAGGTCGCAGCCTCCAGAGATTTTATAAATCCACTATTCAGAACTTTTATGGCAAGTTCAGAAGCTCCTTTACATCAACAGAACTTAAGCTAATTTCTCACTTAGTTCTGACTAGCCTAAAATGAGTTAAAGGATTTTCACCAGAACAACAATACTCTGTTTTCTGGATTTCTCACCCAACTCAAATCTCAACTAGATTTCTCTCTTTTAAATCTAACTGAAGATCACAACCGATCTCAGTTTACAAGATTTCTATTATGAACTTGTTTTTCTTCACTCTCTCACAATTACAAAGGCTAAGCTAAGAAAAGATTGAGAATGGAAAGTGTGCTCTGTTTTCTTGAATAACAGTGCGTTGAGATTTTTGCTCTATGATCACACACACAGTTGATGCAGTGGAGCTTTGCTACTATTTATAGTGTTGAGTAGATAACCGTTGAGGATATTTGAATCTTCAAGGATGACAAGGATGAAAGTAGCCGTTAATCTTGTCAACTTCTTCAAACGGTCTCAAAACACTCAACTCTGCCAACTTTGTACTTTAACCTAATCCGGTATGGGATTAAGATAAAGGTGATGGAGTTGACTGATCTTGAAGATTGATTTAGAGGGAAACGGTAAGAGAGCAGGTTTTGTTTGTTGTGAACAGGCGCGTCCTTCAAACAGCTTTTTGAACTTTTGGCGCCTTGCATTAAATGCAACTGACAAAGCATTAAATGCTTAACCAAACCCGTGATAACGAACTTCTGATGTTCGTTTTTCTTCTTAGCGCTTCTGAACTAAAACAACCTTAGTCTTCTGTTTGCAAAAGAGAACTTCTGATAAAAGCTTTAGGCAGACAATCAACACTTCAGAGCGGTCCATCCAGCTTCTGAGAAAGTGCTTCAGTCTCCAGCTTTTTAATCTTCTGAGTTAAAATAGGCAAGCAGGAATTCTTCATTCAGCATCTGCTGAGAAAAACTCATAATAACTTAACGAAAATTGTTAGTCAACATCGAAAAGTATACAAGTTAATTTTCATTTTCATCTTCTGAAACGTTTGGACATAACCAAAACACTTAGGGTTCATCATACGGAGGGCCCAATCCTGAAATGTAAGTAGCACATTTGGATCTCTCATCCCCAACGAGTTCTAGAATATACCTTCCAAATCTCAGAAATTGGCGGGTGAACTCACTCACTGACAATATCACTCTTCTTCTTGAAAGTTATAAATTTTCTCCTTTGCTCTTCGATGAAGCTAGTGGGAGTAAAAGCCTCCCTGAAACACCTTTTGAATTCATCCCACCTCATATTTTGCATTCGAGGAAATACATGATCTTTAAACCACACTTCTGCATCACTCCTGAGAGAAAATTCTGCCATTTGGATGGTTGCAAAGTCATTTGCTTTCCGATATCATGCATTTTTCTCAACCTCATATAGGTAGTCCATCGGGTCACCCGAAGCACCATCAAAACTAGTAGGCCTCATTCTTGCAAACCTCTCAACCGGACTCACACCACCAGAACCATCACTAGCTAAACCTTGCCTGATTAACATCTGTTGCATCACTTCAACTCCAGATAGAAATTGAAGTTTATCAAATTTGGTGGAGGCATTTAATGAGATGCTTGATGTTCTTGCTCCACAACACGATTCACTTCAGGTTGCACGGGATCAACTCTTTCATTCACTCGCCTTATAGGTCTGCCCGGTCGCCTTCTCAGATGAGGAGGCGGAGGAGGTGCATTTTCACCCTCTTGATAAACATATACTTCATCATCAAAGTGCTCTTCAACTCGTTCAATGCTTGGTTCGGTACGCTGAATTCTGACAAAAGATGACAATCAAAGACAAACACGAAACCTAATTCCACAGTATCTAGGACTTTTAACTAATTAACTCAATAGAATCCCTAACTTAAGCTCTGATACCAACTTTGTCATGACTTATCCCGGAACGTGACCGACACTAGGGAACGGGTAAGCATAAGCCACCGGAACCCGTAACAAGCCTAAACAACAAAACATAATTACGAAAGAAATAAGGTCTCATAACAAATTTAACATAGGAGTCTCCAACATACTTAATACAACACCACATACTTGATACAACACAAATTAGTATTGTGGTCTAGAATTTAAGATAACATAAAACAACACAACCGTACATAAAGGGATAGATATGTCGCACGTAGGAAGAACTTGGGCTGCAATAGACTCTTAATCACCTGAAAAATAGTGGGGGTTAAACCTCCCGAAAGTGAATTAATTATATGCAATGCATGAGTAATTTAGCATTCATATCGGCACACAATAATATATATAATATATATAGTAAAAATGCATTCACACCATATGAATTTCTCAAAATCATTTTTATGAATAAATAGATATATACGCATATGTATACGTGGATTAGTACGTGATGGACCCTAAAACCTCATCACCCAACCTATCAATCATCTAATCATAGCCATAAGGCTCTCTTTAATCCAATGACTGGGAGGATCCAGAATAACTCAACCGACCACACGCATGCCTTACTTAAATTCAAATAACATCACATATAGCCACAAGGCTCTCTTAATTCCAAAGACAGAGAGGACCGAGAATAACTCAACCGACCACACGCCTTGTCGGCTGGAGGACCTAGAATAACTCAACCGACCACACGCCAGCCTCACTTAATTCCAAGATCACATATCTCATATCACATATCCAATATCACAGTATCCAATACCATCATAACCAATAACCCGATAATACCTGTGCGCACAAGGTCCTGATGTAGCTCACCAGGAAGCATGTCCATACCACGTGTTTAGGCCACAAATAAAATACGTATATAACATATGAAAATGTATGACATGTTTTAATAAAATAAGACAATCTCGTAATGTTTTAAAATGTGTATAAAATGACATGTCGTGAATGCAATTGCTAAATATATGCATAACATATAATTAACTCACAGATTGTTCATAGCTGATAATCCTAGCTTTCGGGTGCCGCTCCTCCTTCTGGATGAGTATCTAAATAATGATAAAAACAATATTTAGAATTTATAAAGTTCGGATAATTATAAGAATTAAACTAGTTACATTTCACAAGATTTCTGCTGAAAATTCGGCAGAGTCTCCTATGTAAAATGGACAACCCCTCTAGTGTAACTAGAATCAATCCTGCATAAAAATACATTTAATACTCCAATTCAACCATAATCCAAGTTGGGGCACCATATAATCTATCACATATATTGTTATGCCCATAATTCATATCAACTATGACATTAAACTCAATTTTTTCCCTTAGTTAACCACTTAAGACACTTCGACAATTTATTGGGAATGAACCGTAATGAATCTCACTTTGGTCCAAGAAATAAAGTTTCTTAAAATTTCATTTTACATTTACTGAAATTTTTCCAGAATTTTCTGAGCCGATTCCGAAACTCGCCGGAAAACGGCCACCAAGCTGCCGGATTCGCTTCGCCGGAAAATTCAAGATGGTAGTTTACATAATGTATGCATATCAGAATAATCCCCATACTCTCAGGAGCCTAAATATGTCTTTAGAACTGTTAAGAGTCGTCAGAAAACTAAAATTTTTGTTAACTTTGCACGTTCCCCGATTAAGCTCCAGTTACCGCTCGAAATCGCTTGCATGCACCCGGATGCACTCCAACCATCGGTAAAACAGCCCCCTGAGTCCATTTACTGTGTTAGAATAGCGAAATAATGAACCGAATGTAAGGAAATTGAAGGGGCAGCCATAGGTACGAAATTTGTTTCTCAAAATCGAATTCCAAAAATGCAACACCTTGTACCAAAACTTACTTAGGCTTGAAGTACGTTTTGAGGGCTTCGTTTTGCTATAAAGATTGAGAAAAATGGTAGTATAGTGAGAAAGATATGGAAGATTGAAGGTGAAAGTTAAACAATGGGAGATGAAGAATGGTGGAGAGGAAGAAATGGTGTCTGCGTGAATTTTAGGAGCTTCTAGAATGTCAAATTTCGATTTTGGTCCCTTAGCTTATGATATTTATTTTAATTTCACTAAATAGTAATTATAATTTATCCTAATGTCCTCCTAAACCATTCACAACATAGTTAATGAGATATATTACCAAATTTAAATTTATTAGGGTGTTATAAAGAGCTTGTCCTTATTGTATGGACAAATCACAAGCATTCACTTTACCAAATGGTGGAAAAACGTCGTGGTTCGACAATCACATGATATTTTTGCCCACTAATCATCCTTTCAGACGCAATCGAAAATCTTTTAGAAAGAACAGAACTGAAGTTGGGACTGCTCCACCTATTATGACGAGAGAAGAGATTTTGCAGCAATTAAATGAATTGAGTTTGATGAAAGTGACTGATTTGCAGTACGAAGAGGTGAATGTTCATATATGCAAGACATGTGGGTGGAAAAAGCGCAGTATATTTTGAGATTTTCCGCATTGGAAAACAATTTGATAAGACATATTTTAGATGTAATGCACATAAAAAAAATTGTCTTTGATAATGTTTTCAATATTGTGATGAATATTAAGGGGAAGACAAAGGATAATCCCAAAGTCCGAGAAGATCTGAAATTGTTTTGTAACAGAAAGGAGTTGGAAAAGCAAGCAGATGAGAATTGCCAACAAAGCATGTTACACATTAGACAAACGACAAAAAAAGCTTTTGTGTGAATGGGTGAAGAAACATAAATTTCCCAATGGCTATGTATCAAACTTAGGAAGATGTGTTGATTTGAAAACTAAAGCTCTTTGGTATGAAAAGCCACGATTGTCATGTTTTTATGCAACGTTTGCTACCGATAGCTTTTTGTGAATTGCTTCCTATGAATGTTTGGGAGGCTTTGACGGAGTTAAGTTTATTTTTCAAAGAATTAACGTCGGCAGAGATTAAAGTTGAAGGCATGGAAAGATTGGAAGTTCAAATTCCCATTATAATTTGCAAACTGGAGAAAAATTTTCCACCGACTTTCTTTGACTCGATGGAACATTTGCCTGTTCACTTGCCATATGAAGCCAAAATTGCTGGTCCAGTTCAATACCGTTGGGTGTATCCATTTAAAAGGTAATAATTTGAATATTTTTTTCATGACATATTGTTAACAAATAGCAGTTGATATGAATTATTCATGTATATTCTTGCAACATTTGAAGAAGAATGTGAAAAACAAAGCACGAGTTGAAGGATCTCTATGCAATGCATATTTGGTGGAGGAAGCATCAACTTTTTGTTCACATTACTTTGAGCCTCATGTTTCCTCACGCTTTCGCCAAGTCCCTCGAAATAATGAAGGGGAAAATCTTGAACCTATACCGAACAACTTATCAATATTCACATATCATGTGCGATTAAGTGGGAAATCAGTTTCAAGGATGATGTCCGACATTGAATATAAGGCAACACAAATATACATATTACTGAATACAGTTGAGGAGATTATAGAGAGTAAGTCAGATACAAATTCAATAACAATAGTCACGTTTATTTTATTATTTATGATAACAAATATTTCTATGCATAGGTTGTACTGAGTTGAGATCTGTTAATCCGTCAATTAGCGAGACTGAAATTGATGACCAACTAGATCAAAAAAAATTTGATTGGTTCAAGCAATATGTAAGAACTATACAACATAGCTATCGTTTAATCTAGTTTAACTACTTCAGAATAAAATTCATATTTATTTTCATTACTTTTCTTTGTAGGCTTCTAATAATGTCATTGAAATCGGTTCATTCATGACCTAGCTCAAGGACCATTAAGATTAGTGAAATCATATCTTATTTGTTTTGTAAATGGATATAGATTTCACACCCTTCACATGGTGCAAGAAGATCAACAATGAATAGCGGTGTTTGTATTAAGGGTGAAATTTACACTGAAACCTCAAGTGACTACTATGGGAAATTAATTGAGGTTCTTGAGTTTGAGTATCCTGCACTTCCCATTAAAAAGACCATATTATTTAATTTTGAATGGTTTGATCCTAGAGAAAATAGTGGTATGAAGGTCCATGATCGGTATAACTTGGTTGATGTGAATACTCGACGACATTTTCAGAAATATGAGCCATTTATTCTTGCAATGCAGGCTGCTCAAGTCTATTATGTGTCATATCCAAGTTTAAAATGTTATAAGATAGATTGGCTTGCCGTATGTAAGGTTAAACCAAGTGGAGTAGTTGTGGCTCAAAGTTCTTCTACTCAAAATATTGAGGCAACTTACCAAGAAGATGGTGTTTTAGGTATCGATATTGATGTAACTCAAGCGGATGATCAAGTTATGAATGATCAAAATGAGGAGTTTGTGGTGCCTACTGATGATGAAGAAAATGTCCAATCAGATTTTGAATCTGAAGATCAACTTGAACTTGAATCAAATGATACTGATGTTGAGCTAGAAGTTAGATGATTATAGCGATTAGCTTAAGCTAGATTTTTATTATAAATATGTCAAAACTTGTTGCAGTTTAATTGCTTGTTACAAATGGTATCAATCAACCAAGCATGTATGATGCCATTAATGTGAGTCGAACTGTCAACGAACGCAAAGCTATTGAAGTTATAGCTAATGAGTAAGTATTAATCTTTTATGTACGTACTTTATTAAATATTACCACTGCAAATCTTCTATAAAGTTGTTAAATATTAACTGAACTAAATATGTTTTTGCAGAATATGGCCTAGTTGTGCTCGAACAATGCGATCAGTATTTCCTCTGAAAATTGATATAAAAAGGTGTTCTTGGAAGTACATATCTCCAGAAACAAAGGATTTCTACTTTGAGGAATATATAGTATGGAATTTATATTTAATTTAAACCAATGCACTAGTTAGTTTATTGAAAAAATTTTATTGTTTAATTTTCAGAAACGTGTCTATTGGGATGTGTCCATGGAGGCTTTGGTTAGGAGTGCATGGGAAGCAAAATCAAGGACACGATATAATGAAATGGTTACTGATGCTAACCAGAAAAAGAAAAAGGCTTGACTTCGTACCACAAAACATTTGGGATGAATGGCAAAAGTATTTCACAAGTGAGGAGTTTCTTTGCATTTCAAAAAGGAACTTAGAAAATACAAAAAAAGCAAACGATGGGGTTGGAACTTCATGCCATGTCGGAGGATCCATTCCTCATGTAGAACATGCTAAGAGACTTGTGAGTTCTGCCTTTCTAATGCATCTCTAAGTTCTAATTTCTTTGTTTATATGCTCTATTATGTTTGGATTCTTTGGAATAAGATCATGTGGAATTCATTATGTAATCATATGCTCATTTGGATTCTAATATGTCATTGATCCTGCATCTCTAATACACTTTAGACAAAACCTACTTTGCCTTATTTATATGGCACCAATAATTCCAATTGACGATGGATCATAAACTATTAACTCTTTTTGAAGAACTATTGGTCTTTTGGCACGAATTGATTTTAGTTGACCCTAGCGAAACATTCTGATAAGTAGTTCAGTTATCGTATGTGCGTCTTACTCTATCGCTGTCTTCTTTTTCTCTTCAATACCATTTGTTTTCTTTGCTGCAATGAATGTACTTTGACCATACTCTTTCAGTTTCTCCTGCGAAAAGGCTTTAGTCTTACCATTATAACTATAAGCTTATAGCTTAAAAAATTTGATATATTACTGAATACTGATGAATTATCCAGAGCCGACAAATAAGAGATTAGACATTGATCCACTTACAAGATCAAGGTTATTTTAGTTGAAAGCAATAACATTGGCAAGCCAGCTTACTGAAATGTGATATAAATAGGCCAAATTTTGGTGTTACTTATTTTGTTGAAAGTTACTGGCAACCGGTGTTGGTGCTTGTCTGCATCGAGTTGCTGCATATCAGTAATAGTTTCATAATTGACATAGTGTATGTTTTTGTTATGATAGGCAAAAAAGTTAGGTCGGGATCCTACCTTTTCGGAACTTTTCAAACAGTTGCACACTCGGAAGCAGGACAAAGTAACGTTTGTGGATGATAAAACACGTGAAGTTAATGTAAGTAATACAATAGACATGCATATAAGTGTTAATGTTTATATGTGCTTAGGATTATTTATATGAGCTTACGAAATTGGCCTATATAATGGGTAGTTTGCTTGTTTATATGTGCTTATGGATTTAGAGTTTGTAGTTTGTACTTATAATATGCATACGTGTGAGCTTTTGGTTGCAATCTAGTTCATGTGATTTGAGAGTTAGAGATTAAAAATGATGAGCTTTGTTTTATATTGTACTGACTTGTTGAGTATTGACAAGTTAATCATTTTATTAATTTATGATTAAGAAGACAGACAACATTTTATATCATAGTGAATGGTTCGAAGTTGCTGAACTAGTTCCCTGCAATGCTTGTAACTTGAGCTCTCGTTTTTCGTATATTTTTATGTAAATTGATATCTCAATGTTTTGCAAGAACACGTGACATAATTACATGAACAACGATTGGAGCAACAAGAGGACCTAGAGGTAATTGATGAGAGCCAAATTTATGTGGAAGTTGTTGAGGGAAAACGGAGCGATCGGATATGTGGGAAAATTATATCGCAATAACGGTTGTTCTACTTTTACTAATACATCTTCATCTACTTCTATTTCCCTAACCATAAAACATAATTAGAGTTCCTAATTATTTTTTAACTGAATCAAAACCCTGAAAACCTTCAGTAGATTTCGGCCTCCCCTAGACCAAGAGTGGCCGGCCAAATTCCTCCAACGGTCCGCCTAGCAGTGATTCCCGATCAGTATTTCCTCGTGCACGTGACTAGGAGGTTCACACAACTTGTGGATTCGCTCAGCACCTCGTTAGAGAATTTAACCTGTAAGATTTAGATTGTTTTTCTAAATTACGAAAAGTTATATTATATTGTTCTTAATCAACCATTGAATCGAAGATTCCTGAAATTTAGATTTAACGCGCAATATTCCGCTGCACAATACGTTAAATTCCGTGATAATTTCCATTAGAAAGTCACTCCATCAAGAAAAATTCATATTTATCAAAGAGGTTAGTTTACTGATTTGTTTAGTTTGTTAGATAATCATAATTGTTGAATGCTATTGTTTTGATGGTATACATTATGGCAATTGCATATAAATTGCACACACGTTTCTTGGTCTTTTTGTTTGAGTGAGATTTTGTTTTTAGTGTTCAATACTAATCGAATTTGACATTATTGAAAAATTACTCAGTAGCATGCTATATAATTTGAATAGACACACGCTAGTAAAAAATCTCAATTAACAGTAGAAGACATATGAATTTATATGAATTTGATACAGGAAAAGGCTTAGAGTTCCTTCCGTTCCTCTGCCCCTTCTATGTATTTAATCTTGATTTCTTCATGCAGTGCTACTTGCTCCTTCACTAACAAAGTATAACCAATAGATTAAGAAGCCTAACAAACAACTCTTAGTTGGTAGACTTAGTCGAATTTAGTAATGTTAACATACATGTGGACTGAATGTTGGACTTCATTCCATCCATATCTGCAAGGCACTTCTTGTATTCTAGTGACTCCTCAGTTTGTGCTATGTTTGATAAATCATAGTCCAAATATCAAGAAAGAATATTGTTTCATGCTTAAACTTAAACTATTAATGGAGGTCTTGAAGCTATATAATACCAAAAATAGAAGGCATATTACACATTTATATTGTGGGTAGATTATACTCATTCTTACTGAAATTTATGGTCAACTTCTTAAAGGTTATGTTTGAGCATTATCAGAGTATGTGTGTTGTGAATTCTTAATATGGCATATGTCTTATCTATGTAGTTGAACTTCAGGTTTTTTTTACTAATATAGTAAACGGTTTGATTGTGCAACTTTAATGTTAATAATGTAGTTTTGTTTACAAGAAATATGGCACCAAATAACAAGAGGGTGAATGAGGAAATTGAAGTGGAAAATGAGACATCGAATGTGCTAATTGGTCTAGAGAAACATTACATATATTTTGTGATTTATGTATCTAATTTGCTGAAAAGAGTAAGGGAAAATGTGGTGCAACGGTTTCACAAAGAATGTCATGGAAGTTGCTTGAGTCGGACTTTAGTAAAAAAACAAATTTGGCATATGAGAAGAATAAACTAAAAAATAAGTGGGATTGGATGAAAACTAGATGGAGCCTTTGGAGAGCACTCAAAGGAAAAGAGACGGGATTAGGTTGGAATCACGTAAAAGGAACAATAAGTGTTAGTGAGGAGTGGTGGAACAAAAGAATTGAGGTTAGCTATCTACTTGTACTTTTGCTTTCTTACCAACATTAGAAAATTAAACAAATTATAGTTTTCTTTCAAGTTGATTGTCATTTATTTTTTGTTTAGGAAAATGTGCATTTTAAAGCTTTTCAAGATGAAGGTATTGAACCTGAACTTGAATGTAAGATGAATCAACTTTTTGGAGTTTCGATTGCTCAAGGAGCGCTTAAGTTTTCTCCAGTTAAACGGGTAAAAGAGTATGCATCTTCTTCACCCATTAGCTGATGAACCCTATGTGTTTTGATTATGTCCAAACGTTTCAGAAGATGAAAACTTAATACTCCCCTACATATAGTTTATTGTTGACTAATATTTTTGTTTACTTAGTCTATGTGTAAGTTTCTCAGCAGGTGCTGAATGAATCATTTCTTGATTGCCTAAAGGACTCAGAAGATCTGTTTGCTGAAGTTAGAGTTTCAATAATTCAGAAGCTGGATGCTCCGCTCTGAAGCGGAAGTCTGCTAAAGCTCTCCTCAGAAGTTCTTTGCAATCAGAAGTTTTACCAATTTGATCAGAAGCTTAGTCACGGGTTCTGGATAGCATTTAATGCTCTGACAAGTGCATTTAATGCAAGGCGCCAAAAGTTCAAAAAGCTGTTTTGATGGAGCGCGCCTGTCTGTTCAAAAGAAACCAGAATTTCCTTGTCTACCCTTTGTTGATCCAATTGAAGAATGATTCCAGTCAACCTCATCTTTGATTTCAAATCACTTACCGGATCGAGTTAAAGAACAAGGATAACGGAATCAAAGTGTTTGAAGACCGTTTGAAGATTTGACAAATTAACGGCTACAACAACTGATGTCATCTCCTTCGAAGATTCAAACTCACCAACGATCATCTTCATTCACTATAAATAGTAGCCAAGCTCCAAAGCATCAAAACACGCGTGATCATCGAGAAAAATTTCAACGCACTGTTCTAACAAGAAAAACAGAGCAACACTTTCCATTCTCAATCTTTCTTAGCATAGTCTTAGTAAAGTGAGAGAGTGAAGAAAAACAAGTTCATAATAGGAATCTTGTAAACTGAGATCGTTTGTGATCTTCAGTTAGATTTAAAGAGAGAAATCTAGTTGAGATTAGAGTTGGGTGAGAAATCCAGAAAACAGAGTATTGTTTGTTCTGGTGGAAATCCTTTAACTCTTTTTAGGCTAGTCAGAACTAAGTGAGAAATTAGCTTAAGTTCTGTTGATGTAAAGGAGCTTCTGAACTTGCCATAAAAGTTCTGAATAGTGGATTTATAAAATCTCTGTAGGCTGCGACCTCAGGGGACAAGATGTAGTCACAGGACTTCTGTGGCGAACTTGGATAAATCGAATTGTTCAATCAGGATTTCCTGAATTTCTTTCTCCCTTCTTATACTTGTTATTTTTGCTTCAGTGTACTTGTTTATATTTAGTGCTGAAACAGATTTTCTCTAAAGTATCATTGTCTTTGTTCAGAAGACTGTCCAGAAGTTCTCAAATCAGAACTTCTGTTGCTGAAAACAGTCTAACTGTGTTTAGGCAGAATTTCCCTCAGAAGCAACTTCAGTTAGCTGGCTTCTGACTCTGAGGAAATTTGACTCTGAAATATAAGTTTCCCGAAAAACTTAGAAAATTTCCGTTTTCAACTTTGACACCTATTCACCCCCTCTAGGTGATTCTGTTCTTGATAGGGCCAACAAGTGGTATCAGAGCCAGGTTACTTCGCATATTTACTAAAGATCTAACAATCTAAGTGTAAGATCCTATCAGAATCAATATAGATGGCTAGTAGACACCAGCCTGAGAATTCTTCTCACTTCATAGTTCCAGAAGGTTCTTCCACTACTAGACCTCCATTATTTAATGGCAACAACTACTCATACTGGAAGAAAAGGATGATGTACTTCATCCAAGCTCAGAACATGAGTGCTTGGTATGTCATCACTGATGGTGATTTCATTCCTACCATAATGGAACAAGGTTTAGGGAATGTTGTTATTCCTCAGAGAGAATACACATATGACATTCTGAAAAAACTCCAAACTAATGCTTCAGCAATAAATATGTTGCATTGTGCACTTACAGCTACTGAATATAACAAAGTTTCTTCTTGTGAAACTGCACAGGATATTTGGAACAAGCTAGAAGTCACATATGAAGGAACAGGAAAAGTGAAGCAATCTAAAGTCAACCAACTCATGAGAGAATATGAGTTATTTGAAATGCTTGATAAAGAATCTATTTCAGATATGAACTCTAGATTCACCAAGATAGTCAATGACTTGAAGAGTTTAGGAAAGGACATTGAAGAATCTGATCGAGTGAAGAAGATTGTCAGAAGCCTACCAAGGTCTTGGCAAGCCAAGAAGACTGCTATTGAAGAAGTTCAGGACTTGAGCTATTACTTGTATGATGAGCTCATTGGGTCTCTAATTACTCATGAGATGTCATTAAAAAATCATGACCTAAGAGAAAGGTCAGAAGGAAAAAGAGTAGTCCTGAAAGCAGAATCTTCTGAAGAATCCTCTGAAGATGAGGAACTGGCTATGCTGACCAGGAAGTTCAAGAAGGCCTTTAGAAAAGGCAGAGGTGGAAACTACAAGAAGCCTTTCAGGAGCTTTGACAAGAAAACTCCTGATTCTGGTGAAAAGTTCAAGAGAGATCCAAACAAGCCTATTGTGTGCTATGGATGTCAGCAACCGGGACACATTGATGAGCCAACTTCTGAAGATGTCACAGGAGAAACTTCCGCACCTCCTGAAGCTACATATGATTCCGAGGTAAACATATCTTCTGAACAAAATATCTTTGATTCTCTTGAAGAACTCTATAGTATGTTCAAGTACCTGAAAAGGAAATTGGACAAGAGTGAGGCTGACAAGTTTCTTAGGTTTACTCAAGTTTTCTCTGACATGAAAGTGTTAGAAGAAAAACTGTGTAAACAGTTCAGCACTCCTGCTAATGGCTCTAAAGCCAAAGGCAAGGAAAAGCTGCCTCTGGGAAGTGATAAACCCCAGAAGAAGAAGAAGAAACCTGTCACTCCCTCTCTTCTGAAAGAGATAGCTTCTCCTCCTGATGTTGGCACCTCTGAGAGTGCTGTTATAGCCTCTGAAGATGTTGGTCCTTCTCAGAAGAAGAAGAAATCTCCCAAGAAGCAAAGGGAAAGATCCAAAAACCCTCCCTTTTGCAAACTTTGCAAGAGTGATGGTCACTGGTTGAAGGATTGCAAGTACCATATTAAAAACCTCTTGCAATCTGAGATATCATTAAAACCTGCTGAAGAGAAATCTAACTCTGAAGGACCCAATAAGGATTGGGTACCTGTCACTAATTGATTGTGTTGCAGGTGGCTCTGAGTGCTCCATCAATGTCAAAGCTGTGGTACATTGACAGTGGGTGCTCAAGGCATATGACAGGTGATGAAAAAGCATTCATCACATTTGATCCTAAAAGAGGTGGAAAAGTCAGCTTTGGAGATGCTCAGAAAGGAAGGATACTTGGTTCTGGATCTATAGGAACTAATCCTCCGATCCAAGATGTCTCCCTAGTCAGAGGCCTGAAGTTCAATCTCCTGAGTGTTGCACAACTGTGTGATAAAGGTAGAGATGTTGTCTTCAGCTCCTCTGGATGTAAAATCTTGGACAGTAAGTCAAGGGAAGTTATTCTAACTGCTCCTAGAGTTGAAAATGTTTTCATGCTGAACCTTGAGAATCTTTGCAAAAATATATGCTTGATGTCCAAAGAGGATACCTCCTGGCTCTGGCATAGAAGACTTGCTCATATGAGCATGGACCTTCTGGCCAAAGTAGCTAGAAATCAATTGGTTGAGGGTCTGCCTGAAATTAGTTTTAAAAAGAACCATTTATGCAATGCTTGCCAATCTGGTAAACAATCCAGAAGCTCTTTTAAAACCTAGAAAGTCATTTCAACTAAAAGACCTTTGGAATTACTTCATATGGATCTTTTTGGCCCTGTTCAACCAATGAGCATGGGTGGAAAGAAGTATGCCTTTGTCATTGTAGATGACTATTCAAGATTCACTTGGGTCATCTTGCTGTTTAGCAAAGATGAGTCACTTGGATGTTTCTCAGTTCTGATAAAGAAACTTGAGAATGAAAGGAATGAAAAGGTTGTTCATATCAGAAGTGATAATGGTGGAGAATTCAAAAACTTTAGGTTTGAAGAATTCTGTGAAACCAAGGGAATTGATCATAACTTTTCTGCTCCCAGAACTCCTCAACAAAATGGGGTAGTTGAAAGGAAGAATAGAACTCTGGTTGAGATAGCCAGAACTATGATCAATGAAAGAAGGCTTCCTAAGTACTTTTGGGGAGAAGCTGTGAACACAGCTTGCGATATTCTGAATAGAGTGCTAATCAGAAGCATTCTGAACAAGACCCCTTATGAACTCTGGAAAGGTCGAAAGCCTAAAATAGGTTATTTCAGAACCTTTGGTTGTAAGTGTTATGTTTTGAATACAAAAGAATATCTTTCAAAGTTTGATTCAAAGGCAGATGAGGCCATTTTTCTTGGTTACTCGACACATAGTAAAGCATATAGGGTTTTTAATAAGAGGACTCAAACTTTAGATGAATCTGTTCATGTACAGTTTGATGAGACTAACCCTGCAGATAGTAGAGCTCCTGATGAAGATGTAGTTCAAGCTCCTGAAGTTACATCTCCTGATGTAGAAGAAGAAGATGTTTCTCCCAGAGCTGCTGAAGTGGTTCCTCCTGTTGCTGAACAAGCTCAAGAAGTGAATCCCACTCCAGAAGTCAACTTCCTTCCAGAAGATGCTCCTATTTATGATTCAACAAATGATGAACAGGTTTCAAAAGACTCATTGGATGTACCAAGAGAAATTAGAGCTCATAGGAATCATTCCTTAGAGAACATAATTGACTCTGTTCATAATCCTGTCATGACCAGAGCTCAGCTTAGAAGATACATGGGGAATGTGGCTTTTGTGTCACTTCTGGAACCCAAGGACTTCTATGAAGCTGCTGATGATGATTCCTAGTTAATTGCAATGCAAGAAGAACTTGACCAGTTCAAAAGGTCAGAAGTTTGGACTTTGGTTCCCAGACCTAACAACATAAAGGTTGTTGGAACTAGATGGGTCCTGAAGAACAAGCTTGATGAATTTGGAAATGTTGTGAGGAACAAGGCAAGAGTTGTTGCTCAAGGTTACAGTCAGCAAGAAGGCATAGATTATGGTGAAACTTTTGCTCCTGTTGCAAGATTAGAAGCCATCAGAATCTTATGTGCTTTTGCATCATACAAAGGTTTTAAGCTCTTTCAAATGGATGTGAAAAGTGCATTCTTGAATGGTTACATTGATGAGGAAGTCTATGTGTCTCAACCTCCTGGTTTTGAAGATCATAAGTTTCCTGATCATGTTTACAAGCTGAAGAAAGCCTTGTATGGACTGAAACAAGCTCCCAGAGCTTGGTATGAGAGACTGACAAAGTTCCTTCTGTCTAAGGGATTTGTCAGAGGCTGTGTTGATACAACTCTGTTCACTCTGAAGAAGAACAAGGATATCCTTATAGCTCAGGTATATGTTGATGATATTATATTTGGTGCTACTAATGAATCTTTGTGCAGAGAGTTCAGTGACCACATGAAGGCTGAGTTTGAAATGTCTATGATGGGAGAATTAACCTTCTTCTTAGGACTTCAGATCAAGCAAAGTAATGATGGTGTGTTTATCAATCAAGCCAAGTACACTAGAGAAGTGCTGAAGAAATTTGGCATGATGGACTCTAATGCTCTTGATATTCCAATGGATGTCAGCAAAGACATGGATGATGAAGAGAAAGCTGGTAAACCTGTAGATATAAAAACCTACAGAGGTATGATTGGTTCTCTTTTATACCTAACAGCCAGCAGGCCAGATATACATTTTGCTGTGTGTTTTTGTGCTAGATATCAATCAAAGCCAACAGAGATTCATGATGTTGCTGTCAAAAGAATTCTCAGATATCTTAAAGGCACACCAGAAGCTGGTTTGTGGTATCCCTGTAGTTCTGATTTCACTCCTATATGATACACAGACTCTGACTATGGTAGAGATAAATTGAAAAGGGTCAGCACTTCTGGTGGTTGTCATTTTCTGGGGGAGTGCCTAGTCTCCTGGCATAGCAAGAAGCAAACCTCTGTGGCTCTCTCAACTGCTGAAGCTGAGTATGTTGCTGCTGGAAGTTGTGTTTCTCAGATGCTCTGGATCAAGCAACAAATTGCTGACTATGGAGTCATCCCTGGAACAATTATAGTCTACTGTGATAACAAGAGTGCAATTGATCTTTCAAAAAATCCTATTCAGCACAGCAGGATGAAGCATGTTCATATTAGGCATCACTTTCTGAGAGATCATGTTCTGAAGAAGGATATTATCATTACTCATGTTCCCTCTGAAGAGAATCTTGCTGACATGTTTACTAAGCCTCTGGCTGGTAATTCCTTCAGCAACTTACGAGAAGGCATTGGTATGACTTATCCACTTCAATAACTTAGCTTAATTATTTCTGTGTGTCTTAAGTGATTAATCGTTTAAGATAATTAAGTGATAATTAATTCTAATCATGATTTGACATTTAAGCATGCGTTATCTACTGCATTTTACGGCGCTGTTTTGTGGTTAACGGTTATCTGCTCCCTTTTAAACGGTGTGTATTTGCTTTTTGAATTGGAACGGTATTCTTGTTTGGGTATAAATAGGGGTTTTCCATACTTAGAAGTTTTTACTCTCATTTTCATTGCGATTAGAATTTCCATAGATTTTCTGTGTTCTCTTCTCTCAAAATTCTTAACCTAATTTCTTATATTCTCAACAATGGCTCAAGAAATCACTGTCACTCACATCTTTTCTGATGAACCCTAAGTGTTTTGATTATGTCCAAACGTTTCAGAAGATGAAAACTTAATTCTATCTCACATATAGATTATTGTTGACTAATATTTTTGTTTTAGTCTATGTGTAAGTTACTCAGCAGGTGCTGAATGAATCTTTTTCGGATTGCCTAAAGGACTCAGGAGTTTTGTTTGCTGAAGTCAGAGTTTCAACGATTCAGAAGCTGGAACTCCTCCGCTCTGAAGCCTAAGTCTGCTAAAGCTCTCCTCAGAAGTTCCTTGCAATCAGAAGTTATGCCAATTTGATCAGAAGTCTAGACAACTGGAAATAAGCTTCTGAAAGCTTAGTCACGGATTTGTTTGAGCATTTAATGCTCTGACACTTGCATTCAATGCAAGGCGCCAAAAGTTCAAAAAGCTGTTTTGATGGAGCGCGCTTGTCTGTTCAAGAGAAACCGGAATTTCCTTGTCTACCCTTTGTTGATCTAATTGAAGAATGATTCTGTCATCCTCATCCTTGATTTCAAATCACTTACCGGATTTAGTTAAAGAACAAGGATAACGGAATCAAAGTGTTTGAAGACCGTTTGAAGACTTGACAAATTAACGGCTACAACAACTGATGTCATCTCCTTTGAAGTTTCAAACTCCACAACGGTCATCTTCAATCACTATAAATAGTAGCCAAGCTCCAATGCATCAACACACGCATGATCATCGAGCAAAATCTTAACGCACTGTTTTAAACAAGAAAACAGAGCAACTTTTCCATTCTCAATCTTTCTTAGCATAGTCTTACTAAAGTGAGAGAGTGAAGAAAAACAAGTTCATAATAGGAATCTTGTAAACTGAGATCGGTTGTGATCTTCAGTTAGATTTAAAGAGAGAAATCTAGTTGAGATTAGAGTTGGGTGAGAAATCCAGAAAACAGAGTATTATTTTGTTCTGGTGGAAATCCTTTAACTCTTTTTAGACTAGTCAGAACTAAGTGAGAAATTAGCTTAAGTTCTGTTGATGTAAAGGAGCTTCTGAACTTGCCATAAAAGTTCTGAATAGTGGATTTATAAAATCTCTGAAGGCTGCGACCTCAGGGGACAAGACGTAGTCACAGGACTTCTGTGGCGAACTTGGATAAATCGAATTGTTCAATCAGGACCTCCTGAACTTCTTTCTCCCTCTTATACTTGTTATTATTGCTTCTGTGTACTTGCTTATATTTAGTGCTGAAACAGATTTTCTGTAAGTATCATTGTCTTTGTTCAGAAGACTGTCCAGAAGTTCTCTTACCGAACTTCTGTTGCTGAAAGCAGGCTAACTGTGTATAGGCAGAATTTTCCTCAGAAGCAAATTCTATAAACTTGCTTCTGACTCTGGAAAGTTTGACTCTGAAATTTAAGTTTCTTTAAAAACTTAGAAATTTTCAGTTTTCAACTTAGACACCTATTCACCCCCCTCTAGGTGATTCTGTTCTTGTTAGGGCCAACAAGTGGTATCAGAGCGAAGGTCACTTCGCATATTTACTAAAGATCTAACAATCTAAGTGTAAGATCCTATCAGAATCAATAGAGATGGCTAGTAGACACCAGCCTGAGAATTCTTCTCACTTCATAGTTCCAGAAGGTTCTTCCACTACTAGACCTCCATTGTTTAATGGCAACAACTACTCATACTGGAAGAAAAGGATGATGTACTTCATCCAAGCTCAGAACATGAGTGCTTGGTATGTCATCACTAATGGTAATTTCATTCCTACCAGAATGGAACAAGGTTTAGGGGATGTTGTTATTCCTCAGAGAGAATATACAGATGACATTCTGAAAAAACTCCAAACTAATGCTTCAGCAATAAATATGTTGCATTGTGCACTTACAGCTACTGAATATAACAAAGTTTCCTCTTGTGAAACAGCACAGGATATTTGGAACAAGCTAGAAGTCACATATGAAGGAACAGGAAAAGTGAAGCAATCTAAAGTCAACCAACTCATGAGAGAATATGAGTTATTTGAAATGCTTGATAAAGAATCTATTTCAGATATGAATTCTAGATTCACCAAGATAGTCAATGACTTGAAGAGCTTAGGAAAAGACATTGAAGAATCTGATCGAGTGAAGAAGATTGTCAGAAGCTTACCAAGGTCTTGGCAAGCCAAGAAGACTGCTATTGAAGAAGTTCAGGACTTGAGCTATTACTTGTATGATGAACTCATTGGGTCCTTAATCACTCATGAGATGTCATTAAAGAATCATGACTTAAGAGAAAAGTCAGAAGGAAAAAGAGTTGTCCTGAAAGCAGAATCTTCTGAAGAATCCTCAGAAGATGAGGAACTGGCTATGCTGACCAGGAAGTTCAAGAAGGCCTTTAGGAAAGGCAGAGGTGGAAACTACAAGAAGCCTTTCAGGAGCTTTGATAAGAAAACTCCTGATTCTGGTGAAAAGTTCAAGAGAGATCCAAACAAGCCAATTGTGTGCTATGGATGTCAGCAACCGGGGCACATTAAGCCTAACTGCCCGGAGTTGAAGAAAGATAAGAAAAAGTTCAAGAAAGCTATGCTGGCTGCCTGGTCAGACTCTGAGACCAGCAGTGATCCTGAAGAAAAGGAAGAGCAAGCTCAGATTTGTTTTATGGCTATTGATGAGCCAACTTCTGAAGATGTCACAGGAGAAACTTCCGCACCTCCTGAAGTTACATATGATTCCGAGGTAAACATATCTTCTGAACAGAATATCTTTGATTCTCTTGAAGAACTCTATAGTATGTTCAAGTACCTGAAAAGGAAATTGGACAAGAGTGAGGCTGACAAGTTTCTTAGGTTTACTCAAGTCTTTTCTGACATGAAAGTATTAGAAGAGAAGCTGTGTAAACAGTTCAGCATTCCTGCTGATGGCTCTAAAGCCAAAGGCAAGAACAAGCTGCCTCTGGGAAGTGATAAACCCCAGAAGAAGAAGAAACCTGTCACTCCCTCTCTTCTGAAAGAGATAGCTTCTCCTCCTGATGTTGGTACCTCTGAGAGTGCTGTTATAGCCTCTGAAGATGTTGGTCCTTCTCAGAAGAAGAAGAAATCTCCCAAGAAGCAAAGGGAAAGATCCAAGAACCCTCCCTTTTGCAAGCTCTGTAAAAGTGATGGTCATTGGTTAAAGGATTGCAAGTACCATATTAAAAATCTCTTGCAATCTGAGATATCATTAAAACCTGCTGAAGAGAAATCTAACTCTGAAGGACCCAATAAGGATTGGGTACCTGTCACTAATTGATTGTGTTGCAGGTGGCTCTGAGTGCTCCATCAATGTCAAAGCTGTGGTACATTGACAGTGGGTGCTCAAGGCATATGACAGGTGATGAAAAAGCATTCATCACATTTGTTCCTAAAAGAGGTGGAAAAGTCAGCTTTGGAGATGCTCAGAAAGGAAGGATTCTTGGTTCTGGATCCATAGGAACCAACCCTCCGATCGAAGATGTCTCCCTAGTCAGAGGTCTGAAGTTCAATCTCCTGAGTGTTGCACAACTGTGTGATAAAGGTAGAGATGTTGTCTTCAGCTCCTCTGGATGTAAAATCTTGGACAGTAAGTCAAGGGAAGTTATTCTAACTGCTCCTAGAGTTGAAAATGTTTTCATGCTGAACCTTGAGAATCTTTGCAAAAATATATGCTTGATGTCCAAAGAGGATACCTCCTGGCTCTGGCATAGAAGACTTGCTCATGTGAGCATGGACCTTCTGGCCAAAGTTGCTAGAAATCAATTGGTTGAGGGTCTGCCTGAAATTAGTTTTAAAAAGAATCATTTGTGCAATGCTTGTCAATCTGGTAAACAATCCATAAGCTCTTTTAAAACTAAGAAAGTCATTTCAACTAAAAGACCTTTGGAATTACTTCATATGGATCTTTTTGGCCCTGTTCAACCAATGAGCATGGGTGGAAAGAAGTATGCCTTTGTCATTATAGATGACTATTCAAGATTCACTTGGGTCATCTTGCTGTCTAGCAAAGATGAGTCACTTGGATGTTTCTCAGTTCTGATAAAGAAACTTCAGAATGAAAGGAATGAAAAGGTTGTCCATATCAGAAGTGATAATGGTGGAGAATTCAAAAACTTTAGGTTTGAAGAATTCTGTGAAACCAAGGGAATTGATCATAACTTTTCTGCTCCCAGAACTCCTCAACAAAACGGGGTGGTTGAAAGGAAGAATAGAACTCTGGTTGAGATAGCCAGAACTATGATCAATGAAAGAAGGCTTCCAAAAGTACTTTTGGGGAGAAGCTGTGAACACAGCTTGCTATGTTCTGAATAGAGTGCTAATCAGAAGCATTCTGAACAAGACTCCTTATGAACTATGGAAAGGTCGAAAGCCTAAAATAGGTTATTTCAGAACCTTTGGTTGTAAGTGTTATGTTTTGAATACAAAAGAATATCTTTCAAAGTTTGATTCAAAGGCAGATGAGGCCATTTTTCTTGGTTACTCAACACATAGTAAAGCATATAGGGTTTTTAATAAGAGGACTCAAACTTTAGATGAATCTGTTCATGTACAGTTTGATGAGACTAACCCTGCAGATAGTAGAGCTCCTGATGAAGATGTAGTTCAAGCTCCTGAAGTAACATCTCCTGTTGAAGAAGAAGATGTTTCTCCCAGAGCTGCTGAAGTGGTTCCTCCTGTTGCTGAACAAGCTCAAGATGAGAATCCTACTCCAGAAGTCAACTTCCTTCCAGAAGATGCTCCTATATATGATTCAACAAATGATGAACAGGTTTCAGAAGACTCTTTGGATGTACCAAGAGAAGTTAGAACTCACAGGAATCATTCCTTAGAGAACATCATTGACTCTGTTCATAATCCTGTCATGACCACAGCTCAGCTCAGAAGATACATGGGGAATGTGGCTTTTGTGTCACTTCTGGAACCCAAGGACTTCTATGAAGCTGCTGACGATGACTCATGGTTGATGGCAATGCAAGAAGAACTTGACCAGTTCAAAAGGTCAGAAGTTTGGACTTTGGTTCCCCGACCTAACAACATAAAGATTGTTGGAACTAGATGGGTTCTGAAGAACAAGCTTGATGAATTTGGAAATGTTGTGAGGAACAAGGCAAGACTTGTTGCTCAAGGTTACAGTCAGCAAGAAGGCATAGATTATGGTGAAACTTTTGCTCCTGTTGCAAGATTAGAAGCCATTAGAATCTTATGTGCTTTTGCATCATACAAAGGTTTCAAGCTCTTTCAAATGGATGTGAAAAGTGCATTCTTGAATGGTTACATTGATGAGGAAGTCTATGTGTCTCAACCTCCTGGTTTTGAAGATCCTAAGTTTCCTGATCATGTGTACAAGCTAAAGAAAGCCTTGTATGGACTGAAACAAGCTCCCAGAGCTTGGTATGAGAGGCTGACAAAGTTCCTTCTGTCTAAAGGATTTGTCAGAGGCTGTGTTGACACAACCCTGTTCACTCTGAAGAAGAACAAGGATATCCTTATAGCTCAGGTATATGTTGATGATATTATATTTGGTGCTACTAACGAATCTTTGTGCAGAGAGTTCAGTGACCACATGAAGGCTGAGTTTGAAATGTCTATGATGGGAGAATTAACCTTCTTCCTAGGACTTCAGATCAAGCAAAGCAATGATGGGGTGTTTATCAATCAAGCTAAGTACACTAGAGAAGTGCTGAAGAAATTTGGCATGATGGATTCTAATGCTGTTGATATTCCAATGGATGTCAGCAAAGACATTGATGATGAAGAGAAAGCTGGTAAACCTGTAGATATAAAAACCTACAGAGGTATGATTGGCTCTCTTTTATACCTAACAGCCAGCAGGCCAGATATACATTTTGCTGTGTGTTTTTGTGCTAGATATCAGTCTAAACCAAGAGAGATTCATGATGTTGCTGTCAAAAGAATTCTCAGATATCTTAAAGGCACACCAGAAGCTGGTTTGTGGTATCCCTGTAGTTCTGATTTCACTCCTATAGGATACACAGACTCTGACTATGGTAGAGATAAATTGAAAAGGGTCAGCACTTCTGGTGGTTGTCATTTTCTGGGGGAGTGCCTAGTCTCCTGGCATAGCAAGAAGCAAACCTCTGTGGCTCTCTCAACTGCTGAAGCTGAGTATGTTGCTGCTGGAAGTTGTGTTTCTCAGATGCTCTGGATCAAGCAACAAATTGCTGACTATGGAGTCATCCCTGGAACAATTACAATTTACTGTGATAACAAAAGTGCTATTGATCTTTCAAAGAATCCTATTCAGCACAGCAGGATGAAGCATGTTCATATTAGACATCACTTTCTGAGAGATCATGTTCTGAAGAAGGATATTATCATTACTCATGTTCCCTCTGAAGAAAATCTTGCTGACATGTTTACTAAGCCTCTGGCTGGTATGTCTTTCAGCAACTTACGAGAAGGCATTGGTATGACTTATCCCCTTCAATAACTTAGACTAATTATTTCTGTATGTCTTAAGTGATTAATCGTTTGAGATAATTAAGTTATAATTAATTCTAATCATGATTTGACTTGTAAGCATGCGTTATCTACTGCCATTTTACGGCGTTGTTCTGTGTTTAACAGTTATTTGTTCCCTTTTAAACGGTGTTTACTTGCTTTTTGAATTGGAACGGTTTCTTGTTTGGGTATAAATAGAGGTTTTCCATACTTAGCAATTTTTACTTGCATTTTTTCATTGCTATTAGAATCGCCATTGTTGTCTGTGCTTTTCTCCTCTCAAAATCTTAACCTAATTTCCTATTTCTCCTAAATGGCTCTAGAAATCACTGTCACTCATCTCTTCACTTCTGAGAGCAAAAAGAAAGTTAGCGAATCTAGGGTTTTTACTTCTAGGTTCCTAGATGACGAAGTTAAAACTACTGAACCTATCTCAAACTGGCTTAGTGCTCAAAACTGGAATTCATTCGTTTCTCTCGATGAATTCATTTACCCTAAGTTAGTCACCGAATTCTACCAAAACCTCCATTTCTTTTCTAATGAGGAGGATGTTCTTCACTCGGTTGTTGGGGATGTTGAGATTGAGGTCAGCAGGGCTTCTATCTCTCAAGCTATTGGTGTTGATGATGAAGGAATCATCGTTGGTGATGATGGTTCTGTTGATGGGTTTTCTGAAGTGAATTGGGCTAGACCAGATCTGAGTGCCAAGGAAACGTATGCAACGTGGCTCTCACAGCATCAGAGGTGGGCACATTATCTCACTACTAATGTGTTTCTTCCAAAGGCTGGAGGAGTCAACTGTGTTTCCAATAGAGAACGAGTTTTCATGTGGCATCTGGTCAACCAGAAGAAGATTAATCTCCCTGCCATGCTGATAAGGCAGATGAAGAATGTCACTACTTCTAGTGCTCTTGCCTATGGTTCCCTCCTGACGAGGCTCTTTGAAGCTGCCTCTGTGGTTATCTCAGGAGAAGGTGTAACCAGTAGAAGTACGGTTCTGAAGATGCATACCTTCAGGAACCTTTCCTTTGGTGTAACTCCAAAGAAGAAGGAGAATGCTCCCTCTGTGAGCGCTGCTCAGAAGGAGATTGTGAAGCCAAGTGTGCTGAAAGGAAAGGATATTGCCAATAAGGGCAAAGGAAAGAAAGGATCCAGCAGAGTGGTCCTAACTGTTGAGAAAGTGGTTGGTTCCGAACCAACGGTTGTTCCTGAAAAGGATGTCCAGGATGCTGAGGAAGCACGCCTTGCTGAGAAAGAGAAGGCTGCTGAAGCTGAAAAGGTTGCAAGAGTTGTGGCTCTTGCTGAAGAGAAAAGAAAGAAGAAGGAAGCAGAGGACAAGTTAGCTGCTGAGCGAGAAATTGCTGCAAAGGCTAAGGCCGATGCAAGACTTTTAGAATGCGCTGCTGAACTTGAGAATGCGGAGTTCTCAAAGGTAGTTGAGACTTCAGAGGAAGAAGGGAATCTTGAGAATGTCTCACTATCTTCTCGGATTGTTGAGAATGTCTCCCTTTCTACCAGAATTGGAAAGAAGACTGCTGCAAAACGAAGGGTTCTGAAGAAGAAGGACTTCGTTATTGCCTCAAGTGCTGAATTAGAGGAACATGTCACTCAGGAACCGGAAGATGCTGATAAAGACTTATCAGAGATTTCTGATAAAGAGAATGTTGATGCTCCTCTGATTGAAGAGCTGTCAGAAGAGAGTGAACCAGAAGATGAAGAGGTTCTTCATGGTGCTAAACAGTTTGTTGAGAATGTTGACGATGAACACTTCATTGACAACGTTCTTCTGAATCAAGGAAGAAACCCTGGTGATAGGGATGCCTCTGAAACGCTGTTCAGAATGCTCATTTATATGCTGAGCCCATTTCAACTTTTGATCCTAATGCCTCTGAACAGGTTATCTCATCTCCTACTCTTACTCCTCATCCATCTCCCTCACTACCTTCTGTCACAGAAGTAAGTGAATCTCAGACTTTCATTCCTCCAACAACTTCAACATCTGAAGGTGTTCCTCCTCCATCTACTCTTCCTTCTGGATCCTATTCAGAAGTGAATCTGTCCTCTGGACCAATCTTCACTGATTCCATTTCTACTTCTACTACTCCTTCTCTATCATCTTCTGCTGTACTTCCATCAACTGGAATTACTGCTCCTCCCTTTTCAACACCTTTTTCAATTCCTTCAACCTTACCTCCCTGTACAAATACTTTCTCTTCCTCTTTCTCACATACAATTCCTTCCACACAAACTTTTGTTCCTCCTCTCTCAACCCCTGGACATACACCTCCTGTGTGTGATCCCTTAACTTCCTTCCCCACTCCTTCAGGTTTTGCTGGGTTGTCCTCCAACTATGACTTCCTGCGCAAACACTTGAATCGAGAAGATTTGGATAACAGGTTTGGAAGTTTTGGCTTCATGGGCAGAGCTTCTGGTATTTCCGAAGCTGGAGGTGCCCCCAGTGTTGAAGAATTGAGAAGAATGGGTCAGAGTGGCTCAGATGAACTGCTGAATAGATTTGCTGGTATAGGGCAAAGGACTTCTGCTGCTGACATGTATGCTCAGGGCATTGTGCTGCACGAATTACATTCTTTGAAAGCTCAGAACCTGCAGCTCATGACTATGCTTCAAATGCAAGATCCTTCTGTTTATATACGCAATCTTTCTACACTTCATCTAGCTACATATGATGAGCTGTACAAATTGAGAGAATTAGCTCTGACTCTTCCTTCTCTGGACAATATTGCTCTTGCTTCTTCTCTGAAGGTCAATGAGAATTTGGAGATATTGACAGAAGAAGTCAAGGAAGCAAACGAGCATTATGAGGCTCATGAGAAGATGCTCCCTAGTAAGATTGAAGACCTGCAAAGTACTGCAAATCACATTCTGAGAGAAGTGAAATCTTCTGCTCAAGGTTCTTCATCTTCAGGAGCTGCAAAGATTGTATATGACATCACTCCTGATCTCAACAATCGACTCTCCAACATTGAGTCCGCCGTAACTGCTCAGAATGCACAGATTGCTGAGCTCACTGAACTTCTGAAGGTTATGCACACTGAGGCACGTCAACAAGAAAAGACTCTTCACAATTGCTATAGGTTTGTTCGAGGACAGACTTATATTCAGAATGAGCACCTCACTGCTGCTGTGTATGCTAACAATAGGTTGATCAAGCTCCTTCTTGATGATGTTCAGAAACAGCGACCTATGTCTGGTCAGACCTTTGATCATATGAAGACCATTGATGATGACTTCAGAAGACGAATGGATATGATCAATACTGTGCGACCAACTCCTGTGCAATATCAGACTGCTCTGAATGTTCAACAAAAATTGAAGTCTCAGGGTGCTCTTGGTGTTGCTGTTGGTTCTGGTCAAACGGGGGAGAAGTCTGGTCAGAAGAGATCAAGTGCTGCTGAAGGTTCTAGTGATGTTCCTCCTCCTCAGAAGAAACCTAGGAACTTGTAATCGTTTAGGACTTAAGCTTCTTAGCTAGGTTCTGGGTTGGGTAGTTTGTGTCTTAGGACTTTTTCTGCTCTTCTGATTATTTTGCTTCTTATGTTATCTTCTGAATGATCTTATATACACTGAATCTTTTCTATACTTTCTTGCATATCTGACTTCTTACCCTTTGCTTATGTTTCTTTTTAACTTAGTAAATTACACTTCATTAAATCTAACAACTTGATCTTAAGTCTTATTAAGTTTATACAGATTGCTGAAGTTCACCATTTTCACTAAAATGGGGGAGTTAATTTACTCAGAAGTTTTTGAAACATGTGCATAAGGAAGTCTTTCTCTAAAACTCATGTTTTCTTTTACCTTCTGACCACGGTTTGTCCATAACCAAAATGGGGGAGAATGATGAACCCTAAGTGTTTTGATTATGTCCAAACGTTTCAGAAGATGAAAACTTAATTCTATCTCACATATAGATTATTGTTGACTAATATTTTTGTTTTAGTCTATGTGTAAGTTACTCAGCAGGTGCTGAACGAATCTTTTTCGGATTGCCTAAAGGACTCAGGAGTTTTGTTTGCTGAAGTCAGAGTTTCAACGATTCAGAAGCTGGAACTCCTCCGCTCTGAAGCCTAAGTCTGCTAAAGCTCTCCTCAGAAGTTCCTTGCAATCAGAAGTTATGCCAATTTGATCAGAAGTCTAGACAACTGGAAATAAGCTTCTGAAAGCTTAGTCACGGATTTGTTTGAGCATTTAATGCTCTGACACTTGCATTCAATGCAAGGCGCCAAAAGTTCAAAAAGCTGTTTTGATGGAGCGCGCTTGTCTGTTCAAGAGAAACCGGAATTTCCTTGTCTACCCTTTGTTGATCTAATTGAAGAATGATTCTGTCATCCTCATCCTTGATTTCAAATCACTTACCGGATTTAGTTAAAGAACAAGGATAATGGAATGAAAGTGTTTGAAGACTTGACAAATTAACGGCTACAACAACTGATGTCATCTCCTTTGAAGTTTCAAACTCCACAACGGTCATCTTCAATCACTATAAATAGTAGCCAAGCTCCAATGCATCAACACACGCATGATCATCGAGCAAAATCTTAACGCACTGTTTTAAACAAGAAAACAGAGCAACTTTTCCATTCTCAATCTTTCTTAGCATAGTCTTAGTAAAGTGAGAGAGTGAAGAAAAACAAGTTCATAATAGGAATCTTGTAAACTGAGATCGGTTGTGATCTTCAGTTAGATTTAAAGAGAGAAATCTAGTTGAGATTAGAGTTGGGTGAGAAATCCAGAAAACAGAGTATTGTTTTGTTCTGGTGGAAATCCTTTAACTCTTTTTAGACTAGTCAGAACTAAGTGAGAAATTAGCTTAAGTTCTGTTGATGTAAAGGAGCTTCTGAACTTGCCATAAAAGTTCTGAATAGTGGATTTATAAAATCTCTGAAGGCTGCGACCTCAGGGGACAAGACGTAGTCACAGGACTTCTGTGGCGAACTTGGATAAATCGAATTGTTCAATCAGGACCTCCTGAACTTCTTTCTCCCTCTTATACTTGTTATTATTGCTTCTGTGTACTTGCTTATATTTAGTGCTGAAACAGATTTTCTGTAAGTATCATTGTCTTTGTTCAGAAGACTGTCCAGAAGTTCTCTTACCGAACTTCTGTTGCTGAAAGCAGGCTAACTGTGTATAGGCAGAATTTTCCTCAGAAGCAAATTTTATAAACTTGCTTCTGACTCTGGAAAGTTTGACTCTGAAATTTAAGTTTCTTTAAAAACTTAGAAATTTTCAGTTTTCAACTTAGACACCTATTCACCCCCCTCTAGGTGATTCTGTTCTTGTTAGGGCCAACATTTTCCACTGAATCAAAGAAGAAAGTTAGCGAATCTAGGGTATTCACCTCTAGGTTCCTAGATGATGAAGTTAAATCCACTGAACCTATTTCAAAATGGCTTAGCGCTCAAAACTGGAATTCTTTCGTTTCTCTCGATGAATTCATTTATCCTAAGTTAGTCACCGAATTCTATCAGAACCTCCATTTCTTTTCTAGTGAGGAGGATGTTCTACACTCTGAAGTCGGGGAAATTGAGATTGAGGTCAGCAGGGCTTCTTTTTCTCAAGTGATCGGTATTGATGATGAAGGAATCATCATTGGTGATGATGGTTTTACAGAAGCCAACTGGGCTAGACCAGATCTAAGTGCCAAGGAAACTTATGCCACCTGGCTCACTCAGCACCAGAGGTGGGCACACTATTTGACAACTAATGTTTTTCTTCCGAAGGCTGGAGGGGTTAATGGTGTTTCCAACCGGGAAAGAGTGTTTATGTGGCATCTGGTCAACCGGAAGAAGATCAATCTACCTGCCATGCTGATAAGGCAGATGAAGAATGTAACTACCGTGAGTGCATTAGCATATGGCTCACTTCTGACTAGGTTGTTTGAGGCAGCCTCTGTTGTGGTTTCAGGAGAATGTGTTACAAGTAGGAGTACGGTTCTGAAGATGCATACCTTCAGGAACCTCAACTTTGGTGTGACTCCGAAGAAGAATGAGAAGGGCTCCTCTGTGAGTATTGCTCAGAAGGAAATTGTTGAGGCTGCTGTACAGAAAGGAAAGAATGCTGCCAAGAAGGGCAAGGGAAAGAAGGGATCAAGTAAGTTGGTCCTGACTGTTGAGAAGGTGGTTGTCTCAGAACCTCTTCCCACGATGGTTCAAACAACAATCAGTGTTGAACCCTCTGGCAAGATCGTTGCTGAGAAGCCAAAGGATGTTCCTGAGAAGGAAGCTCAGGATGCTGAGGACGCACGCCTTGCTGAAAGAGAGAAGGCTGATGAAGCTGAGAAGGTTGCAAGGGTTGTGGCTCTTGCTGATAAGAAAAGAAAGTAGAAGGAAGCAGAAGACAAGTTAGCAGCTGAAAGAGAAATTGCTGCAAAGGCTAAGGCCGATGCAAGACTTATAACATGTGATGCTGAACTTCAGGATGCGGAGTTCTCAAAGGAAGTTGAGGCTTCAGAAGAAGGAGAGAAACTTGAGAATATCTCTCTGTCCTCTCGGATACTTGAGAATATCTCTCTCTCCACCAGAATTGGAAAGAAGGTTGTTGCAAAACGAAGGTCGCTGAGGAAAAAGGACTTCGTTGTTGCCCCCAGTGCTGAATTAGAGGATCCTGTTGTTCAGGAACCGGAAGCTGCTGATGAAGACATGTTGGAGATGTCTGCTGAAGAGGATGTTGATGCTCCTCTGATTGAAGAGCTGTCAGAAGAGAGTGAACCAGAAGATGAAGAGGTTCTTCAGGGTGCTAAACAGTTTGTTGAGAATGTTGATGATGAAAATTTCATTGACAACATTCTTCTGAATCAAGGAAGAAACCCTGGTGATAGGGATGCCTCTGAAACGCTGATCAGAATGGCTCATATCTTTGCTGAGCCCATTTCTATGTTTGATCCAAACGCCTCTGAACAGGTTATCTCATCTCCCACTCTCACTCCCCATCCATCTCCTTCACTATCTTCTGTCACAGAAGTGAGTGAATCTCACACTTCCATTCCTCCCACAACTTCAACTTCTGAGGTTGTACCTCCTCCAATTATTCCTCCTTCTGGATCCTTTTCAGAAGTGAACCTAAACACTGCTCCAATTTTCACAGACTCCATAGCCACATCCACTACCTCCTCCATTCATACTTCCTCTGTAAGTCCATCAATTGGATTTACTGCTCCATCTTTCTCACTACCATCCACACTACCTCCCATCTCAACCTCACATACAATCCCTTCCTCAACCACTTCAATTCCTCCACTCTCAACCTCTGGACACGCACCTCCTGTGTGTGATCCCTTAACTACCTCCTCCACTACTTCTTGTTTTGCTGGGTTGTCATCCAACTATGACTTCCTACGCAAACACATGAATCGAGATGATCTGGATACCAGGTTTGGTAGTTTTGGCTTCATGGGCAGAGCTTCTGGTGTATCCGAAGCTGGTGGTGCTCCCAGTGTTGAGGAGTTGAGAAGAATGAGTCAGAGTGGCTCTGATGAATTGCTGAACAGATTTGCTGGTATGGGGCAAAGGACTTCTGCTGCTGACATGTATGCTCAGGGCATTGTGCTGCAAGAATTACACTCCTTGAAAGCTCAGAACCTGCAGCTCATGATTATGCTTCAAATGCAGGACCCTTCTGTCTACATACGCAATCTTTCTACACTTCATCTAGCTACCTATGAAGAGCTGTACAAGTTGAGAGAATTAGCTCTGACTCTTCCTTCATTGGACAACATTGCTCTTGCTTCTTCTCTGAAGGTCAATGAGAATTTGGAGATATTGACAGAAGAAGTCAAGGAAGCAAACGAGCATTATGAGGCTCATGAGAAGATGCTCCCAAGTAAGATTGATGACCTGCAAAGTACTGCCAATCACATTCTGAGAGAAGTGAAATCTTCTGCTCAAGGTTCATCATCTTCCGGGGCTGCAAAGATTGTATATGAGATCACTCCTGATCTCAACAATCGACTCTCCAACATTGAGTCTGCTGTATCTGCTCAGAACGCACAGATTGCTGAGCTTACTGAACTTCTGAAGGTTATGCACACTCAAGCACGTGAACAAGAGAAGACTCTTCACAATTGCTATAGGTTTGTTCGAGGACAGACTTATATTCAGAATGAGCATCTTACTGCTGCTGTGTATGCTAACAATCGGTTGATCAAGCTCCTTCTGGAAGACGTTCAGAGACAGCGACCTATGTCTGGTCAGACCTTTGATCATATGAAGACCATTGATGATGACTTCAGAAGAAGAATGGATATGATCAACACTGTGAGGCCAACTCCTCAGCAATATCAGACTGCACTGAATGTTCAGCAAAAATTGAAATCTCAGGGTGCTCTGGGTGTTGCTCTTGGTTCTGGTCAAACGGGGGAGAAGTCTGGTCAGAAGAGATCAAGTGCTGCTGAAGGTTCTAGTGATGTCCTAGGAACTTGTAATCTTTTTAGGACTTAAGCTTCTTAGCTAGGTTCTGGGTTGGGTAGTCTTTGTCTTAGGACTTTTTCTGCTCCTCTGATTTTTTTGTTTCATATGTTGTCTTCTGATGAACTTATATACACTGAATCCTTCTTATCTTATACTTTCTTGTGTCTCTGACTTCTTACTTTTTGCTTATGTTTCTTTTTGACTTAGTAAATTATACTTCACTAAAATCTAACAACTTGATCTTAAGTCACTTCTAAGTTTTTACAGATTGCTGAAGTTCACCATTTACACTAAAATGGGGGAGTTAACTTACTTAGAGGTTATGAAACATATGTATCAGGAAGTCATTTTCTAACCCTCATGTTTTCTGTTACCTTCTGACCACGGTTTGTCCATAACCAAAATGGGGGAGAATGATGAACCCTATGTGTTTTGATTATGTCCAAACGTTTCAGAAGATGAAAACTTAATACTCCCTTACATATAGTTTATTGCTGACTAATATTTTTGTTTACTTAGTCTATGTGTAAGTTTCTCAGCAGGTGCTGAATGAATCATTTCTTGATTGCCTAAAGGACTCAGAAGATCTGTTTGCTGAAGTTAGAGTTTCAATAATTCAGAAGCTGGATGATCCGCACTGAAGCGGAAGTCTGCTAAAACTCTCCTCAGAAGTTCTTTGCAATCAGAAGTTTTACCAATTTGATCAGAAGCTTAGTCACGGGTTCTGGATAGCATTTAATGCTCTGACAAGTGCATTTAATGCAAGGCGCCAAAAGTTCAAAAAGCTGTTTTGATGGAGCGCGCCTGTCTGTTCAAAAGAAACCAGAATTTCCTTGTCTACCCTTTGTTGATCCAATTGAAGAATGATTCCAGTCAACCTCATCTTTGATTTCAAATCACTTACCGGATCGAGTTAAAGAACAAGGATAACGGAATCAAAGTGTTTGAAGACCGTTTGAAGATTTGACAAATTAACGGCTACAACAACTGATGTCATCTCCTTCGAAGATTCAAACTCACCAACGGTCATCTTCATTCACTATAAATAGTAGCCAAGCTCCAAAGCATCAAAACACGCGTGATCATCGAGAAAAATTTCAACGCACTGTTCTAACAAGAAAAACAGAGCAACACTTTCCATTCTCAATCTTTCTTAGCATAGTCTTAGTAAAGTGAGAGAGTGAAGAAAAACAAGTTCATAATAGGAATCTTGTAAACTGAGATCGTTTGTGATCTTCAGTTAGATTTAAAGAGAGAAATCTAGTTGAGATTAGAGTTGGGTGAGAAATCCAGAAAACAGAGTATTGTTTGTTCTGGTGGAAATCCTTTAACTCTTTTTAGGCTAGTCAGAACTAAGTGAGAAATTAGCTTAAGTTCTGTTGATGTAAAGGAGCTTCTGAACTTGCCATAAAAGTTCTGAATAGTGGATTTATAAAATCTCTGTAGGCTGCGACCTCATGGGACAAGACGTAGTCACAGGACTTCTGTGGCGAACTTGGATAAATCGAATTATTCAATCAGGATCTCCTGAATTTCTTTCTCCCTTCTTATACTTGTTATTTTTGCTTCAGTGTACTTGTTTATATTTAGTGCTGAAACAGATTTTCTCTAAAGTATCATTGTCTTTGTTCAGAAGACTGTCCAGAAGTTCTCAAATCAGAACTTCTGTTGCGGAAAACAGTCTAACTGTGTTTAGGCAGAATTTCCCTCAGAAGCAACTTCAGTTAGCTGGCTTCTGACTCTGAGGAAATTTGACTCTGAAATATAAGTTTCCCGAAAAACTTAGAAAATTTCCGTTTTCAACTTTGACACCTATTCACCCCCTCTAGGTGATTCTGTTCTTGATAGGGCCAACATTAGCATCCCTACTCTAACCCCTTTTAGTTCTTTTGTTAAAAATTATAGAAATGACTATATTCCGATTCCACCCACAAATCCTATTGGTAATGTAACCAATGACAATTATGATGAAATGAGTGAGAACGATGGTTTTAACCATAGCGAAGCTGTTAAGGATTGGCAGAAAATTTGGAACGATTCTGCCCAAAATCATTCTCTTTCTCCTCAATCAGTCGAACATGCTACTAGCGGAAAAAAGAAGAAGTTTTGAACATGATGTTACAGAGAGTTCTAAGAGTCGTAAGATGGAAGCGGGAAGAAAGGGAGGAGCTGTCTTTTGATGGAAAAATTAGACTCTATGATGAATGTTATTACTGAGAGGAATGCCAAAGATATGGAGTTAATGACCCTAGAAGCATGTACACTTGATTATTTTTCACATTCACTTGCTGATTCTTTGGCAAAGTTGTTGGTCATTCCCGGCTTGATACCTGGTAGCCCTGAAATTTGTTTTGCTTGCACCATGGTTGAAAATCCCAACAAGAGAATACTTCTAAATGGCCATGCCGGATGACAACACAAGACTTCAATTCATAAAGTACTTGTTTGAGAACGACGGGTGAACGATGGTCAAACTTATTCTAGCATGAAATGTTGATTTCTTATATTTAAGACTTATTTATGTGTGCTTAGATAGTATATCTATTTTATGTTTTGTGATTGTTGTTTTCTACTGCTTCTTCGTAGTGCTACTTCTTTACTATTTTTTCTATTTTGAACGTAATTTCACACAGGTGATTGAATTGTTAGTTTGACTAATTATATAAAACATTCAAAATATCTATAAGTACTCTATATATCAGTTTGTTTATGTTAATTAGTAAATGGTTATGCATACGTATTGGTATGGAATAATAGTTTTTACCTTTTTTATAAAAAATATTTTACCATTCTGTTACTATATTTAGTATATAATAACTTCAATTTTTCTTTTTTGATATGTTTAACATCATTCAGGTATGGATTCATAGCATTTTGGGACTCCGTAGCATCCGATTTAGGTTATATATGTCTATATTATGTAACTTATATACATAAGGAGCCATGCATGACTTCATTTCAAACAGGGAAAAAATGGATGCAAGAAATCTTAAATGGTCGTGAAAAACGATGTTTTAACATGTTTAGAATGACATCAAAACACTTTTCGACAATTATGTATGGATTTAGAACATTAGTATGGGTTGCTTCCTTCAGATAAAATGTCAATTTTGAAGAAAGTTGGTCTATTTATATGGGTTCTTAGTAAAGGAGCCTCAAATCGGAATGCCCAAGAGCGCTTTCAACGTTCTGGTAAAACAGTAAGTAGAACTTTTAAAGAAGTTTTGGATGCCATGGATGGCTTGTCAAGAGATATATTAAAGCCAAGGGATCTCGAGTTCCAAGAAATTTCATTACAAATTGCCAATGACAATCAATATATGCCACATTTCAAGGTAATTATTCGTAGTTTAATTTTTTGTATATCATATTATAAAAGGATCTTATCAAGATTTTATTCTAATTGTTTCATTTAGGATTGCATTGGAGCTATTGATGGAACTCATATAAAGTTACAATTGCCGAGGAGGTAGAGGAAGGAAAGGAACACCCACCATTAATGTTATGGCGGCATGTGATTTCGATTTTCTTTTTACATACATGTTGACTGGTTGGGAGGGATCGGCTCATGATTCTCGTATATTTCTATATGCTATTAGCAACCCGAGTCTAAATTTTCCAAAGCCTCCTCGTGGTAATTAATTTTGTTCATAAAGTTTATCTACTTTACTTTAACAATTGTTATACATTTGTAATGTGAGGTTATATTTAGATGTTTAGGTAAATATTACTTGGTGGATAAAAGGTATCCTAAAAGGGAAGGATATTTCACACCATGCCACAAAATAAGGTATCACCAATTGGAATTTCGTGGTGCAAAACCAAGGGGCTCTCATGAAATTTTCAATCGTGCTTATTTTTCATTAAGGAGTTGCATTGAAAGAGCATTTGGTATTTTAAAGGCACGATGGAATATTTTAGATAAAGTGCCCAAATATTCGTTACAAGATCAAAATAGAACAATTTGTGCTGCATTTTCACTACATAATTACATTAGATTAAGCAAAGTTCCTGATCCAACATTCAGGATCATAGATGAAGATCCCACTTTTATTCCTCCACAAGTATTTTTGAATGCTGAAAGTAGTTCCACACAAGAAGTTCAACGTTTCAGTACAAATGAAATGGCTAGAGTCTGTAATGACATTACTACTAGTTTGATGAGCAACAGATGACATCCATGAACATCTTAAAACATATGTTACTTATTATTGGCGATATTTTTGTGAAACAAAAATATTCCTTTTACAATCTTGACTTGTGTGGAAAGATGCGGGCATGCCAGAGAATAGAGGTTCTCAACTTACGTTTTCGGAAGCGATTTTAAATATGTGCGCCATGCCTATGGATGCTTAACGAATAACGAAACGATTGGAAGGGAAAAGCAAGGATTGTGAAAATGTTTCCCTTGGGTACCTAGTCGGGGTCAGCACAACTTTGACTAGAAAACTGACCGAAACTATGTCGCAGCTTCGAAAAAGTAAAACAATAAAGAACAACCCAAATATTTTGGAAATTGACTAGTATTGATTAAATAAGTGTCATGAAATAACAACGTTAGCCAAACGATTACAATCAAGAGATAATAAATGTTAGAATAATCGAAGTAGCAATAAAAATAACTGTCGAGGCGAGCTTGAATCTTAAGTCAACACGTCGATCAAAATACCGTTGAGGTGAAAAGTAGCAGTGTAACTAGTGTAATAGACTAAAGGATTTTGAATTGTATCTAGGATTTGAGTATCGGGATTGTGTAAAAAGGATAATACAGTAGGTATTTGGTAATCGAAAAGTAATTGAGACTTAGAAAATAGCAAGAAAAGCTAGAAAACTACGAATGAAAGCTAAAAAAACCTAGAAATTGGAGACCCGGAAGCCGAGTTTGAGAGCTACTCTTGGAGTGTCACATGATTTGTTTTAAATTGTTTTTGCGTTTGATTTTGTGTGTGTTTTGTAAAGTGAGGGGAGAGGGGTATTTATAGGTGGGAGATACTTGGTGAGCACTCAAAATAACCACTCATAACTAGACATGTTCATGGGTCGGGCCGGGCCTGTCGGGCTTTGAGGTATAAACCATCTGCCCAAGCCCAGCCCAACCCGAGAATAAATTAAGCGGGCTCGGCTCGGGCCTGTGTTAGAAATCAAATCCCAAGCCCGCCCGACAAAGCCCACATTAAAATAAATAGTTAAATTTTTTCATATCTATATGTAACTTATCTTAAATTAACAACACACAATAAAAGTTTAACAAAGTACACAAAAAAAAAGCAATCATGTTGATAAACTCAAACAAAATAACAAGATTGACAAAATATTCATAATCAATTAAAAAAGTCGATCTATTTTTCAATATGACTTCATTCTCCAGTGCTGCATCATCGTCTAATCTCCAGTGTCTTCATTTTTCCAACGTCCTAAAAAAAATCAACAACTAGTCAATAATCTTGTTAATTGTTAACAAACCAAAATATATAGATTTAGTTCGATGCAAACAAACATTAAATAATAGAAGTACCTAAGAAAAATTAGAAAAATCGCTATCCGTTGAAGAATCAACATCAAAGCCCTCATCGTCTTCACTTGAGCTATCTGTTTCTTCCGGTCCAATAAAATTTCCCTCATCTAAAGAATATATAAAAACTAAGGAATACAGTAACAACCAAGTATTGATCTAATAAATTATGAATTACAAATTTACCTTGAGTAATAATCCAATCCTTCAAGCACATAAGGGTCTGAATTGTATTAGCCTTTAGTGAACTTCGAGTGCTTGTAATAACTTTGCCTCCTATGCTAAAGGCAGATTCAGAAGCAACCGTGCTAATTAGAATTGCCAAAATATCTTGTGCGATTCTTGCAAGTTCCGGATATCTCATAGAACTTTAATTCCAAAACTCTAAAACATACAAGTCCTCTTCTAATTTATGAGGGGGTTCAGCCAAATAAAGGTCCAATTGTGATTTATCTAGACCAAATGAAGTCTCAGCCCTAAACATTTCATAACCGCTATAAATCTCACTAGTTTTGCCACCAATTGAATGTTTATTACAACTAGAAACCCCTTCAGTAGATGTGCTCGATGCAGAATTTTTATACTCCTCAAACAATACATGCAAATTATCAACAACTTTGGCAACATAACTCTTAGCATCATCTTTCACATAAATTTTAGTATAACAATAACCCAAAAAATTCTCTTTATATCTCGGATCCAACAAAACAGCACAACTCAAAACCTCATTATATTCAAGCCAATACTTATTAAATTTAGATTGCATAGAAGTCACAATATCAGTCAACACATCAGAGTTACTTTGAGCAGCTTCTAACAAGGCTTTTTGTATCAACCACACACCAAGAAAATAAATATTTGCAGTAGGAGTTCGTACGGCTGAAAACATGAAAGTCACATCATAAAATGTATTCAAAAACTTGTGAATAACCGTCACATTATCCCACTCAAAACTTGAAAGTGAATAATTATTCAAGGCATGATTCCTCCCACAAAAAGATATTGATACATCCTTGTAATACAATACATTATCAAACATCTTCCAAGATTAAGTTCCATCTAATAGGGATGTCAAGCCTAAATTTCCTTTTTGTATCCAATTCAAAACTCTTTTGTGCTAGGCTAAAAAACTTTTTTGACCGATTTGGGGACCTAGAAATACATTTAACCATATCACGAATTTTGTCCTAGGGCTCCTTCAATGCTCCCAAACCAGTTTGCACAATCAAATTAACTATGTGAGCACAACATCGAACTTGAAAGAAATCACCATTCCTAATTAAAGACTTTTTTGTCACAAGACGATTTTTCACATTATTAATCATGACATCATTGTAACTCGCATTATCAGCTGTGATCGTAAGAACCTTATTTTGAATATTCCATTGCAATAAATTCATAAAAACCTCATCAGCTATATTTCTACCATCAAATGGAGGAGTCAAATCCTTAAAGAAAATTATTCTTTTATGCAATTTCCAATTGTTATCCACAAAATGAGCAGTGATACAAATAAACTCCTCTCTATTGTGTTCACTCCTCCAATTATCAGTTGTAAGATATATATGCTCATTTGTATTCTTAAACATTTCTTTCACTTTCTCCTTCTCACTTTCATACAATTTCTGAATTTCTCTCTTTAAAGTGTGTCTACTAAATGGTTCATATTGAGGATGAGATCTTGACATCATCAACTTAAAGAACCTTAGATTAACCACAGAAAAAGAAAAGTTTCCTTCAACAACAAACAAACTAATGCATTTGCGCAACTCATTGTTATCAAACTTATAATTCTTAAGGGAACTTTGGCCAAATGTGAGGTCCCACTTGATGATATGGAGGAAAGAATGGACTTACAATAATTGCATGAAGACTTGATTGCACTAAGGCTCTCAAAATGAGGTCCAAACATCTGATGTTGTCCTAGACCGCTTTACGGCAGGCTCATTTTCATTTGAACCATCATTTGGAGGTGTAGTTAATTGTTTTTCAGGTCGTTTCAAAGAAGCAGCAGATGATTCAACTGAAGTAGATGAATCAACATCATCAAGAGCAACAATTTCAGGAGTATTATTGTTTGTTGGAACTTCCGCCATTCTAAACAATGGAAACGAAACAAAATAATAATCAATATCATAACTAATTTTACAACATAAATACTATCAGAAAACATATACAATCTGAACCAATTTCAAAAACCTAATACTATCATAACATAAATATATAATGAAAATTGTACCTCAATAAGGGATTGGAGCTTTAGTGAAGTTAAACGGAGGTGCAACGGTTAGTCGGCGATTGATGAGGAGAAGAACAACAGCATGTGAAGTATGGGAAATGATGATGGTGGCTAGAAATTAGAAAATAGAATTGAGGTGGAGAAAAAGGAGGCGGCTGGGAATTAGAATGAGAGATGGTGGATTAGGTATTTAGGTTTAGGTTTTTGAGCAAATAAAAAAGTCTTCAATCCTTCATTCTTATGATATTTTCAATTATGTACCAAAAAAATAATGATATTTTCAATTCAATTGTTCATTTAAGTTCTTATTCTAGATTTTCGGTTTAGGTTTAAGTTAATTTATATATTTTATTTTTAAAATTTTAAATATATAATTATATGATATAATTATATATATAAAGTTTAAGATTCTTAATATTTATGTATGGGTATATTATAGTGGGGTCGGGCCGGGCCAGCCCACAAATATTTCATACAAGCCCAGGCCTTACCCATGAATAGCGGGCTTGGGCCTGGATGGGCTTACTAACAATTTTGCATGTCCAAGCCCGCCCATTTTAAAGCGGGCCTGGGCGAGTATATGTACCCATGAACATGTATACTCATAACTACCTTAACTAACCACTAACCTAAGAGTAGGAAAATGAGACATGGGAGCCTAAAAATAAGACCATTACCTTCACTTGAGGAGGAAGAAAATGGATTATGTGCTTCTTCAACCTGCTTCGAAAAATTTTTGCTCCTTGTTTGCTTCGCCTCTCGTGATTCTTGAAGTACACTTTCGCATGTTTGGAATGTCTAGTTTTTGGATCCGTACTCCGATTCTTCTTGCTTCGCCGTTTGACTCATCGACATAATCAATCAAATGTGACGTTTTCATAGTTGAAGGTAGTTAAAGTTAGTTAGGAAGAATAGAAGTTAATCCACCTTTTTAGCATACTAACCCACTTTGTTCAACCATAAAGACCAAGTCAACCAATCAATCACATCATTTCTTTCTGTTTTCTATTTTTCTTTTTCTTTTCTTTTATCTCAACTTACTTTCTTCTCTCAAAAATGAAATGAACGTAAATGAACATAAAAACCATAGGTTAAAATATAACCTAAATTGTTTATGTAAGATAAATATAAAAAATATATTTACCCTCAATAATTACCCCCCTTCTCTTTTGTGCAATGTAATTGCATAACAAGAGAAATGTTTTTGAAGAAAATAACCCCCGACTCAATCTAAACCTAGCTCTCAGCATCCCGTAAGATTTAATAAATTAAACCTTACTTGACTCAGGCTCTGTTCTTTTTTATTTAATTTCAACATATTTCAATTCAATTCACTTCAGTTCAATTCAATATCGTTCAATTCAATTCAGTTCAGTTCAATTTAATTCAATTCAACAGTTTTCAATAATTCAATTCAGTTCCGTAAATTCCATAAATATATTCAATTTAGTAACATTCAATAAATTCAGTTTAATTTAGTAAATTTATCATTATATGAAATACATTAAAATATTTTATAATTTAAGTGGTTTAACTACATTATAATTTTTTTAACCATCATGTTCAACATCTTTGTCATCTGATTGCTCTTCATTTTCAGCTAGCCGTCGTGATTGCCAAATTTGTTGCGTTATACCATTTCGTACTACTAACATGACATTTTTTCGGTTTGTACTAAATATATTCGAATCTACTCTTCCATTGACATTTGGACCATATTGTGTAATTGGTATCCCAAGTGTGCATAATCTTATAAAATTATGAAGCGTAAATGTAGAAACAATGATCGACATTTGATACTTTGTTGACATTTGAGGCATATTGTAGAGCACCTTCCACTTTTTCCTCAATTGTCCAAATGACATTTCTACTTTCATTTTCAATGACGAATGTAAATAATTGTAATGTTCTTTCATTCCTTTAGGTCTTCCACACCTAAATTCCGGCATATGATATCTAGTTCCCACATCTCTAATACTTTCTCGATTTAGCATCTTCCTAGTTTTTCTTACCCATTATCTTTGTGAAACATTAAAAAATACAAAAAAAAACATTAAAATGAAGCAATAAGAAAAATATGGCACTAAAATAAATTAATTTACATAAGATAAAATGAAATGGAAGATGAAAATGAAATTAACAAAGATTTTACGAAGATTAAAAACACAACATAATTATGTCATATAAGTAAAAGTAAAAACCCAAATTACTTAATACTTACATATTGAGAGTCACCTGAGAGTTGAGATATGGAGGTCAGAAATGCAAGAAAAATTGAAAGTATCGAATACTATATATATTTTGAGATATGGTGCATAGGGAGGTAATTGCATGGCAGAAAAAATAATGCTTTCAAAATCATATATATTAAAAACGATGGTTGGGGAGTTGGGTTTATTAATTTTCTGAATTGGGTTATGATTGGATTTATTAATTGCGTTGTGTTTTTCTAATGCAAATTTAATTGACTCTTTATTATTTTGACTCTGCCAGCACAAAAATTATTCAGTCTCATATGTAATACAATATTAAATTATAAATTTTTAACTCAGTCCGATAAATTCAGTCCAGTAAATTCAGTTCAATTCAATTTAGTTCAATTCAATTCAATTCAGTTCAATTCAATAAAAAAGAATATGACCGCAATAACCCAATTTAATTGAAAGAATTAAATTTCCCCAAACCCAATTAAAAAGAAACTTAAGCGCATGAAATAAACTTAAGCCCAATAAGGATAAAAGATGACACTAAAGGCCAACTAATTTGATACTACCCACGTACATCCCATTTTAACCTAGATAAGTAAAAGTAAAAGACAAAAAATATCTACATCTCCTCCTCTCTATGAATTTCGGCTATGTAGAGAGAAAAAGGGGGCTTTCAATTTTTGAAATTTAACTAACCCAACCTGAATAGAATCCTAAAGCTACCCGACAACCCAACCCTGCTTACCAAGTATTTGGCCCCTTCCTCTTTTTCAAGCAACAAAACACGCAAATCGAGGTACTTCTCCTCTATTTCGAACGATCATTTTCTACAACTTCTCGAGAAATCGCGATTTCAAGCCCTTCTCCGACTCTAATGGCTTCTTCTTCCACCGATAAGTACATTCTTCTCCTTTTTCACCCTTTGAAGGTTTCAGCTTATAGGGAATTTTTTCTCTTTGATGTTTTTTCTCCTTTTATCATGCTTGAATGGTGTTTAGATGTGTATGGATGATGAATAAAGGTATAAACTTGAAAATGCTTGATTAGAATGACAATGGTGATGGATTTTGATGTGAAAAGGCTACTTGAACTCGAAATTTTTGTGCATGGTAGATATAGGATGATGATTTTCGGTCTTATGATGTGGTTTAAGGTTGAAAATACGCTCAAACGCGTATAATCACGAATAGGGCAGATATGGAAAGGCTAAATTTGGTATGAGAATGGTGAAAAACTGTTAAAATTCGACGTTTGAAGTTCAAATTTCAACAATAGGTTTTCGATTTTAACACTAGCTTAGCACAAGTGGAAATCATAGCTGAAATAGGAAGGATTTGGTAAAAATTGATAGGAATAGAATGTGAATTCCCGCCAAAACTTGCACTGATCTTGATTTCCACTGCATGTACTGTACACTGCTAATTTTTTTACGAAGAATATGGGCAATACTGCTCTTCCATATCCTCCAACTGCTTTGTATTTTCCTTCTTTAGCAGTCTCTTTTGCCGAAAATCTTTTTTCCTGCCGTATATATTCTTTTTTTCACTCTTTTCTAGGCAGATTCGGTCTTTCTTTTCACTCTTTTTTCTTTTAAAACATAAAAGTAGAGTTTAGTAGGGTGCGTACCTTAGTTTTATTGACTCTGTCGTGTCTGAATGCAGGTGTTGCTGACTACTCTGGTTTGATCCCCTCGAAAAGCTTGACTAGGAGACGCCTGGGTTTGAAGAAGGTAAATTCTTACCCGATATTGAATTTGACTTCAATTTTCTCCGAGTAGCTTACTAATCCCTTTACTCCATGTTTTAGGACTCCTATCTTGCTTTGTATCCTATTGCTGGTTGCAGCGATCCTACACCGAGTCCTCTGCTGAATCACGAGGAATTGCTGCTCTATAGGCCCTTGTTTCCTTTCGGAAGCAACAAGAATGTCTACAAAGTGTATCCTCAGGATCTTGATGAGTGGAGATATATGGTGGAGATCTTCAAGTACAGGTTCGAGGCAGAGTGGAGAGAGTGGAAAATCTATGACTTTATCGAGCTGACTTGTCAAGATTTTTCCCTGAATGAGAACGTGAATGCTGGTGCTTTGCATTTTTTGTCGTCGCACTGCAATGCTCTCATTCTTCCGCTGGAACCGATGTCTATCACCATGAGGGATGTCATCACAATCAAAGGATTTCCAATGGAGGGAGAAGACGTATCGGCATGGGTTTGCACTGATGATTTGCACGAGCTGCAGGCTTATACAGTGCAAGATGCCGGCAAGTACTCTTATCTGATGAGGAATTGCGCAAAATTAAAGACTATCAACCAGAAGACCCATGTTTACTTCATTTGACTATTGCTTTGTCAGTTCGTCTTCGAGCCTTTGGGAGGCCGTCATGTTCCAAACGTGTTCAATATTGCAAAAGCCATATGTTCTGGGAAGCCGGTGAATATCTGTTCCATGCTTCTGGCAAACGTCTTTCAGCGGTTAGAGACAACAATAAAGGAGGAGCCTTTATCGAAGATCCAAGGAGGGATATGGTTCTTCCAGCTGTGGTTGTTCGCCTATTTTCCTCAGATGAGCACGTGTAGGACAGCTCCTAGACACGTTTCTCCGATCATTGACATCTGCAATCAGTGGTCCGATCTTTCTCTAGAGCAAGTCATCAGATTCTTCAGGTTGATGTTGGAGGAGAACACTCGTCTATTCCGTTTTGAGACTCCTGGGCCATCTTTACTTCCGAGTTGGGCCGTAGTTACCTTGAGGTTGGTAACGAAGATGAGAGGCGTATGTGGAGCAAGTTCTGCACTACCAGGCATCTTATCCATGGTTTCCCGAAGAATAGGAATGCCAAGACTCCCGTGCAGAGTTTAGTTCTCTATGCTCCCTGTCTATTTGCTCGTCAGCTTGGCTTCTACCAAGGAATTCCTTTTGTCCTCCCTTTTCCAGCTCAGAATTTGAAAGAGAAGGCTTCTGACGATGACATAGAGGAATCCAAGGTTCACTTTCGTCTTGTGAGGCCCGTCGTGTCACTTGATGCGAATCAAGTGCCTTTCATGACTTGGTGGAAGCTTATATTCGACGTTTGTGTCCCTTCCAGAGGTATAATCTCTACACTCACTTTTTCTTTTTCTCTCGATGATTGCACTTCATATATTTTTTATTTTCTTTTGTGCAATCTCATATTTTTAAACAAAAGCTAACAGAAATTCAAACCTTGCAGCTTCATGCGGTAGTACTGACGGCGCGCCACCCAACAAGAGATCCCGAGCTGTGGAGACTGACCAAGGTAAAAAACCCTTCTTTATATGTGGTACCTACCAATCCAATAGGATATGTAGGGTCGGTTTTGGCTTTAGCAATCTTCCATCTAATCCAATCATGCTAACAGAGGTTGTTGATGATGCTTCTTCCTATGGTGTCTCTAACGTGTGTATCTCCGTGGGAGTTGTGAACATGGCCACTGTGATCATACTAGGGATAAGAACGGAAGAATCTGACCCGAGTGAAGATTATATGGTCTTCAGAGTTTAGCAAGGCCAAGGCAATTATGAATTTGATGAAGAAGAAGAGGAAGAGGAGGGCATGCAAAGCCTCGCCGTCTCGTTTCGGGACCACCACCAAGTTGCACGGACACTCCTTCAGATAGCCTTGAGGCCTTTTCCTTCGAGAAATCAACAAATGGACCACCCGTTGATGAGGCAAAAACACCTCGAGATCCTCTTGCTGACAAGATATGCTCGAACTGGTTGGCCAAGTCCGAGGCTCGTCTCGCTCGCTTCTTCCGTTGAGTGGTAAACTCCCAAAATTTTCATTCTTATTCTTTTATTGATTTATTTTTTGGGGACATGTATCGAGCATAAGCTCACATGTATGGATTTTCTATTTATTTTCTACTATCTAGACTTATTCATTTACAAGGGAATGCATGATAAACTAACCTATAAAATGAAATGCATGAATGGAAAAACGACGAGAAAGAAAACAAAAACTAAACAGGTTATATCTAAGGCTTGAACTAATATCTCCAATCGATAAGCGACGACAAATAATTAGCCTTGCCAAAGACTAACCACTACATCTTTTTTTGAGCTACTTGTATGACTTTTTCTCTAACTGTTTTTCTGTCTTTTGTCCTTTCCTTTTTTTTTAAGCAAAGAAACGAAAATGTAATTAAAATCTTATGACAATACTTTAATCACTAAAATACATGAGCATACTGAAGTAAAATGAAAACAATAAGAGTGACGAAGAACCTGGATTTGCAAATTCCAAGATGCAGTACCCCAATGCTTATTCCCACTTTAAACTGTGATCGGGAATTAACCCATTATAACTACCCCTCTAGCTTGAGAAGCTAGGGTGTAATCATCAGACTACCGGCTTGTGTCCCTTGCCTCGAGTCAACTAGATCCCACATTGTTTGATAATATTTCTTCAAATATTTATCGTTGATGTACCGTGGGTTCAACTCTCCGCCAAGACCCTTCAACTAGTAGGCATTTCCAGGAAGCGCTTTATGAACTTGAAAGGGCCCTTCCCAATTAGGAGACCACTTCCCGAGCTCATGACTCTTAAGACCGATTCGGAGAATTAAATTCCACACCAAGTTGCCTTCCTGAAAGACTTTCTTTCTGACCTTTTTGTTGTAGACCTCAGCTACTTTCTTCTTTTGAACTAGCATGCAGTCAAAAGCTTTCTGTCTTTCGTAGTCTAAGTCCTCAAACTCCATGATCATTGCCTGCAAATAGTCGTTCGGCTCTAGATCGTTTTGTCGTACTATTCACAGTGATGGGACGATGACCTCCAGCGGCAACACTGCATCATGACCAAACGTTAGAAAAAATGGGCTTACCCCAATAGCTCTGATTTTAGTCATTCACATGGCCCACAAGGTCTCTAACAATGTCGTATGCCAATCTCTTGGGTTCTCTTTCAACATCTTCTCCAGAATCCCGATGAGAATTTGTTTGAAGCTTCCACCTGTTCGTTCGCCTGAGCGTAGAATGGCGTCGAGTGAATCAACTTGATCCCGTACTCATCTATGAATTCCTTCATGTCGTCTCCCGTGAACATCGTTTCTTGGTTGGTTGTAATTGACTCAGGAATTCTGAATCGGTGAATCAGATTCTCTCTAATGAACTCGATCACGTTCTCTTGACCAACTTTCTTCATCGGAGCCGCTTCCACCCATTTTGAAAAATAGTCAGTTGCGACGATGATGAAGCAGTGTCCTTTGGAGGATGCTGGGAAGATCTTTCCGATTAGATCGATCGCCCAACCCCTGAATGGCCAAGGCTTCACTATTGTATGCAGTTCTTCTGACGGTACCCTTTGAATCGGCCGTATATCTGGCACTTTTTCACCCTTTGGCATACACCATACAATCTCGTAAGACTGTAGGCCAAAAATACCCATGTCTGTTGATAAGCCATCTCATTCTCCTTCTGGACAGATGGGCTCCGCAAGTACCTTTGTGCACCTGTTTCATCACCTCCATCACCTTTGGGAAACCAAGGCACTTCATCAACATTCCGTCGTAGCTCTTTCTATACAACTCCCCTGCTAATAACATGTAGTTCCTAGCTTGAACGCTCAATGAATACTTTACTTTCTGTGCCGGATTTTCCAAGTAGTCGATGAAAGGATGTCTCCAATCTTGATCTATGTTGGCTGCCTTTTAGACTTTACTAGCAAGTTGTTGGGTATTTTCCGCAAGTGAACGGAATCAGTCAAGTAGTAATAATAAGATCGAACCCACAGAGAACGGTAAATGTACAAACTAAATATGTCTTTATTAATACTTTGTTCATTTTCTCTTGAAAAGTAGTAAATGCGATATTTGAGATTTTGATTATTAACTAAGTACTTTAAACATAAACTAAACTAATTAAAATCCTAATCCAACACTTTTACCAACATTCTTTATCCTTGCAAAGTCAACAATTCATTTAAGTGCGATGAACGTTTTAACAATTTGCTCATAAAATTCAACCAATTCTAGAACACGATCATCAAACACGATCTCTCGATACTTATGTTTAATTGTCCTTAAGTGAATTAACTTAACAAGATTATTGGACCTATCATAGACAATCTTTATTAGATTAATGAATATCACTTAAGTTAGATTGATTACGACTTACTAACTGGACCTATCCTAGATTAATAAAGCGTAAGTGATGAATATTCTATTGATTTTACTTGATGTAGAAACAAAGTAAATTTACCAAGCAATAAGATTTGAACATTCAAACACATGAACATATATGAATATTACTTATATTATAAGTTTTCCAATTGTCAAACATTCATAGAAATTACAACGGAAATTCAGAGAAATGTAAGAACTATAAACGATAAAGGGAAAGAGGGTTGTCAATCCTTTTTACTCTTGATCGTAAGGTTTGTGAATCCTTGGGGCGTTCTTGCTCGTCTTCTCATCGATGAAATAGACTATCTCTCGATCAGAACTTCAATGCAATGGAAATCGGAACGAATGACGTAAAGTATGGATGTAGAACTTCGAACTTCTTCTAATAACTAAATGTGATTCTTTGTAGTAGATTATCTGTTGTTTCTTTCGCTGGAGAATGCCGTATTTATAGCCAAAAACTCAAGGATTACATAGCTTGATGAAAGGATGAAGCTATTGGGTGATTCGGGGCGTCATTTGGGCGATAAAATACGACTTTAGCATGAAGAGACAAGTTGGTCGGAATCTGTCTCGATCGAGACACCCAAAAATGGAGAAACAAAGGCCTTGTCTCGATCGAGACACCCAAAACCCACAAAACAGCCTTGTAGTCTCGGTCGAGACAGCTCCAATCGCGCCCGAGATTGCCTTCCAACTTTAAACCCTGTTTTGACCACTTTCTGATTCGAATTTGGAAAAACTTAAAATATAAAAGTTGTTTGTATGTGTCTTAGCTTTCCAACGCAACTTGAAACGCCCAAACGTACGTTCGTACGAGGCAGTTATGGCCAAAATACTTCAAGGTGTCAAGGCTGCCTCGTTTGCTCGAGTAGAACCCGATTTTCGCACCAAATTAACTCGTTTTCTTAGAACTTGATCCCTACACATGAAAACACAAATACAACGGTAAATTTGCCCCTAACCTATGTAAATCTAAGCTAAATGGATCAATTTCTTATGAATACATCGATTAAATGCCTTGAATTATAAGTACATTTTGGACTTATCACAAGTGCACTAGGTCAGACAGTAGAAGTGGAAGCATACAAGTGTCATTCCCACAGAGAGTAAGTTAAGTGTATTAAAGATTTCCAAAGGAACAACTTGTTCTTCCTCAGAACAGTTTGTTTCATATGATTTTGAGGTTGTTTGTCACAATTTGTTATTTTAAAGCAGGAATTTAAAGATTGTATTCGATGATTTGAAGGAGACAAGCCTGGTACAGTACTAACCAGCAATTGCATGTATGTTTATCCTAACTTTAATTGAATGTTATGTGAATTGGGTCAAGGTCTCTACTATGCATCTCACTTGAGTCAACTCTTGTGTGTTCTCAAGATTCTAAGATGTACTAACACTTAAAACGTCTTCCAAGTGGGTTCTTTCTTGCATCAACTCGAGTAGCATTCCAATAAATATGAAAACCCTTGTTACTAAGACCAATTGTGTCCCCGAACCATGATCTTGCATGCATAATGATACTAAGTAAATATAAAACCGATCCCTCGTGAACCATCAACGCTAAGATTGGAAATTGATATCATTAGACACCCAATTATGAAAATAACATTCATTAATCTTCAGGAAACACACATACATTGTCGGCATTGACTGACCGGACTTGACTAAAGAGGACTACTCACTCATCATGTTGAGTGATAGCCTCAAAAACAAAAGAACAACTAAAACTAAACACTTCGTGACTGATAGAGTACTTTAGAAGAGATGACTGAGTATGGGATGATGATAAACATTTATCCCAACCCAGTATTTAAAGATTCAAAGTGCACAAAACAATAAAAACCTAAGTTATGCTCCTTAACACCAAGGAACATACTATTCTGATTAAAATATTCAAAAGTCAAAGATGCTTTATCAATTCAATGTGTTTCTGAGTCAACACTTCAGTTTTGCTCCCCACTAACTCTCTTCCCACGGTCATCTCCCTCTCTCTCCTTCACATGCACTCCTTCTTACTCTTCTTGGTTGTTTCTGCATGGAATTGGCTGTTTCTGCATGGCTGTTTGTCGTTTTGCTCTTCAAAGTGATGTCATGACCATGTCATACTCCACTACCTAAACATAACTCATATCAGCAACAATAATGGAATAAAATATGTTCTTTAAGCTGAATTAAGTTAGTAAAAGGTGCTAAATAATAAAGAATAATGGAGTCATTTAATTACACATCAATCTATATTGGTGTCGATGTTGAACGACTCCAAATGTATTTCTCTTTCTGCAACTGACAGGTGCCCATGTCTTTTGATAAACACCATTTTATAGACTGTATCTCTCGGGATTCTCATACCTGAAGCGATTTGGGCCAACTCGTCAGCTTCCCAATTTTCACCCCTTGGCGTGTGAATGAGATCTACGTCATCAAATGCGTCAAGCAGTTGGACGACAAAAGTAAAGTATGGCAATAACAATAGGCTCGTGCATTTGTACTCTTCCGTTAGGTGTCAGATGACCAATTGCGAATCTCCATACACCTTGATTTCTTTAGCTCCAAGTTCAATCAAGATCTCCAACCCAATGATGAGAGCTACGTATTCCGCCTGATTGTTAGTACACTCGAAATCTAAATTTACCGGTAATATTGTCTTGGCTCCGGTTAGGGAAGTGATTACAACTCCTGCTCCGCTGGCACTTTCAGTGCTAGAACCGTCGAATTTCAGAATCCAAGGTTCATTCTGTGCCGTGTAGATTGGCAGCTCCTGTTCCTCCGGGTGCTGGAAGCTAGTCGGATGATCTGCAACGAACTCTGTTGTGGCCTTCCCTTTTACAGATGACTGCGGTAAGTAGACCAATGAGATCTCTGCTAAAGCCAACGACCATTTCCCAATGCTCCCAGACAGAATTGGTTGATTCAACATATATTTCACCAAGTCAATGTTAGAAATTACGTACACCCTTGACCTTAGCAAGTGATGTCGTAGTTTCATGCAGGCAAAACATAGAGAGAGGCATGCCTATGGATGCTTAACTAATAACGAAACGATTGGACGGGGAAAGCAAGGATTGTGAAAATGTTTCCCTTGGGTACCTAGTCAAGGTCAGCACAACTTTGACTAGAAAAGGACCGAAACTATGTCGTAGCTTCGAAAAAGTAAAACAATAAAGAACAATCCAAAGATTTTGGAAATTGACTAGTATTGATTAAATAAGTGTCATGAAATAACAACTTCAGCCAAACGATTACAATCAAGAGATAAATAATGTCAAAATAATCGAAGTAGTAACAACTGAATTAAACTAAGTAATAAAAGAGCAATAAAAATAACTGTCGAGGCGAGCTTGAATCTTAAGTCAACACGTCGATCAGAGTACTGTTGAGGTGAAAAGTAGCAGTGTAACTAGTGTAATAGATTAAAGGATTTCGAATTGTATCTATGATTTGAGTATCGGGATTGTGCAAAAAGGATAATAGAGCATGTATTTGGTAATCGAAAAGTAGCTGAGACTTAGGAAATAACAAGAAAAGCTAGAAAACTAAGAACGAAAGCTAAAAAGAACCTAGAAATTGGAGACCTAGAAGCCGATTTTGAGAGCTACTATTGGAGTGTCACATTATTTGTTTTGATTTGTTTTTGTGTTTGATTTTGTGGATGTTTGTAAAGTGAGGGGAGAGGGGTATTTATAGGTGGGAGATACTTGGTGAGCACTCAAAATAATCACCCATAACTACCTTGACTAACCACTAACCTAAGAGTATGAAAAGGAGACATGGGGGCCTAAAAATAAGGCCACTACCTTGACTTGAGGAAGAAGAAAATCGGTTATGTTCTTCTTCAACCTGCTTCCAAAAATTCTTGCTCCTTGCTCGCTTTGCCTCTCGTAATTCTTGAAGACATTTCCGCATGTTTGGAATGTCTAGTTTCTGGATCCGTACTCCGATTCTTCTTGCTTCGTCGTTTGCCTCGTCGAAATAATCAATCAAATGTGACGTTTTCATAGTTGAAGGTAGTTAAAGTTAGTTGGAAAGAATGGAAGTTAATCCACCTTTTTAGCCCACTAACCCACTTTCTTTAACCATAACGACCAAGTCAACCAACCAATCACATTATTTCTTTTTTTTATTTATTTTTCTTTTTCTTTTCTTTTATCTCAACTTACTTTCTTCTCTAAAAAATAAAATGAACGTAAATGAACATAAAGACCATAGACTAAAATATAACCTAAAGTATTTATGTGAGATAAATATAAAAGTTATATTTACCCCTAACACTTATATAAAGAGATGAGTCAAGTTCAAATGAGACAATGGTTTAGGATGAGATTAGTTTTTATGATGAGACAATGAGTATTTTTGTAATTCAATATGGGAAGGTGGCAAACTTGTAATTAAATGAACACCCCTCATGCGTGAATTGAAGGGAAGGAAGAGAAGGTGATGTCAGCGCTGATGTCACCTCTGGAGAGAGAAAGAGTTTTAATTATTTTCTTTAAAATGCATTTTTTCGCTCTTTCCAAACTCATTTTTAAAAAAATAAATTATACCAGTGAACTCGTATTAATTATGCGGTCATTTTGAGATCCGTTTTTGTTATTTATAAACGATTTTTTTTTTATTTTTTTTTGTTCCAACAGAATACTATAGTTGTTCCACCGGACTACTCCATTTGTTCCACCAGAATACTACATTTTTTTACACTCCTAGAGTGCATTTAAAAAAAAATAATGAAAATATTCTGCTGGAACAAATGTAGTAGTCTGGTGGAACAAATAGAGTATTCTGCTGGAACAACCGAGTATCAAACTTGGAACAAAAAAAAAAAAAAAACCGTCTATAAATAACAACAATGGATCTCAAAATGACCGCCTAATTAATACGAGTTCAGTGGTATAATTTTTTTTGAAAAATGAGTTCGGAAAGAGCGGGAAAATGCATTTTAAATAAAATAATAAAAACTTTTTCTCTCTCCAGATGTGACATCTGCGCTGACATCACATCCTCTTCCCTTCAATAATGCCCCCTATGTTTTTAAAATTTTAAAAATGCCACCACTTTTTAATTGTCTCACACTAAAAAAGTCTCTCCATAATGACCTTGTCTCACCTGATCCTATCTCATAAAGAGATATATGTTTCTTGTTTATTTAATTTTTATGTATTGGGATAAACTTAAACCTTAACTTTTCTTCAATATATATATAAAAAAACCTTAACTTTTCTTATTGTTGTTTTACATATATTTTCATTTTATATATTTAATTTGTTTAGAGGTGATTAGGAATCTGTAAATTACTAAAAATGAAAATAATATTCACTAAAAATGAATGTCCTTATTTGTCATTTTACACAAACAACACGATCAGCTAAGTTTTACTAAACAGATTTATACAAACAGCTAGTCAAACAACCTAATAGCTAAGTTTTACTAAACAGATTTATACAAACAGCTAGTCAAACAACCTAATCGCTAATAGCTAATTTCCAAACATAGCAAATATTAAAAAATATATGAAAGTGCAAATAACATTTTGAGGTAAATAACGGTAAGCTAATAATATTTAAATAAAAATAACGATAAGTTCAAAATGCCAGCTGGAGAATAATAGACTGAACGAGTTTCCTTATTCAAATCCCGGAAATGGCGGGCACCACTTGTACCTTGTTCCATCCATTTCGCCGACGTATACTACACGTGACGTGGCAAATCCCTAAACCGTAATTCCCCATTATTCAAAAGGGTACTTTCGGAAACAAAGATTCCCTCCCTCCATAAATATCCACGCAATTTCCCACTCAGATCTGTCGTGGCATCTTCGTGGATTAAATCCAAACCGTCCATCTCTTTTCCCTATTAAAGATTCCAAAACCCTAGATAGTTCCCTCAATTTTATAAACTTTGAAAACAATTCACATAGTACAAGACAAGAAAAAAGAGAGAAGAATAAAAATAAAATCTCATCTTCATAATCATCCTCTGCGCGTGCGCTTGAATTAGGGTTAGGGTTACGTCGGCGGTGATGGGTTACGTGAGCTGGGAGGAGGTGAAAAACGAAAGAGAAAAAAGAGAGATCCGTTATTATTTGAAAAGGATAGATGGTGGATTAGATCTGGTTGTTATAGGGAAAGAAAAGAGCTTCAATCATATATCGTATCGTTACGTTGTTCGGAATACATCCCGGTTGTTTTCGATGTTACCCGCCTCGAGACCTAATTCCAGAAGAGAGCTTATTCATTGGCTCAATTCCATTGTTTCAGGTATTAATTAGTTCTCTGTATTCTAATCTCGATGCGGAGTTGTTCAATTTTTCAAAAGTTGTTGTTCTAGGGTTCTTTTTTTCTCTTCTGCAGAATAAATTACCTATGTATGATGGTATGGAAGCACGGTTGACAAAATTTTGTTCCTTCAACAACTTCATCATCATGATTTTGGTATTTATGAATTGGTAGAGATGATGTAATTGTCCGTATTCTGTTCTTCTTTCGATTAGCTGCCAATTCAAACTATCGGTCGGGCAACTTTTTCTTTGCCCCCTGTTTCTTGCAGATCTGTGTCGAATTGACGCGGAGAAAGAAACTCGCGTCTGTGACTTTTAGTTTCATAAACGGTTTCATCTCTTTGGTCTATTGCTTGCCTAGGTTTAAGAACAAGACGGCAAATTTTGTCGGTTTTCTTTTGATAAGAAATCTGCGTGCTTGCCACAAGAACACCGAATTTAGGAATACAGAGTTTAGGCTAAACACGAATCTATAGAAATTATATGGTATTATCCGATTGATAACTCGGGTGAATCTAGCTTTTTCGCTTTTCTCTATTTTCTAGCTTCCTTTTTTTAGCTTCTTTGTTGATTTTTGAGCCACTTAGATTCCCAGTTCAATTTCTTTTTTAAACTGGAACTTTTTCATGTTATTGACGAAGTTGTTGTTTTTTTGTACTTACAGTAGATTACTAAATTTTTAATTGCACCGGAAACTTTATTGATTGTCTTTCCCCACGGAAGTTGTTTTTTTATTTAATTCCTTATAATTTGCAGTAGTTTGTATTTGTTTTTATGTAGTTGCATTTTACATGTTGCTTTGCCAATTGGCTCCCTTCGCATCTTGTGCTGTGTTCTTTGTATTCAATTCCATGTCTATGAACTGTGCCCTTGCCTTAAACATCATCTCTCGTATTTGTGGTGTGATGTTACTGCAAACTGACAATGATCTGGGCTGCAGGAATAATAATACAATTTTAAAGAGCTGGTTGACAGCATCGGATCCTTGTGGCCTCAATATGTAGGTTAAGATCTTTCATGGAAATTTATTACGTTTACATAAGTGATTGACATCTGCAGTGAAATTTGAGTCTGCCACTCTCATATTTGACTCTTACTCCCCTCACTTGTCAATCTACCTACAATTTGTAATTTCTTGCTTGATATTTGTAATTTCTTGAAGTTATGGATTTTTCCCTGCTGGAATATTTGTAACTTGTTTTGCATTTTTTTAGTTCTACATTGCATCTCCACATAAATTATTATTGTTATTTTTACATCATCTTCACCTAGATTTTCATGTTAGTTCCTGAGTTATGATTCTTTGTTTACTGTTAAATTGTACTTTTTGTTTATTTGAGTTTCTTTAGTTTTCCAAATTATAGTTTCCCAAAATAACTCATTTAATGTTGATTTAATTTTTCTTTTCAGATTCACCGACCCTTGGGTCATCACATCTTACCAGTTCGTTGAATAACAGTGATTCCTCTGAGCTAGATGTTGAAAAATTTAAGGTATGCTTTCTCATTTGTCTTTGTTGATTTGCTGCCCTTTGAAGATCATTGCCCTTGAATATCTGTTTAATATAGTGTGATATATTTTCAATTTATACATACGTTTGTATATCAAAATTTTCAGGAATCTCAACTAAAGAAGCTCAGAGATTGTACCAAACAGTTTTTATGGGTAGGATCTCCTTGGACATGCAGGAAAAGACGAAAGCATTACCAGTCTTTTTGCCGTAATGGTGTTACAGTTTCTGTGAGTGCTTCGTCTCTTGTTGAATCTCTTCTGTATATCATACTTATCATTTAGTCCTTTATCACTTATTGCGCTTGGTTTTCTATTTCTTTTGAATATTACTTTAGGTATGTGACTTTGTACATGTCTTGGCTGAGGAGGATAAACGGCTTGTTGCGTACTTGGAAGACATGTACGAGGACTCTAAAGGGAACAAGATGGTTGTGGTACGGTGGTTTCATAAAATTGATGAGGTTGGTATTGCTTTGCCTCAGAAATTTATTGACAGGGAGATTTTCTTTTCTCTTTGTCTTCAAGATCTCAGCATTGAATGCATAGATGGATCAGCCTCTGTTCTCAGTCCTCATCACTTTGAGAAGTTTCTAAAGGCTGCGAGGCATACGGCGTTCAATCCATTTGTCTGTTGCAAGATGTTTGAGAATGAGGAAGTGAAGCCCTTTGATATCACCCAAGTTAAAGGTTACTGGAAACAAGAAATACTTAAATATATGTCTCTGGGGTCGCCTGAAATGGGTCTGGCAAATAATCAGCAGCTTGTTGATGGGCCGAAGCTAGAAGCTGATATAAATGACCGGATCAGACCTAGGAAAAGGTATTGTCCGTCAAAAAATGTTGAAAATGCTGATGATCAAATTGGAAATAAAGAGTCAATGGACAGAAAAATGGTGAATATGCATAATGTGCAAGATGTTTTAACCGAATTCAAAAGTGAAAGGGAAATAAGCAGTTCAATTGGAGGAGATCCTCCGGCCCATTTGACAAAAAAAGAGACGAAGCAGAATGTGTCCGAGCATCTAAAAGTTGGTTTGGAAGTTGAAGTGCTTTCACAGGATAGTGGGATCAGAGGATGTTGGTTTAGAGCTTTGGTAATTAAGATGCACAAAAATAAGGTGAAAGTCAGATATCAGAATCTTAAAGATGCAGATAACGAGACCCACAATTTAGAGGTGTGTTGAATATATATATTTATCTTTTGGTGTACGGAGAACAGATGTCCATCCTAAAAGACTGAATTATTATAGGTTCTAACATACACGATTTCCTCATTGTTGTAGGAATGGATTTTGGCTACCAGAATTGCAGCTCCTGACCAATTGGGAATACGGATTTCTGGAAGGGCTATGATCCGACCTCACCAAAAGTCTAATAAGGGTCTAGTCTCTTGGGTAATTGACGTTGGAGCTTCTGTTGATGTTTGGCGGAATGATGTTTGGCAGGAAGGCATTGTTGTTCAAAAAGAATCTGATGATAGATTTCATGTCTACTTTCCAGGTATGGGAAAATTATCTTTATGAAATTCTTTTGATTTACAGTAATTTTCTTTTTTGATTTTCGTTTTTTTCTCACAGTTTTGATGGTCTGTCTTTTGCAGGAGAAAAGCAAGATTCAATCTTTGGCCGTGCACAGTTAAGACATTCCCAAGAATGGTTGGGGAATGGGTGGATACAGATCAGGGAAAGGCCCGATATTGTGACCTCTTTATCATCCCTCTTCAACGAAAAGCTAGATGTCAATACTCTGTTCTACAAATCGGTCCAAACTGCTATAAATAATAGCAAGCAGTCAGAAAAAACTGAAGTGGGATCTAGTGATCATTTGTCAGATTGCAAGACTGCAAAGGGAAGCAATTTGGAGGTGATTTGTGACATTTCAAAGGATGATACACTTGCCCAGTTAAGGTGGAACACATCAAAGAAGAGAAGGCGCAGTAGTGGGAGTGGTGGCCAGAGAATGCATCACAAAAGCAGTGGCAGCAAGAGCTGGAAAGAGGTCATTGGATCCAGTGGCTGCGAAAGTTTACGGCTTCTGGGTAATCTCAAAGTTGATCATGAGAATTGCAAGTACATGGGAGATTCTTTATTTGGTTCTACTGCACAGCCTCTAACAAGCTTGGTTATGTCTAGGTGATATAGGTTTCTTTTGTTCGAGATAGGGTGTTTTGAATTCCAATCTTGGTTAAATTATTCTCATTAGGTTTTGTTTTTCATAGGTGTATATTGCATACACTTAGTTTTAGTTTGAATGCTGATTTGAAGATAACCAGTTAACATCCAAGTCTGCTCATAATTTATATGTTCTTATGTAAAGAATAGTTACAGCCTGTCTCAAATGTCAGGCAGCAATTTTGGATGATGTCACAACCATTGTACAATTTGCGCCCTTGAGCTTTCTCTGATTTGTATATTTTCTCTGGCCATAAAATTCAACAGTCTTTTTTCTTGCTCTTCATATGCAAGCTATTATAGCATTGTTGTTTTGCTTGAACTTTTGTATCTTCTGTTTTATTTTCTGTTCAAGTAGCAGTATATGCTTTATGCTTGGTCTACTGCTATTTTGGATGTGTGGATTTCTTTCATTGCAACACAGACTTTGTGATTACATTTGCAGTTTTTGACATTTTGTTGGCAGCTTTGATGTTGATGTAAAACTCTACAGTAAAATGTGTTCTACCAAATCCCAGTTAGTAGGGGGAATGTACAGAAAACAACAGACCACTTGTTTGATTTGGGTAATTCAGTTGTAGCATCATAGTAGCTAAAGAATCAAAATCAGTTTGCTAAAATTTTATATTTTTTGTCTGTTGTAGTTTGACAGTTATGGTAAAAACTCATAAATTTATCTAGTTTAAACTGAGTGTAGTGGCATGGCTCGTAAGTCAAAGTAAAACTTATTAGGAATGTTTGATGTTGCAAGTAATCCATGTTTAGGAGAAAATATTGAAACAAGGGTAGTTGTGGGCCTGCTTGAGTGAAGAGGCATCTTTGAGAACTATGCATAAAGGACCTTTTTAGGCTCTTGTATACTTTACCATGTTATGTTCCTGTTCATACTGTTGAAAATGTTTTTATCTTCATTCTCATTTTTCCATATCTCAAAATGATGAGGTTGCTCTATCAGAACAGAAGAGGCAGTTAGTTCTTAGATCTTTTTCTGTGAGTCTGTCTCTTTCTTTGTTTAAGATGAGATTTTAACTTGTTACCTTACTTGTAGTATTTGAATATCTTTGTTGTTTGGACTGCCTACATAATAATAATAGCAGACAATATCTATGTGGCTCTTGCTGAGGAGACAGCAAGAATTGGAATGAAGAAAAGAAAAATCATGCTTCTACCCGGTAGTCTTGCCTCTGTCGAAAGTTTATCGGTGCCTCTTGTTCGTACACTTGCTCGTCCCTTGTAATCTTATTTTTGAGTTTTAAAGTTGTGTTGAATTTCATTTTAATGGATGAGGTTGTGTTTGTTGGAAGCAGGTTCAGGAAGTTGTTCTGCCTGGAGATATGCGATGCACTGAATGTCAAAAGAAAGTAGCTGAAATCATGTCAAGAATGAACAGTAAGAAAACACTCTTTTATTATATTTTTTTTTTTGATGAACACTCTTTTATTATATTATTCTAACGGTTAGTTCATTTTGATGGTTGAATTGGTCTAAAATAGCAGCTTTTGGAAAGGGTAGAATAGATAAAAGTGGACCATTCTTTTTTATCTAATAAAGTAGGCTGTGTTGTTTCAAAAAAAAAATAAAAAATAAAGTAGGCTGTGTACTATACTATGTAGCTGTTTTTGTCTTGTTAACTTTCTTTTTTCTGCTTTAGTTTAACCTTGATGCCCTTGGTTAAATGTAAATCCTATAGCTGCTGCTAAAATTCAGTAAAATTTCTTTTTGCAGTAGCTGTTTTTTTTTTGTTTGTTTACATTTCCGGATATGATCATACCGCTGGCTGATGCATATAAATAGTTGAAAACTGGGAAAGAAGCTAATATTACATTCATATGGTCATAAATTCTTGCTGTTAAGTCTAGCTTTTGTTGCATTTGAGTAACTCTTCAAATTTTAGATAGAGAAAGTGGCCAAGTTATTGGCAGCCTTTTAGTTTCTTTCCCCCTCAATGAGGTATTGTTGTTTTTAATGGTGGATTATTAAAGCAGGGCATCCACCATTTTGATTTGTGTCCTTTTGCTTAAAATGGTCCCCCATTGATATCTGAAATATCTGCAACTTGGAGTTTGCTTTGGCATGATATTCTGGAAGTTTTGTTTATGAATTGAAGTACTGAGTAACATGTATATACATATTTTATTCGGCAGATACAGAATCTGTTTTGGTTAATGTGTTGGAGAAGAACGTCACGCTTACGTGTAGATATCAACCCAGAAGGCAGGTTGTTGCTGCTGTACACAGGAATCCTCTCCGAAAACTCGCTTTGATCAAACGGATTTTTCGGTCCGCCTGCATTTGACTACACCTTAAGAATATCATAGAGTTCCATATTCAAAAGAGCTTTTCATGTAATATACCTAATTTTTTGTATAAAATTGAGGAATAATAGTAAAGAAAGAATTTAAGAATTTGTTGGACAAAGATTCTTTTTCTTTCTTTAGTTGTAAATTTATGGAAAAGAAAGTTGTTTTTGTTGAGTGGTTGAACTGCAAAATCAAATTTGACCATTTAGATTGGCTTAAATGTTGTCTCATATAACTAACCTTCACAGGCAAGAAAACAAAGCTTCATATTTGGCATGAAAGTAAAACAAAGCAAAACCAAACCCGAAATTGGAAGCCGAAAAGAAGAATCAGATTCCAAAATGAAAGTGAAGAATTTGCAATAGAGAAAAGCCAAAAGCAGAAACAACAGTTGTGTATGATTCTTTCAATTTCCCAGCATAAAAAAGCTGCCTTTTTCATTAGAAACCAAACCAAATATTGGTCTGATTGTGATGTCAATTCATGCATACATACCCGCAAAGGCGAGTACAATTAGCATCATTCTTCAGGAATTTCATTTTCTATAAAAGTAAAAGAGAGATTGATTGATAGTTATGATGATGTTGTTCTTGTTGCGGTGAGTGCAGGCATGTTGCATGGTGATGAGAATAAACCTGGACTGCAACTCGTGCTGCAGGAAAGCAAGAAGGATCATTCTGAGCATGAAAGGTACAATACAATTTACAAACATCTGTCTGAATAATAATACAGTAAAACCTCTATATAGTAATACACTTGGGACCGGACTCTTTCTATAATAATTGGAAGGTTATTTCTATATAGAGGTTAATACGATACAACAAAGACTCTCAGCACTCGGGACCGACTGCTTATATAACAATTGGGAGGTTATTCTTATATAGAGTATTCCTTGTTTAGTGTAGAGATAGAAACACACATGATTTCAAAGCAAGAAAGCAGGGTTGTGGTATGTGGCAGATTTACAGCAGCAGATGTTGCAATTAAACTCAGAAAGAAGATGAAGCGCAGGGTTGAAATTTTAGAGATTCAAGACTTTCCTGATGCTGCTGACTCTCATAATTAACCAAAGTTCACATACACACACATTCATGTACTGACAATTTGTATTTTTAGAGGTTATGTTTTTTTTTTTTTACTTTTATATGAAGTGAATGTTCTGCTCTTTATTTTACACTCAAATCTTATTAAGCTGCTACACTATGTAGATTGTATTTGAGGAAAGCCAATTGCTTCTCTTGTATAAATTGTTTCTTTCTTCAACATTTTTTTTCTAAATAACAGTAAACTCAATTATATAAAATTTATTGGGTAATTGATCAAGATAAAATACCATATGATAGCGGTTTATCTACGTAGATATCATATATAGGGTTATTATATACAATTGTGTTTATTTATTATATGTATCCTATATTTATCAAAGAGGTGTAAAACTTTCATTCAATTTGTCAAGTTATACGTCACAACTCCTATAAAATAGGGTAAATTAATTAATTAAAGAGTTTTAAAATTGAAAATATAATTAAATTATTAACAGTTATACGGCAATGGCTCTAGTTTCTGATTCAGAACCACAATCAAATTCATAAACTGAGTAAAGCAAATTCAGTTCATATGTTTTTGAGAAGTCAGAATTCAAGAGAATCAGAAAATATCCGAATTTCATATATGGTTGTGATAATCACATCAAATTCAGTATTCAATATTGGATTTTCAAGCAACCAGAACAACGAAATACAACCAGAGATGTAATCACTCGAAATCGGAAAAAGAAGCTCCTTCAACACTATGAATTTCAGAGTTCTTAATTAACAAGGAACGTTCCCTACGCCATCTACCAAAAAGCAGAAAAGAAAATTGGAATTTTTATTGTGAATTGCAGAAAAAATTCCGCGAAAAGGCTCAAATTCTACATCATAAACTTAGAGGTTTGTTCTTCTAATTTATAGTTTATTTGAATTTCTTTGCACTATGTCTTTTAAAAATCAAGCACCAATGATAATGTTTTTCTGATCGTTTGCTGGGTATGGAATAATTCCTATATAGCAAAATATCATCATTCTTTCCAACATCTATGTTCAAATCTGTATAAATATTTCTCAAATACCAATGAATTCAATTATGAATGATATACTGATAAGCTGATTTTTTTAAGGGGAAACAATGACTACATGTCCTTTACTAATCCATTTTAATGGATTATGGGGAGATGACAATGTGTACCAAAATTATCTAACTGATGAAGTGGTGATTCATGGACATTGTTGTTATGAAACGCTTTATGATACATTAGCGACTCATTTCAACATTAATAATGAAACATCTTTATTGAAGATTCAATATCAGGTAAAATACGTTTATATCAATTTGAATCTTTGATATTTTACAGCTTGCAAAAAAGATGAAGCTTGTTAGGAATTAAAATAGACAAGTAATAAATGTTTCTAGTGTACGAATTAACCTCATATATATACATGTAGTTGAAGGAGGGATTGACTCCAATGAATATCACAAATGATATGAATTTATCATGCTATATGCAAATGAGGAATATTGTAGGAAATGTGATGATTTATCCTTTATGCGTTACTACGGTGGTAAAGCCAAATTCAGGAGCAACACAAAATCAACCTCAAATGAATGTAATTGAAGAGGAATCTGAATTACAAATTCAACCGGTGCAAGAAGCTCATTTGGATATGTTTGATTACGTCCATCAATTAACCAATGAAATAATGGATCAGTTGGAGAATCATGTGAGTGATGAAGATGATTTGCCCATAGAAAGAGATCAATTGCTAATTACTGATAAAAAGTTCAAGAATTTTGAAGAAGGTCAAATTTTTATTGACAAATCCACACTTCATAGTGCCATGAGTTTCTATGCAATAGAAGAGCGGTTCCAATTCAAAACAGAAAGATCAAGTCATCGACACTACTTTCTAAAATGTATTGACAGCACGTGTCATTGGAGCTTCCGAGCAAGCAGGTTTGAAAAATCAAGCGCCTTCAAGATTAAAAAGTTTGTGAACAATCATTCATGCTCATTGGACATCAGATTTTCAGGGAAGAGACAAGCTACAAAAAATCTTACTGAAGAAGTAATAAAGATGAAGTATGTACAAGTGAAGTGTAAATACACTCCTGCTGATATAATACAAGATATGAGACTGAACTATGGGGTTACTATCAATTACCAAAATGCATGAAATTCAAAGGAAAAAACGCTAGAATAGATACGTGGCAAGGCAATTGATTCGTATGCATTGTTACCAAGTTACCTCTATATGTTGCAAAAAACAAATGTTGGTACATCCATTGAATTGAAAAGAGACGCTAACAACGCGTTCTTGTATGTCTTTGTCGCATTTAACGCGTCAATCAAAGGATGGAGACATTGTAGACCAACCGAGTCGTAGATGGGACTTTTCTCAAAGCAACTCATGGAGGAACGTTGATTGCTGCTTGCACTCAAGATGCTTCAGGTAATGTAAATTATTTAATTTTCAAATATACTGTCATTAGAGTACGTAATACTAGTGCCATCCATAAATAAACATACATTTTGAGCTTTTTACAAACTGATTAGTATAGCATGAATTATAGTGAATTAAGTAATATGAATATGATTATATGATATAAGAGTGACATATTGGTTTAGGTAGGGACAAGTTTATGTATGCATATAAATCCTAAACTGCAACTTCTGAGATTCATAATGATACAAAACATATGAACTTATAATATAAGATATAGTTGATAGTATTACATATGTAAAGCATTTATCAGCCAAAAATGTAAAGCACTAATAGTGTTGGGATTAACATTGTATTACTTTTTTTTGCCCAAAAGCCTTCTTTTTATTTGATAGAAGAGATATCAATTCAATAGAAAAATTACAGCACGATGATAATCAAAGAAAAAATGAGGAATTAAACCTCACAAAGATACAGGCAAAAGCCAGTATAAACCGCATATAGGGCAAAAAAACGCTACAAAGAGCCTACGACACCATAAAGGTACTAAAAAAGACAGAATACATCATATATTTCTTGAGATTCCGGATCTGCAGAAAAACAATCGAAAACCATTCTTCAACACTTATGCTTCTCCAGAAAATCAGATCTATGTCCTTCCTGAAATTGCACTCCGTAGATCTACAGATCTATGGATTAAGTCAAACTTTTCCGCCCGTGCTAAATCTGAACGAGCTATAAATGAAGAAAATATAGCTATCAGATGCAGATCTGATGACCAAAGAATACCGTTGAGATATATGATGCTAAACAAAAGGAGCGATGAGAAGAAGGAGAAAAGTAAATCAGATTCGGGGTTAGGAGGAAGAAAGAAGCAAAACTTCTTTCTTCCTCCTCGATTTCAAGCTCAAAACAAGAGGTTTTTAGAACTAGGGTTTTGAGAGAGAAGGAGGCTAGGGTTTTGATTATGCACTGTTCTTCTTTTTTATTGCCCATAAGCCTTCTTGCATAAAATGTTTGGAAACAGTTAGAACTATTATATCACATTGACATAGTTTCACACATTGTAGTAAAAGACGATAAACACTGGTCTGGTGATCGAGGTCCTTTGAGAACTAATCAAAGATAAGTCACATTTTGTACAAGCATGAGATCTTACACAAGTAGAATTGGTGAATTGTAGAAATAGATAAGTCAATTGCTGAACAACCTTTTACGAAAAAACTTAAATTCATTAAGTATGAAGTAAATCACCGAATAAATTTTAAAAGATTAAAAGTGTAAAATTAATATGTTGTAATTTATATCAGTTTACAATTCATGTATTAAATTTTGGGATGCTTAACATTATCATTTAGTTGACTAATTGTATACGTGAAATTTCACTAACGCTGTTTGAAACTAGTATTCCCTAATTACAGCTCATATTTATAAAAACTGTGTAGGTGCAATTTTTCCTTTGGCATATTGTGTAGTGGATTTAGAAAATGATTCATCATGGTCCTGGTTTTTCACCAAATTTAAAGAAACATATGGTACTAGGAATGAAATGTCTGTTGGCCCTAACAAGAATAGAATCACCTAGAGGGGGGGGGGGGGGGTGAATAGGTGTCTAAGTTGAAAACTGATAATTTTAAGTTTTTCAAAGAAACTTAAGATTTCAGAGTCAAATTTCCTCAGAGTCAGAGGCTACTTTAAAGAAACAGCTTCTGAGGGAAATTCTGCCTAAACACAGTTTAACTGCTTTCAGCAACTGAAGCTCTGAGTGAGAGAACTTCTGGACAGTCTTCTGAACAAAGACAATGATATAAGGAGTAAATCTGTTTCAGCACTAAATATAAGCAAGTACACAGAAGCAAGTTAACAAGTATAAGGAAGGGAGAAAGAGGTTCAGGAGATCCTGATGAACAATTCGATTTATCCAAGTTCGCCACAGAATTCCTGTGACTACGTCTTGTCCCCTGTGGTCGCAGCCGCCAGAGATTTTAAATCTACTATTCAAAACTTTTATGGCAAGTTCAGAAGCTCCTTTACATCAACAGAACATAAGCTAATTTCTCACTTAGTTCTGACTAGCCTAAAGAGAGTTAAAGGATTTCCACCAGAACAACAACAACTCTGTTTTCTGGATTTCTCACCCAACTCTAATCTCAACTAGATTTCTCTCTAAATCTAACTGAATATCACAAACGATATCAGTTTACAAGATTCCTATTATGAACTTGTTTTTCTTCACTCTCTCACTTTAACTACAACTATGCTCAAGAAAGATTGAGAATGGAAAATGGTGCTCTGTTTCTTGATTAAAACAGTGCGTTGAGATTTTGCTCGATTATCACGCGTGTGAGATGCAATGGAGCTTGGCTACTATTTATAGTGCATGAGGATGACCGTTGGTGAATTTGAATCTTCAATAGAGATGACATCAGTTGTTGTAACCGTTAATCTGTCATGTCTTCAAACGGTCTTCAAACACTTTGATTCCGTTAACCTTGTTCTTTAACTCAATCCGGTAAGTGATTTGAAGTTGAAGATAAGGTTGACTGAAAACATTCTTCAATTGGATCAACAAAGGGTAGACAAGGAAATTCTGGTTTTGTTTTGAGTAGACAAGCGCGCTCCTTCAAAACAGCTTTTTGAACTTTTGACGCATTGCATTAAATGCATTTGTTAGAGCAATAAGTACTAAACAGAACCCGTGACTTAGCTTCTGAAAGCTAATTCCTTTAGTCTAAGCTTCTGATCGAATTGGTAAGGATTTATCTTCTGAATGCTTTTGGACCTCTGAAGCGAGCTTTAACAATCTTCACTAAAGCTTCAGAGCGGAGTATCCAGCTTCTTAACTTTACACTACTGTCTTCAGCTTTCCTGTTTCTTCTGAGACTTCAGGGCAATCCAGAAATTTTTCATTCAGCACCTGCTGAGAAACTTACACACATACTTAACAAAAAATTGTTAGTCAACATTGAAGCGTATGTAAGTAAATTTTAAATTTCATCTTTTGAAACGTTTGGACATAATCAAAACACTTAGGGTTCATCAATGTCATTTGTATCAAATCGACATGAAAGTATAGCAAAAGGATTACAAATGGTATATCCTGAATCAGATCATTATGTGTGCACTTATCACTTGAGGGGTAACTTGAGGTTGAAATTCAAAAAAGACACAAAAAATGTTGGACTTTAATACATGCAAGCTGCAAAATCCTATACAATGGCAGAATTCGAAAGGAACATGTCTGAATTAGATAAAGTTGACACGGAAATAAGACAATATTTAAGCAATATTGGGTTTGAACGTTGGGAAAGATGTTATCAGTTCACAAATCGAAGCTACAATTTGACATCAAACATAGCAGAATCAATGAATGTTGTGAACAAAGCTGCACGAGAGTTGATGTGAGCGTAAGCGGTCGCTCATAGCGGCTTTAGCCTTCTTTGACTAGAGTCGCCACCCGGCCGACCGGGAAAATGTACGAACCGGTGTTTGTACCGATTGTTTTGAAAACCAGAGAATCTATTTACGTTCGTGGATACAACTTATTAATTCCGACATTCCAGAACCCAGAGGATCTTTCATGCAACCTAACAATTTATTATCTTGATATTTATGGTTATCACATAAGAATATGTAAATGCACAAATATTCGTGCGGTAAACCGCCGGGTGACACGGTACAAAACCCTCAGAAGCTTACCCTCGTCGCGGGCCAGTGATTGCTCGCTGATAGGGATGAAATATCCCTATCTTTTCGGGTTATTTACGATGTAATTAAATGTTATTTTATTACTTTTAGTATAGTTTTAAGTCTTTTTATTATACTTTGTGAACAAATTAATTCTCAATCACTTAGTTTGAATTTATCTCCGTAAAAGCACTATTTTCACCGAAAATCGTCAAAAGTAACTCATGTTTATTTTGTTTATAGGTTTTACTTCAAAGATAAAAATTATCCATGGTGAAAGACAACTTCTAGACATGATTAGAGGTGTTTTTGTGCTAATAAAGAGCTTAGAGACAAGGAGTTTTGCAAATAATTCAAGGAAAAGTCAATCTGTCCAGAAATTGCTCTTGACACGACCCGTGTCAAAGTTCCACACGGTCCGTGTCAGGACAAAACTGGTCCACACGGTTTGATTTCAGGGGCGTGTAAACTGGTGTTCACACTTATATTGAAGGACACGACCCCGTGTCAAATGGGACACGATCCGTGTCACAAAGGACACATTTAATTTGCGCGGCGTTTTAATTAGCAAAAATCCAACTTGTCGAGTAATTAATGCGACACGACCCCGTGTCAAGGGACACGCCCAAGGACACGCCTGAGCTGATTAAAGTCATTTTAATGCATTTTTGCCTTGACACGGCGTGTCAAGTGTCCCACACGACCCGTGTCAAGCTTTATTCTGCACTTCGATGAGATTTTCAAGCATGTGTTTTGAGGATTCACACTTGTTCACAAAGCCAACTTTTCTGTATAAATACGGGGGTTATCTAGCCAGAAAAGGGGATCCCTCTCCACTTGTGTTTAATTCCTCTTTAGTTATGTTTAGTTCCATTTAGTTGTAATTCTCTCCATTTAGTTGTTTGAAGAGGCGATCCAAATACGATCCATATTCCATTTCTCCTCTTTTGCAAACTTGTAATCCATTTCCATTCCATTAATACAAAGTTACTTATTATTTCCTTCATCTTCATCCATTCTATTCAAATCTTCAAGTTGGCAAAGAGTTCCTCTCCGAGGACATAAGCGACGATCGTGTGTCCGGTGTAGTGCGATAAAAGGGAGTAGCTAAACTTTTATCTCGCTAAACTAGTTGTGACCCGTCTATGTGCTAGACTCGGTAGTATCGTATTATTTCTTTACATAGTTTATACAATAATTTTGTATAAATTAGTATATTTGATTCATCATCATCATATGCTTCTCTTTATGTTTATTTATAAATACTTGATATGAACTTGACATTTCTACCGGATTTATATAGGTGTTGCCCCCACCGGAAGTGACGAGCCGGAAACCGTAGATATTGACGACATCACGGAACTTAAAGGGCCCTAGTTTCTAAGTCCATTGGAGACACTTAACCTTGAAATTATAGGATTAATTAAGTGTGTACCTACGAGTTCATACGTGTTGATAAAACATCATAAAAGCTAGCTATGATAGTTTGAGTAATCTTAAGGCTATTTTATCTTTATTATTGTATAAAACTTACCATCACCATTTCATGCTAAGGAATATGGAAAGTATTTGTGTGTTGTAGTATAGGAGTAGTTAATTAATAAATCCAAAACTCTAAAGTATAAATTCGCTTAGATAACAACCCGAAACCGAGTAGTTTGATACTTATTGGTATAAATCTCGTGGATTCGATACCCGGACTTAAACCCCGGATTATTACTTGACAACGATAGGGTACACTTGTCCTCTAACTGTAGGCCTTTTTGTAGCACTAGCTCGAGGCCGCATCAAGTTTTTGGCGCCGTTGCCGGGGATTTATCTTCTAGTAACTATTGAACAAAATGTTTTCATTGTTAAACTAAGCATTATTTTTGTAAATATTTTTTTCTAATGATCATTCTTTTGCGAGGTTATGGCCGATGTTGGAAGCAAGGAGTTGTTTAGCCATCATTTGCTTAACCTCCTATCCACTCACGAAGATCAATCCGATGAATTGTATGCTTCCATCAAGGAGTTATGCATACAAAAGGGGTTTGTAGTTGAATCGGTTACAAAGACCGAGTCGGTTGACCGGGTTGAGGAAACGACATCATGTAACGCTCTAAGCGATGAGGAAACTTCAAGTTTAGTGCAACCCAAAGATGTCGTTGAGGAGGCCATCCAACTCGATCTCTCCGAGGAAGATCATCAAATAGAAGAGTTTGTGTTTGCTCCATATTTTGAGGTTTTCGTTCTCTTTAAGTTACCGAAAAAATCAAAGAGGGAGCAAACTAAACTTTTTCATACTTCATTTTATTTTTAATTTTTCTCCTTATTAATAAATTCCTATGAAACTAAAAATTTATTTTGTAGGAACGGGATGTTTATTCAAGAATTTGAATGGCTAACGCGAGAGGTGGCTTACTCGTAGTACTAAGATCCATGTCGAGCTCACCGACTTTAAAGCAGCGCTCCTTGGGAGGCAACCCAAGCCGAAATAAAGTTTTCATTCTTTAAAAAAAAAAAAAATGAAAGTCGAGCTATTCCGACTATAAACATAGCATCGGTTTGGTTCTATCGTCCTTTGTAGTTTTACTAACTTCTTGTTTTGTGTTTTATTTTTGCTGCTTGTCATATTTTGTCTTAATTTTGTGTATTTTTGTTGAAGGACCCGAGAGCTTCTCCGACCACGTGAAAGTCGAGCTATTCCGACTATAAACATGACATTGGTTTGGGTTTCTCGTTCTTTTTAGTTTTAATTAACTCTTTATTTTGTGTTTTATTTTTGCTGCTTGTCATATTTCATTTCATTTTTTTGTAATTTTTGTAAAGTCGTCGACCTCTTTCGGAGATTTCACAATTACCCTACTATTTTCTTTAACAAATTTTTCACTAATTTGAGTCATTTTGCTCCCGTTTTTCATATTTTCACCCTTAATCCAAAATTCTCATCCCATTTTTGTGTTCTTATTCTCATGGCTCGCCAAAAACAAACCGCTACACCACCATCCCGCCGTGCTATACGAGGAAGAAGTTCGACTCAACCTCCAAATGCCGAGGAAGAAAATCAAGTTCTCAACCAACGAAGTCGGGAATTAGGGGCTTGGTTTAATCTTCCGACCGTCGAGCAAGGTAGGCGCTTCCAATTGATGCGTGAATTAAGTTGCCTCGCCTTTTTGGGATTCGATCTCATGTTCCTCACTACGGTTCCATGGGGAGCCCAAGTTCGATCCACTTTTGACCTTTTGGGATGGCTCGCTTTGCAAGACCGAGCATTTATCGTTCATCCTCGGGTATGTGTTGAATTCTTTTTTACTTTAACACTTAGTGAGGGAGCATTACAATTTTCTTTGGGCAATCAAATATATACATTGCACCGTGATTCTTTTAATCAAGTGGTACCGACGATATTGCCCGGCCCTCACGAGTTTGTGGAGGAGGAATACAACCATATTAATTTTTGGCACACCATCTCCAACGATACCGGATTTACACTTACCGACCTCCGCTCTAAACATATTCAAGATCCGGTAATGTGGTCGCTTCATCGTTTCATTTCCTTCAACTTCACGGGGAAAACGGAAGGTAACAAAGTATCCGCCGATGAACTTACTATGCTTTATTGTATTCGTAAGCATATGCGCTATGACCTTGGTTCTTATTTGTGGAAAAAGTTAGTAGGAATGAACAAACGCCCCAAGGCAAATATTGGGCTTGGATGGATCGTGACTATTATTGCAAGCAATGTTGCTCCACGGGTTCTTGAAGGCGACGGTGTGGTAGTCCGCCCACGTGCTCTAAATAAGGATTCCGTTAGGGGAATCACTTTTGGTGGTCTGGTTACAAATAGGGTGGAACCGGAAAATGTTTTTGAGGAGCAACAC